>OX451735.1:1231005803-1232366686 GCA_948472305.1 Vicia faba
AGAGCAGACGAAAGCAATGGAGAAGCAGGGAGTACGCATCAAGCAAGATTCACCAAGAAATAAACAAAGTCAGAAATAATATCCAACTAAGATAAAAGCAAACGCATGTTGCGAATGCAACAGGTAATCAGAAGTTCCTGCACAAAGTATCACAAAATATCACATGTATGAGGATAACATATAATATGAATATCTCAAGACGATGAGAAATAAGGCGTGTCGCATCAGAAGCGAGCATAAGCCGTATGCTTCGATCACATAACTACATGTTATATTACATGATCGAAAGCACAAAAATGTATCTTGCACAATGAATAAACGCGTCAAAAATAACATGGCAAAGCGGCACGAAAATGCGGATAAAAACTAAAAGAGAAAAGTATATTTTTTATTAGTTTTTTAGAACCTAAAGGGGAAAGTATTTTTTTATTAATAGTTTTTTTTATGTAAAGAAAATTCTAGAAAGTTAAAGAATTAATTCCTAAAAAATTCTATTATGCTCTACTATTTTTTGTGTTTTATATTGCTTTTATCACGTATCAAATTGACAAAAATTACCACAAAAAAAGACTAAACCTATCGAAGAATTATCAAATCCAGGAGGGTGCAGATTGGAATTTGATGGTGTATCGTAGTGAGCAATTCAGGTATAGGGCCCAAACTTCCAAGGTCCAATAAAGCATTTTTATTGTGTCTCTTTAAGACCAAACAAATTGAAACAGGCCCAGGGGGTGATTCCATCCGGCCCAGTTCACCAACAACTCCATTCAAAAATTATTTTGCTTACACTTCAGCTTGTCAAAAACAAGGTTTGGGCCTAAGGATGAGGATTTTTGGTCCAATTTATATTTTTGTACCTTCTTCAGACTCCAAAAAAAAAACAGGAATAGGCCTAAGCTAATCCGATTCGGCCCATTATCAAACCCCATCGGTCCAATTGAACCAAATAGTTGTTAGAGGAAAATGGATTAGGGTTCAGAGAGTGGCTATGCAGCTTCTTGACCAAAACAAATTCTTCCTCCTCACCTTGCTCACAGCGACGCAATTCCTCATCGCCGATAACCCTGCCACACATCCACCAACCTCCATCTCACCATCATCTTCCTTACACGTCCTTCCTCCCTCATCATATCTCCGATTTCACACTCAAAAACCTAAAAGGATCGAAAACCTAAAAGCTCAGATAATATATTCTTAAGCTTCATCAACCTCAAGATCTTGGAGATTTAATGCAACTTGCGTCAATCAAAGACACTATACAAAGAATTACATAGTGAATCAAAAGAAAGTAGAACCTGGATCCGTAGCTTGAAGGAGATAAATTCCAGAATACTAGAGGTGAGGTAATATTACGCATCCATTAATCTTTCGTCTTCTTCTTCTAATTCTTCTCCGATTTCGCGTTCTAATTTTATTTCTGTGTGAATCGTGAATGTGATGTGGTTACTGAAATTTTGTTGTTTTACGATTTCAGAATGAAAGAGCGAAGAGTTTATTGCAGATTTTCAATTTTTTTTGGTAAGATGATGGTGATGAATCTGCGATAGAGATTGAGACGCCAGTTGTAGTTGTGATGAAGATTGGAGATTCCTGAAGGGGGTGAAGAGGATGCTTATTGGAGAAGCTGAAGATTGAAACATTGATGGAGATTCATGAGGTTCTGGATTCAGAGGGAAAGTAGAGAGAAGAGAGAGTTCTCATAGATTGAAGAATCAGTTACAGTGAAGGTTGATTATTAAAGATGAAGATGATGAATGGAGGGATCTTCGGATATTATGCAGAGAGCGAGGTTGAAAAAGGTGAGTCCTCTCTTTTCTGTTGAGCCCCATTTTTCTTGTGAATGAAAAATATGTTATATAAGCATTATGGATCCTTTTTCTTCCCCTCTGAATTCTATTGAGAAACTGGTTAGAAGTAGTTAGAGGTTAGAGAGCTTAGAAATTGGTTGTTGGATTTCTATTATAGGTTGGGAAATTTTGATTCTGTTAGGGTAGTTAGGATATGGTTAGGCAATTAGGGTGAGTCATAAACAATTAGAATATCTGTTTAGAAAAAATGGTTAGGAAAAGTTTTTGTTAATTCTGTTGGACAATTGGGAAGTTAAAGGGAGTAGTTCTGTTTTTCTGTTATTTGATTTGCTACAGGCTGCTTTGGAGGTTAGCCCGGGATTTGTTAGTGAGCTGTTATTCTGTTAGGAAAAATTCATAATCTGGTTACGGTTAGGGGATTTAGGAAATGGTTAGTGAAGTGTTTTTTGGGATTCTATTTTTGGTTTTGATAATCCTGCTGGTTTTTTCCTTGAACATGGCATTTTTTCTGGATTGGTTTCAAGTGTAATTATTAAATTGATTTTGGTGTGGATTGGTTTAATGTAATGCATGTTTCCGTGCTGGTTTATGCAGGTAGGAAAGAGGTGCAACAAGGTAGCATATTTGTGATGCATAAGTGTACTGTTTTGGAGTAAGTCAAATTGGACAGCAAGACAGCAAGGCATAACAATGTGGGCAAATTTTGGTTTGAAGATTGAATATTATGCTTAAGAAATTTCGTGTGATCTTGTAGTATTATAGAACCTTGATCTGAATGAAATTCCTTCCTATTTCTTTGTAATTGTATGAATCTTGAATGAATAAAAAGGTACTTTGAATGAAACTTGAAAAACCCCTCCTGACAATATTTTGTATCCCTGAAAATTTAAATGATGATTTTGCGCTTTTGTTGACTTTCCATGTAGTTTGTAGTTCAAATAATCACAACAAAAACTTGAACCTTGGCTTTAACTTTTGGCTTTACGGCTTTCAAGGTGGCTTGTAAAAAAACATTGAATAGATTTGGATTTTAATGGAACTTGAATGGCGACCTTGTGAACTTGCCCGTATTGAAATGATTCTTACACAAAATCAACTTGCATTTTCAATGAATCCTTAATTCATTTCCATTTTCTAGTCCGTACTAAACTTGTACGTTAAGCAACAAGCATTTGAAATAATGACGCCCTGAGCACAATGGACCTTCAAACTCAAGACCTTGTATTATGGTTTAACAGTGGTCTTAACAATCAATAAAGCCTTGAGGAAATCTGGAGAATGAATATGGGAATACGGAAGATAGCCTTGACTTGAAAATCCAATGATCCCCAGTTGAATATTAATAGACTCAAATATGATGAGTAACAAACCCTAGGTCACTTGCTTTTGATAAAATTTTATAATCAAAGTAGCTTGAGGTGATGGAGGGAACCAAAACCTTAGGTTACAATTGAATTCTTGATGAAGCATAACAATTTAAAACCCTAGCATCCTTCCCATAACAAGTTAAAACCCTAGCATCTTTCCCTGCTTGTTGAAGAAGCAGCTTAAATCTCTTGGATGAAGATAAGAGCCTCAGAGCCTTAAAGAAACCCTAATTCTTCGAAATCTTAGATCACATTCCACATTTTATTGATTAATGAATGAATAATGTGTTAGATAACCTAATGGAGTTATGTACATGATAAAAGCGCAACATCGTATAAGCCAGGTAAAAGTGAAAGAGGTAGGACAAATTTGGGGTATTAAAGCTGACGTATCCCCTTGGCTAATAGACGAACCTTCTTTCTAAGGGTTTTTGAAATTAATTTTTGAAACAAATAAAATCCCGCCACAGATGAATATAATATAATGAATAAAAATAATAAGCAGCATAATGAGCAAAAATAAATAAATAATTAAATAAGCAAGAAATAAAAACCCAAAAAAAACCCTAAAAACCCTAAAACCAAAAGACAAGGCTTCTAAACCTAGGGTTGAGTCCCCAGCAGAGTCGCCAACTATCATAACTGGTTTTGAAATGTGAGTCTCCACCCTTAATTTTTATCCTAAGGAAGGGAATATAAAGGATAACCCTAAATACATTAGAGATTCTAGGTTTTTTGACTCAGTTTTAGACGAAGGGAAGGTGTTAGGCACCCCTCATCTACCTTGTTCGCAAGGATACTAGGGTTTAGAAGCGCAATCTTTAGAGAATAGGGTTTTAATTTTTTATTAAAGGAACTCACCACGATTTTTTAGTCGTATGCCAACGTATCCTCCTATGAGGAATCAGAGTTCCAATTTGTAGTTCGCATGGGTTGGTGTTTTTTTATAGATTACGAAGATATTTTGAATTCTCCTTGTACTTAGTCCGGGTGTGTGGATAATGGAGATTTTTGACAAAGCGTGCAGTTAATAAAAATATATTCGTAATCCTTTTTTGAAAATGATTTGTTGAATTTAATTTGATTATGAAAATGATTTATTGTTGGTTAAATGTTTTTTTTTAATTTATTAATTGTAAAAAATGTCTTATTAATGCATGCTAAAAAACAATTTTAATACAATAAAGTAAATAAAATATTTTGGATGAATTTTAGAAAAATATATTTGATTTTATGATAATTAATATAATATTATAAATATAAATGTATTAAGAATATAAAATATAAAAATAACTATAATAAAATAATGAAAGGAACTAAATAAAAACGCATGGGGAGATGTAAATAAAGTTAGACTAGTAAAAATGGGGGTGCATATATTAGGGCCCTGAATTCAGATATTGAATTCGGGCCCAAAAGACAGGGGGTTTGAACTTGGCCCACGCAATAAAAATGGGGGGTGTGAGTAGTATGGGCCAAGTCCAGATATTGGACTTGGCCAATCAGGCCTAGGGGGTGAGGAGTTGTGTATGTTAATAAAAACAAAAAAAACAGAGGGTTTGGCTAGAAATGGGCCAGGCCCACAGCGTTTGGGACGAATTCATTTGGAGAGCGTGTGAACGTGTATACTATAACACCATAGACACGCATGTTTTTGAGGGTTTGATGGGGATCATATGGTGATGATTGAAAGAGAATGGTAGCGGTTGTGGGCTTGCGCTCAATGGATCATACAATGTGATATATTTTGTTTTTTTTAAACACCTTTATATTTTCGTTCATTCTCTCTTTCTTAGACCTAAACTTCTTCTCTAACAACGCCGAAACCCTAATTTGGAACCTCCACTGCAGTGTAATGGTTCATGAATACAAACCTAAAATTCTAAACAGAACCCATCATCCCCAATCAACAACAAACATTTACCCAAAAAGGTAAGTAAAGTTTCGAGGGTTACCGTCTTAGCCGCGTATCTTCGAGTGTGCTCCTCCGATTCTGGTTTTCTGATCCCTTCTCCTTTGAGTGTGTTTCCAGGTTCGAATGGCGAATCGAGGAAGAAAAGAATAGGGGTTTAGATGTTGAAATCCTAGGTCTTCTTTGAATGGAGCTCCGGTGAAGCGATTTCTGATGAGGTAAAGCGGCCGTTCTAATTGTTTTCCGATAATGAACGGTTACCCATAAGATGCTTCTTTTTCTCCCTCTTCGTATCCTTTGCTTTTTATTTGTATCTCCAATCCCCCCTCTTCTTTGTCTTTAGGGTTTTTATAAAGTTGTTTTTGATATAGATTAGGAAATTTCTTTAGTGTTTGTTTGTTATTGATTTTGATTGATTAGAGATTTATGGAAATTGGGGATTGATTTCAGATTGTAGTTGATTTTGTTTTAATTTGTATCAAGTTTTGATTCAGTTTGAAATTAGTATTATTTTGTATTGACTTAGTTCTATTTTAGTCCTATTTGTTTATGTATTGGTTATGTTATATTCTGGAAAATTTGAATATAAGATTTGATTTGTAATAAAAATTCCAGATTTGATTCTGTTTCAATTTTAGATTCGCACAATATTTGTTTTTTCCTTTACACAAGTGTTATTTCCCCTTGATCCATACAATGAACATTTCTTAGTTTTGGGCTTGGGCCTGTATTGATGAAGAGTCAGTCCAGGCAATCAATTTTTTTCAATTAATAAATCAAACAAAGTTCTTTTTAATTAAGTTATAAAAATAACGTTAATAATGGTAATCTACTAATGATGTTAGTAAAACAAAAAATTGAAATAGGCTAGAATTTTAACTATTGAGCCACTCATCTAAAAAAGAATACCCCTCCTCCTTTCTATGCGTAATTGGGCCTTCTGATTCAATTATATTGGGCTTTAAACAAAATGAATTATTTTATACACCCCTCAACCAAAATGGGCCTAATTTGTTTAATCGTTTAAACCCCCTTTAAACATTTTAAAATGGGTTAAAATAATTTAACTAACATACCCCCCCTTGCAAGAGAGAGTGAATGGACCCCCAATACAACACAAGCCTTTCTGATTTAATTATATTGAGCCTTAAACAAAAATGAATTATTTTATACACCCTTCAACCTAAATGGGCTATTCTAATTTAGAAATGGCCCAAGATTTTTTCAATAGCTTGCACCTCTCTCTATAAAAATGAAGCCCTATAAAAAAGAATGAAACCTTAATGGGCCATCAGATATTGATGGTCCATTTTTAGATCAATACACCTCTCTTCCCTATTTAAAACACCATAAAACTTACACAATATGATTTACTTATTTAGAAACCTAATAACAATATAACTATTGTGATGATAGGGAAATTGGGTATGACAGTTGCCCCTATTTAATTGGCTTTGGATTGAATAGTGCGACAATACACAGGTCTCTCATGTTCTAATCGGAAGTTTATTAAATATCGGAAGACCCTAAAATTTATCTAAAAGATTATAAGGATGCGTTGTATAACGTTCCCATGGGTATGAAGAGTAGGCATAGATGATGATGTATCATCTTACCAGCGTTTGAACCAAAGTTTTGATTTAACTCGAACATGACGAAGTGGATAACTCGTCAGTATCTAAGAGAGATTTGTAGATTGTTTTGCATACTTACCATAACCTATGAGGTAAATGCTACAAGTTTTAAAAGTTGACTTACTAATGCTTATGGACTAATATAGTAAGTTTGTGACGCATATTTTGTATATTCCTCGCAACCCAGGGGATGAATAACATATAGCTTGATAATATATTTCCGCATGGAGACTAACACAAAGAATTATGTCACCGAGAAAGATAACTTATTGCCGCTTTGAGACTGACGCAATAAGCCAAATATTTTTCGTATACCTACCACAACCTAGAGGATATATAATACGGGCTTGAAACCAGATATTTGGAACTTGGAAAGATGATGTCGGTTGTGTCATCCCTCAACCAAGACTTGATAACCAAATTAAATATGCTAAGTTCGAAGAGATGAACCCCAAATTCATTGATGACGTCGGTTGTGTCAGCCCTCAACCCAGACTATCAACATGAAGAAAATAAACCCCAAATTCATTGATGATGTCGGTTGTGTTAGCCCTTAACCAAGACTATCAACATGAATAAAATAAACCCCAAATTCATCGATGATGTGGGTTGTATCAGCCCTCAACCAAGACTATCAACATGAAGAAAATAAATCCCAAATTCATTGGTGATGTCGGTTGTGTCAGCCCTCAACAAAGACTATCACCATGAAGAAATAAACCCCAGATTCATCGATGATGTCGGTTGTGTCGTCCTCAACCAAGACTATCAACATGAAGAAATAAACCCTAAACTCATTGATGATGTCAGTTGTGTCCCCTTCAACTAAGACTATCACCATGAAGAAATAAACCCCAAATTCATTGATGATGTCAGTTGTGTCAGCCCTCAACCAAGACTATCATCATGAAGAAATAAACACCAGATCCCTTAACATTTGAACTATTTAGTTCGCACAAATAAGCTTTCTAATGATGGACCCCAAGAAAGTTCGTTATTTAACCAAAAGAGTTTTCAAAGATGCCATGCACGCCCTAAGTTGATGTAGAACCCAAAATGTATATGCATCAAGTATTTTGTGTATGCCCCAACTGTTTTAAATGCTCATGTATCAAATGTTTGTGTATTCCCCAAATGTTTATATATCTCCAAGTCGATTTGAATTTTCATAAAGCATGGTGAATAGTGTCAACGTGTCATAGATAATTGTATTGCAGGTGCAGGCGTATGCGTGGAGATAAACGCGGATTTTCTTTAAACGTGTTTCTAACCAAAATGCTTTTTTATTATTTTATCAAATGCTTTTATTTGTATGTCAATTCCCCAAATTGATTTATACGCAATATTCACAAAAATATTTGTAGTATTTTGCACACAAGTCTGAAAAGAAAAACACAATTGAAAGATTTGAAAAAAAGTCAATGTTTTATTCATAAATATGCCTCTGAGTAGGCGAGAGTACAAGATGAACTTACTTGAAAGAGGTAATTACATAAAGTTTTGAAACTTAAAATGGCTATGAAAATGATAATTGCTACAGTTGTTTCCCTAATGTCCTTTTGATAGCTCCAATCTCCTTTGCTTCTGAGTTAAATGATTTAGACCCATCTCTCTCCTTCGTGGTCGTGGTTTGTAGATCATAGTCTTTTTGTTATTTATTTCTTTGAATAAGATCCATAAATTTTTCCTGGTTCGCCCTTTTAGGTTTTCAATCCACCAGGATAATTCTTTTGTGTATGTCCCTAATTTTTGCCAGGATCTCCCTTTAGGGTTTTCAATCCATCGGGACACTCCTTTTTGCCTAAGTCGCCCGTTTAGGGTTCAAACTTAACGAGCTTTCTTATACATAATATATTTTAACTGCGTCTGAATTTTTCAGGTGTGGTAGTTCTTCCACATCCATTATTGTGAGGATGAGACGACCACCAGAGAATGTTGTTTTTACCACAAATGGACCTTCGTAGTTGGGTTTCCATTTACCACGTGAATCGAGTAGAGGTAACATAATCTTCTTGAGAACCAAATACCCTTCCTTGAACACTCGAGGGTGAAATTTCCTGTTGAAGGCTTTTTTCATCTTCTTCTGATATAATTGGCCGTGGCACAAAGCTATCAAGCATTTATCTTCAATGAGGTTGAGCTGATCAAGTCGCGCCTGAACCTACTCTGCTTCTTCAAGCTTTATTTCACTAAAAATCAAAGTGATGGAATCTCTATTTCGACTGGGAGTACCGCCTACATGCCATATACTAGAGAGAAAGGAGTTACATCCGTTGATGTGCATACAGAGGTACGATATCCATGTAGAGAGAAGGGAAGCATTTTATGCCAATCTTTATATGTCTTCACCATTTTCTGAATGATTTTCTTGATGTTTTTATTGGAGGCTTCGATGACCCCGTTCATCTTGGGTCGATATGGTGAGGAGTTAGGATGCTCGATCTTGAAATTACAACATAACTCCTTCATCATTTTGTTGTTCAGATTAGACCAGTTATCCGTAATGACTCTTCTTGGGACCCCATATCTGCATATGAGATTTTGCTTGATGAATTGAGTAACCACTTGACTTGTCACATTTGCGTAGGATGCTGCTTCTACCCATTGGTGAAGTAATCAATGGAAACCAGTATGAACAAGTGTCTGTTAGATGCTTTCGGTTCGATCATGCCTATCATATCAATTCCCCACATTGAAAATGGCCAAGGAGAGCTCATGACATATAGAGGGGTTGGTGGCACATTCATTTTTTCGGTGTAGATCTAGAACTTGTGACATATTTTTATATAATGGTAACAACTGACTTCCATCGTTAACCAATAATAACCTGCTCGCAGGATTTTTCTAGCCATCGCATACCCATTTGTATGAGTTCCTAAAGTACCTTCATGGATTTCTCTCATAAGCGTATCTGCTTCCTTCTTCTCCACACACCCGAGTAACACCATATTGTAGTTTCTTTTGTATAACACATCACCACTCAAATAATTTTGAGGCTTGACTTTGCAAAGTTCGTTTGTCAATGATAGAGGCATTTTCTAGATATTCTTGTTTCCCAATATACCTCTTGATGTCATAGAACCAAGGCTTGTTATCTGGACCCTCTTCAATAGCAAGACAATGTAAAGGCTCTTCAAAATTTCTGATTGTAATATGCGATTTATGGTTTGGCCAAGTCACTTTAGACATGATTGATGGAGTTGCCAAGGCGTCCACCATCTGATTTTCTTCTTTTGGGATATGACTGAAAGTAATCTCAGTGAATTTTGTAGCTAGCTTTAAGATATGATCCCAATATGGAATCAATTTGGGATGTTTAGTTTCCTATTCACCATTGAATTGGTATATGGCTAGTGCGGAGTCTCCAAATACCTCGAGATGTTTGATTCTTACATCGATAGAAGCTTCTTGACCCAGGATACAAGCTCGTATTTGGCGATGTTATTGGTGAAGTCGAAACATAACCTTGCAGTATAAGGCTTGTGATAATTCTTCGGAGAAGTCAAAACTGCCACAATGTCGTGCCCTATTGCATTTGAAGCTCCATTAAACATGAGTGTCCAACATGCTCCCGGTTCAGGTCCTTCATCGAGATTTGGTATTTCGTAGTCACCTATAACCATGACATCTTCGCCCGGAAAGTCAAACTTCATTGGTTGATACTATGGTAATGGCTGATGAGCTAGATGGTCGGCTAATACATTTCCCTTGATGGCCTTTTGAGTAACGTATTGAATGTCGTATTCTGATAGCAGTATTTGCTATCAGGCAATCCTTCCTGTAAGAGTTGGTTTTTTGAAAACATACTTTAAAGGATCCATTCTAGCTATTAACCCTGTTATGTGAGTTAACATGTTTTTCCTCAATCTTTTAGTAGCCCAAGCCAATGCATAACAAGTTTTCTCGAGAAGTGAGTACCTGGTTTCGCAGTCAATAAATTTCTTGTTGAGGTAGTAAATTGCATGCTCTTTTTTTCCTGTTTCAACAGGTTGTCCTAATACACATCTCATTGATCCTTTAAGCATTGTCAGATACATGACGAGTGGCCTTCCAAGAACTGGTGGCATTAAGATAGGTGGCTCTTGTAAATATTGCTTTATTGTCTCGAAAGTTGTCTGGAAATCATTATTCCATACCACGGTCTGATCTTTTTGCAATAATTTGAATATGGGCTCACATGTAGCAGTTAGGTGCAATATGAACCTTGAAATGTAGTCCAATCATCCTAAGAAACCACAAACCTATTTCTTTGT
Organism: Vicia faba; assembly: GCA_948472305.1. Taxonomy (NCBI): domain Eukaryota; kingdom Viridiplantae; phylum Streptophyta; class Magnoliopsida; order Fabales; family Fabaceae; genus Vicia; species Vicia faba. The sequence continues at coordinate 1,231,016,778 of OX451735.1, forward strand.
CCTTGGAGCTGAAATTTCTTGTATGGCTTTTACCTTGTTGGGCTCCACCTCAATACCATGCTGACTTACAGTGAAACCCATTCATTTTCCTGATCTGACACCAAATGTACACTTGTTTGGATTCAACCATAGTTTAAACCCGCACAGACGCTCAAATAGCTTTTGTAAATGTATGATGTTATCCTCCTTCGTATGGGATTTGGAAATCATATCATCTACGTACACCTTAACCTCTTTGTGAATCATATCATGGAATAATGTGACCATAGCTCGTTGATAGGTTTCCCCTGCGTTCTTCAGACCAAACGACATTACTTTGTAACATAAAGTTCCCCAAGGCGTCATGAAATTAGTCTTTTCCATATTTTCGGGTGCCATTTTAATTTGGTTATAGGATTAGAAAACATCCATGAACGAGAATACTGAAGCTTGACCTATATTGTCCACCAAAACATCTATGTGACGTAGCAGAAAATCGTCTTTGGTAAATGCTTTGTTCAGATCCCAATAATCCACACACATGCATACTTTACCATCCATTTTGGGTACTGGGACAATGTTATCTATCCAAGGTGGATAATATACCACCTCTAAGATCCATGCGTCAAAATGTTTAAGAACCTCTTCTCGAATATTATTCGACATGTCAGGACGAGTTCTTCTGAGCTTCTGCCTAACCGGAGAGCAACTTTCCTTTAGAGGTAGTTTGTGCACCACAATGTTTATATCCAATCCTGACATATCTCTATAAGACCGGGAAAATATATCCACATACTCATGTAACAACTTGATTAGCCTTTCCTTGACACTTTTCTCCAATGTTTCCCCTAGCTTGATCTCTTTTGGATCTTCCTCTTTACCAAGGTTAATGGTCTCAATAGGTTCCTGGTATGGTTTTATACTGTCAGCTTTTCGCTTTATTTCCTTCAGGAAATCTTTTGAAAGTTCAAGATCTTCATCATCTTCCTCTTCAGCTTGGTTAATGGGTGCATCAAAATTATATCAGATATCAGCAATAACATTATCAGTGACTTTGGGCATGGATCTGCACATTTATCATGTTTTGGTGCAGTTTTTAGTATGTGAATTTGGAAAATGCATATGAAGAAAAGTATTTCCATTTTTAAATGTAAGAGATAAATGAAAGAGAAATATAGGGGATCTTAATTGAATGCGAAATATAACTTTTATTAATCGTGAATACTATATGTAACACAATAGGAGAACTGACTTGGGATATTTTGCGTTTGATCGCAATTATTGCAGATAGCAAGAGTCGCCGCCGACTTTTCTTTTACCCAGAAGGAAAGGTGGAAAAGAATAGGAAAGACCTTTGAGATTATTTCTTGAGTTCGGGGCGTAGATTATGAAAAGGGAAGGTGTTAGCAGCCTTTTCATCCATAGTTATCTATGGGCTCTTAGTTGCTTGCTAGATCACTTGCTTTTGTTTGAAAGTGTTCTTTGTGGTGGTTTTTTAGAAAGTATTTTTGAAAAGGCGCCATCGTTTAGGAAAACTTTGTAATGGTTCTCATTTTGTAAGAACATATACAAAGTGTTGGACTTTTTGAAAATATTTCATGTTTTGAAAGTGTTTAGTGTTTGTTTTAAAAGTGAGCAAGAAAATAAGAACGTTTCTACCTACTCAAAAGTCTTTGTTCATTTATTCCTTCCTTTGATATTGATATCTCACCATCGATTGGTAAGAAGCCTTATCTTTGGATGTAAAGGGAAGGGCGTGGGTCATCGTATAGTCATGATAGAAATGTTGTAAGATGTCTTAGCATTTCTCTTTTAGGGACTAAGATCATTTGAAAGGCAACATTTGAAGCATCGTCGAGGGACTATGATCTTGTATTTTAATTTGTTTTTGCTAAGACATCTCACATGCATAACACGACCATTTTTTTAGGCAACAAGTGGAGTTAAACTTAAGGATGCATGTGTGAATGGTTTATTTGATTTGCATGCATTTAATCTTTGATTAGGGGTTGTCTACTTGTTTATTTTATCTTCCCATACAAATCCTAATTACTAGCATTTATATGAAAGCGATAAATTGCGGAAAATAAATATTCTACGCTATTACAATCATTAGGGGGGATGGGATGTACAAATTTACGAATGGGGATTTCAAGAAATTTAAAGTCCTAATTATCTATTACAACCATATTGAAATAATATACAAGAAATGTAAAATGAACTTGTTTTGTTTTGGCTAAGAAATAAACAAATTTGCTTGACAAAATTTTTTTTAGTCTTTTGATTTTGAAAGAAATAAAATAAAGTATGTGAATATAAAAATATTTTTGGTGTTTTTGATTATTGAAAATAAAAGTGATGATAAAAATAATAAGGGAAAAGAATCAGAATCAACGCATTGCTGAAGTAAGAAGCTCTGACTATGGTGCACTGTAAGTGAGAAGGAAAATGTTAGCAGAAAAGGGGACGGTCAGAAGTTCTGAGTCTGGGTACATTAAAGTTCTGAGGTTGCTGGGTACTAGGGAAATCCTAGAAATTCTGATGTAACTGGAAGCCTAGAAGTTCTAATGCTACTGAAAGGTCAGAAATTCTGGTTATTGAGAGAGTGTGGAAGTTTTGATGTAGCTGGACACCTAGAAATTCTGATGATGGGTAAGTAAGTGTCCATGCTGTTGGATGGGAATGTCTAGAAGTTTTGGTCCAGGATCAATGTTTTGATAGGAAATTAAAGGGATTGATCTTTAAATTCTGGTCCAATTAATGGGGTAAAAAGTCAAGAAATAAACATAAAAAGGTTGTTTTTGGGGCTAGAACTCAGGACCCTTAACACTTATGTCTTACGCACATGCTATCTACCACTGGGGTGGCTATACATCTGGGATTAAAAGCAAAACATAAGCATATAACATAAAGTAAGTTCTGATGATGAGCTTCATCTCCCTTCCCGTGCTAATCAGAATATCTGCAGCTTAATCACTTCTCAATAGAATAGAAAACGCAAACATAACAGTTAAGGCAGGTTTCATTATGGTTTCAGAAACATAAAATATCAGAATTGTAAATCAGAAGCAAGCATGAATTTGCTACTCCTAATTTTGGATCCTAATTTCCTCAAAAAGATCTAAACTGAAACTTTCTCTACTTAGGCAAAAATACATAAATCTATGAATATGTACAGAATCAGAATCAGGATGTCTACATTGTATTTTTGGATATGCAAGTCTATCAATGCCTAAGTAATATGATGAGAGTCGGAAGAAACTTTCCTTGAAGCTGGAAAATGTCCTGTGAGTTAGAGCTTGGTTCTGACTGCTGTGATATTCTGATAAGCTACCTCACGTGCTCAGAAAGCTGGAACAATCCTGAACTGGTTGGAAAATTCTGGAGCAGCCAAGAAGCGATGTCCTTGTTTTGAAATGGAAATTGGCGGAGATGGAATTGCACTCTGTAAACAGAAATTAGGATTGTTTCTAAATGTATATCAGAAACTGTGTTGATGATTTGGTCAAGAAACACTTGAGGAAAATTGAAATTTAAATGCAAAAATTAAATACTAGCAGGTTTTGTATTTGGGCTGCAGCTTCAAGTTCTTGGGAGATTTTAGCAAGGTTTCAAGGCTTTTCTTTTCAATTTTTTCGACCTCTTTAAAGTTGCAAAATAATTTCAATTTATAGGCAAGGATTTAGTAGCTTAGAGAGGTCCAGGGTACAACCATCATATGCTAGGCGCTGACTTGTTCTTGAAGCAAGTTCAAACCAGTATGGTGGTGAGAAGCTTTAGCCATGCTTAATCTGGATTTGTAAGCAGGAATTAAGGAAAAGTACCCTCAGAAGCAAAAGCAAAGCATGGGCCCAACATAAACTTGTACAAAAGTTTGCTTTTCAAGGACACCAACGGTACTTCCATGTCACACGTGGGGAAATCCTTTGGATAAAGACTCAAAAGTGGTTGTGGGCATTAAATGATGATGAGATTTATCAAAACAGAAATTCTGCAATATGAGATTATGTATCATAGCTTAATTTGGATCAAAAGTTCAGCATCAGCGTAACCTGGAACAAACATCCAACTTCTGATCTTCGAATCTCTTTACTTTAGCATGTTCTGGGAGAATTCCTAGACTTTCCCAAAAGCTTGTAACACATTTTCTAAATCTTCTTTGAATTTCTATTGCAAAATATGACTGGACCTACATGAAAACTGGTCCAGAAGTTCTAACCCCAAATCCTGTTTTGGAAAGGTCCAGAATTTACTGAATGTTTCAATTTCAATGTCATATCTTTGAAGATGTATAACTTGAAATCCCAACATTTCTAGAAGAAGTTCTGTTCTGAAATGTTTTAGATCTCATTGAGATCTATAAATCCCGTGTTAGAAGTTCTTCCAGAATCAACTTGTATCTTGGTGAAAATCTTGTAAGAAGTTTTGAATTTATCATATTTCTTAAACACTTAGAAAAATTTCTAAGTATTTAGAATTTTATATTTTTTTCAACATAATCTTGACTTTTGATTTTCTTGATGAAACAAACTTCATATTCTAACATGCCTTGATGACTTATGATTCTTGAAACTTGATTTTGACCCAAAAGTCAAAGTTTGACTTTTCAGTGTGCAATTGACCATTTTGCCCTTGTGCCAGTTCCAAACCTAAATTGGTGTATCAGTGCTGCAAGCTTGATGTCATAGGAAATCTTGTGAGAATCCTTGAGAAATGAGAGGGAAAACTTTTGGGTACAACAGTTGCCCCTGTTCAATCTTCTTAAACCTGAAGAGTTAGATTGGCGAGTCCGCCATTCGTGACTTGAAGGTGGAAGATGATTGAACACTAGAGTGCCCAGAAATTTTCACTCGATGATGTGTTAGTTGACAATTGTAGAGAATAGGCTTAAAGGTGCCATTCAGAGTGACTGAGGAAAGTATCCGGATAAATCTATTGGTTGATTTAAACTGGGGTAGTAGATGTCTTTGTCTGTAGATTTTTCTACAAGGAAAAAGGTTAGTCGCATGCAGATGTATGCATGGTATAATGATGTTCTCAAAATAAATGAGATTATGTTGCATGCATTTGTTATGTATGTGTTATGGTTTATGAATTTGTTGTGTTCCTTGAAGCGTGTCTTTGTCTAGGAAAATAAATCCTTGACAAAATGCTGATGAGCCTTGGGAAATGAGCTCCCTGACTGATGCTGAGAATGAAGAGTATGCTCCTCTTGTTTTAGGAGGTTTTCGCTGGGAATCCCTGTTCCGTTGTTTAAGGAGAAACTCCGTTGGGGAATACTGGCTTGTTTAAGAAGACTATGTGGAGAGTGTTGAGCCCTGCTTGGGAAAAGGGTCCAATGCTCTATTGGGGAATTATTCTTGACTGGAGAGCTTCGAAAACTCACTGTTATCTGGTCGAAATCCAGGCTTGGCAGCAATTTGTTGGGGATAATGAAGTTGACTACTATCTGGTCGTATTCCAGGCTTCGCAGTAACTTGCAGGGGAAGGTTAAATTAACTGTTATCTGGTCGCGATCCAGGCTTTACAGAAAATTGCTTGAAGTTGAACTATTATTTGGTCGGGTTCCAGGCTTTAAAGTAACTTGAAGTGGTAACTACTATCTGGTCGGGTCTAGGCTTCATAGTTTTTGAAAAGTTACACTATTATCTTGTCAGGTCCAAGCTTCATAGTGACTCACACGGATTGTAGATAGTTATTATTTGGTCGTACTCCAGGCTTCACAATAGCTTGCTTGAATAGACGAAGTTGAACTGATATTTAGTCGGATCCAGGCTTCACAGTAACTTGATTGGGGAAGAATAAATTAACAGTTATCTGGTTAGAATCCATGCTTCATAGTAATTTACTGACGCTTATCTGGTCGGATTCTAGGCTTCGTAGATTTCTGAGGTGGATGAAGTTAATTGCTATCTGGTCGGGTCCAGGATTCACAATAACTTTCTTGAAAAGATGAAGTTGAACTGATATCTGGTCGGGTCCAAGCTTCACAGTAACTTGTTGGGGTAGAGGAAAACTCTATTGCAGAAAAGAAAAATAAACCCTTGTCTAGTTGAGTCCAAGTTTTTCCATATCTCGAAGAGTTAAACTATCATCTGGTCATTTCCAGGCTTCATAGTATCTTGAGAAGTTGACCTATTATCTGGTCGGGCCCAGGCTTCATAGTGACTAAAATTTGTACTATTATCTGGTTGAGTCGAGGCTTCATAGTGTCTTGAGAAATTAACTATTATCTGGTCGGGTCGAAGCTTCATAGTAACTTGTTTGAAAGAATGAAGTTGACTGTTATCTGGTCGGGTCTAGGCTTCACAGTAACTTTCAGGGATAACAATGACTTTGTTGGCGACTTCACTGGGGATCAGAGGTTGTAGTCCTCTGATTTGTAATAGTCTGAGAGGCGAACTCAAGTTGGAGAGGATATACTATGTCGGGGATGAGAGACTCGGCTGGGGAAATAAGCTGAGCTGGGGAAATAAACTCTGTTGGGGAATTAAACTCAGCTGGGGAAATAAGCCCTGCTGGGGAAATAAACCCTGTTAAGAAATACTTGACGAACTGCTGACGAGGTGAGTTCTTTTAGGAAGAGATCCACGGGGTTTCTTCTTTAGGACCAACTTAACTGGGGAGAAAGCTGTCAAGAGATTGAGACTCTTGGCTGGGGACCCACCTATGAAAAGGATTTGGTGAGCAACTCCGTTGAGGAAAGGTTTATTGTAGCCGACCCTGCAGGGATGATGCTAATGAGATAACTCTGTGGGGATATCTCAACTGCATTAAAAAGATGCTTTGTTACTGCTTGGCAAGACACATGTGCCAAATAGTTTTAATTATGTTCATATGCATATATTCGTTCAATTTTAGTCATTGGACATCTTTGCATTCAAAAACAAAAACAGAAAGTTTGCACTTTAAAGTATATTTGTATTGATATTTTTCCCATGAATAGGCATTTGTGTATAAAGAGACGAAGATCCTAGTAAGAGGAAATCGTCGAAAGGAAAACAAAAATTGAAAACAAAGATAATAGCCACATGGAAGTGTTCTCATTGCATTCCAACTCTACTATTGCCCCCAATGTCTTCGAATGCCCCTTGCCGTGACAGAAGTTGATTGGACTGATCTTGGACCGTTTGAACTCAGACCTTGGTAATAAATTCGACGGTAGTAATCCTAAGACACAGTCATACGCTTTCAATCCTTAACTTTTGCCTGGACCGCCCTTTCGGGTTTTCAGCCCACCAGGATATCCATTTTTTCCAAAGTCGCCCTTTCGGGTTTTCAACTTGCCGGGTGTAAAATATTTTGCATGTATCCCTAATTTTTTCCCAAACCTTTTGGTTTGCCGGGATTCCCTTATTTTGCCTAGGTGTGTCAACCTAGCAGGTCCTTTATGCGTAGTATTTTTTAACTATGTCCGCGCTAACGGGATGTGGGAAGTCTTCACTGTCCATGGTAGTCATCATCATGGCACCACCAGAGAAAACACTCTTGACAACAAATGGCCCTTCGTAGGTGGGAGTCCATTTGCCCCTGGGGTCGCCTTGTGGCAGAATGATGCGCTTTATCACCAAGTCACCAACTTGATACACTTTAGGCCTAATCTTTTTGTTAAAAGCCTTAATCATGCGCTTTTGGTACATCTGACCATGAAAAATGATAGCCAGTCGATTTTCATCGATCAAGTTCAACTGATTTAATCTTGTTTGAATCCACTCGTCTTCGCCTAGACCTACTTCATTCATAATCCTTTATGAGGGAATCTGAACTTCCACTGGTAGAACAACTTCCATGCCATAGACTAAAGAAAAGGGAGTTGCCCTAGTTGATGTTCTAGATGAAGTACGGTAGCCATGAAGAGCAAATGGTAACATCTCATTCCAGTCCTTGTAGGTTACTACCATCTTCTGCACAATCTTCTTAATTTTTTTGCTGGCCGCTTCCACTGCGCCATTAATTTTCGGTCTATAAGGAAAATAATTGTGATGCTTGATTTTGAACTGAGTGCAAAGTTCTGTAATCATAGCATTGTTGAGGTTAGTCCCATTGTCAGTGATGATCCTTTGAGGGACACCATAGCGGCAGATGAGATTATGTTTGATGAATCTGGCTACCACGTTCTTTGTGACTGATGAAAATGAGGCGGCTTCGACCCATTTGGTGAAATAATCGATAGCGACCAGAATGAAGCGATGTCCATTAGAAGCAGTGGGTTTAATTTCTCCAATCATGTCAATTCCCCACATTGCAAATGGCCACAGAGAGGTCATGACATTCAGAGGGATATGAGGCACATGGACCTTGTCAGCATAGATTTGGAATTTGTGGCAAGTTCTTGAGTGTTGATGGCAATCAGTCTCCATTGTTGACCAATAGTAACCAGCTCTCAGGATTTTCTTGGCCATAGTATGTCCGCTAGAGTGAGTCCCAAAGAGACCATCATGCATGTCCTCCATAATTTCCTTTGCCTCTTTCTTATCCACACATTGGAGTAAAGTAGAATCATGGTTCTGTTTGTACAAGATCCCATTACTTAGGAAGAATTTGGCTACAAATCTTCGTAAGAACTTTCTGTCATTGATAGATGCTCCTTCAGGATACTCTTGTGCTTCAAGGTATTTCTTCACCTCATGGTACCATGGCTTTTCTATGTCAGTGTCAAGCTCATAGAAGTGTGCAGGTTCATCAAATCTCTCAATGGTAATCATAGGAGCTTCGTTGTCCCATTTGACCTTGAACATGGAAGACATTGTTGCCAAGGCGTCAGCCAGCTGATTTTCTTCTCTAGGGAAGTGTTCAAATGTGACCTCTTCGAAGTAAGGAATAAAAGATAGCACAAGCTCCTTGTAAGGGATGATATTAGGGTGCTTAGTGTCCCAATCTCCTTTTACTTGGCTAATCAATAGAGCGGAATCCACAAATACATTTAAATGCTTGATCCTCAAATCAATGGCAGCCTTCAGACCCAAAATGCATGCTTTGCACTCAGCCATGTTGTTCATACAATCGAAGCATAGTCTGGCAGTGAAAGGAGTGTGGAAACCTTTATGGGAGATTATCACAACACCAATTCTGTTACCCAAAGCATTGGAATCCCCATCGAAGACCATAGTCCATCGGGATCCTTGTTCAGGTCCGTCATACGGTCCAGGTTTTGCACAGTCGGTCACTAGCATGATGTTCACATCCGAGAAGTCAAAGTTCATAGACTGATAATTATCAACAGCTTGATGGGCCAAATGATATGCTAATAAGCTTCCTTTGATGGCCTTTTGCATTGTGTATTAAATATCGTATTCAGTCAAGATCATTTTCCATCTAGCTATATGTCAGGAAAGAGCGGGCTTCTCGAAGATGTACTTGATAGGGTCCATCTTAGAAATCAGTAGAGTGGTATGAGTCAACATATACTGTCTTAGCCGGAAAGTTTTCTCGAGCAGTGAATATCTGGTTTCACAGTCAGTAAACTTTTTGCTCAAGTAGTAAATAACATGCTCTTTTCGGCCAGACTCGTCATGTTGGCCCAAAACACATCCCATAGAATTCTCTAGTACTGTTAAGTACATGATAAAGGGTCTTCCTTCAACTGGAGGCATGAGAATAGGAGGTTCTTGTAGATATTCTTTGATTTTGTCAAAGGAAGCTTAGAATTCATCATTCCATTTGACTACTTTATCTTTCTTCAAGAGTTTGAAGATTGGCTCACAAGTAGCAGTTAAGTGAGATATGAAGCGGACAATGTAGTTAAGATGACCCAAGAATCATCTAACTTCCTTTTCAGAGTGAGGGACTGGAATTTCTTGGATGGCCTTCACCTTGGCAGGATCAAATTCCATGCCTTTACCGCTGACAACAAAATGTATAAGCTTTCCAGATCGCACTCTGAATGTTCACTTATTAGGGTCCAACCTCAACTTGTACTTTTCAACCTTTCGAATAGCTTCTACAGGTGATCGAGATGTTCCTCTTCAGTTTGTGATATTGCAATCATATCATCCATATATACCTCTAGTTCATGATGGATCATATCATGAAACAAAGCTACCATATCTCTTTGATATGTTCCCCCTGCATTCTTTAATCCTAACGGCATGACCTTGTAACAAAAGGTACCCCATTGCGTAACGAAAGTGGTCTTCTCCATGTCTTCGAGATCCATCCTAATTTAATTATAGCTGGAGAAACCATCCATGAAAGAGAAGACTTTATGCTGAGCAGTGTTGTCGACCAAGACAACAATATGAGGTAGAGGGAAGTCATCCTTGGGACTTTCCCTATTCAGATCCCTATAATCTACGCACATGCAAAATTTTCCATCTTTCTTCGGTACTGGTACCATATTTGCAACCCATTGGGGGTAAGATTTCACAACTAGGAATCCTGCATCAAATTGTTTCATCACTCCAGCTTTTATATTTTCAGACATGTCGGGCCTCATGCGATGAACATTTTGTTTAACAGGAGGACAATCTTATTTTGTTGGCAGACGATGAACTACAATGTCGGTATCCAATCGTGGCATGTCTTCATACGGTCAAGCAAACACTTCCATATAATTAAGCAACGTCTAAACCAATATGCTTTTGACACTTCTTTCCAAGTTAGCGCCGATCTTGACCTCTTTCTTGTCTGTCTCGGTACCTAGATATATGACTTCAACTGACTCTTCGTGCAAATGAATAAGTTTTTCCTCTTGTAGTAGAAGTCTGGCTAGTTCTCCCGGTATTTCACAATCTTACACGCCTTCGTCTTCGGCTTGGTTAACTGGATGTTCAAAGTCATAGTCGGCATTATTAGAGTCATTGGCAATGAGATCCAGAGTGAATGAGGACCTGCAAGAATGTGCATGTGTGCATGTAAGATACATGGCTATTTTGAAAAAAGTATTGAAGAAAAAGATAGATAATGAGCATAAAAGTTCGAATGCAAAAAGTAAAATGGTTTGTATTGAATGATCATATGATAACATGAACATAAATAAAACCCTTGACAAAATGGACCATAGTGCCCTGGGCCAGGCACATGGCATAAAATTCATTGTTTAATATTACATAAAAAATGTTCTTGAATTAAAAGAAAGCAATAAACAAGTGATTACTCCTCAATGAAGGAGATGGGAATGAAGTCCTTTGCGTGCCAATTGTCAAGCTTTGTTGTAGTAGGATATACCCAGTCTTGAAATGCACATTCATCATCAGAATCACCCACAAAATTAACTTCATGACTTCCAATACGGAGAGGGGGCTTCCCTGCACGAGCGTGCCTTACTTATTTGAGCCTTGATAGTGAAACCCAAACCACATTTGTATGTTTTGAATTGGATCTCGGGGAATTTCCCCCAAGTAACACAGCTTCCTTCTTCGACTGCAGCACAAGCGTCTTTAAACGAAACCATCTTTGGCGCGACCTTAACAGCTTTGGACACATCAGAGGAACATTTGGCAGTAGCAATCATTGGTGGCACAACTTCAAAAGCCTGACACAGGATTTCTATAAATTCTCCATCCATCTCTACATATCTGAAATAGTTGAGGTGGCTTACTATGAACTCCTCCTCACCACAGACAGTGACAATCCTTCCTTTTACCGGATACTTGAGCTTTTGATGAAGGGTTGACGTTACCACCCCTACTCCATGAATCCAAGGTCGACCCAACAGACAGGAGTAAGCAGGACGAATATCTATGATGTAGAAAGTAGAGTTGAAAATATGTGAGCCCACCTTGATCGAGAGATCCACCTTTCCATGAACTATCCTTTTGGACCCATCGAAAGCCCTCATAATAATATCACTTGGTTTCAAAACTAGTCCTTCACAGTCTAAACAGTCCAAAGCCCCCTTGGGTAGTACGTTTAAAGAAGAGTCAGTGTCAACCAGAACATGTGCTAGGGTAGTCCCCTTACATTCAACAGAAACATGCAGGGCTTTGTTATGGTTCTTTCCAAGTGGTGTCAGATCAGCATCGGAGAACCCCAAACCATTATTGACCGTCAAGCTTGACACACAATTTTCAAACTGGTCTGTCGTGGTTTCATGAGGGACATGAGCCTTTCTCAAGAATTTGATTAATGCCCGGGCATGAGCATCAGAGCAAAGTATAAAAGATAACATGAAAATCTTTGAAGGGGTTTGCCCCAACTGCTCCACAATCTTGAAATTACTCCTTTTTATAATTTTCAAGATCTCATCCATTTCTAGAGCGGAAGGTTCCCCATCAGTAATGTCTTTTACGGGTATTTCTATCTCAGCGGGCTCAACCATTTTCTCCTTTCCCCTTGTATCAGTACTAGGCTTAGCGGCGGTAATGCGGACATACGCCTTTGTAATAGTTGGTGGTGAGATGTTGGGTGAAAAGATTCTCCCGGTTATGGTCACCTTACTAGAGCCAATAATGTTACCAATGTCATCAGCTTTACTTTCTTCAATCCAAGCGTCTTGCTTTATTCCATGGTAAAACACCTCAGCACCATAGTTCCATGGCACTGCTTTGTTGGAAGAGTACGAAACTGGCCCGTGGGTAGTAATTATCAGAGGAGCAATAGTTGGTTCATTTGAAATCCTGATAGGACCCTAGGAGGAGATCCTAATAGGCTTGTTTGAGATGGTTATGATGGAGAGGTCTTCACACTTATTGGTCAAACTTTTAGCGGACAAAGTCTTCTCAAATAGGATCTCACGGCTATTAATCAGGCCTTGAATGCCTTCCCTCAGCCCTTTGCATCCATTGAGTTGTTTGGCGCAATAATCACAGTCCTTCAAACAGACATGGAAAATCTTGGCTTTCAACAGATTATTTTTTATAATGTTTAACGGAGTAGTCAAGTCTTCGACTGAGGAAACAAAAATGGTGACTTCAACAGCTTTGACACCCTTGCCATGATTTTCCATAGGCGCGGTGATTACATTCAGAGTTGGAGGAGGATCAAATTCAATGGTCTTGTTGTCTATTAAGTCTTGAAATTTATTCTTCAGTTCCCAGCATTGGTCAGTCTCATGCCCGGGACTATTTGAGTAATATGCACTTTTGGCGTTCGGATTGTACTTTGGTGAAGAGGTATCTGGATTGGCCAGAGGATCACGCAGTGTCATCAAATTATCCTTTAACATGTGTTGTAAGGCTTGGGATAGAGAGATGCCTATCCTTGTATATATTCTTTGTGGAGCCTCGAACCGTTGACGATTGGAAGTTTGTCGTTGAACAGGAGCTGGGTTGGAAATTCGAACAACATTGATGGACGAGCATACAACTTTCTTGGTGTGGGCCCTTGCCCCATACACAACACTGATTTCTTTCTTCTCGGTAAAAGGTTTCTTTACTGGATTGGATGTGGAAGCAGATGCTATGGGAATCTTCTCGCTTTTGATATCGCTTTTAACTCTTTCACCGGTTAAGATAAGCTCGGTGAAACCGGATGAAGAACAACCAACCAATAAGTTGAAAAATGGACCAGATAAAGTGCCCATAAACATATCAATGTACTCCCTATCGGTTAATGGCGCCTGGACCCTACTGGCAAGATCCCTCCACTTTTGGGCGTATTCTTTGAACCCTTCATTCTTCCCCATTATCATATCTTGAAGTTGAACTCTTGTCAGCGCCAGGTCGGAATTGTACTAGTATTGGAGATAGAAAGCGGTGGCTAAGTCTTCCCATGTATGGATACGAGAACCCTCCAACTGGTAAAACCACTCAAGTTGCGCTGCAGCCAAGCTTTCTTGAAAGAAGTGAACCCAGAGTTTCTTGTCAGCGGTGTACAGTTGTATTTTGCACACATAAGACTTTAGGTGAAGCTCTGGGCAAGAAACCCCATCATACTTAGCGAATAATGGTATCTTGAATTTGTGGGGAATGACAACCCCAGATATTAAACTCGAATCATGAAAATCTAAACCAGGGATGGCTTGAATCTCAACGACCTTCAATTTGTCCTCTAGCTGCTTGTACTTAACATCGGCAGGAGGATACTGCTCATCAAAATAATCCTCATCATCAGACGCTTGATCATTGATACACCCAACCTGGGTACTTCTCGCTTCTCCAACTTGATTTTTGTCTTCCTCAGACGAGTTTTCCACTATCGGTATTTTACAGATTGGCTCTCTGAATCTTCTACCCATGTTGACCAAGGCTTTCCTCTTTGGTTTCTTTTTGGCTGCTAGCAACGCCATCAAATCTTATTGCCCCTTGGCTAGGGTCAGCAGAGTCTCTTGAAACTGGGAGTTTTGTGCTTGTAGGTCTTTCAGTATTTTCTCGATATCCATCTTGCTGAAATAAATAATAGAAAGATAAGGAAACCTGTCGTGGAAAACCTGTTATGTTATGATGCATGAAAGATGTGTATGCGAATGATTTCAAGGATTTATGAAATTTAAATTTGTATAGACAAAGAATGAACAAACGTTAATTTTAATTAATTAGTTCAAAATGACTACAACATGCTTCTTGGGCTTACAAAATAAATTTGTAAGATAAAAAGGTCGAACGCATCCTCTTCGGCGCAATGTAGGCGTTCAAGCTTTGTTCTTCATGTAGCTGCTTTGTAAGCTCCAAAACCCTTTTCTTGCTAGCATAGAATCGAGCTTCAAAAGTATCTCGTTATTCCTTTAACTAAATCCAACCCTTTTGCAAGTCTTCAAGAGAAGTAGGCATGTTGGGATGGAGGACAGTGTACGGGAGATCTTCTTCAACCACAGGTTCCATAATAACTGGTAGGATGGAGGGGTAAGGCATCACGAGTTTCCGAGCATGAGCTCGTACCCACCTAAGGTAAGGCTCAAGGGGAATGGAATTCTTGCATCCCAGCGTTTTACCGTCCACTTTGTTTACCATCCTCCAAGCTCGTATAAACCTCTGACGGCAGCCTTGATCGTCGCTCTCGTAGTTGAATACTACTCCTTGGATGAGCATATCATGCACACCATCTCTTCGGGAATAACCAAACTTTCGTAAGTCTAAGCAAGGGTTATAAGTGATACCTCCCTTGATTCCAAGAAAAGGTACATTAGGGAATTCCCCACAATAGTCGATGATAGTAACATTCTCCAAGGATCGAAAACACCAATGAATATCTGAGTGTCTGAGCGTCATCAGTCCGTGGGACCATCTCAAACCTTGCTCGTTTTTCAACACAGACCGGGGAAGATGCGAAATAAACCATCTAGAAAATAGAGGTGTGCAACACATGAGAGACCCTCTCTTCCTCATAGTGCGAGAG
This sequence comes from Vicia faba, assembly GCA_948472305.1. Classification (NCBI taxonomy): domain Eukaryota; kingdom Viridiplantae; phylum Streptophyta; class Magnoliopsida; order Fabales; family Fabaceae; genus Vicia; species Vicia faba. The sequence continues at coordinate 1,231,031,970 of OX451735.1, forward strand.
TGGAGAGAATGTAGGATATCTCCCAACAAAGTAGGCACCAGATTGCGAGACATGAAGATTTTGACAGCATTTACATCTATGAGTTGGTCAAGATTTGGAAACAAAACCATCCCATAGACGAGAAGGGCCAAGATATCTTAAAAAGCTTGTAAATCCAAAGAGTTCCAACAATATTGAGCTTTTTCAAACAATAACTTGACTAGGAACCCTTTGACACCACTCCTTGCTTCCCAATTAGTTGTGATATCAGATTGATAGCGCTCGGGCAATCTCTTCAGGTATTGGATCTCTTTTCGTACCGTTAAAGGGTAGTTGATTGAGAATGGGAATTCTCAAGAGTTGAGGGAATTCTTCCATAGTATGTACGTGTAGCGGTAGAAATGTTTAAGACTAAGCCATTGGATTGACTAGCCTTATACATATCAAAATTAAAAATCGCCACAGTGCTTTATTGTTTCCAAAGGAATGAGAAAAGAGAGAGTAACCCAAAAAGAGGGGAGGGGGGAAAGATTCAAGGTAAGGGGTTGATTATGTAAAGGGAAGGTATTCGCACCCTAAACATCTACGGTACTCCACATGAATCTCTTTGTAAAATCTGTATATTTTGGCTATAAAATGTTGTATAAAAAATAGATGGTGGAGGTGAGAAAAGAAGTATTTTAATGATTTTTGCACCCGCCTCGATTGCGAACCTTTAGTGCCTACGTACCACCTTTCGTGCAGTAGGGGATCGGGGTACACGTAGTTCACCTTTAAAATTTTAAAACACAAGTGTGTTGGTTGATTTTATGAGATAAGACATCATATTCATTGTTCGTATGGAAAACATACTTACTATCCACAATCATGAGAAAGGAGAATTTTCATCATCTCAAAGTGGAGGATATGACTTGGATTTTAAAATCAATAATGCCTCACTTAACACCCAAGTGGAAAATATCTCTCTTCACTACATGTTGTAGAAGTATAGTTGTTTACATCACTACAAGGATTGACAAGAGTCTAATCTTTTAAGAAAGGTTTTAAGCCAAAATGGCAAAATGGTTTGAAATGAGATTGGTTGAATTTTAGTCTTCTAAAAAAAAGTCAAGGTATTATTAAATTGATTGAGGTTTATTTATGAAAATTATTTTTGAAAATACATGGACCTAAGTCCATGTTCATTATGAATGTGGTTCAAGTTTAGAAACAAGAAGAGTGTTCAAAAGGAGGAGGAAGATTTTTGAAATTAAAGAAGATGGGAGGAGAAGAAGAGACTATCCTAAAGCATAAGGTAAAATCTAGGGATAAGAACCATCTAACCAACAAGAAGCCAATACTTGACATTATGAGTCAAGATAGAATTCCCATTCTTTGCATTGAGACCCAGCAAACAAAGATACTAGACCTCTTGAGAGAACCAAACTTCAAGTGTATTAAGCCTTCACAAAAAAAAAATTGGACAGAGTAACAGCTGTATACAGGTGAATTCCAGATTACAAACAAAGTATGTAATCACAATAACCTGCACACAAAACAAACAAACAACCCAATGTCTTGAGGTAAACCTCAAGAACTCCAGACAAAATATCCATCAAGGTCACAAGGTCTCCAACATAGGCCAAGGTTTCTATTCCTAAGTCAAAGAAGTCCAAAACTCCATAATGCCAAGGATAGTAACCAAATAGTCCAAATATCATTAAAGCATTTTATGGTTCATGTTGATTATTAGGTGTCTTGAAAGAGAAAAGAAAAGCTCAAGTGAGCAAAAATAAAAAAAATGACAAGAATATAAATGCTCAAGTGAGCAAAATAAAAATGACATGAAATGTAATGCTTAAAGTAAATGGTACATAAAGCATAAAAAATTAAAAGCATAAAGTAAAAAAATTTAATAATTAATGGTTAGTTGGATGACCATCTTGAAACTTGCATTTGGAACTCATTAGAGGATTGGTAGAACCAAAGCCTCCATACAACAATTTGCATTTTCTTTTTGTCAAGTATATCATCCATTTGGAATCCTTAAAAGTAACATATAATAATCAACGATGTTTAAGTGATCCGCATTGACCAAAAGTGTTGCAGATCCATTAGAGGATTGGTAGAACCGAAGCCTCCACACAATGAATCTCAAGGTTATTGGATCAAAGAGATCAAATTAACATACTTGGGCTTGCAAACATAGGTTTGGGCCACGAATGATCATTTATTCGAATTGGGACAAAATTTAGCGCTATGTTAAGCAATCGTAAGTGGACTTATATAGATGTCGCACCTATTTTGAGGTTGGTAAATAGAAATCTATGCACCATTTGTTTTGAGACATGCTATAGAGATCATGCTCCAATAACACTTAGTGAAATAAGAAAGGGACAAGATAAAGAGGGGAGGGAAAGAATATACAAACCACATTTGAATTAAATTTTAATCAAACTATTATTAAAATCATTCATCCATTTTTATGGAGTTAGACTCAACACCATGGATCCAATGATGTTAATAAAGTCCATGATAAAAAATTCAACCCAAGATCATCCAGAAAATAATCACAAAATAATATTGCATTTAATATATACATTAAAAAAGGTTCTTAAAATGTTTTAAAATAGAAATAAAAGATAAAAATATCAACTATATTCAAATTAATCAAGAAATAAAAAGTAAGACCGTAGAAAAATTAAAAAAGAACTCAAATATATTTATAATATTTTTGGTAATTTTTTAAAGCCAGAAAATATTTTTAAAATTAAAAGGAATGAGTAAAATAAACCAAAAATGATAAAAAATACCAAAGTCAGAAATAAAAAATGAATGAGGTCACCAATATTTGTCACAATATCATTGGATCATACCATAATTTTTTCAGAATTTAAAAAGACATAAAAGTATTTTTTAAACATTTAAAACAATTCAAATAAAGTGAAAATTTATAAAAAACATCAAAACACAAAATAAAATTGTGAAAAAAATAAAAATCAGAAAGAGAAAAATCAAAAAATAATTTTTATAATATTTTCAGATTTTTTGGACTTAAAACGAATTTTCTATGATTTTTTGAAATTTAAAACAATTAAATATAAAAAATCAGAAAAGAAAATAAAAACCAAAAATATGTGGACCAATAGATGAGAGTCAAAACGCATTAGTAATCAAATTCAAGAGATCTGGCGCGCTGTGCATATCATGGTCATTACTAAATATCACACCGGATCCAACATTTTTAAAATAAAACAACTTAAAATGTGGCACGTTGGATGGAGTCTGACTCACAAAAGTAATCAAATTCAAGGGCTCCTGAGGCACGCGCATGGTAAGGCAAGCATATTATATCCATTTCAAAAAAATAACGTGGCCTCATGTCATTGGTTGAAGACGAACATGTCATCGTCTTCAACCTCCAGCCATCCCCAAATTGAATCCTTCAAATTGTAAAATTAGCAAAATAGACTGGTACCATTAGATTCGTCTTATCAAGACGATTCTAACGGTACCATTGCGCCAAATTTATATAAATTGTGCAAGGCTGTGTTTGAATAAAACCAGAAAAAATAGCCAGCACAAAAATATGGGATGTCTCACTCAATTCTAAATGAAATTGAAAACTATAAAGAGCACGAGGATTAGAAGAATACAAGGAGTGGATTAGTCTTTTATTTGAATCAATTTGGCCAAGAAATCTACCTGAACGAAGTAGTGAGAAGTTGCTCTGAAACTGGACTTCTACAGATCAATATAGGTCACAATTCTTGAAAGTAACCGTATGGTTAGCTTCATAGAAGTTCAATGAAGCTGAGCTTTTGGTGTTTGAAGGTGAGAATGTAAGAAATCAGAATTTCAAATTCAAAGTTTGTGTGGGATCTGAACAGGGGTCAATTGGCTATCAAGAGCTTGCCCAAATGAGTGAGGGACGATCCTTATTTATAGCTGATCATGATGCAAGGCTCAAGCAGGTGAATTGAAGGCAAAATCAATGAAATCGTGTGGACCTACTAAGTGTGAAAAGTGTGACTTCACATGACTCAAAATGCAGCAAAATGAATGGTTTAAGGGTCGTTTCTTGTTATGGCAAGCTACTAAATATGATTAGACACAGAATTGATCTTTAAACAAGCTTGTAATTGGATTTAAACCAATTTTCAAATTTGACTGAACTTGGAAATTCCATTTCATGGTGCTATTTTCATAACCATGGTGCCAATAATGTAGGGTACCATATGATGTGATTTTTGAAGCATTTGAAAGATGAAGTCACAAGTTTACAATGTGAAATGAGTGAGATCAATTGGATGTTTGAGCAAGAATTTGTGTTGAGTCAATGTTGGAAGAAAAGGGTTGACTTCCCATACTTAGAAATATTTCAAGTTTTTTCTTCAAAAGTAACCTATAATGTTTTGCATCCAAACATGGCCTTCCTCTTGGAATTTGCTCTTGACCAAAAAATATGGAATGAAATAGACCTCTTGAATGACATTTTGAAACTTGAACCGTTCAAAATCTCCAAAAATTGAGAGAGTTACGGATTTTTGAAGTTGTCAAAATATCATGAAATGTCCTATAATCTTTTTTATCCTTAGGGCATCTTCCATCCTTTTTCTCACTTTGCACATAAAATAAGTAATAACTTTCACATCCTCAAGATCATTATGGAAAAATAGTGGGCTCAAGGTGATAAAAATTGACTAAGTTATGATCATTTGAAGTCACACATGGGAAGTTGGGGGTTCATCTGGAGGACTTGTAACCTTTCTTCATAATCAAGCTTCTTCCACATGAAAACTCCTTGAAATTTTGAAGTGATTTGTTAACAACCATTTGAAGAGAAGTGTGTTTTTGGAATCACTCAAAAATACCAAAATATGAGCAAGATATACTTCTTTGAAGTTCAAAACCCTAGCTCCTAGATCAAGAAAATGCTTTGAGGAACTTTGACAATTTTAAACAACCTTCTTGTACCAACACTTTTGCTTTGTAAATAGAAGTTATTGAGGATGATAATGAGAACTTATAGCAACCAAAACCACTTCCATATCTTGAGAATTGAGAAAAATATGCACTTGTGACCAATGGGAACAAAGCCTTGTCCAATCATGACAACTTCTTCAATCAACCCCTTGTACTTTTGAATCAATCTTGATAACTTTGAAATGTGGTGAACCGAGATAAATATTTCCATGCCTTTTCTTCCAAAATAGCTTCAATGGTGAGGTTTGAACTTCTCAAGCTTTATTAACTAGGGCATGGAAATAAACTCATGAACCCATGGATCAAATTGCTAAGCCTCATTGCCTTTACCTATATTATTAAAAAGTAAGACAAACCAACATTAAATTTTATTAATTAAAAGAAAAGTCAAAACAAAAGGAAAGGTGGAAAAGAACAGGAAAGACCTTTGAGATTATTTCTTGAGTTTAGGGGGTAGATTATGAAAAGGGAAGGTGTTAGCACCCTTTTCATCCATAGTTACCTATGGGATCTTAGTTTCTTGCTAGATCACTTGATTTTGTTTGAAAGTGTGCTTTGTTGTGGTTTTTTTAAAGTATTTTTGAAAAGGAGCCTTCGTTTAGGAAAACTTTATAATGGTTCTCGTTTTGTAATAACGTATACAAAGTGTTGGACTTTTTGAAAATATTTCATGTTTTGAAAGTGTTTGGTGTTTGTTTTGAAAGTGACCAAGCAACTAAGAACATTTCTACCTACTCAAAAGTCTTTATTCATTTCTTCCTTCCTTTGATATTTCTATCTCACTGTCGATTGGTAAGAAGCCTTATCTTTGGATGTAAAGGGACGGGCGTGGGTCATCGTATAATCATGATAACAATGTTGTAAGATGTATTAGAATTTCTCTTTTAGGGACTAAGATTATTTGAAAGACAACATTTAAAGCGTCATGGAGGGACTATGATCTTGTATTTTTAATTTGTTTTTGCCAAGACATCTCACATGCATAACACAACCATTTTTTTAGGCAACAAGTGGAGTTAACCTTAAGGATGCATGTGTGAATAGTGTGTTTGATTTTCATGCATTTAATATTTGATTAAGTGTTGTCTACTTGTTGATTTTATCTTCCCATACAAATCCTAATTACTAGCATTTATATGAAAGCGATAAATTGCGGAAAGTAAATATTTTATGCTATTACAATCATTAAGGGGGATGGGGTGTACAAACTTACGAATGGGGATTGCAAGAAATTTAAAGTCCTAATTATCTATTACAACCATATTTAAATAATGTACAAGAAATATAAAATGAACTTGTTTTGTTTTGACTAAGAAATAAACAAATTTGCTTAAGAAAAATATTTTTAGTCTTTTAATTTTGAAAGAAATAAAATAAAGTATGTGAATATAAAAATATTTTTGGTGTTTTTGATTATTGAAAATAAAAGTGATGATAAAAATAATAAGGGAAAAGAATCAGAATCAGCGCGTTGCTGAAGTAAGAAGCTCTGACTCTGGTGCATTGTAAGTCAGAATGAAAATGTTAGCAGAAAAGGGGACGGTCAGAAGTTCTGAGTCTGGGTACATTAAAGTTCTGAGGTTGCTGGGTACTAGGGAAATCCTAGAAATTCTGATGCATAAAAAGTCAGGAAATAATGGGGTAAAAAGTCGAGAAATAAACATAAAAAAGGTTGTTTCTGGGGCTAGAACTCAGGACCCTTAACACTAATGTCTTATGCACATGCTATCTACCACTGGGGTGGCTATACATCCGGGATTAGAAGCAAAAACATAAGCATATAACACAAAGTAAGTTCTGATGATGAGCTTCCTCTCCCTTCCCGTGTTAATCAAAATATCTGCAGCTTAATCACTTCTCAACAGAACAGAAAATGCAAACATAACAGTTAAGGCATGTTTCATCATGGCTTCAGAAACATAAAATATCAGAATTGTAAATCAAAAGAAAGCATGCATTTGCTACTCCTAATTCTGGATCCTAATTTCCTCAAGAAGTTCTGAACTGAAACTTTCTCTACTTAGGAAAAAAAGACATAAATCTATGAATATGTACAGAATCAGAATCAGGATGTCTACATTGTATTTTTGGATATGCACATCTATCAATGCCTAAGTAATATGATGAGAGTCAGCAAAAACTTACCTTGCAGCTGGAAAATGTCCAGTGAGTTAGAGCTTGGTTCTGACTACTGATATTCTGATCAACTTCCTCACGTGCTCAGAAAGTTGGAACAATGTTGAACTGGTTGGAAAATTCTGGAGCAGCCAAGAGGCGATGTCCTGGTTTTGAAATGGAAATTGGCGGAGATAGAATTACAATCTGTAAACAGAAATTGGGATTATTTCTAAATGTATATCAGAAACTGTGTTGATGATTTGGTCAAGAAACACTTGAGGAAAATTGGAATTTAAATGCAAAAATCAAAGACTAGCAAGTTTTGTATTTGGGCTGCAGCTTCAAGTTCTTGGGAGATTTTAGCAAGGTTTCAAGGCTTTTCTTTTCAATTTTTTTGACCTCTTTACAGTTGCAAATGAATTTCAATTTATAGGCAAGGATTTAGTAGCTTGGAGAGGTCCAGGGTACAACCATCATGTGCTAGGCACTGACTTGTTCTTGAAGCAAGTTCAAACCAGTATGGTGGTTAGCAGCTTTAGCCGCTCTTAAGCTGGATTTGTAAGCAGAAATTAAGGAAAAGTACCCTCAAAAGCAAAAGAAAAGCATGGGCCCGACATGAACTTGTACAAAAGTTTTCTTTTCAAGGATAGTAGTGGTACTTTCATGTCACACGTGGGGAAATCCTTTGGATAAAGACTCAAAAGTGGTTGTGGGCATTAAATAATGATGAGATTTATCAAAACAGAAATCTTGCAATATGAGATTATGTATCATAGCTTAATTTGGATCAGAAGTTCAGCATCTGCGTAACCTGGAACGAACATCCAACTTCTGATCTTTGAATCTCTTTACTTCAACATGTTCTGGGAGAATTCTCAGACTTTCCCAAAATCTTGTAACACGCTTTGTAAATCTTCTTTGAATTGCTCTTGCAAATTCTGATTGGACCTACATGAAAATCGGTCCAGAAGTTCTAACCAAATCTTGTTTTGGAAAGGTCCATAATTTACTGAATGTTTCAATTTCAATGTCGTGTCTTTGAAGATGTATAACTTGAAATCCCAACATTTCTAGAAGAATTTTTGTTCTGCAATGTTTTAGATCTCATTGATATCTACAACTCTTGTGTTAGAAGTTCCTCCAGAATCAACTTGTATCGTGGTGAAAATCTGGCCATAAGTTATGAATTTATCATATTTATTAAACAGTTAGAAAAATTTCTAAGTATTTAGAATTTTGACTTTTTTTCAACATAATCTAGACTTTTGATTTTCTTGATGAAACAAACTTCATATTATAACATGCCTTGATGAAATATGATTCTTGAAACTTGATTTTGACCCAAAAGTCAAAGTTTGACTTTTCAGTATGCAATTGACCATTTTGCCCTTGTGCTAGTTCCAAACCTTATTTGGTGTATCAGTGCTGCAAGCTTGATGTCATGGGAAATATTATGATAATCCTTGAGAAATGAGAGGGAAAATTTTGGGGTACAACACAATATAAAACAAAATGGGGGACCCCTACAAGAAACCCCTATGCCTCGGGCTTGACATAGGTTCTTTCAAAAACAAGAAAAATTACTTTGGAAAGAAAAAGATCTTTGGAATCTCCAAAGTTGTCCAATTCTTGAGTTCTTTGCCTGGGGCGCATTCGTGGATGAAATCAGATGCCCTTTTGATGTTGTCTTGGTTAGATATCATTGCCACCTGTCCTCCATGCTCTACTCCATTGTTGGCAAAGGTCTCCTAGATTGGAGGAAACCGTGCTTTGCCATTCATAGCAGCCTTTGATAATTCGTATCCCATACCAAAATGATTCTTCTTCTTAGGTATTTCCGGGAGCTTTCCCCAACCCTTTGAAGCACCACTCTCCACTGCTATTTGTAAATCTTTCTACGAAGTCACAATATGTTTCTTGATTTTTTCCACCAGTAAGATTACCATTGAGGCAACCTCCAAGACTTGAAATGGTGTGGCTATACATTCTTTATCATCACTGATATAATTGTAAGATTCTATGTGACTTACAAAGATTTCGTCTTCCCCATTGATTATGACCAATCTTCCTTCAACGAAGAACTTCAATTTCTGATGTAAGGTCAAAGTGACTGCCCCTACTGCATAAGTCCAAGGCCGCCCAAGTAAAGACGTATATGCTGGTTCTATATCCATGACTTGAAAAGTGATGTAGAACATATGTGAACCAATTTTGACAGGTAGGTCCACTTCTCCAAATACCGAGCTTTGAGAACCATCAACAACTTTAACTATCATAGAACTTGGTCTTATCACCACACTATCTAGTGTCAACTTCATCAACCTGGATTTTGGTAACACGTTGAAGGAAGATCTAATATCGGTGAGTACCCTGGACAGGCTTGTAGTACCTATTTGAATAGATATGTGCAATGCTTTTTTGTGAGCTCGGCGTTGTGGAGGTAACTCACTATCATTAAAACCCAGATGTGATCTAGACGTCAAATTTTCTACAACATTGTCAAATTGGTTTAGAGTAATCTCTTTTGTGACATGGGCATAACTCAGGACCTTCATTAGAGAGTCTCGATGCACTTTTGAATTGATGAGAAATGAGAGTATAGAAATTTTGGCTGGGGTTTAGTGAAGCTGATCCACCACCCTATAATCACTCCTTTTAATTATTTTCATAAATTCATCTTCCTCTTGATCAATAAAGTTATTGCTCCGAGGCTCTTACTCTTGACATACTTACACCAGTTCCTTTCCTTTATCCTTCACCAACGTATCATTTTTATTTTTCACCACATCATGATTCTTCTTTGGCGGTTCAGATCCAAAGACTCGAACACTGTGGGTTATGCCGCCTATCTCTGTAATGTTTGAGATTGCAGGTCCTTGACTTGACGATGGCTCACATTCTTGTTTTAATCCATTAACGTATACGGTCGAAACATAAATCTATGATACTGCTTTATCACTTTCGTAAGGAGTAGGAGATGGCCCCTTAATTACCATTGTAGTCTTTGGAACTACTGGTATCCTTAGAGTTTGTTTTGGTGTCTTTATTGATGTTTCTGTTGACTCCCCCCATGGAATCACAAGAGTTTTCTTATTAAGGTTTGGCCCTTGGAAAGGAATTATCAACGGTATCTTTGTACTTCCTTCAATTGTAGCTACATATTCTTCTTTAGGGTATGATCGAAATTGGACTGTCCCCTAGTCCATCAAATTTTGTTATGTTTTCTCAAAAGCTTTATTATGTTCCAACAGGAACCCACACTCCAACAAATATTCCTTCAACGAATTTATTGTGGCCTTTACTCGTCTGGCTTCCCCAAAGTCAATGACTACTTCAATTTAATTTATTGCATGTCCACAATGCAGATGCATGGGGTTTAACTTGATATTCAGCTTATCAAAGGTGATATCTTTGGCATCCAACAAATCTTGAACCTTATGTCTGAAATCCCAACATTTTTCTATGGTGTGCTCTGGAGAATTTGCATGATACTCACACATGGCTTTGGCATCATACTTTGGTGGGAGTACCCCAATTGGAGGAGCTTGAGGTTTTAGCTCTACCAATGATTCCTTGACTAAGTATTGCAATAATTGAATGTGAGACATGGGGAGAGGATCAAATCTTCTCTGTGGCCTTTCAAAACTGTTCTGCTGATGTTCTCGTGGAATTCTCAATAGTTGTTGTGCCCTTGGTTGTGAGGCTACATCATTAATCTCTCCCTCCTTCCTTTTTGGGAAATGAGAAACGTGTCTTTTTGAATTGTAAGGGGTACTAGAAGATTCCCCTTGTATATTTCCACTCTTTATCCCTGCTTCAATCCTTTCGCCGACAGTCACCAAATCAGAAAATCCAAACGAGATGATTGCTACCATCTTTTCGTAGTATATTCCTTGCAAAGTTCCCATGAACGTATCGACTAGTTCTTTCTCCATAAGTGGTAGTTGTACATGGGATTCCATTTCTCTCCACCTTTGGGCATATTCCTTGAAGGACTCCTCTTTCTTTTGAGACAGGTTTTGGATTTTCATGCGGGTAGGTGCCATATCCAAGTTATATTTGTACTATTTTAGGAAGGAATTAGTAAGATCTGTCTACGTCTGGACATGAACCCGTTCCAACTGCATGTACCAATCTTGGGATGATCCATCAAATTGTCTTGAATCATCAGCTTTTGGTCATGAGCATAGGCATGAATCTTCCTGCAATACATGCATAGATGGTTCTTCGGGAAGGTAAGCCCCTTGTATTTCCCAAATTCAGGTACTTTGAATTTCGGCGGGATCACCACATTAGGAACTAGACCCATTTCGAGAGCGTCTACATCGAAAGCATCATAACCCTCCATAACTTTTAACCTTTCCTCTATAGCTTTATACTGGATGAGCACCAAAGGATTCTCAGTAGCATGAGTATGGTTTGTTCTTTGAGGCGCTTGATTGACATCCTCTAAGTTGTAGTCTCCATAGTACAAGTCCAAGTAGTTGTCTATGTTATTGATCAAAATTTGCAGTGTATGAGATGCCCCTACCTTTGGTGGAGGTGGGACAAACCCTTGAGTATCAGATTTTCTTGTCCCTTACTGAGCCAGGCTAGACTTTTAGGGTCCTGACTCCGACTCTCTTCTCGGTTGGAGACTACTCGATGCACCAATGGTTTGGGCTACTTCTTCAAAGGTTGCCCTAGGGATTTGCTCCTGTCTGTCAATGATGTTCTTCAAGGCTAGAATAACTTGACTCATGTCTCCTCTCATTAAGTCGATGTTGCCTTTGACTTGCTCCAAATCCTATTTGAATTCTGCTTGGTTCTCTTCAATCTGTTCCATCACTTTTAGTTGATGGGCTCTTGTTCGGTACAATGGACGGAGAGGTGGTGCTTTCCTTTCTACCGATGGTTTAACTAGAGTTTTTTTTTTTTGAAAAAACAATGAGTTTTTGCATGAAAAGAAGATGTTTGTGAATGCATGGATGCATATGAATATGTATGAATATGCTAAGATTTTTGCTTTTGAATGTCTTATTCACTTGGATATATATATATATATATATATATATATATATATATATATATATATATATATATATATATATATATATATATATATATATATATATATATATATATATATATATATATATATATATATATATATATATATATATATATATATATATATATATATATATATATATATATATATATATATATATATATATATGTATATATATATATATATTATTTCTTTCAGGTTTTAATTTTTATTGGTGAGTATCTTGAAATGAATACGTAGTTCGGATATGGAAACAAAAGTTTTTTCATTAATAATAATCATCCTCAAAAAGGAATACATTTCAGGTATTGAAAAATATTCAAACCAAAAAAAGAAACTGTTGGAAGCACTAACATCTTCATGGTTTTTCGGGCAGTTCCTCCTTGATGATTATTATCTTTATCATATCTGGCTTGATAGACAAGTTGTTTCCCATTGGAAGTCATTTTTAAGACACTCACCAAAACCTTTGACTTGTATTTTTTAATCCCGTGAATAAGACATACAAAAAGAAATAGAGGATAAATATGTGAAATGCATAATGAATGAATACATGAGTGTAGGGCTTAGTGACGGGATTTCATGAAAGGTATCCTTAAAAGGTAGGCTCCTAGTTTTGGCCTACGTATTTTCTATCGTCCTCATAAGGTGGTTTCCTTAAGGGTATCATGAATAACACTAGCGGAAAAGGCACAAGTACCTCCCTTAAGTGGAGTCTCTTTACAGGCCGAAACTTTCGTCTCTAGGTCATGAAAGGTCTCATCATGAGATTTTGGTATAAAGGTTGTACAAAGAGTCATAGGTTTCATTCCAAAGTCCTACTTCCCAAGAGGGTGTCTCTTGGGACGTATTCCGTTCGCGAAAAAAAAACAAAAAAAAACCCTAAAAACCCTAAAACCAAAAGACAAGGCTTCTAAGCCTAGGGTTGAGTCCTCAGTAGAGTCGCCAGTTGTAATAACTGGTTTTGAAATGAGAATCGCCACCGTTAATTCTTATCCTAAGGAAGATAATATAAAGGATAACCCTAAATAAATTAGAGATTCTAGGTTTTGTGACTCAGTTTTAGATTAAGGGAAGGTGTTAGGCACCCCTCACCTACCTTGTTCACAAGGATACTAGGGTTTATAAGTGCAACCTTTAGAGAATATGATTTTGATTTTTTATTAGGTGAACTCGCCACGATTTTAGTCCTATGCCTATGTATCCTCTGATGAGGAATTAGAGTCTCAATTTGTAGTTCGCATGGGTTGGTGTTTTTTTATAGATTACGAAGATATTTGGAATTCTCCTTGTACTTAGTCCGGGTGTGTGGATAGTGGAGATTTTGGACAAAACACGCAGTTAATTAAAATATATTCGTAATACTTTTTTGAAAATAATTTATTAAATTTAATTTGATTATAAAAATGATTTATTGTTGGTTAAATTATTTTTTAATGCATTAATTGTATGAAATGTCTTATAAATGCATGCTAAAAAACAATTTTAATGCAATAAAATAAATAAAATATTTTGGATGAATTATAGAAAAATAATATTTGAATTTATGATAATTAATATAATATTTTAAATGTAAATATATTAAGAATATAAAATATAAAATAACTATAATAAAATAATGAAAGGAATTAAATAAAAACGCAGGGTGAGGTGTAAATAAAGTTAGGCTAGTAAAAATGGGAGAGCAGATATCAGGGCCCTGAATTCAGATATTGAATTCAGGCCCAAAAGACAGGGGGTTTGAACTTGGCCTACGCAGCAAAAATGAGAGGTGTGAGCAGTAGGGGCCGAATTCCAGATTTTGGACTTAGCCCATCAGGCCTAGGGGGTGCGGAGTTGTGTATGTTAATAAATAAAAAAAAGAGGGTATGGCTAGCAATGGGCCAGGCCCATAACGTTTGAGAAAAATTCGTTTGGACAACGTGCAGACGAGTACACTGTAACTTCATAGGCGTGCATATTTTTGAGCGTTTGATGGGGATTATATGGTGATGATTGAAAGACCATGGTAATGATTATGGCCTTGCGCTCATTGGATCATACATCGTGATATATTTTGTTTTTGTTAAACACCTCACTATTTTTGCTCATTCTCTCATTCTCAGACCTAACCTTATTCTCTAACAACTCTGAAACCCTAATTTGGAACCTCTGCCGCCGTGTAATGGTTCATGAATACAAACCTAAAATTCTAAATAGAACCCATCATCCCCAATCAATAGCAAATGGTTATGCAAAAATGTAAGTAAAGTTTTGAGGGTTACCGTCCTAGCCATGTATCTTCGAGTGTGCTCCTCCGATTGTGGTTTTCAGATCCCGTATCCTTTGAGTGTGTTTGCAGGTTCGAACAGTGAATCGAGGAAGAAAAGACTAGGGTTTTAGATGTTGAAACCCTAGGTCTTCGTTGAAGGGAGCTCTGGTGAGGAGATTTCCGGTGAGGCAAAGAGGCGGTTCTAGCTATTTTTTGGTGATGAACGGTTACCCACAAGAAGCTTCTTTTTCTCCCTCTTTGTATCCTTTTCTTTTTCTTTGTATCTCCAACCCCCCCCCCCCCCCCCCCTCTTCTAATTTTCTTTAGGATTTTTATAGAGTTGTTTTAGATCTAGATTAGGAAATTTCTTTAATGTTTGATCGTTACTGATTTTGATTGATTAGAGATTTAGGGAAATCAGGGATTGATTTAAGATTGTAGTGGATTTGGTTGTAATTTGTATCATGTTTTGATTCAGTTTAAAATTAGTCTTATTTTGTATTGATTTGGTTCTGTTTTAGTCCGATTTATTTATGTATTGGTTCTGTTATATTCTAGAAAATTTGAATATAAGATTTGATTTATAATAAAAATTCCAGATTTGATTCTATTTCCATTTTAGATTTGCAAAGTATTTTATTTTGCCTTTACACAAGCGTTATTTCCCCTTGATCCATACAAAGAACGTTTCTTAGTTTTGGGCTTGGGCCTCTAATGATGAAGAGCCAGTCCAAGAAATGAATTTTTTTCAATTAATAAATCAAACAAAGTTATTTTTAATTAAGTTATAAAAATAACGTTAATAATGGTAATCTACTAATGATGTTAGTAAAACAAAAATTTGAAATGGGCCAGAAGTTTAACTATTGGGCCACTAATCTCAAAAACAATACCCCTCCTCCTTTCTGTGCATAATTGGGCCTTCTGATTTAATTATATTGGAATTTTAACAAAATGAATTGCTTTATACACCCCTCAACCTAAATGGGCCTAATTTGTTTAATCGTTTGAACCCCCCTTTCAACATTTTAAAATGGGTTAAAACAATTTAACTAACATACCCCCTTACAAGAGAGAGTGAATGGACCCCTAATTCAATATGGGCCTTTCTGATTTAATTATATTGGGCCTTAAACAAAAATGAATTGTTTTATACACCCTTGAACCTAAATGGGCTATTCTGATTTAGAAATGGCCCAAGATTTCTTCAATAGCGTGCACCTCTCTCTATAAAAATGCAGCCCTCTCAAAAAGAATGAAACCTTGATGGGACATCAGATATTGATGGTCCATTTTTGTATCAATACACCTCTCTTCCCTATTTAAACCCCCATAAAACTTACATAACATGGTTTAATTATTTAGAAACCTAATAACAATATAACAATTATGATGATAAGGCAATTTTGGGGTTTGACATATCCCATCCTTTGATAACATTCCTCCAGGCTTTATCACCCAAAGATTTTATGAAGGTTTCCATATGAGGTTTCCAAATGTTATAATTGGTACCATCCACAATTGGTATTTTAACCATAAATATACCATCCTTGTCCATTTCACCAGAAATTAACTTCCCCGAATCTCACCCAGAGTCAGAGCATGATGCCTGTAACACCCCAATTCTACCCAGCAATTATAAATGTAAATCAGAGTTATAAAATTCATACAACTGAATCAGGATGCCACAAATTCAAATTTAAAAACACATTGCATTCAACGTGGATACATAACACTTTAAAACTTAGGATGAACCATCGGCATAATAATTTAATCTCTTAATTCAACAACTTGAACATCTACACAACGGAATCATAATAACATATTTGTCTAACAATTACAGCAACTTCAAAGTAACACATACTTAGCAACAATCAAATTAAAGTTCAAAAACTGGAATAATCAATAATCAAAAGCAACAAGCATTCATCCCCATGAGTGTTACGTATCAGAGTAATGACACCGACTCAAACTACCAAAGGTATACTGCCTTCACTCTGGATTACCTGCACGTTACCAACGTAAGGGTAACATTCAAACAGAAGGGGTGAGATATCTAACAATATAATAAAACGTATGATAAATAATAAATTAAATTAGATCACATAACATCACCACTTCTCATCTCATAAACAATTATAATCGCGACAAAATACCAACAATAATACACATTTATCGCATCAATACATAACTTCTTTATGTAATCATATAATGAAACTGAATACTATGCAAATGCATGTGGTACCATTGGAGAAGAACTCCCATCTCAAATAATTGCCAATAAATAGAGGCATCAACAAGGCATAAGCCTTCATCTTAATATTCGCCAATACAGACCATCTTAACGAGCATCAGCTCCATCTTGAAATGCAATGTATGCGACACAATCATGAATGTAATAACAACAGCTATAATTAACAACATCTCAACATAACATCATCGTTGGCCAGAAGCCTACATCTTTATAGCTGCCAATTATTAGAAGCATCTCAACATCATTCATCAACATAATCCATCAACGTAATTCATCGCATAATTCATCAACATTATTTCATCAACGTAATTCATCAACATAATTTTACAGCAACTCAGCCACAACGATAATACAACGATAGATCGACAATCCCTCAATGTTAGCCATAGGCCTACAACATGATATTGCCTATAATTAACTAATCATCTAAGGCTTACCTCTAGTTAACAAACCTCTACATATCTGTTGTACCCCAAATTTTGACCTAAGATACCGTCTTCCATCTGCATCATTCGCATTGCAAGAGTTTTGACCTATTTTATCAAATTTTCAAAGCAGTTTAAAAATTCATAACTTTTTCGAGTCGGGAGCTGTTTATTTGTTGAACGCTAAATTTATTAACTGATCAAGATTTAAATGACGTTTATTAATTATTTATTATCTTAAATTTAAATAATTGGAATCTATTTTTTCAATTGTTATATAATTTAAAGACTTATGAATAATGAAATAAGCATTTGAGAATGAGTTTATTAATTGGTCAACAATGATTATTTAATTCTTTATCATTTTAGATTAAATAATTAAAATTCTATTTTTAATTATTATAATTTGGAATTTTACGAATAATGAATTAAATAGTTGAATTTGTTGATTAGTCAATGATGTTTATTTATTTGTTTGTCATTCTGAATCTAAATGATTGGATTTGATTTTCAATCATTATATGATTTAAGGAATTATAAACAATAAATAAATAATTGGAAAGAAAAGGAATTAATTGGGAAATAATAGAATTTTTATTCACTTTATTCTATTTATTGTACAAAGTATTTATAATAACCATTACATAAATGCTTAAAGTAAAATAAAACTATTTTCCTAAATTCTAATTCTAATCTTCTATCCAATACTCTTTGTCTGCTCATTTAAATTTTACCTGCAAAAAAAAAAACGATTAAAAGAAAGAAATTAGAATTCGAATAAATAATTAAAATGCAGAAAATAAATTCAATGTTCATCATTAAAAGCAATGGCCGGAATCAGTTACTCTTTTTTGCAAATCACGGGATTTCTCCCGGTTCACAAAAAAGAGAGGAATTTTTAAATGAATGCACAATTAAAAAATAGCACATTTCAAAATCAATTGCATTTTTATCAAAAAAAACCCACTGCATATTTCAAATATGCATAAACTCATTTTTGGTCAAAGCTGCATAAAACATATGAAACAGCATATGCAAGTTCATAACAAAAGCAACGTTAACCTGCACCACATAGGAGATAACATAGGCTAATGCAAGACAAAAGAAAATGCCATTCCAACAATATGCAATTTCAAACATGTGCAATTTTAAAACAATGTATGCAAGCAACCTATATTTCCTTTTTCATCATATTCCAGCCTATTACTTTTTCAGACAGCCGTACAAAATATCATTTTCATATATCAGTTCTGTACTTGAGGTAGAGAGAAGAAGAGGTTTAGTTTTTGCAGGTTTTGATTTAAGCATGAAATAGGAATAAAGTCAAAATCACATGTAGCAGCATAGGTGCAAGCTTCAGGAAAATATATTAAATATATTCAGACCTGAGCCATGAGCAAGGAGGCAACGGATATAATATTACCAAACCCCTTCAAATATAAGCAGAGTTCACAACCTGTAAAAAAAAAAGAGGGCCTCCACCACCAAAAACATTCAAAAAACCTGCATATTGTTAAACCCCAACCAGCATGCTGCACAAAGGTTCAAAAAACCGCTGATGCCTAAACCTGTCCATCTCTACATAACCATCACTGTTAAACCATTCAAAAGAAAAAGGACCATAGTCCATTGCAAAAACCAGATCACTGCAAAACTATCCAGTAAATAACCATTTTCAAGCATAACCATCACTTGCATAACCCTTTTCAAAACCACATCACTGCATAGCATACTGCATCAGAAACATAACCTGCATATTGCTAAAACCTGCATATTCAAACCATTTTGCTGCATATTTCATAACTTGCATCAAATCATTTTTCTGCATATCACAGAACCTGCATCAAGCTATCCAAAACCATTCAAATGCGGCTATCAATAAAACACAACCAGAATATAAGCTCTTGGGTACTATTGTGCATTCAAGATACTAACACCGGCATCAATCAGTAGTTCTCTTGCATCTAATGGTGTAAAGCCCCATCGTTCCAATGGGAGTCACAAATCTGAATCTTCTAAGATCCTCCTGAAGATATCGATAGAAGCAAATTCAGTTTTGGGGACATGTGGCTGGGCGGAGAAGGTTGATGAGTATATGAGAAAATGGTTGCAAGAAAAAGAAGCAGAATAGTTTGGAAGAGTTGACTTAAAATACCATACCTGAGCCGTTTATCCATCTTGCTGGAGGCGTAAACCCATCAGAATACTCCTGAACTTCTTCCTCTTTTCACCACCTACAAACCCCCTCCTCCATCTCCAAAGATCTAAGTCAACCTTGAGGTAAGTCACTCTGCCTCCGTTTTGACACTTTTTTGCATATTCGTTCCTTATGGTATCTGATTGAATTGTACCATCTTTAAAATAGTTTGCACCTACAAATAACCGAACAAAATGTGTTAGTATTTGAACCAAAGAGCAGAGAAGTAGATAAATAGATAAAAGTTACAAATCGTTTACTTAGGGGTGAGTGAACTGAGAGCTTGAGCGTTGTCGCTATTTCCATAAGAGATAATAAGATCGATAGATGAGAGGGCAAGTTTCATCGTCTGTTACCTGTGAAATCGATCAAAATGAATTCAAGCAACTTCAATACTTTCTCACAAATCTATAAGCCAATAAATAAATCTGAATAACCGTGTAAACACTGCCTTACATCAAGAATTAAATCAGAGGAAACGAGAAATTCAACAATAGTCGTCTCATACTAACCGTCTGCTTTCCTCTATCATCCATCATCTTGAGTGAAAATGTTACTTCAGGTTTCAAATCGAAGAATGTATCTTCATCCAAGAACCGAATTAACGACAGAACAATGTGGGCAGAGTGAGACAGTTGAATTTGAGTGAGAAATAAAAACAAAGGAAAAAGAAATCTAAAGCAATAATGATCAGTTCTAACGGCGAAATCAAAATCAAATTAGGGAATTAGGGATTTCAGAAACCTAGATAATCACTTGCCTTGTTTTCAAATCTCCAACATCGCTTCCCTTTCTTCTTCCCAACTCGAAGAATTCGTCAAAGGCGTTTCATTCGACCTCTCTGACAGAGAAATCCTCTGCGTTGAAGACCAAGATGTTTTCGACCGGGTTTACTCTCTCGTTTGCGGTTACGCTTCTTTACCTAACTTATGTAAACTCAACCTTGTTGAAAGTCTCCGTTCCAACCTCGCCGTTCTTCTCCCCAACGTTGATTCGCTTTCAAGGGCTTCCAACGAGGAAGACGCCCACGTTCTCATTATTGACCGCGTTGCTTCTCATCCAAACCGCATCTCCTCCCACGACCCGACCCGCTCCACTCTCCTCAACCCAGCTCATTTCTTTTTCAGCTTAAGCCCATTCCATTTGCTAATTCACACCCATCTTTATTTGCTCTTTAGTTAATTCTATTTCTTTTTTAACTAACTTAGTTAATTTGGATTAATTAGTTTTCCTAGAAATAAACATAATTTTAAGTAGATAATTTTAATATTTTACCCTAATCTCATTTAATCTAAGTTTAGGTTTATTTAATTTTAGTTTTCCTTATTTTAATTAGATATTTGACTTGTAAGTTTTTTTAATTTGAAATATTTAATATCTCTAAATATGTGAAAGTAAAAAAATGAAAACTAAAAGACATGCTATTTTTCTTTAATTTATTCCCCTCATTTTGGTTAAATACCAATATACAAAAAGACATAAAAAATAGAAATATATAAAAACATTAAAAAACATTTCTATTAATTCTCGTCACTTTTTATCTATGTTAAAATGCGTAACCAATTAAAAACATTTTTCTCTTCATATATTAAACAAAAAAAATCTAAAAAATGCATGTTCACACGCTCAGTCTCTTATTTAATTTGTCGTATATCATTTATCTCATAATCTTCTGTTTAAATATCTCGCATTTACTTGATTATTCGGTTTGCGTTAATCCAAAGGGAATTGTCTAATTTTTGTTGACTTCATGTCCTCAAAAACGATCGAGCGAGTACCCTCATTTCATTGAAACTTAGGATAATTTTTCCAAATATCCGATTTCTCCAGAACTCACACCTTTTAAGTCAAAACTTCAACGTTAGGTTGTCGTATCTTCAAAAACCCGTCCGTATCCCTTTTCGGCCAAAACAATTTATTTTCGATCAAACAAATCAATTTTAAATAAAACAGATATTTCAAAAGGTTCCTATAGAGTACTATAGATGCATTGGGTGCTAATACCTTCCCATTGTATAACCAACCCCCGAACCATAGATCTCTTTTCAAAAACGCCTTGTATTCTTATTACTTTTAAAAGTATTATTTACATTGCATATTTAGGGTTTTATTTCGCTCTTTTCCCTTTTCCCTTGGAAACAATAAAGCGCGGTGGCGACTCTTGCTTTTGCGAGACGAATTAATCAATAATTCGATCTCCGATTTACCCCGCTACATTTTTTATCGCTACAGAATTGGCGACTCTGCTGGGGAAAGATTGACCTCTTGCTGGTCCATCCCTAAGTGGGTTAAGCCTAATTTGTTTATCTGTTTTATTGTTATTTGATTTGCTTGATTATATGTTTAAATTGGGGTGTTTGGGTTTTTTGAAGGACGAATCCTATACCCGGATTAAGTAACACTTAAGGAATAGGACGGGCGGTACAGTCATGTTAATTTTGAGGGAGTAATCCCGAAGAAGGAGGCATGAGATCCCCCACTCAATGGAAGGCCCTCTTGGACTTAATATTTGTTTACCGAGTAATCGGGAAGACGTTATTATTTTCGACCTAGGAGCCCGAGAAGTTGAGGACCGTAGAACCCTAACCCATCTTGGCCTTTTTAGGTGTAGCGCGGAGACTATAACGGAGTAATTCGGAAGTAGTTGTTACGCGATGCTACGCTCGGACGAGTTTCTCTTGAGAATATTGCTAATTATCGAGTAATCAAGACGTTGGCAATATCCGAAGGAGGAATGTAGACTCTGGGAACTCTTAGAACCTTGTCTTACAGGTGTGATTAAACCCTTAGTACATACCTTGGGGATGTTTTTACCCTTGACTCCATGCGGAACGTTGAACCTTTTAACCCCATGTTTTTGACCTTGCTTGTGGTTGTTGCATCGCCATGCATTCATGCATCCATAAAAACTCTTTTCACTTGACTTTGAAGGAGTTTGGAGGTCTTTCTTTGTAAACATCACTAGTTTCGTCAAACTCAATGGATCTTGGGTGTCGATAGGGCGAAAACCCTAATCCACCAAAATGGATGATTGATCTTGACGATAACTTGATCAATGTTTGGAGCCAATTTAAAATTCATCTGTTATCTTCATACTTGGATGTTTATAACTTGATATCTTGAGTTCCTTGAAAGTCAAATAAAACTCTCTTTTGCATATCATACATCATTCTACATTTTCTTTGTCTCACTTTCAAAGGTCTTTTTCCGAGTCTCATTTTTTCCCTTGGTCTCACTAGTACAACACTCGCGCTAAGAGGATAATGGAGAGTATCAAGCAAGAGGTTTCTGAACTCCGCAGAGAGGTGACTATTTTGAAAGCTGGTTTGGATCACTTAACTGGTTTGGTTGAAATTCTGATCTCCGCCCAAGTCAATCCTTCTAGGAGGGAGGAAGCAAGGATAAAGGTCTTCACGGAGACTCTAAAATCTTTTTCTCATGAAAAGGTGACGGTTAATGCACCTGATGACTTTCCTGACAAGGTGAATATGGGAGTGCGTCTAGAAGAAGATGTCGGAAAGGGATGTTTATATGAAGTGGGTAGCTCAGTTAATGGTGGGAAGAAGTTTGATAATGACTTTTCCAAGAAGAGAACCGAGGGAAGGAATAATCATCATCAGAATCCTCACGTTCATCAACAGAATCAGCAAGTTCCTAATCAGAGGAAAACCCAGTTTGATTCGATTCCAATCACCTATACAGAGTTGTTCCCTATCCTGATGCAGAGGAATTTGGTTCAGACCCGACCTCCACCGAAGGTCCCTAAGAAGATACATTGGAACTACAAAGCTGATTTGGCTTGTACTTTTCATCAAGGTGCTCGTGGGCATGACTTGGAGGGTTGCTTCGCTTTGAAGATTGAGGTTCAGAAGTTGGTCAGAGGTGGTATCTTGTCGTTCAAGGACGTTGGTTTTGAAGTTCAAATCAAACAGGCGCCGAAGAGTAAACACGACTGAGGGTGACTTTGAGTTTTTGAGGATGTTTTCGGTAGTTCAAGTGGAAAGCCTTCCCAGTTTATTAACTTGTTTCTGCTTTTGTAGCTTTTCTTATTTATCGAAACATTGTTTGCATGTAAGAACTTGTTTGCGTCTGAATGATTATTTTAACACGATGAGTATGTTTGTCTTGAAGAAATTCATTCGTTTCACTCATATTTGCTTTCAAATTTTAAATTTCTTTTTGCATTATGATACCAACATGTTGCCCATTCTCTTGCCTAGGCAGAGATTGAAGGGGGGATGATGATCTAAAGAACACAAAATCTTTGGTTGCATGCTTTTGAATAAAATCTTGTTGATGATGTACAGGCATTGTTTCAAATCCCTAAACACCGGAGATATAAGGAAGATAATCCCTTGCTAACCCCTTTTGAGCCTTTGAAGCAGAAGTTTCTTTTCTATACGAAAAAACCTTGAATTTTGACCTGGGACAGGGTAGTGTTCAGTTAGTCTGATTGAGTGTTCAAAATTCGCAAGGAAGATGTTACCGTCACAAAATCCTTTGAGAGATGAACACTCATGTTGAATTAACCGAACATAGAGTTGGAGAACATCATGAAGAGTGGGTGGGCACCAAATATTTTGAGCCTTAAAATCTTTTTCTAAAAACCATAAATCGGACCACATTACAACCTTCAAAAGTCCTAATTGAAACAAGGTCATTCTGAAAACATACTTCAATGAGATAGTGTTCCTGACTCCCATAAATGTTCTAAATAGTTATGTTGGTATCATATGTTTTTCCCATACAAAAATAATGGTGCTTTAACTCGCAAAATTTGTGCGATATCTTTTCAAAATCTTCAAGACTTACATAACTGTTGCATTAGAATTTTCATTCTCATTGTAAACTTTTTTCTAACTGCAAAACATTTGCTTGATATCAAGGAAGCTCACATAAACACCAATGATGAGTTTACCCTTTTAAGGCTTGAAACTATGTTGAGTAATTGGGAATCAATTCAAGAAAATCATATCCAGGGGCATGTTAGTTGAAGACCTTAAGCATGGACAGGTTGCTTCTCCTAGTTAATGTTTTTCCCAATTTGTTTGCTCGTTTGGGGCAAAAATTCGAAGACTTTGTTGTGCCGACTACAGTTAATCCGGGGCAATCGCGTCGAGATTTGATAAATTCCTCTAAGAGTTTGAAGACACCAGGGCATGGTGAATGCCAGGTCTTTTGTAAACCCTCTTGAGACGATTTCTCCTCATCAACCTTATAGCTTGGGGCATTTTAGAAGTGAAGTTATTCGCAAGAATCGTCGTGCATCATGCAGCTCATCAGCAGTGAATTTGGGGCATCCAACATTGGTCCCAGGGGCAATCTAGACTTGTCAGGATGTGTGTTATGTATTGCACACTTTATCAGAGGGTGGTGTTCCCGTTATCTCCAGCTAAGCACGACTCTTTCCAGCTGAAGCTTTGTTCGTGTTGTTATCCTTTCAATGGGTTGTCAGCAGTGGAAGACTAGACTTTGGATTTTCTACCTAAAATATCTTCCTCTCCAAGAGATTTGAGCTTTGTAGGATAACTTTGCTCCTTTGATGGCTTTTATCTTCTATCTCCAGTGATGTTCCCCTCCTTTTGAAATTAGCCGAGTGTCGGGTTGTACTGTGATGCCTTGTCATCTTTTGTCCATCTCCCCTGTCGTTTTGTCAGCATACACATGACATTCATTCACACTTGCATCATGCACGCACAGTTGTATTTGTTGACGTCATTAAGTTCGTACACCTTGGTTGTGCCTTTTCAAATAGCACATTTGATCTTTCCAAATAGAGTGTCAACTTAAGCATAAAATGTGCCTCCTTTCTAATTCCCCAATTGAGCTAATCCTCGTGGATGATTTTTGATTTAGCTTACCTTGTCCATTTCTGGATAGGATAATTTCCCCAATCGATTTACTTTCTCATTGGGAGGAGTCTTGTTTGACTGTTTTCTCTCTGGTTATTCCTGGATGAAGTGGCTGCCTCTTGCATAGGCTATACTCTTTGATTTTTCCCAGTGAGTTTGCGACTAAGACGACTGGTGCATTTATTTTGCACATTTAAGTATTTGATCTCCTCGGGAAGGATTGATTCAGGGTTCTCTTTGATGAAGATTTTATTCTCTGCCATATCATCGCAGTTTCCTTCTGAATTATTTTGGAAAACGACAAGCGGAAGCTCTTCATGAGCAACTTGTACGTTACTTTTTGAAAACGCCAGCAGTTCTTCATGAGCTACTAGTTGCGTCTTTTATCCTTTTTGGGAAGCGCCGAGCAGCAGTTCTTCATGAGCTACTAGTGCGTCATTTTTTATTTTCTGAAGCGCCGAGCAGCAGTTCTTCATGAGCTACTAGTGCGTCATTTTTTCTTTTCGAAAGCGCCGAGCAGCAGTTCTTCATGAGCTACTAGTGCGTTATTTATTTTCTGAAGCGCCGAGCAGCAGTTCTTCATGAGCTACTAGTGCGTCATTTACTATTTTCGAAAGCGCCGAGCAGCAGTTCTTCATGAGCTACTAGTGCGTTATTTACATCTTGTCGAAAGCGCCGAGCAGCAGTTCTTCATGAGCTACTAGTGCGTTATTTACATCTTTTCGAAAGCGCCGAGCAGCAGTTCTTCATGAGCTACTAGTGCGTTATTTACATCTTGTCGAAAGCGCCGAGCAGCAGTTCTTCATGAGCTACTAGTGCGTTATTTACATCTTGTCGAAAGCGCCGAGCAGCAGTTCTTCATGAGCTACTAGTGCGTTATTTACATCTTGTCGAAAGCGCCGAGCAGTAGTTCTTCATGAGCTACTAGTGCGTCATTTACTTTTTTCGAAAGCGCCGAGCAGCAGTTCTTCATGAGCTACTAGTGCGTCATTTTATTCTTTCTGAAGCGCCGAGCAGCAGTTCTTCATGAGCTACTAGTGCGTCATTTTATCTTTTTGAAAGCGCCGAGCGGTAGTTCTTCACGAGCTACTAGTGCGTCATTTTTTTTATTTTTTCTGAAAGCAACGAGCAGCAAACTCTTCATGAGTTACCAGTACGTTATTACTTTTCTGGACGACAGCAAGCGGCAGCTTCTTTATTTGAGCAGCTTGTATGTTATTGGTATTCTCTTTGGACGACAGCAAGTGGTAGCCTCTTTATTTGAGCAGCTTGTTTGTTATCGGTATTTTCTTTGGACGACAGCAAGTGATAGCCTCTTTATTTGAGCAGCTTGTTTGTTATCGGTATTTTCGTCGGACGACAGCAAGCGGCAGCTTCTTTATTTGAGCAGCTTGTATGTTATTGGTATTCTCTTTGGACGACAGCAAGTGGTAGCCTCTTTATTTGAGCAGCTTGTTTGTTATCGGTATTTTCGTCGGACGACAGCAAGCGGCAGCTTCTTTATTTGAGCAGCTTGTATGTTATTGGTATTTTTCTGTGGACGACAACGACTGGCAATTTTCTTTATTTGAACAACTTTCGTATCTACAGTCTCATTACCTCAGCATTAATGAATATATCTCTGAAAATCTAGCAGAGAAATCTGTTACGAATCGATACCTCCAGAAGTCGGTAGTCCGTTATCAGCAATTTGATACTCTCTGTCTACCGTCGACCTTGAGTTGCGAACTCACTGTTTTGGATCAAATCTGTTATGGCCTATGCAAGATGCTCTCTTCGTTAGGGTTAGAGGTCGTATTCCCTCAGTTTTTATTCGCTGTCAGGAGTCTGTCGTTTGAAGTCGATAGCTTGTTTCCCGTGTAGCGTTTAATTCATGTCTCTGTGTTTTGTTGGTGTTCGATTCCCCCAGCATTGTCTTGTTTCACACAATATCTTTCTCTGTGAATTCAACACTACATTCATATCACCGCATGATGACGGCATCATAGGACAAAATTTGCGTAATTATGTATTTAAGTACCTTCAATCTCGTCGAGACGAAGACTTTAATCTTCATATCTCCGGATAGAAGGAACTTAAATAGGGGCAGCTGTTGTACCCCAAATTTTGACCTAAGATACCGTCTTCCATCTGCATCATTCGCATTGCAAGAGTTTTGACCTATTTTATCAAATTTTCAAAGCAGTTTAAAAATTCATAACTTTTTCGAGTCGGGAGCTGTTTATTTGTTGAACGCTAAATTTATTAACTGATCAAGATTTAAATGACGTTTATTAATTATTTATTATCTTAAATTTAAATAATTGGAATCTATTTTTTCAATTGTTATATAATTTAAAGACTTATGAATAATGAAATAAGCATTTGAGAATGAGTTTATTAATTGGTCAACAATGATTATTTAATTCTTTATCATTTTAGATTAAATAATTAAAATTCTATTTTTAATTATTATAATTTGGAATTTTACGAATAATGAATTAAATAGTTGAATTTGTTGATTAGTCAATGATGTTTATTTATTTGTTTGTCATTCTGAATCTAAATGATTGGATTTGATTTTCAATCATTATATGATTTAAGGAATTATAAACAATAAATAAATAATTGGAAAGAAAAGGAATTAATTGGGAAATAATAGAATTTTTATTCACTTTATTCTATTTATTGTACAAAGTATTTATAATAACCATTACATAAATGCTTAAAGTAAAATAAAACTATTTTCCTAAATTCTAATTCTAATCTTCTATCCAATACTCTTTGTCTGCTCATTTAAATTTTACCTGCAAAAAAAAAAACGATTAAAAGAAAGAAATTAGAATTCGAATAAATAATTAAAATGCAGAAAATAAATTCAATGTTCATCATTAAAAGCAATGGCCGGAATCAGTTACTCTTTTTTGCAAATCACGGGATTTCTCCCGGTTCACAAAAAAGAGAGGAATTTTTAAATGAATGCACAATTAAAAAATAGCACATTTCAAAATCAATTGCATTTTTATCAAAAAAAACCCACTGCATATTTCAAATATGCATAAACTCATTTTTGGTCAAAGCTGCATAAAACATATGAAACAGCATATGCAAGTTCATAACAAAAGCAACGTTAACCTGCACCACATAGGAGATAACATAGGCTAATGCAAGACAAAAGAAAATGCCATTCCAACAATATGCAATTTCAAACATGTGCAATTTTAAAACAATGTATGCAAGCAACCTATATTTCCTTTTTCATCATATTCCAGCCTATTACTTTTTCAGACAGCCGTACAAAATATCATTTTCATATATCAGTTCTGTACTTGAGGTAGAGAGAAGAAGAGGTTTAGTTTTTGCAGGTTTTGATTTAAGCATGAAATAGGAATAAAGTCAAAATCACATGTAGCAGCATAGGTGCAAGCTTCAGGAAAATATATTAAATATATTCAGACCTGAGCCATGAGCAAGGAGGCAACGGATATAATATTACCAAACCCCTTCAAATATAAGCAGAGTTCACAACCTGTCAAAAAAAAAGAGGGCCTCCACCACCAAAAACATTCAAAAAACCTGCATATTGTTAAACCCCAACCAGCATGCTGCACAAAGGTTCAAAAAACCGCTGATGCCTAAACCTGTCCATCTCTACATAACCATCACTGTTAAACCATTCAAAAGAAAAAGGACCATAGTCCATTGCAAAAACCAGATCACTGCAAAACTATCCAGTAAATAACCATTTTCAAGCATAACCATCACTTGCATAACCCTTTTCAAAACCACATCACTGCATAGCATACTGCATCAGAAACATAACCTACATATTGCTAAAACCTGCATATTCAAACCATTTTGCTGCATATTTCATAACTTGCATCAAATCATTTTTCTGCATATCACAGAACCTGCATCAAGCTATCCAAAACCATTCAAATGCGGCTATCAATAAAACACAACCAGAATATAAGCTCTTGGGTACTATTGTGCATTCAAGATACTAACACCGGCATCAATCAGTAGTTCTCTTGCATCTAATGGTGTAAAGCCCCATCGTTCCAATGGGAGTCACAAATCTGAATCTTCTAAGATCCTCCTGAAGATATCGATAGAAGCAAATTCAGTTTTGGGGACATGTGGCTGGGCGGAGAAGGTTGATGAGTATATGAGAAAATGGTTGCAAGAAAAAGAAGCAGAATAGTTTGGAAGAGTTGACTTAAAATACCATACCTGAGCCGTTTATCCATCTTGCTGGAGGCGTAAACCCATCAGAATACTCCTGAACTTCTTCCTCTTTTCACCACCTACAAACCCCCTCCTCCATCTCCAAAGATCTAAGTCAACCTTGAGGTAAGTCACTCTGCCTCCGTTTTGACACTTTTTTGCATATTCGTTCCTTATGGTATCTGATTGAATTGTACCATCTTTAAAATAGTTTGCACCTACAAATAACCGAACAAAATGTGTTAGTATTTGAACCAAAGAGCAGAGAAGTAGATAAATAGATAATAGTTACAAATCGTTTACTTAGGGGTGAGTGAACTGAGAGCTTGAGCGTTGTCGCTATTTCCATAAGAGATAATAAGATCGATAGATGAGAGGGCAAGTTTCATCGTCTGTTACCTGTGAAATCGATCAAAATGAATTCAAGCAACTTCAATACTTTCTCACAAATCTATAAGCCAATAAATAAATCTGAATAACCGTGTAAACACTGCCTTACATCAAGAATTAAATCAGAGGAAACGAGAAATTCAACAATAGTCGTCTCATACTAACCGTCTGCTTTCCTCTATCATCCATCATCTTGAGTGAAAATGTTACTTCAGGTTTCAAATCGAAGAATGTATCTTCATCCAAGAACCGAATTAACGACAGAACAATGTGGGCAGAGTGAGACAGTTGAATTTGAGTGAGAAATAAAAACAAAGGAAAAAGAAATCTAAAGCAATAATGATCAGTTCTAACGGCGAAATCAAAATCAAATTAGGGAATTAGGGATTTCAGAAACCTAGATAATCACTTGCCTTGTTTTCAAATCTCCAACATCGCTTCCCTTTCTTCTTCCCAACTCGAAGAATTCGTCAAAGGCGTTTCATTCGACCTCTCTGACAGAGAAATCCTCTGCGTTGAAGACCAAGATGTTTTCGACCGGGTTTACTCTCTCGTTTGCGGTTACGCTTCTTTACCTAACTTATGTAAACTCAACCTTGTTGAAAGTCTCCGTTCCAACCTCGCCGTTCTTCTCCCCAACGTTGATTCGCTTTCAAGGGCTTCCAACGAGGAAGACCCCCACGTTCTCATTATTGACCGCGTTGCTTCTCATCCAAACCGCATCTCCTCCCACGACCCGACCCGCTCCACTCTCCTCAACCCAGCTCATTTCTTTTTCAGCTTAAGCCCATTCCATTTGCTAATTCACACCCATCTTTATTTGCTCTTTAGTTAATTCTATTTCTTTTTTAACTAACTTAGTTAATTTGGATTAATTAGTTTTCCTAGAAATAAACATAATTTTAAGTAGATAATTTTAATATTTTACCCTAATCTCATTTAATCTAAGTTTAGGTTTATTTAATTTTAGTTTTCCTTATTTTAATTAGATATTTGACTTGTAAGTTTTTTTAATTTGAAATATTTAATATCTCTAAATATGTGAAAGTAAAAAAATGAAAACTAAAAGACATGCTATTTTTCTTTAATTTATTCCCCTCATTTTGGTTAAATACCAATATACAAAAAGACATAAAAAATAGAAATATATAAAAACATTAAAAAACATTTCTATTAATTCTCGCCACTTTTTATCTATGTTAAAATGCGTAACCAATTAAAAACATTTTTCTCTTCATATATTAAACAAAAAAAATCTAAAAAATGCATGTTCACACGCTCAGTCTCTTATTTAATTTATCGTATATCATTTATCTCATAATCTTCTGTTTAAATATCTCGCATTTACTTGATTATTCGGTTTGCGTTAATCCAAAGGGAATTGTCTAATTTTTGTTGACTTCATGTCCTCAAAAACGATCGAGCGAGTACCCTCATTTCATTGAAACTTAGGATAATTTTTCCAAATATCCGATTTCTCCAGAACTCACACCTTTTAAGTCAAAACTTCAACGTTAGGTTGTCGTATCTTCAAAAACCCGTCCGTATCCCTTTTCGGCCAAAACAATTTATTTTCGATCAAACAAATCAATTTTAAATAAAACAGATATTTCAAAAGGTTCCTATAGAGTACTATAGATGCATTGGGTGCTAATACCTTCCCATTGTATAACCAACCCCCGAACCATAGATCTCTTTTCAAAAACGCCTTGTATTCTTATTACTTTTAAAAGTATTATTTACATTGCATATTTAGGGTTTTATTTCGCTCTTTTCCCTTTTCCCTTGGAAACAATAAAGCGCGGTGGCGACTCTTGCTTTTGCGAGACGAATTAATCAATAATTCGATCTCCGATTTACCCCGCTACATTTTTTATCGCTACAATATCATTGTTCTGAAATACTACATCATTATCATTATTAATCTTACTGTTATGAGCCAAGCAATAATCTATAATCGTCTTATCCTCATCATTCTTCACAAAATCATCATAGCGATTTACGAGGGAAACTAACTCTAGTCCTAAATTGGGTTACTAGGATTATTCTTCTTATCCTTTATTTTTATCCTTAAGAATTAAGTTCATCGTGTCATCTATCCAACACTTCAAACGGCACCTCAAACGGAGTCCAAAAACTCAAGTTACAACCTTCAGAGACAAATCTGCCAAAAATAAGACAACATGAATCAACGCATAACATTTTGAGTCGACGCGTACTGGGTTAAAATTCCTGCATGAGTCGACGCGTAATCTCTTTGTATCGAGTCATACTGTGTCTGCAACACCGCATGTATCGACGCATGCTTCTTCGTATCGACTCATACTGAGTCCAAAAAACGGCATGTATCAACGTATGGCTTCTTCGTATCGACTCATCCTGAGTCCAAAAACCTGCATGTATCGACGCTTGGCTTTTGAGGTCGACACATACTATTCTATCATGAATATTTTGTGTGATTTCACTGTGTTTTCACTACGGTTTCCGTTCCTTAGGCCCTAAAAACATCCTCTAATCATAGGTAACCATTAATTATAATAATCCTATATTTCTACATCAATTATACAGCATTAGGGCATCATTATTCATCTCTAAATCATTGATCTTCATCAAACAAGAATATGTACATTCCATTCATAAACAAGACAACTTTTTTAAGATGTGAAAAACACAAGAAGGGGGGGTTGAATTGAAAACTTGAAATTAAAAGCTCAATGACACATTATTTTTATCCTGGTTCGTTTGATCTCAAACTACTCCAGTCCACCCGTCAAGGTGATTTCACCTCTCTTCAACGAGGTCTTAATCCACTAATCTTAACAAGAATACAATCGCTACTTTAACAACTATTAAAGTCTTCTTGAGTACAACCACAATCCGGTTAATCTCAAGGAACACTGTTTCAATACAATTATACAAGATATGTGTTGTTGTGTTTCTAACAAAAACTGTTTATCACAACAGTGATAAATTACACAGGATTATAACTTGATAATGTAAAGAATATTGCTTGCAACTTTGAATATGCGTGAGTGGTTATGTAGAAAAACAGTTATTGATTTTGAATGCTGACTTTGTTTATATAGTCAGTGGAATGACGTTGCTCATAAAGTATGTTTAATGTCATTAACACACTTTCCATTTGGAGAAGATCCTATCTGAAAGAAGCCGTTGGAATTGATGCTGTTATAAATGATCAGTAACGCTTCAGAATCTTATCTCCTTACTTGCTGATGATGCTTCAGAATATTTGATGACTTGGATTGGTATGTTCTTGTTCAGAATCAGATTTACTTTGCTTAAGTGCAGGTTCTGGTCATCAATCTTCAATGCATGTTCTGATTGCTTCAGCGTGTAGCTCTTATGGCTTATCTTCTGATGCTGATATGGTCAGAACTTCTGCATTCATAGAACATAATTTTTAGGGTGCATATTTGTTCTTTGTATTTACTATTTACTCTTCGTATTTGTTATCATCAAAACTCTAACTAAGGGTTGTAGAATCAAACTATGTTCTAACAATCTCCCCCTTTTTGATGATGACAAAAACTAGATTTTTCAATAAAGAATAAAGAATAAAAGGTTTAAGAGAAACTCCCCCTGAGTTGATTACTTCCCTTAAGTTCCTTGAGCATCAGAGTTTAGATGCATCTTTCATCAGAATTTGTACCTGTTCAAACTTTTCAAAAGATAGAGGTTAAGTAATTCATAATGTTTGAGACTTCTGTCTCGGTAAACCATTATTGAAAATATCTTACTTTATTCCCCTTTTTGTCAGTTATCAAAAAGGCAATATAATCAGAGCCAAAATAGTTGAATTATATTAAAATAAAACATGATGCAATGATAAGTTCCAGAACAGAAGAGGTAAAAAATTAAGCGTTTCAGATAAACAGATTTAAAACAAAAAATCTAAGAAGGAGGAGGAGGAAGACGTGTGAACAAAGCTTCCATAAAACTCTTGATCTGAGTATTAGACTCTTTTTTCTTGCCCAAAATGCTTTTAATCTCTTTGTCCGTGTCCTCCTGCTTATCCAACCTTGCATGGATTAGAGCATTTTCTTTCTTCAACTCTTCCAGAGTTTGCGTGACTAAGGAAGGTGCTGGAGTTTCTTCAGGAGTTGGACGTTGCTCAGAGCATTCCGTAGCTTGTTCAGAGTGAACCATTTCTTCTGTTGTGGTCATGTCTTCTGGAGCAGCAGTCAGGGAGAGACTTTCTGGTTCTGGTTGAACTTCATCTGAGGGATGATGCTCTGTCCAGGGAGCATTATCCAGAGAGAGGATATCTTTCTTGAGCAGTTGGATCAGAACTTGTTCTTCAAAAGCCTTCAGCTTAGCACTAAAGTTCTACTGAACCTGTTCATAACTCTGTTCCTTCAGCTTTAAAGTTTCAGAACTAAGCCAGTTTTTGAATTTTGTCCACATATAATCTGAAGCAGCAGGATTGGTCATCTCTTGACTAGCATACTTCAAAGAGTTTATCCATTCATGTATTCCTGTTTCAAAAATCAACAAACTTGTAGCGACATCTGATGTGGTTTCAGTTGGTTTAGGTTTGGGAATGGCAGTTTTGTGAGAGATAGAAGCTAGTCTTTCCAGCAAGATTGGATCAATGACAAGTCTTACGTTGTCAGCTGGACTGTTAGTGGGTGAAGGAGTAGGAGAGTCAGGTATGATGATTGGACTGGTAGGGGAGTTTGGTGGTGTGGATTCCAGAGATGAAGGAATTTCTGGAATGTCGTGGATGGTGAGAGGCATGTGAGTAGCAAGTGGTTCTGTGATTCCAGGAATTGGGATTGTATCAGAATCTGAATGAGGTTCTTCAGATTGGTTTGTTGAAACATGGTGAGGTTCTGGTTCATGGATATCAGAAGATTGATTCTCAGAAGGTTGAGCTTCTGGTTGTTGCATTTTAGATTGAGGTGATTGTGGATGAGGAATTTATTATTGTGGAGAGTGAGGTTGCGGAATTTCTGATGTGGTATTAGAGTTTGGATTTACAGGGAGTTGAGAGTTTGGATTTTTTGGTATGGGAGCTGAAAAGTCTTGGTCAAATAAATCAATATCAGAAAGAACTTTGGCAAGTTCTGGTTGGGTTTGTTCAGAATTTGGATTATGAGAAAGGGAGTTATTTTCATTCAGACCTAGAGTTTCTGATGGATCAAACCATATGTCAAAGTCTTCAAATGTTTGTGGAGTTGGATGTTCTGGTTGAGTAGGCATGGCTTCAGATGTTGATACACTTATTGATTCTATAACAGAAACATAGGAAGGATTACCTTTCTTTTTGACAGCTTTTGGGGTCCTCTGAGATGGTCCTTCTGCTACAACTTTCCTCTTCTTGGTCTTCTTTAAAGCAACTACTGGAGCAGCCTTGTGTAAGTCCTGGATATTGATTTCTGGTGGAGTACCATCTTCCTTGCAAGCATCCAGATATCTGACTATTATTTTTGGCTTTGAGTCAATATCAAAAAATAGAGGAAAATCATCTAGAGGTATCCTTCTTGAAGTGATGGTTGCATGAGAAGTAATAGTAGGTTCCTTCTTGATATTCTCAATGATTTTCATCTTCTTCAAAATTTTTGCGTTTAGGGGCTTCCCAGCGGTTGCTTCCAAAGTGCTGATTTCCTGGGCTTCAGTCAAATGTTCTATCAGCCTATTCTCTGTCAGAATATCTGATATGAGTCTTCCTAAGGGTATCCATTCCCTTTTTGTTCGTTCATCTTCTCTTGTTTCCTTCACACTAGTTCTAAGATGATTAAACAACAAGTGTGGGAGGTTTACCTTAGTCCTCTTGACAATGAAAGAGATCAGGAACTGCTGATCAATGTTTATGTAATCAGGAGAGCTAGTTGGCTTCTTGTGGTTGATACACCCCAGAATAATTCTTGCCCAAATTCTATGGTGATCCTTCAGATCTCTGATTTTTCTAGAGGGAAGTCCATGAGTAAATATTTCCCTCGCAATAGAGCCTACGTCAGAGCATCTCTCAGCCATGTCAATACATTTGACACCTCCACCATTGTAACCAATAAGCTTTGAAATTAGGTCTTCTGATGACAATTTTCTTCCCCATGACATAAGAGGAACTTGATGATTTGAAGAAGAAGCATGTATCCAGAATTCTTTGACAAGAATTGGAAACGTTGGCCCCAGAAGACAGTCAAAGTATCTGTTCCAACTTTGAGTAGTAACGTCTTCATATAGATTGAAGTCGTTTTCTTGCAAGCTTTCGAAGTCAATAATCAGTTCTGAAAGAACTTCCAGATTATAAATGGGAGTGAGTAGCATTCTGTAAGGTTCTCCGTACTGTTCCATTGAAGCAGATTCCTGAGGACTAATGTTTTGGACGCTTGAAGAAGCCATTGTTCACACAAGATTTGAGGAAGATGAAAGGGGTTTTTGATAATACAAACTTAAAACGATAGAAAGTATTTAGAGAGTAAAAAGAAGTGAATGTAAAAAGTGAGATTTGAGTTTAAATAGTTTTTCTTGAAAACGTAAACAGTAAGAGAGAAATAATTAGTCATGATTATAAGCATTAATGACAGCTGAAATTAGGGGATTCAGAAAGATACTGGAACAGTTACCCATGACATGTGTCTCAATGCACCCAATCAGCGCTTTTGACCTTTCAGAAAAGTGAACGTGTGTTCAGCCTCAGAAAGTAGCTGATGAATGGATGACAATTGTTTGATTATGTGAACAGCATGCTTCTATCCTTGAAATGAAACGTTCAAATCTTCATGGATAGATTTTGATGCAATCAATACTTCTAAAACTCTAAAGACAGGTTGATCAGTAGTTCATAGAAAATAAAAAAGTTCTGATGGTTAAGATATGTAAATAAAACAATTTATTCTGGGCATAACTTCATGATGAGATGTTTCAGAATGAAGTTAAACCTATCTTCAGAAAGAGGTTTTGTAAAGACATCAACCCATTGATGGTTTGTGTCAATGAATTTTAAGTTAAGAATCCTTTTCTGAATATAGTCCCTAATAAAATTATGTTTTATTTCTATATGCTTAGCCCTAGAATGCCAAATTGGATTCTTGATGAGACAAATAGCAGAAGTATTGTCACAGAGGATAGGAATGTTACTCTCAAATATGTTGAAGTCTTCAAGTTGACTTTTCATCCAGAGCATTTGCGTGCTACATCCAGCAGCTGCTATATATTCAGCTTCAGTTGTTGATAGTGCTATTGTGGACTGTCTCTTGCTGGACCATGAGATCAGATTTTCTCCCAGAAACTGGCAGCTTCCAGAAGTGCTTTTGCGTTCTACTCTGTCTCCAGCGAATTCAGCATCACAATATCCTACTAAGCTGTAATCATTTGATTTTCTATAAAACAAACCCAGATTAGCAGTACCTTTCAGATACTTGAAAATTCGCTTAACTGCTGTTAAGTGAGATTCTCTAGGATCTGATTGGAATCTAGCACATAAGCAAACACCAAATAAAATGTCAGGCCTTGAAGCCGTCAGATAGAGGAGAGAACCAATCATACCTCTGTAGACCTTCTGTTCTACCTTTTTACTTACCTCTTCTTTTCCAGAACGCACGTGGGATGCATTGGAATCTTCGAGGGCTTACATTTTGAGAGATCAAATTTCCTCAGAAGTTCTTTGACATATTTGCTCTGATGAATGTAAGTTCCTTCTGGAGTTTGGTTTATCTAAATGCCCAGGAAGAATTTGAGTTCCCCCATTAAGCTCATCTCAAACTCTTCCTGCATGCATTTAGCAAACTCTCTTTCCAGCGAGGGTTTAGTAGATCCAAATATAATGTCATCAACATAAATCTAACATACTAACATGTCATTCTTAACTGTCTTACAGAATAAGGTTGTGTCCACTTTCCCTCTGGTGAATTCCTTTTCTAACAGGAAGTTACTTAGTCTTTCATACCAAGCTCTAGGAGCTTGTTTCAGACCATAAAGTGACTTCTTTAGTTTGAAAACATATTCTGGATTTTTGGAATTTTCAAACCCAGGGGGTTGGTGCACATATACCTCTTCATCTATATATCCATTTAAGAATTCAATTTTGACATCCATCTGATATAGAGTGATGCCTTTATTTATAGCAAATGATATTAAAAGTCTGATAGATTCTAACCTGGCGACTGGAGCAATGGTTTCTGTATAGTCTATCCCCACTTGTTGACTATAACCTTGTGATACCAGTCGTGCTTTGTTTCTGATACCTTCTCCTTGTTCGTTCAGTTTGTTTCTGAACACCCACTTTGTTCCAATGACATTTAATCCTTTTGGTTTGGGAACCAGATCCCATACGTCATTTCTGGTGAATTGATTTAGTTCCTCCTGCATTGCCAGAATCCAGTCATTGTCCAGAATTTCTTCATCAATTATTTTTGGTTCAATCAGAGAGACCAATCCCATGAGGGATTCTTTAGAGTTTCTGAATGTTGATCTTGTTCTGATTGGATCATCCTTCTTTCCCAATATTGTATCTTCTGGGTGATCAATGCTGCTTCTAGATAGTCTTTTCTGGAGTTGATCAACAGAAAGTGCTGGATTGCTTGCAGTAACTCTTTCTGAGGTTGAGGGAGTGTCTCTGTTGAGAACTTTTAATGAGTTGTATTCAGTACCTGTGAGTTCAACTTTCATACCTACAAGGAATTCACTCTGCTTTGACTTTTGAGAGTCAAGCTTATCATTAAACCTAACACTGATTGACTCTTCAACAATCTGTGTTTCTGTATTATATACTTTGTACCCTCTTGAGCATTCAGAGTATCCTAACATAATACACTTTTATGCTTTAGAGTCAAACTTGTTCAAATAATTTTTTGTATTCAGAATAAAGCAGGTGCATCCAAATGGATGAAAATAAGAAATGTTGGTCTTTTTGTTCTTCCACAATTCATATGGAGTCTTTTCCAGAATAGGTCTTATAGAGATTCTATTATGAATGTAACAAGTTGTGTTAATTGCCTCTGCCCAGAAGATCTTAGCAATGTTAGTCTCATTGATCATGGTTCTGGCCATTTCTTACAATGTTCCGTTCTTTCGTTCTACAACTCCATTTTGGTGGGGAGTTCTAGGACATGAGAAGTCATACAAGATGCCTTTTTCATTAAAAAATAATTCAAAATTTTTATTTTCAAATTTTCCACCATGATCACTTCTGACTTTGACAATTCTAAGATCCTTTTCATTCTGAACTTGGTTGCAAAAGGTAACAAACACAGAGTGTGACTCGTCCTTGTGTCTTAATAACTTTACCCATGTCCATCTACTATAGTCATCTACGATTACTAACCCATACTTCTTGCCACTGACTGAAGCAGTTTTTACTGGTCCAAATAAGTCAATGTGCAGAAGTTCTAATGGCTTAGAGGTGGAAACAACATGTTTGGATTTGAAAGCAGGTTTTGCAAATTTTCCTTTCTGTCATGCTTCACACAGAGCATCTGAGTTGAACTTTAAATAAGGAAGTCCTCTGACCAAATTGAGTTTGTCAATCTGAGATATTCTTCTTATACTAACATGCCCCAATCTTATGTGCCAGACCCATTGCTCGTTGTTAACAGAAAGTAGGCATTTTACATTCTGACTCTTTAGTTCAGAAAGTTTTATTTTATAAATGTTGTTTTTCCTCTTTCCATTAAATAGGATAGTCCCATCTTTTTGACTAACAACTTTGCATGAATTTTGATTGAAGATTATATCATAACCATTATCACTTAATTGAATTATGGATAACAGTTATGCATTAATCCATCAACTAATAATACATTACTTATAGAGGGAATATTTCCATTACCTACTGTTCCAGAGCCAATGATCTTTCCTCTCTGATTACCTCTAAAGCCCACGTAGCCTCCAGGCTTAAGTTCCAGGCTTTGGAACATATGCCTTCTTCCCGTCATGTGTCGCGAGCAGCCAGAATCCAGGTACCATGATTGGTGTCTTAGCCTTGCTGCTAAAGATATCTGCTACATGTATAATTTTATCCTTAGGTACCCATATTTTCTTGGGTCCTGATTTGTTAGTTTTACCAAAATTCTGATTGAATTTTGGTTTGACAGAATAATCACTACTTGTGTATTTTATGTCATGTGTGTGCCCATATATAAAATGTGAATTGAGTGGTGTGTATTTTATAACTAAGTCCATGGAATTTTTTGGTGTAGATACCTTACCTTGATATCCTATCCCTTTTCTGCCATTTCTGCTAACTCTATAGATCATTGAAGCCATTTTGCTTATGTCTATGTTTTTAGCTAGAAACTTCTGAAAACTGTGATCATACTCTTTGATGATCTCATCAACATTACTGGGAGTTTCAGAGATTGTTTCCTTCTGAGAGTTTTGCAAATCATTTTCTAATTTTGAAATTTTTTCTTTTAACTCAGAATTCTCTAATCTGATACTCTCAGTCTTTTCAGAGTTAGAGGCAAGATTCCTTTTCAAGTTCCTGAATTTGACTCTGATTTGCTTATACCTTTCCAGAATTTCATTTAGGCTTTCTGCAAGTTCAGCCTTAGTAAAGTTTATGGTAAAATCAGGAAATACCTCTTCAGTGTCTGATTCTGAGTATGAACCAGAAGCTTCACTGTCTTCTGATACCTTTGCCATGAGAGCTATGTTTGCTCTTTCATCATCATCTGATTTTGAGTCAGCTTCAGATGTGTCAGAATCATCCCATGTAGCCATGATGCTTTTCTTCTTTTCCTTGAAGAACTTCTTTTTGGGCTTTTCCTTCTGAAGCTTTGGGCAGTCACTTTTGTAGTGCCCTTTCTCGTTACATTCATACCAGATGATGTCCTTGTTATTTGGCTTTTTGTATCCTAAAGAACCTTCAGATCTTCTGTGTCCAGAGGAAGACTCAAACTATCTGTATCTGAAGGAGGATTCATTCTGATTCTCTGATATTCTTGGATTTCTAAACTTCCTTTATCTCTTCTTCCACAGTTGGTTCACCCTTCTGGAGAGGAGAGAGAATTCATCTTCTTCTGATGAGGATCCATCAGAAGTTTCTTCCACAGCCTGCAAAACCTTAGAGTCAATTTTTTTTTTATATTTTAAAGTTAATGGATTACCTTGCTTTTGAGGCTCATCTTCTTCTAGCTTTATCTCGTGACTTCTGAGGGAGCTAACAAGTTCCTCCAGAGAGATTTTGTTGAGATCTTTGGCTAGCTTAAGTGTTGTGACCATTGGTCCCCATTGTTTGGGCAAGCTTCTGATGATCTTCTTAACATGATCAGCAGTGGAATACCCTTTGTCAAGAACCTTCAGTCCAACAACAAGGATTTGGAATCTTGAAAACATAGTTTCTATTGATTCACTATCTTCCATCTTGAATGCCTCATACTTCTGAATGAGTGCAAGGGCCTTGGTCTCTTTGACTTGAATGTTTCCTTCATGCGTCATTCTCAGAGAGTCAAACATGTTCTTGGCAGTCTCTCTGTTTGATATTTTCTCATATTCTGAGTATGAGATGGCGTTGAGAAGTATTGTTCTGGCCTTGTGGTGGTTTCTAAATTCACGCTTTTGCTGATCAGACATCATTTTTATGTATATCTTATGACCACGTCCATCCACTGGGTGCGTGTATCCATCAGTCACCATGTCCCACAGATCAACATCATGAGCCAGAAAGAAACTCTCAATTCTGTCTTTCCAATAGTCAAAGTTTTCTCCATCAAAGACTGGAGGTTTGCCACTGAATCTATCCTTGTCTTCATGGTTGTCATTGCTGATGTTTTGGCTTGGTCCCACCATAGTGTGTTTCTGAAGCTTGGATCTTGTACTGACACGGTTAAGTGTTTAAGCTCAGAACCAGGCGCTCTGATACCAATTGAAGATGTGAAAAACACAAGAAGGGGGGGTTGAATTGAAAACTTGAAATTAAAAGCTCAATGACACAGTATTTTTATCCTGGTTCATTTGATCTCAAACTACTCCAGTCCACCCGTCAAGGTGATTTCGCCTCTCTCCAACGAGGTCTTAATCCACTAATCTCAACAATATTACAATCGCTACTTTAACAACTGTTAAAGTCTTCTTGAGTACAACCACAATCCGGTTAATCTCAAGGAACACTGTTTCAATACAATTATACAAGATATGTGTTGTTGTGTTTCTAACAAAAACTGTTTATCACAACTGTGATAAATTACACAGGATTATAACTTGATAATGTAAAGAATATTGCTTGCAGCTTTGAATATGCGTGAGTGGTTATGTAGCAAAATCGTTATTGATTTTGAACGTTGACTTTGTTTATATAGGCATTGGAATAACGTTGATCATAAAGTATGTTTAATGTCATTAACACACTTTCCATTTGGAGAAGATCATGTCTGAAAGAAGCCGTTGGAATTGATGTTGTTATGAATGATCAGTAACGCTTCAGAATCTTATCTCCTTACTTGCTGATGATGCTTCAGAATATTTGATGACTTGGATTGGTATGTTCTTGTTCAGAATCAGAGTTTACTTTGCTTAAGTGCAGGTTCTGGTCATCAATCTTCAGCGCATGTTCTGATTGCTTCAGCGTGTAGCTCTTATGGCTTATCTTCTGATGCTGATATGGTCAGAACTTCTGCATTAATATAACATAATTTTTAGGGTGCATATTTGTTCTTTGTATTTATTATTTATTCTTTGTATTTGTTATCATCAAAACTCTAACTAAGGGTTGTAGAATCAAACTATGTTCTAACACTTTTCACATCTAATCCCACATACTAATCATCATAAACCCTATTATAGAGTCAGAACCCCACCCTTACCTTGGATTGAAGGTTTCTCTACAACTTTTCCGATTGAAGGTTGCTCTGCAACTTTCACGTTCTCTTCCAACCCTTATTTCCTTCTCTTCTTAATGCTTCTTCTTTTTCCTTACTATTTCTAAAAACTAATATAATAACCCTATAATTCTTATTATGCCTTAATGGGCTTAAAACTCCTACACCCCCCTTCTACTACTTCTATTCCTTAAAACAAGCCCACGTCAAATAATATTATCATTATAATATTATTCCACAACTTAATAGAATAAATAAATCCAATAACAATAACACATCAACTATCATCATAACACAAATTCAAAAATATTCCAAAAATAATTTAATTAAATAATTAATTAAATTACGGGCGTTACAAGACTCCCCCACTTAGAATATTTTCGTCCTCGAAAATTTACCTTAATCAAACAACTCAGGATAGGAGTCTCGTATCTTGCTCTCCAACTCCAAAGTCATGCTTTCTCCGGTAGCTCTTAGCCAAACCACTTTAACCAAAGCAATCTCTTTTCTCCTCAAAGTCTTTATTTCACGATCCCCGATCCGTACAGGCATCGTCTCCACCGTAAGGTTATCCCGTACTTGCACATCATCCATGTGAATCACATGAGATGGATCTGAAATATACTTCCGGAGTTGCGACACATGAAACACATCATGCAAATTCGAAAGATTAGGCGGTAAATCCACTCTATAAGCAACGTTCCCCACTCTCTCCGAAATCCGATATGGTCCAATAAAACGAGAAGTGAGCTTCTTAAACTTCAAGGCTCGCCCAACGCCAGTCACAAGTGTAACTCTTAAAAACACATGGTCACCCGCTTGAAATTCTAAATCTTTCCTTCACTTGTCATGATAACTCTTCGTTCTAGTTTGGGAAGCTTTCATCTTTTCTCGAATCAACTTCACCTTCTCAGTAGTTTCACGAACAAGTTTAGGTCAAAGTACTACACTTTCACCAGATTCATGCCAACATAAAGGAGTTCTACATCTTCGACCATACAACGCTTCAAAAGGTGCCATCCCAAAACTATAATGGTAACTGATATTATAAGTGAACCCTATCAACGAAAGATAAGTATCCCACGAACCTCCATGCTCAAGAACACATTCCCTCAACAAGTCTTCCAATGATTGAATAGTCCGCTCAGTCTGACCATCTGTCTAAGGATGGTACGCCGAACTCAACCTCAACTTAGAACCCAATGCTTCTTGCAAACTCTTCCAAAAATCATAAGTAAATCTTGGATCTCTATCTGACACAATGCATAAAGGAACACCATGCAGCTTCACAATCACACTCGTGTAAGTCTCAACTAACTTCGACACTGGAAAACTGATGTTAATAGGAATAAAATGAGCTGACTTCGTAAGCCTATCAACAATCACCCAAATTGAATCATGCCCTCTTAAATTATTAGGTAATCCCGTCACAAAGTCCATTGAAATGCTATCCCATTTCTATTTTGGAACTTCTAACGGTTGCATCAACCCTGCAGGCATCTGATGTTCAACTTTCGACTTCTGTCAAGTCAAACATGCATACAA
Source organism: Vicia faba (assembly GCA_948472305.1). Lineage (NCBI taxonomy): Eukaryota > Viridiplantae > Streptophyta > Magnoliopsida > Fabales > Fabaceae > Vicia > Vicia faba. The sequence continues at coordinate 1,231,075,984 of OX451735.1, forward strand.
AAACCGAGCCACATCACTCTTCATTCCAGGCCACCAAAACAAACCTTTTAAATCTTGATACATCTTTGTAGCTCCTGGATGAATACTCAACTTACTTCTATGACTCTCTTCAAGGATCACTTTATTCATCTCAGTATCATCAGGAATACAAATCTGGTTATGAAATCTCAACACACCTTGCGCATCTAGCTTAAAATCATTATTCTCAGACTAATCGATCCCAACCACCAAATCTACCAGTTTCACATCCAGCTTTTGAGCTTCTCTGATACTGTCTAGAAATTCATTATTAATCTTCAACATACCCAACATAACACTCTGTGGCGTCACCTCACAAACTAAGCTCATATCTCTGAACTGTTCAATTAATTCCAACTCTTTAACCATCATTGCCGATATATGTAAAGTCTTTCGACTCAACGCATCGGCTACCATATTCGCTTTTTCGGGATGATAATTCAAACCAAAATCATAATCCTTTAACAATTCCAACCATCTCCATTGTCTCATATTCAGCTCCTACTGATCGAATAAATACTTTAAGCTCTTATGGTCACTAAACACTTCAAATCTAGAACCATAAAGATAATGCCTCCAAATCTTCAACACAAGACAACTGCAACAAGCTCCAAATCATGTGTATGATAGTTCTTCTCATGAGTCCTCAGCTTCCTTGACGCATAAGTAACTTCCTTATCATTCTGCACAAGCACACCTTCTAAACCTATCTTAAAAGCATCACAATATACCACAAAAGGCTCTCCTAGATTAGGCAACATCAAAATCGTAGCCGACGTCAATCTCTTCTTCAATTCTGTAAAACTTTCTTCGCACTAAACATCCCACACAAAAGCACTACCTTTACAAGTCAACTTAGTCAACAGAAGTTCCAACTTCGAAAAACCTTCGATAAACCTTCTATAGTAACCAGCTAATCCCAAAAAGATTCTAATCTCAGTAGCTAACTTCAGAGTTTCCCATTACAACACCGCATCAACCTTCGATGGATCTATAGCAATGCCACTACCTGAGATCACATGACCAATAAAACTAACCTCCTTTAACCAGAATTCACACTTGGACAACTTTGCATACAACTTATTTTCTTTCAAAACTTGCAATACTACTCTTAAGTATTTTGCATGCTCTTCTTATGACTCAAATTAAATCAAAATATCATCAATGAACACCACTACAAACTGATCCAAATAAGTATGAAAGATACGATTCATGTATTCCATGAATACTCCCGACACATTAGTAACACCGAAAGGCATCACCGAATACTCATAATGTCCATAACGCATTCTGAAAGCCGTCTTCTGGATATCTTCATCCTTCACTTTAATCTGATGGTAACCCGGCCTCAAATCAATCTTACTGAACACACGAGCATCCACCAATTGGTCCATCAAGTCATCTATTCTTGGAAGCGGATACTTGTTCTTAATCATCACTTTATTCATCTGTCTATAATCAACACAAAGCCTCATACTTCCATCTTTCTTCTTCACTAACAACACTGGATCTCCCCACGGAGATACACTTGGTCTTTCAAACCTTTTTTTCAAGTAACTCTTTCAATTGCTTCTTTAACTCTTACAATTCAGATGCAGACATTTTGTATGATGCCATAGACACAAGTCTGGTACCAGGTACAAGATCAATTGCAAATTCAACTTCCCTCTCCGACAGTACATCAGGAATCTCATCGGGGAAAACTTCAGGAAATTCGTACACCACCTGCAATTCCTCAATTATAACTTGAGTTTCTACAGATAGCAATGCCATCAACGAGAACATTTGTGCTTCTTCTTGCATCAACTTCCTCAACTGTCTAGCTGACAACAGACTATCTTCCTCTTCTTCGGGAGTAGAAAACCTCACAAACTTGTTATAATAGTTAATATGAACATAGTTATGCTCTAACCAGTTCATACCCAAAATCACATCCAACCCTCTTAACGTTAAACAAACCAAGTCAATAACAAAGTCTATCAAAGATCGACAATGGACAATTTAAACACACAAAAGAAGTAGTCACCGACCCCTTGGCTGGAGTATCGACGACCATTTCTCCATTTATAGAAGACAACATAAGACCCAATATTTCAACAAAATCAGCAGCAATAAAACAATGAGTAGCACCAGTATCAATAATAGTAATTAAAGGAGTACTATTAATGAAACATGTACCTCTGATAAGTCTATCCTCGACAATTGCCTGATCCTCAACCAAAGCTAACACTTTACCACTTGTCTACGCCCTCTTTGGTTTCTGACACTGACTACCAATGTTCCCTTCTTCACTACAATTGAAACAAATCACATCCTTATGCTTGCACTCAGATACAACATGTTCGTTCTTACCACAACAGAAACACCTCTTTACTTCAGCAGTACACACATTACTCTTATGCCTAGGTTTCCCACATTTAAAACAAACCACACCAGCAGGAGCACCTCCCCCACTAGTCCTCTGACCCTGAGCAGCTTTCTGTTTACCTTTACCAGCTGGGGTATCATAAGGCTTACCATGATTCTATTGGTACTTACCCCTCTTCTCACTGATAATCTTGTAATGAGAATTATTATCCTCAACATAAATCCTGCAACTATCAATCAAATTGGCAAAGACACGGACCTTCTGGTATCCAACTGCCTTCTTGATCTCTGGGTGCAACCCGTTCTCAAACTTGTTGCACTTCGAAAACTCAGCATCTGCCTCACCGTAGTGCAGATAGAACTTAGCCAACTCAGCAAACTTTGCAGCATACTTAATAACCGACATATTCCCTTGCTTCAGCTCAAGGAATTCAATCTCCTTCTTACCACAAACATCCTCAGGAAATTACTTCCTTAGAAATTCCCTACGAAACACAGCCCAAGTGACATTTTCACTCGCAACTTCCAATCTATGACAAGTCTCTAGCCACCAGTCGTCAACCTCAACTGCTAGCATATGAGTACCATATCGAACCTTCTGCACTGGAGTAAATTCTATCATACAGAAGATTCTCTCAATCTCTTTCAACCAATCCAATGCTCCGTCAGGATCATACTTTCCCTTGAAGGTAGGTGGATTCTCTCTCTGGAAAGTCGCCAAACTACGAGATCCAACATTCCCGTCAGCATTCAGATGATTGTCCATCGCATGCGCCATTGCTTCTAAAGCAGCAACAAGTACAACATCATTCCTTACAGCCATCTCAACTTATCACTACAACATAAACAATGGTTAGAACTCAAATTAAAAATACTCGATTGTTAGATAAATACGACCCGATAACAAGGTCGGATGGACCAACCTTTGCTCTGATACCATCTTTGTAACACCCCAATTTTATCCGACAATTATAAATGTAAATCAGAGTTATAAAATCCATAAAACTGAATCAGGATTCCACAAATTCAACTTTAAAAACAAATTGCATTCAACATGGATACATAACAATTTAAAACTTAGGATGAACCATCGGCATAATAATTTAATCTCTTAATTCAACAACTTAAACATCTACGCAGCGGAATCATAATAACACCATTGTCTAACAATTACAGCAACTTCAAAGTAACATATACTTAGCAACAATCAAATTAAACTTCAACAACTAAAATAATCAATAATCAAAAGCAACAAGCGTCCATCCCCCTGAGTGTTACGTATCAGAGCAATGACATCGACTCGAACTACCAAAGGTATACTGCCTTCACTTTGGATTACCTGCACGTTACCAACGTAAGGGTAACATTCAAACAGAAGGGGTGAGATATCTATCAATATAATAAAATGTATGATAAATAATATATTAAACTAGATCATATAACATCACCACTTCTCATCTTATAAACAACTATAATCACGACAGAATACCAATAATAATACACATTTACCGCATCAATACACAACTTCTTTATGCAATCATATAATGCGACTCAATACTATGGAAATGCATGTGGTACCATTGGAGCAGAACTCCCATCTCAAATAATTACCAATAAATAGAGGCATCAACAAGGTATAAGCCTTCATCTTAATATTCGCCAATATAGGCCATCTTAACGAGCATCAGCTCCATCTTGAAATGCAATGTATGCGACACAATCATGAATGTAATAACAACAGCTATAATTAACAACATCTCAACATAACATCATCGTTGGCCAAAAGCCTACATCTTTATAGCTGCCAATTATTAGAAGCATCTCAACATCATTCATCAACATAATCCATCAACGTAATTCATCGCATAATTCATCAACACTATTTCATCAACGTAATTCATCAACATAATTTTACAGCAACTCAGCCACAACGATAATATAACGATAGATCGACAATCCCTCAATGTTGGCCATAGGCCTACAACATGATATTGCCTATAATTAACTAATCATCTAAGGCTTACCTCTAGTTAACAAACCTCTACATATTATTATTCTGTAATACTATATCATTATCATTATTAATCTTATTGTTATGAGCCAAGCAATAATCTATAATCGTCTTATCATTATCATTCTTCACAAAATCGTCATAGCGATTTACGCGGGAAACTAACTCTAGTCCTAAATTGGGTTACTAGGAATATTCTTCTTATCCTTTATTTTAATCCTTAAGAATTAAGTTCATCACGTCATCTATCCAACGCTTCAAACGACACCTCAAACGGAGTCCGGAAACTCAAGTTACAGCCTTCAGAGACAAATCTGCCAAAAATCAGACTACATGAGTCGACGCATAACGTTTTGAGTCGACGCATACTGGGTTAAAATTCCTACATGAGTCGACGTGTAATCTCTTTGTATCGACTCATACTGAGTCTGCAACACCACATGTATCGACGCATGCTTCTTCGTATCGACTCATCCTGAGTCCAAAAACCTGCATGTATCGATGCATGGCTTCTTCGTATCAACTCATCCTGAGTCTAAAAACCTGATGTATCGACGCATGGCTTTTGAGGTCGACGCATAATGTTCTGTCATGAATATTTTCTGAGATTTCATTGCTTTTTCACTACGGTTTCCCTGCCTTAGTCCCTAAAAACATCCTCTAATCATATGTAATCATTAATTATAATAATCCTATGTTTCTACATCAATTATACAGCATTAAGACATCATTATTCATCTCTAAATCATTGATCTTCATCAAACAATAATATGTACATTCCAATCATATACAAGATAACTTTTCACATCTAATCCCACATACTAATCATCATAAACCCTATTATAGAGTCAGAACCCCACCCTTACCTTGGATTGAAGGTTTCTCTACGACTTTTTCGATTGAATTCTGTTTTGCTCTTTTCCTTCTTTTATGCAACTTTCACGTTCTCTTCCAACCCTTATTTCCTTCTCTTCTTACTGCTTCTTCTTTTTCCTTATTATTTCAAAAAACTAATATAATAACCCTATAACTTTTATTATGCCTTAATGGGCTTAAAACTCCTACACCCCCCTTCTACTACTTCTATTCCTTAAAACAAGCCAGCACCAAACAATATTATCATTCTAATATTATTCCACAACTTAATAGAATAAATAAATCTAATAACAATAACACATCAACTATCATCATATCACAACTTCACAAATATTCCAAAGATAATTTAATTAAATAATTAATTAAATTACGGGCGTTACAATGCCTGCTCTGATACCAATTGAAAATTTGGCTATCAGATCCCGGATATCCTTAGAGATGTCAAGACACCAGATCCGACTTCACACACAACATCAAGATGTATAGACAAATTAAATAGTGCTGAAACTAAATAACACAAGATATGTTTACCTAGTTTGGTGACAATAACACCTACTCTAGGGGTTACTAAGCCAGGGACAAAATTAACTAGATAGTATCAATTTGTAGACCTTACAACAAACATCCCAGTTTACAGCCTTTGCACTTAATCACTACCATTTTCTTAAATTCTACCTAAGACACACCTATGTATGAGGCCCTCCTCAAATCCCTCTTCAATTACACTCAACAATTGGAGCAACTCTAAACACAAGTAGAGAACAAAACCGGAAGTCACTCTTCCAAGACACACAAAACTCAATGGTTAAAAGCTTATGAGAATTGACACATACATACGCAATGGTTAACAGCATATGAGCATCTAACACATAAATGTTCGATGCTTAAAAGCTTATGAACATCTGACACAAAACTTATAACCCAACAATAAGGATTCTAATACCCTAACAAAAATACACACATAAGTTCCACCTAATACTAGGTATACAGCAGTCTATTTAAAACTTTATTCTGGACTGGGTTGGGCTTCAAAAACCGTAGTGGTGAGGCTGCACAAAGTCTGTAAAATCTTCTCTAAGATAATAGGTCTTCAATGATTAGTTTCCTAAAATGTCTCCATATTTAGAAACCATGCAGATCTTCAAAAACCAACATAAAATATTCTGATTTGTCAATCTTGGATGCCACATAAGCTAACTGGATATTCCATAAATATTCAGTAACTTAACAAATCAGCTTAAACATCATTAATAGCTATTGCAGACGCGATTTCCTATCCACCAGGTTGGGACATATTCTTCGACATGTTGAAAACAACAAGTTGGGACTTCTTTTTTCAACATGTTGCTGCCAAGTTGATTTTACCAAAATACATGCCAATCATAATTTCAGAGAAATAACAACATAGTATTTACTTCCAAAGGTATGAAAATATTTGGCTGTAGGCTTTCTTCCTTTCCATAATTCATAAAGAGTAGTTGAAGTAACTCCTCTCAAAGTGACCATGTTATGAGTATAGTAAGTAGTATTCATAACTTCAGTCTAAAACCCCAATGGCAATTGCTTAACATGAAGCATGACTCTAGCTGATTCCTGTATAGGTCTAGTCTCTTGCTCAATAATTCCATTTTGCACAGAAGTGATGGAACAAGATAACTCATTACTAATACCTTCAGAATCACAAAATTCATAGAATTTTGCATTCTAAAACTCGTTGTCATGTTCACTTATAACCTTGACAATCACACTATTTTTCTCTTCTTGAATGCTTTGACACAGATTTTTGAAGACTTCAAAATATATGATTTTTCTCTAAGAAAGTTCATCCAAGTATACCCATAAAAATCACCTATAACCACATAAACATACCTCTTTCCACCCAGGCTTTCTATTTTCATTGGTTCTATTATATACATTTGAAGAAGTTCCAGAACTTTGGAAGTAGTATGATGTTGCAACATTTGGTGTGACATTATGGTTTGCTTTCTAATTTCACACTCATCACATAATTTCTTTTCATTCACTTAAGACCTCCTTCATTATTTTTAGATTAAGGTGTCCAAGCTTTTGGTGCCACAACTTTACTTCATCTTCATTGGTTATCAAGTGGAAGAATAAGAAGTTATTTGAGATTCACGTAGATACCATTTGTCTTTATATCTAATGCCCTTAATTAGAATAACATCTTTCTCATCTTTGACTAGACATTCTGACTTTGAGAAGTAGACTAACAGACCTTGGTCACACAATTGACTAATGCTAATGATATTAGTAGTTAATCCTTTCACAAAAAGAACATATTCTAAACTAGGAGAACCAACACACATCAACTTTCCAACTCCTTTGATTTCACCCTTAAACCCATCATTGAATCTGACATAACCAATGGGATGAGATTTTACATCCACTAACAACTTCTGAACCCCTGTCATATGTCTAGAGCACCCACTGCTAAAGTAGTAGTCTTTACTTTTTGAATATCTTAAGGAATTATGAGCAATAAGGTTGACATCCCTGTCTTTAATACTTCACTTTTTACTCATATGATTAGCCTTGGAATAATCTGAATATTTTTAATCTCCATACAATTTGTAACAAAAAGTCTTTATATGACCATACACACCACAATAATGACATCTCCAAGTTGAAGAAGTGGAATTTGTTGGAGTTTCATAATCTTCCACGATGTTGTAACATGTGGTTAGACATGTTAATCATTCTTTTCATTCCAGAAGGAAAGAACTTTTCTACATATCTTTTCTCTTGTTGATTATTAAATGATTGATTAACATCTATATCTTCAACTTTTTCAATCATATTAGCTCCATCTTTCATTTTTCTCAAAGAACCTATCATGTTATTAAGCTTGGAATTTAAGAGAGTTACCTCAGTTTGAAGACGAGAAATAGTACATAGAAGCTTCTTCTTTTCATTCTCCAATTCAGCTATGATTTTTCTCTGTTCTTACTCCGTCTTAAGACTTTCTTCACACATGTCACAAGTATCCTTGTAGGAAACATCCAGATCTTTATAGAAATCATTTTCATGACAAGATTCTACTCCATTTGCTCATCTACCAGAAAGAGCCATCACAAGTTTGGCAGTCTCAGTGTTTGATTCGTCTTCTGACTCATCATCATCAGACCAAGATACATTAAACCCCTTTTTTTGCTTCTTGAGAAAGTTGGTACATTTTGGCCTAATATGATCAAAACCTTCACACTCATAACATTGAATTCCTTTTCTTTGATTGGACTTGTCTTTAGTTCTGATATTACTTTGAGCATCATAGTTATTACTGATGTCAGATGAGATGTTCTAGACATTTGGTCTTCCTCTTTTATCTATTCTCTTCAGAACTCTATTGAATTTCTTCCCAAGTAACACAATTGTATTGGATAGTCCTTCATCAATATCTAGATTATCTTGGCCCTCTTCATCTTCCGTATTAGATGAAAATCTATGCTCTTGTTCTTTTTCTCAAACTTGTCACTAATATCCAATTCAAAAGTTTAAAGTGTGCCACCAAGTTCATCAACCCTCATGTTGATGATGTCATGAGCTTCTTCAATGGTTGTCACCTTCATGTCAAATTTCCTAGGTAGATACCTAATAATATTTCTAACAAGGTTTTCTACTGACAGTTTTTATCCCAAGGAACTAGATGCATTACCTATTTCAAGAACCTTCATATGATATTCCTGGATGGTCTCATCACCATTAATCTTTAGATTCTCAAGTTTAGAAGTGAGAAACTATAGTATTGACATCTTCACTTTAGATGTACCTTCATGAGTTGTCCTGATAATTTCCCAAGCATCCTTGGCTACAATACTTGTATTAATTATACTGAAAACATTATTGTCCATTCCATTAAATAGAGCATTCAAAGCTTTAGAATTTACAATAGCTAATTTATCACCTCATCATACTAATCTTCCTCTGGCTTCAAGGACACATTCCCATCTTTGTCCTTATTAACAGGATGATCCCATACTTTCAACACAACTTTCTAAGCTTTGTTGTCCATGGACTTCAAAAGGTCCACCATTCTAACCTACCACCAGGCATAACTTGAACCATCTAATAGAGGTGGTATGTTTTTATATCCTACTTCCTTGTCTATAGTACCAGGAATATTCTCTTTGGAGCTCACCCAATAAACAGAATATGGTGCTGCTCAGATGCCAATTCAAATTCTGACACTTGCAATATAGATGTCAAGACTAATGTCCTAACACCAACACAATTTCATGACAAATTTTATGCCATCATATGCTGATACAAAACACTTGCTAAAATTAGAGATTGTGCAGAAAATAAATAGTAGAAAATTAAACAAAACAATTAATTGTTAACCCATTTTGAGTCAACATCACATACTTTGGGGGCTACCAATCCAAGAAAGAAATTCACTATGATAGTATCAGTTCAAATCCTAAACAACCCTAGTTTACAATTTCTCGCCTAATCACTATCTTGTGCAACTTCTACCTAGACACCTTCTAGATATGAGACCCCCCTCTCACTTACAATCACTTCAGTGATACTTACGCTCACAAACTCGTGACTAGAATCAAAACAAACAAATAGAAGATTGCACTTCAAATAAACAATACTTGGTTTTACTTAAAATCTTAACTAAGAACAATACTCAAGTCTTTACTTAAAAGCTCAAGAGTGATAATAATCAATCTACCTCAATGTATCAAAAGAAACATGAGTTGCATACAAAGAAAACACAAAGACCTTATAAGACTCCAAAAACCCAAAACCCTTATGTTGCCACCACAGTTTCTTCAATGTGAATGCTTTCTATTTTAGGTTTAGAAAGTATTAATTTATAGACTCTTCCAGGATGAGCTTGGACTCTTTAATGAAATTAAATCTTCTATTTTAAATAAGCTATAAGATCTTCACACAAAAATAGGAATAAATTTTCAAAGTTCCCTAAAACATCTCCAAGATCATTTTTATGAAATCAAATTAAATATGCACTTGTTCCTAATAAAATCTCCTTGACCTGCGTAAAATAATGATACATATTCAAAAGGATCTCACAAAAACAAATCAAATTTGTCAAGAGATATAACAACAACAATAGGCCAAGATGTCAAGACACATGGCTCAACATCTGTCTGGTTTATATAACAGCAGAACCTTTCATGGCAGTTGGTCAAGATGTTGGGACATCTTAACATCAATTCATAACCAGGTTTTAGCAAAACTTATGCAAATCATAAAACCATGGTTCTAACAAATACCTCTTAGCTTTCTTATCATCCTTGAACACAATGTTGTGAGGGTTTGATGATATGGTGTTTCCATTTTTTTGGGCCTTGATGATTCAACAACATGTTTTCCTTTGTCACTTCTATTAGGAGCCATCGAGGAGAAAAATTTGAGAAAATCAAAATTGGACTTTTTGAATTTTTAAACCCGAAATAAGGTTTAGGTTGATGAATGGAGAAGGTTTTATGAAGTTGGATTTCGATTTGATGGTGGAATTAGGAGAAAGGCGAGAGCTTTTGTTTGAGGGTTAATAAAGTTTTGGGAGACAAGGTTGGAGAATGATGAAGACGGAGGGATGGGAGAGAGAAGGTTTTCGTTAAAATGAATTTTAAAAATAAGATTTTGGGGTTTAATGGTTGATTAAAGGCATTGATTGGATTGGAAAAAGGTGGGTGGGGCAAAGGAGGGAGGGAATTTTTTTAAAAATGCGGGTTCTGATGGTACCTGCTACGGTACGTAGTAGGCCGTAGGTTTTTCCCACGGGATTTTTTTTTAAGTTTAGAGGGGATCTGATTTGTTACAGCCCGTAGCACGCGCCACATCCTCCCGTAGCAGACCCTTGGGTTTTTTATGGCAAATTTTGTTTTTATGGTAACTTGGTTGGGATTTTTGGGCACAGTTACAACATCGATTTTTCTTAGATTTTTTGGACCTTTTAGTAGCTTATCCTTATCTTTGTGAGCTTTTTATTAAGTGAAAACAAAAATTAAACAAACACGAAAGTTTATTAGCAACAAAAAGCGTGGGTTGCCTCCCATGTAGCGCTTTGTTTAACATCGTTTAGCTCGTCGATTCTCGAGTGCAGCCACTAAAGGTGGTTCCTTTATAACCAAGTTCAAACCTTGTTATACTACATATCTAGTGATATAATGCTTTAATCTTTTCTCTTTCACAATGAACCAGTCCGTAGACTCGCTCCAAACCTTTACTGCTCCATACAGTTTCACACTTTTTAAACCAAAGGGCCTGAACCTCCTAGATCAGAGTTTTCCGGGGAACAAATTAAGTCTATAGTTAAATAACAAGACTACTTACCCCTCTTTAAACTCACAGTTCAAGATTCTCTTATTATGCCACCTCTTTGTTCTCTCCTTATAAAGATTGGTGTTCTCATACACATTAAGCCTTAATTACTCAAGCTCACTCAACTTTAATTTTCTCTTCTCTCCTGCAGCCTGTTAGTTTAAATTGAGGGATTTAATATCCCAGTAAGCATTATGCTTTTAATCTACAAGCAAGTGGAAGTACTTCCCATAAATCAACCAGAAAGGGGTCATACCAATGGGGTTTTTGTAAGTAGTTCGGTAAGCCCAAAGTGTGCCGTTGAGCTTAGAGGACCAACCCTTCCTAGAAAGGGAGACCATTTTCTCTAGAATAACTTTTATCTCTTTGTTAGAGACCTCAACATGACCACTTTTTTGTGGGTGATATGGTGTGGAAACTCTATGCTTGACCCCATACTTCTTAAGGAGGCTTTCAAACTGCCTAGCTATGAAATACGATCCTCCGTCGTTTATCACTAACCTAGGGACCCCAATCCTTGGGAAAAATATTTTCTTAAACATCTTTATAACAACTCGTGCATCATTTGTTGGAGAGGCAACGACCTCAATCCATTTTGATACATAGTTAACTACCACAAATATATACCGATTCCCCAAAGAAGAAGAGAAAGGTCCCATAAAGTCAACACCTTAAACATAAAAAATCTCAACTCCGAGAATGCTATTCAAAGGGATTTCATTCCATTGAAATGTTTCTGGTGCGTCGGAATTGGTCACACTTCTTTATAAAAGTATACACATCTTTAAAAAGAGTTGGCTAATAGAGGTCTACTTGTAAAATCTTCAACATAATTTTTCGGTATTAGCGTGTCCATCGTAAGAAGAAGCATGACAATGAGTCATAACACTGTCGATCTCTTCTTCAGGGATACACCTTTGGAAGATTTCGTGGATGCCTCTTGTGATACGGTGGCAAAACCGATTGTTTATACTGGTTTGCATTTTTTATTCACAAATGTCGCGGTAAGCAAGAGTCGCTACTATCTTTTCTTTTATCCAACAAAGAAAAGGGTGAAAAGAATAGAAAATGAAATTTTCGAGAATTATCTGAGTAAGGGGAGTAGATTATGGAAAGTGAAGGTGTTAGCACCCTTTCCATCAGTGGTTATCTACGGGCTCTTAGAGGTTTTCTCATTTTAAAAGTACTTTGTGCTTTGTGTGTTTGAAAATGTTTGGAAAATTCCTTAGTGCGGCGATTTGCTTTACGTTAACTCTTGTATCAGTCCTTAAGAGTGTTGATAAAGCAAATGTTTTTTAAAGTTGTTTTTGAAAAGTAGTATTTGTGTAAGTGCAAAATGTTTTGAGAAAACTTCTAATAGCTATCTACTTTTATACTCGAAAAGGGTCTTTCTTTTCCTCCTATCCTTTAGACAGTGATATCCTACTATTAGTGAGTAGGTATCCCTATCTTTGGATTTATTAGGGTCATTCGAAAGGGACGTTACAATAACGAAGGCAACTCGTGGATACGCTTTAGCAATTTTCTTTTAGGGACTAGATCATTTACCGAAAGGCAACTGTAGGGTCATCGAGGGACTATGATCTTTTTTGATTTATGGGTCTTTACTAAAGCGTTCTTGCCTCGTGACTGTTTTATTTAAAGGCAACCAAAGTGGGAGATACCTTAGAGGTGCGCATGTGAAAGTGTGTTGAAATTCAATTATTTTTTGTCTTTTTGTTAGGTTAGCTAACGTTTTATTATTAGTCTTTTCATACACGCATAGTTACTAACAGTAATATTATACAGAAAATAAAATACGGAAAGTGTAAATCTAAACTATTACATGGCTTTCGGGGAGGGGGATATTTACAATGTACAAAAATTGGGAGAAGGAAAATAAAGAAAGCATATAAAATCCTATTAATTATTACATCCAGTATGCAGTTACATGAATATAAAGATGCGAAAAATAAATAACGCGCGAAAGGTTAAAAGTTTGTCTAAAATCTAATAAGAAAATTATTTTTTTGTTGTTTTTGGTTTAAGAAAAATAATTAAATTAATTATCCTAAAGTCTACTTAGAAAATTAAATTAAGAAAAATAAACGAAGTCTTTTTTGTGGTTTTTTTTATTATGAAAAGAAAGTAATTAGACTTAAATTCTAATTCATTTTTAATTAAGAAAAAGGTTACAGTTTTAATTAATTAATTAATTAATTAATTAAAAAGAAATTAATTATTTAATTAAAAAAGTCTAAGCCTAAATTTTTTTGTGAGTTTTTTTATTATTATAATTAAAAAATGTTATGAAATGAAAAAACTAAATAAAACAAAAATAAAAGAGATTGGGCTTGACGGCTGAAGTAGAATGGGGGTTGCAATTGAAATTTCGCTAAGTCCGGATTGTGAAGCCCAGGTCCATCCTTGGATCCAGTGTGAGCAGTACTTGATGGTACATGGTATCTCATGTTCTAGACGTCATACATTCCATGTAATTCCCCTAACCTTCTCTAAGGATATCCAGGAACTCATATACACACATTAGAACATTCAACAAATTAATAAAAATTGAGATTCAAATTTGAGATTATAACAAAACAGTGATAGTTTGGATCCAGTGATATGGGACCTTGCAATATTTGAGGATGGTTAGAACAAGTCCCTGGGAACCTCAAGAGCAATGTACGATTACTAGTTCGGACCAAAAGTACCTGCAAAGTGGGTTTCAAATTTTTACCGCTTTTGATAATTTTGAAAAAATGGTAGAGCTCTCTCTAGGCTGTGTAGGCGTCTTGAAATGCTCTTTAGATGCTTGTTTATATAGAGAGGAATGAGGAGACAAGAAAACAAAGGTTTAAACAACCTTAAAGAAAACGTTTCAAAGCCATGAATGAAATTTGTAACTTTGGCCAAAAACAAGGAAACTTGTCATTTTTTGAATTTGAATAAATGTAGACACCTTTGCACGAAATTTTATGGGCCTAGGCTATCCAAAACATCAACCCAACGCTCAAAGCCCATTTCCAATTATTTTATACATTTTATGTTATATTTATTTGAAATAAATTGAAATAAATATGAATAAAATAGTTAGCAAATGCAAGGCATGGCAAGAATAATTTTAGAGGTCCTCTATATACTTAGGAAGATGCTTGAAGTCCAAGAAATTGATCCCTTGCCTTAAAACTTCAAATTTGCTCAATGCATAATTCTTTAAAATTCCCAAATTTTCCCAACTTGGGCAAGCCATAACTTGCTCAAAATTTATCTCATGATGATGATCTTGGACTTTTTGGAAAGCCCAAGATGCCATTTGGAATAGATGACAAAAGACTGTCGGAGATGAGCTTAAAAATACCATCCAAGGAATATGACGCAGAGTCGTCGGAGATGTGCTTAAAGATGCCATCCAAGGAATATGACAGAGAGTCGTCGGAGATGGGCTTAAATATGCCATCCAAAATAGATGTTGGCTTCGTAAGGAGTCTCTTTGTGGGGATTCATGTTCCTTCTGTCCGAGGAGGAGTCCGTTGGGGAATGTTTTTTAGGGGAATAAAGCTTATGAGCTTTGGTTGTCTATTACTCTACTGGGGAGTCATCTCTTGACTGAAGAGACAGAAATGAACTGCTATCTAGTCAGGATCCAGGCTTTGCAGTGACTTGCCGATGATGATAAGGCTCACTGCTATCTAGTTGTATTCTAGGCTTCACAACGACTTACTTGGGAAATGAGATTAAACTGTCATATGGTCATACTCCAGGCTTTGCGGTTTCTCAAACTGGAATAGAAATCAGAAAAATCTTAGTGTCGATTTAACTGAACCAGGGAAAGGATCTACCGGAAAAGAATCAGTAACAAATCAATGGTCGATTTGAACTGAACCAGCAGAGGTCTTGATTTATCTTTGACTGGATAAGAATCAGAAAAATCTTAGTGTCGATTTAACTGAATCAGAAAAAGTCTTGGATTATCTTCAACTGGAATAGGAATCAAAGAGATCTTAGTATTGATCTAACTGAACTAGAGGAAAATCTTGAATTAACTTTGACTGGATAACAATCAGAAAAATCTTAGTGTCGATTTAACTGAACCAGAAAAAAGTCTTGGATCATCTTCAACTAGAATAGGAATCAGAGAGATCTTAGTGTCGACCTGACTAAACTAGAGAAAAATATTGAATTAACTTTGACTAGATAAGAATAAGAAAAACCTCAGTGTCGATTTAACTAAACGAGAAAAGTCTTGGATCATCTTCAACTGGAGTAGGAATTAGAGACATCTTAGTGTCGATCTGACTGAAGCAGAGAAGGTCTTTAATTAACATTGACTGGAATGGAAATCAGAAGAATCTTAGTATCGATTCAACTGAACCAAACAAAAGTCTTGGAATATCTTCAACTGGAATAGGAATCAGATATATCTTAGTGTCGATCTAACTGAACCAGAGAAGGTCTTTAATTAACTTTGACTGGAATGGAAATCACAAGAATCTTAGCATCGATTCGACTGAACAAGACAAAAGTCTTGGAATATCTTCAACTGGAATAGAAATCAGAGAGATTTTAGTGTCGATCTAACTGAACCAGAGAAGGTCTTGGATCAACTTTGACTGGAATGGAAATTAGAAGAATCTTATTATCGATTCAAGTGAACCAGACAAAAGTCTTGGAATATCTTCAACTGGAATAGAAATCAGAGAGATCTTAGTGTCGATCTAACTGAACCAGAGAAGGTCTTGGATCAACTTTGACTGGAATGGAAATCAGAAGAATCTTAGTATCGATTCAACTGAACCAGATAAAAGACTTGGGATATCTTCAACTGGAATAGAAATCAGAGAGATCTTAGTGTCGATATGATTGAACCAGAGAAGGTCTTGGATCAACTTTGACTGGAATGGAAAACAGAAGAATCTTAGTATCGATTCAACTGAACCAGACAAAAGTCTTGGGATATCTTCAACTGGAATAGAAATCAGATAGATCTTAGTGTCGATCTAACTGAACCAGAGAAGGGATCTTTTGAGAACGTCTTTATGAGGAAATTTATGAAATAGCCCTTCATCAGACGTAGATTTTGAGAAGACTACCAGGTTACATAAGTAGCAGTGTTTGTTGATTTGATCTTTTCTTGAAAAGGTAAAGAGTTAGTCATATGAAATGTCATGATGTATGAAATGCATTGTGTAATGGTGTTCCTAAAATAAATGAGATTGAGATGTATGCATTTATACTATAGATGCTATGACGTTTGTAGAATGATGTATGAATGTATATGTGAATGTATCAGTTGTTCTATTGCAGCGCTGTTGAATTAGGGAAAATAAATCCCTGATTGCAGCTTGCGATGAAGAATGTAGGTCTTTATATTTTGTTGAATCTTAACTGTTGGGAGATGATCTTCCGTTGTTAGAGAAATAAACTCTGTTGGGGAAGGAAAGCTCAGTGCACTGCTTGAGTATTTTATGAAATCCTATTGGGGAATCCTGAGACGTTTGACGACTTTACTGGGGAAACCCTGATGTCAGAGTAGTAATTATAAATTCATGTTCTGTCGGGGATACAAGAACACCTGACATCACTAGGTTGTAAGCTGAGGATATGGCAGAGACTTTTTAGTAAGATGCCCCCGCCTCTGTACCAGCTGGAGAAAGTACCTGCGAAGACTTTGTGGATGGTTTGAGTGTCATCCCAACTCCTGGGGTGCTTGGTAAATCCTGATCAGGATGATAAGTCTTCTATTGATAAACAAATGACAAGATGACGGGACATAGTCGTACGTTCTTAATCCATAACTTTTTCCTGGACCGCCCTTTCGGGTTTTCAGTCCATCGAGATACCCTATTTTGCTCAAGCCGCCTTTTTAGGTGTTCGACTTGCCGGGTGTACAATTTTTTTGTATATATCAATAATTTTTTCCCGAACTCTTTTGGTTCGCCGGGATGCCCTTAATTTTGCCTAGGCCTGTCAACCTAGCGGGTCTTTTTCATGCATAGTATTTTTTGACTATGTCTGCGCTCATTGGATGTGGAGAGTTGCCACCGTCTATGACAACAAGTGTTGTAGAAATGCCAGAAAATGTTTATGTGATCGCATGTTCCCTTTCATACATGGGAGCCTGTGTGAGGCTGCTTCGGGATAAATCTTGTGCACCTGATGTTTGATCAAGTTTCTGATAGTCTTCAGTTTCCTAGGTATTTTTTCTAAGAACTGTCATGGAAGGATTCGAAGACATGATACTTACACCATCTAATATTACTGGCATAGACAAGCAATTTGGTGGTACCAAAGATTCAAATTTTATAGTGATTTTCTGCTGGAATCCCCGATCCAAGTGATTCAGATGGAGATCTTCCCCTGGCTATTCAGCATTTTTAGAGAGATTCTTTGCTTGGCTTGACTGCCCTAGATTAATTAGACACCATGTCATGCCCCTTGATTATGAAAGGCTTGTTATTGGGAATGTTTTTTCCGTCTGAGGTGATTTTGTCCATTGAGGGAGAGGGTCTTCATTCACTGAATATTCGTTGTGTGAATTTCTCTACCATTTGAACAATTAACCATATGCAAACAATGTAATTTAAAGAATGCAAAGCTTATGTCTGTCTTGAAATTTTTTTTGAAAATGCATTTTTTGTAGTAAAACAAAATTTGCAAGATTGTGATATCAACTCATGATTTATAGCAAACCTTATAGGAGTCAGGATACCTTTGTACAATATGCTCTCAAACTAACCCATGCTTCAGCTAGGACTTTTAAAGGTTGTAACGCGGCTTGGTTCAGGGTTTAAGAAACAAAGGATAAAGGCTCTAAATTTATTTGTATCCACCCGTTCTTCATTATGTTCTTCAGTCCTATGCTCAGTTAATTATGCATTTCGAATCCCAGTTGAGTTCTGGAATGTTGGCCCCAATATTCCGGTGATGGTTCAGAAATTGAACGTTTGTTTGAGAAGGCAGTCATTTTTGTGACATTTTCATTTTGTTGAGGATTTGTAGGACCTCTTTTCTTTTGTTTTCGCTATCCCTAATTTTTCCTAAACTGTTTATTTTGTGATTACATTCAGCAGAATGCCCCAGTTTTCCTTAAGTCTCCTTCATAGGTTTTGACTTAGCGGGCTTTTCTTTTGAAAATTAAAGACTGTCTGTCTTGACGATTATGTGGAACCATCACCATCTTTTTGGAGAACATCTTCTACACTCTTTATTGTGTAAGAAGGTAGAGCTTGCGACTGAATGCACCTTTTAACTTAGAAATTACCCTGCCCCAGGTTATGATTGAGGGTTTTAATTCGTGTGAAAAGAAAAAACTCCTACTCCTTAGGCTCAAAGGGGTTGACTAGGGATCATCTTCCTTATAACTCCACTGTTTAGAATTTGATACAACGCCTATACATCATCAGTGGGGTCTATTCAAAATCATATTGTAGAGATTATGGTATCGTTCTCGTCATCCTCCCTCCAAAAGATTATAGCTTTTAACCAAGAGTTAAATATCACAAACAGGAAGTAAAAGCACATTTTAAGTACAGTGACAACGAATGAAATAATTCAAGACAAACATATGCAATGCATTGATGAAATAACAAAGTTTGACATAAATAAATGTTCGTACAATTAAAAGAAAATTACAACTTGAAAATTCTAATGAATAAAAGCCTCTTTATCTGAACTTGTCACTTCAGATGATGTGCCTTCGAGGGATGGCAGAAGAATTCAGTCTGGCCATCTTGTGTGAACTCCGACACTCCTTCGTTGATCAAGTCCTGAATCTTATTTTTCAATTCCCAATAGTCATTCGTATCATGTCCAAGACTATTGGAATGGTATGCGCACATTGCATCAGGACGGTAGTTAGGGGAAGAAGTTTTGGGGTTTGGATGAGGTCTTATCAACGTAACCAAATTCATCCTCAACATATGTTGCAATGCTTGAGACAACGGTATGTTGATTTTGGTAAACTTCCTCTCGGGCTTGTCTTGCCTTTGTTGATTACCCCGTTGTGGTTGGTGCACGTGTGCCGAATTAGAGACCAGCACTTCCGCACACATTGGTGGTAGTCTTCCTTACTACGACCCTTCTGACCATACATAGCATTGGCTTCCCTCTTACCAGCAAATGTCTTTTTCTCAACATTAGAAGATGCAGCCATCGGGATCTTCCCAGTCTTGATACAACTTTCGATCCTTTCTCCAGTCAGAACCATCTCTGTGAACCCGGATGAGGAACTCCCAATCAACAGATTAAAGAACGGGCCTGTCAGAGTGCCCATGAACATGTCTACCATTTCCCGATCATTCAGAGGAGGTTGTACCCTGCCAGCTAGATCCCTTCATTTCTGCGCATATTCCTTGAACCCTTCTCTTGAGCTCATGGACATATTCTGTAGTTGCACTTGAGTCGGTGCCAGGTCAACATTGTATTGGTACTGCTTGTAGAAAGCAGCAACTAAGTCTTCCCAAGTATGGATTTCAATTCCTTCTAGGTGATAGAACCAATCCAGTTGAGTGTCAGCCAAACTTTCTTGGAAGAAATGGACCCATAGCTTCCAATCAGCAGCGTGAGGCTGGATCTTTCTGACATATGACCTCAAGTGAAACTTAGGGCAGGAGATAGCGTCATACTTAGAAAATGTTGGAACCTTGAACTTTGGTGGGATGACCACTCCCGGAACCAGCCCTAACTCTTCAAAGTCCAAGACAGGTACCTGCTGAATCTCCATAGCATTGAGATGATCCTCCAGCTGTTTGTATTTATTGTCAACAGGAGGATATTGTTCCTCAGAGTAATTAGCTTCTTCTTCATCAACCTCAGAGTTGTTAACTTCTTCATGATTATCCCTTTCGTTTGATGGAGTTGTGAGATCTAGAGCTCGTTTAACCGGTCCTCTGAGTCTTCTTCCCATATTCAAGATGCCAACAAGTTTCTTTGCCTTCTTCTTCTTCTCTTTGATGACGGGAGCTTTTAGTTCTTCCGGCCCCTGGGCCATAGCCATGAACATTTGTTGGAACTGAGCGTTTTGAGCTTGAAGGTATTTTACTGTTAGTTCAAGGGCCATTTATTTTGCTGAAATAAATAGCGAAAAGATGAGAAACCTGTACTGGAAGACCTGTTATGAAATGGCATGCATGCAATGTTTTCAAGGATCTCACGGGGTAAACAAGAAAATGTCAGAAGTTGAAATTTTCATCTTTGATTAAAGAACTTCATATCGTTGAGTGTCCTTCTACGAGAGTCAAGATCACCATATCGAGTGGGTCATAGCTACTGACTCAAGTTGTTAAGTTTTGATCTTTTGACGGAATTGGCTAGAGGAAAATAAATCCCCTTGCTCCTTTCTAGACCTCTGATTTATCATAACCTGCATCACAAACCCTTGAGATCCTTGAAATGGTTAAGGAAATGTTGTGGCGTGATGTTATGATGTTTATATTATGCGTTAAGAAAAAGTGTAAGGTGATGAAGACAAGTGAGTCTAAGAAGTCCAGGTTACTGGATAATGACTATAAACAAATCCTGCAAGGAGATCATGTTGTTAGATAAAAACCCAGCAAGTAGCTCAAATTGAAAGCAAACAAATCACACAAGCAGCCTTAGGTTTAGGCTTGCAAGGGGTTTGTATGTAAGTATCCTCTTTAAATTTAGCTGGCTCAACCTGTCCTATAAATAGTTTTGTTTGATAGGCGACTGACTCGCAACCAAACAAAACTCAAGAGTCAAATCTCAATAAGTGTATCATCGAGTATCTGCCGACTTTGGGAATACACCAAAGACGGCCATCTCGCTACGTCCTAATGGCCAAGTTGTTCATTTAACAGTTCTAAGGTCAGTTGTTGCTTCATGACACCATGCAGCGGCCCCGTATTCTCCTTGATTAACTCAAGGGCTACTGATACCAACCAAAGTTTCGCATCAACGTAGTCATCACTTCAACTGTGTCGGTATACCCCACATAGTTTCCATGATCTATTACTACTTACCTAAAAGGTTTACCCAGATTCGGGTGTAGGATCTATAGTAACCCCAAACAGTACCCTTAAAATAAAGCAAGCAAACAGTCAAAGAAGAAAAATGATCTAGACCCTAAGGTTAACCCGACTTTTATTATTTTCCCATGCAGAGTCGCCAGTTCTGTGATACGGTGGCAGAACCGACTGCTTATACTGGTTTGCGTTTTTTGTTTGCAAATGTCACGGTAAGCAAGAGTCGCCATAGTCTTTTCTTTTATCCAACAAAGGAAAGGGTGAAAAGAACAGAAAAGACATTTTCTAGAATTTTTTGAGTAAGGGGGGTAGATTATGAAAAGGGAATGTGTTAGCATCCTTTCCATTCGTAGTTATCTACGGGCTCTTAGAGGTTTTCTCATTTTGAAAGTACTTTATGCTTTGTGTATTTGAAAATGTTTGGAAAATGCCTTAGTGAGGCGATTTGCTTTGCGTTAACTCTTGTATCAGTCCTCAAGAGTGTTGACAAAGCAAATGTTTTTTAAAGTTATTTTTGAAAAGTAGTATTTGTGTAAGTTCAAAATGTTTTGAGCAAATTTCTAACAACTATCTACTTTTATACTCGAAAAAGGGTCGTTCTTTTCCTCCTATCCTTTGACAGTGCTATCCTACTATTAGTGAGTAGGTAGCCCTATCGTTGGATGCATTAGGGACATTCGAAAGGGACATAACAGTAACAAAGGCAACTTGTGGAGATGCTTTAGCAATTTTCTTTTAGGGACTAGATAATTTACCGAAAGGAAACTGTAGGGTCATCGAGGGACTACGATCTTTTTTGATTTTGGTTCTTTACTAAATCGTTCCTGCCTCATGACTATTTTATTTAAAGGCAACCAAAGTGGGAGATACCTTAGAGGTGTGCATGTGCAAGTGTGTTGAGATTCAGTTATTTTTTGTCTTTTTGTTAGGTTATCTAACGTTAAATTATTAGTCTTTTCATACACGCATAGTTACTAACAGTAATATTGTATAGAAAATAAAGTGCGGAAAGTGTAAATCTAAACTATTACATGGGTTTCGGGGAGGGGGATATTTACAATGTACAAAAATTGGGAGAAGGAAAATAAAGAAAGCAGATAAAATCCTATTAATTATTACATCCAGTATGCAGTTACATGAATATAAAGATGCGAAAAATAAATAACGCGCGAAAGGTTGAAAGTTCGTCTAAAACCTAATAAGAAAAATCTTTTTTTGTTGTTTTTGATTTTAGAAAAATAATTAAATTAATTATCCTAAAGTCTACTTAGAAAATAAAATTAAGGAAAATAAACAAAGCCTTTTTTGTAGTTTTTTTATTATGAAAAGAGAGTAATTAGACTTAAATTCTAATTCATTTTTAATTAAGAAAAAGGTTACAGTTTTAATTAATTAATTAATTAAAAATAAATTAATTATTTAATTAGAAAAGTCTAAGCCTAAAGTTTTTTGTGAGTTTTTTTATTATTATAATTAAAAAAGATTAAGAAATGAAATAACTAAATAAAACAAAAAGAAAAGAGATTGGGCTTGATGGCTGAAGTAGAATGGGGGTTGCAATTGAAATTTTGCTAAGCCTAGATTGTGAAGCCCAGGTCCATCCTTGGATCCTGTGTGAGCAGTACTTGATGGTACATGGTATCTCATGTTTTAGACGTCATGAATTCCATGTAATTCCCCTAACCTTCTCTAAGGATATCCAGGAACTCATATACACACATTAGAATATTCAACAAATTAATAAAAATAGAGATTCGAATTTGAGATTATACCAAAATGGTGATAGCTTGGATCTGGTGATATGGGATCTTGCAAGCTTTGAGGATGGTTGGAACAAGTCCTTGGGAACCTCAAGAGCAATGTATGATTACTAGTTCGGACCAAAAGTAACTGCAGAGTGGGTTTCAAATTTTTACCGCTTTTGATAATTTTGCAAAAATGGTAGAGCTCTCTCTAGGCTGTGTAGGCGTCATGAAATGCTTGCTAGATGCTTGTATATATAGAGAGGAATGAGGAGACAAGAAAATAAAGATTTAAACAAACTTAAAGCAAATGTTTCAAAGCCATGAATGAAATTTGTAACTTTGGCCAAAAACAAGGGAACATGTCATTTTTTGAATTTGATTGAAAGTGGACATCTTTGCACGAAATTTTATTGGCCATGGCTATCCAAAACATCAACCCAAAGCTCAAAGCCCATTTCCAATTATTTTATACATTTTATTTTATATTTATTTGAAATAAATTAAAATAAATATGAATAAAATAGTTAGCAAATGTAAGGCATGGCAAGAATAATTTTAGAGGTCCTCTATAAACCTAGGAAGATGCTTGAAGTCCAAGAAATTGAGCCCTTTCCTTAAAACATCAAATTTTCTCAATTCATAATTCTTGAAAATTCCTAAATTTTCCCAACTTGGGCAAGCCATAACTTGCTCAATATTTATCTCATGATGATGATCTTGGACTTGTAATGTATGAGCTTATATCTTTCAAATGGTTCATTTCATGGACTTGAGGGCTGAAGAGAAGTTGTAGGGAATGTGATTATCTTCAATATGAGCTTTGGTTAGGGAAACATGGATGAAGTATGTAAAAGTTATGTCTGGTCAAAGTTCAGTTGACTTTTTCTATAGAAACCCTAATTTAGCAATTTTGACTTTTGATGAATTAGGGGAATTTCTTAAGGAATCATGATTAACCCTTGATCAAATGATGGATATTACTTCAAAATTTTGAGGTTGACCAAAAACCTTGAAGTTTGACTGTATATAGGCCATATTTGACTTTTGACCTAGCATAGTTGATTTTCCAATACTTGAGCAATTGACTGAGCAAACTTATTGTGCAAGGCATGAAATTTGGCATGGATGATCTTGAAGACATATTAGGACCATGGAAAGCATTTGAGACCTTTGAAGCTCAACCATCTTGATGAAATCCTAGTTGGGGGTTCATTGCCTTAGGAGGAGAATTGTCTGGTTAATTCTTGGCCAACCTTGAGCACTTTGAGAACCTCTAGGAGTATGTCTTGTGTGAAAATGGGAGGGAAAATTTTTGGGTACAACACCTCTTTTAAAGAGAAGAGGCTCGACCCGATAGTAATGTTTTAGATAAGAGAAGAACTATTTTTATGTTGATAATTTAAATCTAAAGGTAAGACTCTAGAAGTAAGACTCTAGAAGCAAGGTAGTTGACAAAGTCAACATACCAGGTCATTTCCTTTGCAATCAACACAAAAAGTTTGTCATCCGGGAAAGAGTCATCAAGAGGTGACTCTTCTAATTTTAAATTAGTCAATTGGGAAAAGTGGTCGGCGACCAAATTCTCGTCCTTTTTTATCCCTAATCTTAATATCAAACTCTTGTAGCAACAAGATCCATTTGATAAGTCTAGGTTTTGTATCCCTTTTTCTAAGGAGATACCTAATGATCGCATGGTCTGTGTAGAAAATCATTCGAACCCATAGGTAGGAATGAAACTTGTCGATAACAAAAATTACGACCAATAACTCTTTCTTTATGGTTGCATAATTCATTTGTGCCTCATCTAGAGTCCTACTAGCATAATAAACGACATGCATATTTTTATCATTTTCCTATCATAACATCACACCTACTGCATAGTTATTGGTGTAACACATGATCTCAAAAGGAGAACTCAAATTAAGACGCTACATTATAGGTGTAGAGTGTGATCGGTGGGAATGAGAACTGACTGTTTCAGAATGCTGGTTCGCGTTTGCGTTTGTTTTTGCAAAATGTCGTGTTAAGCAAGAGTCGCCACCGTCTTTTATTTTATCCAACAAGGAAAGGACAAAAGCACAGAAAAATTCCTTTTTGAGATATTTCTCGGGTTCGGGAGGTAGATTATAGAAAGGGAAGGTGTTAGCACCCTTTTTATCCGTGGTTATCCACGGGCTCTCAGGTACTTTCTCATTATGTTTTCAAAAGTTTGCTTTTCTTTGTGTTTGTGGGTTTGAAAAGAGTTTTGTTTTTGAAGAGAGTGTAAGTGCGAAAAGTTTTATTTTGTTTTAAATAGAGCAAGTACTTAAGAACCATCTACCTACTCAAAAAAAGGAATTAAACTGTGATAATGTCCTTTAGACAATGCTATCCCACTATTGAGGAGTAGGTAGCATCGTTGTTGGAGTTTTCGGGTCAATTCGATTAAGGGACATGTGGTCACTAAAGCAACGTTAGGACGCCTTAGCGGTAACCATAATGTCTTAGATCATTTTATCCGAGGCAACTTATGATCTTTGGACAAGAGGGCGACCTCTAAAACTTCCTATACTCAATGACCACGTTCGAGGCAACCAAGTGAGGTGTACCCTAAGAGTGGCATGTGCGAGTGTGTTATTTTCAGTTATTTTTATCTGTACATGTTAATGGTGAGCTACTTGTTGATTTAAAGATTTATCTTGTCATGCATTGCCTATTATTCAAACATCTAACAGTTAATGGTTGCGGAAATTAAATTGCGGAAAATAAATCTAAGCTATTACAAGGCGTCGGGTATTTACATCGCCAAAAACAAACCCTTAAAAATTAAATTGCGAAGAGTAAATAAAAGCGATAAATAAATAAATAAAGTCCTAAATTAAAAACTATTACATTCCCGAAGCAGTTACAATATTGAAATATGGATCAAAAGTAATTCGCGCGCGAGAAAATTAAATCGGAGTGTCTTAGGGTTTTGACCCTTTAAAATAAATAAAGCATATTTTTTTTGTTATTTTTTGAATTAGAAATCAACCTAAAATTAATAATTAATTAATTAATTAAATGAAAACATTTTTGGGTTTTTATTATTTAAGGAAATAAAATAAGAATGGTTTAAAATATTTAAAAAAAACCTAATTCTAAATTAATTTTAATTTAATGCAAAATATATTAATGTTAAACCTATTTAAACTAAATAAAATTAATTAATGTTTATTTACAAAAATAAATAATAAAATTAATGGAATTAATAAAATATTATTTTTTGGTTTTCTGATTTTATGAAATAAAAGTTAATTGGTTAATGTTTTAATTAAGATAATAATAATAATAAAATGAATAAATAAGAAAAAAGAAATAAAATGTAAAGAAATACTCAGGGGGGTGTGGGCCTGAAGGGGGGAGTATGATGAGAAATTTCCAGGCCCAAAACATCCAGCCTGCTTTGACCTTTGGGATCCAACGCGTGCTTGTTGATCAGGGAGTATGGTGGTCCTTCAACTTTGGCCAATGGATCTGCCTAGTGGGCCACTTGGCAGCTGAGATCTAGAGGCGTATGGTACACCACACTTGGAATGCTGCATATGAACGCCTGAAATAAAATTGCAAATAAAGTTTTGGGGGACCTGGGATTCGAACCCAGGTCCCAAGGGACTTTGCAACAATACACTTGCCATTTGAGCCAATGTGCTTGTTTGTTAATATAATAGACAAATAATATTATAAAAGAAACGCAAGCCATATACTGAAAAATAAAAAATACGCGCAATTGATTTGAACAGGCCAATGAGAGGAAGACACCTAATCGTCTTCTTCACTAAAACCTGGTTTATTTCCTGCGGATTTGAGTCCGTAGCAAAATCCGCAGGGGCCATCCAAACATGAGTTACAGGCCATGTAAATGCAAATGGAGAACATCAATGTGTTCGTCTCTCTTCCCTGAACACAACCATGTCCATGGTTGGTCTTGATTTTTCCTGTATAAAAAATACCTAAAAAGCAAGAACACGAACCCTAGCTTTGGATACAGGGTTATAAGCCACAAGTATGAAATCAAACAATGCAGAATGCTTGGAAATTATGCAAGGACCACAAATATATCAATATTTTAGCAAGAAAACACAAGAATCCAAGGTTAAAAATTCGTGCACAGGGATATGTTCAGGATGACTTACAACGTGTTTCAAGTGGTCTCAAGGCCTGGTTTTGATTGCTTTAGCTCCACTGGATGTCAGGCAAGGGAGTAGCGTTGAGATTTTACTTTGAAAGTGCCTCCAAGCAAGAATTCGATCTCCCACTTTTCACACTTTTTTTCAAAATAGGTATGGCCGTTTCTGCAATGCTTTGTGCCTTCTCTAGGTCTTCCTCACTTGTGTGCATATAATGGAATGTGTTTAGGTCAGAATTTGGGCCATAATCCTTATGCATTGAAGATGGAAGATTGGATTTTGATCACCATTAACAAGTTGCCATATTTGCATCAAATCTGAGATTTTTTGCATGTTTTGACTTGGCACGAATTTGATTGAGTGTTATATGATACTTGCAAGCTGTAATGACCACAAGAATCTTATTAGATCAATTTTTAGATTTTATTTGATTTAATATTGATTAATAATGAATTAAATCAATAAAAATGAAATAAAATAGAAAAATAGATGAATGTCCATGAAATTAAATATGGAACACGTGTGTAGCATGACAAGACTATATCAAGTGGAAAAAAGTGGGCCCTTTTGTCAAAAATTGGAGTTTTGAGGATAGTTGACTTTTCGCAAATTTGGAAAAATTCCCAACTTCAACAATGCATAACTTCCTCAATTTTTAACTTTTGGAGGTGTTCTTGGACTTTTTGGAAACCTTGAGATGTCCTCTAATCAACCCTTTTGGTCTCATCGCATTTTGATGTTCCATGCTCAATTTATAAGCTTTAAAAAAAAGGTGTTTTTGTTGACTTTCAAAAATGACCTATAATGTCCAAATTTGTAACTTTTTTTGAGAGCATTTCTTGATCTTGGGGTGTGAAGATGGATTGTAGGAAATTGCATCCTCTTCAAAATGAGCTTTTGATGGGTCATTTCTCATAAAGTATAAGAAAGTTATGCTTGGTCAAAGTTGAGTTGACTTTTCCTACAAAACCCTAATTTAGCAACTTTTGAATCTTGATGAATCTTGAACAATCCTTGATTAATCATGATCAACCCTTGATCAAATGATGAATTATCCTTCAAAATGAGAACGTTGACAAAAAATCTTGAGGTTTGACTGTATTTGGGACACAGTTGACTTTTGCCCTAGCACAATCGATTTTTGGGTCTCTTGAGCAATTGACTAAACAAACTTCCTCAGCAAGGCTTGAAATTTGACATGGATGAACTTAAGAACATATTAAGACATTGGGAAGCACTTGATGCCATTTGGATGTAAGGACCTTGATGCAACACAAAACCCTAATTTTCAATTGACTGCCTTAGGAGGTGATTTGACTGTCTAACCTTTGAGCCATCTTGAGCAACTTGAAGATTATTCTTAACAAATCTTGAGGAATATGGGAAGGAAATTTTGGGGTACAACAATTTCCCCTGTTCAATTTTCTTAAACTTGAGGATATAGAGTGGCTTTCGAGCCTTTCGTGATCCGAAGGTGGAAGATAATTGAACACTAGAGTTCCCAAAAATTTGCACTCGCATGGTTTAGCATCAACATTTGTGATGTCGGGAATGGGCTTACAGATGCTATTTGGAGATTTCTGGTAGAAGGATGGGCTTACAGATTCCATCTGTAGGAGTGTCGATCACGTAAGAGATTCCTTAGCGAGAACTTGCATACCTGTTGTTGTAGAAAATTCCGCTGGGGAAGTCTAACTTTTGTTAAGATTTAGGAATCTGGCCTGTATTTCAACTGAGAGAATGCCTCGGCTGAGTCTTAGGAACCTGTCCATAATCCAATTGGGGGGGGAACATCTTCATCAAGATCTAGGAACTTTCTCGTGCTCAATGGAGTATACCATTGAGGTTAAAGAACTTGTCCACACTATGACGGAGGAAAACATCAAGATCTAGGAACTGACTCGTGCTCAATGGAGTATACTGTTGAGGTTATAGTACTCGTCCACACTATGACGTAGGGAAACATCTTCATCAAGATCTAGGAACTGTCTCGTGCTCAATGGAGTATACCTTTGAGGTTATAGAACTTGTCCACACTATGACGGAGGAAAACATCAAGATCTAGGGACTGACTCGTGCTCAATGGAGTATACCGTTGAGGTTATAGTACTCGTCCACACTATAACGGAGGAAAACATCAATATCTAGGAACTGACTCGTGCTCAATGGAGTATACCGTTGAGGTTATAGTACTCGTCCACACTATGACGGAGGAAAACATCAAGATCTAGGAACTGACTCGTGCTCAATGGAGTATATTGTTGAGGTTATAGTACTCGTCCACACTATGACGGAGGAAAATATCAAGATCTAGGAACTGACTCATGCTCAATGGAGTATACCGTTGAGTTTATAGTACTCGTCCACACTATGACGTAGGAAAACATCTTCATCAAGATCTAGGAACTATCTCGTGCTCAATGGAGTATACCGTTGAGGTTATAGAACTTGTCCACACTATGACGGAGGAAAACATCAAGATCTAGGAACTGACTCATGCTCAATGGAGTATACCGTTGAGGTTATAGTACTCGTCCACACTATGACGTAGGGAAACTTTCGAGATTGAGAACCTTATCTGAAATTCAACCGAGGATAATTTAATTGAGATTTAAGAACCGGTCAGGTCTTCGACGTAATTGAGAACTTTAACTGTATCTTTCCTGAAAGGTAAAGGTCAGTCATATGCAATACATGATATGGATCAGGCAATGATGTTCTCAAAATAAATGAGATTGTATTCGTATTATGCGTATATGCATGTATCATGATGTATGGGAATATGATGCTTTAGCTGGGGAAGATAAATTCCGGAGTTGCTGGAGAATAGAGTTGAGTTCTTCATTTCCGCTGGGGATGATGAACAAAGATGGTAAACCTGTAGGAGAGGATAACTCCGTTGGGGAATAAACTGAGGAAGAGATTACTCCGAGAGGAATTACTCTGTGGGGAAGAGATGTTATGTTGAATATTTTAGCGATAACTCCGCCGGGGATTCTGTTGATAAGCTTTGTTGGGGATTTTAATGATGGACTCCGCTGGGGATAGAAAGAACTTCGCTGGGGATGATCTTTCCGTTGCAACTTGCTGAGGATAACCCAGTTAGACTCTTGTGAGGATAACCTTCTGAATTTGGCTGGGGAGATTTATTTGTACTCTGCAGGGGATAAGCTTCCAGAATCTACTGGGTAAGATGATTCAACTCTGGCGAGGAAGCCTTTTTTAGACTGCGCTGGGAAATATTGACTCCACTGGGGGGTATTTTGTATTCTGCCGGGGAACATTCTTACATTTTGTTGAGGAATATTAAGACTGTCGGGGATGCTCTTATACTTGCTGGAGGATATCTTTATACTCTGCTAGGGAAGATTAAGACCTTCTGAGGATACCAAGCCTTATTAGGGCCGATGATAAATTAACTCTGCTTGGGGAGAGTATTGTTGATTCGTTCGTAGTTGCAAGTCTCAGTGGGGAGAGCTACCAATACTGTCTTTACTCTGCGGGGAGTGACGGTATCTTGGTCATATTCTACAGCTGAACCTACCTTGGTACCTTGGTGGATAAAGCGACTAGACAGCTCGGACAATTCTTATTGCCCCTGTTTCTGATATCACCTGTAATTCGTCCTTTGTTTTACATGTAGATTTTTATGAGCAACAATTAATGTCAAATGCATATATCAAAAATGAACATTGGACGTTCTTTGCAAAACAAAACAGATAAAGGAAAAACAATTTGAAATTTGTCTGAAAATGAATTTGTATTAATTTTGAAGTTTGGCCTGAAAATAGGCGTTTTTGTACAAGAGGCCGACGTCCTAGTAAGAGAACGCCTCCGAACAATAGAATTTATACAATTTGTGAAAAGAAAAAAAAACAGCTATGTGCATAATCCCACTGGGTTCCAACTCTTCTACTGCCTTTATATCTTCAAGCATCTCATCACTTTGCTGCTTAGTTGAAGATGAATCTGTTTGATTAGTGCGTCCGAGCTTGATAGTTGATACCGAAGTCTGAATGCAAGGTGATCCAATGAGACATAGTATTACGCTTTGATCCCTAACTTTTGCCTGGACCGCCCTTTCGGGTTTTCAGTCCACCGGGATACCCATTTTTTCCCAAGCCGCCTTTTCCGGTTTTCGACTTGCCGGGTGTACAGATTTTTTCATTTTCATCCCTTATTTTTGCCCGAACCCTTTTGGTTCGCCGGGAAGCCCTTACTTTTGCCTAGGCCAGTCAACCTAGCGGGTCTTTGATTATGCGTAGTATCTTTTCACTATGTCTACATTGACGGGGTGAGGAAGGTCGTCACCATCCATGGTGGTTAGAATCATTGCTCCTCCTGAGAAGATGTTCTTAACCACAAATGGCCCTTCATAAGTAGGGGTCCATTTTCCCGTGGGATCACCTTGAGGTGAGATAATGCGCTTGACTACTAGGTCCCCAACTTGATACTCTTGTCGTCTGACTTTCTTGTTAAATGCCTTGATCATCAATTTTTGGTATGTCTGACCATGACAAACAGCAGTAAGTCTTTTTTCGTCGATTAGATTCAGTTGATCAAGTCAGGTCTGAATCCAGTCATCTTCGCTCAAACCTGCATCCTTCATGATCCGGAGAGAGGGTATCTGAACTTCGATGGGCAAGACTGCCTCCATGCCATAAACCAAGGAATAGGGTTTTGCCCCTGTTGACGTTCGTGTTGAGGTACGGTACCCATGAAGAGCAAATGGCAACATCTCGTGCCAATCTTTGTATGTCACTGTCATTTTCTGCACAATCTTCTTAATGTTCTTATTTGCCGCTTCGACATCCCCATTCATCTTCGGTCGGTAGGGAGAAGAGTTGTGATGCTGTATCTTGAATTGCTCGCAGAGCTCAGTGATCATCTTGTTGTTGAGATTGGTACCATTGTCCGTAATGATCCTCTCTAGTACACCGTATCGACAGATCAGGTTATGCTGAATGGACCGTGCCACGACGTTCTTGGTTACTGTAGCAAAGTAAGCTGCTTCAACCCACTTCGTAAAGTAATCAATCGCTACCAGGATGAAACGATCCTGTTGGATGTCGTAGGTATGATCTCGCCGATCATATTAATGCCCCACATTGCAAAAGGCCAAGGTGCCATCAAGACGTTCAGAGGAACTGGAGGTATGTGCACCTTATCAGCATAGACTTGGCACTTGTGACATGCCCGAGAATGCTGATAACAGTCGGCTTCCATTGTGGATCAATAATATCCTGCCTGAAGGATCTTCTTTGCCATGGTGTGTCCACTGGAATGGGTTCCGAAGGTACCTTCATGTAACTCTGTCATGATCCTTTCTGCTTCATTCTTATCCACACAACGCATTAAAGTTAAATCATGGTTTCGCTTGTAAAGGATGTCATTACTGATGAAGAACTTGGCTGCAAACCTCCTCAGAAACTTCTTGTCATTAACAGATGCACCCTCGGGGTATTCTTGAACTTCAAGGTACCTCTTCACCTCATGATACCAGGGCTTTTCTGTTACCTCTTCAGTCTCAAGATCACAGCAATGTGCAGGTTCGTCCAATCTTTCAATAATGATATGGGGAGCCTCGTTGTCCCATTTGACTTTGAACATAGAAGACATCGTAGCTAGCGTGTCCACCAACTGATTCTCCTCTCTTGGGAAGTGTTCAAAGGTTATCTCCTCGAAATAGGGAAGCAACGTCAATACATACTCCTTGTAAGGAATAAGATTTGGGTGTTTCGTATCCCACTCGCCTTTGATCTGACTGATCACGAGAGCGGAATCTCCGAAGACACTTAAAAACTTAATCCTTAGGTCAATTGCAGCTCGAAGACCCATGATGCACGCTTCATACTCCGCCATATTGTTGGTGCAGTTGAAACATAGTCGGGCAGTAAATGGAGTATGAGAGCCTTTAGGAGATATGATCACAGCGCCAATGCCATTACCCAAAGCGTTCGAAGCTCCGTCAAAATACATAGACCATCGGGATCCTTCCTCAGGTCCTTCATCCGGTCCAGGTGTCTCACAATCAGTCACTACCATGATATTCTCGTCCGGAAATTCAAAGTTCATAGACTGGTAATCATCCACTTCCTGATGTGCCAAATGGTCTGCCAATACACTTCCCTTGATTGCTTTTTGAGTTGTGTACTGGATGTCATACTCAGTCAAGATCATCTGCCATCTTGCTATTCTTCTGGACAAGGCAGGCTTTTCGAAGATATACTTGATTGGATCCATCTTTGAAATCAATAGAGTAGTGTGAGTCAGCATATACTGTCTTAGCCGGCGAGCAGCCCATGCCAAAGCGCAACAAGTTTTCTCAAGCAGTGAGTATCAGGTCTCACAGTCGGTAAACTTTTTGCTAAGGTAATAAATAGCATGCTCTTTTCGGCCAGACTCGTCATGCTGCCCCAGCACACACCCCATCGAGTTATCAAGTACTGTCAAGTATAAAATCAAAGGTCTCCCTTCAACTGGTGGCATCAGAATGGGTGGCTCCTGGAGATACTCTTTGATTCTTTCGAAAGCGGCCTGGCATTCATCATTCCAACGTACTACCTGATCTTTCTTTAGCAGCTTGAAGATTGGTTCACAAGTAGCAGTCAGGTGAGAGATGAATCGGGCAATGTAATTCAGTCGTCCTAGAAAGCCTCTGACCTCCTTCTGTGTCTTGGGAGTTGGCATCTCTTGTATGGCTTTCACTTTGGCAGGGCCACTTGAATACCTTTGTCGCTCACGACGAAACCTAGTAGTTTGCCATACCTTACCCCGAAGGTGCACTTGCTCGGGTTCAATCTCAGCTTGTACAACTTCAACCTGTCAAACAGCTTCTGTAGATGGTCAAGGTGTTCTTCCTCAGTATGGGACCTTGTAATCATATCTTCGACATATACTTCAATCTCATGATGGATCATGTCATGAAACAAAGCAACCATGGCACGCTGATATGTTGCCCCAACATTTTTCAATCCAAAAGGCATGACCTTGTAGAAAAAGGTACCCCACTTAGTAACAAAAGTGGTCTTCTCCATGTCTTCGGGAGCCATCTTTATCTGATTATAACCGGAGAAACCGTCCATAAAGGAGAAGACCTTGTGCTGAGCAGTATTGTCAACCAGAACGTCGATGTGAGGTAGAGGGAAGTCATCCTTAGGGCTTTCCCTGTTCAAATCCCTGTAGTCAACACACATTCGGACCTTACCATCCTTCTTCGGCACAGGAACCACATTGGCGACCCACTGAGGGTAAGAAGTAACTGCTAGAAAACCGGCATCAAACTGTTTCATAACTTCAGCCTTGATTTTCTCAGACATCTCTGGGCGCATACGGTGAACCTTCTATTTTACCAGAGGACAATCTTCCTTGGTAGGTAGGCGATGAACCACAATGTCAATATCCAACCCTGGCATATCTTCGTAAGACCAGGAAAAGATCTCAACATAGTCATGCAGCATCTGAATCAACCGCTGTTTCACACTAAGCTCAAAGTTTGCACCGATCTTGACTTCTTTCTTGTCTGTCTCAGTACCCAAATTCACTGTTTCCACTAGTTCTTCGTGTGGCTGAATGGCCCTCTCTTCCTGGAGTAGAAGTCTTGCAAGTTCACCCGGCACTTCGCAATCATCTTCACCTTCGTCTTCGGCTAAGTTGATCGGATTTTCGAAGTCATAACTGGCAGTAGCAGAGTCGTTACCAGTGAGATCCAGAGTGGATGTGGACCTGTATATGTGAGTGTGTGTAAAATAGCTGTTTCACAATATATAATAAAGAAAAACAAGGAGCGCAAAATTTTGAAATGCAAGAAACGTCCAATGCTTTTATTAATGATATATGAAAATGGCACACAAAAGCCCTCACAAATGAAGCCACGGTGCCCCGGGTAAGACACCGGGCCATGAAGTTTCACAACATTGTCTGTTACAAAAACAAAGAGTTCATTACTGTTTAACAAAAGTAATAGGGATGAAGTCCCTTGTTGTCCAGTTGCTTGGTCCATCGTTGGTCGTAGGATAGATCCAACTGTCGAATTCAGACTCCTCCACATCATCTTCAATGGCATTTACTCCCGAGTTGCTGATGAACATATGAGGTCTTCCAATCCTTGCACTTTGAACATCCCTTTGAGCTTCTGCAGTGAAACCCAAACCAAATTTGTTAGTCTTCTGTGTAAAATCAGGAAGTCGGCCTCAATTTGCACACTCACCCTTCTCAATAACAGCCCAGGCATCCTTTAAGGAAGCCATCTTCATAGGAGAATCTTCAACCACAGTCTCAGCTGATGCCAATGTTTGAGGAACCTCTTCAAAATGCTGAAATGGGGTCTTAATGAACTCCCCATCCATCTCTACGTATCGGAACGAGTTGAGGTGGATGACCATATACTCTTCCTCCCATTGTACTGTCACAATCTTCCCTCTGACCGGGTACTTCAGCTTCTGGTGGAGTGTTGAGGTTACAGCTCCAACTTTGTGGATCCATGGAAGACCCAGCAAACAAGAATAGGATGGTCGAATGTCCATCACGTAGAATGTAGAATTGAAGACCTGAGAACCAAATTTAATTGGAATATCAACCTCACCATGCACCATCCTTTTAGACCCGTCAAAGGCCCTGAAAATGATGTTACTTGGCTTTAGCTCCAACCCTTCGCAATCCAACCGGTCTAGAGATTTCTTGGGCAAGACGTTCAACGAGGAACCAATGTCAACCAATACATGTGCAAGAGTAGTGCCCATGCATTCAATGGAGACATGCAGGGCATCATTATGGTTCTTCCCTTTAGCAGTTAAATCAGCGTCGGAGAAACCCAAACCATTATCAGCAGTTAAATTGGCCACACAATCGGTAAACTGATCAACTGATGTCTCTTGTGGCACGTGGGCAGACTTCAGGAAGGTAATCATAGCCTTAGCATGGGCCTCTAAACACAACAATAGTGACAACATAGAAATCTTGGATGGGGTTTGCCCCAGCTGCTCAACTACGTTATAATCACTCTTCTTAATAATCTTCAGAATCTCTTCCATCTCCTGTTTGGAAGCTTCAACAGTAATTGTCTCCGGTGCCTCTGTCTGGGCAGGCACATCAGCGGTGATCCCTTTTCCCCGAGCGTCAGATGACTCGGTGACAGGAGTAGAACTAAGAACTTGATCAGGAATGGCAGTAGGTACACTTGTAGGTGTAATGACAACAGGTCTTCGGACAATTGGTGGAGCAATATCAGGTGAGAAAAGTCTACCGCTGCAGGTGACTTTAGCAGGCCCAGTAATGTTGCTGACGCCAGTATCAGTATCCAACTCTTGCTTAACTCCAAGAACATAAACATCTTCCCCATAGTGCCAAGGGACAGCTTTGTCAAAGGTCTAGGGGATGGGCCCCGGAACAGTGATGATTACAAGTGCGATCTTCAGAGTAGATGTAATTCTAACAGGCTTCCTCGGGGGAGCCTTGGAAGAATTGTCGAAAATGGTAATGATGGAAACTTCTTTAGAATGAACGGATGGAACAACAACCTTTTCAAACAGGATCTCCTTATTATCCATCAGGTTTTGGATACCTGACTTCAGGAATGGGCAACTAGTAGGTAAAACAGAACACATATGGCAACCTTCGCCACAACCCAGAAATAAACTGGCTAGCAACAGGTTCTTTTTGACAGTCATTAGAGGGGTAACAATATCATCCACGGAACCTACAAACAAGTCTCCTCTACAGCATTTACTCCATGTTTGGGCATGGGAGCAGTTACAACATTAGGCCTCTCGGGCGCCTCAAACTCAATCTCCTTCGCATCAATTAGGTCTTGCACCCTATTTCTCAAAACCCAACAATCATCTGTATTATGCCCCGGGCTATCAGAGTGAAAAGCGCAGCGGGCATTAGGGTTGTACTTTGGTGAAGTGGTACTTGGATTCTTCGGAGCTTCTTTTAGAATCACCAGATTGGTCTTCAGCAACTGTGGCAGAATCTGAGACAAAGTCATGCTGAGACGAGTGAATTGCCTTCGAAGTCTCTCTTCCTTTTGTTGATTGTGATGCTGAGGAGCACCAGCAGGTTTTGAAATAACAACCGCGTTGACAGCTTGGCAGTGCTCAAGCCTATTCTGTCTTCTCGAACTGTAGACAACACTGGACTCTTTTTTAAACGGTTTCTTCTTGGTGCTCGATGAGGCACCCTTCTGTATCTTCCCACCCTTAATACCAGCTTCAATCCTCTCACCAGTCAAAATAAGATCTGTAAACCCAGCTGAAGAGCTTCCAATTAGATGGTTAAAGAATGGACCAGACAGGGTCCCCAAAAACATGTCAACAAGTTCACGATCAGCCAAAGGTGGTTGCACCCTTCCGGCAAGGTCTCTCCATTTCTGAGCATACTCTTTAAATCCTTCACCCGTTCCTATTTACATACCCTGGAGTTGGGTACGCGTAGGAGCGAGGTCGGAGTTCTACTGATACTGCCTGTAAAATGCAGTAGCCAAATCCTCCCAGCTGCGGATACTGGCTCCGTCCAACTGATAGAACCACTAAAGCTGAGTCCCTGAGAGACTGTCTTGAAAGAAATGGATCCACAAGTTCTTATCAGCAGTGTAAGGATGGATCTTCCTAACATATGGCCAGAGGTGCAGCTTCGGACAGGAAACTCCGTCATACTTGGCAAAGGCAGGTGCCTTGAACTTATGGGGAATCACCACCCCAGATGATAGACCTAGATCTCCGAAGTCCAGACCGGGCACCTTCTGAATTTCCATAGCGCTCAAATGGTCTTCCAGCTGTTTGTACTTATCCTCAGCAGGAGGATACTGTTCTTCATCATAGTCCGTCTCGTTGTCGGAGACCATAGGGCTAGGAGCCCTCCTTTCTTGTGGACTATCTTTCCCTCCAGATGAGGTGGTCAGATCACTTCATTCTGCAGCCCATTTCCAAACCTGCATCCAGTGTTGAACAAGATGATCCTCTTCTTCTTCTTCTTTTTCTCCTTCAGAATCAAGGTCTTCAGGTCTTGCTGACCCTTAGCTAGATTCATGAACAACTCTTGAAATTGGGCATTCTAGGCCTAGAGGGCCTTGATAGCTTGCTCAGTTGAAGGTTCAGTACTCATGATGATTGCTGAAATAAATAGCGAAGAAGATAAGAGACCTGTAAAGGGTACCTGTTTATGAAGTGCATGGGATGAAATGCGTATGATTTATGATTTCAAAGACAATCGGGATTCAAATTTGTAAACAAGAAAGGAACCACACTTTATTAGATTTAAACTTCAAAATTTAAATTGTTCAACAAACTGCCCTTAGGCGTTACAAGAATGGAAATACTGAAAAGTAAATGAAAACTGTAAAAGAAATCCTCAAAGGTCCATCAATGCTACCATGGTCTCTTCTTCTCAGTGCGGACATAATCATTCAGGATCCGCTCGTTCTCCAACTGTCTGGTCAGCTTCTGGATCTTCTGCTCTTGTTCATTGAACCTCTCTCGGTAGGAATCCCGTTCATCCCTCAACTGCATCCAAGACCTCTTTAGTGCCCCAATATCAGTGGGCATATAAGGGTGGAGAATAATTGGAAGAACCCCCTCTTCATCAGCAACTTCAAGAGTAACAGGCCTGAAAGCTTCGTATGGTATACCTAGCTTCTGGCCACGGATGCGGACCCATCTGAGATATGGATCTATTGGCAGAGAAGTCTTTGGACCCAATTCATGTGGATCAGATTGGTGAACTCTGTCCCAAGCCCTTATGAATCTACGACGCAGCTCGTCGCTATCTCCCTGAAAATCAAAGATGATGTGAGGCATCAATATCTCATGAGGCCCTTCTCTTCTGGCTCTTCCAAACTGACGGAGAGCTAAGCATGGGTTATAAGAGATCCCTCCATGGGTTCCAATCAATGGATCATTAGGATACTCTCCACAACGATCAATGACAATCACCTCATCCATACCTTTGAGAGTCCAGATAATGTCATTATTAGAAAGAGACATCACCCTATAAGCCCAACCCATTCCTTCTTTGTTCTTCAGTACGGACTTAGGGAGGTGCGAAATAAACCACCTCGACAATAAAGGAGCACAACACATCAAATTTCCCCTCTTTCGGGCAGTACGAGCATAGAGCTGATGAAGGATATCATCCAAGTGAGTGGGTACCGGATTCTGAGAGATGAAGATCTTTATGGCATTAATATCAACAAAAGTGTCAGGATTCGGAAACAATACCAGACCATAAATCAAGAGAGCCAGAATGTCCTCATACACCTTGAAGTCTAAGCTGTCCCAGAAGTAACTAGCTTTGTCAACCAAAAACTTAGTCAGAAAACCCTTAGCTCCACTTCTAGTCTCCCAGTTAGCCATTACCTCCTCCTTAGTCAAGTGAAGGGCTGCAGCAATTTCTTCGGGCTTAAGAGTCTTTTCCCAACCAGTAAATGTAGTCTTCTCCAAAACAGAGATACCAAGCAGCTCAGAGAACTCTTCTAGGGTAGGAACCAGATGGAAGTCCTGGAAAGTAAAACAATGGTACAGCGAATCATAAAATTGGACCAGGACACTCATCATTTGTTCCTCCAATTTTGAGGTGACCAAACTGAGGAGAGAACCATGCCTTCTGATGAAGGAAGTAGTGTCTGGAATCCTGACAACCAAATCTTTAAGCAGGGTAGGTACTTGGACAAAGTTGATCCGGATAGTATTCCTACGCGTAGGCATCATGATGACCTACAAAACAGAACAAAGATGAAACCCTCTTGTCTTTGAAATAGGTTAGTCCTTATGCAAAATGTATGCAATGTTATGATGTCATGATGTCATGGTAAAGGCACACCACAAGTATCCACAAAAGGCAAACATCGTAAAGGCACACAAGTCACACTAAGAGCCCTTAGATTTCAGGCTGGCATGGAGCTTAGGTACT
Organism: Vicia faba; assembly: GCA_948472305.1. Taxonomy (NCBI): domain Eukaryota; kingdom Viridiplantae; phylum Streptophyta; class Magnoliopsida; order Fabales; family Fabaceae; genus Vicia; species Vicia faba. Next base: position 1,231,116,335 of record OX451735.1, read on the forward strand.
ACCCTCTTTCAGTTCAGTTGGTTTAAACCTGTCCTAAAAATAGTAACCGGGTTCTAGAGGATCTCAATATCACTGACTACCCTCAATCGGTCATAATTCTAGTTTAGCAACCTTTTCTTGTGGCCGGAATCATCGCGAGAGTTTAGTCTCAATGAGTGTAGCATACTGCTATTGTTCAATGGCCAAATTGGTCAATTTAAGGTTCTAAGGTCAGTTGGTGCTTAATGACTCCTTAGAAGACCCATATTCTCCTTGTTCCAACACAAGGGATATCGGTACAGACTAAGTTGCCATACCAATGTAGCTACTGCTTCATCTGTGTCGGTCTACGCCAGACAGATCCCTCACAGCTTATTGCTACTTACCTAAAGGGTATCCCCAGATCTGGGTTAGGATCTATAGAACTCCGATACAAGCCCACAAAATTAAAGCATACAAAGCATACAATTGAAAACATAGTGATCTAATCCTAAGGTACACCTCACTTATATAAATATATCCCCAGCAGAGTCGCCAGTTCTGTGATCGGTGGGAATGAGAACTTACTGTTTTGGAATGCTGGTTCGTGTTTGCGTTTGTTTTCGCAAAATGTCGCGGTAAGCAAGAGTCGCCATCGTCTTTTATTTTATCCAACAAGGAAAGGACAAAAGCACAGAAAAATTCCTTTTTGAGATATTTCTCGGGTTCGGGAGGTAGATTATAGAAATGGAAGGTGTTAGCACCCTTTCTATCTGTGGTTATCCACGGGCTCTCAGGTACTTGCTCATTATCTTTTCAAAAGTTTGCTTTTCTTTGTGTTTGTGGGTTTGAAAAGAGTTTTGTTTTTGAAGAGAGTGTAAGTGCGAAAAGTTTTGTTTTGTTTTAAAAAGAGCAAGTACTTAAGAACCATCTACCTACTCAAAAAAAGGAATTAAACTGTGCTAATGTCCTTTAGACAATGCTATCCCACTATTGAGGAGTAGGTAGCATCGTGCGAGTGTGTTATTTTCAGTTATTTTTATCTATACATGTTAATGGTGAGCTACTTGTTGATTTAAAGATTTATCTTGTCATGCATTGCCTATTATTCAAACATCTAACAGTTAATGGTTGCGGAAATTAAATTGCGGAAAATAAATCTAAGCTATTACAAGGCGTCGGGTATTTACATCGCCAAAAACAAACCCTTAAAAATTAAATTGCGAAGAGTAAATAAAAGCGATAAATAAATAAATAAAGTCCTAAATTAAAAACTATTACATTCCCGAAGCAGTTACAATATTGAAATATGGATCAAAAGTAATTCGCGCGCGAGAAAATTAAATCGGAGTGTCTTAGGGTTTTGACCCTTTAAAATAAATAAAGCATATTTTTTTGTTATTTTTTGAATTAGAAATCAACCTAAAATTAATAATTAATTAATTAATTAAATGAAAACATTTTTGGGTTTTTATTATTTAAGGAAATAAAATAAGAATGGTTTAAAATATTTAAAAAAAAACTAATTCTAAATTAATTTTAATTTAATGCAAAATATATTAATGTTAAACCTATTTAAACTAAATAAAATTAATTAATGTTTATTTACAAAAATAAATAATAAAATTAATGGAATTAATAAAATATTATTTTTTGGTTTTCTGATTTTATGAAATAAAAGTTAATTGGTTAATTTTTTAATTAAGATAATAATAATAATAAAATGAATAAATAAGAAAAAAGAAATAAAATGTAAAGAAATACTCAGGGGGGTGTGGGCCTGAAGGGGGAGTATGATGAGCAATTTCCAGGCCCAAAACATCCAGTCTGCTTTGACCTTTGGGATCCAACGCGTGGTTGTTGACCAGGGAGTATGGTGGTCCTTCAACTTTAGCCAATGGATCTGCCTAGTGGGCCACTTGGCAGCTGAGATCTAGAGGCGTATGGTACACCACACTTGGAATGCTGCATATGAACGCCTGAAATAAAATTGCAAATAAAGTTTTGGGGCACCTGGGATTCGAACCCATGTCCCAAGAGACTTTGCAACAATACGCTTGCCATCTGAGCCAATGTGCTTGTTTGTTAATATAATAGACAAATAATATTATAAAAGAAACGCAAGCCATATACTGAAAAATAAAAAATGCGCGCAATTGATTTGAACAGGCCAATGAGAGGAAGACACCTAATCGTCTTCTTCACTAAAACCTGGTTTATTTCCTGCAGATTTGAGTCCGTAGCAAAATTCGCAGGGGCCATCCAAACATGAGTTACAGGCCATGTAAATGCAAATGGAGAACATCAATGTGTTCGTCTCTCTTCCTTGAACACAACCATGTCCATGGTTGGTCTTGATTTTGCCTGTATAAAAATACCTAAAAAGCAAGAACACAAACCCTAACTTTGGATACAAGGTTATAAGCCACAAGTATGAAATCAAACAATGCAGAATGCTTGGAAATTATGCAAGGACCACAAATATATCAATATTTTAGCAAGAAAACACAAGAATCCAAGGTTACAAATTCGTGCACATGGCTATGTTCAGGATGACTTACAGCACGTTTCAAGTGGTCTCAAGGCCTAGTTTTGATTGCTTTAGCTCCACTGGATGTCAGGCAAGGGAGTAGCGTTGAGATTTTGTTTTGAAAGTGCCTCCAAGCAAGAATTCGATCTCCCACTTTTCACAGTTTTTTTCAAAATTGGTATGGCCTTTTCTGCAATGCTTTATGCCTCCTCTAGGTTTACCTCACTTGTGTGCATATAATGGAATGTGTTTAGGTCAGAATTTGGGCCATATTAATCTTACTAGAAATACCCTCAACCTATTTTCCTTTGTCATCAAGACTAACCACTTGCTTACCATTTCTGGTTGTCACAATGCTCATTTGCCCCTTAGGATTTTGCTCGAGATTCCCTAGAAGCCATATGTGGTACGGTGGGAAAACTAACTTGAGGGTTTTGCATTTGATCACAAATGGTGTGGTTAGGAAGAGTCGCCACCGACTTTTCTTTTATCCAAAAGGAAAGGTAAAAAAGCACATGAAAGACCATTGAGATTATTTCTTGAGTTCGGGGGGTAGATTATGAAATGGGAAGGTGTTAGCACCCTTTTCATCCATGGTTTTCCATGGGCTCTTAGTTACTTTCTAGATCACTTGCTTTTGTTTGAATGTGCTTGTGGTGCGGGTTTTGAAATTATTTTGAAAATGTAACTTTGTAATGATTCTCGTTTCTATAAGAACGCATACAAAGTGTTTGTTTCGAAAATGTTTCAAAAAAACTGTTTGTGAGATTTGTTTTTGAAAGTGATTTTGAAAATGTGTCTTTGTAATGATTCTCGTCTCTATAAGAACGCATACAAAGTGTTATCTTTTGAAAATGTTTCAAAGTGAGAGTGTTGGTGTATAGAATGTTTTTTGTTGTGAGCAAGCAAGAAACTGGGAGCGAATCTACCTACTCAAAAGGTCTTAGATGTTCTTTTCTTCCTCCTTTAGGTGTTACCATATTACCATTATTTTGGTAAGAAGCCCCATCGTTGAATGTGAAGGGACGAGCGTGGGTCATTGTATAGTCATAGAAGACAACCTATGAATGTTTTACCAATGTCGTTTAGGGACTAGATCATTTACCAAAGGCAACATCGAGGGTCATCGAGGGTGTGATACGGTGGGAGAACTGACTTTGGTGTTTTGCGTTTGATCGCAAATGTTGCGGTTAGCAAGAGTCGCCACCGACTTTTGTTTTATCCAAAAGGAAAGGTGAAAAAGCACATGAAAGACCTTTGAGATTGTTTCTTGAGTTCGGGGGGTAGATTATGAAAAGGGAAGGAATTAGCACCCTTTTCATCCATGGTTTTCCATGGGCTCTTAGTTACTTGCTAGATCACTTGCTTTTGTTTGAAATTGTGCTTTGTGTGGTTTTTGAAATTATTTTGTAAAGAGGTCATTGTTTAGGCAAACTTTGTAATGATTCTCGTTCGTAAGAATGTATACAAAGATGTTGATATTTTGAAAAAAATTTCAAGTGTATAAGATATTTTGAAAGTGTAAATGTTTATTTTAAAAATAGCAAGGATGTTTGTTTTGAAATGGAGCAAGTAATTAGGAGCATTCTACCTACTCAAATGTCTTTCTTGTTCATTTTCTTTTCCTTTGACATTGTTGTCTTACCATTGATTTGGTAAGCAACCCTATCTTTGGATGTAAACGGGACGGGCGTGGGTCATCGTATAACCAAGATTTGCAATATTTCAAGGTATCTTAGCATTCTTTTTGAGGGACTAAGATCATTTGTAAGGCAACTTAGATAGCATCATCGAGGGACTATGATCTTGTAATTGCTTCTTTTTGCTAAGATGCCTTACATGCGTAATATGGCCATTTTTTATAAGGAAACCAAGTGAAATAACCCTAGGGACGCTTGTGTGCAATTGTTTTGTTTTCATGCTTGTTTTTTGTCTTAAATTAGGGTTTTGCTAAGTATTGATTTTAGTCTTTCCATACAAACCCTAATTACTAGCATGTTATATAAAAGCGATAAATTGCGAAATTTAAAGTTACTACGTTATTACAACATTTGTGGGAGAGGGTGTACAAATTACAAATGGGGATTGCAAGAAATTAAACCTTAATTAATCTATTACAACCAAATTGAATTTATACAAGAATTAAAATAAATAATACACAACATGAATTAAATATGCAAGAAGATAAATGTGAAGAAAATGGATATTTTGTTTGATGTTTTATGAAAAGGAATTTTACCTTAACCTAATAAAATAAAAATAGTTTATCAAGTTTAGAAATTATTGAGAAAAGATTTTAGGTGAAAACCCTAATTCTATTAATTAATCAAAAGAAAATAAGATTAAGAAAAGTATTTTTTTTGCATTTTTTATCTTGAAAATATTTATAGCATTATAAAATATTTTTAGCCCTTTTGGTATTAAAATAATATATATTTTAAATGGTGTGAAGAAAAATCAATAAATAATACAATATTAATTAAGTTTATAAGATTTACTTAAATAAATAAATAAAGTATGGAGAATAAAAAATATTTTTATTTATGGAAAAATAAAGTGAAATAAGTCAAAATATAAAATATCATTTTTTTGCATTTAGAAAATATATTTGAGAAAGTAAATAAAACAAAAAAAAATGAAGAAATAAAATTAAATTGGGCCAGGGTGCAAATATGAAACAGGGGGGAGGAATGTTAGAAAAAAAATCAAGCCCGGGAGGAGTAAGGCCCATGCGCTGGAAAGAACAAAAAAATGTAAAAATGAGAGAAAAAAAGAAAAAGGCAGCGCGCACTGAGGCTCGAACCCATGACCTCCTGATTACCAATGCGTTGCCTTACCACTGGGATGGATATACATCCGTTAATAAAAATAAAACAATAAATATGTAAGGCAAAACGTGTTCTGAAGACTTCATTTTCAACCTCCAGCCAAAGGACCTGTATCTTCTTCATCTCTCAACAAAAATGAAAAGTTCAAACATGAAAGTTGTGGCATTTTTTCGAAGAATCCAAACATATAAACAACTTAAGCTAACAATCAAAGATGAATGAGAATTTTTCTAGCCCTAATTCAAAACCTAAAAATTGCAGAAAATTTCAACCCTAAAATTCTCTAAGCTCAGGCCATATAAATGTAAACCATGGATACGTACAACTTCGTGGTAATGGTATCTACATTTTATCTTCACAAACCAAACTCAAATGATGCCTGTATGAAGAGATAGAAGTTTGAAAACTTACCTCTTGCAGCTGGAGTCGTGTATGCAGTTTGAGCAACTTTTATGATGGCCTGATGATTTCTATAACTTGCCTGGACCTCCCTGAATGTGTTCCAACTCCTACTTTGCATTGACGATGGCTGGAACTCCCTACTCAAGTCAAGTTGCAAGCTTCAGTTTTGAAAATGGTGGATGATGATGGAGGAGTTACAGCTAGGAAATGGAGATGGTGAGTTTTTGCTCAAAATTGTCAAGTTTGGGCAGTTCTATGCAGCAAGATGCTTGGGAGTGTTTTTAGGACTTGTGTAAATGTGTGTTGTGTTACAATTGACTTATTAATATGTATGGAAAAGATTAGAGCACCAAATCACTCAAGGCTTCTGAGTTATATGGTTATGGCTCTATAACTGGCTTTTGAAGAAAAGTGAAATGACAAATCTTAAGTATTGTACAATCATGTCCTGAGCTTCTTCAGGCCTTAGACACCTTTATTTTGGTTTATAGGGGTTTTGTGTGCAGAAAGAACAAGTTAGAAGCTCAAGACAAGTTGGCTTTGTAATTAAAGCAACTTTTCAGGAATGGAATGGTAACTTTCTTTCTAAAATGGTAAATTGGCTTGGACAATGCTTGGAACACTTGGATAATAGCTCAAAGTCAAGTGTAATATTTTGATTATGTAGAGATATTGAGGTTTAGAGGCCTGCAAAACAAGATTGTGCAGCATAGATTTGAAATTGAATTCTTGTTCATCACAAAATGCCTTGTAATTCAAGTGACAAAACACCAACTTCATCTCTTCGATTCACCCTACTCAAGAATGATCTCAAGGAGTTCTTGGACATTTTGGAAAGCTTGAAATGTCATATACAACCCATCTTTGAATTTATTTTGAAGATTCCCCTTGTAACTATATGAAAAAGTGCCATGAAGTTAGGTCAAAATCCTGCCAAATTAGGGCAAATTTTCACTAAGTGTTTAGTTTTATGACCCTATGTTCACAAAATTAAAACTTGAGATCCAAACACTTTTGGAAGAAGTTGTGTGAATAAAAGTTGTAGATTTCATGGAGATCTACAACTTTCATGTTGGAAGTTTCTCTTGAATCATCTTGCATCATGGTGAAAATTCGGCTCAAAGTTATGAAAAAAGCATGAATTTTCAACACACAAAATTTTCGAAGTTTAGAAATTTTGACTTTTCAAAATGAAATCTCGAATTTTTGATTTATTGATGAATAAGTTTCATATTTTGACATGTTTTGATGAATTGTGACCTTTGGCACTTGAATTTGACCAAAAAGTCAAAGTTTGACTTTTCAGTATACAGTTGACTTTTGATCAGTTAACTACAAAATTCATTTGTCAATCCAATGGACTTGCATTGTTTTGAACCATGTCATTAGGTAAAAATGATTCAATTGGACTCTTAATATCATTCCTTAAACCAATTGAACATTTGTTAGGTCAAAAATCAGAAATTGCCCTTTCCCAGCCAAAACCCTAATTTTGACCATTTTGCCCTTTTGGGGATTTGATCAAATCTCTTGAGGAATTGTAGTCCAAACTTGATAAAATGATACATATGGGTTTAAATTGTTGATTTGGATCAAAAATCATGAGGTTTGACTGTACATTGGCCATGGTTGACTTTTTCCCAAATATAGCTGATTTTTAGGTCGATTGTTCAACTGATTGATCAAAAGTGTGATCCAAGGCTTGAAACTTGACATGAGTAATACTGGGGGTCCATAATGATCCATGAAAGTCATATGAAGCATTGATAGTTCAAAAATCCTTGTGCAAACTCAAACCCTAATTTTGGTCATCAGTGCTTAAGGAGGTGTCTTGAGTTGATCAACCCTAGTGCAGTCTTGAGCCAAAGGAGATCTTGTGAGCAAATTCTTGATAAGTGAGAGGACAAATTCTGGGGTACAACAAATGTCCATGTTCATTCTTCTTAAGCCTGAAGAGTTAGATTGGCGAGCTTTTCCATTCGTGACTCGAAGGTGGAAGATGATTGGACACTAGAGTACCCAGAAATTTGCACTCAGTGATGTAATGGTAGAGGGAATGGGCTTAACGATGCCATTTGGATGGATGATATAAATTTGTTGGAGATGGGCTTGTAGATTCCATCCAGAAATGATTGATGAACCGTATTTGTAAGCTGAACCTGGATGAGTATCAGAATAGCATCCGTGTCTGGAGCGTATCTGAACTATATCTGTGAGCTGATTTTGAATGAGTATCAGAATGGCGTCCATGTCTGGAGAATATCTGAACTGTATCTGAGATTTGAATCTAAATGAGTATCAGAATGGCATCCGTGTCTGGAGCGTATCTGAATTGTATCTGAGAGTTGAATCTGAATGAGTATCAGAATGGCATCCGTGTCTAGAGCGTATCTCTACTGTATCTGCAAACTTTGAACATTGTTAATGGTAGCTGTTAATCTTATCCTGAAAAGGGTAAAATGTTATCTAAAATGCAAAGTCATATTGTATGAAATGTATGATATAATGCATTTATTTTATCAATGTTTATGATATGCAGATGCAGTGTATGCGTATGTGACCTAGTCTATTGTGCTGTTTGTTGGATTTGGGGAAAATAAATCCTTGAGTGTTGCTGAGGGTATGTAAGTCTTCATGTATTGAAGTCGAAGTGTTGATGAATTTATGTTTAGAGAAATAAACTCCGTTGTAAGGGAAATCCTATGTACTGCTTGAAAAATCTGTTTGGGGAATCTGGGGAAATTGGATGATTTCTATCGGGGACTGATAATTGGAAGCTTTGTTTCGCTGGAGATTAAACTGTACACTGCGGGGATTTTTATGGAAAGTAACTTAGAGATATTTTCCTATCTCTTAAAGCCATCAATAATTGTCCTTTATCTTTTTTATTTGTAAACAGTAATTATGTTCAAATGCATATGTTCAACAATGAATCATTGGACGTTTTTGTAAACAAAACACAAGAGTAGATAAAAATAGATAATTTTGCACTTTCAAAGGAATAACTTTGTATTGACTTTGAGTAAGTATTTTTGTACAGTGAGACAAACATTCTAGTAAGAGAATTCCGTCGTAAAAAATGAAAATTTTAATACAAATAAAAGATAGCTATGTGTAATAATTCCATGGGGTTCCGATTCTGCTATAGCCTTTGTATCTCTGAGCATCTTGTCTATTTGTTGCCTTGTCCGAAGATGATTGAATTGGTCAAAAATGTCGAGTTTGCAAGTTGTCTGTAAGGTGATCCAACGGGACATTGTCATACGCTTTAATTCCCTAACTTTTTCTTGGACCGCCCTTTCGGGTTTTCAGTCCACCGGGATACCCTTTTTTTCCCAAGTCGCTCTTTCGGGTTTTCAACTTGTCGGGTGTACAATTTTTTTTTGTTTTTATCCCTAATTTTTTCCCGAACCTCTTTTGGTTCGCCAGGATGCCCTTGTTTTTCCTAGGTGTATCAACCTAGAGGGTCTCTTATGCGTAGTATCTTTTGACAATACCTGCGTTCACAGGGTGCGGTAGGTCTTCGCCATCCATAGAGGTCAAGATCATTGCTCCACCAGAGAATATGCTTTTGATCACAAATGGTCCTTCGTATGTAGGAGTCCATTTTCCCCTGGGATCACCTTGCGGCAGTATGATACGCTTAATCACCAGATCCCCGACTTGATATACTTGGCGTCTGACCTTTTTGTTGAAAGCCTTGACCATTCGTTTTTGATACATTTGACCATGACAGACAATAGTAAGTCTTTTCTCATCAATTAAGTTCAGTTGATCAAGTCAAGTCTGGATCTAATCATCTTCATTTAGACATGCATCCTTCATAATTCTTAGAGAGGGAATCTAAACCTTAATAGGCAAGACAACTTCCATGCTGTATACCAAAGAATTGGGTGTTGCCCCGGTCGATGTGCGAGCTGTAGTACGATACCCATGGAGAGCGAAAAGGTAACATTTCATGACAGTCTTTGTATGTGACTGTCATTTTCTGTATGATCTTTTTAATGTTCTTATTTGCAGCTTCGGTAACACCATTCATCTTTGGCCGGTAAGGGGAAGAATTGTGATGCTGGATCTTGAATTGCTCGCACAAGGCGATGATCATAGTATTTTTCAAGTTCGTATCATTGTCTGTAATGATCCTCTCTGGGATACCGTAACTACAGACAAGATTCTGCTTGATGAAACGGCTGACAACATTCTTGGTAACGGAAGCGAAACAAGTTGCCTCTACCCACTTTGTAAAATAGTCAATGGCCACTAAGATGAAGAGGTGTCCATTGGAGGCTGTTGGTTTGATTTCCCCAATCATATCAATCCCCCACATAGCAAAGGGCCAAGGAGCCGTCAAGATGTTCAGAGGAACCGGAGGTACGTGCACCTTGTCAGCATAAATCTGACATTTGTGGCAAGTTCGAGAGTGTTGATAGCAATCTGCTTCCATGGTAGACCAGTAATATCCTACCCGTAGGATTTTCTTCGCCATCGTATGTCCACTGGAATGGGTGCCAAAAGTGACTTAATGTAACTCAGCCATGATCCTTTCAGCTTCAACTTTGTCTGCGCATCTAAGTAACACAGGCATGGTTGCGTTTGTAAAGAATGTCATTACTAAGGAAGAATTTAGCTAAGAATCTCCTTAAGAACTTCTTATCATTGATTGAAGCTCCTTCTGGATATTCTTGAGCTTCGAGATACCTCTTGACTTCGTGAAACCAAGGCTAATTCACTACTTCTTCAGTATTAATCTCGTGACAGTGTGCTGGTTCATCCATTCGTTCGATGGTGATCTAGGGAACCTAGTTATCCCAATTAAGTTTAAACATAGATGACATTTTGGCTAGTGCGTCTGCTAGCTGATTTTCTTCTCGCAGGAAATGCTCGAAGGTAATCTTCTCAAAATGTGGTAGCAATGTCAAAACATGTTCTTTATAAGGGATAAGGTTAGGGTGTTTAGTGTCCCATTCCCCTTTGATCTAATTGATGACCAAATCTGAGTCTCCAAATACATTCAAGGATTTGATCCCCAAGTCTATGGCAGCTTTGAGACCAAAGATGCACACTTCGTATTCCGCCATGTTGTTTGTACAATTGAAGCAGAGTCTTACCGTAAAAGGAGTATGACATCCTTCAAGAGATATGAGTACAACACCAATACCATTGCCAAGTGCGTTGGATGCCTCATCAAAGAACAGGGTCCATCAGGATCCTTGTTTAGGTCTGTCATATGGCCTGAATTCTTCACAGTTGTTTACCATCATGATGTCTTCATCTGGGAATTCGAACTTCATGGACTGGTAGTCTTCCACAGCTTGGTGAGAAAGGTGATCAGCTAGTACACTGCCCTTTATAGCTTTCTGGTTAGTATATTGTATGTCATATTCTTTCAGGATCATCTGCCATCTCGCTATTCTCCCAGAGAGAGCAGGCTTCTCGAAGATGTATTTTATCGGATCCATTTTAGATATTGTGATCGGTGGAAATAGAACTGACTGTTTTTTTAAGCTGGTTCGCGAAATGTCGCAGTAAGCAAGAGTCGCCACCGTCTTTTATTTTCTCCAACAAGGAAAGGACAAAAGCACAGCAAAATTCCTTTTCGAGATTTTTCTCGGTTCGGGAGGTAGATTTATAGAAAGGGAAGGTATTAGCACCCTTTCTATCCATGGTTATCCATGGGCTCTTAGGTACTTGCTCACTATGTTTTCAAAAATTGTTTGCTTTTCTTGTGTTTGTGGGTTTTGAAAAAGTTTCGTTTTGAAAACTTCTAGGTAACTCTTGTATCAGTCCTCAAGAGTGTATGAAGTGTTTGTTTGAAAACTTTTTGAAAGTGTAAGTGCGAAAAGTTGTTTTTGTTTTTGAAAGAGCAAGTACCCAGGAGAAATCTACCTACTCTAAGGAATTAAGCTGTGTAAATGTCCTTTAGACAATACTATCCCACTATTGAGAAGTAGGTAGCACCATCGTTGGAGTTATTCGGGTCAATTCGATTAAGGGACATGTGTGGTCACCGAAGCAATAGTAGGACGCCTTAGTGGTAACCCTAATGTCCTAGATCCTTTTTATCCGAGGCAACTCGATCTTTAGACAGGAGGGCGACCTCTAAAACACCATATACTTGACGACCACGTCGAGGTAACCAGTGAGGCGTACCCTAGGAGTGGCATGTGCATGTGTGTTGTTTCAGTTTATGTTTATCTTTGATCATGCATTTGTGAGCTACGGATTGATTTTATTTGTCATACAAGTCTTTCATGCATATTAACAGTTAAGAGTGCGGAAAATAAATTGCGGAAAGATAAATCTACGCTATTACAAGGCGCGGGTCTATACATCGCCAAAAACAAAAACCCGTTTGGAAAATAAATACGAGAAAGTAAATAAAGCGGTAAAATCCTAATTAACTATTACATCCTCGAAAACAGTTACATCAAATATGATCAAATAAATAATGAATTAAAAATATGCGCGCGAAAGAATTGAATCGGGACGTCCTTAGGGTTTTGACCCTTTTTGAGAAAAGAATTGAATTTGTCCTTTTTTTGCAATTAATTAAATATTAAACCTAACTATTAAATAATTAAAGAAAAAAATGTTTTTGTGTTTTTTAAGTCTTTAATAAAAATAAAAAAGGATTAAAAGTCAAAAGAAACCCTAATTCTAAATTTGTTTTATTTATTGTAAAAAGTTAAAATTAGACCTAATTTAAACTAAGTTGATTAATTAGAATTTATTTACAAAATAAATTAATAAATAAGAATAATAATAATTAATGAAAATATTTACATTTTTTATTCTCTGAATTTATTATGAAAAATATTAATTTGTTAATTAATTAAATAATAATACTAATAATTTAATAAAAATAAATTATAAAAGAAAATAAAATAAAAAGTGTAACAAAACCAGGGGGGGTGCTGGACCCATAGGAGGTGAAAGTTGCAAGTCTGGCCCATTAAGCACAAAGCCACGTTTTGACTTTTTGGAATTGCCTGTACGTGCATTGACCTGAGCATACCATGATCATCCAATTCTGACCACTGGATTTGTGCTTGAAGACACTTGGCGTCTGGATGATCAAGGTGTATGATGGACACCTCCTAAAGCGCTGCATGAGAATACATTATGAAAAATAATATGAAGATTTTGGGTGGACCTGGGAATCGAACCCAGGTCCCAATGATGCACAAACACCTCACCAACCACTAGGCCATCACACTGCATTTGTTAGTATAATAATAGACAATGATAATATGTGAAAACCAACGCCTATACTGTAAACAAAGCACGCGCGCGCCATTTTGTTTGAATGACCCACTAGCATATTGCCAGCTCACCGTCTTCTTCGTTTTCCTGCAAAAAGGACAAAGAGATAGCGGGGGGTTTTAACCCCCACAAACTGAAAAAGGAAAAATAGCGATTAGGTTTGTGCGCAATATAAATTCATCGCGGGGGTTGGGTTTGATTCGTCGGGCCTTGACGAATTCAACCATGGGCTGTAGAGTCTCTGATTTTTCCTATATCACAAAGCCCCAATTTGGAAGCTTTGAAACCCTAAGTTTCATCAATGGTGGTTTACGTTTCAGGGCATCTTAATCCAATTGAATCACACCAATAGCTTCGTATCAGTCCTATTAACACAAAACAATCCACAAAAGAGGTTAAATATGCATAAATAATGATATGCGATTATGCAAAAAAGCTTCAAACTGTAAAACTGTTTGCCACGATTTCTTGAGCTATGAAGCTTGGTTTTATTTGCAAATCGTTCCTGGGAAGCCTAGCAATGTGTTTGAATCGCTCTAAGGCTTTGAATTGGTCTGCAATATGAAAAACAGTTTTTGATTTTTTCTTGATTTTTCAATATTGTCTATGGTGTTTCTGCAGCAATTTGTACGTGAATGGCATTAGGGTTAGGTTCAGCATATATAATAGAATGGAATTAGGGTACAATCTTTCCAAGAAATCCATTGTATTGAAGTTTCAATATTTGATTGGAAATCAAATAATTTTCAATCTTTTTGATTGACAAAACTTGCCAAACATGGATATTTTCGTCTCTTTGATTGATGCACGAATTTTCCAGCTTGCCCTGAGTTTATTTGCTTCACAAAAGATTTGAAAAAACATATCTTGGTATTTTCCTACAATTAAATGAATTAAATGAATTAATAATCAATTAAAAATCCAATTAATTAATAAAAATAAGAAAATAACTCAATTTAATCTCAATGGGTCGTGCATAAGCCTTGGATAAAGATTCAAGAAGAATTTTGAGGCCCATTAGCAAAAATGAGGTGTTTTGGGCAAAGTTGACTTTTGCAAATTCCTAAAAATTCCCCAACTTCTCCAATGCATATCTTGCTCAATTTTGATCCTATGACCATGTTCTTGGACATTTTGGAAAGGTCGTGAAGTCCTCTAACCAATTCCTTTGGTCCCATGTCATTTGGATTCACCAATCTCAAGTTATGGTCTTTGACTTAAAGTGCATTTTTGTTGACTTTTGAAATTGACCTATAATGTAGAAATTGATAAGTTTTTGTGAGAGAATTTCTTGTACTTGGAATGTGAAGATGAGTTGTAGGAAATGTCATCCCCTTCAAAATGAGAATTGGATGGGATTTTTCTGATGAACCATGAAAAAGTTATGCCCTGGTCAAGTTACAGTTGACTTTTCAGCTGTCCAAAAATGGAAACTTTTGCATCTTGATGATTTTTGAGCCATGCTTGAGGAATCACGATAAAGACTTGATAAAATGATGATTGTGGCTTCAAAATAAGATGTTGACCAAAAATTCTGACTTTTGACTGCAAAATGACCAATTTGCCCCTGCAGTTGACTGTGAACCAAATAGGGCTTTTGACTGTGCAAACTGGCATTGTGAGACTTGAGACTTGACATGTAGATGCTTGACAATGTATATAGGTCTATGGGACTTGATTGAGCCCTTTAAAACCTCAAATTCTTTGCAAGAACCAAAACCCTAGTTTTGACTAGCTTAGAAGGATGTTTGACTGTGCAATCTTTGAGCAAATCTTGAACCATTTGAAGATGATTCTTGATAAACCTTGAAGAATATGGGAGGGAAAATTTTGGGGTACAATAGATATCAACAAGGTAGTATGGGTTAGCATATACTATCTTAGCTGGCGAGCAGCCCATTCCAGAGCGCAACAAGTTTTCTTGAGCAGTGAATATCTTGTTTCACAGTCGGTAAACTGTTTTCTCAAGTAATAAATAGCGTGCTCTTTTCGGCCAGACTCGTCATGCTTCCCCAACACACACCCCATTGAATTCTCTAAAACAGTCAGATACATAATCAATGGTCTTCCCTCGATTGGTGGCATCAAAACAGGAGGCTCTTGCAGGTATTCTTTGATCTTGTCGAAAGCAGTTTGGCATTCATCATTCCATTTGACTACTTGATCTTTCTTCAATAGTTTGAAGATTGGATCATAAGTAGCTGTCAGGTGATAAATGAATCTGGCAATGTAGTTTAAACGTCCCAAGAACCCTATGACTTACTTCTCAGTACGAGGAACATGCATATCTTGTATCACTTTCACTTTAGCAGGATCTACTTCAATACCTTTATTGCTAACGAAAAAGCCTAGGAGTTTAACAGACCTTACTCCAAATGTGCATTTATTTGGGTTCAACCTCAGCTTGTACTTCTTTAATCTCTCAAATAGTTTTTGTAAATGATCAAGATGCTCTTCTTCTGTTTGAGATCTAGCTATCATGTCTTCCACATATACCTCTATTTCGTGATGTATCATGTCATGAAATAGAGCTACCATGGTACGCTGATAGGTTGCCTCAGCATCCTTCAGTCCGAACGGCATAACCTTGTAGCATAATGTTCCCCATTGTGTGACAAAGGTTGTCTTCTCCATGTCTTCAGGCGCCATTTTGATTTGGTTGTAACCTGAGAAACTGTCCATGAAAGAAAACACTTTATGTTGTGTCATATTGTCAACTAGGATGTCAATGTGGGGAAGTGGGAAGTCATCCTTAGGGCTTTCCCTATTGATATCTCTGTAGTCCACGCACATTCGTACCTTGCCATCTTTCTTGGGCACGGGAACAACATTCGAAATCCATTGCGGATAGGAGGTGACGACCAAGAATCCAGTGTTAAATTGTTTCACGACTTCTTCTTTAATCTTCTCTGGCATATCTGGTCGCATTCGACGGACCTTTTGTTTTACTGGTGGACAATCCTCGTTTGTAGGAAGACGATGCACCATAATATCTGCATCAAGTCCTGACATGTCTCTATACGACCAGGCAAAGACCTCAACATACTCGTGTAGCAGCTGAATCAGATGCTCCTTGACACTTGGTTCCAGATTGGCACCCACCTTGACCTCTATTTTGTCTTCTTCGATACCCAGGTTGATTGTGTCCACTGGTTCCTCGTGGGGTTGAATGGTTCTCTCTTCTTGTTGTAGTAATCTAGCAAGTTCCCCTGGTACTTCACAATATTCCTCACCATCGTCTTCGGCTTGGTAGATTAGATTTTCCGAGTCCCAAAAAGCCATAGCAGAACCTTTATCCATGGGATCCCGAATGCATGTAGACCTGCATTGTGAGTGTGAGTGTGTGTAAGGGTTTAGCTATCTTTGAAAGAAATGAAAATGTAGAAAGCAAAAATAGTGAGCACAAAGTTTGTATGCAAAACTTCCATGATTCATTGAAGTCATATGGAAATGAGATGATAACCCTTACAAATGGACCATTGTGCCTCGGGTAAGATGCAAGGTTTTAAGAGTTTGAATTGTTTTTAATATTACAGATCCACAAAAATGTAAAGACAAATTATTGTGGCATAAAAGTAATCAGGACAAAATCTCTAGCCTCCCAGTTGCTGATCCCTCCACTGACAGTTGGAAAGATCCAATCCTCCAGGTTTCAACCATCTACATCATCCTCTACCGCGTTGAATTCACAGTCGCTGATCTTCAGGGGTGGTCCTCCAGCACGAGCGCGGCGTACAGCCTTCTGAGCACCTAAAGTGAAACCCAGGCCAAACTTATCAGACTTGTATGGGATATCTGGGAGTTATCCCCAGATAGTGCATCCTCCTTCTTCTATCAATGCCTTTGCATCCTTCAAAGATGACATTCTGAGTGGAGGCCTTGTGATCTTGGGAACAACCTTAGTCACTGCCACATCTTGCGGGATCTCTTCAAAGTGTTGGAATGGAGTTTCAATAAATTCACCATCTAATTCCATATATCTGAAATAATTGAGATGGATGATCATATACTCTTCTTCTCCATGAACGGTGATAATCTTCCCTTGAATCAGATACTTCAGCATTTGGTGCAACATAGAAGTGACAGTGCTAGCATTGTGAATCCATGGTCGGCCTAGCAAGCAGGAATATGAGGGATGGATATCCATTACATAAAAAGTTGAATCAAATGTTTGGGTTCCAACCTTTATGGGGATATCCACTTCCCCATGTACCATCCTTTTTGAGCCGTCAAAAGCCCTTACTACTATGTTACTTGGCTTCAATGTCAATCCCTCACAATCCAACCTATCAAGAGCTTTTTTAGGCAATACATTCAGAGATGAGCCAGTGTCCACCAAAACATGATCCAAGGTTGTGCCCCTACATTCAACTGAGACATGCAATGCCTCATTATGCTTCCTTCCTCTTGGCGTTAAATCAGCATTCGAAAAACAAAGACCATTATCCGCAGTCAAGCTGGCTACGCAGTCTTGGAACTGATCGGCAGATGTCTCTTGGGGTACATGGGAAGTTTTCAGGAATTTTACCAGGGCTTTTGCATGTGCCTCGGAACATAGTAGTAAAGCCAGCATGGAAATTTTAGATGGAGTTTGCCCCAATTGTTCAACTACATCGTAGTCGCTTCTTTTTATGATCTTCAGAATTTCCTCCATCTCTTTCCGGGAGGTCTCAGGGATAGCCAATGATTGTGCCTTCATCCAGACAGACTCAATCAGAATGCTTTTACCTCGGGTCTCGTTTGACTCGGTAGCAGGAATGTCAGTAGGAGTAATAACATGGGTTGTAACAACTTTGTCAGTTGGAGTATTGGTTAAGATGATTGTAGGACCGGAAATAGCCTTCGGAGGAGCAACAACAACAAGAATGATTACGGGTCCAAAAATTGCTTTTGGGGGAGCAATTTTTGGAGAGAATATCCTTCCACTTCGGGTAATCTTGCTAGTCCCCACAATATTACTAATATCGGAGTTAACTTTCTTGGAAATTGAGTCTTCGGAAGCTGGCCAATCTTGCTTGACACCGTGGTAGTAGACATCCCCTCCATAATTCCATGGTATGGTTTTGTATGACGAATACGGGACTGGTCCAGGCATTATAATCATCAAAGGAGTTGCTTTCGGAAATGATGTAATTCTAACGGGTCTTTTGGTGGAGGCCCTGGAAGAATTGGCGGAAATGGTAATGATAGAAACATCTTTAAAAGGAACAGGTGGAACAAAAGTTTTTTCAAACAATTTTTTTTTGTTATCTATTAGGCACTGAACACCTACTTTCAACAAAGGACAATTGGTTGGTGACGACAAACAGAAATGACAGCCATACAGCCCGGGAACACACCGGCATACAACAAGTTCACTTTAATAGTCAAGCGTGTGGTCATAAGTTCATCAACTAAAGTAACAAACATTTCTTTTTCAATGGAATTGGTATTATGGCCATGTTTGGCCATAGGGGCAGAAATGACATTTGGCTTTTCGGAAAAATCGAATTCGATCTCTTTGGCTTCAATGAGATCTTGTACTTTTTTCTTTAGAGCCCAACAATTATTAGTGTCGTGGCCGGTACTTTCAGAGTGGTATGCACAGCCGACATTGGGATAATAGTGAGGAGATATTGTGTTAGGGTTCTTTGGAGCTTCTTTCAAAGTCATCAGGTTGGATCTTAATAGATGTGGAAATACTTGAGATAGGGTCATGTTACTTTTGGTGAATTGTCTGACTGGTCTTTCCATCCTTGGTTGGTTGTTTCTTTGCTCATCAGGCGCAGGTTTAGGAATCATAACAGCCCCCACCATTGGACGGCATTCGGCCATGTCTTGATTTCTCTGAGGATAAACAGCAACCACTTCTTTCTTTCCAATAAATGGATTTCTTATAGCAGCAGAGGATGTATCCTTTTGAATCTTTCCACTTTTTATCCCGGCTTCTACCCTCTCTCTGTTCAATATCAGTTCCGTAAAACCTGCCGATGAACTCCCAATTAGGTGATTGAAGAAGGGACCAGACAAAGTGCCTAAAAAATGTCTACTAATTCTCTTTCAGATAGGGGAGGTTGAAATCTTCCAGCCAAGTCTCTCTATTTTTGTGCATAGTCCTTGAAACCTTCATTAGAAATCATGGCCATACTCTGGAGTTGAGTACAGGTAGACGCAAGATCAACATTGTATTGGTATTGTTTGTAAAAAGCTGCAGCCAGATCTTCCCAGTTATGAATGTTGGCTCTTTCCAACTGATAAAACCAATCAAGTTGAGTTCCAGACAGACTGTCTTGGAAGAAGTGTACCCATAAGTCTTTGT
The DNA here is from genome assembly GCA_948472305.1 of Vicia faba. NCBI lineage: Eukaryota > Viridiplantae > Streptophyta > Magnoliopsida > Fabales > Fabaceae > Vicia > Vicia faba. The sequence continues at coordinate 1,231,135,614 of OX451735.1, forward strand.
CAGCGGTATGGGGTTGGATTTTCCTCACATAGGACGAGAGATGCATTTTAGGGCATGAAACTCCGTCATATTTGGCGAACACAGGTGCTTTGAATTTTGGAGGAATGACAATCCCCGATACCAAACCCAATTCCTCAAAGTTCAAGCCAGGCACTTTTTGGATTTCCATTATGCTCAACCGCTCCTCGATATGTTTATACTTGTCATCAACTGGAGGGTATTGTTCTTTAGAATAGTCTTCTTCTTTCTCTTCCTCTTCTGATTCTGATAGGACAACTGTTTCCTTGCCTTTCCCTTCTTAATTATCTCTCTCACCGGATGTCGTTGCAAAGTCTAAGGTCCTTCTTGTCTGCCCATGAAATCTTCTTCCCATATTTAGGACTCTGGTTACCTTCTTTGTCTTCTTTTTCTTTTCCTCAGCCAGCAAAGTCTTCAACTCTTCTTGTCCTTTGGCCAGAGTTAAGAACAACTGTTGAAACTGTGCATTCTGAGCTTGGATATCCTTCACCATTTGCTCGAGATCCATCTTACTGAAATAAACAGTAGAGAGATGAGGAGACTTGTTGCAAGAAACCTGCTTATGTTATGATGAATGGTAAATGTGTATGTAATGATTTCAAGGATTTTAAGATTCAAATTCGTTTTAGACAAAAAGAAACACACGTTATTTAAAGCTTGAGTACAATAATGCCTTCTTGGTCAAAACAAATACAAGAAACTCTAAGATAAAAAGGTAGTGCACATCCTCTTTGGTGCAATGTAGGCATTCAAAGTCTGCTCCTCATGAAGTAGCCTAGTGAGTTCCAAAACCTTCTTCTCGCTTGCGTAGAATTAGGCTTCGAAGGTATCTCGCTCCCTCTTGAGTTGTATCCAATCCCTTTGTAGGTCTTCAAGAGAGGTAGGCATGTTAGGATGTAGGATAGTGTATGGAATATCTCCTTCCATGACAGGCTCAATGATTACCGGGAGAATGGAGGGGTAAGGCATCATAAGACTTTGAGCACGAGTTCGTACCCATTTGAGGTAAGGCTCAAGAGGGATGGAATTTTTATTCCCCAAAGTCTTTCTATCTACCTTATTTAACATCCTCCAAGCTCGGATAAATCTATGGCGAAGACCTTGATTGTCATTGTCGTAGTCAAATACCAAACCTTGAATTAGCATCTCATGCGGGCCATCCCTTCGGGCGTAACCAAACTGTCTTAAGGATAAGTAGGGGTTGTAGGTGATACCTCCCCTAATTCCAAGTAAAGGGACATTAGGAAATTCTCCATAACAGTCGACAATAGTAACATTCTCTATGGATCGGAAGCACCAATGAATGCCTGAATGTTTCAGCGTCATCAACCTTTGTGACCACCTCGAACCTTGCTCATTCTTTAATACATATTGGGGAAGATGCGAAATAAACCATCTGGCCAAGAGAGGAGTGCAACACATAAGAACACCTCTTTTCCTCATTATGCGAGTGTGAAAAGTGTAGGATATGCCCTAGTAATGTAGGAACTGGGTTGTAGGATATGAATATTTTAAAGGCATTCACATCTATGAGTTGGTCAAGATTTGGAAACAACACCATCCCATAGATGAGGAGAGCCACAATTTCCTCAAAGGCTTGCAGATCCAAAGAATTCCAATAGTTTTGGGCTTTCTCAAACAGGAACTTTGTTAGGAAACCTTTGACACCACTCCTTGTTTCCCAATTAGTTGTAACATAAAATGAGTGCAAGTGTAGAGCTTGAGCAATCTCTTCTGGCTTTGGGTCTCTTTCCGTACCGTTGAAAGGTAGTTTATTGAGAATGGGAATCCTCAAGAGTCGGGAGAATTCTTCTAAAGTAGGCACAAGCTGATAGTCAGGAAATGTGAAGCAATGGTGTAAAGGATCAAAGAACTGAAAGAACACTTTCATCATGTCCTCATCTATGTTGGAGGTGACCAAGTTGAGTAGGCGACCATGTCTCTCGGTGAATGGAGAGTTTTTAGGAATCCTTGAAGCTAGCTCCCTAAGTTGTGGAGGGATCTTTACAAGATTGACTTGAATAGTTTTCCTGCGAAGTGAATCCATATCCTACAAAACAAGAACAAAGATGAATCCCAAAAATCCTTGAAATGGTTAGTGAATGTATATGATGTTCATGATGTTCATGATGTTATGTACATGTATGCATATACAAACAAAGCAAACAAATCCTTAGGTTTAGGCTTGGATGGAGATTTATAGGTAAGTACCCTCTTGAAGTTTAGTTGGCTCAAACCTGTCCTAGTAATAGTAACCGGGTTCTAAGGAGATCAATATCACTGGTTTTTTTCCTTGGTCATTGTTTCAACATAATCCTCTTTAATGGCGACCAAAATATCCCAAGAAACCAAACCTCAATGAGTGTAGTATCGAATACCTACCAACTTCGGACTGCACCAAATCGGTCATCTCACTACATCCTAAATGGCTAAGTTGGTCAAGTAAAGGTTCTAAAAGTTAATTAGTGCTTCATGACATCACTCAGCGGCCCCGTATTCTCGTTGATTAACTCAAAGGCTACTGGTAACCACAAATATGTCGCACTAAGATAGATATTATTTAGACCATGTCGGTATACCCCGCACAGTTTCTATAACATATTGCTACTTACCTATAATGTATTCCAAATCCGGGTAGAGGATTCAAACCCAAACAAAGAACCATAATGTAAAGCATACAAGTCAAACAATGCAAGCAAGTAAATGTGATTTATCCCTAAGGTAACCCCACTTTTAGAATTTCCCCCAGCAGAGTCGCCAGTTTTGTGATATGGTGGGAGAACTGACTTGGGTGTTTTGCGTTTGATCGCAAATGTTGCGGTTAGCAAGAGTCGCCACCGACTTTTGTTTTATATAAAAGGAAAGGTGAAAAGGCACAGGAAATACCTTTGAGATTGTTTCTTGAGTTCAGGGGGTAGATTATGAAAAGGGAAGGTATTAGTACCCTTTTCATCCATGGTTTTCCATGGGCTCTTAGTTACTTGCTAGATCACTTTCTTTTGTTTGAAATTGTGCTTTGTGTGGTTTTTGAAAGTATTTTGTAAAGAGGCCACTGTTTAGGCAAACTTTGTAATGATTCTCGTTCGTAATAATGTATACAAAGATGTTGATCTTTTGAAAATGTTTTCAAGTCTATAAGATGTTTTGAAAGTGTAAATGTTTCTTTTGAAAATAGCAAGGATGTTTGTTTTGAAATGGAGAAAGTAATTAGGAGCGTTCTACCTACTCAAATGTCTTTCTTGTTCATTTTATTTTCCTTTGACATTGTTGTCTTACCATTGATTTGGTAAGCAACCATATCTTTGGATGTAAACGGGATGGGCGTGGGTCATCGTATAACCAAGATTAGCAATATTCCAAGGTATCTTAGCATTCTTTTTGAGGTACTAAGATTATTTGTAAGGCAACTTAGATAGCATCATCGAGGGACTATGATCTTGTATTTGCTTGTTTTTTCTAACATACCTTACATGCGTAATATGGCCATTTTGTATAAGGCAACCAAGTGGAATAACCCTAGGGGCGCTTGTGTGCAAGTGTGTTGTTTTTATGCTTGTTTTTTTTGTCTTGAATTAGGGTTTTGCTAAGTATTGATTTTAGTCTTTCCATACAAATCCTAATTACTAGCATGTTATATAAAAGCGATAAATTACAAAATTTAAAGTTACTACACTATTACAACATTTGTGGGAAGGGGTGTACAAATTACAAATGGGGATTGCAAGAAATTAAACCCTAATTAATCTATTACAACCAAATTGAATTTATACAAGAATTAAAATAAATAATACACAAGATGAATTAAATATGCAAGAAGATAAATGTGAAGAAAATGGATATTTTGTTTGATGTTTTATGAAAAGGAATTTTACCTTAACCTAATAAAATAAAGAAAATAGTTTATCAAGTTTGGAAATTATTGAGGAAAGATTTTAGGTGAAAACCCTAATTCTATTAATTAATCAAAAGAAAATAAGATTAAGAAAAGTATTTTTTTGACATTTTTTATCTTAAAAATATTTATAGCATTATAAAATATTTTTAATCCTTTTGGTATTAAAATAATATATATTTTAAATGGTGTGAAGAAAAAATCAATAAATAATACAATATTAATTAAGTTTATAAGATTTACTTAAATAAATAAATAAAGTATGGAGAATAAAAAATATTTTTATTTATGGAAAGATAAAGTGAAATAAGTCAAAATATAAAATATCATTTTTTTCATTTTTATAATTTTTTTGTATTTAGAAAATATATTTGAGAAAGTAAATAAAACAAAAAAAATGAAGAAATAAAATAAAATTGGGCAAGGGTGCAAATATGAAACAGGGGGGAGGAATGTTAGAAAAAAATCAAGCCCGGGAGGAGTAAGGCCCATACGCTGGAAAGAACAAAAAAATGTAAAAATGAGAAAACAACAAAAGGCAGCGCGCGCTAAGGCTCGAACCCATGACCTCCTGATTACCAACGCGCTGCCTTGCCACCGGGGTGGCTATACATCCGTTAATAAAAATGAAAAAATAAATATGTAAGGCAAAACGTGTTCTGAAGACTTCATCTTCAACCTCCAGCCAAAGGACCTATATCTTCTTCATCTCTCAACAAAAATGAAAAGTTCAAACATGAAAGTTGTGGCATTTTTTTCCACGAATCCAAACATATAAACAACTTAAGTTAGCAATCAAAGATGAATGAGAATTTTTCTAGGCCTAATTCAAAGCCTAAAAATTGCAGAAAATTTCAATCCTAAAATTCTCTAAGCTCAGGCCATATAAATGTAAACCATGGATATGTACAGCTTCGTGGCAATGGTATCTACATTTTATCTTCACAAACCAAACTCAAATGATGCCTGTATGAAGAGATAGAAGTTTGAAAACTTACCTCTTGCAGTTGGAGTCGTGTATAGAGTTTGAGCAACCTTTGTGATGGCCTGATGATTTCTATAGCTTGCCTGGACCTCCTTGAATGTGTTCCAACTCCTACTTTGCTTTGAGGATGGCTGGAACTCCCTACTCAAGTCAAGTTGCAAGCTTCAGTTTTGAAAATGGTGGATGATGATGGAGGATTTATAGCTAGGAAATGAGGGCCTGGATCACTTTGATATGATGTATGGAAGGTGTTTGGATGATTAGTTTTTAAAATGCAAGAGTGGAAATGGAGATGGTAAGTTTTTGCTCAAAACTGTCAAGTTTGGGAAGTTCTGTGCAGCAACATGCTTGGGAGTGTTTTTAGGACTTGTGTAAATGTGTGTTGTGTTGCAATTGACTTGTTAATATGTATGGAAAAGATTAGAGCACCAAATCACTCAAGGCTTCTGAGTTATAGGGTTATGGCTCTATAACTTGCTTTTGAAGAAAAGTGAAATGACAAATCTCAAGTATTGTACAAGCATGTCTTAAGCTTCTTCAGGCTTTAGATACCTTGCTTTTGGTTTATAGGGATTGTGTGTGAAGAAAGAACAAGTTAGAAGCTCAAGACAAGTTGACTTTGTGATTAAAGCAACTTTTCAAGAATGGAAGGGTAACTTTCTTCGTAAAATGGAAAATTGGCTTGGACAATGCTTGGAACACTTGGATAATAGCTCAAAAGAAAGTGTAATCTTCTGATTATGGAGAGATCTTGAGGTTTAGAGGCCTGCAAAACAAGATTGTGCAGCATAGATTTGAAATTGAATTCTTGTTCATCACAAAATGCCTTGTAATTCAAGTGACAAAACACCAACTTCATCTCTTCGATTCTCTCTACTCAAGAATGATCTCAAGAAGTTATTGGACAATTTGGAAATTTTTCAAAGTGCTCTACAACTCATTTTTGATTTCTTGATGAATAATTTTCATATTTTGACATGTTTTGATGAATTGTGACCTTTGGCACTTGAAATTGACCAAAAAATCAAAGTTTGACTTTTTAGTATACAGTTGACTTTTGATTAGTTGACTGCAAAATTCATTTGTCAATCCAATGGACTTGCAATATTTTGAACAATGTCATTAGGTCAAAATGATGCAATTGGACTCTTTAGATAATTCCTTAAACCAATTGACCATTTGTTAGGTCAAAAATCAGAAATTGCCCTTTCACAACCAAAACCCTAATTCTGACCATTTTGCCCTTTTGGGGATTTGATCAAATCTCTTGAGGAATTGTGGTCCAAACTTGATCAAATGATACATATGGATTTAAAATTTTGATGTGGATAAAAAATTATGAGGTTTGACTGTACATTGGCCATGATTGACTTTTTCCCCAATACAGCTGATTTTTAGGTCGACTGATCAAAAGTGTGATCCAAGGCTTGAAACTTGACAATCAGTAATCTTGGAGGTCCAAAATGATCCATGAAAGTCATATGAAGCATTTATAGTTCAAAAATCCTTGTGCAAACTCAAACCCTAATTTTGGTCATCAGTGTTTAAGGAGGTGTCTTGAGCTGATCAACCCTAGTGCAGTCTTGAGCCAAATGAGATATTGTGAGCAAATTCTTAATAAGTGAGAGGGAAAATTTTGGGGTACAACACAAGTACTACGATCTTTTATAGAGGTTCTTTACTAAAATGCCCATGTTCGAGGGACATGACTATTTTTTCCGATAGACAACAAGTGAGATTACCCTAAGGTGTGCATATGTGCAAAGTGTATTTGATTGCATGCATTTTTGTCTTGATTAGGGTTCTCTATTTGTTGATTTCATGTCTTGCCATACACACCCTAATTAATAGCAATATATGAAAGCAATAAAAATGCGGAAAATAAATATCCTACGCTATTACAATCATTAGGGGGATGGGTTGTACAGATTTACAAATGGGGATTGCAAATAAAATTAAATCCTAAGTTACTATTACAACCATATTGAATGAATAAGAATGTACAAGAAAATTTGAAATGGACTTGTTTTTTTGTTTAAGAAAAGAAATAAGTTTTGTTTAAGAAAATATTTTTTATCGTTTTGTTTTAAGAAATAAAATAAAGCATGTAAGGTGTTTTTGATTAGTGAAAATAGAAGTGATAACAAAAATAGTAAGGAAAAAAGAAAATAGAATCAGCGCATTGCATAACTAAAAGAGATCAGAAGTTTTGACTCTGGCGTGCTGCAAAAACAGAAATCATATTAGTAGAAATAGGTAAAGTCAGAAGTTCTGGGTCCATTGGGAACAAAGAAGATTTCAGAAGTTCTGATACTACTGCCAGAACTTCGTCTCCCTTTCCATGCTAGTCAGAACATCTACAACTCAGTCATTTCTCAACAAAACAGAAGATGCGCATATAATAGTTATGGCAGGTTTCATAATGTTTCAGAAACCAGATATATCAGAACTATAAATCAGAAGCAAGCATGAATTTGCTAATCCTAATTCTGAGTCCTAATTTCTTCAAGAAGTTCTGGACTGAAGTTCTCCCTACTTAGGCAAACATACAGGGAATATATGAATATATACTGAATCAGAGTCAGGATGTCTACATTGTGTTTTTAAACGTGTAAATCTAACAATGTTTAAGTAATATGACGAGAGTCAGTAGAAGCTTACCTTGCAGCTGGAAAATGTTCTGTGAGCTAGAGTCTGGTTCTGATCGCTTGTGATGTTCTGAACAACTTTTTCACGTGCTCAGCAGGCTGGAAACTTTCCACTTGGGCTATGAGTGATTAGAAAAATTATGGAACAACCAAGGGGTAAAGTTCTAACTATTTTGAGGTGGATATGGATGGAGAGTGTGTTACAATCTGAACACAGAAGTTGGGATAGCTTATAATATGTAAATCAGAAACTGTATTGATGGTTTTGGTCAAGAAACACTTGAGGAAAATTGGAGTTCGAATGTAAGAATCAAAAGCTAACAGGTTTTATATTTTTATATGTTTGCAGTTTTGGACTCTTGGAGTTTTAGCAGGGGTTCAAGGCTTTTTCTTTCTCAAATTTCTGACCTCTTTACAGTGGCCAATGAAGTTCAATTTATAGGCAAAGGTTTAGTATCTTGGAGAGATCAATGGTACAACCATCACATGCTAGGGTGCTTCCTTGTTCTTGAAGCAAGTATGGTGGTTAGCAGCGCCTAAGCTGGATTTGTAAGCAGGAATTAAGGAAAAGTAGACTCAAAAGCAAAAGCAACGCATGGGCCCAACCTATTCTTGTGCAAAAGTTGCTTTTCCAAGACAGTGATGGTACTTATATGCCACATGTGGGGAAATCCTTTGGATAAAGACCCAAAAGTGGTTATGAGCATTAAATGATGATGATATTTATCAAACCAGAAATCCTGCAATGTGAGATTCTGCATCATTGCTTAATTCTGGATCAGAAGTTCAGCTTCAGCGTAACTTAGAGTAGACATCCAACTTTTGATCTTTGTATCTCCTTGCTCCAGCATGTTCTGAAAGACCTCTCAGACTTTCTAGGAAGCTTGCAACACGCTTTATAAACCTTCTTTGAATTACCCTTGCAAACTCTGACTAAATCTTTGTGAAAACTGGCCCAAAAGTTGTAACCAAACTCTATCTTGGAACTGTCCAGAATTTGTTGAGTGCTTCAGTTTCATGGATGTGTCTTTGAGGAGTCATAACTTGAAATCCCAGCATTTCTAGGAGAAGTTTTGTTCTGCAATGTTTCAGATCTTATTGAAGTCTACAAATCTTGTGTTAGAAGTTCTTTCAGAATCAACTTGCATCATGGTGATAATCTGATCAGAAGTTCTGTGCTTGTCATGTTTCTTAAACACTTAGAAAAATTCCAAGTAACTTAGAATTTTGACTTTTGAGTTTCTTGACAAAACAAGTCTCACATTCCAACATGTCTTAATGAAATATGATTCTTGAAGCTTGATTTTGATCAAAAAGTCAAAGTTTGACTTTTCAGTATGCAAATGACTATTTTGTCCTTGTGAATGACTTTCTTGGAAATTTTGTAATTCAAGGATTGAAATTGGATAGAAGCAAACCTGAGGGTCCAGGGTGATCCTTTGAGAAATGAGAGGGAAAATTTTGGGGTACAACACCATCCCTAAGGGACGAAAGTAAAATCCCGTTGTTGCGCAACTTGGGAGATTTGAGTCCCTAACATTTTATTGTGGGTTGCAATATTTTGGGCCTTAGCGGTCAACTTCCTAAGTACCTTATTAGCGTGGAGGTTCTGATTCCTAAAATCATCATTTTGACTAGGTTTACGTCATCACAAAATTTTCCATTAAGAATTATAAATTAGACATCTTATGAGCAATGGTTACAACTCTTTGGAACCTTGGTGGTCCTGCAGCTTATCGTGGATGGTTGTTCTTATAATAGAAATTTGGGTGGTCACACCACCCCTGGGTTGTAGGTATTAGAGTATCGGTTGTTCCGCTTAGTATTGTTTACAAAATTAACATTGTCCTAGATAGATCCTCCGACAAGAATAATTTGATAATCCTTTGTCGTATGCCTATTTATTCTGCATAGTTCATAGTTGAAAGTGACAGGGCAACAACATTAACAAGGGTAGGTGGGACAGCTGCAGGAGGTGTGATGCTCAGACTATTAATTTTCTAGTAAAGAGCATCATACTTAGCATTCATATGATCGAAAGGGATTCCCTCAAATATTCCTCCGATTTTAGGGGCATCTTTAGCAAAAAATTATAGCACGCTTCCCCGTGAATTCTGATTTCTAACTATCTCTTCTATAATATTAATGACTTCTTCTTCGAGGCTATTCATAAGAGCGCCACTGACATCCGTATTTAAGGTCAACCTTGTGGTATAAAGGAGACTATTATAGAAAGTATGAATGACAAACCACTTTTAAAGTCTGTGGAATGGGAATAATCTCAATAAGTCCTTATAACGCTCCCATGCATAAAATATGGAATCTCCCTCCTCTTACCTAAAATTATCAATCTCATTCCTAACTTGGGCTATTTTTCTTGCGGAAAGTACCGCGCAAGGAATGTAATTTTAGTTGAGCCCAAGAAGTTATAGAATTAGAAGGCAAGGATTGAAGCCAATCTCCTGCTCGATCTCTTAATGAGAATGGGAAAGTCTTAGGTGAATAAAATTTTGGTTAACGCCATTGGCCTTTACAGTACCACAATTATCAACAAAAATGGATAGGTGCAAATTCAGGTTCTTCGTAGGTAACCATGAGAATTAGTCTTGTTAGACAAAACCTATTAATGAGGTTTTTAGCTTAAAATTATTTGCCCCAATAGGCGGGTGCACGATGCTACAATGAAGTTCTTCATTGATAGGGATTGCATAATCCTTAAGAGGTTTAACAACTGGTGGGTCAACCATTTCTTGCCGTCTTATATTTCAGCATTTCTCACGTAAGAAACACTCAATTTTTTCAACGGGTTCAACTGTATAGTCAGCATAACGAGTTCTTCGGATACAAGTGTAGCGAGAGAACTAAAGCCAAATCAGAAAATGAAATTACTCTAGTCTTTATGATAACAAAATAGAGCTTTAATATCAAGCACAATTTTCCCCGATAACAGCGCCAAAAACTTGACACGCCGCAAGAGTACGACTAGGCGAATTAGTAAAAAGTTATTGAACCTCAAGGATTAGTGGTTGAATACTGAGTTATATTTTGTTGGTGTAAATCTAGATTGACCAAATAATTTAATTTTGACAACTTAAGTGAAAAACAACTTAAATAAAAAGCACTTTTCAGAAAAATAACTTAAATAATAATCACTTAATATTATTGAAACAAACAAGACTTCAGGATCATGATTCTTATTCTAACGTTATTATATATTCTGAATCACTTATATTACGAGAATTTCAACACGATTTATAGAAAAATAGATTATTGTCGACAATACCTGCTTTCGCCAACATATTGTCTTTTCTACGACGAATAACTCGTCAGCTTTCACGCGATCAAATTATTCATCAAAAGATCCTTTATTTAAGTGCAACTATGAAAATGGAGAAATTCTCAATCTTGTTCGAACACTTCCGTGGTATCGAACTTGATTGTTCGAAAACCTGTTATCGGGCGTTAACCCATATTCTCTCAGATCATAGTCGGCGCCTGAGAATTCTTTTACTTTTGTAACAAGATTTGGAAAAAAAAACTCATATTTTTAAAATAAAAGAAATTAAACTTCTCATAATCGATTTGTGATGGATTATACAAACAATCATGGAATAAGTTTCTTGACCCTTAGTCCGTATAGGACTACTCACTCATGGTGAGTAATAATTCACTCAAAGCAATTCTTGCAGATGAAAGCATGGTTAACAATAAAATTGGTATAACAATAATAATGAAAACAATAAATATAACCTGAATGATAAACGAAACACTAGAATATATTAAGATCCATTTGCACCAATGGAGACTTTTAGTACAAAACTTTAGAAGATAAAAATACGTGAAAACAAAAAATCTGATGAAAACTAGATGGAAAATTAGTAGCTCCCTATGAGCTTTTATAGAAAATTCTAATAGTGGACTAAATCTCTTGGGTTCAATGCCAATTACATCAAAGAATATTCATATCAAAAAGTGTAAAAATCCAAAAACAAGAGAAATTGCACCGAGAAAGGAAACAAATCAAGATGGAGCTTGCCAGCAAGCTATGGCCTATAGCAGCTGCTACAGGTGGCTGTAGCAGGCCCCTGACTTTTGTATGGGAGCTTTTAACATGGACGTGGCTTAGGGATTTGTTGCTAAGACCTATAGCAGCTGCTACTAGTGGCCATAGCAAGCCCATGACTTTTGTATGGGAGATGATAACATGGGCGTGGTTTAGGGCTTTGTTGTTACGACTTGTAGCAGCTACTATAGCAGCCCTCTGAATTTTGTATGGGAGAATTCTTCAATTTTCTCCTTTTTCCATTATCGTCTATTTTGGTCTTTATTTTGTCCATAATACTCAGTAGGGCCTAAAAACAACATAAACACAATGCCAAAATATAAAATACGATAAATGAAGGAAAAGGGATAAAAAATAAGGAAATAGCGAAATAAAATATCTAGAAAAATAATGCGTAAACCACTTATCAACGTTTGGTAAATACATAAGATTTATAAAAACTAGTGATATTACACTACCAAAATTTTTAAATTTTTGCAAACAAATCCGATATAACATGCTGATTTTTAAAAAAAACATGTAAATTTTTCCACATGTCCGTTTTATTAAAACGGTGTAAATGCATACACTACAAGAAAATTGATTTTCCGTGACACTAAAAAATTATCACTAAAAATCAATAATCCGTAGGTAGATGTACATAGGACTTTGAGTGACACCAACCTTTGTTGTCAATTTTAAGGGGGCGTGGTGTGATGCCAAATCAAATGTCACAATAACTTTTAATTACGGTTAATTTTTTTCCTACAGTTGCAACGAATGTCACTATATATCAAATATTACAAACAATAGAAACTATATCTATGAATTATTTTCTGGTTAATTTTTTTCCTACAGTTGCAACGAATGTCACTATATATCAAATATTACAAACAATAGAAACTATATCTACGAATTATTTTCTGGTTAATTTTTTTCCTACAGTTGCAACGAATGTCACTATATATCAAATATTACAAACAATAGAAACTATATCTACAAATTATTTTCTGGTTAATTTTTTTCCTACAGTTGCAACGAATGCCACTATATATCAAATATTACAAATAATAGAAACTATATCTATGAATTATTTTCTGGTTAATTTTTTTCCCAGTTGCAACGAATGTCACTATATATCAAATATTACAAACAATAGAAACTATATCTACAAAAGCACTACATTCATACAACCATAATGTACCTAAAAAATGTGTCTAAAGCTTAAACATATAAGTACCACAACAAGCAATACATGCTATATGTGTGCTAATTGCAATCAAGTATTCCGATAGACTTATATATTAATTAGATAACATGGTTATTATAAGCTTTCCAGTAGTTTTCATGTTGCTCATCAGATGACTTAGTTAAAGTTTTACGGTGATTTTTTTCTTCAATTTTTTTTAATTTAGGCAACGTTTTAAAATGTGGCTAAATGTGGTGTGCTATGTAAACTAAAGCGTGATTCTTTATGTAAAGTTGTCCAATAAACTGGTGTTGGGGTACAAAATCCTCCAATTTCAAAAAATTAAGTAATAAATAAAAGAGTATAATTGAAATATTTTGATAAATACTTGAGTGAGAATAATGATAGGGGTATAGAGTAAAATTTTTCTGAAACTATGTCTTTTTGATTAAATAAATTGTACAATTGTCTCTACCACAACATAGTGATTCCCTTCTTGTTCAACAATAAAAACACAATGATTCCTCATTTTTCTTGTGAGAATAATGTTGAAACACTAACCAATTAAACAATGCTTTTTTTACGACTTTTATGATAATCAACCACTACAATTTTTCCATTTTGGTAAATATTGGGTAACAGAATTTTTATTTTTATTTTTATTTCATAATTGTATATATGCTAAAATTTAAAGAAGAGATCATAATGAAACCATTCATCAATATTTTGATTTTTTGGGGGAGAAATTTGATTTTCGCTCGTGTTTCTTAGAATCATTAGATTTGATGCATGGATGTAATTTTTTCTCTAAACAAAACAAAACAAAGGTACATGTTAAAGTAGAAATTTAGATATTTTGGCATTGTACAATCCGATCTTTCACTTAAAGCATTTTTCCCTAAGAGGTATTATATTTAAAGGGCGCTATATTAGTAGGCGTGAATGGCACGTTTCATATAATGAAGCAGGGGAATTAGTTTCCATTAATAGTCTCAAACAGACAAGGAGACATGAGTCTTAATGGCCAATCAATTATTTTTATGGATCTAGAGCATGTGAGATCATATATATACTAGTGACCATCAAAGGAAAAGGTCTGACACATTTCATATAATAATATTCAATCATAGTTGCGACTCTATCTGACTCCACACTGGTAGAGTTATCAATTAGTGTGCATTATGTGTACATTTAGCATCCACCATATGTTTCGGTAAAACTAGTCTGAGTCATACAACCATATCTAACCATTAATCTATTACCATTCTATGATGATAAGGGCGACCACTAGCAATATCAATTATCACGATCGAATCACCATAGTGGAGATGTTTACTGCGATTGAGGAGTTAGGCCACTAAAAAGTGACGTTGCAAGATAACATACGAGACCTACAACAACAAGAACCACAACTAGCAATTGGCGAGTAGGAATATCGAGTGGATCCTCAAACTTTAGCAGCAAAGATGTGGGATGCCCAGATCCTTGAATCAAGTTGTCCCTTTTGGCAACATTCAATGGCAAAAGTGATATTCAAGAGCAGATCATCGCGTTCAACACACAAATGGTTATCATCAGGGTGAATGACTTCCTTAAATACAATTTGATGGCATGAGCGTTGAAGAAAGCAACCCTTTGATGGTATATGAGCATTCCGAGGTTTTCAATAAAAAGTTATCAGAATCTAACAAAGAAGATGATTCCTCAATTTTTTAGCTAGCAAACACATGAAAGTCTCCGCCACGAGCCTTTTTAATGTCATCTAAGGTTATTCTTGAAATTATGTTCCTGAGGGGACAAATATTGGACACGACGTTGTGACAACTGGTCCAACGTGATAAACCAGTATGACAAACAATGAATAAAGTCTTAGCTTATATAAGACAATTAAGCATAAAAGGAATAAAGAGATCACAAGAGATTGATAATCTAATTTGGTACAAATAACACTACGTCTGAAGGACACTCTATTTAAGAAAGGAAATTCACTACTGCAAATTAGTACAATTAGTCTTATAGGAACAACAACCCTATGTTGTCCAATGCCTCTTCCTAATCCTAGTGACTTTCTATTTAGGACTTCTTATAGAACTATTTCACTCTCAATAGTTATAAGGATAAATGGACTTACTCTGAAATCTCCTAATTCAAGGCCACTTTCTTAATACTACCCGTTTTGACATGTTTTCCAACATGTAGTCAATTACTTGTTGGACCCAGTTAATCTTGACTTTGTTTTCTATTAACCAAATTGTTTCTACATCTATTTGGGTCAGGAGCCCAAACTTTACTTGTCAATGACAGAGGGTGTGAGTCATTACATAATGAGTCATCCTACTTTCAGGGAGGATGTATCCAGCTGTAAATGGATAAGGTATATGTGATAATAGCTTTCTCATCAAAGAGGATGCAGTAGCGACATAGTTGTACCTATTTGGTTTCTCTCCTAGTTCTGTGAGTCCGTCCCTGTGAAGAAGTCCTAGTAACTTTCCAAATTCTTCTACTGGGAGATTTATCCTGTGTTTTATTACTTCACTTTAAAGTATTCCATTAGTGAACTGGAGGTTTGAAAATAACATCTTCATTATGGAGATATAAATTCTTTTTGATGATGTACATAGGAAGTTAGTGAGGTTGATTTCTTCAAAAGTTTTAAAGAAATTGCATTCCTTAAAATCTTATGGAGCTAGGGTATGAATTTTATGACAATTCGGTTGTCAACGTGTTTTAAATACCTAATTTATTCTTGTTTGGTTGTGAAATCATTAGTGATGGAGCTGGCAGTGAAGCCTAACCTTATATGGTTCATGATGAATTTTGCAAGAGTACTCTTAAACACAAAGAAAGAAAAAGAATATAGAAAGGAAAGAATGAGATGCAAGGAGAGTAAGAATGAGGTACCTATTTATAGTCTTCCTTCTCCTTATTTTAGTCTTTTAATTGATTATATTTTCTTCTAATCGATTAGATTCTTCAATCTTTCTACTTTTGGCGAGATCTTCATAAATGCTGAGATTTTATTGACTTGGCGTGCAAGATGTGCTTGAATTTGATTTGTAAATGTATTTGCCAAGATTTTCTAATCAATTAGCAATATGTGTTAATCGATCAAGACCTCACATTTAAAATTCATTGGTGCTTGTTGGGCCTTGTACTAGATTTTTGTCTTTATGTACCCCGATTTGTCATTATTTGCACCTTTTATTTATATAATACTAAAGAATCTCATTTTTATGAGTTAGAAATATTTTTAATTAAAAGAGAGGATAAATAAAATATTTATTTTAAGGGGTTAATCATATTTTCCCAATTATTTCGACCTTAAAATAAGTTTACCTCCTTTTATTAAGAATCCTTGATAAAGATTTCCCCAAGGGGAAGACACCATATTATCCTTATCCATACACCGTTGGATGTGATAGTTGGTAAATTTATAAAATTGATAAGTCAATTACATACTTATTCATTCTACTGAACATTCCAGATCATAAATTTTAAGATACTTCTCAAAATATATTGCTTTGATCACAATGATTAACATTTTTTCATTGTCGTTTATCTTTGGGATCAAAGACTTTAAATCATGTACACTCCTAGAGTATACAAATGATTTGTACAGCTTCTTCAAGTAATCATTCAGACTTTAAGCTATAAAGCATTCCTGTAAAACACTTTAAGGTTTCACCTTTGGTGCCCACATCATCTTTATGGGCCCAGGTGAATTACCTTTAGATATTTTAAATTTAAGGCAAAAAGATTTCAAGTGTCAAACTTTCTTACAGTGAGTAAATTTATATATTGGATACTTCACTTTTCTGAGATCTTCATTTTCTGACCTCGATATCATATCTTCCTCGTTGGTGCCTTTGATCATATCATATCTTCTTCGTTTTATGTTGATTCCTTCATGATTCATCCTGAGGTTGATGTTTCTTCTCATTTTCTTTGTTCAAATGTTGAAGATATTTATTCATCTTCTTTTTCATTCCTTGAACACGAGGATCCTTCATCTGATGTTGATCGTTCAACGATTGAGTATGTTCTTTCGAAGGATTGAATCCAAGTTGTACGATAGGAGCAAGATGAGGAGGATGATTCTCCGGTTTAGATTTGTTCATCTGTAAGCATTTGAATCAGGTATTTCATCTTCTCTATTATTTCCTTCTTTCTTGTATTTTTCCGAAATTCATGAAAGAATACATCTATAGATTTAAAAGTTGGATTACTTTTCTTTGAAAAAATCTTAGATGTTTATTAATGAAACAATTTCTAACACAGATTCCTATATTTCTAAAAATAAAAGAGTATCCAAGACTAGTATCTTCATTTTATTTTGCTCGTGTGTTCATCTTCTCTAGTTTGATACTTAGAGAAACTCCATATATCTTTTTCTAGAGTATCCAGAATTTCCTTGGCGGTTTTGCAACAACAAACAGAGAAGAAAGTGCTATCATCTAAAGACATTATTATGAAATTCTTGGTTTTAAGATCTATGTATATCTTTCTCTTTTCTTCTTCGGTCCGAGGATAATAGGGTTTATCCACTACTTCATCATTAATTTTATGAGATGGGTAAACCACACCTTTTACAATTGTTTCCCCCAATTTACGATCTATGCTTTCAAGAAAAAGTTTAAATATATCTTGCCAAATAAAAAGGTCGTTAATTTTAAAAGGTGGTGGTGAATTTAAAAAATATCTTAGGAAGTCATCTTCCTCCTGAGACGATTAGTACTTCAACAGGAGTTAAGCTACTTCACACAGAAGAGGGGGGGGGGGGGGGGGGTGAATTGTGTGGATTGAAAAAAGTTGGTTTTGAAAACTTTTGGAAAGTTAAATCAGAGTTTAAAAACATTTTTAAAAAAGTTTAAGCAGCAGAAAATAAATAAAATAAAATAAATAGTTAAAGGATAAAGAAGCACATAGAGAATTATAGAGGTTCAGTCAAATCAAAATGACCAACTCCTCTCCTCATGACTTGGTCTTGAGAGTTTCCAATAATACTTGAGATATTTTAGTAGGAAAGGCTCATGAACTTCATAATAAAAGGAAATGATGGTTAAACTTCAACCAAATAATGCAAGACGATGGATATGGGCGTTTGTGTCTTTTCTATAATATAATGGTGAGAGTGAAGTGCCTAATCTTCCTTCCCAAAAGTGGAATAAAGCGGTTTGTCTCCTTTCCACAAACACGAACCTTGGAGCAATTAGTCTTGAAGTTCTAAAATATTTGAGCTCAATTCCTCTAGTTTAGCAGGATAACCAAAGAACCTTTGAGATTTTAACCAATCCTATCTCTTAACCTATGAAGGTTTTAATAAAAGGCTAATATTTAACCTATCTTGGTTTTGAATAGGCTAACCAAGAACCAAGGAAGATTTTAATAATGACTAATCTTTAACCTGGGACTTATCACACAATCCTTAACCAAAGCATTTATCAGGTTTAGCTTTTAACCACAAGTAATCCCTAATTCGATAGTATTCAACCAAGATGTATATAAAAGATATCCTTGGTGAACTTTTACAATTCTATTCTTTCTGGAATTACATAAGTAACCTCATTCACAAAGAGACTTTCCTCACAAAAGTATTTGGCTATAACATCTAGTGAGAGAAAGTAAAAATAAATTTTAAAGAGAGAGAGAGAGAGTGAGATAAGGTAGTGTCAAAACATGATTCTGGATGGTTTGAAATGAGAAAAGGATCCTCTATTTATAGGCAACAGGTGTTCCCAAAATGGAATTTGCATTCAATGAATTTTCCCTTTACCTAATAAATTAACATTTATTCTAATCGATTAGGTTTTGATAAATAATCAATTGTAAATACTTTAAAATGAAAGAAAAAATATCTAGCCGTTGCACATCATTAAGGTTTTGTCTAAATGGCTTGGGACATAAGTTTGAACTAATCTAATCAATTATACAAAATCCATATTCGATGAGATACTTCAATTTTTTCCCTATAGCTATTTCCACAGCTCCTAAGTCATCTAGCACAAATCCAAGACACTTTAAAGATATTTTCTCTTTGATAAACAAATTTGAAAATTGTTTTAGTGTGTGTGCTTATAGCCTTATGCTTTTACGAAAAATATATTTGTTTACATAAGTTCACTCACTTACTAAATAAAGAGATTAACTCCTTTCCTACAAGCCCTTTGTCAAATACCATCTTTGTTTTGACATTGCTTAAGATCCCTTTAGGCTTTGGATACTTTCCTTTTTGCTTGGCTTATTCAGATAGTTCATCAGACCATAATACCTAGGTTTTCTTTACTTTGTTTTCCTATCATCAGATGGTCAAGTTCATCAAACTATAACATCTAGGTTTGCATTTTTAATTGTTTAAGTGTTGTGTTTGACTCATGAATAGTTGTTTTTAGTTATCATCAGTTGTATTTAAATGTCATCATCAAGACCAGATGTCTTGATAAAAGGTCTATTACCTACAAAACAAGGTTTCATAATATCTATTTCCACTTGCATAGGCCTCATGAGGTCTATATGAAGTAACTCAAGAACTTTTGAGGTCGTCAGATGTTGGAGCTTCTTGTGGGACATCTTTGTATGCTTACCTATTTCTAAATCTCCATAGATTTTTTCTTCTTCAATTTTCAACTTAGGTAAACCTCTGATGGCTGCTTCAGATATGATTTTTTTCATTCTCTTGAGGTTGAGATGACCAAGTTTTCGGTGCCATAACATAGTTTCATCAACCTTGGATATCAAACAAGAAGAGGACTGAGATATTCACATATAACAATTTTATTTGAATTTGGAAATCTTGATTAGCACTTCTTTCTCTTTACTGGTGACTATACATTCATACTTGTTGATTTAACATTAAGACCTTGATTACCAGGACCAATCCAACGTATTTTGAGGCCTAGGGCGAATTTAATTTATAATATTTTAAAATAATATTTTATTAAAATTAAACCAACTTTCTAAATATATATATATATATATATATATATATATATATATATATATATATATATATATATATATATATATATATATATATATATATATATATATATATATATATATATATATATATATATATATATATATATATATATATATATATATATATATATATATATATATATATATATATATATATATATATATATATATATATATATAATCTTATCATTTATTTTAATTATTTATTGTAAAGAATTTTAGAATTTGTTTTCAATAAATTTTTAAAAATACTATAGAATTTAAGTGATTTCACAAAATTATATACTTAAGAAAAAAAATTAATTCTAAACATGGCAAACTGTAATGAGAAATTGCTTAAAAATGGTGAAGTAGAAAAATTGGAGACCAATATAATCAAACACATGAACGTTGCTAGCTGGACCAATTCTTCGCCACTCCACCACAACATTTTTATATTTTTTTTAAACTTATATTAATTATATTTAAGTTGAGGTTTGTTTTTTAGGACACCTAGGCTTATTTTACAAGCCCAACAAAATGAGGCCTAAGTCGATGGCCTCACTCGCCTTGGGCTTGGGCCGACCCTGTTGATCACATAGTTAACTGATGTTGATCAAGTTTTCAATTAGACCTTCTACCAGCAATACATTTTCATGGATATGGAAACTTGTGTGGAACCTTATTTTGTAGGTAACATATGTTGTTTGATGATGATAGCTATATAGATCATAACAAATACTCAACATGACAAATATATAATACGATAACAAACAAAACATAACAGGTATTGAGCATGATAAAGAAGCAACATGATGACAACTATAAAGGATTAGAAAAGATAACACCTTGCATTGTAAAGATGCAAAGAAAGTTAACCAATATACTTAAATAAATTAAATATGCAAGCCATATGTTTGATAGAGGATTAACAAAGTCTTAGTTGAAAGTCTCAGTTGAAAAAGGACTGACAAAGTTTCAGACATCAACAAAGATTTAGACAAAGGCAAACAAGTAGATTACATCAAAAGCCTCAAAAGGAGATCTCAAGTAAAGTATCAACACAATGAATACATCAGACACATGCTTAGGGAAGTTATCTTAATTTAGTAAGTGAGTGAAACTTTTGTAAAAGCAAAAGTTCTTTCTTTATAGAAGTAGACGGCTATAAGCGCACACACACACTTAAAACCTTTTTGAAAAAAAAATACATATTAATAAGTATATATAGAAGTTGTATATAAAGTGATAAGAGCATTCAAAAATTCAGAAAAACATTTTTTACTGAAACTAATAGATTAAGACAAAGTGTCAATCGATTAGATTGACACACTTTTGAGGAACAAGGCAATTTTAAAACACTCAAACGATTATCAACAGCTATATATAACTTCTTACCTATTCTGGAAATCATAGCCATTATTTTTAAATCAGCAAATTGATTGGCTTAATCGATTAGCAATAATTATTTTTGATTTAATGATGTTTCCTCTTTTGTGGGATTTGAACCCTATAAATAGATGTCCCATTCCTCTGTTAAAAACCTCCATAATATGAATTGTGTATTGACACAATCTCTCTCTCTCTAAGTTATCATTTTCACTTTCTATCACTAGTTCTTATAGCCAAATGCTTTTGTGAGGAAAGATCTTTAGTGAGTAAGGTGTCTATGTAATTTTGGATGAGTAACAATGTATAAGTTCATCAAGGTTATTGTTTATGCACCTTGGATGAACACAATCCATTTTAGGGATAAAAATATGTGGTTAGAAGCTAAACCCGTGAAAATATTTGGTTGGAGATTGTGTTATTAGTTCTCATGTTTGATTATGTTGAAGATCATTAATATTGATGAACTTCCCTTAAGGCTCCTAGAAAGCCTTGTTCATTTGAAGGTTGGAGATTATCAATATTAATGAACTTACCATTAGGTTCATGGTTAGCCCGTTTAAAAGAATATATTAGAATAACAGTATGTTGAAATCTTAAGAGGTTAATGGTTATCTTGTTAAACCATATTGAGATCAGGTATTTCATGGAGATAAGTGTAATCACTTCAATCTACAGTTGGGAAGGAATCCTGACCACTTCAGTCTCTGTAATTCCCATGGAGAATATACAACCAATCATATCCTCTGTCTTGTACTATTATGGTTGTAGGACAACCACCATTTACTTGTACAAGGGGGTTCGTGAGTTTCACCTACTAAAAGCTCTCAAGTATTAATTGGAAACTCTCAAGACCAGTTCTTGGGGAGAGGAGTAGATCTTTATATGATTGAACCTCTATAACTCTCGTGTTTATCTTCTTACCTTAAACTCATTAATTTATGCATGTTATTTCAAAACTTATTTTTCCGATGCTTAGAAAATAGAAAATTGTTTTTCAAACTCTGATTTAATCTCGAAAAGTTTTCAAAACCATGTTTTTTCAAACCAAATAATTCATCCCCTTCTTGTGTGTGATGTATCAAGTCCAACAAGTGGCGTTAGAGCATAACTCTTGTTAAGGACTAATTGTCTCAGGAGGAAGATGACTTCTAACATAAAGTTCGTTTTCAAAACTCACCACCATCTTTTGACAATTTATTTTTTATGTGTATTCCTCAAAATACAATATTTTTCTTATTCAATGGTCCGTTTTACCCCACTCATCAAATAAATGATGAAGGAGTGGAAAAACTTCTTTTACCAAAGATAAATTTATATAAATATTATTTTAAAAAACAACCAAGGAAATGTAGGATACTTTGGAAACAATATATGGAGTTTCTCCAAGCATCAAGCCAGAGGATATGAACACATGAGGCAAAGGAATTTCTTTCTTAAAAGTTCTTAGATTATTGTTACTAACATTTATCTAGAGAATTAAGAATTGGAAAAAATTTCCAACTCCTAAATCTATAGATAGAAACCTTCGTGAATTTTAGGAAACCAAAAGAGAAGGAAATCTTAGAAGCTAATGTAATTGAAATATTATACCAACCTACACATCTTAGAAAAATCCTTAACATCATTTGTCAAAAAGGTAAAAATAATGATTCACAAAGAACGATTCCAGAGAGTTTTTGAGATACCTTTCCTAGGAGCCTCTTAAAGAGCAAACAAACCTTCCAGACTCAAAAAATTCAAAAGAAATTCAGCCCTAAACTCTCTAGTATCAAACCTCATGGAGAAAAGAAAAACTCCATTCAAAACATACCTTCTGAAACCTAAATTTAGAATCCTTCATTATCTTCTAACAAGAATCTTGCTCCCAAGAAAGACCACTAACGATTATGTCATCAAAGATGACATTATTCCCATATGGTTATTAACATAAAACATACCAACAAATTGGGTAGAAGGAGTGTTCTCTCACATGACCAAAACTAGAGAAGGACCATCAAAAGACCTACCATATGGAGCAATGATCACAACCATCCTAAGAGTCTTCAAAGTTGACTTCCTAGGAGAAAAGTCAATATCATCCAACAATGTAATCAACTCCACTAACCTCAAAGAATTGAAAGTTAATATCAAGTATTTTGAAATTAGAGATGATTGAATAAATGAGTTAGAAGAGGAAGAAGATAATGAAAACATTGACCTAAAACAATTCTAGAAGCTTTGTCAGAATATAGGAAAAGATGTGGAAGAAACTAATTCAAAAATAGGATGAATAGTACTTAGAGTAATTTGTCATGATGCTTTCTGTAAACTCCTCTTTCCTGCACTTATTTTATTTTTGGCTCCTGTAATGCATTTTCCTTCAAATTAATAAATTATTTTAGTACCTTTATTTGCTTTATATAAATATTCTTGATTGCTAAAAATTATGTCTATAGTCTTTTTTTCCTTAAATATCTTTGTAAGACATATCATTATATATTTTGCAAAAATCTTGTCACACATTTAAAAGTAAAAATATAATCTCCCACAAAGTGTGACACATTTTATGCCATAATTAGGAAACTCTTGCTAGGCACACCGTATGGTGAAAATCTTATTCTAGGGAACCTTATATAATCCCCATCGAGAGAAATATTTTCTATACACATACATCATGATACTTCTTCACCATGTAATATATCTCTATAAGTGTTTTAGGTCTTGCTCATATGCCATGACTAAGTATTATGAGACCCTGCTTAGGACAAATATGTTGTCTCCCAATATTCTGTAATACTTTCCTCATGTTACCAATGATCAAAACCATCGCTTTAAATGGAGAAATATTTCACATGCATGCTTATAATTGTTTTCAACCAATGGTCTGTATACGATAAAAATATTATGCATATTACCTTATCTTTGTATGATAAAATTCTTTTCTTATCAAGAGTAATTCCTTTTATACATGCTTCTTTATACGACATGATAAAATCCTTGCCACTTATAAATATATCTCATCACTACTTAATAGTTTGACACTTATGATATTATTAGCATAACACATGATCTATTCTTGATTATCATAATTGTGATGTTTTTCTCTATGCCATATATTGTTCTTGCCATGATATTTTATGCTTTGCTTGTATATCCATTTGCATCATTTAACCTCCTTTTGATTATGGCAAAGATGGAAAAATATACTCTCAGGGGGAGGGTATACACTCTATCTAACTCAGGGGAAGTAGTATCACTCCAATTATATATTACTTTGTATCTTTTACCACCTCCCTTGAGCGATGCGTTGTCATCATCAAAAAGGTGGAGAATGTAAAACCTTGTTTTGCAGATAATATACGTTGTTTTGATGATGACAACAATAAAGATAATAATAAATATTCAACATGATGAAGATACAATATGATAGCAAACATAATATAGCATATATTAAGCATGATAAAGAAGCAATATTGAGACAACTGTAAAGGATCAGAAAAGATAACATCATGCATAGTAAAAATGCAAAGAAAGTCAACCAATATAAACTCAACCAATATACTTAAAGCAGTTAAAGATGCAAGCCATATGTTCAATAGAGGATTGACAAAGTCTTAGTTTAAAGTCTCAGTTGAAAGAGGACTAACAAAGTTTTAGACATCGACAAAGCTTCATACAAAGGCAAACAAGTAGATTACATCACAAGCCTCTAAAGGTAATCTCAAGCAAAGTGTCAAAACAATGAATAAATCAAACACGGGCTTAGGGAAGTTATCCTAATTTAGAATGTTATACCCCAATTTTCCCCCCTAATATTTCTCACCATATCATGTCACAATGCATCAAGACACACACATTAGGGTTGTTTCTATCTTTATCTTATCTTTAAGTTTGTTCTTGAGGGATTAACAAGCACCTTGAAATGTGTATCTTGTACATGTGTTCTATTAATTAACATCAATATGTTTATATATGTTCTTTGAATGTTCATATTGTAGGTGATCACAATTGTATTCATCTCACCATCTAACCTAGGGCTTGACGGGTGATTCTCAATCAAATGGTTCTCTAATGGATTACAAGAGCTCAATTATAAAGGTCAAGTCTATGGCATAAAATATTTGTGATTCAAGGAGCTCTCTCACTTTATTTAGGTCAATACCTCCTCAAAGTTGGTGGTGGCATCCATCAAAAAGATTCATAGGTTCATGTGTTTATTTCCATGCCTTCTTGAACAAGCTTCATTGATACTTAAGCTCCATCTTTGAGTGTGATTAAATACAAAATCATTTAAAGGCCTATTATTATTCATCATGCTTCATTTTTCAAAAAAAAGTCCAAAAGATTCAAGGTTGATTCAACAAGTTTAACCTAATTGGGCAAATACTATATTCAGTGATCACAAGTGCTAACTCTATCAATATTCAACATTTTGAGTTGGTTATTTTTGCTATGGATTCTTATCATCATCAACAATAACCACTCTTCATATGACAAGATCCAATTGTGTAATAAAAATCATCAAAAGTTGAAAGGGGTTTTAAGTCATTTTGACACTCTCTGAGCTAGGGTTTATTGACTTCTAAGGATCATATCTTGCTCATTTTTTGAGATTTTTGAGTGGTTACAAAGCCATGATTATCTTTAAAGTTTCCTTAACAATATCTCTTTAGAAGTATAAGGTTAATTTTGAATGGAAGATCATTAAAAGTTGAGAAAGATTAAAAGTCTACTTGAAGAGCCTTTGAATCCTAGGGTTTGACTTCAAATGATCATAAATTGGTCAATTTTTATCTCCTTGAGCCCATCATTTTTCCAAAATAATATTTGATATGTCTAACACAACTTTGATTTTATGTGCAAGATTTGAAGATGCTTGGAAAGTTGTTGAAGAATTGAAAAATTATAGGTCTTTTGTGAATTTCCCCAAATTTGTTCATCATCTTCCAAAGACTATAACTCTTTCAATTTTTATTATTTTTGAGTGATCTCAATTCCACACTTCAATTCAATAGGTCTACTTCATGTAATATTCAGATATCAAGACCTGATTTTGAGTAGTAAGTCATTTAATTTTGAAGAACATTATAGGTCATTTTGAAGTTCAACACTTAGAATTTTTCTAAGTACAAAAACTATGTGTGTTTCTCACAATTTCAATTGATCATAACTTTTTTCTCAGACATCCAAATGATGTCTTTCTTGGAACATTGTGAATTTTATTTTGAGATGTTTCGATTTCAAAAAGAATGATATGATAAAGCCTCCTACATTGTGTGCCCCCATGCTATTGAAGTTGCTTCCATGAAACTGAATTTTTGCTTGCAGTCAGTTTGCAATTTCCATATTGTGGCTTCTAATGACCATTTTGCTGTGTGTTTTTTATTTAAACATGTTTAAAAAAGTTCCAAAGCATGATTAGAGCATTGAAACACAAGAATTATCTGAGTGTTGAGCAAGTTCAAGTCACACTTTTCTCATTTTCGGGCTTCAATTAATTTCCCTCCAAACCTCACTATTTCTTCCAATTCTTTTCACCATTCACTCTCCTATAAATAGAGAGACATATTGCACTCATTTCCTCCAGCTTGGATAGCCAAAATTACCCTGCCAATTTCTCTCCACAACTCACTTTTCTGAGTTTTCGAATTCACCCTTTCTTTGTTTTTCAATTTGATTTATTGTGCTATTCTTATTCAGTGAACTTGTGTGGAGCTTCTCAAACAAAAAGCAAGCCAAATTGTGCCTTGTTCTGTTCAAGCAAAGTCATGTTTCAGAGCAATATCAATGGACTTCATTCAGGTAGATTAAGGAACCAATTCTACTAACTCAAATTACTAGAGTGATCTATGATGTTCTTTAATACTTGCTATTAACTTAATTTTGGTGAATCAATGCATTTGATGCTTCTGTTTTTTGATTTCAAAATTTTCAAAACTCTCTGGTTTTTTCCAAATCGAGTAAGTTGTGCTTTATATAAATTTGGCACGAGGATATGGTTGTGATCATCTTGAAGAGATGCATCCAATGATACCACTATGAGTGTCTAAATTTACAGATTTGAGAATCTTGATCTCACCCTAGTTGCAGGGTAGCTGGAGTTGAAGATGACCTACATGTCTTCTTCAACCAATGAGAGTGTGACAAATGAAATGTTGTGATTGGTTTGAATTTTGTGACTTTAGTGTGCGCTTGTTGACCATAGATCACCATACATCATCACTCCCGAGTCATTAGATGTATCAGTGTGTTTTAATGAGCCAGATCCAATTCTCATATTATTTCTAATTTATTTTATTTTACAAAATTTGTTTTAAAATTTATTTTAAATTCAAAAATCCATAACTCTCTTAATTTTTATTCAAAAAATATGAAAAAAATATACAAAAGTACTTTGAATTACTTTTGACTTTGTAAATATTTTTACATATTTTTATTTTGATGTTTGATATTTTTTGTAATTTTTGTATGGTTTGACTTATTTTAATTGTTTTAAAAATACTTTTTTGATTTTAAAATTATGGGAAAATTATGGAAGGATCCAATGACCTCTTGACAAATATTGGTGACCTCATTTTTTATTTCTTTCCAATGTTACTATTTTCTACAATTTTGGTTTATTTTTCTTATTTATTTGAATTTTAAAAAATAGTTTCTTACTTTAAAAAATTCTGAAATTTTTGTCAACACTTGTTGACTCATGTTTGATCTGTGATACTTTTTTAGGATTTATTATTTGGTATTTTGATACATTTTGTGTACTTTACCAATTATTACCGTTTTATTAATCATTTAAATATTATTTGATTTTATTGAATTTTATTTTATTATTTTTTGGTCCTGATTTGGGTGTTATTTTGGGGAAAATTTCTCAATCTCATTGGATCTTGGGTGTTGATAGGTTGAAAAATCAAATCCATCAAAATGGATGAATGATGTCGATGATATTTGAAACCCTAATTTCACCTGATACATCTCCTACCTCTTCATCTTATCCCTTTCTTGCTTGTGCTACATGTTGTTAGAGAATCATTTACATATCATTTCTCTAACATGTGTGTAATACAGTGGGAGAACTGACTTGTTTTGTGTTTTATCTCAAATATTACAGATAGCAAGAGTCGCCACCGACTTTTCTTTTATCCAATAAAGAAAGGGTGAAAAGAACAGGAAAGACCTTGAAGATTTTGAGTTCGGGGGATAGGTTATAAAAAGGGAAGGTGTTAGCACCCTTTTCATCCATAGTTATCTATGGGCTCTTAATCGCTAGCTCACTTTTGAAAATTGCTTTTTTGTGTATGTGTTTTGAAAATATTTTAGAAAAGCTAACTTTGTAATGATTCTTGTATTAGTCCTCAAGAACGCGTACAAAGTGTTTTCTTGAAAATATTTGTCTTGAAAGCGTGATGTGAAAATGTTTTGTTTTTTTTAAAGGTTTGTGAGCAAACGATTACCCATATTCTACCCACTCAAGGTCATTCTTGTACTTTTACTTCTGCTTTAGAGATAATGTTATTCGTACTATTAGTTGGTAGGTAGCCCCATCCATTGGATGTAAAGGGATGGGCGAAGGGTCATCATACGGTTGTCGAAGATAACTTGTAAGGAAGCTTTAGCAGTTTTGTTAGGGACTAGATCATTTTTCGAAATGAAATGTCAAAGGGTCATCGAGGGACTATGATCTTTTATTCGAGGGTCTTTGCTAAAGCATCCCCACTTTCGAGGGGCATCACTGTTTGTTCCGAAGGCAATGAAGAGAGGTTACCTTAAAGGTGTAAGTGTGCAGAGTGTATTGTTTCAGTTATTTATCTTGAGATTAGATTTTTCTTTCATTTGGTTTAATCTTGCCATACAAACCCTAGTTACTAAACAGTAATATAGTAAATATAGTAGCAGAAGGTAAAGGCAGAAACGTAAACCTTAAACTATTACAGAGCTTTGTGGCAGTTACATAATAAAGGTGCATAAAAGAAATCATAAAACTATTACATCCCGGAAACAATTACATGATAATAAAAAATACGGGAAAAATAAAACTACGCTATTACAATTGATCGCGCCCTATACATTTTATCTACGAATAAGAGAAAAGGAAAATAAAAATAGAAAAAGAATATAAAAAAGAAAAATAGTTTTGATGAAGGCTAATTAAATAAAAACCTAAAAAATCTAATTAATTTTAAAATTAATCAAAAAGAGTTAATTAATTAGTTGATAAAAAGGGTTAATTAAACCTAAACCTAACTAAATTAAGGTTTAAAAAAGGGTTTATTTTTAGGTTTAATGGTTTAGGGATAAAAATTAGTTTAAAAAAAAGATTAGGGTTAACCAAAAATAATAGGGTTAGGGAAAAATGACAAACAAGGTTAGAAAATAGAAAAAATATGCAAAATGCCAGGGGTGGGTGTTGAACCCACACCCTTTTCCTTCTTCCTAGTATAGCTTGCCATTACACCATGCATTTGTTGGTGTTAGCAGAACAAACATGCTGCAATACATATAAAACCTACAAAAATATGAGAAAATTGAGAAATTTTGCAAAAGGCAGGGATCGAACCCATGCCCTAGTACAATAATGCCTTAATGTGTGCGCTTCTACCACTGGGGTGGTCATACATCCATTTATTACTGAAAACAATTAAATATATAATAAACAAAAATCATTGGGCCGGAGAAGCGCCAAAGCCCTAGCTCCAGTCGTCTTCTCCTGTGATCATGTTTTTCAACCTGCAAAAACAAGGAGTGTTAGAGATCCAAATGGACCCTAGACCCCTAAATCAACCCTCCAGAATCCAATGGTGTCCTTGGTTTTGACTAATTCCCCTTGTATAAAGAGATACAACGTTAATATGACAAATCAGTGTAAACATAGCAACACATGATTCTGGCATCATGGGGGCCATGCGATGGTTCAAACCTGCATATTGACATCTCAGAAGAACATTAGTGGTGTTAGTTTCGATTAAAGCATGCTGGAAATAAAAATATGAATTTACACAATATATGGCAATTAGACATGCATGGGATGTTATTTTCAGGCCTCTTGGATCATGACAATCGATCTAATCTTACCCTACAATGCTTCTGAAGTTGAATGTGATGGTTGTCTTGCTTTGAGAGCGGCTGCAAAAAGGGTTTAAAGTTTGCCATAGTTTTGGAGAATTTGAAGTTTTGGAATAATGGTCTCTTGAAAGTTTTTCTATCCCTTTGTCTTGTGTGAATTAAGAGTATATATAGGCTATGAATTAGGTCAAAAAAGTGGGCTTGGACCTTTGCAAGAAAACCTTGATTTTGTTTAATTTATTTTGAATTTAAATAAATAAAATAAAAAATAAATGGAATAAAAATAAAAGTGGTGTGTGAATGGATTCAGAGGTTCACTGTGAGTTACAAAACATGCTTGGACCTTGAAACATAAGCCCAATAGCCCAAAAATTCATGTTTGATCAATTTAGGTTTCATTCATTTTCTCAAAATTTCCCAACCCGAACCAATCATAACTCTCTCAATTTTTATCATATGAAGATGATCTTGGACTTTTTTGAAAGCTCAAGATGTTATCTATAATCTTTATGTTGATCAGTTTTTCAATTTAAGAATTTATCTTGATGTAAGTTCCCTTGACAAAAAATGTCTTTTTGTTGACTTTTGAAATGACCTATAATATATTGACTCATATCTCTCAAATGAAGCATTTTTTGGACTTGATCTTAGAGATTCAAAGTTGTATATAATTGAATTTCCTTCAACATAAGCTTTGGTTGAGCACAATGTGATGAAGCGTGTGAAAGTTATGCTTGGTCAAAGTCCAGTTGACTTCTCCTTAAGAAAACCCTAATTTAGTAACTTTTGATGAATCTTAAGTTTTCTTGATGAATCATGATCAACCCTTGATCAAATTATGAATGTGACTTTAAAATCTAGATATTGACCAAAAAAATTTAAGTTTGACTGTATGTTGACCACATTTGACTTTTTGTCCAATATAGTTAATTTTTAGTCGTCTGAGCAATTGACTGAGCAAACTTATGATGCAAGGCTTGAAATTTGGCATAAGAATTCCTTGAGACATATGAGGAACCATGAAACCCACTTGTCGCATTAGAAGCTCAAATTACTTTGAGAAAACCAAAACCATAATTATAGGCCACTGCTTAGGAGGAAAATTTGTCTGATCAAACCTTAAGTAGCCTTGAGCAATTAAAAACTCTAGAAGCATAAGGAGATATCTTGAAGAAAACGGGAGGGGAAATTTTGGGGTATATCAGCTTCCCCTGTTGAATCTTTTTAATTCTGAAGAGTTAGATTGGCAAGTATGCCATTCATGATCTGAAGGTGGAAGAGGATTGAACACTTAAGTGCCCAGAAATTTGCACTCACTGGTGCATGAAGTAACGTTGTAGGTTGATAGTATTGCTTGAATATACTTAAAGATTCCATTCAGAGAGATGATATAATGTCACCAGAGATGGGCTTGTAGATGCCATCCAAAGTAACTATTGATAGGAGTACCAGAATGAGTCCACACTCGACTTGATCTGATGGAATGAAAATTTTCGAAGAAAAATGCTTTTTAGAATGAAGTCCCTGAAGGAGATGCTTTTCAGAATTTAGTCTCTGAAGGGAGATGCTTTTTAGAATTCAATATCTGAGGGAAATCTTTTGGTCATGCATATAGTCTCCCCGTCCTGTTTCGAGAATCCATCTACAATCTGTTCTTTTTTGGTAGACCCGTCCTGTTTCGGGAATTCATACCACTTGGTCATATAGATAGTTTCCCTGTCTTGTTTCAGGAATTAATCTCTGACCCGCTTTTTGTTGGTAAACCCGTCCTATTTCGGGGATTCATACCACCTTTTCATATAGATAGTTACCCCGTCCGATTATGGGAATTAATCTGCGACGCTCTTTTTTTGTTGGTAAAATCGTCCTGTTTTGGGAATTCATACCGCTTGGTCATATAGATACTTTCCTCGTCTTGTTTCGAGAACTAATATCTGACCTATTTGAAAATTGCTGATGATATTCGTCTGTTTGCGAACTTTACCTGAAAAGGCTAAATTAGATTTATGTAATGTTGTGATGCATGTAATGCATTAATGATGCTCTTAAGATAAATGAGAATTTTATATGAGTTTTAGTATGCATATGCTATGATGTATTATGAAATGATGTATGGGTGCAATATTTTGTTGAAGCGTATCGGTAACTCCTTGTAACAATGTCTAGCTGGGGAAAATAAATCCCGGACTATTGTTGGGAATGAAGAAAGTGATTCCTCAATTTCTATTGGGAATAATTTTGTTGGGGATTCTCGCTTTCTGTTTAAGGGTATTACGCGAGGGATTTTCGGCTTCTGCTTGAGGATAGAGGCATTCAAGGAGAGTCGGTCGTTCGCCATTCTTTTTGAAGGATTTGATTCTTACGTAACCTGACTGGGGATAAGAAAGATGGATATTCCTCCAGTGTGCTATTTGTCCAAGTTTCAGATACCATGGAAACACTTTTGGGGATAATGACTTTGATTAAACCCTGCTGGAAAAGAGAATTTTGTTAGGGGTTTACGGCGTTGGATTAATAAACTATGTTGGGGAATTAAATTCCTGTAAATTGTGTCGAGGGAATAACTCTGATGGGGATTGGAATTTTATAGTCTATACTGAAGAAGTCTCCACTGTATGCTGGGGAAATGATCAAACTTCCTTATCCGCTAGGGGATCTATTGGGGATGATGATCAGATCAAGCTATCCATTAGGGATATGGAGGTGAACTACTTGAAGATTCCTGAATCTCTTCTTGTGGGCATCTAGACTTGCTGAGGAATATATCTCTGTTGGGGACAATCTTGCAAAGATAACTCTATAGAGATAGTTTCATGGAGATTGCTCTGTGGGGATTTATGAATGACTTAAACATTATCCCACCTCCTAGAGTATTTGATAAATGCTAATCATGTTTTCACGCATATATTTGTAAATGGTAATCATATTCAAATGCATATGCTTATTCAATATAATCATTGGACATTTTCGCAAACAAAATAGAGAAAATAAAAAATAGTTTTTTTTTCTGAAATTGAAACTGATTGTATTGATTTGGGAGATTTATCTATAAACAAATAGTTTTATACAAAGAGATGGAAGTCCTAGTAAGAGGAAATCTTCGTGAATGAAAAAAGTGTACAAAGAGAAACAGAGAAAAACAACTATGTGGAATTGATGCCATCGAGTTTTAACTGTGCTATTGCCCATATGTATTCAAGCATCTTATCCCTTGTTGTCGAAAGAAGTTTACTGGATTGATTTGTACCGTTTGAACTTGACGTCGATAATCATGCTAGCTGTGAATAGATGGGTGACCTAACGGGACATAGTCGTACGCTTTAATCCCTAACTTTTGCCTATACCGTCCTTTTGGTTTTTCAGTCCACTGTGATATCCTTTTTTGCCCAAGTCGCCTTTTCAGGTTTTTGACTAGTTGGGTGTACAATTCTTTTATATATATATATATATATATATATATATATATATATATATATATATATATATATATATATATATATATATATATATATATATATATATATATATATATATATATATATATATATATATATATATATATATATATATATATATATATATATATATATATATATATATATATATATATATATATATATATATATATATATATATATATATATATATATATATATATATATATATATATATATATATCCCTAGTTTTTTCCCGAACCCTTTTGGTTTGCCGGGATGCCCTTATTTTTCCTAGGCCAGTCAACCTAGCAGGTCTCTTTTTCACGCGTAGTATTTTTTAACTATGTCCACGTTCACAAGGTACTGAAGATCCTCATTGTCCATGGTGGTAAGTATCATAACCCCACCAGAAAATATTTTCTTGATCACAATAGACCCTTCGTACGTGGGAGTCCATTTTCCCCTAGGATCACCTTGTGGTAAGATGATGCGCTTTATTACCAAACCGCTAATCAGATACACCTGAGGTTTGATCTTCTTGTTAAAGGCCTTGATCATGCACTTCTGATACATTTGACCATGATAATCAGCCGCGAGCCTCTTCTCATAAATCAAATTTATCTGGTCCAACCTGGTATGGATCCACTCGTATTCGTCTAAACCAGCATCTTTGATAAGTCTCAAAAAGGGAATCTGGTCTTCGATAGGTAAGACCGCCTTCATACCGTAGACAAAAGAGAATACGGTTTCCCCAATTGATGTACATGCTGAAGTGCGATAACCATGAAGAGCGAATGGTAACATCTCATGCCAATATTTACATGTCACTGTCATTTTCTGCAAAATAGTTTTAATGTTATTGTTGGCGGCTTCCATTGCACCATTCATCTTCGGTCGATACGAAGAAGAATTATGATGTTTAATCTTAAACTGCACACATATTTCCGTGATTATAGTGTTGTTAATATTTGTACCATATCAATGATGATCCTCTCGGGTATGCCATACTGACAGATAAGGTTATGCTTAATGAATCAGGCCACAACATTCTTGGTAACAGAGGAAAACGAGGCTGCTTCAACCCACTTTGTAAAATAATGAATAGTGAACAGGATGAAATAGTGTCCATTAGATGCATTAGGCTTAATCTCTCCAATCATATCAATGCCCCATATTGCAAACGACCAAGGAGAAGTCAAGTCATTCAGAGGAACTGGAGGCACATGTACTTTGTCAGCATAAATCTAGCATTTATGACAAGTTATGGAATGGCGATGGCAATCAGTTTCCATGGTTGACCAATAATAACCTGCTCTTAGAATTTTCTTAGCCATCGTATTCCCCTGGAATGAGTGGAAAAGATTCCCTCATGCATATCTTCCATAATCTTCTCAGCTTCCTTCTTGTCTATAACGAAGCAGATTCGAATCATGATTACGCTTGTACAAAATTATGTTACTTAGAAAGAACTTGGAAGAAAACCTCCATAGTAATTTCTTATCTTTGATAGATGCCCCCTCAAGGTACTCTTGGGCTTCGTGGTATCTTTTTACTTCATGGTACCAAGGCTTTTCCTCTACTCCATCAGTATCAACTTCGTAGCAATATGAGGGTTCGTCTAATCTCTCAATAGTGATTTGAGGAGCTTAATTATCCCATCTGACTTTAAACATAGACGACATAGTTGCTAATGCGTCTGCCAATTGATTCTCTTCTCATGGGATGTGTTCAAAAGTGATTTCTTTGAAGTATGGGATTAACGTCAATACATGCTCTTGATAAGGGATGATATTCAGGTGCTTCGTATCCCATTCTCCCTTGATTTGGCTTATAATTAAGGATGAGCCCCCATATACATCCAAGAACTTGACTCTCATATCGATATCAGTTTTGATTCCCGTGATGCATGCCTCGTATTCTGCCATGTTGTTGGTACAGTTAAAGCAAAGTATATCCGTAAACGACATATGGAAACCTTTGGGGGAGACAACCACAACACCAATTCCATTTCCAAGTGCGTTATAAGCTCCATCAAAGACCATAGTCCATCGGGATCCTGGCCCGGGTCTTTCATATGGTTCAGGTTCTTCATAGTTAGTAACAAGCATAATATTCTCATCTAGGAACTCAAAATTCATAGTCTGATAGTCGTCTATAGCTTGATGAGCCAAATGATCTGCCAGAATAATTCCTTTGATTGCTTTCTGAGTGGTGTACTGAATATCGTATTCTATCAAGACTATTCACCATCTTACTATTCTTCCAAATAGAGCGAGCTTCTCGAAGATGTATTTTATTGAATCCATCTTAGAGATCAACAAAGTGGTATAATTCAACATATATTATCTTAGTCGGCGAGCAGCCCATGCCAAAGCACAACAAGTTTTCTCGAGTAGTGAGAATCTTTTTTCACAGTCAGTAAACTTTTTGCTAAGGTGGTATATTGCATGCTCTTTTCGACCAGACTCGTCATGCTGCCCCAGTACACACCCCCATTAAGTTCTCTAACACTGTTAGGTACATGATCATAGGTCTACCTTTAACTGGTGGCATCAGTATCGGAGGTTCTTGGAGGCACTCCTTAATTTTGTCGAAGGCTATCAGACATTCTTCGTTCCACTTCACTACTTGATATTTCTTCAGCAACTTGAAGATTGGCTCACAGGCAGCGGTCAAATGGGAAATGAATTTGGAAATGTAGTTAAATCGTCCCAAGAAACCTATCACTTCCTTCTCAGTACGGGGAGCTGGAATTTATTGAATGGCTTTAACCTTCGTAGGATCAAATTTAATACCTTTATCACTAACGACGAAACCTAGGAGTTTACCGATCTTACCCCAAAGGTGCCCTTGTTTGGATTCAATCTCAACTTGTACTTCTTTAATCTCTCAAACAGCTTGTGTAGGTGATAAATATGTTCTTCTTCAGTCTGAGATACGGCTATCATGTCATCAACGTAAACCTCTACCTCATGATGGATCATGTCATGGAACAAAGCTACCATAGCATGCTAATATGTTGCATTGGAGTTCTTCAAACCAAAATGCATAACTTTGTAGCAGAAAGTACCCCATTGTGTGACAAAGGTAGTCTTATCCATGTCTTCAGGTGCCATCTTGAATTGATTATAGCCAGAGAAGACATCCATGAAGGAAAATACTTTATGATGAGCGGTGTTGTCAACCAGAACATCAATATGTGGAAGCGAAAAGTCATCTTTGGGACTTTCCCTATTCAGATCCATGTAGTCTACACACATACGAACTTTGCCATCCTTCTTAGGTACTGACAAAACATTTTTCACCCACTGAGGATAGGAAGTGACAGCTAAGAAACCTATATTTAATTGTTTTATAAGCTCATCTTTGATATTTTCATACATCTTGGAACGCATACGACGAACCTTCTATTTTAATGGAGAACAACCTTCTTTCATTGTAGACGGTGAACCACAATATCAGTATCAAGCCCTGACATATCTTCGTATGACCAAGCAAAAATCTCAATATAGTCATGCAACATCTAGAATAATTTGGTTTTGACACTGCCTTATAAATTGGAACGTATCTTGACCTCTTTCTTGTCCTCTTCAGTACCCAAGTTCACAACCTCGACTGACTCTTCATGCGGCTGTATAGCTCTTCCTTCTTGCTCTAACAGTCTAGCAAGCTCTCCAGATAATTCACAATCTTCCTCACCTTCATCCTTAGCATGGTAAATCAGACTTTCAAAATCGTAATTGACAATAGCAGAATTGTTATCAATGGGATCCATAATGGATATGGATCTGCAATTTGTCGTATGGGTGTGTGTAAGAACACATACCTATTTTGAAAGCAATAAAGTAAAAGAAAGACAAAGAGCACTAAATTTTAATGCAAATGTCCTATGATTTATTAAATGAAAAAATGCGAATGAAATATGAAAACCCTAATAGATGGACCGTTGTGCCCCGGGAAAGGCACAATGCTTAAAGTTATTGTTTTAAAATTACATAACCAAAAAAATTGGAAGCACGGAAACAAAAAATAGAATTTACTCCTGATTAAAGGAGATTGGTATAACATCTTCAGTCTTCCAATTTCCCAACCCATTGCAGATGGTAGGAAAAATCCAACTGTCTAGGTCATAGTCACTATCAGCATCTTCTACCGTGTTGACCCCATTGTTGCTAATACGGAATGCTGATCTCCCAGCACGAGCACGATGAATAGCCCTCTGAGCCTCTGTAGTGAAACCCAAACAAAAATTTATCAGATTTGTAAAGAATGTTGGAAAGATAAACCCAAGTAGTGTAACCATCTTCTTCTACCACAACTCTAGTGTCTTTCAGAGAAGCCATTATGGGTGGAACCCTGGTAACCTTAGGAATAACATAAATATCTTTAGTAACGGTAGTTGTCTGAGGAATAACGTCAAAGGTCTGGCAGGGAGTCTCGATGAATTCTCTGTCCATCTCATTATACTTAAAGGAGTTCAAGTGACTCACCATGTACTCTTCTTCACCATAAACCATAATAATTTTTCCTTTTACGGGATATTTCAACTTCTGGTGCAACATGGAAGTAACAACACCCGCCCCATGAATCCAAGGGCGTCCAAGTAAACATGAATAAGCCATGAAAATGTCCACCACATAGAAGGTAGAGTCGAATACCTGCGAACCTACTTTGATCAGAATATCCACCTCTCTGTGCACCATTCTCTTTGAACCATCAAAGGCTCTAACTACAACGTCACCAGGTTTCAGCACAACCCATTCACAGTCAAGCCTGTCTAGAGCACCCTTCGGTAAAACATTTAACGAGGAACCCGTGTCAACCAACACATGAGCTAAGGTAGTTCCCCCACACTCAATAGAGACACGTAGGGCTTTGTTATGGTTTCTTCCTTCAGGAGTCAAATCAGCATCAAAGAAGCCTAACCCATTATCAATCGTCAGGCTAGCAACATAATTATCAAATTGCTCAACGGAAATTTCTTCCGGTACATGAGCAGATTTCAAGAACTTCACCAAAGCCTACGCATGGGATTCAGAGCATAATAATAGGGATAACATGGATATCTTGGAGGGGGTCTGCCCCAACTGTTCAACAATCTTATAGTCACTTTTTCGTATAATTTTCAGTACCTCCTTTATCTCATGCCTGGAGGTATCTTCAGCAGTAACCTCTTTTGGTGTCTCATCTTGGGCAGACTCAGTGATATGTTCTTTACCTTGAGTCTCAATAGTTGGCTCAGTAGCAATAACACGAACTGGTGTAGCAACAGTCTTCAGAGAGATTTCTGGAGAGAAAACACATCCACTTTTGGTAACCTTAATGGTACTGGAAATATTGTCAACTTTGGTATCAATAACTTCAATATCTTCACTTTTGACAACCAAGGGTTCTTGCGTGACACCATGGTAGTAAACACCAGCTCCATAATTCCAAGGGATAGCCTTATCAGGGGAATGTGGAAATGGCTCTGGGGCTGTAATGATCAAAGGAGAAACTCTAGGTTCGGCCGTAATCTTCACAGGGCCTTTGGAAGTAATCCTTATAGGAGTTTTGGAAATTACAGACACATCTTCAAGATCCAAGTCTTGAAATAAATTCTACATATAAGGAATCTTCTCAACTAGAATTATATGGTTATCCATTAAATATTGAATACCTTCTCTCAGCAGTTTGCAACCATTGGATTGGGTTATGCAGTAGTAGCATCTTTCAATGCAACCCGGAAATAAACCGGCTTGCAACTGATTCTTCTTAATAATTATTAGGGGAGTCATCAAGTCACTTACAGTGGAAACATAAGAAACATCTCTGATAGCCTTTGTCGTGCTTAAGCATGGGTGCAGTAATCACATTAGGAATCTCGGGAGGATCAAATTAAATCTCTTTAGAGTCAATCATATCCTAAATCTTATATTTCAGAGCCCAGTAACTATTTGTGTCATGTCTGGGACTATTGGAATGATATGCACACTTTACACTAGGATTGTACCAATGAGAGTAGCTGTTAGGATTCTAAGGAGGAACTCTCAACGTAATCAGCTCTGCCTTTAATAGATGTTGCAACGACTGAGACAATGGCATGTTGATCTTGGTAAACTATCTCTTGGGTGCATCCGAACTACATTGATTGCCCTATTGATGTTGTGTTGGTGCGGGATTAGAGATTAGTACCACCCTCATAGATTGGTTGCGATCACCTCTACCACGACCCTTTTGGCCATACACACCATTAGCTTATTTTTTCACGTTGAATGTCTTCTTCACAGTACTTGAAGATGTAGTCACCTAAATTTTCCCACTTCTGATTCCACCTTCAACATGTTCCCCTGTTAATATCGGCTGAGTGAATCCTACTAAAGAGCTTCCGATCAGATTATTGAAGAAAGGATTTGTTAGAGTTCCCATAAACATGTCAACCAGATCCCTATTGGAAAAAGGATATTGAACTCTTCATACTAGACCTCTCCATTTTTTGGCATACTCCTTAAAGCCTTAATCCAAGCCCATGGTCATATCTGTAGTTGCACACAGGTTGGTGGAAGATCAACATTGTATTGGTATTGTTTGTAGAAAGAAGCATCCAAATCTTCCTAAGTACGAATATCGGTCCCCTCTAGTTGATAAAATCATTCCAACTGTGTCCTAGACAGGCTCTCTTGAAGGAAATGCACCCATAACTTCCTATCAGCAGTGTGTGGTTGAATCTTCCAGAAATATGACCTCAAATGAAGCTTTGTGAAAGAAACACTGTCATACTTTGCAAAAGTAGGGACCTTGAATTTATGAGGAATAAAAACCTCTGAGACTAAACCCATCTCTTTAAAATACAACCCAGGAACTCTCTGGATCTCCATAGCATTTAAACGATCTTCCAGCTGTTTGTATTTTTCATCAGCAGGAGGATACTGTTCATCAGAATAGTCTTATTCATCTTTATTAGAATATTTGCCAGAACCAAGATTGCTTCCTTTCTCAGCCTTCAGACTCTTACCATCTTCACCCTAGTTGTCATCTTCATTTGACGGGACATCACAGTCTTGAGCTTGCTTGATAGGACCTCTGGACCTTCTTCCCATGTTGAGGATGCTGATTAGATTCCTTTTCTTTTTCTTCCTCTCTTTGGTGATGAGGGTCTTTAGTTATTCCTACCCCTTGGCTAAGTTGAGGAACATTTCTTTGAACTGAGCATTTTGGACCTAAATATCTTTGGCTGTTTATTCGAGAGTCATCTTTTATGGAAATAAACAACAAGAAGATGAGAAAACTGTCAGGGGAATACCTGTTATGTAATGATATGTATGGTAAGTAGATGCATATGCAATGTGTGATACGGTGGGAGAACTAACTTGGGATGTTTTGTGTTGTATCACAAATGTTGCGGTTAGCAAGAGTCTCCACTGACTTTTCTTTTATCCAAAAAGGAAAGGCTGAAAAGAATGGGAGAGACCTTTGATATTATTTCTTGAGTTCTGGGGGTAGATTATGAAAAGGGAAGGTGTTAGCACCCTTTTCATCCATAGTTATCTATGGGATCTTAGTTTCTTGCTAGATCACTTTATTTGTTTGAAAATGTGCTTTGTGGTGGTTTTTGAAAGTATTTTTGAAAAGGCGCCTTCGTTTAGGCAAACTTTATAATAATTCTAGTTTGTAAGAACGCATACAAAGTGTTGAGGTTTTGAAAATGTTTCAAGTTTGGAAGATGTTTTGAAAGTGTTTTTGAAAGTGTTGGTGTTTGTTTTGAAAATAAGCAAGAGTGTTTAATTTGAAATTGAGAAAGCAACTAGGAACAATCTACCTACTCAAATGTCTTAGTTCATTTCTTCCTTTCCTTTGATATTACTATCTTACCATTGATTTGGTAAGAAGCCTTATCTTTTGATATAAAGGGACGAGTGTTGGGTCATCGTATAGCCATGATAGCAATGTTGTGAAATATCTTAGCAATTCTCTTTGAGGGACTAAGATCATTTTTGAAAGGCAACATTTGATAGAATTGAATATATTGAATATATGTGCAAGAATTGAATAAAAAATGCAAAAATGAAAATGGGTAAAGAAATGATTTTGTTTGATTTTATGAAAGGTTTTAACCTAAACCTAATTGAGAAAATAATTAATGAAAAATTAACTAAAATGAATTTAAACTAATTAAGAAAATAAATTAATTTAAAATGATTTTTTAGGGTTTTTTATGAAAAGGTTTTAAATAATAAAAATAACATGAGAATTGATTAATTAAAAGGAACCTAAGTTCTAAATTAATTTTAATTTACAAGAAAATAACGTAATAATTAACCTAAGTGTAAACATTAATTATTGTTAAAAGGAATTAATTTGTTAAGAGAAAACATTTTGGTCTTTTGTTTTATGAAGAAAAATAACATATTAATGAACATTTTTAAATATGTAAATAAATAAAATATATTTTAGGATTTTTATTATTATTAATAATAATAATAATAATAATAATAATAATAATAATAAAAGAAATAAAAATATAAAAGAAAGAAAATGGGCCAGGATGTATGAAAATGGAACAGAGAGTATGAAATAAATAAAATAATAGGCCCAACATTAGGGAGCACAGCGCCTGCCTTCAAATAATAAAAAAAGAGAAAAATATGAAAAAAG
Organism: Vicia faba; assembly: GCA_948472305.1. Taxonomy (NCBI): domain Eukaryota; kingdom Viridiplantae; phylum Streptophyta; class Magnoliopsida; order Fabales; family Fabaceae; genus Vicia; species Vicia faba. The sequence goes on from OX451735.1 coordinate 1,231,177,851, forward strand.
AACCAAAAGGGTACCACTGGGGCTCGAACCCAGGTCCCTCAGGTTACAGGGGCGCGCTTTAACCACTGGGGTTGTGATACATTCGTTAACTTAAACACAACAATAAGTATATGATACAAGTCTTTCCCTGGCTGTTTGAAATCATCTTCTTCCTCCTTCATGCGAGCGCAGACACCATGTCCACCATTGTTAACCCTGTAACTTTCTCATTTCATGACCATTTTGAAAAGTACAAACATGAAACTTGTTGGAAATTTCATCATAAATTTAACCATATAATTTAATTAAGCTAAAAATCAAAGGTTAAACTTAATTTTGTTTGATAACAAATGCGTGCCCTAACTGGCCAGAAGCAAAATTATCCAAACACAAGCAAGTAGAATGTAAACTAGGGACATGGTCAGCTTGAGGGCAATAATATCTACATTTTTACTTCAGAATATATGCACAAAGGATACTTGTATCAAGATATTGATGTTTGAAAACTTACCTCTTGCAGCTGGATTTGAATATAGACTTTGAGCAAGTTTTGAAGAGTGGAGATGATCAGGTTAGCTTGCCTGGACCTCCCTGAATGTGTTGCAAGTCTTACTTTGCCTTGAAGACGGCTGAAACTCCCTACTCAAGTCAGGATGGAAGATTGAGTTTCAAAAATGGTGGATGATGGAAATGTGATTACAGTCTTGAAACAGGGACTGGGATAACTTCTATATGTGTATTAGAAACTTTGTGGATGGTTTGGCCAGGAAATGCTTGAGGAGATTTTGAGATTGGATTCAAAAATTAGAAATGACATGTTTTGGTGCTTGTATGGCAATTTCTGGTTTTGGGGAGTTTGAGGGAGTTTGAGAGCTTGTAAAATTGTGTGTTAAGTTGCATAAGAGTGTCCTGATATAAAGGAAAAGGTTTTGAGACTTGAGATGGTCAGAATCACAAAAGCACAAGTTATGGGATTTTTGCTTGTTTTTGAAGCAAGCTTGAAACATCTTGTTCCAATGTGAAGTAAAAACTTGTAGGGTGGTTGTAACCTTTAAACATGCTTATTTTTATTGTGTAGGGGATGCTTGTGTAGAAAGAATAAGTTAAATTCTCAAGACAAATCGAATTTGTGATTAAAGCAACTTTACTAGAATGGAATGGTTACTTTCTTCCCAAAATGGCAATTTGGTTTGCATAATGCTTAAATCAATTGGAAAATTGATCAACCAATTGTATAAAAATTAAATTATGGAGTGATTAACAAGTTTGAGGTCTGCAAAGTAAAGATTATGCATCATGGCTATGAATTGGTCAAGTGTTCATCACAAATTTTGCCTTGTAAATCAAGAATGAAACCCTAACTTCATCTCTTCGATTATCTTAGCTCAAACATGATCTCAATGAGTTCTTGGACTTTTTGGAAAGCTTGTAACATCATCTACAACATATTTTTTGGTAATTTTTTAGAATTCCTCTTGGAAATATGTGAAAAATCGCCATGAAGTTAGGTCAAATTCCTGCATAAACTAGGGAAAAATTTCACTAAGTTTCCAAGTTTCATGAACATGTATTCACAAAATCATAACTTGAAATACATGCATTTATAGGAGAAGTAGTATTCTAAAATGTTTTAGATCTCATTGATATCTACAACTTCCATGTTGAAAGTTTCCTTTGAATCATCTTTCATCATGGTGAAAAATTGACTCAAAGTTGTGAAAAATATGAATTTTCAAACACTTAGAAAAATTTCTAAGTTTAGAAATTTTGACTTTTCAAAATGAAATTTTGAATTTTTTATTTCTTGGTGAACAAGTTTCATATTTTGACATGTTTTGATGAATTGTGATCTTTGACACTTGATTTTGACCAAAAAGTTAAAGTTTGACTTTTCAATGCATAGTTGACTTTTGATCAGTTGACTGAAAATTCATCTGTCAAACCATTGATCTTGAGCCATGTTTTGAGCCATGACATTAGGTCAAAATGATTCAATTTAATCTTTGAGATCATGTCTCCAACCAATCTACCATTTTCTAGGTCAAAAATCAGAAATTGCACTTCCTCAGTCAAAACCCTAATTTTGACCATTTTGCCCTTTTGATGATCTGATCAAATTTCTTGAGGAATTATGGTCCAAACTTGATCAAATGACATATATGAGTTCATAATGTTGATATGAATAAAGAATTATGAAGTTTGACTGTAAATTGACCACAATTGACTTTTTCCCCAATACAGTTGATTTTCAGGTCAACTGATCAATTGACTGAGCAAAAATGTGATCCAAGACTTGAAACTTGACAAGAGAAATATTGAGAGTCCAAAATGTTCCATGAAATTCATATGGGGAATTAAAAGTCCATTTATCCTTGTGCAATCGCAAAACCTAATTTTTAGTCATCAGTGCTTGAGGAGGTGTCTTGAGCTAATCAACCCTAGTGTAGTCTTGAACCACATGAGATCTTGTGAGAGATTACTTAATAAATGAGAAGGACATTTTTTGGGTACAACAGCTGCCCCTGTTCAATCTTCTTAAAACTGAAGAGTTAGATTGGCGGATCCGCCATTCGTGACTTGAAGGTGGAAGATAATTGGACACTAGAGTGCCCAGAAATTTGCACTAGAAGATGAATTGTGAATGGGCTTATAGATGCCATTTGGAGGAATGATGGTAAACACTGGAGGAAGTATCAACACAAATCTTTGGTCGATTCATACTAAAACTTGATGTTTTACCCGTGGGAGAAAAGAGTTAGTAAAAATGCAGATGTATGCATGATGTTCACAAGATGAATGAGATCATGTTAAATGAATTTTGTATGTATATGTCATGATGTATGAATGTGAGATACATGTTTTTGTCCGGGAAAATAAATCCCTGACTGCTGCTGAGGAGTTTTGGGGAGTTGACTCCCGGATTTCCGTTGGGGATGAAGAGTATACATATCTCCAAACTTTGTTGAAAAGATGCTTCTACTGGGGAATATCTCTTGAACGTTAGTTGTTATCTGGTCGGATCCAAGCTTCACAACTTATTGAGAATGAGGAATTCAACTGCTATCTGGTCGGGTCCCAGGCTTCACGGTAACTTACTGGGAATAAATAAATTAACTGTTAACTGGTTGGATTCTAGGCTTTGCAGATTTTTTTTTGAATAGTTATATGGTCGGATCCAGACTTCACAATAACTTGTTGGGGATAAGGAAGTTAACTGCTATCTGGTAGGATCTAGGCTTTGCAGTAACTTGAAGTGGTAACTACTATCTGGTCGGGCCCAAGTTTCATGGTTTTTGGAAAGTTGTACTATTATCTGGTCAGGTCCAGGCTTCAGTGTCTCTCTGGGGATCGTAGTTAATTGTTATCTGGTTGGGCTCTAGGTTTCACAATAACTTGCTTTAAAACTGACATCTGGTCGGGTCCAGGCTTTGTAGATTTCTGAGGTTGATGAGGTTAATTGTTATCTGGTTGGGTCCAGGTTTCATAATAAACTATTTGGGGATTTAGTTATTATCTGGTTGGGTTCCAGGTTTCACAATGAATTTCTGAGGGTAATTGCTATCTGGTCGGATCCAAGCTTCACAACAACTTGTTGGTGTAGAGGTAAACTCTATTGGGGAAAAGAAGTTAAACCCTGGTCTGGTTGAGTTCAAGTTCTCCTATATTTTGAAGAGTTAAACTATTATCTGGTCGGGTCCAGGCTTTAGTAACTTAAAGTTGAGATTAATTGTTATCTGGTCGGGTCCAGGTTTCAGAAACTCAAATTGTTATCGGGTCAGGTCCAGGTTTCAGCAATTGATGAAGTCAAACTACTATCTGGTTGGGTCCAGGCTTTAGTAACTTAAAATTGAGATTAACTGTTATCTGGTCGGGTCCAGGTTTCAGAAACTCAAACTGTTATCTGGTCGGGTCCAGGTTTCAGAAACTCAAACTGTTATCTGGTCGGGTCCAGGTTTCAACAATTGATAAAGTCAAACTATTATCTGGTCGGGTCCAAGCTTTAGAGTAATTTGAAAGTTTATACTATTATCTGGTCGGATCCAGTCTCTACAATGATTTGAGAAGTTGACTATTATCTGGTCGGGTCTAGGCTTCATAGTAGTTTGAAAGTTGTACTAATATCTGGTCGGGTCCAGTCTTCATAGTATCTTTTGGAGATAGTAAAGGTTTTGTTGACGGCTTTACTGGGGGTCAAGGGTTATGGCCCTATGATTTGTAATAATCTGCAAGGAAAAACTCAGGCTGGAGAGTGTAGACTCACTCGGGGAGGACATGCTCAGCTTGGGGAGGATATACTCAGCTGGGGGTAACAGGCTTAGTTGGAGAAGATAGCCTAAAGCTGGGGAATTTTGTACTTAGCTGGGGAGTTATACTACTCGTTATTTATTGGGGAAATAAACCTTGTTAATAAACTGCTGAAGAGGTGAATTCATTTTAGGAAGAGATCCACAAAGCTTCTACTTGTAAGATTCAACTTAGCTGGAGAGAGAGCTGCCGAGAGATTGAGACTCTGGTTGGAGATTATCCTATTCAAAAAGACTTTGTGAGTAACTTTGTTGAGGAGGATGTTAATGAAATAACTCTGGGGGGGGGGGGGATATTCCATGTACATTAAGAGATGCTTGCTGCTGCTTAGCAAGTCACATGTGCCAAATAGCTTTAATTATGTTCATATGCATATGTTCGTTCAATTTAGTCATTGGACAACTTTGCATTCAAAACAAAAACAGAAAGTTTTCACTTCAAAGTATATTTATATTGATATTTGCACGTGAATATGGGTTTTTGTACAAAGAGACGGAGATCCTAGTAAGAGGAAATCGTTGAAAGGGAAACAAAATTGAAAACAAAAACAAATAGCCATGTTAAATGATCTCATTGCCTTCCAACTCTACTATTGCCCCAATGTCTTTGAATTCCCTTTGCCGTTGACAGAAGTTGATTGGATTGATCTTGGACCGTTTGAACTCGGACCTTGGTGATAAAGTTGATTGTGGTGATTCCACGGGACATAGTCATACGCTTTCAATCCTTAATTTTTTCCCGGGCCGCCCTTTCGGGTTTTCAGCCCACCAGGATACCCTTTTTTTCCCAAGTCTCCCTTTAGGGTTTTCAACTTGCCAGGTGTACAATCTTTTGCATATATCCCTAATATTTGCACAAACCTTTTGGTTTGCCGGGATGCCCTTATTTTGCCTAGGTGTGTCAACCTAGCGGGTCTCTTATGCATAGTATTTTTTAACTATGTCTGCGTTTATAGGATTTGGGAAGTCTTCACCATACATGATAGTCATCATCATGCCACCGCCAGAGAACACTCTCTTGACAAAAAATGGCCCTTCATAGGTGGGAGTCCATTTGCCTCTGGGGTCGCCTTGTGGTAGAATGATGCGTTTTATCACCAAGTCACCAACTTAATATATCTGAGGCTTGATCTTTTTGTTGAAAGCCTTGATCATACGTTTTTGGTACGTCTGACCATGACAAAAAGCAGCCAATCATTTTTTGTCGATCAAGTTCAGCTGATCCAATCTCGTTTGAATCCACTCGTCTTCGCCTAGGCCTGCCTCATTCATAATCCTCAACAAGGGAATCTGAACTTCCACTGGCAGCACAACTTCCATGCCATAGACTAGAGAAAAGGGGGTTTCCCCAGTTGATGTTCTAGCTGAAGTGCGGAATAGAGCAAACGGTAACATCTCATGCCAATCCTTATAGGTTACTACCATTTTCTGCACATTCTTCTTGATATTTTTGTTAGCCTCTTTGACTGCGTCATTCATTTTCGGTTTATATGGAGAAGAATTGTGATGCTTGATCTTAAACTGAGTGCAAAGCTCGGTAATCATAGCATTGTTGAGGTTAGTCCCATTGTCAGTGATAATCCTTTCGGGGATACTGTAGCAGAAGATGAGGTTGTGTTTGATGAATCTGGCTACCATATTCTTGGTGACTGAGGCAAACGATGCGGCTTCGACCCACTTGGTGAAATAATCAATAGTGACTAGAATGAAGCAATGTCCATTGGAAGTGGTGGGCTTGATTTCTCCAATCATGTCAATTCCCCACATTGCAAATGGCCACGGAGCCGTCATGACGTTCAAAGGGATAAAAGGTACATGGACCTTGTCAGCATAGATTTGGCATTTATGACAAGTTCTTGAATGTTGATGGCAATCACTCTCCATTGTTGACCAATAGTAGCCAGCTCTCAAGATCTTCTTAGCCATCGCATGTCCACTTGAGTGAGTACTGAAGAGACCATCGTGCATGTATTCCATGATTTCCTCTGCCTCCTTCTTGTCCATACATCGGAGTAGAGTAGAGTCGTGGTTGCGCTTGTACAATATTCTGTTGCTTAGGAAGAATTTGGCTGCGAATCTTCGTAAGAATTTTCTATCATTGATGGATGTTCCCTCTGGATACTCTTGTGCTTCAAGATATCTCATCACCTCATGGTACCATGGCTTTTCCACGCCAGTGTCAAGTTCACAGCAATGTGCAGGTTCGTCGAATCTCTCAATTGTAATCATAGGGGCCTTGTTATCCCATCTGACTTTGAATATTAAAGACATGGTTTCCAAAGCGTCAGCCAACTGATTTTATTCCCTATGGAAATGCTCAAAAGAGATCTATTTGAAGTAGGGAATCAGGGATAGAACAAGTTCCTTGTAAGGGATGAGATTAGGGTGTTTAGTGTGCCAATCTCCTTTTGCTTGGCTAATCACTAGAGCGGAATCCCCAAACACATTCAATTGCTTGATCCTCAAGTCAATAGCAGCTTTCAGACCCAAGATGCACGCTTCATATTCATCCATATTGTTCGTGCAATCGAAGCATAATCTGGCAGTGAATGGAGTGTGGCAACCTTCAGGAGAGATCATCACAATGCCAATTCCGTTACCTAAGGCGTTGGAAGCCCCATCGAATACCATAGTCCATCGGGATCCTTGTTCAGGTCCGTCATACAGTTCAGGTTTCGCGCAATCGGTTACCAGCATGATGTTCTTGTCAGGGAAGTCGAAGTTCATAGACTGATAATCATCCATAAATTGATGGGCCAAATGATCTGCTAGTATGCTTCCTTTGATGGACTTTTGAGTAATGTATTGAATGTCGTGCTCAGTCAAGATCATTTTCCATCTGGCTATCCATCCAGAAAGGGCGGGTTTCTCGAAAACGTACTTGATTGGGTCTATTTTAGAAATCAACAAAGTGGTATGAGTCAACATATACTGTCTTAGCCGGCGAGCAGCCCATGCCAGATCACAACAAGTTTTCTCGAGCAGTGAATATCTGGTTTCATAGTCGGTAAAATTTTTGCTCAAGTAATAAATAGCATGCTCTTTTCGGCTAGACTCGTCACATTGGCCCAAAACACACCCCATAGAGTTCTCTAGTACTGTCAAGTACATGATCAAGGGTCTTCCTTTAACTGGAGGCATGAGAATAGGAGGCTCTTGTAGATATTCTTTGATTTTGTCAAAGGCAGCTTGGCATTCATCATTCCACCTGACTACCTGATCTTTCTTCAAGAGTTTGAAGATTGGCTCACAAGTAGCAGTCAAGTGAGATATGAAGTGGACAATGTAGTTGAGACGACCCAAGAATCCTCTAACTTCCTTTTCAGAATTAGGGAATGGCATTTCTTGGATGGCCTTTACCTTGGCAGGATCAACTTCAATGCCTTTATTGCTGAAAACAAAACCTAGAAGCTTTCCGGATCGTACTCCAAAGATGCACTTGTTAGGGTTCAATCTCAACTTGTACTTCTTTAGCCTCTCGAATAATTTGTATAGGTGATCGAGATGTTCCTCTTCAGTTTTTGATCTAGCAATCATATCATCCACATTGACCTCTATTTCATGATGAATCATATCATGAAACAAAGCTACCATAGCTCTCTGATATGTTGCCCCTGCATTCTTCAATCCGTACGGCATGACCTTGTAGCCGAAGGTGCCCCATTGCGTAACTAAAGTAGTCTTCTCCATGTCTTCGGGAGCCATCCTTATCTGATTATAGCCGGAGAAACCGTCCATAAAAGAGAAGACTTTATGATGAGCATTGTTATCAACTAAGACGTCAATGTGTTGTATAGGAAAGTCGTCCTTGGGACTTTCTCTATTCAGATCCCTATAGTCTACTCACATGTGAACCTTTCTATCTTTCTTTGGCACTGGAACCACGTTGGTAACCCATTGGGGGTAGGATGTCACAGCTAGGAACCCTGCATCAAATTGTTTCATCACCTCAGCTTTTATCTTTTCGGATATATCAGGCCTCATGTGACGAACCTTTTGTTTGACAAGAGGACAATCTTCTTTTGTCGGCAAACGATGAACTACGAAGTCCGTGTCCAACCTAGGCATATCTTCATAAGACCAAGCAAATACTTCCACATAATCATGTAACATATAAACCAAACTGCTCTTGACACTTCTTTCCAAATTAGCGCCGATCTTGATTTTCTTCTTATCTGCTTCAATACCCAGATTGATGACTTCAACTGACTCTTCATTCAGATGAATATATTTTTCCTCTTGTAACAGAAGTCTGGCTAGTTCTCCTGGTATTCCACAATCTTCCTCGCCTTCATCTTTGGCTTGGTTGATTGGACGTTCGAAGTCATAGTCGACAATAGTAGAGTCAATGATAATAGGATCCAGAATGGATGAGGACCTGCAAGAATGTGTGTGTGAGCATGTAAGATACATGGCTTTTTTTTTTTGAAAAATGTATTTGAAAGAAAAGAAAGACAATGAACATAAATATTTAAATGCAAAAGAGTCCAATGTACTGAATGATCATATGATTAGATGAACATGAATAAAACCCTTGACAAATGGACCAAAGTTCCCCGGGCCTGGCACATGGCTTAAAAGTCATTGTTGAATATTACTGACAAAATGTTCTTGAAATGAAAGAATAGCAATTACAAGTAGATTACTCCTCAATGAAGGAGATGGGCACAAAGTTCTTTTCATGCCAATTCTTCAACTTTGTTGTAGTTGGATACACCCAATCTTCAAATGCAGCTTCTTCATCAGAATCACCCACGACGTTGACTTCATGGCTTCCAATGTGGAGAGGTGGATTTCCATCACGAGCACGCCTCACTTCCTTTTGAGCTTTGACGGTGAAGCCCAAACCAAACTTGTCCGCTTTAAATGGGATATCTAGGAGTTGCCCCCAAGTATCACAGTTTCCTTCTTCAATTGCCGCACAAGCATCTTGGACTGAAACCATCTTCGGCACGACTTTAACAACTTTGGACTCATCAGAGGAACATTTGGTAGCAGCAATCATTGGTGGTACAACTTCAAAGGCTTGACACAGGGTCTCAATGAATTCTCCATCCATCTCTACGTACTTGAAAGAGTTAATGTGGCTTACCATAAACTCTTCCTCTCCACAGACGGTGACAATTCTTTCCTCGACCGAATATTTGAGTTTTTGATGGAGAGTGGACGTTATTGCCCCAGCTTTATGGATCCACAGGTGACCCAATAAACAAGAATAGGCAGGAGGAATATCCATTATGTAGAAGGTGGAATTGAAAATTTGGGAGCCCGCCTTGATTGCAAGATCTACCTCCCCATGGATTATCCTCTTTGATCCATCGAACGCCCTTACAATGATATCACTTGGCCTCAAGACTAAACCTTCATAATCTGCACAGTCTAACGCCCCCTTGGGTATTACATTCAGAGAAGAACCAGTGTTGACTAGCACATGTGCTAAGGTAGTCCCTTTGCACATGACAAAAACATGTAGAGCTTTATTGTGATTCTTCATGAGCTGTGTTAGGACAACATATGAAAATCCCAAGCCACTATCAGCTATCAGGCTAGCCACGCAATTCTCAAATTGATATGTTGTTGTCTCGTGGGGGACATGATCCTTTTTCAGGAATTTGATTAATGTCCGAGCATGGGCATCAAAACAAAGCAGCAATGACCATATTGAAATCTTAGAAGGGGTTTGCCCCAACTGTTCCACAATCTTGAATTCGCTTCTTTTTATTATCTTCAAGATCTCGTCCATCTCACACGCGGAGGGTTCTTCATCAGCAACGTCCTTTGCAGTTATTTCTGTTACGACCGGATCCACAACTTTTTCCTTCCCTCTTGTATCAGTATTTGGCTCGGTAGCAGTAATATGGATGGGCGCCTTTGTAACAACTGGTGGTGAGATATCGGGTGAAAATATTCTCCTAGTTCTAGTTACTTTTCTTGAGCCAGCTATGTTACCAACATTGTCATCTTTTTCTTCTTTGATCCAAGCATCTTGTTTATCCCATGATAGAACACCTCAGCACCATAATTCCATGGTACCCGCCTTGTTTGAAGAGTAGGGAATTGGTCCGGGATTGGTAATTATTAAGGGAGCAATAGTGGGTTCATTTGAAATCCTAATAGGACCTTTGGAGGTGATCCTAAGAGGCTTGTTTGAGATGGTGATAATGGAGAGATATTCACATTTGTTAGTCAAACTTTTGGTAAGCGGAGTCTTCTTAAATAGAATTTTGTGGCTATCTATCAAGCGTTGTATGAATTTCTTCAGCCCTTCACATCCATTGAGTTGTTGGGTACAACAAACACATTCTTTTACATGGCCAGGGAAAATCCTAGCTTTCAATGGGTTCTTTTTGATGATATTCAGCGGAGTGGTCAATTCTTCAACAGAGGCAACAAAAATTGTATTTTCAACAGCATTAATACTCTTGTCATGCTTCGGCATTGGAGCGGTGATTACATTCGGAGTTGGAGGAGGATCAAACTCAATAGTTTTGTTATCAATCAAATCCTAGATTTTATTCTTCAAGGCCCAGCACTGGTCAGTCTCATGCCCGGGGATGCTTGAGTGGTAAGCATATTTAGTGTTCGGATTATACTTTGGCGAAGAGGTATCTGGGTTGGCAGGAGGGTCACGCAATGTCACCAAATTATCCTTTAGCAAATGTTGTAAGGCTTGAGACAGGGACATGCATAACCTCATAAATTGTCTTCTCGGAGTTTTAAAACATTGATGATTTGCAGATGGTCTTGGAGTAGGATTTGGATTGGAGATTCGGATAGCATTTACAGACGGGTGATCATTCTTCTTGGTACAGACCCTTTCCCCGTACACAACATCGACTTCCTTCTTTAGAGCAAAAGGTTTCTTGATAGGATTGTAAGTGGAGGTAGATGCCACATAGATCTTCCCACTTTTAATGCCGCTTTCAACTCTTTCACCGATTAAGATTAATTCGGTGAAACTAGAAGAAGAGAAGCCAACCAACAGATTAAAGAAGGGACCAGATAAAGTGCCCATGAACATGTCAATGTGATCCCTGTCAGTCAAGGGTGGTTGAACCCTACTGGCGAGGTCTTTCCACTTTTGTGCATATTCCTTAAATCCTTCATTCTTTCCCATGGTCATATCTTGCAATTGAACCCTCGTTGGCACCAAGTCGGTGTTATACTGATACTGATGGTAGAATGCGGTAGCTAAATATTCCCAAGTATTGATACGGGAACCATCTAACTGATAAAACCATTCAAGTTGCGTTCCAGCCAAGCTCTCTTGGAAAAAGTGAACCCAAAGCTTCTTATCAGCAATGTGCGGTTGTATCTTGCGCACATAATATTTTAGGTGGAGTTTTGGACAAGAAACCCCATCGTACTTTGCAAAGACTGGTATTTTGAATTTGTGGGGAATGACAACCCCATAGATCAAATCTAAATCATCAAAATCTAAATTGGGGACGGCTTGGATTTCAACAGCTTTCAATATGTCTTCTAATTGCTTGTATTTGATATCGGTGGGTGGATACTGCTCGTCAAAATAATCATCATCAAATACTTGATCATTAACACAGTCATCCTAAGTACTCTTGACCTCACCAATACGGTTCTCGTCTTCTTCATACAAATCTCCTCCTACTGGGATCTGACGGACTATCTCCTTGAACCTCCTACCCATGTTGAGCAGAGCTTTCTTCTTGGGCTTCTTCTTAACTGCCAGCAATGCCATCATATCTTGCTGCCCCTTGAATAGTGTTCTGGACTGGGCCCTCCCTGGTCCAATGCAGGGATAAAGGCCCAATCCAAGCAGGTCCTCAAGGAATGTGTGCCCGCGGATTCCCGCCACTGTGCTCACCCACAAACTGCAGTCATGCCCGCCATTACCCGCGACACATGGTGTCCCCGACCAAAGGAACCCCAACTCGAGTCCTATTCGAGCTCTCTCCCAGTAGGGAAGATTCTGTCCACCCTAATAGTTATCGAATCATCCAAACTCCGGAAAGACCGCATCTTCGTCCCTCCTCATTCTTCGTAGAGCATCACTAGGAAGGGGACCACGTGTGGGGCCCCACTACACACGTAGAACCTGGCAGTTCCTTTATTGGGCCAGTTCTGGTCGGCCCAGTGAGGGGACCTTGGCCCAGTGCTGGGGGCTATAAATACCCTTTGTTCCTAGAGGGTCAGGTATTCACCTCTTACGCATACATACACTCTTTGCCTGCTCATTCCGCCACTCATTTTAGCATCGGAGTGTCTCGCAGGTACCCCCCCCCCCCCCATCTCACTCAAATTCTGCTCGAGCCAGTCGTGACGGTCCAAGTCTGATCAGGTAAGATCAGTGGCACCGTTTGTGGGAATCTAGCTTTCCCATCTTACAAACCCTCGAAGACCAAAGCTTAAAATCACCCCCTACCGTCATGGCTGACCAAGTCCTGGACGAACAAAACATCCGCGTCATCGATATCAACAACAACGTCGCAGATAAAAACGGAATTCCCGTCAACACCGGCAACCCCGACCATAGCACACTCCCCGGGGGCACCATCCCGGGCCCTCAGTCCACCGCGACGGAGCTACTGCCTCCTCTTCAGTCCCTGCAGGGGCAGATGCCACGACTCGCGCGCTATTCGCGGCGATCAACCAAACCAACTACCTCATCTTTGCCCAGGGGGAAAGATTTAGGGCGTTGGAAGACGATAAAAGACCCGCGAGGAGACACAGGAGGCCTCAGACTCCACCTTCTCGAGTAACAGAGGTACATCTCCCATCTCCCCCGCAGAGACAATACAAAAACACCTCCCGAAGCCTGTCACCTCGACCGTCGGTGAGATGACCCCCCTTGGAGAGACAACCCGTCATTGAAGCCGGAGGGCGCAACCATGGCCCCATACGGAAAGAAAGAAGACACTCCGGAGACAGGCACGGAAGAATTGACCAACGAGCACCCCGCTCGAGGAATACCCAGCATGACCAGGACCGTCGGGCATGACAATATCTCAGGTCCCCATATTTGTCCCCATAATGAATTGACAAGGACGACCCCCGCGGTCCCTTGTCACAAGCCATCATGGAGGCGCCCATTCCCCCCGGGCATGGAGAAGCCTCCACATCTGAAAGAATACGACGGAGTCGCAGACCCAGTCGACCACATAGACGGGTTTGAGGCTATGCTGCATTACCATAATGTCGGGGGACCCATCAAATGCCGGTTGTTTCCCACGACCCTCAGGAAGGTAGCAATGGATTGGTATAAAGGACTCGCCCCGGGATCAATCACCTCGTGGTGAAACCTGAAGAATCAATTCATAAGTTCGTTCACTGTGTCTCGGCGACACCGGAAGACTGAGGCAGCACTCGAGGTCATCATCCAAAGACAGGATGAAACCTTGAGAGAATTTATTAATCCCTTTAATCGCGAAGCATACAGATCCCTGCGCGGACCACATGAAAAGGTACTTGTTGGAGAGGGGGCTCCTCCCCGGCACAGAATTCAGAAAGGCAGTGGCAATCGAACCACCCCGAACATTCGATGCTCTCCTCGAGAAGGCCCGCACATATATGGATTACGAGGAAAGGGAGGCGGCCAACAGAGCCCGGGTCCCCAGAACTCGCGGATCCAGCAGCAACACGCGCCAGGAAGCCGCTCCTCCTCGACGAACCAGGGAGAAAAGAAAAGAGGACAGACCCCGAGAAGTCCGAGAGAAAAGAGGAACCTCGGGGCATTTTACAGAATACACTCCGCTCACAGCTTCCCGCGAGCGCATTTTGGCGGAGTGTGCCAGCACGGATTTTAAAGACGGCGGCGTCAAGCGCCCTCGACCTGCTCCTGCCAAGCCCGAAGTAAACAAGAGAAAATAGTGTCAGTACCATAGGAGCCATGGTCATCTGACCGAAGACTGCGTCCACCTGAAGGACGCCATCGAAACCCTCATCAAGGGAGGGAGGCTCGCCCAATACCGGCGAAATGACGCTCCTCTTTGCGACTCCCGGGAGACAAGAGAACCAGAGGAGGACGCCCGACCATCTGACGAGTCGGTCCCCATCCAGACCACCTTCTCCGTCACCAGACCGGAGGACTTCTACGTCCCCGAACACCTGCAGGAGCCACTCACGACACACAGCAGGTGGGAATACTTTCCCTCCACCATGGTCATCAATGGTGGAGGATTCAAAGACCTAACCATCAATTCGGCCGAGAGAAAGCTGGATGAACTGGTCGACTTTGCTCCTCCTCAGACGATGAATTTTGAAAGGGTGAAAGGTAGGTCAGAGCCTATCACCTTTTACCTCGAAGAGCTCCTCGGAGGAGCCCCCAATGCAGTCATTCCTCTGCTGGTAAGATCGAGAATGGCCAACTTTGACGTGCACCGCATCCTCGTTGATGAAGGAAGTTTCGTCGACATGATGTACAGTCAATTATTCCGGACTCTGCAGCTAGACGACTCGCACCTCTCGCCGTATGCAGGGTCGGACTTACAGGGCTTCAACGGCTCGACCTCCAAACCTTAGGGATATGTCGAGATCATGGTCACCTTCGGCGAGGGCACGACAACAAGGCAGGTCAAGGTGTGCTTCCTCGTCATCGACTGCCCGTCCCTCTACAACTGCATCCTGGGGAGACCAACGCTAGCAGAGCTGACCGCGGTGCCCTAAACCGTCTACTTGAAGATGAAGTTCTACACCAAGAGGGCATGGGTGGCTACCATCCAGGGGGACCTAGCCGATGCTTGAAGGTGTTTCAATGCCGCATCCAAAGGACGCGACACTATCGACACTGGGACAAGGCCCGCCAAGAGACCAGCGACGACACGACAGGAGCCCGACAAATCAGAGCCCGCCAAAGTAGAAGACCAGAGAGCTCCCCCAAAGGTCGACTCCATAGCTCTGGATACCCGTTTCGATTAGGACGAACCTCCCAACGGCGAGCAAATCCCCCTCCGACCTATCCCGGATGGGGACTTCGAGCTCGTCCCCCTCGGCGCAGACCCAAGCAAAGGAGTGAAGATTGGCATCGACCTCCCCGACCTGGCAAGGAAGCAGATCAAAGCCTGCTTGCGCGAGAATGCTGACTTGTTTGCCTGGAGCTCCGTGGAGATGCCCGGACTTGACTCCGAGGTCGCCTGTCACCGTCTCTCCATAGATCCTGCCGCTAAGGCAGTAGTACAACTTAGGCGGAGGCAGTCTCCGGAGAAAACGGAGGCTGCTGAAAAAGATGTAAAAGACCTCCTAGAGGCGAATTTTATTTCTGAAGCCCAGTATTCAACCTGGCTGTCAAACGTTGTACTAGTTAAAAAGAATAATGGAAAATGGCGGATGTGTGTTGATTATACTAATCTCAATCGGGCATGCCCGAAGGATGCTTTTCCTCTACCGAAGATAGATATGTTGGTCGATAACTCGAACGCTTACAAAATATTGTCGTTCATGGATGCCTATTCGGGCTATAACCAGATCCCAATGGCCATGGGCGACAAACATTGCACTGCCTTCACGACCATCTCGGGCAATTATTACTACAACGTAATGCCCTTTGGACTAAAGAACGCAAGGGAAACTTACCAACGTATGATGAACAGAGTGTTCCACGGACAAATCAGAGACATGCTCGAGGTTTACATGGACGACATGATCGTCAAGTCCCGAGCAGACACCGATCACGCAGCCCACCTCAAAGTAGTCTTCGCCCAAGCAAGACAATGTAAGATGAGGTTCAATCCCGAGAAATGCATGTTCGGGGTCAAAGTAGGGAAATGCCTCAGGTTTTACCTGACAGAATGAGGGATTGAAGCTAACCCCGACAAATGTCGAGCTTTCTCCGACCTCCCGAGACCTACGTCGAAGAAATCAATACAGGTCATGAACGGCATGCTCACCTCGCTGTCCTGCTTCGTCGTGAGATCCGCTCAGCACGCTCTCCCCTTCTTCAAACTCCTTCGTAAAGAAGCGGCCTTCGAATGGACCGAGGAATGTGAACGGGCACAACACCACTTAAAACAAAGTCTATCCCAACCGCTCGTACTGTCTCGACCAGTCGACGGGGAACCTCTATTTCTATACTTGGCTGTCTCGAACGAAGCCATCAGCGCGACTCTCATTTGCGAGACCACTGACGGGCAAAAACCAGTTTATTTCACGAGCAAAGCCCTACAAGGACCCGAGAGCAGATACCAACAGATAGAAAAAGTAGCTCTAGCCCTCGTCAATGCAGCGAGGAGACTCAGACACTATTTTCTGGCCCACACAGTCATAGTGTGAACCGACCAACCGGTAAAACAACTCTTAGGTCAACCTGACATGGCGGGCCGAATGTTGAAATGGTCCTTGGAACTCTCTGAGTTCGACATTCAATACGAAAGCAGGAAAGCTCTAAAGGCACAAGCCCTGGCTGACTTCTTCGTGGAAATGACCGCTCACGACCCGCCTGCAGGGAAGGAGCACAAAAGGACCATCTTCGTCGATGGAGCTTCCAGCTCGTCCGGAAGCGGCGCAGGGATCCTCCTAGAAAATGAGGAGGGTGTGGTGATCGAACACTCGTTAACCCTCTCCTTCCCGACCTTGAACAACCAAGCAGAATACGAGGCCCTGCTCGCAGGACTAAGGCTAGCCGAGGACCTAGGAGCCCGCGAGGTACGAATTTTCACAGACTCTCAACTCATTTCTTCCCAAGTCCAAGGGAGTTACCAAGCTAAAAACGACAGTGTTATACCCCAAAATTTGCCCTCCCATATTCCTCAAGATTTGACAAGAATAATTCTCAAAATTGCTCAAGATTGCTCAAGGATTGCACAGTCCAAATATCTCATAAGCCAGCTGAAATTAGGGTTTTGGTTCTTTCAAGGAATTGGAGGTTTTAAATGGCTCAATCAAGTCTCATAGGCCTATATACATTCTCAAGCATCTACATGCCAAGTTTCAAGACTCACAATGCCAATTTGCACAGTCAAAAGCCTCATTTGATCCATAGTCAACTACAAGGGCAAAATGGTCATTTTGCAGTCAAAAGTCAGAATTTTTGGTCAACATCTTATTTTGAGTTCACAATCATCATTTGATCAAGTCTTGATCATGATTCCACAAGGATAGCTCAAAAATCATCAAGATGCAAAAAGTTACTATTTTTGGACAGTAGAAAAGTCAACTGTATCTTGACCAGGGCATAACTTTTTCATGGTTTATCAGAAAAATCCCATCCAATGCTCATTTTGAAGGGGATGCAATTTCCTACAATCCATCTTCACACTCCAAGTTCAATAAATGCTCTCACAAAAAGTTACCAATCTTTACATTATAGGTCAAATTCAAAAGTCAACAAAAATGCACTTTAAGTCAAAGGCCATAACTTGAGATTGGTAAATCCAAATGACATGGGACCAAAGGAATTGGTTAGAAGACTTCAACAGATTTCCAAAATGTCATAGAAAATGTTCATATGATCAAAATTGAGCAAGATGTGCATTGGAGAAGTTGGGAAATTTTTATGAATTTGCAAAAGTCAACTTTGCTCAAAACACCTTATTTTTGCTAATGGGCCTCAAATCTCTTCTTGAAACTTCATCCATGACCTATGCACGACCCATCAAGATTAATTGAATTTATTTTCTTATTTTTATTGATTAATTGGATTTTTAATTAATATTAATTCATTTAATTAATTTAAATTGTAGGAAAATGCAAGATTTGGTTTTTAAATCTTTTTGTGAAGCAAATATGGTCAAGATATGATGGCAAATTCGTGCACAAAGTCAAAGATACAAAACATCCCAATTTGGCAATATTTTCCAATCATGAAAAATCAAAAATGTTTGATTTTCAATCAAAGATCTAATCATCATTGCAATGGATTCTTGCTCAAGTTTTTGACCTAATTCGTTTCCTCTATATATATGCAAGCAAATCCTAATCTCATAGACGTGAAAAAGCTGCAGAAAAAAGCCATAGCATATTGAGAAAATTCAAGAAAATTTGAAAACTGATTTTTGCATTCTAGGGAGATTTAAGGACTTTTGTTGATTCTAATACATTGCAGGAGGTTCCAGGAACGTGTTGCAATCAAATTCCAATACCAAAGCTCAAAGAATCATCATCTACAGAGCCACGATTTTCCATTCATATTCAAAATCGTATTGTCTAATTCATGCGCATTTAACATATTTTCTTGATTGTTTTGTGTTGCTAGGAACCATATGAAGCTAATGGTATCATTTAATTGAATTATAATGCACTGAATCACAAGATGCCATGAACAATTTCTAGGGTTCTTAAGCTTTGAAATTGGGGCTTTGCAATCCAGGAAAAATTAAGACTTGTGAGACCCATGGTTGGAATCGTTAGAACAAGACGAACAAAACCAACCCATCGCGAAATATTTATATGTATTGAGCTGCTAATCGCTATTTTTCCCTGTAGTAGTTTGTGGGGGTTAAAAACCCCCGCTATCTAATGTTTATTCTTGTAGGAACAATGAAGAAGATGATGAGGTGTTGACACTCCATTGGGCAATTTGAAAACACGCGCATTTTTGTTATAATTTCAGCATATGGTTTATTTTCTTATATAATTATTGCGCTTTATGTTAATAACAATTGGAACGCATTGGCTGAGTGGCAGGGACGCGTGCATATGATCATTGGGACCTGGGTTCGAATCCCAGGTCTCCCAAAATCCTTGTTATTATTTTCTTATACATATTCACATGCAGATCTCCAAAAGAAGTCCATCATATACCTCACTTCTCAACGTGCCATGTGTCTTCAAACTCAACTCCAATGGCCTGGATGGAAGGACTAGCATAATCCTCAGTCAACAAGCGCATAGACAAGCCAGAAAGTAAAACAGGCTAAAACGCCTTTGGGCCACAAATCTCCAAACACACCTCCTAATTGGGCAAACACCCCTGGGTTATTTTCTTTCATTTTATTCTTTTATATTTTTCACTTAATTATTATTAATTATTATTATTATTATTTAATTAACCAAATTAATTTTTTTTATAATAAATTCAGAAAAAACAAAAATATGATATTTTTATTTATTAATTTTAATTAGTTATTTTGTAAATAAATATAATTAACTAATTTAGTTTTAATTAGGATAATTCTAACCTTTTTTGTAATAATTTAAAATCAACATAGAATTAGGGTTTTTACTAACTTTTGACTCTTTTTTTATTTATTTCCTTGAGACCTTAAAAAACCAAAAAAATATTTCTTTTAATTAATCAATTAGTTTTAGGTTTAATTTAATTAAATTCTGAATAACCAAAACTTCTTTCTTTCTGAAAAAAGGGTCAAAACCCCAAGAACTTCTCCGATTCAATTTTTTCTCGCACGTATGTTTGTTTTATTAATTTTTGATCCATATTTATGTATTTGCTCCGAGGATGTAATAGCTTTAATTAGGACTTTTTATCGCTTTTCTTTAATTTTCCGCAATTTACTTTTTCCAAGGGTTTGTTTTTGGCGATGTAAATACCCGACGCCTTGTAATAGCTTAGTTTACTTTCCCGCAAACTATTAACTGTTAGATGTATGTTAATTAGGCTATGCATGACAAAACTTATCTCTGAAATTAAAATCAACCCTTAGCTCACCCTAACATGTTCAAGATAACTTAACTGAATCCTGACACACTCGCACATGCCACTCTTAAGGTACGCCTCACTTGGTTGCCTCGACGTGGTCATTGAGTATATGGTGTTTTAGAGGTCTCCCTCCTGTCTAAAGATCAAGTTGCCTCGAAACGGTTGCCTCGGATAAAATGATCTAAGACATTAGGGTTACCGCTAAGGCGTCCTACTATTGCTTTGGTGACCATATGTCCCTATAATCGAATTGACCCGAAAAACTCCAACGACGGTGCTACCTACTTCTCAATAGTGGGATAGCACTGTCTAAAGGACATTTACACAACTTAATTTCTTTTGAGTAGGTAGAGGTTCTCAGGTACTTGCTCTTTCAAAACAAAAATACTTTTCGCACCTACGCTTTTCAAACAAAAGTTTTCAAACAACACTTCATACACTCTTGAGGACTGATACAAGAGTTAATTTGAAGTTTTCAAACAAACTTTTTCAAAACCCACAAACACAAGAAAAGCAAAACATTTTTGAAAACATAGTGAGCAAGTACCTAAGAGCCCGTGGATAACCACGGATAGAAAGGGTTCTAACACCTTCCATTTCTATAATCTACCTCCCGAACCCGAGAAACATCTCGAAAAGGAATTTTGTTGTGCTTTTGTCTTTTCCTTGTTGGAGAACATAAAAGACGATGGTGACTCTTGCTTACCGCGACATTTCGCGAACCAGCATTCCAAAATAGTCAATTCTCATTCCCACCGATCACAGACAGCCTCGTCGAATACCTAAACTTAGTCAAAGAACACATGAAAAAGTTCGACCGAGCAGAAATATCACATGTCCCGCGCGAGCAAAACACAAGGGCAGACATATTGTCCAAGCTCGCAAGCACGAGAAAAAAGGGCGGAAACAAATCCGTCATACAAGAATCCCTGTCACGCCCGAGCATCGAGAGGTCCTCGACCCCAGTCGAGGTGCACATCATCGGAGACACCTCGTGCTGGATGACCCCGGTGTACAATTTTCTGACAAAGGGAGAAATCCCTTCGGACCAGACAGAAGCGGCCATCACGAAACGACGAGCATGCTCCTAGGTGGTGCTCGAGCATAAACTATACCACAGGGGATTCTCCATTCCCCACCTGAAATGTATCGATGAATCCACAGTCCCCGAGGTATTACGGGAGATACACGAAGGGATTAACGCCCAACACATGGGCGGTAAGTCCCTGGTGAGGAAAGCCCTGCGAGCGGGGTACTATTGGCCGACGATGCAGAAGGATGCCAAGGAACAAGTTAAGAAGTGTGACAAGTGCCAAAGGCACGACGACATGCATCTCGCTCCGCCTCACGAGCTAAGCACACTATTGTCCCCGTGGCCGTTTGCATGGTGGGGGATGGATATCCTCGGGCCATTCATGCAAGGGACTTACCAAAACAAGTTACTTATCGTAGCCGTGGATTACTTCACGAAATGGATAGAGGCCGAGGCTCTCGCGAAGATCACCTCGCACAACATCCTCCATTTCTACAAAAAGAAACATCCTCTCCAGATTTGGGATCCTGAGGGCACTATTCACCGACAACGACACCCAATTCACCGACCGCGGATTCCAAAACTTCGTCACCAAACTTGGAACCAAACAACATTTCACCTCGGTCGAGCACCCTTAAACCAAAGGGCAAGCCGAGGCCGCTAACAGAGTCATCCTGTGAGGACTCAAGCGTTGGCTCGGCGAAGCTAAAAGAGGGTGGGTCGAGGAGCTGCACAGCGTCTTATGGGCATATCGCACGACGCCCCATTCAACGACAGGCGAAACCCCCTTTTGACTAACATACAGCACCGAAGCCGTCATCCCCGTAGAAATCAGGGAACCCTCCAGGCGGACAGAAATGCCCCTAGATAAAGAAATGAATGACGAATCACTCAGGGACGAACTCGACTTGGCCGAGGAAATTCGATCGGGGGAAGCCCTACGCGAGGCCACTCTAAAACAACGAGTGGCCCTGCATCACAATGACAAGGTCATCAAACGCGAGTTCAAGATCGGCAGCCTGGTATTACGAAGAAACCAGAAAGACTTCCGCGAATGGAAATTAGCCGCGAACTGGGAAGGGCCTTACCGCGTCCATGGTGCCACAGGTATCGGGGCATACTACCTCGAGCAGCTAGATGGATAACCATTACCACGACCCTGGAACGCTGCTAAACTAAAGCAGTTCTATAGTTAAAAACCCTTAAACACTAAGGACTCTCGTCGTCGAACATCCACATCTAGTCAACAGAGAGAAATGTCTCGACCACGTAGATAGGCCAAGGTACGGGCCCAATCTACGCCCAAACGACATAACACCATTCAGCCAAAGGAGGACAAACAATGGTGCCCGAAAGGGACACCTCAATCGAGCTCCACTATCGAAGTACCCACATGGCAGAACACCCAGCTCGTGATGAGCAGTTCACGCCACGGGCATACGACCTCGATTTGGGTCATACGCCCGAGCAAGCGGGCTTCACTCCGCACGACCGACGCATTTCGAAGTGCGTCGGACCACCAAATGGGTCGAAAGGATCTCCACTCGAGGACATAACTTAGGCAAATTTCACCACAAAGTAACAGCCGAGCACAAGCGTGGCTCGAGGATATAACTTAGACAAATTTCGTCACAATATAAAAACTTAAACACGATCAAGCTTAAAGTCAAAATGAATATCCATTTAAAAGCTCATACACAAGACGAATAAAAATGAATCGACCAAAAAGGCCGGCGATGTTTAGAGTTACAAACAAAGGCACAACGGCCAAAAGAAATATGTATGGGCATGCAGGCCCCAAAATTGAGCATGGGCACGAAGGCCCCAAAATAAATACCAATAAGCAGGCACGCAGGCCCGACCAGAAACTCCACGACTAAACTTCCCCGGGACTACCAGCATCCACTGCAGGAGACTCAGGAGGAGGCATAACGTGTCCGTCAATAATCTGGGACATGAAACCCACTCCCGCGATATTCATGCCCGAATTCAATATGGCGAGCTGGCTAACCGCAACCTCAAACCCGCCAGCTAAAGCACCGACACAGTCTGTTTCGAAGAGATGGATGCACGCGACCAGATCCGAACGGCTACGCAAATGGGTTGTATCCTCCGACTCATCTTCAGCAGGAAGTATGGCAACTTTCAGCTCATCGACTTCCTTAGACAGACGCTTGTTGTCAGCCTCTAAGCATTCCCTATCCAGTCGGAGACAATCCCTCTCCTCAGCAACCTTCCCCGAGTCCTCCTTCTCCGCCGCCAGCAGGTCAGCTTTTTCGCGGAACATTTCCTCAGATCGCTCGAGAGCAGCCTTCAACTTACGATAGCCAGCAACGAGGGCAGATTTCTCCGACTCCAGCTCCATGACACGATCCGAGGAGTATGACCCCTCCTCAGCAAGGACAACAGCCATCTCGGCCATCTTCACCATCCCGACCATACTGGCGGCCAGGTGTTTTCTCCGGCTTTCTTTGTTGAGCCGCCTGATGGTCTCGGCTTCCCCGTTTCTCACTGTCAGGGGAAACCCCTCGAAGAAATATCCCTCTTTAAAACAAGGGGGCAAGCCGAAGGCCCTCGCAGCGACAGACTCGTCGCCAACTTCCGACTGGTTATCTGCCCGACTCCTCTTTCTTGTAATCAGCTCAGCAGGCTGCTCAGTGTCAGGGGAGCCCGGGGACCCACTAGAAGCATCTCCCGAACTGGTCGGCAGGCCCATCCTCGTGTCCTGCGGAGCTCGCACCAGCCTTCTGTTTATTTTCTTGTCCTGAGTCAGTTTTAAAAGCCTCTCCCTTCGTTCATCCATGTCTCCTGCAAAGAAGAGGAAAACTCGGGTTAGCTGCGAGCCAATAAAAAACAACGAAAATGGAATAAAACTACAATACAAAAGCAAACTAATAGATTTACGGTCTGCCCATAAGATTGGAACTCGACGAGCGCCTTTGTATCGATGGGACGGGCCTCGAACATCGGGTACCCGTCCTCGTCAAGAATGTCTTCCCCATCCCTCGTGAACCACTGGGCAGGGAAAAAACTATGGACATATTTGCAAAGTATACCATAGGCTTCTTCATCCTTGGCGCACATACTTCCCGCGGGCGTGTGGTAGTACCCGGTACCATGGTCGTAATGGCCCGAGCACCAATGTAACGAGAACTTGGAGACGCGCCCCACTGTCGGTCGACCATCGGCATCCATGAGGGGCTCCCCGTGCTCGTCGACTATCGTGGTCTCCTCTTCATACATAGAATCCAAAGCAGTCTGGGTGACCGGCTGCAGAACGTACCACTTGTCCTTGAAACCCCGGACTGAATCCATGTACATCCTGAACAGCCTCTTCGACTGTTTTAGGGAAACCCAACTATGCCTGCCTCCTCGAGACTGACGCTGCAGGTGAAAAACTCTAAAGAAAAGGGGAATGGTCGCCCCGATCCTCAAGAAACGACATGTTAGCTTGAATGCCCGAAGGAAGGCAATCGAATTAGGATGGAGTTGGGAAGGGGCCAAGTTCAGATGGCAGAACACCCCGGCTTGGAAATCACTGAAAGGAAGCGTGAGACCGAGATCCCTAAACACGATCTCGTACATTGGAAACCCATACTTGGTGAACTCCGAGCAGATTCGTGCATCAAGGGACGGCCTCGTCACAATAAAATTATTCTAGAAACCCGACTGACTACCACCGCGTTCAACGACAGTGTATGCGCGCCGACTACGCCGACAATACGTCGAGGCAATCCCTCGGGGCTCGGCGCCCACCCAATCCAACGAAGGATCATCGACGGTATCAACTAGAGTCACGTTCTCTTCCGAACTTTGGTCCTCGACCTCATTACGCCTCGAAGACTCCAGTTCGTCAGCCATTTACCTACAAAGCACATGAAACCGGTGAAATTCGAGAGCAAATCTGCATGCTCGCCACATGGATGGGAAGTAGTGCACGACAAGCCAAACACGCTCGACCAGACGTCGGGAACAATAAGAGGATAACATGAACGCCCTGCGCGATAACATTGAGGACTCGAACAAGATCCTGGTTTCGCCTCCCCTACGCTAAGATTCCACGACAAGTTGTCCCACATACTTCCTAAGGGGTCAACGTCCCGGCCAGCTCATGGGTGCGCCGACCTAAACTATGAATGTGACGGGAAATATCATGAATCCTAAGCCTAGAACTATGGGTTTACCAGGCAGTATCATGGATTATGCGCCTAAAACCATGAAGGCCACGGGCAGCATTGCGAGTCATCTACCTAAAGCTATGAGTTTACCGGGCACAAACATGAATATACCGGGAACTACTCCCAGATGTGAGTTTCTAACATCCAAATAATGTTAAAACTACCTACAACAAAGAAAACAGGAGAAATGAACACTTACTTAGAAGAAAAGAAGAATGGACGACAACAATGTAAGTGGTCAACGGAGGGAGGTGTGGTAATCTTGCGATGCTGTAGAAAAACAACGGCGGCAGAAAGATCAGTGCGGAAACAGAGGAAGGAGGAGAAGCGCGAAGGAGAAAAACAAATTCTGGGACCCAATGATCCTATTTATAGGGATGATGTGGAATACGAAACGTCGCCCAGGGGAGTCACGAACTTCCCTTCCTCGACATCTACACCCCTAGGAAATGATATCCCTACTTTCACTAGGGTGGTGTCACGGTTCCCAAGGATTGTCTCGTGTACCCAACAAACACAGCCCGCGAGGAATTCCCCGAGCATGCGTCGACAAGCGTTACCCAACAAACACAGCCCGCGAGGAATTCCCCGAGCACGCATCGACAAGCGTTACCCTACGAATGCAGCCCGAGAGAGACTCCTCGAGCAGGCTCGAGGAAGCAATATCCTGGTCCGCGCATCAAACCCCGTGGTAAAGGCGAGCTGAAGTCAAGTCATAACTTCTGCTCCAGGAGCAACGACTTGGGGGGCTCCTGTTCTGGACTGGGCCCGCCCTGGCCCAAAGCAGGGATAAAGGCCCAATCCAAGCAGGTCCTCGAGGAATGTGTGCCCACGGATTCCCGCCACCGTGCCCGACCACAGATTGCAGTCATGCTCGCAATTACCCGCGACACATGGTGTCCCCGACCAAAGGAACCCCAGCTCGAGTCCTGTTCGAGCTCTCTCCCCATAAGGCAGATTCTGTCCACCCTAACCGTTATCGAATCATCCAAACTCCGGAAAGACCGCATTTTCGTCCCTCCTCATTCTTCGCAGAGCATCACCAGGAAGGGGACCACATGCGGGGCCCTACTACACACGTAGAACTTGACAGTTCCTTTATTGGGCCAGTTTTGGTCGGCCCAATGAGGGGACCTTGGCCCAGCACTGGGGGCTATAAATCCCTTTGTTCCTAGAGGGTCAAGTATTCATCTCTTACGCATACATACACTCGTTTCCTGCTCATTCTGCCACTCATTTTAGCATCGGAGTGTCTTGCAGGTACCCCCCCCCCATCTCACTCAAATTCTGCTCGAGCCAGTCGTGACGGTCCAAGTCTGATAAGGTAAGATCAGATAGGGCCAGTAGAGTCGCTTGGAATTGAGAGTTTTATGCCTGGAGATCCTTCACAGTTTTCTCTAGATCCATCTTGCTGAAATAAACAGCAGAAAGATAAGGAAACCTGTTATGTGAAAACCTGACATGTTATGATGCATGGAATATGTATATACAAATGATTTCAAGGATTAATGAGATTTAAATTTGTATAGATAAAAGAATGAACAAACGTTAATTTTCATTAAACGATTCAAGAAATATTACATCATGCCTCTTGGGCTTACAAAATAACTTTCTAAGATAAAAATACTGAATGCATCCTCTTCGGTGCGAGATAGGCGTTCACACTTTGCTCTTCTTGTAGCTGCTTCGTAAGATCCAAGAACATCTTCTCACTAGCATAGAATTGAGCCTCGAAAGTATCTCGTTCTTCCTTCAGCTGAATCCAACCCTTTTGCAAGTCTTCGAGAGAGCTAGGCATGTCGGGATGGAGGATGGTGTACGGGATATCTCCTTTGACCACAGGCTCCATGATGAGTGTTAAGATGGAGGGATAAGGCATCACAAGTTTATGAGCACGAGCTCGTACCCACTTAAGGTAAGGCTCAAGGGGAATAGAATTCTTGTGTCCTAGCGTCTTGTTATCCACCTTGTTCACCATCCTCCAAGCTTGGATAAACCTCTGGCGGTAGCTTTGATTGTCATTCTCGTAGTCAAATACCACTCCTTGGATAAGCATCTCATGTGGACCATCCCTTAGGGCATAACCAAACTGCCATAAGGCTAACCAGTGGTTGTAAGTGATACCTCCCATAATGACAAGAAAGGGGACATTAGAGAATTCTCCACAATGGTCGGCGATAGTAACATTCTCCAAAGATCGGGAACACCAATGAATATCTGAATGTCTGAGCGTCATCAACCTTTGGGACCACCTTGAACCTTGCTCATTTTTTAACACGGATTGGGGAAGATGCGAAATAAACCATCTTGCCAAGAGAGGAGTGCAACACATGAGGATATCTCTCTTCCTCATAGTGCGAGAGTGAAAAGAATGTAAGATGTCTCCTGACAAAGTAGGCACCGGGTTACGAGACATGAAGATTTTGACGGTGCTTACATCTATGAGTTGGTCAGGATTTGGAAACAAAACCATCCCATAGATGAGAAGGGCCACAATTTCCTCAAAAGCTTGTAAGTCCAAGGAGTTCCAACAATCTTGAGCTTTCTTAAACAATAACTTGGCTAAGAAACCTTTGACACCACTCATTGTTTCCCAATTAGTTGTGACATCAGATTGTTGCAAGTGTAGGGCTTGAGCAATCTCTTCAGGTTTTAGATCTCTTTCCGGTCCGTTGAAGGGTAATTGATTAAGAATGAGAATCCTCAAGAGTTGGGAGAATTCTTCTAAAGTTGGCACAATTTGATAATCGGGAAAAGTGAAGCAATGGTGTAGATGATCAAAGAATTGGAAAAGCACTTTCATCATATCTTCATCAGTGTTGGAGGTAACCAAGTTTAGTAGGCGACCATGTCTTTCGGTAAATGGATAATTCTCAGGAACCCTTGATTCTAACTCTTTGAGTTGAGGATGAATCCTTACGAGATTGACTTGAATGGTTTTCCTGCGAATAGAAGCCATGTCCTACAAAACAGAACAGATAAATCCCAAAAATCCTTGAAATAGTTAGTGAGTATGAGTATGATGTTATGATGTTTATGATGTTATGATGTTTATGATGTTATGTAAAAGTAAATATATACAAACAAGACAAACTAGTCCTTAGGTTTAGGCTTGCATGGAGTCTCATAGGTAATTACCCTCTTGAAGTTTAGTTGGCTCAAACTTGTCCTATAAATAGTAATTGGATTCTAAGGGATCTCAATATCACTGGTTTGTCTTCTCGGGCATTGTTTCAGCGCAAGCCTCTTTCACGGCGACCGAAATATCCTAAAAAGCCAAACCTCAATGAGTGTAGTATCGAGTATCTACCAACTTCGGACTGCACCAAATTCGGTCATCTCACTACGTCCTAATGGACAAGTTGGTCAAGTAATGGTTCTAAAGTCAGTTAGTGCTTCATGACATCACTCAGCGGCCCCGTATTCTCCTTGACTACTCAAGGGCTACTGGTATCCACAAATATGTCACACTAACGTAGCTATTGTTTAGACCATGTCGGTATACCCCGCATAGTTTCCACAACATATTTCTACTTACCTATAAGGTATCCCAAATCTGGGTAGAGGATTTAAGCCCAAACAAAGAACCAAAATGTCAAGCAAACAAATCAAATAATGAAAGCAAGTAAAGGTAATCTAGCCCTAAGGTAACCCCACTTTTAAGATTCTCCACAGCAGATTCGCCAATTCTATGATACGGTGGGAGAACTGACTTGGGATGTTTTGTGTTTTATCGCAAATGTTGCGGTTAGCAAGAGTCGCCACCGACTTTTCTTTTATCCAATAAGGAAAGGCTGAAAAGAAAAGTAAATACCTTTAAGATTATTTCTTGAGTTCGGGGGGTAGATTATGAAAAGAGAAGGTGTTAGCAACCTTTTCATCCATAGTTATCTACGAGCTCTTAGTTGCTTGCTAGATCACTTGCTTTGTTTGAAAATGTGCTTTGTGGTGGTTTTTGAAAGTATTTTTGAAAAGGCGCTGTTGTACCCCAAAATTTTCCCTCTCATTTCTCAAGGATTTTCTCACAAGATCTTCTATGACATCAAGTTTGCAGCACTGATACATCAATTTAGGCTTGGAATTGGCAAAAGGGTAAAATGGTCAATTGCATACTAGAAAGTCAAACTTTGACTTTTTTAGTCAACATTACATTCCAAGGATCAAATTTCATCAAGACATTAAAAAATATGAAACTTGATCATCAAGGAATCAAGAAATTCAAAAGTCAATGTGGAAGTTCAAACCCTTCAAGACTTAGAAATTTTTCTAAGTGTTTTTTATACATGATAATCTCATTTCTTCAAGCCAACTTTTCACCTTGATGCAATATGATTTAAGAGAAGCTTACAACATAAAAGTTGTAGATCTCTATGATATCTACAACATTTCTTTACACAACTTCTCCTAAGCAGGCTTGGATTTCAAGTTATAAATTCATGAAGTCATGACATTTTCTTTTAAACACTTAGAGAAATTTTCAGCAATTTTGGTTAGGTTTTTATCCCAACTTCAGGCGCATTTTTCATCAAGTTCCAGTTTGATTTAACAAAAGTGGCAAACATAAAAGTTATAAAGGTTGTTTCAAGCTTTCCAAAACATCTAAGAGCATGAATTTATCATATTTGAGCTAGAAGATACAAGGATCTGAAGTTGAGCATCCATTCTTGAATTACAAGCCATTTTTGTTGAAGAACACATAATCCAATTGGCATGATGTGCTGCATAATCTCACTTTGTAGGTCTTGTGACTTGCAAATATCAACATAATTTAATGTATACACAAGAGCTTGAGCTATTACCCAAGTGTTTGAGCCATTGTCCAAAGGATCTTTCCATGTATGGCATAAAGGCATCATTGATATTCTTGAAAAGCAAAATTTGTGTACAAAGTTTGTCTTGAGCCCATACTTTGTTTATTTTTTGATTTCACTCCACCATAAAACAGGGAAACCAACCCCCCTAAACCAGCAACTTTGGTACTTCATCTTGGAACCATGGAGTACTTGACATAGTTTGATACTTGCATCCCAACCAAACCATAAACATGTTGTCTTTAAAACTTAGTTAGCTCACATGCACAAACCTCTTGCCTATAAATAGAAGAAGCATTTACAAGGGAAAGAGGTTGGAAAAAACAGGTTAGAAAAAATAGAGAGAGAGAGAGAACAAGGAGAACATCTAGTAGTCTTATTGATAAACCTTCAAAAAAGCCATAACAGTCCCTAAGACTTCCACTCTTGAGCTTTGAAGTCTAAACCTTAAAACCTCTCACACTTTGCATATTCCATCTAAAAACCATCCAAACATTTCATACCACACAGAGGTTGTTTGGTAACCTTCAACAAAAAGGAAAGTCTAACAGCCTGTTGGAGCTTCCTTAAGGTTCATACAACATCTTGAAGGGTATTTGGTTTCAAAACCTAAAGTGCGGTTTTAAGGTAAGTCATCTTTACCTTGCCTTTTCCATATATCAATTTTTATGTTTATAGGATGTATCAATCACTATTTTTGAAGTTAATCTTTATTTGATATTCATGTTGTTCATTCATATGTTAAAAACTAACTGATGTATGCAAAGAATGGTGTTTAATGAAGAAAAATGCAGGATGTATCGATACATATCCACATGTGTCGACCCATCTTAGTGAAAATACAGGGTATGAGTCGACACATGACCCTCATGCATCGACCCATACTGAGTTCAGGTCACAAAACAGCAACTGGAAAGGACTATGAGTCGACACATACGCATTTTGCATCGATGCAAAAGGTGCATGAGTCGACACATCCCATTATGTGTCGATCCATACTGAACAGATTTCACTTTACAGAAGCTGGAAAAGCCTATGAGTCGATACATACGCATTTTGCATTGATACAAGAAGGTGCATGAGTCGACACATCCCATTATGTGTCGACCCATACTGAACTAACTTTGTTTTACATGGGCAGGGAAAGGCTATGTGTCGATGCATAGCAGCATGGGTCGACACATAGCAGTTCAAAGTGCATTTTTCCTTTATTCTACACTGTTTTCACATTCTTTTCATTATCACTAGATGTGGTTGTAATATTTTAGTTCCTACTTCACCCCCATTGTTAAATTGTATCCCCATCCCCCTAAAGTGATGTAATAGCTTAGATTTTATTTTCCGCATTTTTACTTGCTTTTCATATATTTCTAGTAAATAAGATGTATGGCAAGATAAAATCAACAAATAGATGACTTTCAAAAGCAAGACAAAATGCATGCAAACTAACACATTATTCACACATGCACCCTTAGGGTAATTCCACTTGTTGCCTATCAGAAAATAGTCATGTCCCTCAAGCATGGACGTTTTAACAAAGACCCTCGATAAAAAGATCATAGTCCCTCGATGACCCTCGATGTTGCCTTCGGTAGATGATCTAGTTCCTAAAACAACATTGCTAAAAGGTCCCATATGTTGCCTTCTATGACTATACAAATGTCCCAACGCCCGTCCCTTTACATCCAACGATGGGGCTTCTTATCAAATCAATTTTAAGATAACAACACCTAAAGGAGGAGGAAAAGCAAATTTAAGACCTTTCGAGTAGGTAGGTTCGCTTTCAGTTACTCGCTTGCTCACGACAAAAACATTTTATACACCCACACTCTCACTTTTGAACTATTTTTGAAACAAACACTTTGTAGGCGTTCTCATAGAAACGAGAACCATTATGAAGTTCCATTTTCAAAATACTTTCAAAAATCACCACCACAAGCGCACATTCAAACAAAAGCAAGTGATCTAGTAATTAACTAAGAGCCCATGGAAAACCATGGATGAAAAGGGTGCTAATACCTTCCCTTTTCATAATCTACCCCCCCGAACTCAAGAAAACATCTCAAAGATCTTTCCTGTGCTTTTTCACCTTTCCTTTTTAGATAAAAGAAAAGTCGGTGGCGACTCTTGCTAACCGCAACATTTGCGATAAAACGCAAAAACCTTCAAGTCAGTTCTCGCACCGTATCCCAGAACTGGCGACTCTGCTGGGGATTTCTTCTAAAAGTGGGGTTACCTTAAGGCTAGATCACATTTATTTGCTTATATTGTTTGACTTGTTTTACATTATGGTTCTTTGTTTGGGTTTGAAATCCTCTACCTGGATTTGGGA
The DNA here is from genome assembly GCA_948472305.1 of Vicia faba. Classification (NCBI taxonomy): domain Eukaryota; kingdom Viridiplantae; phylum Streptophyta; class Magnoliopsida; order Fabales; family Fabaceae; genus Vicia; species Vicia faba. The sequence goes on from OX451735.1 coordinate 1,231,210,056, forward strand.
TACATTATAGGTAAATAGAAATATGTTGTGGATACTGTGAGGGGTATACCGACATGGTCTAAGAAATAGCTATGTTAGTGTGACATATTTGTGGGTACCGGTAGCCTTTGAGTCAATCAAAGAGAATACAGGGCCGCTGAGTGATGTCGTGAAGCGCTAATGAACTTCTAGAACCCTTTACTTGACCAACTTGGCCTTTTAGGATGTAATGAGATGACCGACTTTGGTGCAGTCCGAAGTTGGTAGATACTCGATACTACACTCATTGAGTTTTGGTTTCTTGGGATATTTTGGTCGCCATTAAAGAGGATTGAGCTGAAACAATGACCAAGGAAACAATCCAGTGATATTGATCTCCTTAGAACCCGATTACTATTACTAGGACAGGTTGAGCCAACTAAACTTCAAAAGGGTACTTACATACAAACTCCATGCAAGCCTAAACCTAAGGACTTGTCTGCTTTGTGTGTACATGATTATTTATATAATCTTGTTTACCTCGCATATAACATCATAACATCATACCATAGCATTTTCAATAACCATTTCAAGGATCTCGAGGGTCTTTGATGTAGGGTCACGTTGAACCAGACGTCTACCAAAGGGCAAGAGGATTTATTTTCCTCTAAACAAATGCCATCAAAAATTAATTACAAACAACTTGAGTCAAGGGCTATGACCCACTTGACATGGTGAGCTTAATTCTTGTGGAAGGACGTACACTGATACAAAGTTCTCTAATCAAAGATGTTGATCTCTAACTTTTTCTTGTGTTTACCCCGCGAGATCCTTGAAAACATGCATCCACATATCATGCATCATATCATGACAGGTTTCTTCTATACAGGTCTCCTTATCTTCCTATTGTTTATTTTAGTAAGATGGATATGGAACAAACAGTGAAAGATCTCCAAGCTCAAAATGCTCAATTCCAACAAATGTTTCTGGCTATGGCTAAGGGGCAAGAGGACATGAAGCTCTCATTCTCAAATAAAAGAAGAAAAGGTCCAAGAAGTCAGTAGGCATCTTGAACTTTAGAAGAAGATCTAAAGCCCTAGATCTTTCAACTCCATCCAACATATGGGATAGTCTTGAAGAAGACCACAATTTGGAGATTGATGAAGTTGAAGCTGACTACTCCGAGGAACAATATCCTCCCACTGATGACAAGTACAAATAGTTGGAGGATCGCCTCAATGCAATGGAGATTCAACAGATACCTGGTTTGGATTTAGGAGACATGGGTTTTGTTGTACCCCAAAATTTTCCCTCTCATATTCCTCAAAACATTGCAAGAAAAATCTCTAAGTTGCTCAAGTTTGCTCAAGAGTTGGACATACAAGCTATCTCCTAAGGCAGTCTACCCTAAATTAGGGTTTTGTGTTGCATCAAGATATTTGAATCCAAATGACCTCAAATTCTCACTAATGTCCTAATATGTTCTCAAGATCATCCATGTCAAATTTCAATCCTTGCAAAGGAAGTTTGCTCAGTCAATTGCTCAAAGGGTCCAAAAATCGACTGTCCTAGGGCAAAAGTCAACTATGACCTACAAATAATCAAAACCTAAAGTTTTTTGTAAACATTCTCATTTTGAAGTATATTTCATCATTTTATCAAGGGTTGATCATGATTCATCAAGGATTGCTCAAAATTCATCAAGATTCAAAAGTTGCTAAATTAGGGTTTTGTAGGAAAAGTCAACTCAAATTTGACCAAGCATAACTTTCTCATAATTTATGATAAATGACCCATCAAAAGCTCATTTTGAAGAGGATGCAATTTACTACAATTCATCTTCATACCCCAAGATCAAAAAATTCACTCACAAGAAGTTATAAATTTGGACATTATAGGTCATTTTTGAAAGTCAACAAAAACACCTTTTTTTCCAAAGATTATAACTTGAGCATGGAATATCAAAATTATATGAGACCAAAATAATTGATTAGAGGACATCTAAATCTTCCTAAAAAGTCAAAGAACACTTCCAAAAGTTCAAAATTGAAAAAGTTATGCATTATTGAAGTTGGACATTTTTGCAAAATTGCCAAAAGTCAACTATCCCCAAAACTTCAAATTTTGTCAAATGGGCCCATTCGTTTCCACTTGATTTGAGTTTGCATCATTGTCCACGTGCCCTATCTTCATCCATGTGTCCATATATCATTTTTGTTATTTAATTTTATTTTTATTTGAATTTATTCATTTTAAATCAAATTAAATCACATAAAATCAAAAAATTGATAACCAAAGATTTTTTATTGATTATAGGCTTCAATGGACAGCTAGCATATCTCCAAAATCGTATCAAAGAAAATCATGTGCAAAAAGATTGAATGGAGTCAAATTTGGAAAGGTTTAATAATGGAGATCAAATCACACTCATGTGCATTGATATGAAGGGATTCGGTCCATAATTTTTACCCTAATACAAAGCATATTACATAAGCAAGAAAAAGGAGACGAAATCAGGGTTGGCAAGTGCAGAGAGAGGCAGAACAAAAAAGTGAAAAAATCACAAAAAGTGAGAAGTCGAAATCCAGGTTAGAGGCATTTTCAGAGGCCAAGACTTGTCCCAATCGCTTCCTAGGCATTCACTCAAGCTTCCTGGATCAAAACCAAGCATCTTCAGACTCCATAACACGCTGTAAGTATCACGAAACATACCCCTGTTCTTGAGTTCACAACTCTGAATTTAAGCATATTTTTCATGAATCAATACCATATTTTGAATCTACATAACATTTGCAAGCGATTGGTATTATTCAATTGCGTTTATCTGGCCTGAATGGAGAACCACCATAGCTAGGGTTCTTCCTTTGGTTTTTAGGGTTTTCTGTTTCAGGTAAAATTGTGACTCAAGAAGGGCATGGTGTTGATCAGGAAGCCAGGACGAGTCAAACCATGTTCTTGGAATGGATTTATATGGCCTAGAGAAGATTTTAGGATAGGCTTGCGTTTTTAGTTGCGGATTCAAATCTGCATGTATTCTTTTATAGGTTTCAGGACAGGGATGACGAGGTGTCCCCTGCCCATTGGTGGATTCAAACCAAGCACGCCGTTTTTTATTTTGCTGGCATATGATTTGTTTTTATTATATTATGTATTCTTTGCATTTTATTAACAAATGAATCAGCATAGCGTAGTGGCAAGCATGCAAGGGTAAACTGCCTCAGGACCTGGGTTCGAATCCCAGGTCCCCCACTTTCTTAATAATTTTGTTTTTCAGATGATCATATGCATACTAAAGCGTGCAGCCCACCATGGTCCTTCATCCACTCAAGCGCCAGATGGCCAAAGGCCAGATCTGGTGGTTCAAAGCTGAAGGTCCACCAAAGCGTCAGTCAATGCACAAGCACCAGATCTCAAAAAGTCCACAAAGGCCAGCGTTTTTAGGCCTTCAAATTGCTACTCATACTCCCAAAACAGGCCCAAACACCTCTCTCTTCTATTTTATTTATTTTATTTTATTATTTGTTTTATTATTTTTATTTAATTTCTAACCAATCACAAAATTCCTTTTCATCAAATAAAATCACAAAAAATATTTTTTTATTTCAAATCAAATTTTAATCTTTTATTTTTCTTAATAAATTTATTAATTAATTAGGTTTTAATTAGAGAACTTTAATTCCTTTTGAAAAAATAATTAAAATTAATTAGACTTAACTAGTTTTTAACCATTAATTTAATTGTTATAATTTCTTTCCTAAACATCAAAAACCCAAAAATAATTTATTTTTCATTTAATTAATTTATTAATTTAATTTAGCAATTAATTTAGGATTTATTTCTTTCTTAATTTAAAAACAACAAAAAACCTAAAAAAGATATTTTCTTTAACCAAAAGGGTAAAAACCCTAATCATGCGCTCAATTTAATTTCCTGCACGCGTTACTTATTTCTATCCAATAATGTACCTGCTTCCGGATTGTAATAGTTAATAGGACATTTAATTATTTTTTATCGCTTTATTTTATTTTTCAAAAGGGTTTGTCTTTGGTGATGTAAATACCCGACACTTTGTAATTTAATTTCTGCACTTTTAATTCTGCAAATTATAATTGTTAGATGTTTGATAATAGGGTTTGCATGACAAGACTGAATGTTAATCTTAAAATCAAATTATATCGCCCCTAACATGTACAAAGATAAAATAACTAAAAACGACACACTCGCACATGCGCACTCTTAGGGTACACCCCACTTGGTTGCCTTCGTACACAATCATTAAGTATAGGTCGCTTTAGAGGTCACCCTCTTGTCTAAAAGATCATAGTCACCTCTAAACGGTTGCCTCGGATATTGTTGCCTCAAACAAATGATCTAAGACATTAGGGTTACCGCTAAGGCGTCCTAACATTGCTTTAGTGATCGTAAGTCCCTCATTCAAATTGACCCTTAAACACCAACGACGTTGCTACTTACTCATTAATAGTGGGATAGCATTGTCTAAAGGAAATTAACATAGAACGATTCCTTTTTTGAGTAGGTAGATGGTTCTTAGATACTTGCTCTTTCAAAAAACAAAACTTTTCACACTTACACTCCTTTTCAAACAATGTTTTCAAAAACACTTCATTACACTCTTGAGGTCAGAAGCAAGAGTTTAATCGAAGTTTCAAATTAAAAAAAAAACTTTTTCAAACCCACAAGCACAAAGAAAGCAATTTTGAAAACAATTGAGCAAGTACCTAAGAGCCCGTGGATAACCACGGATAGAAAGGGTGCTAACGCCTTCCCTTTCTATAATCTACCCCCCGAACCCGAGAAATATCTCGAAAAAGGAATTTTTCTGTGCTTTTTTCCTTTCCTTGTTGGATAAAATAAAAGTCGGTGGCGACTCTTGCTTACCGTGACATTTTGCGAAAACAAACGCAAAACGCAAACCAACATTCCAAAAACAGTCAGTTCTTCCCACCGTATCACGGAACTGGCGACTCTGCTGGGGACGCTTAATAAGTGGGGTGTACCTTAGGAATAGTTCATAATGTTTTCAATTGCTTGACCTGTATGATTTATATTTGTGGGCTTGAATCGAAGTTACTATAGATCCTAACCCAGATCTGGGGGATACCTTTTAGGTAAGTAGCAATAAACTGTGAGAGAACTGTACGGCGTAGACCGATATGGTTGAAGAAGTAGCTATGTTGGTGTGGCACTTTAGTATGTACCTATATCCCTTGTGGTGCAACGAGGAGAATATGGGTCTGCTAAGGGGTCATTAAGCACCAACTGACCTTAAAACCCTTAAATTGACCAACTTAGCCATAGAACAGTAGCAGTATGCTACACTCATTGAGACCAAACTCTCGCAATGATTCCGGCTACAAGAAAAGGTTGCTAAACTGGAATTATGACTGATCGAGGGTGGTCAGTGGTATTGAGATCCTCTAGAACCCGGTTACTATTTCTAGGACAGGTTTGAACCAACTGAATTGAAAGAGGGTAGTACCTAAACTCCTTGCCAGCCTGAAATCTAAGGGCTATCTGTATGACTTTTTTGCCCTTACCATGTTTGCTATTTGTGGATACTTGTGGTGTGTTTTCTATCATGACATTATGACATCATGACATTGCATGCATCTTGCATTGGACTAACCTATTTCAAAGACAGGAGGGATTCATCTTTGTTCTATTTTGTAGGTCATGGCACCCATGCTAGAAACACTATCCGGATCAACTTTGTCCAGATTCCCACTCAGCTTAAGGAATTGGTTGCAAAAGTTTTAGATACTACCTCCTTTATCAAAAGACATGGGCACCTCCTTGGTTTATTCACTTCTAAGATGGATGAACAGATGATGAGTGTCCTAGTCCAGTTCTTTGATCCATTGTACCACTGTTTTACTTTTCCGAACTACCAGTTGGTCCCTACCTTGGAAGAGTTCTCTGATCTGCTTGGTATCTCTATTCTGGAGCAAACCCCATTCACAGGTTGGGAGAAAGTCCTTAGGTCAGAAGAGATTGCTTCAGCCCTCCATCTGACAAAGGCTGAGCTAATGTCTAATTGGGAAACTCGTAGTGGAACAAAGGGCTTCTTGACTAAATTATTGGTTGGTAAGGCTAATCAGTTTTGGGATAGTCTAGACTTTCAGGCGTTCGAGGACATTTTGGCTCTTCTCATATATGGTTTGGTGTTGTTTCCTAACTCAGATTCTTTCGTCGACGTGAATGTAGTGAAGATTTTCATATCCGCTAATCCAGTACCCACTCTCTTGGGAGACATCCCGCACTCTCTTTATGCCGGTACTGCTCGGAAACGGGGAACCCTTATGTGCTGTGCGCCATTGCTGGCGAGGTGGTTTATTTCTCACCTCCCCAAATTAGTTTTGAAGAACAAGGAAGGCATGGGTTGGGCCTATAGGATTATGTCTCTCTCTCATAATGACATCATCTAGACTATTAAGGGCATGGAAGACATGGCTATTATTGATCGCTGTGGGGAATACCCCAATGTTCCACTGCTAGGAACCCATGGAGGAATAACCTATAATCCGTGTTTGGCCTTACGTCGATTTGGGCGAGCTAGGAGGGAAGGGCCTCATGAGTTGCTAATCCAAGTATTGTATTTGACTTCCAAGGGGATAGTGACGAGCAACGCCGCAGGTTCATACGAGCTTGGGATAGGGTGCACAGGTTTGATCCGCACGAGCTAGGTGTAAAGACTTCTCTTCTGATGGAGCCATATCTCAGATGGATTCGAATCCGTGCTGAAAAGCTGAGAATGCCGTACGAAGCCGTTTTGCCTATAAATGTTGAGGTTGCTGATGAAGAAGGGGTTCCTCCTACCATCCTCCATCCATACATGCCTACTAACATTGGGGCATTAAAGAGATCGTGGATGCAGCTGAGAGAAGAGAGGGATACTTACAGAGAAAAGTATCACGAGCAAGAGCAGAAGATTCAGAAGTTGACAAGGAAGTTGGAGAACGAGCGGATCCTCAATAACTATGTCCGCACCGACAAGAAACGACCATGGGGGCACTGATTGTCTTTTTGATTATTTCTAGTTTTGATTTACTTTTCAGTTTTTCTTTCTTGTAACACCTTAAGGGCATTTGTTGAACAATTGAATTCAAAGTTTATCTAATAAAAGTGTGTTTCATTTTTGTTTACGAATTTGAATCTCTTGACTTCTTTGAAATCATATCATACGCATTTCATTCCCATGCACCTCATAACAGGTACCCTTACAGGTTTTCTCATCTTCTTCGCTATTTATTTCAGCATCATGTCTTCTGAACCATCAATTGAACAAGCAATCAAGGCTCTGCAAGCTCAAAACGCCCAGTTCCAGGAGTTGTTCATGAACCTGGCTAAGGGTCAGCAAGATCTGAAGGCCCTTATATTGAAAGAGAAGAAGAAGAAGAAGAAGAAGAAGAAGATGGTCCTATTTAATATGGGTTGCAAATTCGGAAACAATTTGCGAGAAGAGGTTGATTTGACCCACTCATCTGGAGGGGGAGATAATCAGGAAGAAAGGAGGGCTCCCAGCCCTGTGGTTTCAGACAATGAGACCTACTTTGACGAAGACTAGTACCCTCTGGCTAAGGATAAGTATAAACAACTGGAAGACTGTTTGAGCGTGATGGAAGTTTAGAAAGTGCCTGGTCTGGACTTTGGAGACTTGGGTCTGTCATCTGGGGTAGTGATTCCCCACAAGTTCAAAGCACCAGCCTTTGCTAAATACGACAGGGTTTCTTGCCCAAAACTGCACCTCCGTTCGTATGTTAGAAAGATCCAACCATACACCGTTGACAAGAACCTCTATATCCACTTCTTTCAAGACAAACTCTCAGGGGCTCAGCTTGAATGGTTTTACCAGCTGGAAGAAGCTAGTATTCGTAATTGGGAAGATTTGGCTGCTGCTTTCTACAAGCAATACTAATACAATGCCGACCTCTCTCCCACGCATACCAAACTCTAGGGTATGTCTATGGGTACGGGCGAAGGTTTCAAAGACTATGCTCAGAAGTGGAGGGAACTTGCTGGAAGAGTGTAACCTCCCTTGGCTGATAGGGAGCTTGTGGATATGTTTTTGGGGACCTTGTCTGGTCCGTATTTCAACCATCTGTTTGGAAGTTCATCATCCGGGTTTACAAAGATGATTATGACCGGGGAAAGAATTGAGGCTGGTATCAAATCTGGCAAGATAAAGAAGGGTGCTTCATCAAGCACCGAGAAGAAGCCTTTTAAGAAGGAGTCCAGCGCTGTTTACAGCGCAAAAAGCCAGAATAGACTTGAGTGCCGCCAAGCAGTCAATGCGGTTGTTATTTCAAGACCAAATGTTGCCACACAACGCGACAATCAGCCAAGAGCCGAGAGACCGCAAAGACAATTTACTCGGCTCAACATGACTTTGTCTCGGATTCTGCCACAATTATTGAAGACCAACTTGGTGATTCCAAAGGAGGCCCCGAAGAATCCCAATACAATATCACCCATGTACAATCCAAATGCCCGCTGTGCTTTTCACTCTGATAGCCCGGGGCATGATACGAATGATTGTTGGGTTCTGAAGAATAAGGTACAGGATTTGATTGATGCTAAGGAGATCGAGTTCAGAGCACTAAAAAATCCTAAACATGATGCGGGAGTGAATGCTATCGGGGATGATGATGATGAATAGTTTGACATTGACAGCTGGATTTACCCGACTGCTGATGGTGTACTAAGTAACTGGACCGCAAAAGACTTCGTCCCAATTTATTTTATTACCCAGTAATGAGGCTTTTTGTTTTGAATTTGTAACAAACAATTTTAAACTTTACGGCCCGGTGTTTTACCCGGGGCACCGTGGCTTCATTTGTGAGGGCTTTATGCGTGTCATCTACATATATAATTAATAAAAGCATTGGACGTTTCTTGCATTTAAAATTTTGCACTCCTTGTTTTTCTTTTATTATACATTGCAAAACAACTATTTTACACACACTCACATATACAGGTATACATCCACTCTGGATCTCATTGGTAACGACTCTGCTACCACCAGTTATGACTTTGAAAGTCCGATCAACTTAGCCGAAGACGAAGGTGAAGATGATTGCGAAGTGCCTGTTGAACTTGCTAGACTGCTACTTCAAGAAGAGAGGGCCATACAGCCACATGAAGATCCGGTGGAATCAGTAAATCTGGGTATAGAGGTAGACAAGAAAGAGGTCAAGATCGGTGCAAATCTGGAAGCTAGTGTTAAGCAACAGTTGATTCAGATGCTGCGTGACTATGCTAAGATCTTTGCATGGTCTTATGAAGACATGCCAGGGTTGGATACCGATATTGTGGTTCACTGCCTGCCTACCAAGGAAGACTGTCTTCCAATAAAACAGAAAGTCTGCCGAATACGCCCGGAGATGTCCGAGAAAATCAAGGCTGAAGTGATGAAACAATTTGACGTCGGTTTTCTAGCAGTTACTTCTTACCCACAGTGGGTGGCCAACGTGGTTCCAGTGCCGAAGAAAGATGGTAAGGTTTAGATGTTTGTTGACTATAGGGATCTGAACAGGGCGAGTCCCAAGGATGGTTTCCCTCTACCTCATATCGACGTTCTGGTTGACAACACCGCATAGCTTAAGGTCTTCTCCTTTATGGATGGTTTCTCCGGTTATAATCAGATTAAAATGGCTCCCGAAGACATGGAGAAGACAACCTTTGTTACTCAATGGGGTACCTTTTGCTACAAAGTCATGCCTTTTGGATTGAAGAATGCTGGGGCAACGTATCAGCGTGCCATGGTCGCTTTGTTCCATGACATGATCCATCATGAGATCGAGGTATACGTCGATGATATGATTGCAAGATCCCAGACTGAAGAAGAAAATCTTGACCACCTTCATAAGCTATTTGACAGGTTGAAGTTGTACAAGCTGAGGTTAAACCCGAACAAGTGCACCTTCGGGGTGAGATATGGTAAACTGCTGGGTTTCATCGTAAGTGATAAAGACATTCAAGTGGATCCTGCCAAGGTGAAGGCTATACAGGAGATGCCATCTCCCCGAACAGAAAAAGAGGTTATAGGCTTTCTGGGACGTCTAAAATACATTGCCTGATTCATCTCGCACCTGACTGCTACTTGTGAGCCAATCTTCAAGTTACTGAAGAAAGATCAAGTGGTAAGATGGAACGATGAATGTCAGGCCGCTTTCGAAAGGATCAAAGAGTATCTCCAAGAGCCACCTATTATATTGCCTCCGGTTGAAGGGAGACCTCTGATCTTATACTTGACAGTACTCGACAACTCAATGGGGTGCGTGATGGGGCAGCATGACGAGTCTGGCCGAAAAGAGCATGCTATTTATTACCTTAGCAAAACGTTTACTGACTGCAAGACCTGATACTCATTGCTCAAGAAAACTTGCCGCGCTTTGGCATGGGCTGCTCGCCGGCTGAGACAGTATATGCTGACTCACACTACTCTATTGATATCAAAGATGGATCCAATCAAGTATATCTTCGAGAAGCCTGCCTTGTCTGGAAGAATAGCAAGATGGCAGATGATCTTGACTGAGTATGATATCCAGTACATGACCCAAAAGGCAATCAAGGGAAGTGTGTTAGCAGACCATTTGGAACATCAGACAGTGGATGATTACCAGTCTATGAACTTTGAATTTCCAGATGAGAATATCATGATCGTGACTGACTGCGAAGAACCTGGACCGGATGAAGGACCTGAGGAAGGATCCTGATGGTCTATGTACTTTGATGGAGCTTCGAACGCTTTGGGTAATGGCATTGGCGCCATGATCATATCTCCTACAGGATCTCATACTCCGTTTACCGCCCGACTATGTTTCAACTGCACCAACAATATGGCGGAGTATGAAGCGTGCATCATGGGTCTTCGAGCAGCAATTAACCTAAGGATTAAGTTTTTAAGTGTTTTCGAAGATTCCGCTCTCGTGATCAGTCAGATCAAAGGCGAGTGGGATATGAAACACCCAAATCTTATTCCTTACAAGGAGTATGTATTGACGTTGCTTCCACATTTTGAAGAAATGACCTTTGAACACTTCCCTAGAGAGGATAATCAATTGGCGGATGCGCTGGCTACAATGTCTTCTATGTTCAAAGTCAATTGGGACAACGAGGCTCCCCGTATTACCATTGAGAGGTTGGACGAACCTGCACATTGCTGTGACATTGGGACTGAAGAGGTAGCAGATAAACCCTGGTTTCATGAGGTGAAGAGGTATCTCGAGGCTCAAGAATACCCCAAGAGTAAATTTGTTAATGACAAGAAGTTTCTGAGGAGGTTCACGGGGAAGTTCTTTGTCAGCAATGGTATTCTTTACAAGCGCAACCATGATTCGACCTTACTGTAATGTGTGGATAAGAATGAGGCAGAAAGTATTATGGTAGAGTTACATGAAGGTACTTTCGGGACTCATTCCAGTGGACACACCATGGCAAAGAAAATCCTACGGGAAGGATACTATTGGTCCATAATGGAAGCTGACTGTTATCAGCATTCTCGGACCTGTCACAAGTGCCAAGTCTATGCTGATAAGATGCACATACCTCCAGTACCTCTGAACATCTTGACGACTCCATGGCCTTTTGCAATGTGGGGCATTGACATGATCGGCGAGATCAGACCTACAGCGTCCAACGGGCATCGTTTCATCCTGGTAGCTGTTGATTACTTTACAAAGTGGGTTAAAGCAGCTTCCTTTGCTACTATGACCAAGAATGTCGTGGCACGTTTCATTCGGAATAATCTGATCTGTCGATACGGTGTACCAGAGAGGATCATTACGGACAATGGTACAAATATCAATAATAAAATGATCACTGAGCTCTGCAAGCAGTTCAAGATATAGCATCACAACTCTTCTCCCTACCGGCCGAAGATGAATGGGGCTGCTGAAGCGGCTAATAAGAACATTAAGAAGATTGTGCAGAAGATGACGGTGACATACAAAGATTGGCACGAAATGTTACCATTTGCTCTTCATGGGTATCGTACCTCAACACGGACGTCAACAGGGGCAACACCTTATTTCTTGGTTTATGGCATGGAGGCCGTCTTGCCCATTGAAGTTCATATACCCTCTCTCCGGATTATGAAGGATGCAGGTTTAAGCGAAGATGACTGGATTCAGACCCGGCTTGATCAGCTGAACCTAATCAATGAAAAAAGACTTACTGCTATTTGTCATGGTTAGACGTATCAGAAGCGGATGATCAAGGCATTTAACAAGAAAGTCAGGCGACAAGAGTATCAAGTTGGGGACCTAGTTATCAAGCGCATCATACTGCCTCAAGGTGATCCCAGGGGCAAATGGACCCCTACTTACGAAGGGCCATTTATGGTTAGGAACATTTTCTCAGGAGGAGCTATGATTCTAACCACCATGGATGGTGACGACCTTCCTCACGCCGTTAATGCAGACATAGTGAAAAGATACTACGCATGATCAAAGACCCGCTAGGTTGACTGGCCTAGGCAAAAATAAGGGCTTCCCGGTGAACCAAAAGGGTTCGGGCAAAAATAAGGGATGAAAATAATAAAAAAATATGTACACCCGGCAAGTCGAAAACCTGAAAAGGCGGCTTGGGCAAAAAAGGGTATCTCGGTGGACTGAAAACCCGAAAGGGCGGTCCAGGCAAAAATTAGGGATCAAAGCGTAACACTATGTCTCATTGGATCACCTTACAACCAGACTTTGGTATCGACTATCAAGCTCGGAAGGCACTAATCAATCTGATCTACCTTCAACCAGTAGCAAAGTGATGAGATGCTCGAGGACATAAAGACAATAGCAGAGTTGGAACCCAGTGGGATTGTTCACATAGCTATTTTGTTTAGTTTGTCACAAATTATGTAAATTCTATTTTCGACGGTGTTCTCCTACTAGAACGTCAGCCTCTTGTACAAAAATGCCTATTTACAGGCCAAACTTCAAAATCAATACAATTCATTTTAAGAGAAATTTCAAACTATTTTTCCTTTTTCTGTTTTGTTTTACAAAGAACGTCCAATGTTCATTTTTGATATATGCATTTGACATTAATGGCTGCTCATGAATATTTATATGCGAAACAAAAGACGATTACTCGTAATATCAGAAACAGGGGCAAATAATATTTGTCCAAGCTTTACAGTTGCTCTATCCACCAAGTACAGAGGTAGATTCAACTGGAGAATATGGCTAAGTAACTTTCACTCCCCGCAGAGTAAGGCAGTAATGATAACTCTCCCCAGCTGAGACTCGCAACTGTAAGTGAATCAGTAATATTCTCCCCAAGCAGAGTTTATTTACCATCAACACTGAAAGGTCTTAATATTCCCCAGCGGAGTATAAGAATATTCCCTGGCAGAATACAAAATATCCCCAGTGGAGTTTGAAATTTTTCCCAGCGCAGTCTGAAAAAGCTTCCCTAGTGGATTTTGGAGAATCATCCCCAGTAGACTTTGGAAGATTGTCCCCAGCAAAACTCAAAGGATTATCCCCATTAGAGTCTAAAGGGTTATCCCCAGTGAAGTCACACCTGAAAGATCATCCCCAGTGGAGTTCTTTCCTTTCACAAACAAGAAGTCAATCCTCAACAAGATTCAGTATCACCAGCAACGGTAATTCATCCCCGGTGGAATTTATCGGTGGAATCCTCAACAGAGCATCTCTTCCCCACAGAGTAATCTCCTTATCAGTTTATTCCCCAATGGATTTATCCTCTCCTACAGGTTTATTCTCACAATCATTTTTGTTCGCCATCCCCAACAGAAACGAAGAATTCAGCTCTTTTCTCCAGCAGCTATCCGGGATTTATTTTCCCCGGATAAAAACATTACATTTCCATACATCACGACACATGCATATACGCATCATACAACACAATCTCATTTATTTTGAGAACATCATTGCTTGATATATATCATGCATTGCATATGACTGACCTTTACCTTTCAGGAAAGATGCAGTTAAGTTCTCAGCTATGAAGCTTTTACCCAAGTCGAAGTATGATCGGTTCTTAAATCTCAACTAAATTATCCTCGGTTGAATTACAGATAAGGTTCTAAATCTCAACAATTTTCCTCCGTCGAAGTGTGGACAAGTTCTTAAATCTCAACAGAATTATCCTCGGTTGAATTACAGACGGTTCCTAGATCTCGATGAAGATGTTTCCCTCAGTCGAAGTACTGACCGGTTCTTAAATCTCAACTGAATTGTCCTCGGTTGAATTACAGATAAGGTTCTAAATCTCGACAATTTTTCTCCGTCGAAGTGTGGACGAGTTCTTAAATCTCAACAGAATTATCCTCGGTTGAATTATAGAAGGTTCCTGATCTCGATGAAGATGTTTCCCTCAGTCGAAGTACTGACCGGTTCTTAAATCTGAACTGAATTATCCTCGGTTGAATTACAGATAAGGTTCTGAATCTCGAAAATTTTCCTCCGTCGAAGTGTGGAAAAGTTCTTAAATCTCAACAGAATCATCCTCCATTGAAGTACAAACAATCCTAGATCTCGATGAAGATGTTTCCCTCAGTCGAAGTACTGACCAGTTCTTAAATCTCAACTGAATTATCCTCGGTTGAATTACAGATAAGGTTCTAAATCTCGGAAAAATTATCCTCCGTTGAATTACAGACAAATCCTAAATCTCGATGAAGATGTTTCCCCCCAGTTGAATTATGAACAAGTTCTTAAAACTCAGCAGAGATGTTCTCTCAGCTGAAGTACAGGCATGTTCTTAAATCTCAACAAAGATCAGGCTTCCCCAGCGGAATCTTCCACAACAACAGGTATGCAAGTTCTCGCTAAGGAATCTTTTATGCGATCGACACTCCTGCAGATGGCATCTTTAAGCCCACCCTCCCGCTGACAATCTCCAAATGGCATCTGTAAGCCCATTCCTGACATCACCAGGCTGATACCACTTCATGTGAGTGCAAATTTCTGGGCACTCTAGTGTTCAATCATCTCCCACCTTCGGATCACGAAAGGCAAGAAAGACAATCTACATCCTCAGGTTTAAGAAGATTGAATAGGGGAAGCTGTTGTACCACAAAATTTGCCCTCTCATATTCCTCAAAACATTCCAAGAAAAATCTCCAAGTTGCTCAAGTTTGCTCAAGAGTTGGACAAACAAGCTATCTCCTAAGGCAGTCTACCCCAAATTAGGGTTTTGTGTTTCATCAAGATCTTTGAATCCAAATGACCTCAAATTCTCACTAATGTCCTAATATGTTCGCAAGATCATCCATGTCAAATTTCAAACCTTGCAGAGGAATTTTGCTCAGTCAATTGCTCAAAGGGTCCAAAAATCGACTGTGTTAGGGCAAAAGTCAACTGTGACCTACAAACAGTCAAACCTCAATATTTTTTGTCAAAATTCTCATTTTGAAGGATATTTCATCATTTTATCAAGGTTTGATCATGATTCATCAAGGATTGCTCAAAATTCATCAAGATTCAAAAGTTGCTTAATTAGGGTTTTGTAGGAAAAGTCAACTCAACTTTGACCAAGCATAACTTTCTCATACTTTATGAGAAATGACCCATAAAAAGCTCATTTTGAATAGGATGAAATTTCCTATAATTCATATTCATACCCCAAGATCAAAAAATGCACTCACAAGAAGTTATAAATTTGGACATTATAGGTCATTTTTGAAATTCAACAAAAACACATTTTTTTCCAAAGCTTATAACTTAAGCATGGAATATCAAAATGATATGAGACCAAAAGGGTTAATTATAGGACATCTCAAGCTTTCTAAAAAGTCCAAGAACACTTCCAAAAGTTCAAAATTGAAGAAGTTATGCATTGTTGAAATTGGACATTTTTGCAAAATTGTCAAAAGTCAACTATCCCCAAAACTTCAAATTTTGTCAAATGGACCCATTCTTTTCCACTTGATTCGAGTTTGCATCATTGTCCACGTGCCCTAGATTCAGCCATGTGTCCATATATCATTTTTGTTATTTAATTTGATTTTTATTTGAATTTATTCATTTTAAATCAAATTAAATCACATAAAATCAAAAAATTGATAACTAAAGATTTTTATTGATTATAGGCTTCAATGGACAACTAGCATATCTCCAAACTCGTATCAAAGCAAATCATGTGCAAAAAGATTGAATGGAGTCAAATTTGGAAAGGTTTAATAATGGAGATCAAATCACATTCATGTCCATTGATATGAAGGGATTCAATCCATAATTTTTACCCTAATACAAAGCATATTACATAAGCAAGCAAAAGGAGACGAAATCAGGGTTGGCAAGTGGAGAGAGAGGAAGAACAAAAAAGTGAAAAAATCATAAAAAGTGAGAAGTCAAAATCCAGGTTAGAGGCATTTTCAGAGGCCAAGACTTTTCCCAATCGCTTCCCGGGCATTCACTCAAGCTACATGGATCAAAACCAAGCATCTTCAGACTCCATAACACATTGTAAGTGTCACGAAACATACCCCTGTTCTTGATTTCGCAACTTTGAATTTAAGCATCTTTTTCATGAATCAATACCATATTTTGAATCTACATAACATTTGCAAGCGATTAGTATTATTTAATTGCATTTATCTGGCCTAAATGGAGAACCACCATAGCTAGGGTTCTTCGTTAGGTTTTTAGGGTTTTCTGTTTCAGGTAAAATTTTGACTCAAGAAGGGCATGGTGTTAATTAGGAAGCCAGGACGAGTAAAACCATGTTCTTGGAATGGATTTATATGTCCTAGAGAAGATTTTAGGATAAGCCTACGTTTTTAGCTGCGGATTCAAATCCGCATTTATTCTTTTACAGGTTTCAGGACAGGGACGATGAGGTGTCCCCTGTCCATTGGTGGATTCAAACCAAGCGCGCCTTTTTTTATTTTGCTGGCATATGATTTGTTTTGATTATATTATGTATTCTTTGCATTTTATTAACAAATGAATCAGCATAGAATAGTGGCAAGCATGCAAGGGTAAACTGCCTCAGGACCTGGGTTCGAATCCCAGGTCCCCCACTTTCTTAATAATTTTGTTTTTCAGATGATGATACGCATACTCAAGCGTGCAGCCCACCATGGTTCTTCATCCACTCAAGCGCTAGATGGCCAAAGGCCAAATCTGGTGGTTCAAAGCTGAAGGTCCACCAAAGCGCCAGTCAATGCACAAGCACCAGATCTCAAAAAGTCCACAAAGGCCAGCGTTTTTGGGCCTTCAAATTGCTACTCATACTCCCAAAACAGGCCCAAACCTCTCTCTCTTCTATTTTATTTATTTTATTTTATTATTTATTTTATTATTTTTATTTAATTTCTAACCAATCACAAAATTCCTTTTCATCAAATAAAATCACCAAAATTTTTTTTTTGTTTCAAATCAAATTTTAATCTTTTATTTTTCTTAATAAATTTATTAATTAATTAGGTTTTAATTAGAGAACTTTAATTCCTTTTGAAAAAAAAATTAAAATTAATTAGACTTAACTAGTTTTTAACCATTAATTTAATTGTTATAATTTCTTTCCTAAACATCAAAAACCCAAAAATAATTTATTTTTCATTTAATTAATTTATTAATTTAATTTAGCAATTAATTTAGGATTTATTTCTTTCTTAATTTAAAAACAACAAAAAACCTAAAAAAGATATTTTCTTTAACCAAAAGGGTCAAAACCCTAATCATGCGCTTGATTTAATTTCCTGCACGCGTTACTTATTTCTATCCAATAATGTACCTGCTTCCGGATTGTAATAGTTAATAGGACATTTAATTATTTTTTATCACTTTATTTTATTTTTCAAAAGGGTTTGTCTTTGGCGATGTAAATACCCGACGCCTTGTAATTTAATTTCCGCACTTTTAATTCCGAAAATTATAATTGTTAGATATTTGATAATAGGGTTTACATGACAAGACTGAATGTTAATCTTAAAATCAAATTAGATAACCCATAACATGTACAAAGATAAAACAACTGAAAACGACACACTCGCACATGCGCACTCTTAGGGTACACCCCACTTGGTTGCCTTCGTACACGGTCATTAAGTATAGGTCGCTTTAGAGGTCGCCCTCTTGTATAAAAGATCATAGTCTCCTCGAAACGATTGCCTCGGATATTGTTGCCTCAAACAAATGATCTAAGACATTATGGTTACCCCTAAGACGTCCTATCATTGCTTTAGTGACCATAAGTCCCTCATTCGAATTGACCCTCAAACTCCAACGACGATGCTACTTACTCATTAATAGTGGGATAGCATTGTCTAAAGGAAATTAGCATAGAACAATTCCTTTTTTGAGTAGGTAGATGGTTCTTAAATACTTTCTCTTTCAAAAAACAAAACTTTTCACACTTACACTCCTTTTCAAACAAAGTTTTCAAAAACACTTCATTACACTCTTGAGGACAGAAGCAATAGTTAAATAGAAGTTTCAAATAAATAAAAAACTTTTTCAAAACCACAAGCACAAAGAAAGCAATTTTGAAAACAATTAAGCAAGTACCTAAAAGCCCGTGGATAACCACAGATAGAAAGGGTGCTAACACCTTCCCTTTCTATAATCTACCCCCCGAACCCGAGAAATATCTCGAAAAAGGAATTTTTCTGTGCTTTTTTCCTTTCCTTGTTGGATAAAATAAAAGTCGGTGGCGACTCTTGCTTACCGCGACATTTTGCAAAAACAAACGCAAAACGTAAACCAGCATTCCAAAAACAGTCAGTTCTTCCCACCGTATCACATGTTTGGTTTTTGGAGTGGTCATCCCGTCAAAGTTCAAAGTCCCTACCTTTGCCCTATACGATGGAATCTCTTGCCTTAAGATGCACTTAAAGTCTTATGTCCGCAAGATTCAACCTTACAAAACTGATCCAAAGCTTTGGATCCATTTCTTCCAAGAAAGCCTGATAGGGACTCAACTCGAGTGGTTCTATCAATTGGAGAGTTCTCGAATCCACATCTGGGAGGATTTAGCTGTTGCTTTCTACAAGAAGTATCAGTACAATGCTGATCTTGCACTAGCTCGTGTGCAATTGCAGAACATGACCATGGGTTCCAACGAAAGCTTCAAAGGGTATGCCCAAAAATAGAGAGATCTGGATGGTAGGGTGAAACCCCTTTTAATTGACAGGGAGCTGATTGACATCTTCATGGGAACTCTGACAGGACCTTTCTTCAATCACCTAATCGAAAGCTCCTCGGCCGGGTTCACCGAGCTGATACTGACTGGTGAAAGGGTAGAAGCTGGAATCAAGAGTGGAAAGATCCAAGGAGTTACACCCTCTGACGTTCAGAAAAAACCAAACAATGGAAAGAAAAAGTCCAATGCTGTGTACAGCCGAAAGAGTCGTCATGATCAACAGGTAGGGGCAATCCTGATCTCTAATCCTACATTTATTCAACAAAGACAGTGCAATAGGCGTAGGGCAAGATATCAAGAAAGGCAGTACACTGACATCAACATGCCTTTGTCTTAAGCATTACAACAATTTATGAAGGTGAAACTGATCACACTAAAGGATCCTCCTCAAAATCCTGATACCTCCTCTTCTAAGTACAATCTGAGCGTAAGATGTGCTTATCATTCTGACAGTCCCGGACATGACACCGACGACTGATGGACTTTGAAGAACAAGATTCAAGACTTGATTGATGCCAAGGAGATCAAGTTTTACCCTCTAGAGACTCTAAACGTGATCACTACTCCTATGCCAAATCATTGAGAGCGTCTTTGTTTCATTTGAATTTTCAAGTTGTAATTCCCTTTGTTATTCAAACAATTATCTATTAATTTCAAACTTTGTTTCATTAATGCATTGCATATGTTTGTCTTGATTTGATCCACTCATTTTCATTACATATAAAATTGTGCTTTTTACTCTCTTTATGACATTTAACTCTTGCTAAAAGTTACAAGCCTTTAGAGGGAGGATGACAAAAACAATGCCATAATATCATACAGTATGCTTTTCGACAGACCTTGCTGACGATGTACAGGCGTTCTTTCAAATTCTAACACTGGAGTTATAAGGAAGATAATCCCTAGTCAACCCCTTCGAGCCAAAGAAGTAGAAGTTTTCTGTTTTAACACAAATTGAAACCTTTAATCAAACCTGGGGCAGGGTAGTCTCTCAGTTAATTTAAACACGCATTAAGCCGCAAACTCTCATCTCGTAATACAACGAATGACGTCAAGAAACATTCCTCTGGAATCAAAAGACAATGATGGTTCCCTATCACATAGGCAGTCATTATCTCTCAAAAAGAAAAACCCGCTAAGTTAAAACCTATGAAGGAGTCTTAAGGAAAAATGGGGCATCCCGCTGACTGTAATCTCAAAACAAAAACAGTCAGGCAAAAATTAGGGATAACAAATCAAAAGAAAGAGGTCATTACAAATCCTCAACAACATGAATTTTTTTTTGCAAAAATGTCTGCCTTCCAACAAACTTAACTTGTTTGAACCATCACTAAAATGTCATTCCAGACTCAATTGGAGTTCAAAACGCACAAATTAGTTGAGTTTATGACCGAAGAACATCACGAAGAACGGGCGGGTACAAATACACTTTGAACCTTTATCCTTTGTTTCTAAAACCGTGAACCAAGCCACATTATAACCCTTCAAAAGTCCTAATTGAAGCATGGGTTAGTTCGAAAGCATACTGTTACAAAAGGTATCCTAACTCCTGTAAGGCTTTACTCAAAATCCTGAGTTGAAATTTTTCTTACAAAACTTCTTTACTTGCTAAAAACGAATTTTTAAAAACTTCAAGACAAGTATAAACTTTGCATTACTTGAATATCATTGTTTGCATATGGCTATTTGTTTGACAGCGGAGAAATTCACATAATGAATATCCAGTGAACGAAAGCTCTCTCAGTGAACAAAATCACTTCAAGTAGGATGACACTTCCATTGACAAATCTCCTATAAACAAGGGGGCATGACATGTCACTATCTAGCACACCTGGGGCAGTCCAGTCAATATTCCAGGAAATCTCTCAAGAAGTACAGAATAACCAGGGGCAGGTCTCCATCTCCATTACTTGGGGCATTGAATGCCAATCTCGGCAAAGTGTTACATATAGTCAAACATTTCCTGGAAAATCCATAAGCACTCGCTACTAGGGGCAGTGACAAATCTCCCCCAAATCCTTCTCATAGGATGACTCCCAACCAGAGTTTCAATCTCTGATAACCTCTTCCCAGCTAAGTCGACTTCAAGAATCCTCGAGGATTTCTGCCAATGAAGTCGCCGCCTCTCCAATAGACCGACGACAAGGTTAATTTCCCCATCAAACACCAGGGCTCCCCAGCTTGAGTTTGCCTCTCTGACTACTAAAAATCAAAGGACCACAACTCCTCTTCCCCAGTAGACTATTCTACAATCCCCGATAAGTTACTGTGAAATCTGGACCCGACCAGATATCAGTTCAACTTTGATTCCCCAATAAGAGAAACAGACAATCGAGACTCCTGAACTCTTTCCCCAAGCAGGAATAAACATACTCCCCACAGAGTTTTCAATATTTCCCAGCGGAGTTCTCCTCAAACAACAAAACAGGAATCTCCAGTGAAAAAATTCTAAGCAAAGTTTGAAGACACACCAACTCTTCAACAGCAGTCCAGGATTTAACAACTCCCCAGCATTTTTCAAGGATTTATTTTCCAGATAAAGATACACTTCAATAAACATGTCACATTTCATACATCCTATTTGTATACATGATAAGTGCATACGACACAATCTCATTTATTTTGAGAACATCATGACATCATGCATCACAATATTGCATACAACTAACGTTCTACCTTTTTCAGGAAAGTTCAATCAACAGATGGCTACCATCAACCTTTTCAAGCCCCAGATTAATACCTGTAGCAAGCCAGGAAAACTATCAGTGGATGAGAGATTGAAGATTAATATCTGTAGCAAGCCAGGAAAACTATATTTCTTTCTCAGGTCAGAGATTAAATACCTGAAACTAGACAGGACAACTATCTCGTCGACCAACCTTTTCAAGTTCCGGAGTAATACCTGTAGCAAGCCAGGAAAACTATATATGGATGACTGATTGTAGGTTAATACCTGTAACAAGCCAGGAAAACCATCTACATGGAGAGATTGAAGATTAATACCTGTAGCAAGCCAGGAAAACTATCTTTCTTTCTCAGGTCAGAGATTAAATACTTGAAACCAGACAGGACAACTATCTCGTCGACCAACCTTTTCAAGCTCCAGATTAACACTTGTAACAAGCCAGGAAAACTATCTTTCTCAGGTCAGAAATTAATACCTGAAACCAGACAGGACAAATATCTACTCGACCAGCTCAAACAACCCAACCTTTTGATATATTTCAGATATGCTCCAAACACGGATGCCATTCTGTTAGTCATTCAGATTCAACTTTCAGATACAGTTCAGATACACACCGGATACGGATGCCATCCTGATACTCATTCAGATTCAGCTTTCAGATACAGTTCAGATACGCACCAGATATGGATGCCATACTGATACTCATTCAAATTTATCTTTCAGATACAGTTCAGATACACACCAGATATGGATGCCATCCTGATACTCATTCAGATTCAGCTTTTACATACAGTTCAGATACGCACCAGATATGGATGCCATCCTGATACTCATTCAGATTCAGCTTTTAGATACAGTTCAGATACGCACCAGATACGCACTAGATACGGATGCCATCCTGATACTCATTCAAAGACAGCTTTCAGATACAGTTCAGATACGCACCAGATACGGATGCCATCCTGATACTCATTCAAAGACAGCTTTCAGATTCAGTTCAGATACGCACCAGATATAGATGACATCCTGATACTCATTCAAAGACAGCTTTCAGATACAGTTCAGATACACTCTCTAGACACGAAAGCCATTATGTTTCTCATTCAGATTTAAGTTCAGATACAACTCAGATACGCTCTAGACACGGATGCTATTATGTTGCTCATACAGGTTCACTCATTTAGATACAACTCAGATACACTCCAAACATGGACGCAATTCTGATACCCATTCTTCCAACTTACAAATTACAATTCAACAATCACCTTCAGATGGAATCTTTAAGCCCATCTCCAACAACTATCCATTATCTCTCCAAATGGCATCTTTAAGCCCATTCCTCCTATCATCGCATCACCGAGTGCAAATTTCTGGGCACTCTAGTGTCCAATCATCTTCCACCTTCGAGTCACGAATGAGAAAACTTGCCAATCTAACTCTTCAGGTTTAAAAAGATTGAACATGGGCAGCTGTTGTACCCCAAAATTTGCTCTCTCATTGCTCAAGGATTTTCTCACAAGATCTTCTATGACATCAAGTTTGTAGCACTGATACATCAATTTAGGCTTGGAATTGGCAAAAGGGAAAAATGGTCAATTGCATACTAGAAAGTCAAACTTTGACTTTTTTGGTCAACATTACATTCCAAGGATCAAATTTCATCAAGAAATTAAAAAATATGAAACTTGATCATCAAGGAATCAAGAAAGTCAAAAGTCAATCTGAAAGTTCAAACCCTTTAAGACTTAGAAATTTTTCTAAGTGTTTTTTATACATGATAATCTCATTTCTTCATGCCAACTTTTCACCTTGATGCAAGATGATTCAAGAGAAGATTACAACATACAAGTTGTAGATCTCCATGATATCTACAATATTTCTTTACACAACTTCTCCTAAGCAGGCTTGGATTTCAAGTTATAAATTCATGAAGTCATGACATTTTCATTTAAACACTTAGAGAAATTTTCAGCAGTTTTGGTTAGGTTTTTATCCCAACTTCTGGCCCATTTTTCATCAAGTTCCAATTTGATTTAACAAACATGGCCAACATGAAAGTTATAAAGGGTGTTTCAAGCTTTCCAAAACATCCAAGAGCATGAATTTATCATATTTGAGCTAGAAGATACAAGGATCTGAAGTTGAGCATCCATTCTTGAATTACAAGCCATTTTTGTTGAAGAACACATAATCCATTTAGCATGATGTGATGCATAATCTCACTTTGCAGGTCTTGTGACTTGCAAATCTCAACATAATGTAATGTTTACACAAGAGCTTGAGCTATTACCCAAGTGTTTGAGCCATTGTCCAAAGGATCTTTCCATGTATGGCATAAAGGCATAATTTCTATTCTTGAAAAGCAAACTTTTTGTACAAAGTTTGTCTTGAGCCCATACTTTGTTTATTTTTTGATTTCACTCCACCATAAAACAGGGAAACCAACCCCCCTAAACCAGCAGCTTTGGTACTTCATCTTGGAACCATGGAGTACTTGA
Organism: Vicia faba; assembly: GCA_948472305.1. Lineage (NCBI taxonomy): Eukaryota > Viridiplantae > Streptophyta > Magnoliopsida > Fabales > Fabaceae > Vicia > Vicia faba. Next base: position 1,231,234,329 of record OX451735.1, read on the forward strand.
CATAGTTTGATACTTGCATCCCAACCAAACCATAAACATGTTGTCTTGCAAACTTAGTTAGCTCACATGCACAAACCTCTTGCCTCTAAATAGAAGAAGCATTTACAAGGGAAAGAGGTTGGAAAAAACAGGTTAGAAAAAATAGAGAGAGAGAACAAAAGAACAGCCAGTAGTCTTATTGATAAACCTTCAAAAAAGCCATAACAGTCCCTAAGACTTCCACTCTTGAGCTTTGAAGTCTAAACCTTAAAACCTCTCACACTTTGCATATTCCATCTAAAAACCATCCAAACATTTCATACCATACAGAGGTTGTTTAGTAACCTTTAACAAAAAGGAAAGTCTAGCAGCCTGTTGGAGCTTCCTTAAGGTTCGTACAACATCTTGAAGGGTATTTGATTTCAAAACCTAAAGTGCAGTTTTAAGGTAAGTCATCCTTACCTTGCCTTTTCCATACATCAATTTTTCTGTTTATAGGATGTAGCAATCACTATTTTTGAAGTTAATCTTTATTTGATATTCATGTTGTTCATTCATATGTTAAAAACCAACTGATGTATGCAAAGAATGGTGTTTAAGGCAGAAAAATCCACGATGTATCGACACATATCCACATGTGTTGACCCATCTTAGTGAAAATACAGGGTATGAGTCGACACATGACCCTCATGCATCGACCCATATTGAGTTCGGGTCATAAACCAGCAACTGGAAAGGACTATGAGTCAACACATACGCATTTCGCGTTGATGCAAAAGGTGCATGAGTCGACACATCCCATTATATATCGACCCCTACTAAACAGATTTCACTTTACAGAAGCTGGAAAAGCCTATGAGTCGATACATACACATTTCTCGTCGATACAAGAAGTTGCATGAATCGACACATCCCATTATGTGTCGACCCATATTGAACTAACTTTGTTTTATAGGGGCAGGGAAAGGCTATGTGTCAATGCATATCAGCATGGTCGACACATAGCAGTTCAAAGTGCATTTTTCCTTTATTCTACACTGTTTTCACATTCTTTTCATTATCACTCGATGTGGTTGTAATATTTTAGTTCCTACTTCACCCCCATTGTTAAAATGTATCCCCATCCCCCTAAAGTGATGTAATAGATTAGATTTTATTTTCCGCATTTTTACTTGCTTTTCATATATTGCTAGTAAATAAGATGTATGGCAAGATAAAATCAACAAATAAATGACTTTCAAAAGCAAGACAAAATGCATGCAAACTAACACATTATTCACACATGCACCCTTAGGGTAATTCCACTTGTTGCCTATCAGAAAATAGTCATGTCCCTCGAGCATGGACGTTTTAGCAAAGACCCTCGATAAAAAGATCGTAGTCTCTCGATGACCCTCGATGTTGTCTTCGGTAGACAATCTAGTCCCTAAAACGACATTGCTAAAACGTCCCACATGTTGCCTTCTATGACTATACAAACGTCCCAATGCCCGTCCCTTTACATCCAACGATGGGGCTTCTTATCAAATCAATAGTAAGATAGCAACATCTAAATGAGGAGGAAAAGCACATTTAAGACCTTTCAAGTAGGTAGGTTTGCTCTCAGTTACTCGCTTGCTCACGAAAAAAACATTTTATACACCCATACTCTCACTTTTGAACTATTTTCGATACAAACACTTTGTAGGCGTTCTCATAGAAATGAGAACCATTACGAAGTTCCATTTTCAAAATACTTTCAAAAATCACCACCACGAGCACACATTCAAACAAAAGCAAGTGATCTAGCAATTAACTAAGAGCCCATGGAAAACCATGGATGAAAAGGGTGCTAATACCTTCCTTTTTCATAATCTACCCCCCCCCCCCCCCCCGAACTCAAGAAAACATCTCAAAGGTCTTTCCTGTGCTTTTTCACCTTTCCTTTTTGGATAAAAGAAAAGTCGGTGGCGACTCTTGCTAACCGCAACATTTGCGATAAAACGCAAAAACCTTCAAGTCAGTTCTCCCACCGTATCACAGACGCCTTCATTTAGGCAAACTTTGTGATAGTTCTCGTTCGTAAGAACGTATACAAAGTGTTGAGCTTTTGAAAATGTATCAAGTTTGGAAGATGTTTTGAAAGTGTTGGTGTTTGTTTTGAAAATAATCAAGAGTGTTTGATTTGAAATTGAGCAAGCAACTAGGAACAATCTACCTACTCAAAAGTCTTAGTTCATTTCTTCCTTTCCTTTGATATTGCTATCTTACCATTGATTTGGTAAGAAGCCTTATCTTTGGATATAAAGGGATGGGCTTTGGGTCATCGTATAGCCATGATAGCAATGTTGTGAAATATCTTAGCAATTGTCTTTGAGGGACTAAGATCATTTTTGAAAGGCAACATTTGATAGCGTCATCGAGGGACTATCATCTTGTATTTTGATTTGCTTTTTGCTAAGATATCCCACATGCATAACATGGCCATTTTTGTAAGGCAACAAAGTGGAATTACCCTAAGGGTGTAAGTGTGCAAGTGTGTTGATTTGCATGCTTTGTTTATCTTGGATTAGGGTTTTCTAACTTGTGGATTTTTAATTTTTCCATACAAACCCTAATTTACTAGCATTTATATAAAGCGTTAAATTGCGGAAAATAAAAATACTAAGCTATTACATCATTACGGGAGGGGGTATACAAATTTACAAATGGGGATTTTGCAAGAAAATTAAATCTAATTAATTATTACAACCATATTGAATATATGTGCAAGAATTGAATAAAAATTAAAAAAATGTAAATGGGTAAAGAAATGATTTTGTTTGATTTTATGAAAGGTTTTAACCTAAACCTAATTGAGAAAATAATTAATGAAAAATTAACTAAAATGAATTTAAACTAATTAAGAAAATAAATTAATTTAAAATGATTTTTTAGGGTTTTTATGAAAAGGTTTTAAATAATAAAAATAACATGAGAATTGATTAATTAAAAAGAACCTAAGTTCTAAATTAATTTTAATTTACAAGAAAATAATGTAATAATTAACCTAAGTCTAAACATTAATTATTGTTAAAAGGAATTAATTTTTTAAGAGAAAATATTTTGGTCTTTTATTTTATGAAGAAAAATAACATATTAATGAACATTTTTAAATATGTAAATAAATAAAATATATTTTGGGATTTTTATTAATAAAAATAATAATAATAATAATAAAAGAAATAAAAATATAAAAGAAAAAATATGGGCCATGATGTATGAAAATGGAACAGGGAGTATGAAATAAATAAAATAACAGGCCCAACAATAGGGAGCCCAGCGCCTGCCTTCAAACAACAAAAAAAAGAGAAATATATGAAAAAAGAACCAAAAGGGTACCACTAGGGCTCAAACCCAGGTCCCTCAGGTTATAGGCGTGCGCTTTAACCATTGGGGTGGTGATACATCCTTTAACTTAAACACAACAATAAGTATATGATACAAGTCTTTCCCTGACTGTTTGAAATCATCTTCTTCCTCCTTCATGCGCGCGCAAGCACCATGTCCACCATTGTTAATCCTGTAACTTTCTCATTTCTTGACCATTTTGAAAAGTAGAAACATGAAACTTACTGGAAATTTCATCATAAATTTAACCATATAATTTAATTAAGCTAAAAATCAAAGGTTAAACTTAATTTTGTTTAATACCAAATGCGTGCCCTAACTGGTCAGAAGCAAAATTATCCAAACACAAGCAAGTAGAATGCACACTAGGGACATTGTCAACTTGAGGTCAATAATATCTAGATTTTTACTTCAGAATATATGCACAAAGGATGCTTGTATCAAGATATTGAAGTTTGAAAACTTACCTCTTGCAGCTGGATTTTAATATGGACTTTGAGCAAGTTTTGAAGAGTGAAGATGATCAGGTTAGCTTGCCTGGACCTCCCTGAATATGTTTCAAGTCTTACTTTGTCTTGAGGATGGCTGAAACTCCCTACTCAAGTCAGGCTGCAAGCTTGAGTTTCAAAAATGGTGGATGATGGAAATGTGATTACAGTCTTGAAACAAGGACTGGGATAGCTTCTATATGTATATTAGAAACTTTGTGGATGGTTTGGACAGGAAACGCACGAGGGGATTTGGAGATTGGATTCAAAAATCAGAAATGACAAGTTTTTGTGCTTATATGGAAATTTCTGGTTTTGGGGAGTTTGAGATCTTGTAAAATCGTGTGCTAAGTTGCATAAGAGAGTCTTGATGTAAAGGAAAAGGTTTTGAGACTTGATATGGTCAGAATCATAAAAGCACAAGTTATGGGATTTTTGCTTGTTTTTGAAGCAAGCTTGAAACATCTTTTTCCAATGTGAAGTACAAAGCTTGTAGGGTGGTTGTAACCTTTAAACATGCTTGTTCTAATTGTGTAGGGGATGCTTGTGCAGAAAGAACAAGTTCAATTCTCAAGACAAGTTGACTTTGTGATTAAAGCAACTTTACTAGAATGGAATGGTTACTTTCTTCCCAAAATGGCAATTTGGTTTTGATAATGCTTAAATCAATTGGACAATTAATCAACCAGTTATATAAACATTAAATTATGGAGTTATTAACATGTTTGAGGTCTTCAAAGTAAAGATTATGCAGCATGGCTATGAATTGGTCAAGTGTTCATCACAAATTTTGCCTTGTAAATCAAGAATGAAAACCTAACTTCATCTCTTCGATTCTCTTAGCTCAAACATGATCTCAATGAGTTCTTGGACTTTTTGGCAAGCTTGTAACATCCTATACAACCTCTATGTTAGTAATTTTTGAGAATTACTATTGGAACTATGTGAAAAATTTCCGTGAAGTTAGGTCAAAATCCTGCCTAAACTAGGGCAAAATTTCACTGTTTCCAAGTTTCATGAACATGTATTCACAAAATCATAATTTTAAATCCATGAATTTCTAGGAGAAGTTGTGTTCTACAATGTTTTATATCTCATTGATATCTACAACTTTCATGTTGAAAGTTTCCTTTGAATCATCTTGCATCATGGTGAAAAATTGACTCAAAGTTGTGAAAAAAAATGAATTTTCAAACACTTAGAAAAATTTCTAAGTTTAGAAATTTTGACTTTTCAAAATAAAATTTTGACTTTTTTTTTTCTTGGTGAAAAAGTTTCATATTTTGACATGTTTTGATGAATTGTGAACTTTAACACTTGATTTTGACCAAAAAGTTAAAGTTTGACTTTTCAATACATAATTGACTTTTGATCGGTTTACTGAAAATTCATCTGTCAAACCATTGATCTTGAGCCATGTTTTGAGCCATACCATTAGGTCAAAATTATGCAATTTAATCTTTGAGATCATGTCCCCAACCAATCAACCATTTTCTAGGTCAAAAATCAGAAATTGCACTTCCTCAATAAAAACCCTAATTTTGACCATTTTGCCCTTTTGATGATTTGATCAAATTTCTTGAGGAATTATGGTCCAAACTTGATAAAATGACATATATGAGTTCATAATGTTGATATGAATAAAAAAGTATAAAGTTTGACTGTAAATTGACCACAATTGACTTCTTTCCCCAATACAGTTGATTTTTAGGTCAACTGATCAATAGACTGAGCAAAAATGTGATCCAAGACTTGAAACTTGACATGATCAATATTGAGAGTCCAAAATGATCCATGAAAGTCATATGGGGCATTAAAAGGCCATTTATCCTTGTGCAATCTCAAACCCTAATTTTCAGTCATTAGTGCTTGAGGAGGTGTCTTGAGCTGATCAACCCTAGTGCAGTCTTGAACCACATGAGATCTTGTGAGAGATTAATTGATAAATGAGAGGGTAAATTTTGGGGTACAACACAATGTTTTCAAGGATCTCATGGGATAAACAAGAATGAAATTTCAAAAATTGAGTGTGGCTGCATCTTTGACTGAAGAACTTTGCGTCTTTGTTTTTGGACGTCCTTATATAAGAATCAAGATCACCGTGTTATGTGGGTCGTAGACTCTGACTCAAGGGAGTGTACTTTTAACTTTGACGGCACATGGTAATAGGAAAATAAATCCTCTTGCCCATTGCTAGAAGTTTGGTTCATGATAAACCTGCATCAAATGTCCCTAAGATCCTTGAAATGGTTAGTAAAAAATGCCATGTCATGATGTTATGATATAGTGATGTAATGTTTAAGCAAGTAGCACACACAATCAAATCACGCAAGAGCCTTAGGTTTAAAGTCTTGCATGGGGTTCATAGGTAAGTACCCTTCCCTATTTGAACTTAAGATGGCTCAACCTGTCCTAAAATAGTAATCGGGTTCTAGGAATCTCATATCATGAATATTTCTCGAAGGTTTTATTTTAGTACATCAACTGATTTGCCACCAAAACATCCCGCGAGTTGAATCTCAATGAGTGTAGCATCGAGTATCAACCAACTCTGGACTGCACCAAAGTCGGCTATCTCACTACCTTATAATGGACGAGATGGGTCAATTAAGGTTCTAAAAGTCAGTTAGGGCTTATGACACCACGCGGTAGCCCAATGTTATCCTCGAATGACTCAAGGAACATTGATACAAACCAAAGTGTTACACTAATGTTTCCATCACTTCAACCATATCGGTCTATGTCGTACACTTTCCATGATCTATTGCTACTTACCTAAGGTACCCTAGATCCTGGTGTAGGATCTTTGCAAGAATTTAAACCCAAGCAACACTTAAAGATAAAGCAAGCAATGTAAACAAATAAAGCAAATAAAGTGATATAGACTCTAAGGTAACCCCTCTTTTTAAGTTTTCCCCAACAGAGTCCCTAGTTCTGTAATATGATGGGAGAGCTGACTTGTTTTGTATTTTATTGCAAATGTTGCAGATAGAAAGACCTTAAAGATTTCGAGTTCGGCGGGTAGGTTATGAAAAGGAAAGATGTTAGAACCCTTTTCATCTGTAGTTATCTACGAGCTCTTAATCGCTAGCTCACTTTTAAAAATTTCTATTTTGTATATGTGTTTTGAAAAATACTTTTGAAAATCTAACTTTGTAATGATTCTTGTATCAGTCTTTAAGAACGCGTACAAAGTGTTTGTTTGAAAATATTTGTCTTGAAAGTGTGATGTGAAAATGTTATGTTTTTTTTTTGAAAGGTTTGTGACAAAGTGATTAATAGTATTATACCCACTCAAGGTCATTCTTGTACTTTTCCTTCTCCTTTAGAGATAGTTCTATCCGTACCATTAGTTGGTAGGTAGCCCCATCTATTGGATGTGAAGGGACTAGCGAATGGTCAATGTACGGTGATAGAAGGCAACTTGTAAGGATGATTTAGCAGTTTCGTAAGGGACCATATCATTTTTTGAAAGGCAACATCGATGGGTAATCGAGGGTCTTTGCTAAAGCATCCCCACTTTTGAGGGACATGACCGTTTGTTCTGAAGGCAACAAAGAGAGGTTACCCTAAAGGTGTAAGTGTGCAAAGTGTATTATTTCAGTTATTTATCTTGAGATTAGGTTTTCTATCGTTTGGTTTTATCTTGCCATAAAACCCTAGTTACTAAGCAGTAATATAGTAAATATAGTAGAAGAAGGTAAAGGCATAAACGTAAACCTAAAACTATTAGAGCTTTGGGGAAGTTACATAATAAAGGTGCAGAAAAGAAATCCTAAAACTATTACATCATGTGATACGGTGGGAGAACTGACTTGAGGTTTTGCGTTTGTATTCGCACTTGTTAGGTTTAGCAAGAGTCGCCACCGTCTTTTATGTTCTCCAACAAGGAAAGGACAAAAGCACAACAAAATTCCTTTTCGAGATGTTTCTCGGTTCGGGAGGTAGATTATAGAAAGGGAAGGTGTTAGCACCCTTTCTATCCATGGTTATCCATGGGCTCTTAGGTACTTGCTCTTATGTTTTCAAAATGATGTTTGCTTTTCAAATGTGAGTGGGTTTGAAAAAGTTTCTTTGAAAGATTTCTGAATGACTCTTGTATCTGTCCTCAAGAGTGTTTGAAAAATTTGTTTTGAAAGCTTTTGAAAGTGTCAGTGTGAAAATATTTTGTTTGTTTTGAAGAGAGCAAGTACCCATGAGTCATCTACCTACCCTAAAGAATTAGGCTGTGTAAAAGTTCTTAAGGTAGTGCCATCCCACCATTGAGAGGTAGGTAGCACCACCGTTGGAGGTGTTCGGGTCAATTCGATTGAGGGACAGGGTGGTCAACGAAGCAATAGTAGGACACCTTAGAAGTAACCCTAATGTCCTAGATCCTTTTTAATCCGAGGCAACTGTTTCGAGGCAACTGGATCTTGAACATAAGAGCGACCGCTAAAACATCCTATACTTGACGACCACGTTTCGAGGCAACGAGTGAGGCGTACCCTAGAAGTGGCATGTGCATTGTGTGTTGTTTTCATGTTATATTTATCTTTGATCAGGGCATTGTGAGCTACGAGTTGTTTTTAATTACCATACATTCTTTCATGCAATTTAGAATTTAGGAGTGCGGAAAATAAAATACGGAAAGGTAAAAGCTACGCTATTACAAGGCGCAGGTCTATACATCGCCAAAATACAAAGACCCGTTTTTGATAAAGATGCGGAAAGTAAAAACAATAAACCTAATTACTATTACATCCTTGAACAGTTACATAATAATCAAATAAGAAAATAGTGCGCGAATAAATTAAACTGGACGTCCGAGGGTGTTGGACCCTTTTGAGAAATTAAGAGTTTTTGTCCTTTGCTTGAAGTTAAATTAAAACCTAATTATTTAATTAATTATTTACAAGAAAGATGTTTTTTATGTTTTTTTGTATTTATGGAAATAAAGCAATTAAAATTAAAAGAAAACCCTAGTTCTAAGTTTATTTTAATTATTAAGAAAAATGTTAAAGTTAAACTAATTTAAGCTAATTAAATAATTTACATTTTTATGTACAAAAATAATAATTAATAAATAGTAATAATGATGATTAATAAAATATGATTAAAAATGTCAAAACCTAATTCTATGCAATTTTTGTTTATTAAGAAAAGGATTAAAATTTAAACCTAAATTAAGCTAGATTAATTGTTAGTTATTTATTTACAAAAATGAGTTAATGGTGAAATTAATAAATAATTAAAATATATTCACAATTTTGATTTTCTGATTTTTATTTGGAAAAATTTAATTTATGGTGAATTAATAATAATAAGTAAAACAATTAAAAGAAAATAAAAGAAAAGAAAATAATGCAAACCAAGGGGGTATGTTGGCCCAAGGGGAGGTTAGCTACAGCAATTCTGGCCCAAGAAACACAAAGCCTCGTTGACCTTTTGGCATCACGTGCTTGCTGGCTGACTAGGGTGTACCATGCTCCACATCTCCTGGCCACTGGATTGATCATCATGAACGCTTGGCAAGCTTAGGCGTGAGGGCGTATGGTGGACCATTGAATCGTTGCTGCATTGGAATGGGTTAAGAAAAAGATGAAGGAATATATGGGGGACCTGGGAATCGAACCCAGGTCCTAGCGTTTGCCAAGCGTGTCACCAACCAACTGAACTATGAAGCGCCTTTGTTAAATATATAGACAACAAATATTATATAAAATACAAACAATTATTATGATGCAAACAAAAATACGCGCGCAGATTTGAATGTCCCAACCACACGGAGCCACATATTGTCTTCTTCATCTTTTTCCTGCAAATATAAACAAGATAGCGGGGGTTTTAAACCCCCACAAAGCAAAAGTCCCAATAATAGCGATTAGCAACACAGATCACATAAAAATAGCGCGAGGATCTCATTGATTTCGTCTTGTCCTGAAGAATTTATCCCCATAGGTCTTGAGGTCTAATTTTACAGTATACGCAAAGCCCTAATTTTCAAGCTTTGAAACCCTAGATATCTCCCATGGTGGATTTCGATTTAGGAAGTTTCAGCACAATACAACTATACCAAAAGCTTCAGGGAGATGTCAGCAATACAAATCAATAAGCAAAACATGTCAATGATGCATAGAAATTAGATTTCGATTATGAAAATATTTGTTCAAACCGTGACTTTGTTTTACCGTTTCCTTGAGCTATGAGGTTGGAAAGTGCTTGCAATACGTTCAGGAAACTCTCAGCAAGGGATTAGAATCAACAAACTTCCTTGAATCTGCCTGGAAGTTAGAAAACAGTTTTGAACTTTTTCACTTTTTTTCAATGTTGCATATGGTGTTCTTGCAGCAATTGTGCGTGTCTAGGAATAGGGTTAGCTTTTGCCTTTGTATTGGAACAGAATTAGGTTAGAATTAAGCCCATAAGTCCATGCAATAATGTTTTAAATCCTTGATTTTCAATCATATAATTTCCAATCTTTTTTGAATGAAAACCTTGCCAAATATGGATGATTTTCCCTTTTTGATTGAGAAACGAGTTTGCCAGCTTGCCCTGATCTGATTTGCTTCACAAAAGATCCAAAAACATATCTTTTTAATTTTTCTATAATTAAAATCAATTAAATGAATTAATATTAATAAAAATTCAATTAATTAATTAAAAATAAGAAAATAAATCATGTTAAGTTCAATGGGTCGTGCATAGGCTTTGGGTAATGATTCAAGAAGGAATTTGAGGCCCATTAGCAAAAATGAAGTGTTTTAGGCAAAGTTGACTTTTGAAAGTTTCCAAAAATTTCCCAACTTCTCCAATGCATATCTTGCTCAATTTTGAAGATATGAACATGTTCTTGGACATTTTGGAAAGGTCTTGAAGTCCTCTAACCAATTCCTTTGGTCATGTGTCATTTTGATTTACCAATCTCAAGTTATGGTCTTTGACTTAAAGTGCCTTTTTGTTGACTTTTGAAAATGACCTATAATGTAGAAATTGATAACTTTTTGTGAGAGCATTTATTGGACTTGGAGTGTGAAGATGAGTTGTATGAAATGTAATCCCCTTCAAAATGAGCTTTGGATGGGATTTTTCTGATGAACCATAAAAAAGTTATGCCTTGGTCAAGTTACAGTTGACTTTTCGGCTGTCCAAAAATAGAAACTTTTGCATCTTGAGACTTTTTGAGCCATGCTTGTGGAATCATGATCAAGAATTGATCAAATGATGATTGTGGCTTAAAAATAAGATGTTGACCAAAAACTTTGACTTTTGACTATCAAATGACCATTTTGCCCCTGCAGTTGACTGTGAAGCAATTAGGGATTTTGACTGTGCAACTTGATGTTATGAGTCTTGAAACTTGACATAGGGATGCTTGACAATGTATATAGGCATATGGGACTTGATTGGACCCTTGAAAACCTCAACTTCCTTGCAAGAACCAAAACCCTAATTTTGACTGTGCTAGGAGGCAATTGGACTGTGCAACCCTTGAGAGCTTTTGAACCATTTGGAGGTTGATCTTGACAAATCTTGAAGAATATGAGAGGGCAAATTTTGGGGTGCAACAGTTGCCCCTGTTCAATCTTCTTAGACCTGAGGATGTAGATTGGCTGGCGCCTTTCGTGATCCGAAGGTGGAAGATGATTGAACACTAAAGTGCCCAGAAATTTGCACTCGCATAGTAGAATGTTAGCAGTGTGATGGCGGGAATGGGCTTACAGATGCCATTTATAGAGATGATGGATAGGAGGATGGGCTTATAGATGCCATCTAGAGCTGTGACAGAGTCTTGTCGGGAATGGGCTTATAGACGCCATTTGGAGACTGTTGGTATATGGATGGGCTTATAGATGCCATCTAGGTGTCGATCGCGTAAGAGATTCCTTAGAGAGAACTTGCGTACCTGAGAAAGGAAGATAATTACCTGGCCTGTTACAAGGGTTGATCTTCAAACTCTTTATGTAGATATGCCCTGGCTAGATACAGGTATCGAATCTCTAAACTCTTCATGTAGATATGCCCTGGCTGGATACAGGTATCGAGTCTACAATCAATTACTCACAGATGTGCCTCGGCTAGATACAGGAATCGAATCTGGAATTAGTCGTCAACAGATATGCCATGGCTGGATACAGGTATCGAATCTTCAAACTCTTCAGACGTGCCCTGGCTGGATACAGGAATCGAATCTGGAATTAGTCGTCATCAGATATGCCCTGGCTGGATACAGGAATCGAATCTTCAAACTCTTCAGACGTGCCCTGGATGGATACAGGAATCGAGTCCGGAATAGTCGTCAACAGATATGCCCTGGCTGGTTACAGGAATCGAATCTTCAAACTCTTCAGACGTGCCCTGGCTGGATACAGGAATCGAGTCCGGAATAGTCGTCAACAGATATGCCCTGGCTGGATACAGGAATCGAATCTTCAAACTCTTCAGACGTGCCCTGGCTGGATACATGAATCGAGTCCAGAATAGTCGTCAACAGATATGCCCTGGCTGGATACAGGAATCGAGTCCAGAATAGTCGTCAACAGATATGCCCTGGCTGGATACAGGAATCGAATCTTCAAACTCTTCAGACGTGCCCTGGCTGGATACAGGAATCGAGTCCGGAATTTCTTTATGCAGATATGCCCTGGCTGGATATAGGTGTCGAATCCACAAGTAATCGCTCACAGATATGCCCTGGCTAGATACAGACATCGAATCTGGAATTGCGACAGTTGATAGTAATCATCTTTGTATTGACCTTTGTCCTGAAAAGACAAAATGTTAGTTGTATGCAATGTCGTGATGTATGAAATGCATGGTGTCATGATATTCTCAAAATAAATGAGATTGTGTGTTATGATGCGTATATGCATGCGTCGTGGTGTGTGATAACGTGAAATGTCTATGAATGTATTTTTGTCTAGGAAAATAAATCCCTGATGGATGCCGGGAAGTCAAATCCTAGGCTGATGTTGAAGAGTAGGGTTCTTCGTCTCCGCTGGGGATGATGGTTGCGAGAATAAACCCGTAGGAGAAGATGATTCCGTTGAGGAATAAACTTTGCTGGAGAGGTTACTCTGCGGGGAACTACTCTATGGGGAGAGAGGTACTTCGCTGAGGTTTGATGATAACTCCGCTGGGGATACCATTGATGAGTTATGTTGGGGATTTGATGAACTCCGCTGGGGGATAGAAAGAATTTCGTCGGGGACGATCTTTCCGTGGCAATTGGCTGAGGATAACCCAGTTATATCCTGGTGGGGAAATAACCTTTGAATAAAGCCGGGGGGTGCGTTCGTGCCTTGCAGATGATAAGCTTCCAGAATCTACTGGGGATAAGCTTCCTACTGGGGAGATTGATTCAACTCTCCTGGGGAGATCTTTTGAACTGTACTGGGGAAGTGGCTCCATTGGGGTGTCTTTATTCCGCTGGGGAACAATCTTAGATTGAGACTGTCGGGGATGCTTGTTAGGAATGTTTGTATACTCCGTTGGGGAATGTTGAGATTTTTTGGGGATAATCCAACTTCCTTAAGGCTGACAGTAGACTAACTCTGCTTGGGGAGAGCGTTGCTGACTTGCTAGGGGTACTGTGCCTTTTAGGGGCTGCTGGGAGACCAACTCTGCTTGGGGAGAATTGTTGAATCTTATCTTACCCGACATGGAGTGAAGGTATCTGGGCTACATTCTTCAGCCGAACTTACCTTAGTACCTTGGTGGACAGAGCAATTAGATCGCTTAGACAACTCATTATTGCCCCTGTTTCTGATGTCACCTGTAATTAATCCTTTGTTTCGCATGCAAATATTTATGAGTTAGCAATTAGTGTCAAATGCATATATCACAATTGAACATTGGACGTTCTTTACAAAACAAAACAGAAAAAGGAAAAAACAATTGGCAATTGGTCTGAAAAGTGAATTTGTATTGATTTTTGAATTTTCCTATAAATAGGCGTTTATGTACAAGAGGCTGACGTCCTAGTAAGAGAACGCCGCCGAACAACAGAGTTTATACAATTTTGTGAAAAAGGAAAACAAAACAGCTATGTGAAAAGAATAATCCCACTGGGTTCCAACTCTGCTATCGCCTTTATGACTTCAAGCGTCTCATCACTTGGCTGCTCAATTGAAGATAGAGCTGACTGATCGATGTCGTCTGAACCTGATAGTTGATACCGGATTCTGGATGCAAGGTGATTCAATGAGACATAGTATTACGCTTTAATCCCTAACTTTTGCCTGGACCGCCCTTTCGAGTTTTCAGTCCACCGGGATACCCATTTTTGCCCAAGCCTCCTTTTCAGGTTTTCGACTTGCCGGGTGTACAGATTTTTTTTCATTTCATCCCTTATTTTTGCCCGAACCCTTTTGGTTCACCGGGAAGCCCTTATTTTTGCCTAGGTGTGTCAACCTAGCGGGTCTTTTATTATGCGTAGTATCTTTTTACTATGTCTGCATTGGCAGGGTGAGGAAGGTCGTCACCATCCATGGTGGTTAGAATCATGGCCCCTCCTGAGAAGACATGTTTAACCACAAATGGCCCTTCGTACGTAGGGGTCCATTTGCCCCTGGGATCACTTTGAGGAAGAATGATGCGCTTGATTACCAGGTCCCCAACTTGATACTCTTGTGGTCTGACTTTCTTGTTAAATGCCCTGATCATCCATTTTTGGTACGTTTGACCATGACAAATAGCAGTGAGTCTCTTTTCGTCGATTAGGTTTAATTGATCAAGTCGAGTCTGGATCCAGTCATCTTCGCTCAAGCCTGCATCCTTCATTATCCGGAGAGAGGGTATCTGGACTTCAATAGGCAAGACTGCCTCCATGCCATAGACCAAGGAAAAGGGAGTTGCCCCGGTTGACGTTCTTGCTGAGGTACGGTACCCGTGAAGAGCAAACGGTAACATCTCGTACCAATCTTTATAGGTCACTGTCATCTTCTGCACAATCTTCTTAATATTCTTATTAGCTGCTTCTACAGCCCCGTTCATCTTCGGCCGGTATGGAGAAGAGTTGTGATGCTGTATCTTGAATTGCTCGCAGAGCTCAGTGATCATCTTGTTGTTAAGATTGGTACCATTGTCCGTAATGATCCTTTTCGGGACGCCGTATCGACAGATCAGGTTGTGTCGAATGAACTGTGCCACGACGTTCTTGGTTACCGTAGCGTAGGAAGCTGCTTCCACCCACTTTGTAAAGTAATCGATCGCCACCAGGATGAAGCGATGCTCGTTGGATGCCGTTGGTTTGATCTCGCCGATCATATCTATGCCCCACATTGCAAAAGGCCATGGTGCAGTCAAGACATTCAGAGGGACTGGAGGAACGTGCACCTTATCTGCATAGATCTGGCACTTGTGACATGTCCGAGAATGTTGGTAACAGTCGGCTTCCATTGTGGACCAGAAATATCCTGCCTGAAGGATTTTATTTGCCATGGTGTGTCCACTGGAATGTGTTCCGAAGGTACCTTCATGTAGTTCTGCCATGATTCTTTCTGCTTTGGTCTTATCCACACAACGCAGTAAAGTTGAATCATGGTTTCGCTTGTATAGAATGTCGTTGCTGAGGAAGAACTTTGCCGCGAACCTTCTTAGAAACTTCTTGTCATTGACAGATGCACCCTCGGGGTATTCTTGAACTTCCAAGTACCTCTTCACCTCATGATACCAAGGTTTTTCAGTTACCTCTTCAACCTCAAGATCACAACAATATGCAGGTTCATCCAGTTTCCAGATAATGATTTGGGGAGCCTCGTTGTCCCATTTGACCTTGAACATAGAAGACATTGTAGCCAGCGCGTCCGCCAACTGATTCTCCTCTCTTGGGAAGTGTTCAAAAGTTATTTTCGTGAAGTGAGGGATCAATGTCAACACACATTCTTTGTAAGGAATAAGATTCGGATGTTTCGTATCCCACTCGCCTTTGATCTGATTGATCACAAGAGCAGAATCTCCGAAGACACTCAGAAACTTGATCCTTAAGTCAATTGCAGCTTGAAGACCCATGATGCATGCCTCATACTCCGCCATGTTATTGGTGCAGTTGAAACATAGCCGGGCAGTGAGTGGAGTATGAGTGCCTTTTGGAGATATGATCACAGCGCCAATACCGTTACCCAAAGCATTTGAGGCTCCGTCAAAGTGAATAGACCATCAGGATCCTTCCTCAGGTCCTTCATCCGGTCCAGGTACTTCACAATCAGTCACTACCATGATGTTCTCGTCAGAAAATTCAAAGTTCATAGATTGGTAGTCGTCCACTGCCTGGTGTGCCAAATGGTCTGCCAATACACTTCCCTTGATCGTTTTCTGAGTCTTGTATTGGATGTCGTATTCCGTCAAGATCATCTGCCATCTTGCTATTCTTCCGGACAAGGCGGGCTTTTCGAATATGTACTTTATTGGATCCATTTTTGAAATCAATAGAGTAGTGTGAGTCAGCATATACTGTCTCAGCCGACGAGCAGCCCATACCAAAGTGCAGCAAGTTTTCTCGAGCAGTGAGTATCGGGTCTCACAGTCGGTAAACTTTTTGCTAAGGTAATAAATGGCGTGCTCTTTTTGGCCAGACTCGTCATGCTTCCCCAGCACACACCCCATTGAGCTGTCAAGTACTGTCAAGTATAGTATTAGAGGTCTCCCTTCAACTGGTGGCATAAGAATGGGTGGTTCTTGGAGATACTCTTTGATTCTGTCGAAAGCGGCCTGACATTCATCGTTCCAACGTACTACTTGATCTTTCTTCAGCAGCTTGAAGAATGGTTCACAGGTAGTAGTTAGATGTGAGATGAATCGGGCAATGTAATTTAGTCGTCCTAGAAAGCCTCAGACTTCTTTCTCTGTCTTGGGAACTGGCATCTCTTGTATGGCTTTAACCTTGGCAGGGTCCACTTGAATACCTTTGTCGCTCACGACGAAACCTAGCAACTTCCCAGATCTTACCCCGAAGGTGCACTTGTTCGGGTTCAACCTCAGCTTGTACAACTTCAGACGGTCAAACAGCTTCTGTAGATGGTCAAGGTGTTCCTCCTCAGTTTGGGACCTTGCAATCATGTCGTCGACGTATACTTCTATCTCATGATGGATCATGTCATGAAATAAAGCAACCATGGCACGTTGGTAGGTTGCCCCAGCATTTTTCCACCCGAATGACATGACCTTGTAGCAGAAGGTGCCCCACTGAGTAACAATGGTAGTTTTTTCCATATCTTCAGGAGCCATTTTGATCTGATTATAACCTGAGAACCTATCCATGAAGGAGAATACCTTATGCTGAGCAGTATTGTCAACTAGAACGTCGATGTGAGGCAAAGGGAAGTCGTCTTTGGGGCTTGCCCTGTTCAAATCCCTGTAATCAACACACATTCGGACCTTACCATCTTTCTTTGGAACCGGAACCACGTTGGCAACCCACTGAGGGTAAGAAGTCACCGCTAGAAAACCGGCGTCAAATTGTTTCATAACCTCAGCTTTAATCTTCTCGGACATCTCTGGACGCATGCGGCAGACCTTCTGTTTAACTGGAGGGCAGTCCTCCTTGGTAGGTAGGTGATTAACCACAATGTCGGTATCCAACCCAGGCATGTCTTCGTAAGACCAGGCAAAGATTTCCACATAATCATGCAACATCTGAACCAACCGTTGTTTAACGCTGAGCTCTAGATTGGCACCAATCTTGACTTCCTTTCTATCTGTCTCAGTACCCAGATTTACCATTTCCACTGGATCTTCATGTGGCTGAATGGCCCTCTCTTCCTGGAGTAACAGTCTTGCAAGCTCACCAGGCACTTCGCAATCATCTTCACCTTCGTCTTCGGCTAAGTTGATCGGATTTTCGAAGTCATAACTGGCAGTAGCAGAGTCGTTACCAGTGAGATCCAGAGTGGATTGAAACCTGTATAGGTGAGTGTGTGTAAATATAGCTGTTTTGCAATATATAAAGAAAGAAAGGGAGCACAAGATTTGAAATGCGAAAAACGTCCAATGTTTTATTCATGATATATGGAAATGACAAGTAATAAGCCCTCACAAATGAAGCCAACGGTGCCCCGGGTAAGACATCGGGCCATAAAGTTTCAAATTATTGTTCGTTACAAATTTAAAAAACAAAGGAGTTCATTACTGAGTAACAAAACTAACAGGTATGTAGTCTTTAGCAATCCAATTGTTCAGTCCACCGTCGGTCGTCGGGTAGATCCAGCTGTCAAATTCAGATTCCTCCACTTCGTCACCATCCCCGATAGCATTCACCCCATGATTGGGCATGGGAGCTGTCACCACATTAGGCTTCTCGGGCGCCTCGAACTGTACTTCCTTAGCGTCAATAAGATCCTGAACCTTATTCCTCAGGGCCCAGCAATCATCAGTAGAATGCCCCGGGCTATCAGAGTGATAAGCACAGGGGGCGTTGGGATTGTACTTCGGAGAGGTTGTGTTTACCACCTTTGGAGCTTCTCTGACAGTTACAAAGTTGGTTGATAGCAGTTGCGGCAAGATCTGTGACAAGGTCATACTAAGCCGAGTGTATTCTCTTCTGGGTCTCTCACCCCTTGGTTGGTTAGGTTGTCGAGGAGCGGCAGCAGGCTTTGCAATTACCACCGCGTTGACAGCTTGGCGGCGTTCTGGTTTATTTTGCCTTCTGGGCCCATACATAGCATTGGCTTCCTTTTTGAAAGGCTTCTTTTCAGAACTTGAGGACGCACCTTTCTGTATCTTCCCTGATTTCATCCCAGCTTCTATCCTTTCACCAGTCAGAATGAGGTCTGTGAAACCTGCAGAAGAATTACCGATCAAGTGGTTGAAGAATGTCCCAGAGAGGGTCCCCAAGAACATGTCCACGAGTTCACAGTCGGTTAACGGCGGCTGCACCCTGCCAGCCAGGTCCCTCCACTTTTGCACGTACTCTTTAAAACCTTCTCCCGATCCTAGCGACATACCCTGGAGTTGGGTACGTGTAGGAGCGAGGTCGGCATTGTACTGATACTGCTTATAAAAAGCAGTAGCCAAGTCCTCCCAGTTATGAATCTTGGTTCCATCCAGCTGATAGAACCATTCGAGATGAGTCCCTGAAAGACTCTCCTGGAAGAAATGGATCCATAAGTTCTTGTCCACAGTATACGGCTGGATCTTTCGCACATAAGATCTGAGATGTAGCTTAGGGCAGGAAGCCCCGTCATAATTCGCAAAAGAGGGTGCCTTGAACTTATGTGGGATCACCACCCCAGAAGATAAACCCAGATCTCCAAAATCCAACTCTGGCACCTGTTGAATTTTCATGGCACTCAGACGATCCTCTAACTGCTTGTACTTGTCTTCAGCGGGAGGTTACTGCTCATCATTGAAATCAGTCTCGTTGTCAGAGACCACAGGACTAGGAACCCTTCCCCCTTGGGGACTGCCTTTCCCTACAGAAGAACCAGCTTGATCAGCCTCATTTTGCAGTGTGTTGCCAAACCTCCGACCAGTGTTGAATAGTACAGTTCTCTTCTTCTTCTTCTTTACCAGCAGAGCCTTCAATTCCTCTTGACCTTGGGCTAAGCTCATGATCAACTCTTGGAACTGGGCGTTCTGGGCCTGGAGGGCCTTGATGGACTGCTCAGTAGATGATTCAGGGTTCATGATGACTGCTGAAATAAACAGTGAAGAACATTAAGCAACCTAAAAAGAAGAGTACCTGTGATGCACATGATGAATGGAATGCGTATGATTTATGTTTTCAAAGACAATCAGGATTCAACTTTGTAAACAAAAAGGAAGCGCACTTTATTAGATTCAACTTTGAAATTTAAATTGTTCAACAGATTGCCCTTAGGCGTTACATAAAATGGAAATACTGAAAAGGGAAATAAAAACTGTAAAAGAACATCCAAAGCTCATCAGTGATCCCAGGGTCTCTTTTTCTCAGCACGGATGTAGTCATTCAAAGCTCGCTCATTCTCCAATTGCTTTGTCAGCTTCTGGATCTTCAGTTCCTGCTCGTTCAACTTTTCCCGATAAGAATCATGTTCTTCTTGTATTTGCGCCCAAGACCTCTTTAGTGTATCAACATCAGTAGGTATCTGAGGAGGGAGAACAGTTGGAGGAACCCCGTCTCTATCAGGATATTCAAGAATGATGGGTCTGACAGCTTCGTATGACATACCTAACTTCTGAGCACGGATGCGGACCCATCTGTAGTAGGATTCCATAGGTAGAGAAGTCTTAGGTACCAACTCATGTGGATCAACTTTGTGAATTCTGTCCCAAGCCTTGATAAATCTATGACGCAGCTCGTCACTATCTACTTGAAACTCAAAACTGATGTGAGGCACCAACATCTCACGAGGCCCTGCTCTTCTGGCTCTTCCAAACTGACGGAGAGCTAGACACGGATTATAAGAGATTCCTCCTTGGGTACCAATCAAAGGAACATTAGGATATTCTCCGCAACGATCAATAACAGCTACCTCATCCAAACCCCTGAGAGTCCAAATGACGTCATTATCAGTGAGAGACATTAACCTATGAGCCCAGCCTCTTCCTTCTTTGTTCTTCAGCACGAACTTAGGGAGGTGAGAAATAAACCACCTCACTAACAAAGGAGTACAACACCACAGAGTTCCTCGTCTTCGGGCAGTACGAGCATAGAGTTGTTGCAGGATATCACCCAAGAGAGTGGGCACCGGATTCCGAGATATGAAGATCATTATGGTATTGACACTAACAAAGTTATCAGGATTTGGAAATAGAACCAGACCATAGATTAAGAGAGCCAGAGTGTCTTCATATGCCCTGAAGTCTAAGTCATTCCAGAAACTGTTAGTTTTACCGATCAGAAACTTGGCCAAGAAACCCTTAACTCTGCTCCTAGTCACCCAGTTGTCCATTACCTCCTTGTGGGTCAAGGGAAGGGCTGCAGCAATCTCCTCAAGCCTAAGAGTCTTTTCCCAACCAGTGAAGGGAGTCTGATCCAAGATAGGGATACCAAGTAAATCAGAGAATTCTTCCAGGGTAGGGACCAACTGGAAGTCTTGAAAGGTGAAGCAATTATACAAGGGATCATAAAACTGGGTCAAGACACTCATTAGTTGTTGGTTCCACTTTGCAGTGACTAAACCGAGAAGAGAACCATGCCTCTGGATGAAGGAAGTGGTGTTTGGAATTTTGCTAACCAATTCTTCAAGCAACTCAGGTGGGTGAACAAAGTTGAGCCGGATAGTGTTCCTTCACACAGGCATCATTATGTCCTATAAAACAGAGCAAAGGTGAAAACCTCTTGTCTTTGAAATAGGTCAGTCCTTATGCAGGATGCATGCAATGTCTATGATGGTATGATGTTATGATAAAGCACACCACAAATATTCACAAAGGCAAACATGATAAGGCACACAAGTCACACAAGATAGCCCTTAGAGTTTAGGCCAGCATGAAGTTCAGGTACTACCCTCTTTCAGTTTGTTGGTTAAGACCTGTCCTATCAGAAGTAACCGGGTTCTAGAGGATCCCAGTATCATTGACTACCCTCAATCGGTCATAACTCCAGCATCGCAATCTTTTCTTGCATCCAGAACCATCGCGAGAGTTTAGCCTCAATGGGTGTAGCATACTGCTACTGTTCTATGGCCAAGTTGGGTCAAATTAGGGTTCTAAGGTCGGTTGGTGCTTAATGACTCCTCAGAAGACCCATATTCTCCTCGTTGCGACACAAGGGATATCGGTACAGACCAAGGTGCCACACCAACGTAGCCACTGCTTCACCCGTGTCGGTCTATGCCGGACAGGTCCCTCACAGCTTATGCTACCTAAAAGGGTATCCCCAGATCCGGGTTAGGATCTATGAAACTCCAAGACAATGCCCACAATAATAAAGAAAACAAAACAAAGCAATTGAAAACATAAGTATGATCTATCCTAAGGTACACCTCACTTTAAGTTTCCCCAGCAGAGTCGCCAGTTCTGTGATACGGTGGGAGAACTGACTTGAGGTTTTACGTTTGTATTCGCACTTGTTCGGTTTAGCAAGAGTCGCCACCGTCTTTTATGTTCTTCAACAAGGAAAGGACAAAAGTACAGCAAAATTCCTTTTCGAGATGTTTCTCGGTTCGAGAGGTAGATTATAGAAAGGGAAGGTGTTAGCACCCTTTCTATCCATGGTTATCCATGGGCTCTTAGGTACTTACTCTTATGTTTTCAAAATGATGTTTGCTTTTCAAATGTGAGTGGGTTTGAAAAAGTTTCTTTGAAAGATTTCTGAATGACTCTTGTATCTGTCCTCAAGAGTGTTTGAAAAATTTGTTTTGAAAGCTTTTGAAAGTGTCAGTGTGAAAAGATTTTGTTTGTTTTGAAGAGAGCAAGTACCCATGAGTCATCTACCTACCCTAAGGAATTAGGATGTGTAAAAGTCCTTAAGGTAGTGCCATCCCACCATTGAGAGGTAGGTAGCACCACCGTTGGAGGTGTTCGGGTCAATTCGATTGAGGGACAGGGTGGTCACCGAAGCAATAGTAGGACACCTTAGAAGTAACCCTAATGTCCTAGATCCTTTTTAATCCGAGGCAACCGTTTCGAGGCAACTGGATCTTGAACATAAGAGCGACCGCTAAAACATCCTATACTTGACGACCACGTTTCGAGGCAACGAGTGAGGCGTACCCTAGAAGTGGCATGTGCATTGTGTGTTGTTTTCATGTTATATTTATCTTTGATCAGGGCATTGTGAGCTACGAGTTGTTTTTAATTACCATACATTCTTTCATGCAATTTAGAATTTAGGAGTGCGGAAAATAAAATACGGAAAGGTAAAAGCTACGCTATTACAAGGCGCGAGTCTATACATCGCCAAAATACAAAGACCCGTTTTTGATAAAGATGCGGAAAGTAAAAACAATAAACCTAATTACTATTACATCCTTGAACAGTTAGATAATAATCAAATAAGAAAATAATGCGCGAATAAATTAAACTGGACGTCCGAGGGTGTTGGACCCTTTTAAGAAATTAAGAGTTTTTGTCCTTTGCTTGAAGTTAAATTAAAACCTAATTATTTAATTAATTATTTACAAGAAAGATGTTTTTTATGTTTTTTTGTATTTATGGAAATAAAGCAATTAAAATTAAAAGAAAATCCTAGTTCTAAGTTTATTTTAATTATTAAGAAAAATGTTAAAGTTAAACTAATTTAAGCTAATTAATTAATTTACATTTTTATGTACAAAAATAATAATTAATAAATAGTAATAATGATGATTAATAAAATATGATTAAAAATGTCAAAACCTAATTCTATGCAATTTTTGTTTATTAAGAAAAGGATTAAAATTTAAACCTAAATTAAGCTAGATTAATTGTTAGTTATTTATTTACAAAAATGAGTTAATGGTGAAATTAATAAATAATTAAAATATATTCACAATTTTGATTTTCTGATTTTTATTTGGAAAAATTTAATTTGTGGTGAATTAATAATAATAAGTAAAACAATTAAAAGAAAATAAAAGAAAAGAAAATAATGCAAACCAAGGGGGTATGTTGGCCCAAGGGGAGGTTAGCTGCAGCAATTCTGGCCCAAGAAACACAAAGCCTCGTTGACCTTTTGGCATCACGTGCTTGCTGGCTGACTAGGGTGTACCATGCTCCACATCTCCTGGCCACTGGATTGATCATCATGAACGCTTGGCAAGCTTAGGCGTGAGGGCGTATGGTGGACCATTGAATCGTTGCTGCATTGGAATGGGTTAAGAAAAAGATGAAGGAATATATGGCGGACCTGGGAATCGAACCCAGGTCCTAGCGTTTGCCAAGCGTGTCACCAACCAACTGAACTATGAAGCGCCTTTGTTAAATATATAGACAACAAATATTATATAAAATACAAACAGTTATTATGATGCAAACAAAAATAAGCGCGCAGATTTGAATGTCCCAACCACACGGAGCCACGTATTGTCTTCTTCATCTTTTTCCTGCAAATATAAACAAGATAGCGGGGGTTTTAAACCCCCACAAAGAAAAAGTCCCAATAATAGCGATTAGTAGCACAGATCACATAAAAAGAGCGCGAGGATCTCATTGATTTCGTCTTGTCCTGAAGAATTTATCCCCATAGGTCTTGAGGTCTAATTTTACAGTATACGCAAAGCCCTAATTTTCAAGCTTTGAAACCCTAGATATCTCCCATGGTGGATATCGATTTAGGAAGTTTCAGCACAATTCAACTATACCAAAAGCTTCAGGGAGATGTCAGCAATACAAATCAATAAGCGAAACATGTCAATGATGCATAGAAATTAGATTTCGATTATGAAAATATTTGTTCAAACCGTGACTTTGTTTTACCGTTTCCTTGAGCTATGAGATTGGAAAGTGCTTGCAATACGTTCAGGAAACTCTCAGCAAGGGATTAGAATCAACAAACTTCCTTGAATCTGCCTGGAAGTTAGAAAACAGTTTTGAACTTTTTCACTTTTTTTCAATGTTGCATATGGTGTTCTTGCAGCAATTGTGCGTGTCTAGGAATAGGGTTAGCTTTTGCCTTTGTATTGGAACAGAATTAGGTTAGAATTAAGCCCATAAGTCCATGCAATAATGTTTTAAATCCTTGATTTTCAATCATATAATTTCCAATCTTTTTTGAATGAAAACCTTGCCAAATTTGGATGATTTTCCCTTTTTGATTGAGAAACGAGTTTGCCAGCTTGCCCTGATCTGATTTGCTTCACAAAAGATCCAAAAACATATCTTTTTAATTTTCCTATAATTAAAATCAATTAAATGAATTAATATTAATAAAAATTCAATTAATTAATTAAAAATAAGAAAATAAATCATGTTAAGTTCAATGGGTCGTGCATAGGCTTTGGGTAATGATTCAAGAAGGAATTTGAGGCCCATTAGCAAAAATGAAGTGTTTTAGGCAAAGTTGACTTTTGAAAGTTTCCAAAAATTTCCCAACTTCTCCAATGCATATCTTGCTCAATTTTGAAGATATGAACATGTTCTTGGACATTTTGGAAAGGTCTTGAAGTCCTCTAACCAATGCATTTGGTCACGTGTCATTTTGATTTACCAATCTCAAGTTATGGTCTTTGACTTAAAGTGCCTTTTTGTTGACTTTTGAAAATGACCTATAATGTAGAAATTGATAACTTTTTGTGAGAGCATTTATTGGACTTGGAGTGTGAAGATGAGTTGTAACAAATGTAATCCCCTTCAAAATGAGCTTTGGATGGGATTTTTCTGATGAACCATGAAAAAGTTATGCCTTGGTCAAGTTACAGTTGACTTTTCAGCTGTCCAAAAATAGAAACTTTTGCATCTTGAGACTTTTTGAGCCATGCTTGTGGAATCATGATCAAGAATTGATCAAATGATGATTGTGGCTTAAAAATAAGATGTTGACCAAAAACTTTGACTTTTGACTGTCAAATGACCATTTTGCCCCTGCAGTTGACTGTGAAGCAATTAGGGCTTTTGACTGTGCAACTTGATGCTGTGAGTCTTGAAACTTGACATAGGGATGCTTGACAATGTATATAGGCATATGGGACTTGATTGGACCCTTGAAAACCTCAACTTCCTTGCAAGAACCAAAATCCTAATTTTGACTGTGCTAGGAGGCAATTGGACTGTGTAACCCTTGAGAGCTTTTGAACCATTTGGAGGTTGATCTTGACAAATCTTGAAGAATATTATAGGGAAAATTTTGGGGTGCAACACATCCCGAAAGCAATTACATGATACTAAAAAAATGTGGGAAAAATAAAGCTACACTGTTACAGTTAATTGCGCCCTATACATTTTATCTATGAATAACAGAAAAGAAAAATAAAAATAGAAAAAGAATGTAAAAAAGAAAAAATGTTTTGATGATGGCTAATTAAATAAAAACCTAAAAAATCTAATTAATTTTAAAATTAATCAAAAAGAGTTAATTAATTAGTTGATAAAAAGGGTTAATTAAACCTAAACCTAATTAAATTAGGGCTTTAAAAAAAGGTTTATTTTTAGGTTTAATGGTTTAGTGAAAAAATAAGCTTAAAAAAAGATTAGGGATAACCAAAAATGACAGGGTTCGGGAAAAATGACAAACAAGGTTAGAAAATAGAGAAAATATGAAAAATGCCATGGGTGGATGTTCAACCCATGCCCTTTGCTTTCTTCCAAGTATAGCTTGCCATTAGACCATACGTTCATTGGTGTTAGTAGAACAAATGAGCTGTAATACATATAAAACCTGCAAAAATATGAGAAAACAAAGAAATTTTGTAAAAGGCAGGGATCGAATCCACGCCCTAGTACAATAATGCCTTAACGCGCATGCTTATACCACTAGGTGGCCATACATCCATTTATTACTGAAAACAATTAAATATATAATAAACAAAAATCACTGGGTCGGAGAAGCATCGGAGCCATAGCTCCAGCCGTCTTCCCCGACGATCACGTTTTTCAACCTGCAAAAATAAGGAGTGTTAGGGATCCAAGGGGACCCTAGCCCCCTAAATCACCCCTCCTGAATCCAATGGTGTCCTTGGTTTTGACTAATTCCCCTTGTATAAAGAGATACGGCGTAAATTTGGGAAATAAGTGTAAATATGGAAACACATGATTTTGGCTTTATGTGGGCCATGCGACGGTTCAAGCCTGCATATTGACATCTCAAAAGAACATTAGTGGTGCTAGTTTCGATTAAATCATGCTACAAATAAAAATTTGAATTTACAAAATATATGGCAATTAGAGATGCATAGGATGCTATTTTCAGGCCTCTTGGATCATCACAAGCGATCAATCTTACCCTACAATGCTCATGAAGTTAAATGGGATGCTTGGCTTTCTTTGAGAGTGGTTGCAAATAAGGTTTGAAGTTTTCCCTAGTTTTGGAGAATTTTGAAGTTTTGGAATAGTTATCTCTTTAAAGGTTTTGTGTCCCTTTGTCTTGTCTGAATCAATAATATATATAGGTTATGAATTAGGTCAAACAAGTGGGCTTAGACCTTTGTAAGAAAGCTTTGATTTTATTTAATTTATTTTGAATTTATATAAATAAAATAAATAAAATAAATGGAATAAAAATCAAAGGGGTGTGTGTGGATTCAGAGGTTCACTATGAGTTACAAAATACGCTTGGACCTTGAAACATAAGCCCAATAGCCCAAAAATTCAAGTTTGATCAATTTAGGTTTTATGCATTTTTTCAAAATTTCCCAACTTGCACCAATCATAACTCTTATCATATGAAGGTGATATTGGACTTTTTGGAAAGCTCAAGATGTCCTCTACAATATCTATGTTGATCATTTTTTCATTTGAAGACTTTATCTTGATGTAAGTTGCCTTGACAAATATTGTCTTTTGTTGACTTTTGAAATGACCTATAATGTATTGACACATATCTCTCAAATGAAGCATTTTTTAGACTTGAGCTTAGAGAGACAAAGCTATATAGAATTGAATTTCCTTCAACATGAGCTTTGGTTGAGTATAATCTGATGAAGCTTGTGAAAGTTATGCTTGGTCAAAGTTCAATTGACTTCTCCTTAAGAAAACCCTAACTTAGTAACTTTTGACTTTTGGTGAATCTTGAGTTTTCTTGATGAGTCATGATCAACCCTTGATCAAATGATGAATGTGACTTAAAAATCTTGATATTGACCAAAAATATTGAAGTTTGACTGTATGTTAACCATGGTTGACTTTTTGTCCAATATAGTTGATTTTAAGTCATCTGAGCAAACTTATGATGCTAGGCTTGAAATTTGGCATGAGCATTCCTTGAGACATATGAGGAACCATGAAATCCACTTAAGGAATTAGAAGCTTAAATTTATTTGAGAAAACCAAAACCCTAATTGCAGGTCACTACTTAGGAGGAAAATTTGTCTGATTAAACCTTGAGTAGCCTTGAGCAATTGAAAATCCTAGGAGCATAAGGAGATATCTTAAAGAAAACAAGAGGGAAAAAATTGGGGTATAACAATGTGGTACATATATTGCTTGTGATATAGTGGCAGAACCGACTGTTATATTGGTTTGCGTTTTTTGTTCGCAAATGTTGCGGTAAGCAAGAGTCGCCACCGACTTTTATTTAATCCAACAAAGGAAAAGGAAAAGGAAAAAGAACAGAAAAAACCTTTTTCGAGATTTTCTGAGTACGGGGGGTAGATTATAGAAAGGAAAGGTGTTAGCACCCTTTCTATCTGTGGTTTCCACGGGCTCTTAGGTACTTTCTCATTTTAAAATTGCTTGTGTATGTTTTGAAAAGTTTTTGTTTAACTTCATGGTAACCCTTGTATCTGTCCTCAAGTGTGTGACGAAGTTGTTTTGGAAAACTGTTTTGAAAGTGTTTGTGTAAAAGAGTTTTTATTGTTTTGAGCAAGTACTTAAGAGTTTCTACCTACTCGAAAAAGACTGTTCGTTCTCGTTTCCTTTAGACAACGCTATCCTACTATTAAGGAGTAGGTAGCCCCATCGTTAGAGTTTTAAGGGACATTCGAAGGGACAATTATGGTCACAAGAGCAATGGTTAAGAAGCTTTAGTAGTTACCCTAAAGTCCTAAAGATATTTCCGAGGCAACATTCGAATGGGTCGTTTTGATCTTTTAGGACTAGGGGAAACCACTAAAACTCCCTATACTTCACGACCATTTACCGAAGGCAACTGAAGTGGGGCAAACCTTAGGAGTGAGCATGTGCAAGTGGTTATTTTTTAGTTTATTTATGTGTGCACAATTAGGGTTTTCTACCTTTTTAATATCATTTGTCTTTCGCATATAATCCTATCATCAATCATCTAGCCGTTTATAATAGCAGGAAGTAAAAGTGCGAGAAATTAAAGTCCTAACTATTACAAGGCTTCGGGAAGGGGTTACATAACCAAACTTGGGGAATAGGCAGTAAATAAAAAGCGGTAAACAAAACCTAATTTAAAACTATTACAAACCCGATGCAGATACAATAATTGGAAAATAAAGTGAAAATAAATAAGCGTGCGAAAGTTAAGACGGGAATAAATTAGAAGCCTAAAAAATATAATTAGTTAAAAAATATTTTTGTGTATTTTTTATTGAGAAAATAATTAAATTGCAAATTAAACCTAATTTCTAGTTAATTTTAATTAATAAAAAAACAATCAAGTTAATCTAATTAGACTAAATTATTTTCAATGAAATTAATTTAAATTAAAAAAAAACCTAAGTCTACATTTTTTGTGATTTTATATTTCATGATTAATAAAAAAATATTTATTTTAAGAAATATAAAATAATTAAAGCAAATAAATTTTTTTATGAAATCAAAAACAAAAACAAAAAGAAATGGGCCTGCTGATGTTGTTAGTAATCTGGGGGGGGGGGGGGGTGCACCTGCTTTGTACTAGGCCCAAGATTCATAATCCCAATCAATTGTTTGATTCAGTGCAATCAGATCTGGAATGTCCACCATGCGCTGCACTCACTAAGCGTTGGATCTGGATCCAGGGATGATCCAATGGCTGGATCTATGGGATGCAAGGTGGACCTCATGGGTAACACACACTGAATCCTGCAAAGAAATAATGGAAAAATAAAATGCTTGGACCTGGGATCGAACCTAGGTCCTTCCCCTCATATTCTCACTTGCCTTTCCATTTGTGCTAGTTATTTATTCGTGAATATAAACAAAACAAAATAATATAATATGAAACGAGAGTAAATGTTGAGTTGTCAAAACACACAAGCGTTGTGGGGCCCTGGTATTTGAAACAAACCAGTTAATTTAAACATGAGTTGTAAAGCATGATTCAAGCTTTAAAATGGTAGCAAACCTTCATCAGATCTAAGATTTGGCCAGCTACGCTATCATACATGATCTACATCTTGAAATGCAAGTACGAATTCAGATTGAAGTTCATGAATCCCTTACCTTGAATGAGTGAAAAATAAATTCACTCTATGCCTCTGAAATTGAATGGAAATCCTATCAATATCTATCTTTCTCTTCTATGAAGCGTGGCTATGCAGTAATTGGAACCTTGAGCAAAGAACCTTGAGAGAGAAAAAACTGGAAATGGAAAATTTGTTTTGGAGAGAGAAGTTGAACTATGAAGATAAGCTTCAGATGGCTTTGGTGCGAATACTAATCCAACCCCCTTGAAATGAGAATGAATGGGAGTTTATATAGAGTAAAGAAGTGTGTTGAGGAATATTTACAAAGGGATAGGACAACCTTTTGCAATTTAGAGTTGTTGGGAGCAAATTCATGAATTATTGCGTTTTGGGCTTTCAGTATTCAAGCCTACAGTCGTTTTGGACACTTATAAGGGAAAGAAAGACAGTGTGAGGCGTGCATAACATGTGTCTTAAGAGCATGTGAAAAAATAGCAAAATTGGGATATTGCATACTTTGTCCATAACCAGCTCAATTTCAACTTGAAAATCCTCTAATTGACTCTTGCGATTTCTTTGCTTAAGGAGCCTTTAGATAGCTCTTTCCATGTAGATCATAATAGAACTTTTAATTTAAAAATGGTACTTGGATCATGAAGAAAAGTTGGTGTGAAATTTGAAAAAAAATCTGGACTTGGCATGCTTCGCGTGCATGCCAGTCATAGGTAAATTCGTATGGCATAGCAAATTTATGAACCAATTTTCAAACCCTAGTATCTCATTTGATTGCGATCCAAATTAAGCGATTCAAAGATCAAGTTGTAGCTTTCATACCCAATTACAACTTCCTTTTGAATTCCAAATCCAATTATCACTTGTATTAAGAGGTAGAGCCTTGTGAATAGGGCCATGCGAAGTGTTTATAAAAATGATGGCCTAAGCGTGCAAGCATGACTTGCAACTTGGCATCTTCATGCCCTAAACTCCTAAGCTCAATATCTCTCAAATGCTTCATTTTTTTAGGCTTGATCACACATTGATAATCTTTTAATATTTTTCTCAATCTTTCCAAGCATATAAAATTTTCCTCCATTGGATAAAAAACGAGAGAGTTATGAATGTCCACAATTCAGTACTATAGGGCTTAAGGACTTAGATTTTTTTTCTAAATGTCCAAATAACTTCTTGAACAAGTTATCTCCATTTTGATATTTTCTCTTGATTTTGCGACACCAATGATAATGAAATATGAAAATATAATACTTGAGTTGATGGTTGACCAAAAGTCCACTTGGTCAACTATTACTTTGGTTGACTTTTGGTCAAAATGACTATTTTTCCCCTTTTGATCAATTGAACTTCTTTTGCTCAAAATTGACACCCAATATCTCAATCATAGGTTCTTATAAACATATAGAGAGGCATGGAATTTAGTCTTGCCCAAAAAGTCAGAGATTTCCTAATTAAAATCAAAACCCTAATTTTAGCCCTCCGTGTTAGGAGATAGTGACCAATCTTCAAAGACCCTCATTTTTATGGAAAATTTGAGAGATTCTTTGAACCAAGATGCACTATATGATAATGAAAAGGTAATGACTTACATACTTGATTCTCACAAGCCTCAAATTCTTCAACTGATCAAACCCTAATCTGGAGAGATGAATAGTGGAAATGTGATTCTTCTCCAATCTTTGCAAACTTCCAACTTCTAATGATCATATGGGACAAATGAGATGTCTTGAAATACAAGATACCTTTTTAAATATTTAATACATGAGATCCTCTTTTGCACTTATTTGACCAATCAAACATCTTCTATGGCTTGTAGAAGAACTTTGGAACCAAGATACCCTAACCCTTACCATGAGAATGTCTGAATATGTATGATGAAGCATAAGCCATGTAACTAAAATGAACAGGGAAAATTTTGGGGTGCAATAGTAGGCACTAAAGGTTCGCAACCGCGGGGGGTGCAAAAATTGTAAAAAAAAGTACTTCTTTTCTGATCTCCACCATCTATTTTTGTATACACCATTTATAGCCAAAATACACAAATTTTCAAAGAGGTTCATATGGAGTACCATATATGTTTAGGGTGCTAATACCTTCCATTTGCATAACCAATCCCCGTATCTAGATTCTCTCCCCTTCTCTTTTTGGGTTTATGTGCTCTTTTCCCATTTCTCTGGAAACAATAAAACACGACGATAATTTTTATTTGATCTCTGTGAGTCAAGTCAATCCAATGGCTTAGTCTCAACATTATTACCACTATAGAATATTGGCGACTTCACTGGGGACCGATTGACCAAATGCTAGTCCATCTCTAAGTGGGTTGAGCCTATCTTTGTTTATATTGTGTATGTGTTATTATTGGTTTTATATTATGTGTTGCATATATGTTTGTCTGGATTTTCCTGGTTTTTAGAGTGCTTGGTGATTCCTCATAAGTACTCTACCCGGACTTTGGTAAACATAAGATAGCACAGGCCATATAGTCATGTTAATTTTGAGGGAGGAATCCTAAAAAGGAGACACGAGATCCCCCCTCAGTGGAGGCCACATTGACTATAGTATTCGGTTACCGAGCAATTAGAAAGACGTGTTGCTTTCGACTTGGGAGCTTGCTGAAGTAGAGGACCGTATAACCCTTAACCCATCTTGGCCTTTTAGGTGTAGTGTGGAAACTCTGACGGAGCAATCTAGAAGTGGTTGTCATGCGATGCTAAACTCAGACAAGTTTTTCCTGAGAATATTGCCGATTACTGGGTTAATCGGGACTTTGGCAATATCCAAAAGAAGGATTTAGACTTTGGGAACCTTATAGAACCTTGTTCGGTAGGTGATAAAATATTAGTTCGTACCTTGTGGGTATTACCTTTGACTTCATGCTCGTGATGTCGAACCAATGAACCCCCCATGTTTGTGATCTTGTGTATGATTGTTGCATCATGCATTCATGCACCCATGAGCATTCTTTAAAACAATTGACTCTAGGAACTCAAAGTTGACTTTTGAAAATATCTCAGGTACTTTTTGACCATGGATTCTGGAAAAAGAAAGAATCATAAGTTAGGTTTCAAGGATCCTAAGATAAAGAAATTGATGAGTTTGATTCCTGAGATTGAGAGCTCTACAAATCTCTGGAAGAAGTATGGATCCGTTGTGCCTCTTAGGAAGCTCAAGATGAATGAGGGTATTTTTTCTACATTGGTCCAACTCTATGATCCGTTGAGCCGGTGTTTTACTTTCCCTGATTATCAGTTTATGCCCATATTGGAGGAGTATTTTTACTTACTTGGTTTACCTATTATTGATCGTGTTCCTTTCAGCGGTTCAGAAGGATACCTAAGTCTCATGAGAAAACTTCCATGACTCATTTGAAGAAGTCTGAGATTGAGACTAACATGACTACCAAAGGGGGAATCAGGGGTTTACCTGCTCAATTTTTGTTGGAGAAAGCTCGTTATTTCGCCAAAATAAAGAGTATTGTTGCTTTTAAAGATATCTTTGCTTTGCTTGCCTATGGGTTATTATTGTTTCCTAACGTCAATAAATTTATGGATGTTAATGCCATTAGGATCTTTCTGATTGGGAACCCAGTCCCTATATTGCTAGGAGATACTTATTATTTTATCCATCTTCGGAATTTCTAATAGGGAGGGATGATCATCAGTTGCACACCGTTGTTATATAAGTGGTTTATTTCTCATATACCTTGGACTATTTCTTTTTGGGATATCAAGAAGGAACCTCGTTGGACCCCAAAGATTATGGCTCTTGAAGCTACCTGCAAAAAACACAGAGCCGCCACCAAAATTTATTTATCCTGAAGGAAGGGGAAATATCAAGAAAACCGCAAGAGGATGAATAAGATGGTCTTGCAACTAAGAGAAAGGATAAGGAAGTCAATTATGCAAGGGGAAGGTATTAGCACACCTCATATCTATTATACTCAAAGGGATCTATTTTGTTTGTTTGCTTCCAAGGGTGTGTTAATCAATAACTATACTGGCTAAGGGGAAAGAAATGGTTTTTTATTAGTGCGTTCGGAAGGGTCTTGCCACCCTTTGCCTACGTATTCAGTGAAGGAATCAGAACATCGTAGTTCTTCTAGAAAATGTTAGTTTGTTGGTGTTTTTAAGTGGGTGACATTAACTCATGCATTCTAGCAATAGGCATGGCCGGTATCGTAGTAGAACGAAGATAACATGCCCTTTTGGGGAGGTGTTGATTGGTTGAGTGTTTTGCGAATTTTAATGAGTTTGAATAGCGATTAAATATTTTTGGATTTCTGATTTGTGAATGGAAAGTTTTAATTACAAAATAAAAGTCAAGGGGAAACTATAAAAAACTTAATTATTATTATGTACAAAGTTAGATCCTAATTTCAACACAAAGCGATCAACAAAGGAATTCAATCGTCTCATGGAACTACCAAACAGAACATGCTACTAAGATTAACAAAGCTATCAAAACGAATAAAGAAATTAAATTTTAAATATTTTTGTGTTTTTTCTGATAAAATAAATTAAATAAAACAAAAAGGAAATTAAAATCCTAATTCTAAATAAATTTTTGGTATTTTTATCATATAGAAACAATTAAAAGAAAATAAAACCTATTCTAATATTTTTGTGATTTTTAAGTAAAGAAAATATTAAAATAAAATTAAAATCTAATTCTAAATATATTTTTTTTGTATTTTAATTATATACTAAAATAAAAAAATTTAAATTATAAAAGGAAAAAAATATCAAAGAGTTTAGAATTGAGCCTGAATGTAGAAATCTGGGGGTGCTGAAAGTAGAATCTCTAAGTGCAAATTAAGGGCGTCCAGTGTTGCTGACAAATCTAGTGCAGTTGGATCATGAGAGTGCACCATAGTCTACATATTCTGACGAGTTAGATCACGAGGTTGATGATCAAATGGTAATATGACGGTCGCGGGCTGAGCGGGGTGCATAGTAGAGATTGGGATGGCATGCATAAGATCAAATAGCCTTCCACCTGACCAGTGACAAGTGTCCCTGTGGTGGCGACACTTGTCACCACTATATCGGACCAAACAAACAAAAGGGCAGGAAATAAAGGAAATAAACAAATCAGATAATTTGTTATTAACCAATAAAAACCTAAATATTTTTTATCATATCTCATCTCTCTCTTAAACGAATCTATTTTCTCTCTTCTCACTGTCGTCTCTGTCAGTCCATTCCTCTTCTTCCATCACGCTTGCAGCAATGTTGAGGAATACAGAAAATCCACTCGCCTCTCTTTTCAATCTCTCATATTATATCTCTCTCTTATCTAAGAAATGATGATGTTGGTGATATGGTGTGGTGGTGCGCCAAGCCTACGGCGGCGCCATCCTGATTCTACGACTCTCCTCTCAGATTTCTTTGATTTTTTACGATTTCAAGTGATCTTGCTTAGTTACTGTGTTTACTAATAATCTCTTATTGTTTGATTTACAGAAAATAGGCGAATATTTGTGAAAGGGGTAAAACCCTAATGCTACAAAATCGCGATGCTTGACAAAAATACGAAAAGATAAAGGAGAAAGGAAAGGAGAAAGAGAGATAAAGGCAGTGATTTGTGATTACCACTCTTGTGAGATCTTTCTGAGTCTTTCCCTTTTTTGTGTTATTCGAACCTCTCTGAAATTCTTCACGAAAATCTTTCTTTCTTCCTATGCTTTATGATTCTGAACTCGCAATTCTTTTACCTTACAATTTCTGAAGGGGTTTTGTGTAAAGGAAGATAATGAGAAATTTTAGGGCTTGGATTTTTTTTTGGTTGCTTTGGCTCTATGTGATACTCTAAACGGTATTCTCTTTTTTTTTGAAGGAATTTTTATGTAAGGAAAAGGATGAAGGGATATTTGAGTTTGTGGTTTAAACTGTTGCCCTGTGTTGTTGTGAACAGTTGTTCGCTTTTTTCTCTCCGGCTTTTCACTTTGTTATATATTCAAAAGAAAATGATTTTGGGAGGAAACAATAACATGAGTTTTTGAACAAATTTTTTGCCCTGTTTTGATGATTTAGAATGCAGGTTGTGTTTAGTTATTATTTGTGTGATATTTAGACTGACATGAGGTAGGTTTGACAGTATTATGGACTGGTATGGACAGTATAATAAGTTGTTTTTTTTGCAGGGGCAGCAGGTTTGCAGCAAGTGTTTTGGCTTTTTTTATTTGGCTTGTTGTATTTGTTTTCTTGTAAAGTAGATTGTTGGCAACAGGGCTAAGCTCTTGACGATGCTTCTTTTGTTGACTTTGCTACTGCAGTAACTTGTTTTTGAATCTCTTTTCTGATTTGTTTTATTTGAGATTTGCATCTGTTATTGTGTTGGGGATGGAAATGCAACTTTGTTTGCATTCTATTTTATTGCAAGGACTTTTGTTTTCTCTTATTGTGAACCAAAATGACCTTTTGTGATTTGCAGTAGGAGATAAGGCTCATGATTGATCTTTTGAATTTTGATTTTTTATTTGCAAGATAATGGGGCCTTTGTTGGGCTTTCGCACATGATTAAATTCAAACCCCCCCCCCCCCCTGTTCTAATTCTTTCACAAAATCCCTAATGAAGAAATTAGAAGAAAATTTAGCTTGAACACTTCCTATTTAAATTTCATTGTTTTGATGACAATTGTTCTAACCAACACCTTGTTTGTTTTCATGTGACATTTATGGAGGGTGAAGAAGGCAAGGCAAGATCGTAGACTTGAAAAAGAAGTCCTAGCAAGGCGTGAGACAAGTTGCTTGAAGATGGAGCAAGGAAATTTGAAGAATAATTATCTTTTCTTTGTAAATAAGATACTTGTGACTTGTATTTCAACTTTGTAAATTTCCTTGTAAATTGCTCAAAATGTAATGAATATGAAACCTGAAAGTCTTCTCTTTGAATTTATGAATGATGAATTTATTTTATGGAAATTGGATATGATTTGAAAGGTCATTGAGTATATGACTTTGGAAGTTTAACGATGATGATTTCTTCTTCAAATAGTTCTTTACTTCTCCTTTTAGAACTTTAATCCTTAATGCCTTCCTTTTCTTGATTCACATAGTTCACATCACACACAATCTTTCCTCTCAAAGATGCCTTTTTCAAATGGGCTAGACAAGCTTGACAAATTTGAACCAAAATAAACACTTGAACGAATTTTGAATCAATTAATATTTTTTTCAACTTGAATTGGAACTAAATATTGCAAGGGTCTTGTAACTTGTGACTTATTCTCTAAGCAATCCAAATCCGTTTGATAAATCTTCAACCCCTAACTTTGATTTTCGAAATCCAAGCTATCTTGCAATTGAAGTGACAAAAGATAACAATGCCATGATCACAATACAAGTACGTAACATCATCCTTGTACCATAATTTAAACCTTGCAATTCAATCTGCAATGGAATTTCACTTGATAAAATCATTGGCTAGAATAGTTCTTGAAAAAGAAATGGCTTGAGGTATTGAAAAAAAGGCCAAACCATAACTCAAAAGATCTTCCTTTGAAATATTGAAGAAAAACCCTAGCATATTGGAGCTCTTGAAGGAACCTTGTAATGACTTGATGAGAGAAGAAAATCACACATAACCTCTAGTCCCATAAAACCCTAATACCTTGACCTTTGGTAGGGAAATAAACCCTAATCCTTGATACCGATGAATTTGGATGGAGAATAGCTTTTTGATGAGAAAGAAACTCATGATAACCATACTTCAAAACCTGATTCCACTGTCCACTGCCCAATAACCAAATGAAATCGCCATTAACTGATGAAGGAACCTCAAAACCAACATGAAACCCTAGTCTTACACAAATACTGCTTCTTGAACCAAAGTGCTTTATTCAATGAAATGCGTGATATGCAAATGAACTAGTGGAGATGATGTAAATGAAATGTGAAGTCTAAGCCAGACAAAATTAAAAGGTAGGAAAAATTTAGGGTATGACAGCTACCTCTATTTAATTGTCTTAAACTTGAAAGTGAGATTGGCGTCAGCCTTTCGAATGTTCAAGGTAGAAGAAGGTTAAATACTAAGACCAGAAATTTGTCCTGGAGAGAGGGTGTGAGTGTTATTTATTTGTGATGTCTGTTGGGGATGAAAAATGAATTTTATGGTGAACTGGTCATGATGGGTAAATGCGGTTGAATAATGATAGCTTGTACTGGGGTAAAAGTTCCAATACAAGGTTCTCAGGGGAAGTAGGGGTTAGAGTGATATGGTTGATGATGTCGTGGTGACTGAAAGTAGGATTATTGACAACATGATAACTTAAAGGCAATGGTTAGAACTCGACGACAACGGAGAATCTATCGTGTCTGATTCACAACCCAAAAAGAAAGGTAAAGATAGGTGTATGATCTATGACCCAAGAGAAAGGGATAACATGAGGGTAAGATCTATAGATGACCTACAATCTAAGAAAAGATAACATGAGGGTTAGAACTGCGAGCGACCTACGACCCCAGAAAAGATAACATGAGGGTAAGATCTACGGATGATCTACGACTCTAGAAAAGATAACGTGAGGGTAAGACATACATACGACCTAACACCCTAGAAAAGATAACATGGGGGTAGGATCTACGGACGACCTACGACCCTAGAAACGATAACGTGAGGGTAAGATCTACGGATAATCTACGACCCTAGAAAAGATAACATGAGGGTAAGATCTATGGCCGATCTACGACCCTGGAAAAGATAACGTGAGGGTAAGATCTACAGATGACCTACGACCCTAGAAAAGATAACGTGAAGTTAAGACCTACGGATGGCCTACGACCCTAGAAAAGATAACATGAGGGTAAGATCTACAGATGACCTACGACCCTAAAAAAGATAACATGAGGATAAACCTACGGATGATCTACGACCCTAGAAAAAATAACGTGAGGGTAAGATCTAGGGATGACCTATGAGCCTAGAAAAGATAATGTAAGGGTAAGACCTATGGATGACCTACGACCCTAGAAAAGATAACATGAGGGTAAGATCTACGGATGACCTACGACCCTAGAAAATATAAGATGGGGGTAAGATCTACAGATGACCTAAGACCCTAGAAATGATAACGTGAGGGTAAGACCTGCGAGCAACCTACGACCCTGGAAAAGACAATATGAGGGTAAGACCTACGATCCTAGAAAAGATAACGTGAGGGTAAGACCTATGGATGACCTACGACCCTAGAAAAGATAACGTGAGGGTAAGATCTATGGATGACCTAGAAAAGATAACATGAGGGTTAGACCTACGATCAACCAATGACCCTATGAAAAGATAATGTGAGGGTAAGAACTACGAGCAACCTATGACCCTAGAAAAGATAATGTGAGGGTAAGATCTACGGGAGACCTACGACCCTAGAAAAGATAACGTGAGGGTAAGATCTATGGATGACCTACGACCCTAGAAAAGGTAACGTGAGGGTAAGATCTACGGGTGACCTACGATCCTAGAAAAGATAATGTCAGTACCGAGAGTCGGGGAGTGCAATATACTGGAACCGCAACTTATTTTGGTTGGTAGAGTAATAACAGATGTCAAATAGGAATCATGAGGATGATATTATTTGGGGGGATGTTTTGTTGATTTGAGGATTGATTCGGGGCTTTCGTGCAAGGCACCAAATATGGCTCATGCTTCATATGCATTTTGTAGTGTATGGCGTAATGATCCATTTTGATGGATATGCTATGCGTTTGAGGATGCAATGTAATATTCCATGATGATTATTATATGCAGAATGCGAGATATGGGGCTCATTGGGGTTTGTTTCCTGTTGTCTTGAGATGCCAATACAGATTGGTGCTTGAAAACTTCAAGAATTGAGTTATGGCCTCAGTGACTTCACTGGGGATTAAATCTTGTTGAGGAGGAGTAGCTTGATATGACTTTCCTCACATGTTGGACTTCTTTTGGATGACCGAGTAGAGACATGGATCTCATCTAATGCCCCAAGTTTCTCAGTTTTGGAGAATCAGATGCTCAACCCTCTGTAAGGAGGTGATGAGGATGAAAGCTTGGTCGAGGAGACTATTACGACTTGTTACCTGCATAGAAAAATAACACTTAAACACCATGTAATGTCTTGTTTCACATATTATATTGCAATTATTATTTTCTTATTGTTTTCAATGCAATGCTTAATAAAGAATTTAAATCACGATTCGCCTATGAAAAATAAAGTAGAAAGGACATAACAAAGACTTTTTGGTGGAAGGGCAAATTTTTATTAATGTGTTTCGCCTGTGAATAGGCATTCGTACATGGAAACAACTGCTAAATGAGGAAGTCACGAAGAAAATACAAAATACAACAGGTAAAATGGTAATAAGAAAATCTCAAACTTCCATTAAAATTGATATTGCTATAGTTCCCATATCCCAGATCATCCTAGTGTTGTGCTTTTGAAGGATAATAGTTGAATTGATCCATCCAGTGTTAGGAGGGTGTACTTATTATTCGTGAAGAGTTTTCAGATTGCAGTCTCTTGATTTTTGTCCCTAATTTTTCCTGGATCTCCCTTTCAGGTTCTCAATCCACCGGGATACCCATTTTTGCCTAAGCCGCCCTTTCCGGTTTTCGACTTAGCGGGTTATTCTTTTTTTCTTTTTCCTTTTTTAGCCCTAACTTTTTCCTAAGCCGCCCTTTCAAATATTCGACTTAGCGGATCTTTTTATGCATAGTATTTTTTGACTGAGTCTGAATTGACAGGAAGTGGAACATCTTCCCCATCCATGTCTGTCAGGATTAGAGCACCTCCTGAGAAAGCTTTCTTCACGATGTACGACCCCTCATAGTTGGGAGTCCACTTGCCTCTTGGATTAGATTGAATTCGGAGAATATTCCTTAAGACCAGGTCACCTGTGTGGAACTCTCGAGGTCGAGTCTTATTGTCAAATGCTCTCTTAAGACACTGTTGATATAACTGACCATGATAAATAGCGTCTAGGCGCTTCTCTTCGATGAGATTGAGCTAGTCGATCCTTGTTTGAATCCATTCAGCTTTATCAAGCTTAGTATCCATCAAAACCCTTAGTGAAGGAATCTCCATTTCGACTGGGAGCGCCACATCCATACCATAGACTAGTGAAAAAGAAGTTGCCCCAGTGGAAGTGTGCATCGAAGTTCGATAGTCGTGTAGAGCAAAGGTAAAAATCTCATGCCAATATGTGTATGTTCTCACCATTTTCTGGACAATCTTCTTTATGTTCTTGTTAGCTGCTTCGACTGCACCGTTCATTTTTAGCCGATAGGGTGATGAATTATGGTGCTCAATCTTGAATTCTTCACACATTCCCTTCATCATTTTGTTGTTAAGATTTTACATGTTATCAGTGATGATCTTGTTAGGAGTTCCATAACGACATATGATTTCTTTGTTGATGAAGTGGGTGACGACTTGCTTGGTCACATTCTTGTACGAAGCCGCTTCCATCCTCTTGGTAAAGTAGTCAATAGCGACGAGAATGAACCTATGTCCATTTGAAGCGCTCGGCTCAATCCGTCCAATCATATCAATGCCCCACATTGCAAAGGACCATGGTGAAGTCATCACATTCAAAGGAGTGGGGGAATATGTATCCTATCTGTGTAAACTTAACATTTTTGGCACATCTTTGCATACATACAACAATCACTTTCCATCATCATCCAGAAATAACCTACTCGTAGGATTTTCTTGGCCATTGCATGTCCACTGGCATGAGTCCCAAAAGAGCCTTCATGAATTTCTCGTATGATAGATTCTGCTTTGTGTCTATCCACGCATCTGAGCAGAATAGAATCATAGTTTCTTTTGTACAGAACGTCTCCTGACAGTAAAAACTTGGATGCTAATCTTCTAAGAGTCCGCATATCATAAATTGTAGCACCCCCGGGGTACTCTTGCTTCTCAAGATATCTTTTGATGTCGAAATACCATGGATTTTCGCCTGACACGTCTTCAGTTGTGAGACAATGAGCAGGGAAAACGTGTGTTGGCTCCTTGTAATGAAGGATTCTTATATTGGGTGCATGATTCAGATAACTGTCTTTGAAAATTGCTGCTAAAGTAGCCAGAGCATCTGCCAATTGATTTACTTCTCTAGGAATATGCTCAAAGGTGATCTCATCAAAATCGAATAATAAATATAATATGTAATCCCGGTATGGAATTAAATTAGGGTGTCATGTATTCTAATCACCTCGTACTTGATATATTACTAAGGCAGAATCCCCATAAACTTCAAGAATCTTGATCTTCAAATCAATGGCTGCTTCAAGGCCCATTAAACAAGCTTTGTATTCTGCAACATATTGCATACAATCAAAACATAGCCTAACCATGAAACGTATGTGAGTATTGCGAGGAGAAGTCAGAACTGTCCCAATACCATGGCCCATGGAATTTGATGCACCATAAAACGTGAGAGTCCATCGCTCCCCTGGTTCGGGTTCTTCTTTATCATCAAGTTTCATAACATCCTTGTTTGGAAAATCAAACTTCATTGACTGATATTCTTCCAATGGCTGGTGGGAGAGATGATCGGAAATAATGCTACCTTTGATAGCCTTTTGTGTGACGTACTGGATGTCATACTCAAACAAAAACATTTTCCATTGAGCCAATCTTATCGTAAGTGCTGGTTTCTCGTAGATGTACTTTATCAGATCCATCTTAGATATTAGAAGTGTAGAATGCGTCAACATATACTGCCTCAAACGTCGAGTTGCCCACGTAAGAGCGCAACAAGTCTTCTCAAGTAATGAATATCTTGATTCACAATCAGTAAAATTTTTGCTCAGGTAATAAATGGCATGTTATTTTCGTCTAGTATAATCATGTTGTCTGAGCACACAACCCATAGATCCTTCAAGCACATTCAAATACATAATGAGAGGTCTCCCTGGAACTAGAGGTATGAGTATTGGTGGTTCCCGAAGGTACTGTTTAATCTTTTCAAAGGCCTCTTGAAAAATATCATCCCAATGGACATCTTGATTCCTGCGCAACAATTTAAAGATGGGTTCACAAGTAGCCGTAAGATGAGAAATGAACCTGGATATGTAATTTAACCTTCCAAGGAACCCACGTACTTCCTTTTCATTTTGCGGTGTCGGCATATCTTGTATTGCTCTTAATTTTTTAGGATTTACTTCAATCCCTCGTTGACTTGCGATAAAACCAAGTAACTTTCCCGATCGAACCCCAAAGGTGCACTTGTTGGGATTAAGCCTTAACCTAAACTTTCATAGACGATCAAATAAGTTCTGCAAATGGAACAAATGTTCTTCCTCAATTTGCGATTTTGCAATCATATCTTCCACATACACCTCGATCTCTTTATGAATCATGTCGTGAAAAAGAGTCACCATAGCTCGTTGATATGTTGCACCAGCATTTTTGAGACCAAAAGGAATGACCTTATAGCAAAAGGTACCCCAAGGAGTTGTGAAAGTTGTTTTATCCATGTCTTCAGGATCCATCTTTATTTGATTGTAACCTAAGAATCCATCCATGAAGTAGAACACTGAAGACTGAGAAGCATTATCAACCAATATATCAATATGAGGCAATGGAAAATCATCCTTTGGGCTTGCTCTATTCAAGTATCAGTAGTCAACACACATACATGCCTTACCATCTTTCTTAGGTATAGGCCCAATGATAGCAATCCAAGGTGGATAATTTATCACTGATAAGAAACCCGCATCAAGCTTTTTATGAACGTCTTCTTTGATCTTCAAAGCCATGTCGGGTCTGGTCCTTCGCGGCTTCTTCTTTACAAGAGGAAATTCGGGCTTGAGTGGAAATTTGTGCATCACTATATCAGTATCTAAATCGAGCATGTCTTTATACGACCAGGTGAAGATGTCAGCATACTCTCGAAGCAACTCAATCAACCCCTTCATTTCTTCACTTTGCAAGGAAACACCTATCTTGACTTCTCTCTTTACCTCTTTCATACTGAGATTGATAACTTCTGTATCTTCTTGATATGGCTGGATGACCTTCTCTTCCTATCTCAAGAGTCTTTCTAGTTCTTCAGGGACTTCACAATCTTCCCCACTGTCCTTGTTAGCATGGTCAACTGAATTCTCAAGGATATTAGGAACTATAGAACTATCATTTTTGATGGAACTCGAGACGGAAATAAATGATTGATGATTTTATATTTTATTTTAGAAAGTGCAAGAAAATATTTAGAATATGAAAAGAAAAGCATTGCCATTTTATTTTGAAAAGTAAAAGTAAAATGAAAGGACATGGAACAAAATTGTATGCAAAAGTGCGATTTTCATTCAATTTTAAACGGAGATTGAAACATAAGGGGCCCCTTCTACAAGTTGTCTTTATGCCTTGGGAAGGGCATATGACTTAATGGAAACAGAAAATTACACATCAAGGAAAACAACTTCAGGGATGTCCATGGCAATTCAATTGTTGAGCTCCTGGTCTAGCGCAACCTGATAGATAAATCTGGAAACATCTTCATCGTCACCTTCATCATCTGTTGCAAGCACTTATCCTTATTTTCTTGTACCAGCACTGATGAACACTTCAGAAATTGGGAGAATCTGCTTTCCTTTAAGAGAAACAAAACTAGCTTGCACGGAGGACGATGGCTGATACCCAAGACCACAACGATCTTTCTTCTCAGATACTTCAATCAATTTTCCCCAACCATCATGGGGAGATCTAGCTTCCA
This sequence comes from Vicia faba, assembly GCA_948472305.1. Classification (NCBI taxonomy): domain Eukaryota; kingdom Viridiplantae; phylum Streptophyta; class Magnoliopsida; order Fabales; family Fabaceae; genus Vicia; species Vicia faba. The sequence goes on from OX451735.1 coordinate 1,231,278,699, forward strand.
TGAGGGCTTTGGCATCATTCAAAGAGGCCATGGGTGCTTCAGACTTCTTACCTTCCACGACGAGGAACCTGTCAATAGAAACAATCTTCAGAGCTTGAAAGGGAAACTCATGCACCTCACATTCTACTTTCACATAATGATAGGTTGTCAGATTGTTAATCATTACATCTTCTTCTCCACAAACGACAACAACTTTGTAATCTACAATGAATTTCAAGCGTTGATGAAGAGTAGATGTCACAGCTCCTGCTACATGGATCCATGGGTGACCCAAAAGGCAAGTATAGGATGGACGAATATCCATAACATAGAACGAAAGATAGAATGTGTGGGGAGCAATCTTGACAGGCAAGTCCACTTCTCCCTCCACAGATCTCCTTGAACCATCAAACGCTCGAACACTCAGGGTGGAAGGCATCATCATTACCCCATCCATATTCATCTTAAATAGAGTAGCCTTGGGCATCACATTGAGTGAAGAACCTGTATCTACCAAAACTAGAGATAAAACCATATCAAAACACTTCATTGAAACGTTCAGCACTTTATTGTAGGCCCGACCTTCAATTAGGAGCTCATCATCACAGAAACCCAAACAATTTCCTACAGCAATATTGGTTACGATCCCTTCAAACTAGGCCACAGAGATGTCTTGTGTAACATGGGCCAAACACAAAATCTTCAGTAAGGAATTGTGGTGGGTCTCTAAACACAAGAGAATAGACAATATGGAGATCTTGGATGGTGTCTTGTTGAGTTGATCCACCACTTTGTTATCACTTCGCTTAAGAAACCTCAAAAGCTGCTTCGTTTCTCGTCCTACAGAAGGTTTAGGCTAGTTATCAATCACTTGCTTGCCCCTAGATTTAGCTAGAGCATCACCATTGGTTTCTTTGGGAGGCGGTTGTAGGGGAGAAAATATACTACCACTACGAGTCATGTTACTGGTTCCTGCAATGTTGGTAATATTTTTGTCAGCTACCGGGGGACACTCATATTTCTTCCCAAGAATATAGACCACATTATACTTCCACGGAAATGCATTTGAGTTGTTACATAGAGGAGGAATAGGAGTTTGAGCTGTCGCGGGGGTAAGTGGAGCTTGAATCATTAATGGGGTAGCAGGAGCCTGAATTGTCAACGGGGTGCCTGGTGTTACTGAGACACTTCTCGGATAATAAGGAATTTCAAAGAAATCAATCTCTTCTTCTTGAAATATCTTATCTACCTATAGGACACCTTCATCTATTAGATGCTGGATAATTGTCTTCAAACTAGTACACTCTTCAGGTTTAGAGGAACATGTTAAGCAAAAATCATGGAATTCCTGCAGCACCTCGTGCTCTGGCAAATGTTCTCTAACAGTTCTTAATGAAATCTTGATCTCGTCAACCTTGGTTACCAGATTCTGTTCACTACTTTATTCAATAGCATTGACTGCTGTCCCTGGATGAGGAGGCATGAGATTATTCTGAGTATTGGGACCAAAAGGGTTGAAATTTATGGCCTTTGCATCGAAGAGGTTTTGAACTTTACATTTAAATGCTCTACAATTCTCAATCGTGTGGCATGGGGCTCCAGAATGAAATTCACAATGAGCATTAATGTCATACCCCATGGGGAGTGGATTTGGTGGTGGGCCAAGTTCACGCAGTTGAACCAACTAATTGGCAAGTAGTTGATGGAGAAGCTGGGCATAGGACATAGGAATGGGATCAAATCTTCTTTTGGATGCTCTTTGTCTTTGTTGAGCTCTCAGAACTTGAGGTTGATAATTCGAAGGTGGTGCAAATTGTTGTTGTGGAAGATAATATGGTTGAGGAGCGAAAGGTCGTTGTTGGGCCATCTAGGGTGCTGGAGTTGTAGCAGCATATACTTAAGGAACATATTGATTAGGAACAACAGCAGGTGTTGGAAAATACAGAAATCGAACTTGAGGATATGTATGAGCTTTTCCTTGGTTGATTGTGACATCACTAGTCTCACCCTCTTTCTTCTTGACGAAACCAGAAAATAACTTCCTACCAATGCCAGTATTGTTGTTGGTATGTTAGGGATACCTTGGATCGTTCCAGCCTTAATAAAAGTTTCAACATGTTCTCCAATAATGACCATATCAGAGAAAGAAGTAGAGGTATTGTTGAGCATGTGTTGGAGATAAGGACCTCGTAGAGTACCCATGAACAAATCAATCAGTTCACGATCCAAGAGAGGAGGTTGGACCCTTGCAGCCAGTTTATGCCACCTTTGGGCGTACTCTTTAAATGACTCTTCGGATTTCTGTATCATCCCTTGAAGCTGAGTGTGGCTAGGAGCCATGGCGGTATTATAATGGTAATGTTTCAAAAAGGCGTCAGCAAGCTCTCCCCAAGTACTGACATGAGTTCTTTCTAGTTGCATATACCAGTTCAACAAGGCCCCGGTCAAGCTATCTTGGAAGTAGTGCATCAGTAATGGTTCATTTTCAAAATAGGCTGCCATCTAACAATAGTAGGAACGAAGATGAGTCTCTGGGCAGGAGGTGCCTTTGTATTTGTCAAAATCAGGAACCTTAAACTTGGGAGGGATAACTACCCTAGGCACGAGACACATTATAGCATTATTGAATCTCTAAGTCTGAGACCTTCAATGGCTTTGAGTCCCTCTTCAAGAGCATGGTACATTTTTGCAGTTTCAGCAACTCCAGCGGCGAGATTCACGTGGGGCTCATCAAGATCAATGACATCGTGAATGATCATCAACATCATTTTGAGGAACTCCAGTAGAGGTCTCAACATTTGCATTATTATTCCCTCCATTTGCAGAAGTGAAGGGGGTAGCAGTGGAAAGCTTGGCAACACTTTGATGTAACTCTTCTTGACCCTTGATAACAGCATGAAGGGTTTACATAAGCTGATCCATGCGAGTGCCCATGGTGTCCATATCTCGGCGGAGAGCATTTTAATTTTATTTGAAAAGATCCATAAGTCTTCGCTGGTTGCTTCTTGTATGGTAGGGATGTGGAGAAGTTGCCTTTGTTGTTCACTGAAGTATGATGGAAAAGGGACCCCAATAAGTTTTTTTGTGAATAATGAATGCATGATAGTATGAATGTATGTTTTATCTTCATTTTCGAGGAAATTCAAAGACTCGTCTATCTTTTTAAAAAAAATTGTTTTCATTTTTGAAGAGCTCGACCAACGAGACTTGTCTTTGGAATTTCTTAGATATGAGGTGTATATACATGATGGTATGATGTCATGGTATGCTATGGCATGAGATTTCAGCTCCATATATTCTGCATAACCATTGTGTAGTCCTTTGCATATACTGAAAGTAACAGGATCAAAAGTCTGACGTCACAAGAATGGAGTCAAAGTAACAACCCATAAGGTATGTACTAGGGGTTTATCGCCTTCCAAACAAGGTTCTAGGGAAACCTCAGAGTCTACGCTCTTCCTTTGGATATTACCGATGTTCGAGTTACTCAGTAATTAGTAATATTTGCAGGAAAAACTGGTCTGAGTGCGGCATCGCGTGACAACTACTTTCGGATTACTCTGTTATAGTCTCCGCACTACAGCTAAAAAGGCCAGGATGGGTTAATGGTTCTACGGTTTTCAGCTTCTCCGGCTCCCAGGTCAAAAGCAACAATGTCTTCCCCATTACTCGGTAAACAACGCTACATTCAAGGGGACCTCCACTGAGTGAGGGATCTCATGCCTCCTTCTTTGGGATTACTCCCTCAAAGTTTACATGACTATACTGCATGTCCTTATCCTAAGTGTAACCCCAAGTCCGGGTATAGGACTTATCAAATGTAATCAGCAAACCCAACATCACAAAAGATTCATCATATCCAGAATATGTGAGTAGCAACAGATGCAATGCAATATATACAAAAGAAAATAAAGCAATAAATAAAGTAATAAAACAAATAAAGTAAATAAATAAACACCCAAAGAGACAAATAAACAAAACTATGACAGACTTGCAGATTTAAGATCTCCCCAGCAGAGTCGCTAGCAGAAGCTACCTGCAAAAAAAACAAAGCTGCCATCGAAATTTATTTATCCCGAATGAAGGAGAAATATCGAGAAAACCACAAGATAATGGATAAGATGGTCTTGCAACCAAGAGAAAGGGTAAGGAAGTCGATTATGCAAGGGGAAGGTATTAGCACCCTTCACATCCATTGTACTCAACGGGGTCCATTTTGTTTGTTTACTTCTAAGGGTGTGTTTATCTATAACTATATTGGCTAAGGAGAAAGAAATACTTTTTTATTAGTGTGTTCGTGAGGGACTCACCACCCATTGCCTACATATCCAATGAAGTAATCATAACACCGTATTTCTTCTAGAAAATGTTAGTTTATTGGTGTTTTTTAGTGGGCGGGGTTAACGCACGCATTCTAGCAATAGGCATGGCCAGTATCACGGTAGAACGGAGATCACATGCCCTTTTGGGGAGATGTTTATGGGTTGAGTGTTTTGCGAGTTTTAATGAGTTTGAATAGCTGTAGCGGTAGAAATGTTCAAGACTAAGCCATTGAATTGACTAGACTTTATACAAATCAAAATAAAAATCGCCACCGCGCTTTATTGTTTCCAAAGGAATGGTAAAAGAGAGAATAACCCAAAAAAGGGGGAAAGATTCAAGGTAAGGGGGTTGGTTATGAAAATGGAAGGTATTAGCACCCTAAACATCTATGGTACTCCGCAGGAACCTCTTTGTAAAATCTATATATTTTGGCTATATAAAATTGTGTTGTATATAAAATGGATAGTAGAGGTGAGAAGACAAATATTTTTTTATGATTTTTGCACCCGCCACGGTCGCGAGCCTTTAGTGTCTACGTACCACCTTTTGTGCAATAGGGGATTAGGGTACACGTAGTTCCTCTTTTAAAAATTTGAAACACAAGTGTGTTGGTTAATTTTATGAGATAAGACATCATCGTCATTGTCCGTGTGGAAAACATACTTACTACCCACAATCATGAGAAAGGAGAATTTGCATCATCTCAAAGTGGAGGATAATGGCTTGGATTTTAAAATCAACAATGCCTCACTCAACACCCAAGTGGAAAATATCTCACTTCACTACATATTGTAGAAGTATAATTGTTTGCATCACTACAAGGATTGACAAGAGTCTAATCTTTTGAGAAAAGTTTAAAGATAAAAGCTAAAGTGGCAAAAAATGGTTTAGAATGAGATTAATTGACTTTTAGTCTTCTCACAAAAAATGTCAAGATATTATTAAATTGATTGAAGTTTTTTGATGAAAATGTTTTGAAAATGTGTGGACATAAGTCCTAGTTTATTATGAAAGTGTTTCAAGTTTAGAAACATGAAGAGTTTAAAAAGGAGGGAGAAGATTTTTGAAATTAAAGAAGATGGGAGAAGAAGAAGAGACTATCCTAGAGATAGGGTAAAAGCTAAGGATAAGGACCATCTAACCAACAAGAAGCCAAAACTTGACATTATGAGCCAAGATAGAATTATCATTCTTTGGATTAAAACCAAGCAAGCAAAGATACTAGACCTCTTCAAGTGTATTAAGTCTTCACAAAAATTGGGCAGAGTATCGGCTGTATGCGGGTGAATTCCAGATTACAAATAAAGGATGTAATCACATAAACCTGCACACAAAAACAAACAACAAATCCAATGTCTTGAGGTAAACCTCAAGAGCTCCAGACAAAATAATCAGATAAGATCACAAGGTCTCCAAGATATGCTAAGGTTTCTAATCCTAAGTCCAAGAAATAGTCCACTGCTCCATAATTCCAAGGATAGTAACCAAATAGTCCAAGTACCATTAAGAGTTTTTAGGGTTTATGTTGATTATTAAGTATCTTAAGAAAGGAGAAGAAAAGCTCAAGTGAGCAAAGTAAAAATGGCAAGAAAATAAATGCTCAAGTGAGCAAAGATGAAAATGGCATGAAATGAAAATTCTAAAAAAAATAAATAAATAGTGCATAAAGCATAAAATAATAAAAGCATAAAATAAAACAAGTCAATAATTAGTGGTTGTTGGTTGACCATCTTAAAACTTGCATTTGGAACTCATTAGAGGATTGGTAGAACCAAAGCCTCCACACAACAAGTTGCATTTGCTTTTTGTCAAGTATATCATCCATTTGGAATTCTCACAAGTACCATTTAATGATCAACGATGTTTAAGTGATCCGTTTTGACCAAAGGTGTTGTAGATCCATTAGAGGATTGGTAGAACCAAAGCCTCCACACAATGAATCTCAAGGTCATTGGATCAAAGAGATCAAATTAACATACTTGGGCTTGCAATCATAAGTTTGGGCCACAAATGATCATTTATTCGAATTGGGACAAAATTTAGCGCTATGTTAAGCAATCGTAAGTGGACTTATATAGAAGTCGCACCTATTTTGAGGTCGGGCCATAGAAATCTATGCACCATTTGTTTTGAGACATGATATAGAGATCATGCTCCAACAACAATTAGTGCAATGAGAAGGGGATGAGATGAAGAGGATTAGGGCAAAAGATGAATAAACCACTTTTGAATTAAAAATTTAATCAAACTATTATTAAAATCATTCATCCATTTTTTATGGAGTCAAACTCAACACCATGGATCCAATGATGTTAATAAAGTAATGATAAAAAAATCAACCCAAGACAGCCAGAAAATAATCACAAAAATAATAATATATTTAATATATACATTAAAGGGTTTAAAAAATGTTTAAAAAATGGAAAATGATGAGGAAAATATCAATTATGTTCAAATTAATCAACATAAACTTTCACTGACGATGAACTATCAACGTTCACTAAAGATAGCAAAAAGATAAGAAACACTGACGTTCACTGCCGATGTACTACCAACGTTCACTGAAGGTAGAGAGAGTAAATATCATACCGCCGCCGTTCATTGACGATGAACTATCAATGTTCACTGAAGATAGCAAAAAGATAAGAAACACCGAAGTTCACTGCCGATGTACTACCAACATTCACTGAAGGTAGAGAGAGTAAATATCATACCACCACCGTTCACTGACGATGATCTATCAACGTTCACTGAATATAGCAAAAAGATAAGAAACACCAACGTTCACTGCCGATGTACTACCAACGTTCACTGAAGGTAGAGAGAGTAAATATCATACCACCGCCGTTCACTGATGATAAACTATCAACATTCACTGAAGATAGCAAAAAGATAAGAAACACCGACGTTCACTGACGATGTACTACCAATGTTCACTGAAGGTAGAAAGAGTAAATATATCAAGTTTCCCCAAGATTTTGGTGTTTTGCCAAGAACGGGTCTCAACTTCTTCTTTAACTAAGGAAATCTGCCTGGAAAGGGTAATACGTAATCTGTCTCAAATAAAGAGACTTCCACTTATTATCAAGGGGAATTGCAAATAAAATTACTTTCTAGGGATAGAAATATGACTTCCCAGGGAAATGTCGCGATATTCCTGCTGAGGAGATGAAGTCTTCCTGTGCAAAATAAATGCGGAAACCAAAACTCAAAGTTTTCATAAATCCATAATAAATGATATTGTCATGTAGCCACAAATCCAATTCAGAAATAAACTAGAGCAAGACGGCCAATGCAGATTCATCCTTTGAGAAATAAACTCAAGAGGGAAAACAAAATTCAACTAAGCAAAGAGCGATGCCGGAAAGGTCAGAACACAATGTCAATGAATGATGATTTTTAGTAATGCATGATGTATGTATGAATGTATGAGTGCTATTGTGCATGTGTTGGTAAAAAGGATACATAATCAGCGCAGACAAACAAAACTGCCTCAGGTACTAACAACATTGGGCTAAGCTTCAACCAGAAAGATCAATCCAAGAAAGGTAAAAGCAACTGCAGAAACCAAGCTTATTGCTTTAACTTCACTAAGGAGAAACATAATTCAGATGTAGCTAAATCAAACAGATACCGGGACAGAACATCCTTCTTCCGGTTTCAACAGAGAAAATGGTTTTCCAAAAGTAACATGCCTACTGGAGATTGCAAGATCAACCTCAAATAAAGCAGACTGACACCGAAACAACCAAGCCTCACTGGGGGATTCAAGCCTAACTCTATGGAGAAAAACTACAGATTGAAACTTTCATCATGAATACTCATTCCAACAAGAGATGCCCTGGGATAACCTTCCTGGGAAGTCAAGAAGTCAATATTAATGCCAAAACTGCAAAAAGAGCGACATCCCAACACACCAAGGGAAAAAAACCTTTCATAATATGAGGAAAGATTTCGCTGGCGAATCTAGGACAGAGGCTTCTGATCATGCAAAACCATAAAAAAAAACCAAGACTTGACTGGGGATAGTGGGGTCACAAACCCAATACTATACCTTGTACCCACTGATATCGTCTTTAACTATCTGAGAAACACACAAAGATTGCGCACACCAGCAAAACAACCTGAGAAAACCTTCATGAAAGAAGTAAATCCACTTAAAACAGACGGAGTTTGTTCATTCTTGGGATCACCATATTTTTCGTCATTGTTTCATCACAAATCCAAAAGTAAATTGAATTGTAAAGATCTCTTCTTTTTTTTTGAAAAGTTAATTTTTCTTCTTTTAATCTTTTTGCTTTAACAGTTATTATCAGTAATAAATGAAGTCTTTACAAGCTAAATAAAAATAAGAACACAAAGAATTGGGTAAAAGCTCGAATTTCATTAATAGAATGGTAGTCTGCGAATGGCGAGACTCCATGGATGATTACAAAGTTTGGGAAATGGTAATACATAATGGAAAGGATACATTATGATACAATGACCACTATCCCCCATACCAACTTTTGAAATCCTGAGCATGCAGGTTTTGTTGAAGTATGGTAAGGATTCGAGAAGATTGTTGCTTCAATGACCAAGTCTTGTCTGACGTAGTTACTTGCCAAGAAAATCCCTAACTTTTGCCTAAGCTGCCCTTGCGGGTTTTCAACCTACCGGGAAATTTATTCTGTTTATGTCTCTAAATTTTTCCTAGACCACCCTTTCGGGTTTTCGGCCTACCGAGACGCTCCTTTTTTGCCTAAGCCGCCCTTTCGGGTTTTCAACTTAGCGAGTTGTTCTTTTATTTCTTTAGGCGAAGTATTTCTTGACTGCATCAGCATTCAAAGGACGTGGGAACTCCCTCCATCCATAGTTTCCAGAATTAATGCACCACCAGACAAGGCTTTCTTGACAACATACGGGCCTTCAAAATTGGGAGTCCACTTTCCCCTAGAATCAGTGTTGAAATACATGATATTCCTGAGCCCGAGGTCGCCTTCTCTGAATTCACGAGGTTTGACCTTTTTGTCAAATGCTTTCTTCATTATTTTCTGATATAACTACCCATGACACAAAGTTGTCATTCTCTTCTCCTCAATCAAATTCAATTGGTCAAACCTGTTCTGAACCCATTCAGCCTCTATCAATTTGGCTTCCATTATCACACGCAACGAGGGAATCTCTACCTCGACAGGGAGTACAACTTCCATTCCATACACTAGGGAAAACGGGGTTGCTCCTGTTGAAGTGCGAACAGATGTTCGATATCCATGCAGAGCAAAAGGGAGCATTTCATGCCAATCCTTATAAGTGACAACCATTTTCTGGATAATTCTCTTGATATTCTTATTAGCAGCTTCAACAGCCCCATTCATCTTTGGCCTGTATGAAGATGAATTGTGATGGACAATCTGGAATTCTTCGCACAGTTCATTCATCATCTTGTTGTTCAAATTTGAGCCATTGTCAGTGATGATTTTGCTCGGCACACCATATCGGCATATAAGATTGTTTTTGATGAAACGCACAACCACCAGTTTGGTAACATTGGCATATGAAGCCGCCTCTACCCATTTGGTAAAGTAGTCAATTGCTACTAAGATGAAACAATATCCATTCGAAGCTTTAGGTTCTATCATCTCGATCATGTCAATACCCCCACATAGAGAAAGGCCACGGGGAGGAAATCACATTTAGAAGTGTCGGAGGTGCATGGATCTTATCTGCATAAATCTGGCATTTATGGCACTTCTTTGCAAATTTGCAACAATCAGATTCCATCGTCAACCAATAATAACCTGCCCCTAGCATCTTTTTATCCATTGAATGTCCGTTAGCATGAGTGCCAAATGAACCTTCATGGATCTCATGCATCAACATGTCTGCTTCGTGTCTATCCACGCATCTGAGCAAGACCATGTCAAAATTTATCTTGTATAACACATTTTCACTGAGGAAGAAACTGCCTGCCAATCTTCTCAGTGTCTTTCTATCTTTATTGGATGCACCAAACGGATATTCCTGAGTCTGAATAAAATGTTTAATATCATAATACTGAGGTTTTTCATTTTCTACCTCCTCTGTCGTAAACACATGAGCGGGCCTATCTAGCCGTCGAACTGTAATTCGAGGTATATCATTCCAAGCATTTACTTGGTACATGGAAGCCAGAGTTTCCAGAGCATCTGCCATTTGATTTTCATCCCTAGGAATATGATGGAATTCAACTTTATTGAAGAAGGGTAGTAATCTTCTAGCATAATCTTTGTAAGGGATTAAGCCAGGGTGACGAGTATCTGTTAGAACATAGTTTGATTCTACAACCCTCAATTAGAGTTTTGATGATAACAAAATACAAGAATAAATAAATTGTAAGATTTATATATAAGACATATATGCTACTTAAAATTATGTTGTGTATTTACAGAAACTCTGATGGAATCAGCATCAGAAGATCAGTATCAACATCAGCATCAGAAGATATGTCAGCATCAAAAGATTAATAACATGTGCTACACGCTGAAGTTACCAGATCATACGCTGAAGCCTGATGACCAGAATTTGCGCATAAAATACTCTGACTCTGATCAAGATCCTTACCAAGTCATCAACACTCAGAAGCGTCAGAATAAGTTAAAGCCAAGAACACTTTGATTACCATAAGCAGAGAACACTCTGAAGTGTTACTAAGCATTAAAAGACAGATTAATTACCAACGGCTTTATTCAAAGACAATATCTTCTCAAAAAGGAAAGAACGTTATTGTTGTACCCCAAAATTTTCCCTCCCATATTCTTCAAAGTTTTGAAAAGCATCATCTCAATTTGCTCAAGTCTACTCAAGGGTTGCACAGTTCAAACACCCTCCTAAGCCAGTCAAATTAGGGTTTTGGTTCTTGCAAGGAAGTTGAGGTTTTCAAGGGCTCAATCAAGTCACATATGCCTATACACATTGTCAAGCATCCACATGTCAAGTTGCAAGACTCACAGCATCAAATTGCACAGTCAAAAGCCTTATTTGCTCTACAATCAACTGTAGGGGTAAAATGGTCATTTGGCAGTCAAAAGTCAAAAATTTTGGTCAACATCTTATTTTGAGCTCACAATCATCATTTGATCAAGTCTTGATCATGATTCCTCAAGCATGGCTCAAAAATCATTAAGATGCAAAAGTTTCCATTTTTGGACAGCTGAAAAGTCAACTGTAACTTGACCAAGGCATAACTTTTTCATGGTTCATCAGAAAAATCCCATCCAATTCTCATTTTGAAGGGGAGGACATTTCCTACAACTCATCTTCACATTCCAAGTCCAAGAAATGCTCTCACAAAAAGTTATCAATTTCAACATTATAGGTCATTTTCAAAAGTCAACAAAAATGCACTTTAAGTCAAAGACCATAACTTGAGATTGGTAAATCCAAATGACATGGGACAAAAGGCATTGGTTAGAGGACTTCAATACCTTTCCAAAATGTCCAAGAACATGTTCATATGATCAAAATTGAGCAAGATATGCATTGGAGAAGTTGGGAAATTTTTTTGAAATGGCAAAAGTCAACTATCCTTAAAACTTCAATTTTTGACAAAAGGGCCCACTTTCTTCCACTTGATTCAGCCTTGTCATGCCATACACGTGTCCCATGATTAATTTCAAGACGAAACATTTATTTTTTCATTTTTATTTAATTTTTATGGATTTAATTCATTTTAAATCCATGATAATTCAAATAAATCTAAAAAATTAATTGAATGGCATATTTTTGGTTTGAATAGCTTTTATGTATGACAGGCCAGCTACCAAATTCGTGCTAGGCTATTTTGTGCACAAAATCATAGTTTTGAACCAAGTTTGGAAAGTCCTTTAATGGTGATAAACCAAAATCTCAAGACATCAATACAATGGATCCCAAGCCTAGCTGCTAACCTAATTGCATTCACATATACATAGGCAAGCATTCCAGACCTCATTCACGACCTAGAAAGTGCACAAACGGCCAGAGCAAAAATCCAAAAAGTGTTAAAAAAGTGTGAGATCAAAAGGAGTGTTGCAAGCGTTTTCAGGCCAAAAGGAGAACGTGACCCTCTTCCTTGCCATACCCTGAAGCTAAAGCAACCCTTGCCACGTCCTAAGATCCATCATACCGCGCTGTAAGTTCTTCCAAACTCACCCCTGTACACGAAACGTGAACTCTCTATTCTTGCATTGTTTCTCAAAAATGCTAGCATGTTCATACTCCTTGTTTGATTCCTGACATAACTGCATTATTCAATTCCATTTTTATGCCTTGTATGACAAAACCCGTGTCTAGGGTTTGTATTGTTTGTTTTTAGGCATTTTATTTTCAGGTGAAATCAGAGCAAATAATGAGCATGGATGGATTCAGGAGATGGAGACGAGATCAACCATGATCTTGGAATGGGTTTTCATGGCCTAGGGACGATTCTAGGACAAGCCTACGAAACTACCTGCGGATAAAAATCCGCAGGTAAATAACCAGTATTCCATTGAAGAAGATGATGACGTGCTGCAGCATGATTGGTCCTTTTAAAAAATAGTGCGTCATATTTTTTCCCCAGGCTTATGTTTTGATTTTTAATATAATAATTATGTTTGGTTTTAATAACAATTGGAACACACAGCTCAGCTGGCTAAGGCGTACAGGCATTGTCCCTTGGGACCTGGGTTTGAATCCCAGGTCCCCCCAAAATTCCATATTATTTTTTCTAATGCGTTCTTGTGTAGGTTTCCAAATAGTGAGCACCATAAACCTCACAAATCAGGGCGCCAAGTGTCTCAAAAGACAGATCCAAAGGCCAAAGGGTGATCCATACCATGTTCCCAGTCAATGCTTCCACGCCTGATCCAGAAGTCAACTCAGGCTTGGCCATCAATGGGCCTGGAAATTTCTAAACACACACTCAATTCTGGCCCAAACCCCCCTTTGGGTTTGCTTTCTTTTTTATTTATTTTTCTTTCTTTTAATTGCTTTATTTATTTCTATTGTTTTTTTATTAATTACGCATCAGCAAATTATTTAACCTTTTCATAATAAAAATATAAAAAAACTAATATTATTATTATTTATTAATTTCATATTATTTTTTGTAAATAAATTATAATTAATTAATTAGTTTAAATAGGAAACTTTAATCTTCTTCTTAATAACTAAAATAAATTTAGAACTAGGTTTTTTTTTTCTTTTGACTTTTAAATCCTTATTTTTATTTTCATTAAAAACATAAAAATACAAAAAAACATTTTTTTAATAAATTAATTAATTAGTAAATTAGCTTAATTTTTAATTAATTGCAAAAAAGGACAAATTCAATTCTTTCTCAAAAAAGGGTCAAAACCCTAGGACGTCCCGATTCATTCTTTCGCACGTATTTATTTTTTTAAATTCATTATTTTGTAACTGCTTCCGGAAATGTAATAGTTAATTAGGTTTATCTCTTTATTTACTATTTCTCGCACTTTATTTTCCAAACGGGTTTTTGTTTTTGGCGATGTATAGACATGCGCCTTGTAATAGCTAGATTTACCTTTCCGCACTTTATTTCCTGCAAATCATTTAATTGTTAATATGTCTGCAAGAATGTATGAATAATAAAATCAATCCGTAGCTCACAAATAACATGTACAAAATAAACATTAACATGAAATAACACACATGCACATGCCACTCCTAGGGTACGCCTTACTGGTTGCCTCGAACGTGGTCATCAATTATAGGGTGTCTTAGAGGTCGCCCTTCTGTCTAAAAGATCCAGTCGCCTCGAAACATTTGCCTCGGATAAAAAAGGATCTAGGACATCAGGGTTACTTCTAAGGTGTCCTACTATTTCTTTGGTGACCACACTGTCCCTAATCATCGAATTGACCCGAATACCTCCAACGACGGTGCTACCTACCTCTCAATGGTGGGATGGCACTATCTAAAGGACTCTTACATAGCCTAATTCCTTATAGTAGGTAGATCTCATGGGTACTTGCTCTTTTCAAACAAACAAAACAACTTTTCGCACTCACACTTTCTAAAAGTTTTCAAACAAATTTTTCATACACTCTTGAGGACAGATACAAGAGTTACTTAGAAGTTTTTCAAACGAAACTTTTTCAAAACCCACACACACTTGAAAAGCAAACAAATTTTGAAAACATAACAGCAAGTACCTAAGAGCCCGTGGATAACCACGGATAGAAAGGGTGCTAACACCTTCCCTTTCTATAAATCTACCTCCCGAACCGAGAAACATTCTCGAATAAGGAATTTTGCTGTGCTTTTGTCCTTTCCATGTTGGAGAACATAAAAGACGGTGGCGACTCTTGCTTACCGCGACATTTCGCAAACCAGCTTACAAAAACAGTCAGTTCTATTTCCACCGATCACAGAACTGGCGACTTTGCTGGGGAACTTAATAAGTGGGGTGTACCTTAGGAATAGTTCATCATCATGTTTTCAATTGCTTGATCTGTTTGCTTTAATATTGTGGGCCTGTTTTGGGAGTTTCATAGATCCTAACCCGGATCTGGGGGATACCTTCTTAGAAAGTAGCAACAAACTGTGAGGGAACTGTGCGGGGTATACCGACACGGTTGAAGCAGTTTGCTACGTTGATGTGGCACTTTGGTGAGTACCGGTAACCCTTGAGTTAAGTCAAGGAGAGTACGGGGCCGCCGCGTGGTGTCGTGAAGCATCAACTGACCTTAGGAACCTTACTTGATCATCCTGGCCTCTTTAGGGTAGTGAGATGACCGAATTTGGTGCAGTCCGAAGTTGGTTGATACTCGATACTACACTCATTGAGGGTTGTTTTCTTGGAATATTTTGATCGCCAGTTCAGTGGCTAAATCAAGACAATGAACACAGAAAACAACCCAATGATATTGAGATCCTTAGAACCCGGTTACTTTTGATAGGACAGTTTGAGCCCACTAACTTCAAGAGGGTAGTACCCAAACTTCATGCTGGCCTGAACTCTAAGGGTTGTCTTGTGTGACTTGCGTGCCTTCAAACTTGACTACTTGCATGCTTGTTATCTGACACTTGAGTTTCTTGCAGTTTTTGTTTACAGTCCTTAATATGGACTCATAAGAGGGTTTACCTACATTACTCCACGCATGGCATAACATCATGCCATCATACCATTGCATACATCCTGCATAAGGACTAACCCATTTCAAGGATCTCTAGGGTCTGTGATGCAGGTCATGATGAATCAAAATGTCTAGCAAGGGGCAAAGGGGATTTATTTTCCTCTAGCCAAGTTTAACAACTTGAGTCAGGGGCTATGACCCACTCGATATGGTGAGCCTTGACTCTTGAAGAAGGACTCTCAACAACAGGAAGTTCTTTCAATCGAGCCACCGGATTCAGATTCTAACAATTTTCTTGTTTACCCCGCGAGATCCTTGGAAACATTGCATGCATACATACATATCATTGCATTACAAGTACCCTTGTTACAGGTCACTTACCTCCTTCGCTGTTTATTTCAGCAATGGCTTTCTAACCAGACAACCAGGATCTTCATGCTCAAGAGACTCGGTTCGGGGAGATCCTCCTAAATCTATCCAAGGGGCAGGAAGAACTGAGAACGCTCCTCATGGGGACTTTGGTCAGGAACAGTCCAGAAGACGATAAAAACGAACGGCTGAAACGTCTACAAGCTGAGGTGGATACAATGAGAACCCAGATGCTGGGGAAAATGGCTCTTATCCAAGACTTATCTCAAAGACAAGGAGAGCCCAGGGTTCTCGTCAACCAACTGCTTCGGGATAACCAACTGGGGCAGACATCTAAGGTTGAAGAGCAAGCCATCATTCAACCACCTGTGGGGCAAGAAGACAAGGGAAAAGCTCCTCAGTTTGCTTCAGGGTCACAAGCCCAGCATCAACCTCACCAGCGTCAACAGGGTAATCAGTATAAGCGAAATACGTCTGGAAGACATTTCTCAGAGACTGGTATACCATCATCACTGATACTGAGACGCTTGTTGGAGGTCAAGCTGATTGCTTTAAAGGATCCTCCTAAGAATCTCAACATAACCTCCCTAAAGTACAATCCAGATGAAAGGTGTGCCTACCATTCTGACAGTCCTGGACATGACACTGACGACTGTTGGAGCTTGAGGAACAAGATCCAGGACTTGATCGACGGAAGGATGCTGGAGTTCATGTCGGGTGGCAAAATGAAAATCTTTTGCTGAGAATCTTCTATCTGAGATGACTAGTGCAAACTAAGAAGCTTTTGTTTATTCAAATGTTCAAGTTGTATTTTTCTTTGATTGTTCAAACATTTGTTCATGTCAAACTCTTTTACTTTATCAATGTATCGCATATGTCTGTTTTGAATCAATATATTCGCATTCGCTATATTCAAACTGCTTTCATTTTTTGATGTCAACTCTCAATTAATAATTCTAATCCTCTTGAGGGAGGATGACGAAAACGATACCACAATCTACAGTATGCTTTTGAACAGACCCCACTGATGAGGTACATGCATTGTTTCAATTCCTAAACACTGAAGTTATAAGGAAGATAATCCCTCGTCAACCCCTTCGAGCCAAAGAAGTAGGAGTTTTTGCTTTTCACAAAAAAATTAAAACCCTTAATCATAACCTGGGGCAGGGTAGTTCTCTCAGTTAATCCAAATGCACAACGAGTGGCACCAAAGAAGTCCTTACAAAACAAAAGACAGTGATGGTTCTGAATAATCATAAAGACAGGCAGTCATCATTTCTCAAAATAAAAGCCCAACAAGTCAAAACCTATGAAGGAGACTTACAAAAACTGGGGCATCCCGTTGACTGTAATCACAAAAAGGAACAGTTCAGGCAAAAAACAGGGATAACGAAATCAAAAAAGAAAGAGGTCCTGCAAACCCTTATAAAAATGACTGCCTGTTCAAAATAAATTGTCAATGTCCGAACCATCACTGGAATATCAGAGCAAAGACTCAAACAAGGTCTAACGCACGATTAGCTGAGTTTAGGTTTGAAGAACATCACGAAGAATGGGTGGGTACAAATAAATTTTGAGCCTTTATCCTTTGTTTCTTAAACCGTGAACCAGGCCACGCTACAACCTTTAAAAGTCCTAGCTGAAGCATGGGTTAGTTCGAAAGCATACTGTTACGAAAGGTATCTTGACTCCTTAAGGCTTGCGGTAAAATAACGAGTTGACATCATAGTTTACAAAAAATTCACCTGTTTTTATAAAAAAAATGCATTTTCAAAAACTTCAAGACAGACATAAGCTTTGCATTTTTAATATAACATTGCTTGCATATGACTATTTGTTTGAACAACATAGAAATTCGCACGAAGAATATCCAGTGAACAAGAATCTTCCCAACAAAAAGATCATCTCAAATGGAAGAAACACTTCCAATCAAGGGGCACGACACGACCATTGTCCGTCATCTTGGGCAGTTAAGTCAAGATTCGGAGAATCTCTCAAAAGGCCAACCAGCTTGGGGCAAATCTCCATCTGGATCACTTGGCGCATTGGACGATCAAACGAAGATCTTCTGGTAGTAGGGCAACGCAACACTATTGACAGGGGCACCTCCCTACATCCTGAGAGCACGGACATAGTCGAAAAAATACTACGCATAATCAAAGACCCGCTAGGTTGACACACCTAGGCAAAAACAAGGGCTTCCCGGCGAATCAAAAGGGTTCGGGCAAAAATAAGGGATGAAAATGAAAAATTTGTACACCCGGCAAGTCGAAAACCTGAAAAGGCGGCTTGGGCAAAAAAAGGGTATCCCGTTGGACTGAAAACCCGAAAGGGCGGTCCAGGAAAAAATTAGGGATTAAAGCGTACGACTATGTCCCGTCATCTCGTCACTTGCCTACCAGAAGAAGATTTGTCAATCGACAGTTATCAAGCTCCTCATAGGCCTTCTTCTCCCGCAGAAGCTGGGGCAATAAGAATTGTCCGAGCTGTACAAGCTGCTCTGTCCATCAGATACAAGGTAGATTCAGCTGAAGAATGTAACCAGGATACCTTCACTCCCCGCAGGATAAGACAGATCAACAATACTCTCCCCCGAGCAGAGTTGGTCTCCCATAAGCCCTAAAAAGGCACAATATCCCTAGCAAGTCAGCAACACTCTCCCCAAGCAGAGTTAGGCTACTGTTAGCCTTAAGGAAGTTGGGCATCTCCAGAAGATCTCAATATTCTCTAGCGGAGTATACAGATGTTCCTAAGCAAGCATCCCCGGCAGTCTTGATCTAAGATTGTTCCCCAGCGGAATACCAGACACCCCAGTGGAGCCATTTCCCCAGTGCAGTCCAAGAGTTTCCCCGGGAGAGTTGAATCAATCTCCCTAGTAGATTCTGGAAGCTTACCCTGCAGAGTACGAACGCATCTCCCCGGCTTTATTCAGAAGGTTATTCCCCACCAGAGCTTATAACTGGGTTATCCTTAGCTAATTACCACGAAAGGATCGCCCTCGGCGAAGTTCTTCCTATCCCCAGCGGAGTTCATCAAAATCTCCAACAAAGCTTATCAACAGGAATCCCTAGCGGAGTTATCACCTCAGCGAAGCATCTCTTCCCACAGAGTAATTCCCCGCATAGTAATCTCTCCAACAAGTTTATTCCCCAACGGATCCATCTTCTCCTACCGGTTTATTCTTACAACCGTCATCCCCAGCAGAAACGAAGAACTCTATTCTTCGACAGCAGCCCAGGATTCAACAAGCTCCCGGCACTCGTCAGGGATTTATTTTCCTAGACAAAAATACATTCATAGACATTTCACATTTCATACATCCTGCTTACATACATGATAAAGCGCATATGACACTATCTCATTTTGAACATCATGACATCATGCATTTCATACATCATGACATTGCATACAACTGATGTTTTGCCTTTTCAGGAAAAAGGTCAATCCAAAGATGATTACTATCAACTGTCGCAATTCCAGATTTGATTCATGTATCTAGCCAGGGCATATCTGTGAGTAACTGATTGTAGATTCGATTCATGTATCCGGCCAGGGCATATCTGCATAAAGAGTTTAGAGATTCGATTCCTGTATCCAGCCAGGGCATATCTGTAGACGACCAATTCCAGATTCGATTCCTGTATCTAGCCAGGGCATATCTGTGAGTAACTGATTGTAGATTCGATTCCTGTATCCGGCCAGGGCATGTCTGCATGAAGAGTTTAGAGATTCGATTCTTGTATCCAGCCAGGGCATATCTGTAGACGACCAATTCCAGATTCGATTCCTGTATCTAGCCAGGGCATATCTGTGAGTAACTGATTGTAGATTCGATTCCTGTATCCGACCAGGGCATGTCTGCATGAAGAGTTTAGAGATTCGATTCCTGTATCCATCCAGGGCATATCTGTAGACGACCAATTCCAGATTCGATTCCTGTATCTAGCCAGGGCATATCTGTGAGTAACTGATTATAGATTCGATTCCTGTATCCGGCCAGGGCATATCTGCATGAAGAGTTTAGAGATTCGATTCCTGCATCCAGCCAGGGCATATCTGTAGACGACCAATTCCAGATTCGATTCATGTATCTAGCCAGGGCATATCTGTGAGTAACTGATTGTAGATTCGATTCCTGTATCCGGCCAGGGCATATTTGCATGAAGAGTTTAGAGATTCGATTCCTGTATCCAGCCAGGGCATATCTGTAGACGACCAATTCCAGATTCGATACCTGTATCTAGCCAGGGCATATCTGTGAGTAACTGATTGTAGATTCGATACATGTATCCAGCCAGGGCATGTCTGCATGAAGAGTTTAGAGATTCGATTCCTGTATCCAGCCAGGGCACATCTGTAGACGACCAATTCCAGATTCGATTCCTGTATCTAGCCAGGGAATATCTGTGAGCGATTAATTGTAGATTCGATACATGTACCCAGCCAGGGCATATCTGCATGAAGAGTTTAGAGATTCGATACCTGTATCCAGCCAGGGCATGTCTGTAGACGACAAATTCCAAATTCGATTCCTGTATCTAGCCAAGGCATATATGTTAATGATTGATTGTAGATTTGATACCTGTATCTAGCCAGGGCATGTCTGCATGAAGAGTTTAGAGATTCGATTCCTGTATCCAGCCAGGGCACGTTTGTAAGCAACCTTTTGAAGTTCCGGATTCGATTCCTGTATCTAGCCAGGGCATATCTGTGAGCGATTAATTGTAGATTCGATACCTGTATCTAGCCAGGGCATATCTGCATGAAGAGTTTGAAGATCAACCCCTGAAATAGGCCAGGAAATTATCTTTCTTACTCAAGTACGCAAGTTCTCGCTAAGGAATCTATTACGCGATCGACACCCCGGATGGCATCTATAAGCCCATCCTCCTACCCATCATATATCCAAATGGCATCTATAAGCCCATTTCTGACAAGGTTCTTTCACGTCTCCAGATGGCATCTATAAGCCCATCCTCTTATCCACCATCTCTCCAAATGGCATCTGTAATCCCATTCCCGCCATCACCTTGCTGACATTCTACTATGCGAGTGCAAAGTTTTGACAAGCATCATCTCAATTTGCTCAAGTCTACTCAAGGGTTGCACAGTTCAAACACCCTCCTAAGCCTGTCAAATTAGGGTTTTGGTTCTTGCAAGGAAGTTGAGGTTTTCAAGGGCTCAATCAAGTCACATATGCCTATACACATTGTCAAGCATCCACATGTCAAGTTGCAAGACTCACAACATCAAATTGCACAGTCAAAAGCCCTATTTGCTCTACAATCAACTGTAGGGGTAAAATGGTCATTTGGCAGTCAAAAGTCAAAAAATTTGGTCAACATCTTATTTTGAGCTCACAATAATCATTTGATCAAGTCTTGATCATGATTCTTCAAGCATGGCTCAAAAATCATTAAGATGCAAAAGTTTCCATTTTTGGATAGCTGAAAAGTCAATTGTAACTTGACCAAGGCATAACTTTTTCATGGTTCATCAGAAAAATCCCATCCAATCCTCATTTTGAAGGGGAGGACATTTCCTACAACTCATCTTCACATTCCAAGTCCAAGAAATGCTCTCACAAAAAGTTATCAATTTCAACATTATAGGTCATTTTCAAAAGTCAACAAAAATGCACTTTAAGTCAAAGACCATAACTTCAGATTGGTAAATCCAAATGACATGGGACCAAAGGCATTGGTTAGAGGACTTCAAGACCTTTCCAAAATGTCCAAGAACATGTTCATATGATCAAAATTGAGCAAGATATGCATTGGAGAAGTTGGGAAATTTTTGTGAAATGGCAAAAGTCAACTATCCTTAAAACTTCAATTTTTGACAAAAGGGCCCACTTTCTTCCACTTGATTCAGCCTTGTCATGCCATACACGTGTCCTATGATTAATTTCAAGACCAAACATTTATTTTTTCATTTTTATTTAATTTTTATGGATTTAATTCATTTTAAATCCATAATAATTCAAATAAATCTAAAAAAATTAATTGAATGGCATATTTTTGGTTTGAATAGCTTTTATGTATGACAGGCCAGCTACAAAATTCGTGCTAGGCTATTTTGTGCATAAAATCATGGTTTTGAACCAAGTTTGGAAAGTCCTTTAATGGTGATAAACCAAAATCTCAAGACATCAATACAATGGATCCCAAGCCTAGCTGCTAACCTAATTGCATTCACATATACATAGGCAAGCATTCCATACCTCATTCACGACCTAGAAAGTGCACAAACGGCCAGAGCAAAAATCCAAAAAGTGTCAAAAAAGTGTGAGATCAAAAGGAGTGTCGCAAGCGTTTTCAGGCTAAAAGGAGAACGTGACCCTCTTCCTTGCCATACCCTGAAGCTAAAGAAACCCTTGCCACGTCCTAAGATCCATCATACCGTGCTGTAAGTTCTTCCAAACTCACCCCTGTACACGAAACGTGAACTCTCTATTCTAGCATTGTTTCTCAAAAATGCTAGCATGTTCATACTCCTTGTTTGATTCCTGACATAACTGCATTATTCAATTCCATTTTTACGCCTTGTATGACAAAACCCGTGTCTAGGGTTTGTATTGTTTGTTTTTAGGCATTTTATTTTCAGGTGAAATCAGAGCAAATAATGAGCATGGATGGATTCAGGAGATAGAGACGAGATCAACCATGATCTTGGAATGGGTTTTCATGGCCTAGGGACGATTCTAGGACAAGCCTACAAAACTACCTGCGGATAAAAATCCGTAGGTAAATAACCAGTATTTCATTGAAGAAGATGATGACGTGCTGCAGCATGATTGGTCCTTTTAAAAAATAGCGCGTCATATTTTTTTCCCAGGCTTATGTTTTAATTTTTTAATATAATAATTATGTTTGGTTTTAATAACAATTGGAACACACAGCTTAGCTGGCTAAGGCGTACAGGCATTGTCCCTTGGGACCTAGGTTCGAATCCCAGGTCCCCCCAAAATTCCATATTATTTTTTCTAATGCATTCTTGTGTAGGTTTCCAAATAGTGAGCACCATAAACCTCACAAATCAGGGCGCCAAGTGTCTCAAAAGACAGATCCAAAGGCCAAAGGGTGATTCATACCATGTTCCCAGTCAATGCTTCCACGCCTGATCCAGAAGTCAACGCAAGCTTGGCCATCAATGGGCCTGGAAATTTCTAAACACACACTCAATTCTGGCCCAAACCCCCCTTTGGGTTTGCTTTCTTTTTTATTTATTTTTCTTTCTTTTAATTGCTTTACTTATTTCTATTGTTTTTTTTTTTATTAATTACTCATCAGCAAATTATTTAACCTTTTCATAATAAAAATAAAAAAAAACTAATATTATTATTATTTATTTATTTCATATTATTTTTTGTAAATAAATTATAATTAATTAATTAGTTTAAATAGGCAACTTTAATCTTCTTCTTAATAACTAAAATAAATTTAGAACTAGGTTTTTTTTTTCTTTTGACTTTTAAATCCTTATTTTTATTTTCATTAAAAACATAAAAATACAAAAAACATTTTTTTAATAAATTAATTAATTAGTAAATTAGCTTAATTTTTAATTAATTGCAAAAAAAGGACAAATTCAATTCTTTCTCAAAAAAGGGTCAAAACCCTAGGACGTCCCGATTCATTCTTTCGCGCGTATTTATTTTTTTAAATTCATTATTTTGTAACTGCTTCCGGAAATGTAATAGTCAATTAGGTTTATCTCCTTATTTACTATTTCTCGCACTTTATTTTCCAAACGGGTTTTTGTTTTTGGCGATGTATAGACCCACGCCTTGTAATAGCTAGATTTACCTTTCCGCACTTTATTTCCTGCAAATCATTTAATTGTTAATATGTCTGCAAGAATGTATGAATAATAAAATCAATACGTAGCTCACAAATAACATGTACAAAATAAACATTAACATGAAACAACACACATGCACATGCCACTCCTAGGGTACGCCTCACTAGTTGCCTCGAACGTGGTCATCAAGTATAGGGTGTCTTAGAGGTCGCCCTTCTGTCTAAAAGATCCAGTCGCCTCGAAACGGTTGCCTCGGATAAAAAAGGATCTAGGACATCAGGGTTACTTCTAAGGTTTCCTACTATTGCTTCGGTGACCACACTGTCCCTAATCATCGAATTGACCCGAATACCTCCAACGACGGTGCTACCTACACCTCAATGGTGGGATGGCACTATCTAAAGGACTCTTACACAGCCTAATTCCTTAGAGTAGGTAGATCTCATGGGTACTTGCTCTTTTCAAACAAACAAAACAACTTTTCGCACTCACACTTTCTAAAAGTTTTCAAACAAATTTTTCATACACTCTTGAGGACAGATACAAGAGTTACTTAGAAATTTTTCAAACGAAACTTTTTCAAAACCCACACACACTTGAAAAGCAAACAAATTTTGAAAACATAAGAGCAAGTACCTAAGAGCCCGTGGATAACCATGGATAGAAAGGGTGCTAACACCTTCCCTTTCTATAAATCTACCTCCCGAACCGAGAAACATTCTCGAATAAGGAATTTTGCTGTGCTTTTGTCCTTTCCATGTTGGAGAACATAAAAGACGGTGGCGACTCTTGCTTACTGCGACATTTCGTGAACCAGCTTACAAAAACAGTCAGTTCTATTTCCACCGATCACAGTTATTATCATTGAAAGTGATTTATGGACAACAACGTATCTTTTCCTGGCTATATATACAAGACTGTTTGAGAAAATAAAAGTTTAATAATCTTCACGCATATACACGCCTACGTAAACGAACTCACTCATACAATTTGCTAAAGCTTTCAACCACGCCTACTCAAAAGCATTAGCAGTCCAGTTTCATTCTAAGCTTAACATTGTGTATTATCACAGTTGTGATATATAGTTTTATTAGAAAACATCAAACACACTTTTGTTCATTTATCTGTAAGAGAATTTCCTTAAGATAAACTGGTTTGTGGTTATACTCAAGAAGGCTTTAACAGTTGTTAAATTAGTTGTTGTATTCAGTTGAATATAGTGGATTAAGACCTCGTTGGAGAGAGGCGAAATCACCTTGACGGGTGGACTGGAGTAGTTTGAGATCAAACGAACCAGGATAAAAATACCGTGTTGTTTAAGTTTTGATTTTAGATTTACAATTCAACCCCCCTTCTTGTGTTTTTCACATCTTCAATTGGCATCAGAGCGCCTGGTTCTGAGCTTATATCACTTAACCGTGTCAGTACAAGATCCAGCGTCAGAAAAACACAATGGCAGGACCACATCAAAACATCAGCAATGACAACAATGAAGAAAGACACAGATTCAGTGGCAAACCTCCAGTCTTTGATGGAGAGAACTTTGACTACTGGAAAGACAGAATTGAAAGTTTCTTTCTGGCCCATGATGCTGATCTGTGGGACATGGTGGCTGATGGATACACGCACCCAATGGATGGAAGTGGTCAGAAGATTGACAGGAAAGCAATGTCTGATCAGCAAAAGTGTGATTTCAGAAATCATCACAAGGCCAGAACAATTCTTCTCAGCGCCATCTCCTATTCAGAATATGAAAAGATATCAAACAGAGACACTGCAAAGAATATGTTTGACTCTCTGAGAATGACGCATGAAGGCAACATTCAAGTCAAAGAAACCAAAGCTCTTACGCTCATTCAGAAGTATGAGGCCTTCAAGATGGAAGAAAGTGAATCAATAGAAACGATGTTCTCAAGATTTCAAATTCTGGTTGCTGGTCTCAAAGTTCTTGACAAAGGGTATTCTACTGCTGATCATGTTAAGAAGATCATCAGAAGCTTTCTAAAATAGTGGAGGCCAATGGTCACATCGCTTAAGCTAGCCAAGGATCTCAACAAAATCTCTCTGGAGGAACTTGTCAGCTCCCTCAGAAGTCACGAGATAGAGCTAGAAGCAGATGAACCTCAAAAGCAAGGTAAGCCATTAGCTTTAAAATCTAACAGAAAATCTGACTCCAAAGTTTTGCACGCTGTAGAAGAAACCTCTGATGGGTCCTCATTAGAAGAAGATGAATTGTCTCTCCTCTCTAGAAGAGTGAACTAATTATGGAAGCAGAGGCAAAGGAAGTTCAAGAATCCCAGAAGATCTGAAAATCAGAATGAATCTTTCTCCAGATACAAAAGGTCAGAATCCTCCTCTGGACACAGAAGATCTGAAGGATCTTCAGGAAGTAGAAAGCCAAACAACAAAGACATCATCTGCTATGAATGTAACGAGCAAGGGCACTACAAAAGTGATTTCCCAAAGCTTCAAAAGGAAAATCCCAAAAAGAAGTTTGGCAAGGAAAGGAAGAAAAGTCTCATGGCTACATGGGATGATTCTGACACATCTGAAGCTGACTCGGAATCAGATGATGAAAGAGTAAACATAGCCCTCATGGAAAACATAACAGAAGACAATGAAGCTTCTGAGACAGACTCTTAATCAGATACAGAAGAGGTATTCCCTGACTTTGCTATAAACTTTACTAAGGCTGAATTAGCTGAAAGCCTTAATGAAATTCTGGAAAGATATCATCAGATCAGAGTCAAATTCAGAAACCTGAAAAGGAATATTGCTTCTGACTCTGATAAGACTGAGAGTCTCAAATTGGAGAATTCTGAGTTAAAAAATAAAATTTCAAAATTAGAAAATATATTGCAAAACTCTCATAAGGAAACAATCCCTGAAACTCCCAGCAGTGCTGATGAGATCATCAAGGAGTATGATCACAGCTTTCAGAAGTTTCTAGCTAAAAACATAGATAGAAGCAAAATGGCTTCAATGATCTATGGAGTTAGCAGAAATGGCAGAAAGCAATAGGATACTAAGGTAAGGTACCTACACCAAAGAATGCCATGGATTTAGTTATAAAACGCACTTCACTTGATTCACACTTTGTATATGGGCACACACATGACCTCAAATATACAAGTAGTAATTATTCTGTCAAACCAAAATTCAACCAGAGTTTTGGTAAAACTAACAAATCAGGACCCAAGAAAATATGGGTACCTAAGGATAAAATAATACATGTGGCAGATATCTTTAGCAGCAAAGCAGAAACACCAATCATGGTACCTAGACTCTGGCTGCTCACAACACATGACGGGAATAAGGCATATGTTCCAAAGCCTAGAACTTAAGCCTGGAGGCCACGTAGGTTTTGGAGGCAATCAAAGAGGAAAGATCATTGGCTCTGGAACAGTAGGTAATGGAAATCTTCCCTCTATAAGTAATGTTTTATTAGTAGATGGATTAATGCATAACCTGTTATCCATAAGTCAATTAAGTGATAACAGTTATGATATAATCTTTAATCAAAATTCATGCAAAGCTATTAGTCAGAAAGATGGGACTATCCTATTTAATGGAAAGAGGAGAAACAACATTTATAAAATAAAACTTTCTGAACTGAAAAGTCAGAATGTAAAGTGTCTTCTGTCTGTTAACAACGAGCAATGGATCTGGCGCAGAAGATTGGGACATGTTAGTATGAGAAGAATATCTCAGATTAACAAACTCAATCTGGTCAGAGGACTTCCTAACCTGAAGTTCAATTCAGATGCTCTGTGTGAAGCATGTGAGAAAGGCAAGCTTGCAAAACCTACTTTCAAATCCAAAAACGTTGTTTCCACCACTAAGCCATTAGAACTTCTGCACATTGACTTATTTGGACCAGTTAAAACTGCTTCAGTAAGTGGCAAGAAGTATGGGTTAGTAATCGTAGATGACTATAGCAGATGGACATGGGTAAAGTTCTTAAGACACAAGGACGAGTCACACTCTGTGCTTGTCACCTTCTGCAACCAAGTTCAGAATGAAAAGGATCTTAGAATTGTCAAAGTCTGAAGTGATCATGGTGGAGAGTTTGAAAACAAAGATTTTGAGTCATTCTTTAATGACAAAGGCATTCTGCATGATTTCTCTTGTCCTAGAACTCCCCAGCAAAATGGAGTTGTAGAACGAAAGAACAGAACATTGCAAGAAATAGCCAGAACCATGATCAACGAGACTAAAGTTGCTAAGATCTTCTGGGCAGAAGCAATAAACACAGCGTGTTACATTCAGAATAGAATCTCCATAAGACCTATTCTGGAAAAGACTCCATATGAATTGTGGAAGAACAGAAAGCCCAACATTTCATATTTTCATCCATTTGGATGTACTTGTTTTATTTTGAATACAAAAAATTATTTGAACAAGTTTGACTCTAAAGCACAAAAGTGTATTATGTTAGGATACTCTGAATGCTCCAGAGGGTACAGAGTATACAATATAGAAACACAGATTGTGGAAGAATCAATCAGTGTTTGTTTTGATGATAAGCTTGACTCTCAAAAGTCAAAGAAGAATGAATTACTTGCAGGTATGGAAGTTGAATTCACAGGTACTGAAGACAAGTCATCAGAAGCTCTTAACAGAGACACTCCCTCAACATCATAAAGAGGCACTGAAAGCAATCCAGCACCTTCTGTTGATCAACTTCAGAAAAGACCATCCAGAAGCAGCATGGATCACCCAGAAGAAACAATCTTAGGAAGAAAGGAAGATCCAATCAGAACGAGAGCTAGCTTCAGAAACTCTAAAGAATCCCTCATGGGACTTGTTTCTCTAATTAAACCATCAACAATTGATGAAGCTCTTATATACAATGACTGGATTCTAGCAATGCAAGAGGAGTTAAATCAATTCACAAGAAATGACGTATGAGATCTAGTTCCCAAACTAAAAGGATTCAACGTCATTGGAACAAAATGGGTGTTCTGAAACAAACTGAATGAACAAGGTGAAGTCATCAGAAATAAAGCACGATTGGTAGCACAAGGTTATAGTCAGCAAGAGGGGATAAACTATACAGAAACCTTTGCTCCAGTCGCCAGGTTAGAATCTATCAGACTCTTAATTTCTTTTGCTGTTAATAAAGGCATCACTCTATATCAGATGGATGTTAAGAGTGCATTCTTAAATGGCTATATAGAAGAAGAGGTATATGTGCACCAACCCCCTGGTTTTGAAAGTTCCAAAAATCCATAATATGTTTTCAAACTAAAGAAGTCACTCTATGGTCTGAAACAAGCTCCCAGAGCTTGGTATGAAAGACTAAGTAACTTCCTGTTAGAAAAGGAATTCACCAGAGGGAAAGTGGACACAACTCTATTCCGTAAGACAGTTAAGAATGACATTTTAGTATGTCAGATTTATGTTGATGACATCATATTTAGATCTACTAAACCTTCTCTGGGAAGAAAGTTTGCTAAGTGTATGCAGGCAGAATTTGAGATGAGCCTAATAGGGGAATTGAAATTCTTTCTGGGCATTCAGATTAATCAAACCCCAGAAGGAACTTACATTCATCAGAGCAAATATGTCAGAGAACTTCTGAAGAAATTTGATCTCTCAGAATGTAAGCCATCAAAGATTCCAATGCATTCTGGAAAGAGAAGAGGTAAGCAAAAAGGTAGAACAGAAGGTCTACAGAGGTATGATTGGTTCTCTTCTATATCTGACGGCTTCAAGGCCTGACATTTTATTGATTGTATGCATTTGTGCTAGATTCCAATCAGATCCTAGAGAATCTCACTTAACAACAGTTAAGAGAATTTTCAAGTATCTGAAAGGTACTACTAATCTGGGTTTGTTTTATAGAAAATCAAGTGATTACAGCTTAGTAGGATATTGTGATGCTGATTTTGCTGGAGACAGAGTAGAACGTAAAAGCACTTCTGGAAGCTGCCAGTTTCTGGGAGAAAATCTGATCTCATGGTCCAGCAAAAGACAATCCACAATTGCTCTATCAACAGCAGAAGCTGAATACATAGCAGCAGCTGGATGCAGCACACAAATGCTCTGGATGAAAAGTTAACTTGAGGACTTTCAGATATTTGAGAGTAACATTCCTATCCTCTGTGACAATACTTCTGCTCTTTACTTAAGTAAAAATCCAATTTTACATTCTAGGGCTAAGCATATAGAAATAAAATATCATTTTATTAGGGACTATATTCAGAAAGGGATTTTAAATTTTAAATTTATTAACACAGACCATCAATGGGCTGATATTTTTACAAAACCACTTTCTAAAGATAGGTTCAACTTCATTTTGAAACATCTCAGCATGAAGCTCTTCCCAGAATAAAATTGTTTTAATTCCATATATTAACCTTTAGAACTTTGTTTATTTTCTGTGAACTACTGATCAATCTTCTTTCAGAACTTTAGAAGTACAGATTGTATCAGAATCTATCCATGAAGATCTGAGCGCTTCATTTCAAGGATAGAAATGTGTTGTTCACTCAAGCAAACAAGTGTCATCCAGTCATCAGCTATTTTCTGAGGCTGAACACACGTTCATGTTTCTAAAAAAGGCAAAGTGCTGATTGGATGCATTGAGACACATGTCATGGGTAACCGTTCCAAATATCTTTCTGAATCCCCTAAAATCAGCTATCATTAAATGATAATAATCATTATTAATTTCTCTCTCTTAATGTTTATGTTTTCAAAACCTTTTTAGAAATCTATTTAAACTCACTTCACACCATTTACCCGTTTTACCTTCACTTTCATTTTCTCTGAATATTTCTGATTTCAGTCTTCTTACTTTCTCAAGAAATCCTTTCAAATATTTTTCAAAAAAACACCTCGTGTGAACATGGCTTCTTCCAACATTCCTTCTTCAGGTTCTCAGAAAACTATTTCATCTAAACAATATGAAGTACCGTTCAGAATGCTTCTAACTCCAATCACGAATCTTGAAGTTCTGTCAGAGTTAATCGTGGATTTCAACAGTCTTAAGGAAAATGGGTTTGATCTATCTGAAGAGGTTAAAGCTCAAGGTTGGGAAAAGTATTTTGACAAACTGGTGGGTCCAACATTTCCTATTCTGGTAAAGGAATTTTGGATTCACGCTTCTTCTTCAAACCATCAGGTTACGTCTTACATCATGGGGAAGAAGATTGTTATTACTGAAGACCTGATTGCAAGACTGATAGGGTACAATGGTGGTGGTGTTCGTTGCATTGATATAGCAGAAAGGTGTGCAGATGCTGCCCTAATTGCAAGGGAAATCTTTACTCTGGGGCTTCCCTCCAGCAAGATAAGGGATTTGAAAGACAAGCACAAAATTTGGGCCAAGATCATTCTGGGCTGCTTCAACCACAGGAAGCCTACCAGCTCTCCTGATTACATTAATATTGATCAGCGTTTTCTGATCTATTTCATCTCTCAGAAGGTCAAGATAAATCTGGCTCATCTTCTGTTCAATCATCTCAGAACAAGTGTTAAAGAAACAAGAGAAGAGGAACGTACAAAAAGGGATTGGATACCCTTGGGAAGACTGATATCAGATATTCTTACAGAGAATAGGCTGATTGATCATCTGACAGAGGCTCAAGAAAGAAGCACTCTGGAACCTACTGTTGGCAAGCAACTGAATGCCAAAAATCTGAAGAAGATGAAGTTGATAGAGAACATCAAGAAGGAGCCCAACATCACTCCTTTTGATACAATCTCCAGCAGAAGAGTCCCTCTGGATGACTTCCCTCTGTTCTCAGAGATTGACTCTAAACCAGAAATCATTCTGAGATATCTAGATGCTTGCAAAGCTAATGGTACAGCACCAAATCTGAATATTCAAGATCTTCAGCAGAAAGCTCTAGAGGTTGTTCTGAAGAAGACAAAGAAAAGAAAAGCTACTGCAGAAGGATAATCTTAGCAGACTCCTAATAAGAGAGGTAATCCTTCTTCTATAACTGTTTTAGGTTCAACTGTTGTATCAACATCTATTCCAATTCCAACTCCATCTGAAAACCCAACACCTAAAACTTTCGATGATTTTGACCTTGATTTTGACCCTTCTAAATCATTAACCCTCAGAAGATCTCGCTCCCAACACCAAAATCCAAATACTGAAGCCATACCAGAACAAGAACTTGAAAAAGTTCTTTCTGATATAGACCAACACACTTCTACTCCCGAAACAGAAAATCCAAATCCAAACACAGATCCACAACCAGAAATTCCCCTCTCACCAATACCAGAAATTCCCCTCTCACCAATACCAGAAATCCCTGAACCAGAAATCCCACAACCTTCATCTCCTGAACCAGAAATTAATCCACCCTCTCCTCAACTAGAACAATCTCCACAACCTGAGACTCAAACCTCTGAGGCTCAACCCTCTGAATCCCCTGAACCACAACCTCTGGCCATTCAATTTCCTTGTGGTACCACTGTGAATATTCCTCAACTTCCCTCTTCACCAGAAATAACTCCACTAAATTCCCCATCGAGTCCAATAATAATTCCTGACTCTCCCACTCCCTCACCAAAAGCCAAGTTAGAAGACCACAGCAAGATTGTCATTGATTTAACAGTCTTTGAACGCCTTGTTGCCATCAACCACAAAACAGCCATCCCTAAACCGAAACATCCAGATGTTGGTTCCAGCATATTGAACTTTGAAGCAAAAATATAGAAGTGGATCACTTCTCTGAAACAAGCAAGTCTGGAACTGGTTGACCCTGCTGTATCAGACTGCCTCTGGACAAAATTCAGAAGATGGGTATGCGCTGAAACCTTTAAGTTGCAAGACCAGAGCTATGGACAGGCTCAACAGAACTTCAGCAATCTGATGAAAGAAATTGAAGGTCAAGTTCTGAGCAAGCTTCTTAAGGAAGAAGTTCTCCATCTGGACTTTTCTCCTTGGTCTGAACAGCGTCCAGCATCCAAAGTTCAACCTGTAGAAGAACAGATAATTCCGACTGAAGAACAGGTTCAAGAAGAAGATATTGAAGAAAGCTCTAAGAAGCATCCTGTTTCTGAAGATCCTCAAGCTTCCTCTCTTGACAGGCAGACTCTGGAAGATCTGAAAAGATCTGATATGCTGATGAATGAAAGAATGGATAAGCAGGACACCAAAATCGATGCAATAGCCAGCATGTTATCTCAGCAACAGGAAACCAGCACCCAAATCAAGAGCATGTTGGAAGCTCTGTTCACACGACTTCCTCCTCCTTCTTAGAATTTCCTTGTTGTTTTTATTACTTGTTTATCTGTAATATTTTTACATGTTCTGAACTTATCATTGCTTCTGTTTTTAATATATAAACGCTTTTTAGCTCTGATCATTTTAACTCTGATTATTTGTGCTTTTTGATAACTGACAAAAAGGGGGAGAAAGAATGATATTTTTCAATAATGGATTACTGAGACATAAGTCTCAAACATTTTGATCTATTTAATTTTCTTCTCTTCTGAAAAGCTTACAGGTACAAAACTCTGATGAATCTGATGAACTCTGATACAGTAAAGTTCTGATGCTCAAAGTCTCTTGGAATTAAAGGGAAGTAATCAACTCAGGGGGAGTTTTTCTCTTCTTAGTTCTGATACTTTTTATTCTTTATTTTTAAGCTCTGATACCTTTTATTCCTTATCTTTAATCTCTGATACCGTTTATTCTTTAGTTTTAATTGAAAAAAATATGGTTTTTATCATTATCAAAAAGGGGGAGATTGTTATAACATAGTTTGATTCTACAACCCTCAATTAGAGTTTTGATGATAACAAAATACAAGAATAAATAAATTGTAAGATTTATATATAAGACATATATGCTACTTAAAATTATGTTGTGTATTTACAGAAACTCTGATGGAATCAGCATCAGAAGATCAATATCAACATCAGCATCAGAAGATATGTCAGCATCAGAAGATCAATAACATGTGCTACACGCTGAAGTTACCAGATCATACGCTGAAGCCTGATGACCAGAATCTGCGCAGAAAATACTCTGATCAAGATCCTTACCAAGTAATCAGCACTTAGAAGCGTCAGAATAAGTTAAAGCCAAGAACACTCTGATTACCATAAGCAGAGAACACTTTGAAATGTTACTAAGCATTCAAAGACAGATTAATTACCAACGGCTTTATTCAAAGACAAGATCTTCTCAAAAAGGATAGAACGTTATTATCATTGAAAGTGATTTATGGACAACAACGTATCTTTTCCTGGCTATATATACAAGACTGTGTGAGAAAAGAAAAGGTTAATAATCTTCACGCATATACACGCCTACGTAAACGAACTCACTCATACAATTTGCTAAAGCTTTCAACTACGCCTACTCAAAAGCATTAGCAGTCCAGTTTCATTCTAAGCTTAACATTGTGTATTATCACAGTTGTGATATATAGTTTTATTAGATAACATCAAACACACTTTTGTTCATTTATCTGTAAGAGAATTTCCTTGAGATTAACCGGTTTGTGGTTATACTCAATAAGGCTTTAACAGTTGTTAAAGTAGTAGTTGTATTCAGTTGAATATAGTGGATTAATACCTCGTTGGAGAGAGGCGAAATCACCTTGACGGGTGGACTGGAGTAGTTTGAGATCAAACGAACCAGGATAAAAATACTGTGTTGTTTAAGTTTTGATTTTAGATTTACAATTCAACCCCCTTCTTGTGTTTTTCACATCTTCAGTATCCCATTCTCCTTTAATTTGATTTATCACCAGAGCTGAATCACCATACACATCCAGAATCTTGATCCTGAGATCAATAGCTTCCTCAAGACCCATGATGCAAGCCTCATATTCTGCCATATTATTAGTGCAATCAAATGTTAACCTTACGGTAAAATGAATATGTGATCCATGCGGAGTGACGATCACAACACCAATTCCTTTACCATAAGCATTCACAGCTCCGTCAAATACCATACTCCAACGAGATTCAGGGTCGGGGCCCTCCTCAGGAAATGGTTTATCACAATCTTTCACTTTAAAGAACATCATATCTTCATCGGGGAATTCATATTCTGCAGACTGATGATCTTCCATCGGCTGGTGAGCAAGGTAATCTGCCAACACACTACTTTTGATAGCCTTTTGAGTGCGGTACTCGATATCATATTCAGATAACAACATCTACCAACGGGCAATTCTCCCAGTAAGAGCAGGCTTCTCAAAAATATACTTGATTGGATCCATTTTGGAGATCAACCAAGTAGTATGATTCAACATATATTGCCGCAAACGCTTTGCTGCCCAGGCCAAAGCATAACATGTTTTTTCTAGCATGGAATACCGTGACTCGTAATCAGTGAACTTTTTGCTGAGATAATAAATTGCGAACTCTTTCTTTCCTGTTTCATCCTGTTGTCCCATAATACAACCCATAGATTTGTCTAACACTTTTAGATACATAATCAATGGTCTTCCTTCTACAGGAGGGAGAAAGATATGAGGTTCAAGTAGATACTCTTTAATACTTTTAAATGCCCTTTGGAAGTTATCCGTCCACACACAACCTTGATCTTTCTTTAACAACTTAAAGATCGGTTCACACGTTGCAGTCATGTGGGAAATAAATCTGGATATATAATTCAAACGCCCGAGGAAACCCCTGACTTGCTTTTCAGTTCTTGGTGCTTGATTTCTTGAATTGCTTTGACTTTATCAGGGTCAACTTTAATTCCTTTCTGGCTAACAATAAAACCTAACAATTTCCCTGATCTAACTCTGAAGGTGCATTTATTTGGATTCAGGCGGTGACTATACTTTCTCAAACGCTGAAACAACTTCAACAAATCTTCTATATGCCCTTCTTCAGTTTTGGATTTGGCAATCATATCATCAACATATACTTCGATTTCTTTGTGCATCAGATCATGGAATAGGGTTGTCATAGCCCTCTGGTACGTTGCACCAGCGTTTTTCAACCCGAAGGGCATCACTCTGTAACAGAATGTTCCCCAGGGTGTGATAAACGTTGTTTTTTCCATGTCCTCTAGAGCCATTCTTATTTGATTATACCCGGAAAATCCATCCATGAACGAGAATACCTTGAATTTTGTTGTGCTATCCACTAACATGTCGATGTGAGGCAATGGAAAATCATCTTTTGGACTAGATTTATTTAGATCTCTGTAATCTACACGCATGCGGACTTTTCTGTCTTTTTTCGGTACTGGGACAATATTGGCAATCCATTCAGGATACACTAATGTCACAAGAAAACCAGCATTAATCTGCTTTAGGACCTCCTCTTTGATTTTTACTTCCATATCCGGGTGGGTTCTTCTCAACTTTTGTTTAACTGGCAGACACTCTGGCTTCAATGGGAAACGATGCTCGACAATGTCTGTATCTAGACCAGGCATATCTTGATAAGACCAAGCAAAAATATCCACATACACTTTCAATAGCTCAATCAACCCACTCTTTACATCAGGATGCAACGATGCTCCAATCTTAACTTCCTTCGGATCTTCTTCTGAACCCAAATTAACCACTTCCAAAGGCTCTTTATATGGATGAATGGTTTTTTCCTCGTGCTCAAGCAACCGTGAGACCTCTTCTGGAATCTCATCATAATCTTCTTCTTCAGCCCCAAACACAGGACATTCAAAGTTGGGAGAGGGTGCAGGGTCAATGTATTCAACAGGTTTTTTAATTAATTTGCACATATGATTTATGATTGCTTTTAGAAACTGACACATATAACAAGTGATCATGCAGATTAATTTTAGTTATTATTTATTTTGAAAGGTTTTTTTTATTACTATTTCCCAGGAAAAAGAAAAAAATTAAAGACATATTTTGGAAGCAAAGACAACTTTCATTAATGATCTTAACAGTTATAGCAAACAAATAAGCCCTACAACATTAATACTTCCACCTTGGGCAAGGTGAAAGATTTTCAAAA
The DNA here is from genome assembly GCA_948472305.1 of Vicia faba. Taxonomy (NCBI): domain Eukaryota; kingdom Viridiplantae; phylum Streptophyta; class Magnoliopsida; order Fabales; family Fabaceae; genus Vicia; species Vicia faba. The sequence goes on from OX451735.1 coordinate 1,231,315,169, forward strand.
TAAAGAAACAGATTAACAAAACAAATTACTTTGAAACATGTATGCAAGAAGGAACATCAATGGTGACTCAGTTCTGAACTCGGACTCCATGCGTCACATAATTCGGTACTTCCTGCTCTGCTTCATCCTCTTCAACAGCATTAATTCCAGAACCAATTGGGTGGAGGTAGCCTCCGCTGCGGAAAACATCATGATAACTGTTCATAGAAGATTTTGACTTCAAATTTTTGCCTTTGCCATTCCTCGAAGAGAAACCCAAACCAATCATATTCTTGTTCACAGGTGTATCCACAAGTCGTCCCCAAACTGCATTATGACCATTGCGCACAACCTGCTGCGCGTCCTTCAGGGAAACCACCAAATTCTTATTCTTCCTTATGTTGTGTCAATGGATAAGGCTTGGAATTGGGTTCCAACAGCAGCTTCATCCGCTTCTACAATACTGAAATAGGATAGATGGGATATCAACAATGCTCGCTCCCCATTTATGATCACTACCTTCCCTTCACGCACAAACTTTAGCTTCTGATGCAGAGTTGAAGTGATAGCCTCTGCTTCGTGTATCTATGGCCGTCCTAGCAAACAACTATATGCGGGAATAATGTCCATTACCTGGAAAGTTATCAAGAACAAATGTGGTCCTATGTGGATGGGTAAGTGCACCTCACCGATGAAAGATTTCCTCGACCCATCAAAAGCCTTCACAATGATGCCACTCGGGCGCATAGGTGTTCCCTGATACTTTAACTTCACGAGAGTACTCCTTGGTATAACATTCAACGTGGATCTGTTATCAATCATCACATTGGATAGCGAGTCATTCTTGTAGTTCATAGATATGTGGAGGGCCAGGTTGTGATTCCTCCCTTCATCTGGTAACTCATCATCGCAGAAACTCAAGTTGTTACATGACGTAATGTTTCCAATTATATTGCTAAATTGATCTAACGGCATGTCATTCTCTACAAAATCTTGGTCTAGTAATCTCATTAGTGATTCTCTATGAGCGGAGGAATTCATCAATAAAGCTAGAATGGATATCTTTGAAGGAGTCTGCAGTAGCTGGTCTACAATTTTGTAGTCGCTCATCTTAATTATCTTCAAGATATCATCCACTTCTTTCTCCAATGTAGCTGCACTAGTCTCTCCTGCAACCTTCTTAGACTCATCGTTCTCAGCAATTTTCTTTCCAGCAACAACATCTCTTCGAATAACCGGCGCAAACACACGACCACTACGGGTCACCTTGCTATTATCAGCTATATTTCCAACATTTGGCATCAGCTGGATGGGAATTTCCACCCCATCTTCTAAGATTGTAGCGTTGTATTTGTAAGGCACAGCCTTATCTGATTTATAGGGAATAGGTCCTGGCAGACTAATTACCAATGGGGTAACAGCTGGTTTGCTATGGTATTCCACCTCAAGATGAGCGGGTGCACCAAAACAAGGTACAATGATGTTTACAGCTTTCTCGACACAATCAGCCTTCAAAAGGTCATTTCCGGTAAACAAATATTCGTCTGAAGAGAAATACTTATCCGCAGAGGCATACTATTCCTCTGACTCTTCTTCCACCAAACAAACTTCAACCATATCAATCTCGTGATAATCATCTCTCTGACATGTGATCTTGATAGTTCCATTGTCTAACAGCAGCTGAACACCCTCTCTCACAATAGAACATCCTCGGGGGTCTTGACAGCAAACTACGCATGATCTATATTGGTGTTCCACCTGACCAGCAGTACGGCAGAAGGTAGCATGCAATTGTACGATATCTTCATTCAAATGCTCTACTTCAAAAATTCTGAATTCACCCGGACATCCAGAAATCATATTCACTTCCTCTTCATATTATGACCTAGGCCTGATTATATGGATTAAACCCTCATCCATCATCTCTTGTAAGTCAGCCTTTATCTTCTCGCAACCTTGTATGTTTGTACTGCAAATAGCACAATCGGCGTGGTCATGCTTATAATAACTGAATTCATAGAGGTCTGAGTGCATCTTCACCAAATCCCCTCTAACCATATTAATGTCAAAAATCTGGAAGTCACCTGGACAACCGGCCACCATATTCACAGTATTCACTCCTTCGTGCTTGGGTAGAGGATTGTCTTTCACATTAGGTCTCATGTCTTTGAAAGATAAAATTCCATACTTCACTAACCTTTGCACTTCAGTCCTTAAAGGATAATAATTTTCAACACTATGCCCTGGTGCTCCCTGATGAAAGGCACACGTATGGTCTGCTTTGTAATACCAAGGCAATGGTGATGGTACTGCTGGAGGTGGCCGTGTCTGGACCAACTTCTTCTGAATCAATGCTGGTAGTAGCTCTGCATAACTCATGGGAATAGGTTCGTAATTCTCCCTTCTCTGATTATTCCCTTGGTTTCCCTGCTGGAACTGCTTTTGATAAGCAACGGTAGTCGGAGAGGCATTTATAACAGGAGTCACTGAAGCAACTTGCTAGTGACGCTGATAATTCCTTCTAGGAGCATTTACTCTCCTCTCTTGTATGACAGCATTTGTATCTCTATCTTTCTTCTTAGAAAACCCATAAGTTGGCTTCTTCACACCTCCGGATCCTTCACCCTTTGTCAAACGGCCTTCTCTTACTGCCTCTTCTAGGCGGACCCCCATCCCTACCATATATGTAAAATCACTTGGGGCACTTGCTACCATTCTTTCGTAGTAGAAAGCGATTAGCGTCTTTAGAAAAATTTTAGTCATTTCCTTCTCTTCCATAGGAGGAATCACTTGTGCAGCCAATTCGCGCTATCTCTGCGCGTACTCTTTGAACGATTCCCTGTCTTTCTGAACCATGGCCCTAAGCTGGTCACGATCAGGCGCCATGTCCATATTGTACTTATATTGTTTTATGAATGCTTCTCCCAAATCATTAAAGGTATGGATGTTGGCGTTGTCTAAACTCATGTACCATTTCAATGTTGCGCCAATCAGACTATCCTGGAAAAAGTCAATCAGCAGACGCTGATCATCGGTGTGGGTAGACATTCTCCTTACGTACATCACCATGTAAGCACGAGGGAAAGTGTTACCCTTGTACTTCTCAAACTCCGGGACCTTGAACTTAGCAGGCACTTTAACGTTCGGGACCAAACACAGCTCATTCACATTCTGTCAAAATAGCTCTTTTCCCCTAAGAGCTTTCATCTCTCTTTGCATTCTATCAAACTGCTCTTGGAAATCATCCATTATGTCATAAAGACCCAAGTCTTCACTCGGCGGAGGGAGAGGACGACATACATCTTCATTAACAAATGGAACCAAATTCACCAAAGGAGGTGCAGCATGCACTACAAGAGGTGCTGGAGTAACAACATTTGGAACCACTAGAGCATCTTGGGGGCCCAAATTGAAACCTTCAGGTGCAAAATTCTCTGGCATTCCCCACGGATAACCTTGAGGCATGTAGTTTTGAACAACAGTCGAAGTAGCAGATACAGGAATAGTAGGAACTTCAGCATTTTCCCTTGTTGGTTGAGGTTAAACACTCGGTGTCTGATTCTGAGCAACCACCAGAGCTTCCATCAGAGTAGTCAAATTGGCCAAGCCGGCCGTCAAAGCAGAAACTTCTTCGTGCAGCTCGCAATTTTCCTGTTCTAAATTGTCCATCTTCTTTTTGAAGTAAGCCCGAGTGTTGTAGTGATGAGTCAGTTTGCTGAACGAAGAAAAAAGCTGGGTAAGGCACCTGGATATGCATAATAAATGCAAGAAATATGTGCAATATAATGCATGACATGCAATGCACATGATTATTTTACTTTATCATTTAATATTTCAAGGGGTTTAACGTTTATAGACATATTGCAAACATCAAAATAATAACACATTTGAAATAATGAAAAACTTTTATTATAATAAATTCAAAAATGGATTACAAGTTTCAATGATCCCAAGTACAAGATGAGAATACAATCTAAAAATCCTTAGAAAAAGAAATTGATAGAGATCATTCTGTACAATGTCGGTTCCCTGTGAGCCTGGAAATCTGAGCCCTCAACCTCTGGTTTTCTTCCACCTGTCTGATGGCAACCTCCTTCCAATCATCTGGATCAGGAAATGATCAATCAACACATGTTTGAGGCTTAGGGGAAAATAAATCCCCTTGCCTCTCCATAGACTCCATCGCTCGACTCTCAAGGGTCTCGATCAAATCATCTTTCTCCTTCAAGTCTGCTTTGTAGGAACTCTCTAAAGTATGGAACTTGTTCTTCCAAGCATCTCTTTCCTGTTGCATCCTAACCAAAGCAAACTGTAACTCTTCTAGATCATCTAATAAAGGAGGAGTGGTCTTCACAAACAGGTCAGACATGGGTGTCTCCTGAGTATACGGCATCTTCAACTGAATGACTCTCGATCGAACCCACTGAAGATATGGCTCCAAAGAAACAGCACCCCTAGGTCCCAAATCCTTCCTACTCTTCTTATGAATGTGACGCCAGGCCTTCGCAATCTGCTCCCTGGCTTCCCTGTGGTCTTCTCCTTCCTTCATGAAGAAACTACTCAAATGAATATTGTTCGGTTTATCCCTCGTCGGATAACCAAGCTGTCGTCGGGCAAGAACGGGGTTATAGTTAATTTCTCCCTTTGTGCCAAAAAGAGGTACATTGGGGAAACTACCATAACTGTCAATAATCTCCACATCCTGGTAAGCTCGATGATACCAATCAATATCCGAGTGAGTAAGCGCCATGATCTTAGGAGCCCAATGGGGTTCCTTCTTGACATCCCAATAAGCATCAGACTGAGGCATATGAGAGATGAACCATCAGTACAACAAAGGCATGCAACAGATAATCATTCCTCCATGATAAGACTCCGAAGATGAACAGAGTAATAAGCATCACCAAACAGTGTCGGAACCGGGTTTCCAATCATGAAAATCCTGATAGCGTTAATGTCGACAAACTTGTCCACATTAGGGAATAAGAATAATCCATAAACAAGTAAAGCAAAGATGGCCTCAAAAGTAACCGTACTTTTCTTCCTGGCAAGGTAACGAGCTTTCTCCAATAAGAACTGAGCTGGTAATCCTCTAATCCCTCCTTTGGTAGTCATATGGGCTTCCACCTCAGACTTCCCCAGATGAATCAAAGCAGTAATCTCATGTAGTTTTGGCTCACCCTCCCAACCAGTAAAAGGAACACAATCAGTAACAGGTAAATCCAAGAGATAAGAATACTCCTCCAGTGTAGGCATCAACTGATAATCGAGAAAAGTAAAGCAGTGATACATCGGATCATAGAACTGGACCAAGGTCGAGAGAATATCCTCCTTCATCTTCAGTTTCATGAGAGGAATAATGGATCCATACTTCTTCTGAAAGTCTGCAGGACACTCAATCTCTGGAATTAGACTGACCAACTCATCTATCTTGGGATCCTTAAAACTGTATTTTCCGGTCTTTCTCTTTCCAGAATCCATGGTTAAAAGTACCTGAGATATTCATAAATAGTCAACCTTTAAATCCCTTGAAATATTATTTCCTCCAAAAGATGCTTATGAGTGCATGGATGCATGATGCAACAATCACACACAAAATCACACATATAGGGTTCATAGGTTCAACGTCACGAGCATGAGGTCAAAGGTACTACCCATAAAGTGTTGGTCTAAGAGTTATCACCTGTCAAACAAGGTTCTAGAGGTTCCCAGAGTCTACATCCTTCCTTCGGATATTACCAACTTCCCTATTAACTCGGTAATTAGTAATATTCTCAAGAAAGACTCGTCTGAGCATAGTATCGCGTGACAACTATTTCCATATTACTCCGTCATAGCTTCCGCACTACACCTAAAAGGCCAAGATGGGTTTGGTATTCTACGGTCCTCAGTTTAAGAAAGCTCCCAGGTCGAAAGTAGTACGTCTTCCCGATTACTCGGTAAACGACACTACAGTCAAAGGGGCCTCCACTGAGTGGGGGATCTCATGCCTCCTTTTTTGGGATTACTCCCTCAAAGTTAACATGACTATACCGCCCGTCCTATCTTAAAGTTTGCCCAAGTCCGGGTATAGCACTTATGAGTAATCACCAAGCACCCTAAAAACCAGGAAATTCCAAATAACCATATATACAACATATAACACATAAACAACAATAGCACATATATAGATATAAACAAAGATAGGCTTAACCCACTTAGGGATGGACCAGCAAGAGGTCAATCTTTCCCCAGTGAAGTCTCCATTTTTCTGTAGCGGTAGAAATGTTCAAGACTAAGCCATTGGATTGACTAGACTTTATTCAAATCAAAATAAAAATCACCACCGCACTTTATTATTTCCAAAGGAATGGGAAAAGAGAGAATAACCCAAAAAAGGGGGAAAGATTCAAGGTAAGGGGGTTGGTTATGCAAAGGGAAGGTATTAGCACCCTAAACATCTACGGTTGAGAAGAGAAATATTTTTTTTATGATTTTTGCACCCGCCGCGGTTGCGAACCTTTAGTGCCTATGTACCCACCTTTCATGCAATAGGGGATCAGGGTACACGTAGCTCCTCTTTTAAAAATTTGAAACACAAGTGTGTTGGTTAATTTTATGAGATAAGCCATCATCGTTATTGTCCGTGTGGAAAACATACTTACTACCCACAATCATGAGAAAGGAGAATTTGCATCATCTCAAAGTGGAGGATAATGGCTTGGATTTTAAAATCAACAATGCCTCACTCAACACCCAAGTGGAAAATATCTCACTTCACTACATATTGTAGAAGTATAGTTGTTTGCATCACTACAAGGATTGGCAAGAGTCTAATCTTTTGAGATAAGTTTAAAGATAAAAGCCAAAGTGGCAAAAAATGGTTTGGAATAAGATTAATTGACTTTTAGTCTTCTCACAAAAAATTTCAAGGTATTATTAAATTTATTGAAGTTTATTGATGAAAATGTTTTGAAAATGTGTGGACATAAGTCCAAGTTTATTATGAAAGTGTTTCAAGTTTAGAAACAAGAAGAGTTTAAAAAGGAGGGAGAAGATTTTTGAAATTAAATAAGATGGGAGGAGAAGAAGAGACTATCCTAGAGCATAAGGTAAAAGCTAAGGATAAGGACCATCTAACCAACAAGAAGCCAAAACTTGACATTATGAGCTAAGATAGAATTCCCATTCTTTGAATTAAAACCAAGCAAGCAAAGATATTAGACCTCTTCCAGTGTATTAAGTCTTCACAAAAATTGGGCAGAGTAAAGGCTGTATGCGGGTGAATTCCAGATTACAAATAAAGGATGTAATCATATAAACTTGCACACAAAAACAAACAAGCAACCCAATGTCTTGAGGTAAACCTCAAGAGCTCCAGACAAAATAATCAGATAAGATCACAAGGTCTCCAAGATAGGCCAAGGTTTCTAATCCTAACTCCAAGAAATAGTCCACTGCTCCATAATTCCAAGGATAGTAACCAAATAGTCCAAGTACCATTAAGAATTTTTAGGGTTTATGTTGATTATTAAGTATCTTAAGAAAGGAAAAGAAAAGCTCAAGTGAGCAAAGTAAAAATGGCAAGAAAATAAATGCTCAAATGAGCAAAGATGAAAATGGCATGAAATGAAAAATGCTAAAATAAATAAATAAATAGTGCATAAAGCATAAATGAATAAAAGCATAAAATAAAACAAGTCAATAATTAGTGGTTAGTTGGATGACCATCTTGAAACTTGCATTTGGAACTCATTAGAGGATTGGTAGAACCAAAGCCTCCACACAACAAGTTTCATTTGCTTTTTGTCAAGTATATCATCCATTTGGACTTCTCACAAGTACCATTTAATGATCAACGATGTTTAAGTGATCCGCGTAAGGTGTTGTAGTTCCATTAGAGGATAGGTAGAACCAAAGCATCCACACAATGAATCTCAAGGTTATTGGATCAAAGAGATCAAATTAACATACTTGGGCTTGCAATCATAAGTTTGGGCCACGAATGATCATTTATTCGAATCGGGACAAAATTTAGCGCTATGTTAAGCAATCGTAAGTGGACTTATATAGAAGTCACACCTATTTTGAGGCCGGTCAATAACTATCTATGCACCATTTGTTTTGAGACATGATATAGAGATCATGCTCCAACAATATTTAATGCAATGAGAAGGGGATGAGATGAAGAGGATTAGGGCAAAAGATGAATAAACCACTTTTGAATTAAAAATTTAATCAAACTATTATTAAAATCATTCATCAATTTTTTGTGGAGTCAAACTCAACACCAAGGATCCAATGATGTTAATAAAGTCATGATCAAAAAATCAACCCAAGACAGCCAGAAAATAATCACAAAAATAATAATATATTTAATATATACATTAAAGGGTTTAAAAAATGTTTAAAAAATGGAAAATGATGAGGAAAATATCAACTATGTTCAAATTAATCAAGAAATGAAAATAAGGACATAGAAAAATCAAAAATGGGTCCAAATATTTTTATAAAAATTTTGGTAATTTTTAAAAGTCAGAAACTATTTTTAAAAATTAAATTAAATGGGTAAATTAAACAAAAATAGTAAAGTCAGAAACAAAAATAAAATAAGGTCACCAATATTTGTCACAATACCATTGGATCATTACATAATTTTTTCAGAATTTAAAAATGTGTAAAAGTATTTTTAAATATTTTAAACAAATCAAATATGTGTAAAATTTATAAAAAAATACCAAAACACGAAATTAAATTGTGAAAAATAAAAACCAGAAAGACAATAATCCAAAAAAAGTTTCATAATTTTTTCAGAGTTTTTGGACTAAAAATGAATTTTCTATGATTTTTTGAAATTTAAAACAATTAAAATATAAAAATCAGAAAAAGAAAATAAAAGAAAAAGATGTGGACCAATGGATGAGAGTCAAAGCGCATTAGTAATCAAATCCAAAGGATCTGGCGCGCTGTGCATATCATGGTCTTTAATGAATAATGTACATAATCATTAATAAAATCAGAATTTGAAAATAACAAATGTCACGCTTTCATTGGTTAGAAGATGACATGTTGGTCATCTTCAACCTCCAGCCTTCATGAATTACAGGTCTCTCAAACTGTAAAATCAGAAGCTCAGACCTATACCATTCGCTTCGTCTCTTCAAGACGAAGACAACCTCACCCTCGTGCCAAATTTATATAAACTGTAACTCAAGCAATTTGGAAAGAAAGTTTTAAAAAGGGATTTGAAAATTCATGGTCAAAACGTGCTTCCAGATGAAAGTAAGTGTTGCGACTAGAACCAGGGCAATGAGAGCAACACAATGATACCAAAGTTTTGAAGAATTGATGAAGGAATCTACCTATTGAAGTTGAGTTGCAAAGCTCTGAAATTGGACTTCTATGGAGCAATATAGGGCACGATTCTAGAATGTGATTATATGGTTAGCTTTAGGGAAGATCAAGGAAGGTGAATTGATTAAAAAAAATTGATTGAAAAAGGCTTGAGAATAGGATTCAAAGTAGCTGAATTCTTAGTTGTGAAGCAAGTTTGGCAGGGTGATTCTGGCTGTCTAAGCTTGAGAAATTGAATGGGGGATGACCCTCTATTTATAGGGAATCAAATGGAATGTTCAATCGTGTGGAATGATGCAAATTGGAGGGAAATCGTGTGAACCTGATGCACGAGCAAAGTGTTATCTTATTTGCATCAAAACTCATCTAATCCTTGCATTTCAAGGCTCTAATCCACTTTGGAAACTTGGTTAAACATGTTTAGATCACAAACGCGTGCTAATTTGATGTTTAAATGCCAAAACATGAATTTCAAATTTTGACTTATGGAGAAACTTTAGTTCCAAGTTACCAAGTTCAATCCAATGGCATTTCCTCCTCAAGGGGTGTTAGGGAAAAATTCTTGATGCTTTGGAAAGATTAGGTAACAAGCTTTGCAATGGAAAAAGAATGGAATCAAATGGATGCTTGAGCTGAAAGTTACATGGAGTCAAAGTTGAAGAAAAAAAGTTGACTTTCCATACTTAGAAATATTTTAAATTCTTCTTTAAAAATGACCTATAATCTCTTGCATCCAAACATGGCCTTCCATTTTCAATTTTATCTTGACCAAAAAATATGGAATGAATTAGATCTCTTCAATTACATTTTGCAATTTGAACCACTCAAAATCTCCAAAAAATTGAGCAAGTTATAACTTGTTGAAGTTGGCCAAAAATCATGAAATGACCTATAATAATTTGCATTCTTAAGGAAACTTCCACCCATTTTTTCACTTTGCACATAAAAGAAGGCATGAAGTACACATCCTTAGGATAATTATGAAAAAAGAATTGGCTCAAGGTGATAAAAATTGACCAAGTTATGACCATTTGAAGTCACATATGAAAAATTAGGGATTCATCTGGATGACTTGTAATCTTCCTTCTTCACCAAGTTCCTTCCATATGAAAACTCCTTGGAACTTTTGAATTGATTTGTTGGTAACTCTTTGAAGAGAAGAATGTTTTTGGAATCACTCAAAAACACCAAAATATGAGCAACATATGCCCCTTTGAAGTCCAAAACCCTAGCCTCTAGATCAAGAGAATGCTTGGTGGAACTTTGCCAAGTTTGAACAAATTTTTTGTGCCAATATTCTCCCTTTGTGAATAGAAATTGTTGAGGATGATGATGAGAACTCATGAACACCAAAACCACTTCCATACCAACTTCAAAACAACTTCAATGGTGAGGCTTAAATTTCTCAAGCTTTTGACTATGGCATGGAAATAAACTCATGAACCCATGAAGCAACTTACTAAACCTCATTGCCTTTACCTACATTATTAACAAGTAAGACAAACCAATATTGTATTTTGTTAATTAGAGCAAAATATCCATGATCACAAAATAAAACAAGTTAAGGTGCTTGGTAATTCCTAAGAAGAGCAAGGCTAAAGATAGGGAGAAGAACCAAAAGCCCTAATGTGATCTTGTTGTGATTAAAACAAAATGGTATGATGAAGGGATCTTAGGGGGAAAAATTGGGGTACAACAATAGCAATTAAATGTTTTTGGATTTTTGATTTGTGAATAGAAATTTTTAATTACAAAAGAAAAGTCAAGGGGAAACTAGAAATAATCTAATTATTATGTACAAAGTATGAACCTAATTTCAACACAAAGCGATCAACAGAGGAATCCAATTGTCTCATGGAACTACCAAACGGAACACGCTACTAAGATTAACAAAGCTATCAAAACGAATAAAGGAATTAACTTCTAAATATTTTTGTGTTTTTTGTGATAAAATAAATTAAATAAAACAAAAGGAAATTAAAATCCTAATTATAAATGAATTTTTGGTATTTTCATCATATAGAAACAATTAAAAAAAATTAAACCTATTCTAATATTTTTGTGATTTTTAAGTAAAGAAAATATTAAAAGAAAATTAAAATCTAATTCTAAATATATATTTTTTGTATTTTAATTATATACTAAAATAACAAATTATAAATTATAAAAGGAAAAAAATATATCAAAGAGTTTAGAATTAGGCATGAATGTAGAAATCTGGGGGTGCTGAAAGTATAATCTTTAAGCCCAAATAAAGGGTGTCCAGTGTTGCTCACAGATCTAGTGTAGCTGGATCATGAGAGTGCACCATAGTCTGCACATTCTGACGAGTTGGTCATGAGGTTGATGATCAAATGGTAATCTAATGGTCGCAGGCTGAGCGGGGTGCATAGTAGAGATTGGGATAACATGCATAGGATCAAATAGCCTTCCACCTGACCAGTGACAAGTGTCCCTGTGGTGGCGACACTTGTCACCACTATATCGAACCAAACAAACAAAAGGGTAGGAAATAAAGGAAATAAACAAATCATATAATTTTTTATTAACCAAAAAAAACCTAAAATTTCTTTATCATATCTCATATCTCTCTTAAACGAATCTCTTTTCTCTCTTCTCATTATCGTCTCTGTCAGTCCATTCCTCTTCTTCTATCACGCTTGCAGCAACATTGAGGAATACAGAAAATCCGCTCTCCTCTCTCTTCGATCTCTCACATTAAATCTCTCTCTTATCTAAGAAACGATGATGTTGGTGATATGGTATGGTGGCGCACCAATCCTACAGCGGCGCCATCTTGATTCTACGACTCTCCTCTCTAATTTCTTTGATTTTTTATGATTTCAAGCGATCTTGCTTAGTTACTGTGTTTACTAACCGCTTATTGTTGGTTTATAGAAAATAGACAAATATTTGTGAAAGGGGTAAAACCCTAATGCTACGAAATTGTGGTGCATGACAAAAACACGAAAAGAGAAAGGAGAAAGGAAAGGAGAAAGAGAGAGAGAGAGAGAGAGAGAGAGAGAGAGAAAGGTCGTGATTTACGATTACCACTCCGGTGAGATCTTTATGAGTCTTTAACTTTTTGTGTTCTTCAAACCTCTCTGAAATTCTTCATGAAATTCTTTCTTTCTTCCTTTGCTTTATGATTCTGAACTCGCGATTCTTTTACCTTACAATTTCTGAAGGGCTTTTGTGTAAAGGAAGATGATGAGAAATTTTAGGGCTTGGATTTTTTTTGGTTGCTTTATTTCTATGTGATACTCTGAACGGTATTCTCTCTTCTTTTTTCTAAAGGAGTTTTTGTGTAAGCAAAAGGATGAAGGGATATTCGAGTTTGAGGTTTGAACTGCTGCCCTGTATTGTTGTAAACAATTGTTCTCTTTTTGCTCTCCGGTTTTTCTCTCTGTTATATATTCAAAAGAAAAGAATTTTGGGGGAAAACAGTAACATGAGTTTTTGAACAAATTTGTTGCCCTGTTTTGATGCTTTAGAATGCAAGTTGTGTTTGGTTAATCTTTGTGTGATGTTTAGACTGACATGAGGCAGGTTTGGCAGTATTATGGACTGGTGTGGACAGTATAATAGGTTGTTTTCTTGTAGGGGAAGCAGGTCTGCAACAAGTTGTTTGGCATGTTCTGTTTGGCTTGTTGTATTTGTTTTCTTGTAAAGCAGATTGTTGACGGCAGGGCTGAGCTTTTGACAATGCTTCTTTTGTTAACTTATCTACTACAGTAACTTGTTTTTGAATCTCTTTTCAGATGTGTTTTATTTGAGATTTTCATCTTCTATTGTGTTGGGGTTGGAAATGCAATTTTGTTTGCATTCTGTTTTATTGCAAGGACTTTCTTTTTCTCTTATTGTGAACCAAAATGACCTTTGTGATTTGCAGTAGGAGATAAGGCCCATGATTGATCTTTTTGAATTCTGATTTTTATTTGCAAGATAATGGGCCTTTGTTGGGATTTGGCACATGATTTAATTCAAACCCCCTTGTTCTGATTCCTTCACAAAATCCCTAATGACGAAATTAGAAGAAAATTTTGCTTGAACACTTCATGTTTAAGTTTCATTATTTTGATGATAATTGTTCTAACCAACACCTTGTTTGTTTTCAGGTGACATTGATGGAGGGTGAAGAAGGCAAGGCAAGATCAAAGACTTGAAGAAGAAGTCCTAGCAAGGCGTGAGACTGGTCACTTGAAGATGGAGCACGGAAATTTGAAGAATAATTATATTTTCATTATAAATAAGATACTTGTGACTTGTATTTCAACTTTGTAAATTTCCTTGTAAATTGCTCAAAATGTAATGATTATGAAACTTGAAAGTCTTCTCTTTGAATTTATGAATGATGAATTTGTTTTATGGAAATTGGATACGATTTGAGAAGTCTTTAAGTATGAATTTAGAAATTTAATGATGATGATGCCTTCTTCAAATACTTCTTTACTTCTCCTTTAAGAACTTTAATCCTTAATGCCTTCCTTTTCTTGATTCACATAGTTCACATTACATACAATCTTTCCTCTCAAAGATGCCTTTTTCAAATGGGCTAGACAAGCTTGACAGATTTGAACCAAAATAAACACTTGAATGAATTTTGAATGAATGAATATTATTTGCAACTTGAATTGGAACTAAATATTGCAAGGGTCTTGTAACTTGTGACTTATTCTCTAAGCAATCCAAATCCATTTGATAAATCTTCAACCTCTAACTTCGATTTTCGATATCGAAGCTATCTTGCAATTGAAGTGACAAAAGATAACAATGCAATGATCACAATACAAGTACACAACATAATACTTGTACAGTAATTTAAACCTTGCAATTCAATCCGCAAAGGAATTTCACTTGATAAAATCATTGTCTTGAATAGTTCTTGAAAAATAAATGGCTTGAGGTATTGAAAAAAAGGCCAAACCATAACTCATAAGATCCTCCTTTGAAACATTGAAGAAAAAGCCTAGCATCTTGGATCTCTTGAAGGAACCTTGTAATGACTTGATGAGAGAATAAAATCACACACAACCTCTAGTCCCATAAAACCCTAATTCCTTGACCTTGGGTAGGGAAATAAACCCTAATCCTTGGTACTAATGAATTTGGATGGAGAATAGCTTTTTGATGAGAAAGAAACTCATGATAACCATACTTCAAAACCTGATTACACAGTCCACTACCCAATAACCAGATGAAACTTCCCTTAACTAATAAAGGAACCTCAAAACCAACATGAAACCCTAGTCTTGCACAAATACTGCTTCTTGAACCAAAGTGCTTTATTCAATGAAATGTGTGATATGCAAATGAACTAGTGGAGATGATGTAGATGAAATGAGAAGTCTATTCCAGACAAAAGTAAAAGGTTGGAAAATTTTAGGGTTTGATACCCGCCCCTATTTAATCGTCTTAAACTTGAAAGTGAGATTGGCGTCAGCCTTTCCAACGTTCAAGGTAGAAGAAGGTTAAATACCAAAACCTGAAATTTGTCCTGGAGAGATGGTGTGAGTGTTATTTATTTGTGACAGTTTCCCCAGGGTTACTCATTAGAATTCCGAAGAACTTCGTGCCAGAAGGTTACAATCCTCCTGCTCAAGTTGCTTCATTTACTCAAACTTCTGTTATTTTTTCACCTCCTGTAGTGCATGCTACTTAAGTTTCCAATAATGAGATTCATCATGTTGTGCCCCCTACAGTGAATGTTATGCTTGTTATTAATGATGAATTTTATCATCCTTCTTCTCCACCAAGTGAAAGTCTGGGCTTCTATGACTGATTGGATGACTTTCATGATCAATTCAATGAAATTCATAAAGAAGTGAAGGCTCTCCAAGGAAAAGATTTATTCAGACAGAATGTCAGTGACCTCTACGCAGTTCCTAATGTGAAAGTGCCAGCAAAGTTTAAATTGCCAGAATTTGAGAAGTACAAGGGAAACTCTTGTCCCCGTGCTCACCTGGTGATTTATATCAGAAGGATGTTCACTCATACTGATGACGAACATTTGCTTATTCATTTCTTCCAGGATAGTTTAACTGATGCTTCTTTGAAATGGTGTATGGGATTGGACAGTAGCAACATCTGCACATTCAATGACTTGGATGAAGCTTTTGTGAATAAGTATAAGTACACCATGTTAATGGCACCTGATTGTGACCAATTGAGAGAAATTGATCACAAGGATAAAGAATCGTTTAAAGAGTATGTGCAACGTTGGCGCGAGATTACTCCCCAAGTGGTACCCCCAATGGGAGAACAAGAAATGACCAAGGTCTTCCTAAAAACCCTTGGTTCATTTTATTATGAAAGGACAATTGCCAGTGCACCGAGTGATTTCACTGAAATGGTAATTATGGGTGTCCGTCTAGAAGAAGCGGTCAGGGAAGGGTGATTGACAAAAGACTAAAGTTCTAGTGGAACAAAGATCATCATATGGGTTTTCTAGAAAGAAAGAAAGTGAAATAAATGTTATTGTTGAGGAAAGAAAGGTTAAACCTCCGAGAAGACGTTATAAGCACCAATAATAAGTTGCTTCTGTGACTCCAGTCGTCAATGTAACTCCAGTTGATGTTTCCTATCAGAGAGCACCTCAACAAGGTAATCAAGGGCAAGGTCAGAAGAGAGAAGAATTTGATCCTATTCCGATGAGTTATGTAGAATTGTTTCCAACTTTGATTCAAAAGAAACTGGTGCAGACTAGGCCTCCCCCTATTATACCTTTACCTTTACCATGGTATTATAAGGAAGATCAGAATTATGATTTTCATCAAGGAGCCCCAGGTCACAACATTGAAAATTGTTATCCATTAAAGTCTGAAGTGCAGAAGATGGTAAGATCCGGTCTTCTAACTTTTAAAGTTGTTGGTCCCAATGTGAAGGATAATCCACTACCCAAACATGAAGGTGGAAGGGTTATAAATATGGTTTTAGGTTGTCCTGGGGACTTCAGAATTTTTGATATCAACCTGGTCAGAGGTGATTTAGTGAAGATGCATGTTGATCTCTATGAATTCAGCTATTATACACATGGCCATGCTGGTTTTAGTATTTACAGTTCAGATATTCATGGATGTGATAAAGTGAGAGTCGATCTTCAAGAAATGATGGATGAAGGTCTTATCTACATAATCAGACCAAGGGCTGAATATGAAGAAGATGCGAATATGGTTTATGGATGTCCCATTGAATTCCTGATTTTCAATGTGAATTACATGAATAATGATCTGGTGCAGTTGCATGCCATATTTTGTCTCATGTATGGCCAGGAGGTACATCATTATGCATCTTGTCAGATTTGCTTTAGGGATTCCCATGGTTGTTCTATTGTAAAAAGAGGTGTTCAATTGTTGTTAGATAATGGTATTATTAGGGTCACAGGCAACATAGATGATTATAATGAAGTTAATATGATTGAAGACTACTTTGTTGATGCGTTCTTTTCTTCTGATGAAAATTTGTTTTCTGATAGTGATTCTGTGATTCATGAGTATTTTGAAGAAGTGGGGGTGAATGTTATTGTACTATGTTTTGGTGATCCCGCTCTTGTAGAAATTAAGTACCCCAACAAGCTTGTTGTTGCTTTTGAGGTTATTTGTTTTCCTGGTCCTATCCCATATGAATTAGACAAAGTTGTGCCTTATAAGTACAATGCAACTATCCTGGAAGATGGTGTGGAAATTCCTATCCAACCTTTGTCCCATATTGAGAATATATCTTAATCTAGTTGGGTAACTCGCAGTGGTTGTGTCTTTACCCCTACCTTTCGAGGGGATGTTAATTCTTGTGAGAAAATTATTGAGACTTATGTTGAGCCTAAGAAAGTGGTAGGAGAATGTAGTGGCGCCGCCTTGGAAAAAGATGTTAATGATCTGTTAAAAATCATCAAGATGAGTGATTACAAGATTGTGGATCAATTGTTGCAAACTCCATCTAAGATTTCCATTTTAGCCTTGTTGATGAACTCTTTAGCTCATCGAGATTCTATGATGAGGGTGTTGGATCAGGCTTTTTTTTAAAGGGATATGTATTTAGATCAGTTCAACGGTGTTGTGTGGAATATTACATCTTGTAATAAGCTGAGCTTTTATGATGACGAGTTTCCTGATGAAGGAAGAAACCATAACATGGCTCTCCATATATCTATGAATTATAAGAACGACTATTTGTCCAATGTGCTAATTGACAATGGATCTACTTTGAATGTCATACCGAGAAGTACTCTCATGAAGCTTAAGTACTAGGGAACTCCCATGTTCCCTAGTGGCATTATAGTGAAAGCTTTTGATGGTTCGAGAAAGTCTATCATCGAAGAAGTAGATTTACCTATTCACATAGGTTCGCAGTTATTCCAAATTACCTTTCAAGTTCTGGATATTTTCCCAACCTATAGTTGTTTATTGGGATGACCTTGGATCCATGAAAATAAATATTTTATGTATATAAATAAAATAATAAAAATATTAAGTATTTTTTTATTATTTACAAGTTATTTAACAAAATAGAATCTATTTGTCAAAATAAACTATTTTTATGTGATAAAATAAATAAAAAATAAAATAAAAGTGTGAAAATAAATAAATTATTTTTGGGTATTTTTTATCATTAAAAAAAATAAATGCAAGTAATAAAATAAAAATATGTAAGAAAAATGTAAAAATATAAGAAATAAGTCAGGGGGGTGCAAAAGGAATTCAAGGGTGTGAATATCAAAACCAAAAAGGCCAGAAGCAACAAAAAGCCCAAGGCACAGCTTCGTCCCTGTCCTTCAGCTTCTCCTTCACGCGCTTATGGTTCAAACCTATAACTCTCAAATGCTTGCACAAAAACAAAAACTTATAACATAAAACATCTAGCATTTAATCTCACGATTCCAACCATATAAAATTTGTAACCTAACTCTTAAAGATCAGAGATAATTTTGTCAGCACTAATTCGTGACCTAGAAATTTCAGCGTTTTCAAACTTCAAATTCTCTTAGCTCAGTTAAAATAAATGGAAAGTATGCATATGTACAGCTTCACCATGTTATAGACTACATCTTTCCTTCACAAATCGTGGCTTGAGGATGCCTGAATAGAGAGATAGAGTTTGAAAAATACCTCCTTCAGTTGGATTTGGATATGACAATGTGGGGACTTTGAGTGAGGCCTGAGGATCGTGTGAGCTTCCTTGAACTTCCTTCAAGCTATTCCAATGCTTAGCTTGCTTTGTGGATGGCTGAAACTCTTTGCACAAGTAAAGTTTCAAGCTCCAAGTTTGAAAATGGCAATGGCTGAAACAGAGTTTACAGAACCAGGACAAGGGTTTGGATAGCTTTGGTAGGATGTTTATGAAGTGTTTCAAGTATCAGGCCACAAAACGCACGAGCCAAAAATGTATTGGCTATAGTTTTGCAGAAGCTGGGTGTTTTGGCAGAAAAATGAAGTTTTTCAGTTTGGGAGTCTTTTGGATGTCAAGCCTTCGTGTTCTGAGTTGTGACAAGTTTATGGATATGTATAGAATGGATACAAAGTCCACTACAAGCTTTTACCTTTTGGCCACTTTTCTTGTATTTGAAGAAAAGTGAAGTGACCAATGCGACCATGATTGTAGTGGCTAGTTTGAGAGCTGCAGAGAGTTGGTATGCATTGCTTGTGATCTGTGGAAATTGCTTTCACCAAAGGAACAGGTCCAAGGCTTAAGGTTGATAAAGTTACAAAAGCTAACTTTATGAAAATGGCATTGTAACCTTTATGCAAGGTACAAGCATCATGGATCTGATTTAATTATGGAGTGTAGAATGAGTTTAGGACCTGTAATGCAAGGTACAAGCATCATGGATCTGATTTGCCACTTGATACTTTGTGAAAATGGCTTGATCAAAAGTGACAAAATGCCAATTTCTCTCCTTCGATTCTCCCTAACCACAAAAGATCTTGGAGAGTTCTTGGACATTTTGGAAAGCTTGCAATGTTCTCTATAATCCATCTTTGAAATGAATTTTGATATACCTCTTGGAACTAGGTGAAAAATGTCCATGAAGTTGGGTCAAAAACCTGCCTAAATTAGGGCAAATTTTCACTAAGTTATTTAGTTCATGGACCTATGTTCACAAATTCATAACTTGAAATCCAAGCATCTTTTGGGAAAAGTTTGTGAAGAAAAGTTGTATATTTCATGGAGTACTATAACTTTCATGTTGGAAGTTTTCTTTGAATCAAATTGCATCATAGTGAACAAGTTGGGGAAAGTTGGGGAAAAATAAGAAAAATTCCATACTTAGAAAAATTCTAAGTTATGAAAATTTTCAAATTCAAAACCCTAATTTTCCAAAATGGTTTTCTTGGTCAAAAAGTTTCATATTTTTACATATCTTGATGAATTATGACCCTTGGCATTTGATTTTGATCAAAAAGTCAAAGTTTGACTTTTCTGTGTACAATTGACTGCAAAATTCATCTGTCAATCCTATGAACTTGAGATCTTTTGAACCATGTAATTAGGTCAATATGATGCTATTAGATTCTTGAAATCATGCTTGAACTCAATTGGTCATTGGCTAGGTTAAAAATCATAAATTTCCCTTTCTCAGTCAAAACCCTAATTTTGACCATTTTGCCCTTTTGATGATTTGATCAAATTTCTTGAGGAGTTGTGATCCAAACTTGATCAAATGGTACATATGAGTCTAAAATGTTGTTCTGGATCAAAAATCATGAAGTTTGACTATAAATTGGCTATGGTTGACTTTTTCCCCAATGTAGTTGATTTTTAGGTCAACTGTCTAATTGACTGAGCAAAAATGTGATTCAAGGATTGAAACTTAACATGAGCAATCTTAGGGGTCCAAGATGGTGTATGAAAGTCACATGAAGCATTTATGGTCCAAAAATCCTTGTGCAAACTCAAACCCTAATTTTAGGTTATTAGTGCAAGATGAGGTGTCTTGAGCTGACCAAACCCTAATCTTGTCTTGAGTCCAAGAAGTCTTGTGAGGAAAATCTTGATAAATGAGAGGGCAAATTTTGGGGTACAACAGCTGCCCCTGTTCAATCTTCTTGAACCTGAAGATTTAGATTGGCGATTTTTGTTGTTCGTGACTCGAAGGTAAAAGATGATTGGACACTAGAGTGCCCGTAAATTTGCACTCGTTAAAGTGTAGTTGAGGGAATGGGCTTAAAGATGCCATTTGGAGAGGTGATAGAATATTGTTGGAGATGGGCTTGTATATTACATCCAAGATTGTTTGTTGAATTGTAAGTTGCAATTCAAAAGAATGAGTATCAGAATGGTGTCTGGAACGTATCTGAACTGTATCTGCACTTGAATCTGAATGAGCAATAGAATAGCATCCGTGTCTGGAGTGTCTCTGAGCTGTATCTGTACTTGAATCTGAAAGAGCAATAGAATAGCATTCGTGTCTGGAGGATCTCTATATTGTATCTAGAATTCGAAATCTGAATAAGCGACAGAATAGCGTCCGTATCTGGAGCGTATCTGGACTAGGATCTGAATAAGTGATAGAATGACTTTCGTGTCTGGAGTGTATCCGTACTGGGATCTGAAAGATGTTGAGATCTGAATGAGTAACAGAATGGCATCCGTGTCTTGAGCGTATCTGAACTGTATCATGAACTTGGAATCTGAATGATTAGCAAAATGACTTCCGTGTCTGGAGTGTATTTGTATTGTATCTGAAATCTTTGAACATTGTTAATGATAGCTGTTAATCTTATCCTGAAAAGGGTAAAATGTTAGCTGAAACATAAAGTTATGTTGCATGAAATGTATGATGCAATAAATGTGATTTATCAATGTTTATGATATATGGATGTAATGTATGCGCATGTAAGCTGATTCGTTGTATTGCTGAGGAGAATAAATCCTTGACTGTTGAGGATAAGAAATCCTTGGCGACTGGGGATAATAAATCCTTGACTGTTGCCGGGGAAAATAAATCCTTGACTACTGAGGATAAGAAATCCTTGGCGACTTCTCTGGGGATATAGGGATCCTTTATGTCTTGAAGTTGGAGTATTGACAAAAAATCCATTGTGAGAATAATGCCATGTACTGCTTGAGTAATCTGCTTGGAGAATCCAGAGAACTTTGATGACTTCTGCTGGGAATTAAGAATGAGAATCTTCATTCTGTTGGGGAGCAATTAAAACTTTGTAGGGAAGAAAGCTATCCTGTTGGGGAATAGTGAAGACTCTGTCGGAAAAGCTTATTCCTGTTTGGGAGAAAGTTCAGGAGTTTGGGTTGTCTGCCAATCTACTGGGGAGTTATCAGAAGTTGTTGTCTGGTTGCTTTCAGGCTTCAAGATAACTTGCTGGGGAATTTGGAGAAACTGAATGGTTTCCACTGGGGATTGGTAGTTTGAAGTTTCAGCTCTGCTGGGGATCTGTAGGTCAAAGTTTTTGGCTCCGCTGGGGATCTGTGGTTCAATGTTTTTGGCTCTGCTGGGGATTGGTAATTTGAAGTTTCAGCTCCGCTGGGGATCTATAGTTCAATGTTTTTGGCTCCGCTGGGGATTGGTAGTTTGAAGTTTCAGCTCCGCTGGGGATTGGTAATTTGAAGTTTCAGCTCCGCTGGGGATTGGTAATTTGAAGTTTCAGCTCCGCTGGGGATCTGTAGTTCAAGGTTTTGGCTCCGCTGGGGATTGGTAGTTTGAAGTTTCAGCTCCTCTGGGGATCTGTAGTTCAAAGTTTTTGGCTCTGCTGGGGATTTCATTGACATACTGTAGGGATTGTTCATGGAATAGCCTAAAGACGTTTTCCTAATCTTTCAACCTGTCAGTAATTGCTCTTTTTCATTTCTGTTTATTTGTAAACAGTAATTATGTTTAAATGCATATGTTCATTAATGAATCATTGGACGTTTTTGCAAATAAAACACAAGTGTAAAAAGAAAAGGACAAATGGTTTTCTGCACTTTAAAGAGACATCTTTGTATTTACTTTGAATAAGTATTTTGTACAAAGGAGACAGACATCCTAGTAAGAGGATGGTGTCATAAGAATAAGAAAAATTTATACAAAAAAAGATGGCTATGTGTAAAAAATTCCATGGGGTTCCCATTCTGCTCTAGCCTTCGTATCTCCGAATATCTTGTCCATTTGTTGCTTCGTCCGAAGATGATTGGATTGATCAGAAGTTCAGAGTTGTCAGTGAAGAGATTGTCCTTAAAGTGATCCGACGAGACATAGTCATACGCTTTAATTCCCTAACTTTTGCCTGAACCTCCCTTTCGGGTTTTCGACTCACCGGGAAACCCTTTTTTGCCCAAGTTGCCCTTTCGGGTTTTCAACTTTCCGGGTGTACAGATTCTTTATTATATCCCTAATTTTTCCCGAACCATTGGTTCTCCGGGATGCCCTTGTTTTGCCTAGGTGTGTCAACCTAGCGGGTCTTTTATGCGTAGTATCTTTTGACTATGTCTGCGTTCGCAGGGTGCGACAGGTCGTCACCATCCATGGTGGTTAAGATCATTGCCCCACCAGAAAAGATGTTCTTGATCACAAATGGTCCTTCGTAGGTAGGAGTCCATTTTCCCCTGGGATCACTTTGTGGCAAGATATTGCGCTTTATCTTTAGATCTCCAACTTGATACACTTGTCGTCTGACTTTCTTGTTGAAAGCCTTGATCATCCGTTTTTGATACGTCTGACCATGGCAAACAGCAGTAAGTCTCTTTTCGTCAATTAAGTTCAACTGGTCAAGTCGGGTCTGGATCCAATCATCTTCACTCAAACCTGCATCCTTTATGATTCTTAAAGAGGGGATCTGAACCTCAATAGGTAAAACAGCCTCCATGCCATAAACCAAAGAATAGGGTGTTGCACCAGTTGACGTGCGAGCCGTGGTACGGTACCCGTGGAGAGAAAACGGTAGCATCTCATGCCAGTCCTTGTAGGTGACTGCCATTTTCCGTATGATCTTTTTGATGTTTTTGTTTGCAGCTTCGACTACACCATTCATCTTTGGTCGATAGGGAGATGAATTGTGATGTTGAATCTTGAATTGTTCGCACAAGGCGGTGATCATAGTACTGTTAAGGTTCGTACCGTTGTCAGTGATGATCCTTTCTGGGATACCATACCAGCAAATGAGATTCTGCTTGATGAAGCGGGAAACAACATTCTTAGTAACGGATGCGAAAGAAGCTGCTTCGACCCACTTTGTGAAGTAGTCAATGGCCACTAGAATGAAGTGGTGTCCATTGGAGATTGTAGGCTTGATCTCCCCAATCATGTCGATTCCTTACATAGCGAAAGACCAAGGAGTTGTTAAGACATTTAGAGGAACCAGAGGCACGTGCACCTTGTCTGCATAGATTTAACATTTATGACAAGTCCGAGAATGTTGATAGCAGTGTGCTTCCATGGTAGACCAGTAATAGCCTGCCCGTAGAATTTTCTTTGCCATCGTATTCCCGCTAGAGTGAGTGCCGAAGGTACCTTCATGCAATTCAGCCATAATCCTTTCAACTTCAATCTTATCCACACAACGGAGCTGAATAGAATCATGATTGCGTTTGTACAGGATGCCATTACTTAGGAAGAACTTAGCCGAGAATCTCCTTAAGAACTTTTTGTCATTGACTGAAGCTCCTTTTGGGTATTCTTGAGTCTCGAGATACCTTTTGACTTCATGAAACCAAGGCTGGTCCACTACTTCTTCGGTATTAATCTCGTGATAGTGTGCTGGTTCGTCCATCCGTTTAATGGTGATTTGGGGAGCCTCGTCATCCCGATTAAGTTTAAACATGGATGACATTGTAGCTAGAGCATCTGCTAGCTGATTTTCTTCTCGCGGGAAGTGCTCAAAGGTAATCTGCTCGAAATGTGGTAGCAATGTCAAAACATGTTCTTTGTAAGGGATAAGGTTTGGATGCTTAGTGTCTCATTCTCCTTTGATCTGACTGATGACCAAAGCTGAATCCCCAAACATAATTAAAGATTTGATTCCCAGGTCTATGGCAGCCTTGAGTCTAAAGATGCATGCTTCGTACTCTGCCATGTTGTTCGTACACTTGAAGCAAAGTCTGGCTGTAAAAGTAGTATGGCAACCTTCTGGGGATATGAGTATTGCGCCGATACCGTTACCAAGTGCATTGGATGCCCCATCAAAGTACAGGGTCAATCGGGATCCTTGTCCAGGTCCGTCATATGGTCTGAAGTCTTCAACATTGTCCAATGTCATGATGTCTTTGCCAGGGAAGTCAAACTTCATGGATTGATAATCTTCTACAGCTTGATGAGCCAGATGATCAGCTAGCACACTGCCCTTTATAGATTTTTGGGTAGTGTATTGTATGTCATATTCTGTTAGGATCATCTGCCATCTAGCTATCCTTCCAGACAAAGCAGGCTTTTCGAAGATGTACTTTATCGGATCCATCTTAGATATCAGCAAAGTGGTATGAGTCAACATATACTGTCTTAGCCGGCGAGCAGCTCATACCAGAGCGCAGCAAGTTTTCTCGAGCAGTGAATATCGGGTTTCAAAGTCGGTAAACTTTTTGCTTAGGTAATAAATGGCATGCTCTTTTCGGCCAGACTCGTCATGTTGCCCCAATATGCACCCCATTGAGTTCTCAAAGACGGTCAGATACATGATTAGCGGTCTTCCCTCGACTGGCGGCATCAAGACAAGAGGCTCTTGTAAATACTCCTTGATTTTGTCGAAAGCAATCTTACAGTTATCATTCCATCTAACTACCTGATCTTCCTTCAACAGTTTGAAGATTTGTTCACATGTAGGTGTTAAGTGAGAAATGAACCTAGCAATGTAGTTTAGGCATCCCAAGAACCCTCTGACTTCCTTCTCAGTGCGAGGAGCAGGCATTTCTTGTATCGCTTTGACTTTGGCAGGATCAACCTCGATGCCTTTGTTGCTGATAATGAAACCCAAGAGTTTACCAGACCGGACTCCGAATGTGCACTTTTTTGGGTTCAACCTTAGCTTGTACTCCTTTAACCTAACAAACAACTTTTGTAAGTGACCAAGGTGTTCTTCTTCAGTTTGTGATCAGGCTATCATGTCATCTACGTAGACCTCTATCTCATGATGTATCATATCATGAAACAAAGCAACCATGGCGTGTTGATAGGTTTCCCCGGAATTCTTCAGTCCGAATGGCATCACTTTGTAGCAGAACGTACCCCACTGTGTGACAATGTAGTTTTCCCCATGTCCTCAGGTGCCATTTTGATCTGGTTATAGTCTGAGAATCCGTTCATGAAAGAAAATACTTTATGCTGAGCTGTATTTTCAACCAGGATGTCGATGTGCATAAGTGGAAAATCATCTTTAGGGCTGGCCCTGTTTAAATCTTTGTAATCCACACACATTCTCACTTGCCGTCCTTTTTAGGGACGGGAAAAATGTTAGAAACCCATTGTGGATAGGAAGTATTAGCCACATATCCAACATTGAACTGCTTCATAACTTCTGCTTTAATCTTCTCTGACACGTCACGTCTCATGCGGCGGACTTTTTATTTCACTAGTGGACAGTCTTCTCTTGTGGGTAGACGGTGTACCATGATGTCTGTATCGAGTCCCGGCATATCTTCGTATGACCAGGTAAAGATCTCAACATACACATGCAACTGTTGAATTAGGCGCTCCTTGACACTCGGCTCTAGATTGGCACCCACTCTGATTTCCTTTTTATCGTCCTCAGTACCCAAGTTGATTGTATCCAACAGCTTCTCATGAGGTTTAATAGCCCTTTCCTCTTGTTGTAGAAGTCTGGCCAATTCCCCTGGCACCTCACAATCTTCCTCACCTTCGTATTCGGCTTGGTAGATCAGATCTTCAGAGTCACTGAAGGCTATAGCAGTATCGTTACCCATGGGGTCTAGAATGGAAGGGTAGCTGCATTTGTGAGTGTGGGTGTGTGTAAGGGTATAGCCATCTCAAAACAATAAAATGTAAAAGAAAGACGATGAGCACAAAAGGTTTATATATGAAAAATCGTCCATGATTCATTAAATGACATATGAAAATGAAATAAGAACTCTTACAAATGGACCGTTGTGCCTCGGGTAAGACACAAGGTTGAAAAAGTATGAATTATTTGTGAATTATTACAGATCCAACAGAAATGGAAAAGATAAATTACTGAGATATGAAAGTAATCGGAATAAAGTCTTTTGCTTCCCAGTTTCACAGTCCTCCGCTGATAGTAGGAAATATCCAATCTTCCAGGCTGCCATCTTCTTCACTGTCCTCTAGTGCATTAACCCCTCGGTGGCTGATCTTCACAGGTGGTCCTCCGGCACGGGCGCGGCGCACGGCCTTCTGAGCAGTCGAAGTAAATCCTAAGCCAAATTTATCTGATTTGTAAGGAAAGTCTGGAAGCTGCCCTCAGATGGTGGATCCGCCTTCTTCCACTACTACTTTTGCATCCTTTAGAGATGACATCCGAGGTGGAGGTCTTGTGACCATAGGAATTGAGGATACCGCCTTGGTCGCTGCTATTTCCTGAGAGACTTCTTCAAAATGTTGGAAAGGGGTTTCAATGAATTCTCCATCCAATTCTACATATCGGAAAGAAATCAGATGACTAATCATGTATTCCTCTTCCCCATGGACAGTTATGATCTTCCCTTGGACGGGGTACTTCAGCATCTGATGCAAAGTGGAGGTGACAGCACCGGCATTGTGAATCCAGGGGCGTCCCAATAGACAGGAATAGGAGGGACGGATGTCCATCACGTAGAATGTTGAATTGAAGGTCTGAGTACCCACCTTGATCGAGATGTCCACTTCCCCATGGACCATCCTTTTGGAGCCGTCAAACGCTCTCACAATTATATTACTGGGTTTTGATGTCAGCCCCTCACAATCCAGTCTATCAAGGGCTTTATTTGGCAAGACATTTAAAGATGATCCAGTATCAACCAAAACATGGGCTAGGATGGTTCCCCTACACTCCACTGAGACATGCAGTACGTCATTATGTTTTCTCCCTTTGGATGTCAAATCAGCATCGGAGAAACCCAGGCCATTGTCAGCTGTCAGACTGGCCACACACTCTTGGAATTGATCCGCAGACGTTTCTTGCGGCACATGAGCCGTCTTCAGAAACTTTTCCAAAGCTTTAGCATGTGCCTCAGAGCAACGCAACAATGCTAACATAGAGATTTTGGAGGGGGTCTGCTCCAGTTGTTCAACCACATCATAATCACTTTTCTTAATTATCCTCAGGATTTCTTCCATCTCCTTCTTGGATGTTTCAAGAATAGCTAGTGCTTGAGCCTTCGTCAGGGCAGGCTCCTCTTGAACGTTCTTTCCTTTATTCTCAACAGCGGAAGTAGGGATAGGAATTGTGTTGTCATTGTTGGTGGGTACACTTGCAGGTACAATCACGGGCACATATGAAATCTTCCGAACGGCCACGGGTCCAGAGAATTCCTTTGGAGGGGCAATCTCTGGAGAGAAAATTCTCCCACTACGGGTAATTTTGCTTGTTCCGGCAATGTTACTGATGTCAGATTTGTCCTCTTCGGAGCTCTCTTCTTCGGCAGTCTGTTCAATCTGTTTGACACCATGGTAGTAGATTTCTCCACCATAATTACATGGTACCGTTTTATCTGATTTGTATGGGGTCGGCCCGGGCATTGTTATCTTCAACAGAGTAGTCATTGGAGCATATGTAACCCTAACGGGTCTTTTAGGGACCCTGGAAGGATTGGTGTAGATGGTTATTACAGAAACTTCTTTAACTAGAACGGGTGAAACGGGAGCTTTCTCAAACAAAATTTATTGATTATCAATCAGTTGTTGGATACCTTTCTTCAACAGAGGGCAGTCAAATGACGAGGATAGGTAAATACGGCAATCTTTGTCACAACCTGGGAACACCCCAGCCTTTAACAAATTCAACTTGATGGTCGAGAGCGGAGTCAGCAATTCCTCCATGGTGTCAACAAATAAGTCTTCCTCAACAGCATTGGCATTGTGTCCATGCCTAGGCATTGGAGCAGAGATAACATTTGGTTTTTCCGGAGCTTCAAACTCAACTTCATTTGCGTCTATCAAGTCTTAGATCTTGTTCTTCAGAGCCCAACTGTTGTTGGTGTCGTGCCCTGGACTTTCAGAATGGTATGTGCACCTTGCATTCGGATGGTAGTGAGGAGAAGCAGTATTGGAATTTTTAGGGGCCTCTTTTAGCATGGCAAGATTCAACTTCAGAAGATGTGGTAGGACTTGATCTTGAGTCATGTTGATTTTGGTGAATTGTCGTACTGGCCTTTCCATCCTTTGTTAACTATTTCTCGGCTGATCTGATGCAGGCTTTTGAAGCATAACGGCCCCCACTGTTGGTCGTCGTTCAATTCTTCCCTGATTTCTCTGTGCATAGACAACAGACACTTCCTTCTTTCTAGTGAATGGGCTTTTTAACAGCTGCAGAGGTAGACGCGTCCTTCTGAATTTTCCCACTTATTATACCGGCTTCCACCCTCTCTCCAATTAAAATAAATTCAGTAAATCCTGCAGAGGAACTCCCAATCAGATGATTAAAGAAAGGACCTGATAGAGTTCCCAGGAACATGTCCACTAGCTCCCTTTCAGATAAAGGTGGTTGCACCCTTCCGGCTAAATCCCTCCATTTTTGGGCGTAATCTTTGAAGCCCTCATTGGACACCATAGCCATCCTCTGGAGTTGAGTACGGGTTGGTGCCAAGTCGGCATTGTATTGATACTGTTTATAGAAGGCTGCTGCCAAGTCTTCCCAATTATGGACATCTGCCCTCTCCAACTGGTAGAGCCAATCAAGCTGCGTTCCTGATAAACTGTCCTGGAAAAAGTGGACCCACAAGTCTTTGTCTGCAGAATGTGGCTGCATCTTCCTGACATATGAGAGGAGGTGCATCTTGAGACAAGACACCCCCATCATACTTGGCAAACAGTGGCACTTTAACCTTCGGCGGGATTACTATTCCGGATACCAGCCCTAACTCCTCAAAATCCAGCCCCGGTACTCTCTATACTTCCATAGCAGCTAGACGCTCTTCCAAGTGTTTGTATTTGTCATTGACCGGAGGGTATTGTTGTTCGGAGTAGTCCTCTTCTTCCTCTTCTTCTGCCGCAGAATCCGATGGTACTGCCGTCTCCTTTCCTTTTCTTTCCCCTTCCTAAGAGGTTGTTGGAAATTCTAAGGTCCTTCTGGCATGTCCCTGAAACCTTCTTCCCATGATAACCACACCGGTTGGCTTCTTCTTCTTTTTCTATTTCTCTTTCTCTAGCAGAGTCTTGAGCTCCTCCTACCCCTTGGCCAAGGTCAGGAGTAACTGTTAAAATTGTGAATTTTGAGCTTGCAAGTCTTTAACCGTTTGTTCAAGATCCATCTTGCTGAAAAAAACAGTAGAAGGACGAGGAAATTTGTTGCAAAGACCTGTTTATGCTTATGATGAATGATATGTATTCATGCAATGTTTTCAAGGATTTGAAAATTCAAATTTGTGTTAAAAAAAAGGAACACACGTTATATTAATAAAATATAATTTGAGTACATCAATGCCCCTAGGGAAAAATAATACAAAATCCTAAGATAAAAAGACGTTGCGCATCCTCTTTGGTGCAATGTAGGTGTTGAGAGTCTGCTCTTCGTGAAGTAACCGAGTGAGTTCCAAAACCTTCTTCTCGCTTGCGTAGAATTGGGCTTCAAAAGTATCACGTTCTCCCTTGAGCTATATCTAACTCCTTTGTAAATCTTCGAGTGATGTTGGCATGTCAGGATGTAGGAGGGTGTATGGAACCTCTCCTTCCTTAACAGGCTCTATAATCACTGGGAGAATGGAGGGGTAAGGCATCATAATACTTTGGGTGCGGGTTCATACCCACTTGAGGTAAGGCTCAAGAGGGATGGAATTCTTGTGTCCCAAGGTCTTACTGTCTACCTTGTTTGGAATCCTCCAAGCTTGGATGAACCTTTGACGAAGTCCTTGATTGTTGTTGTCAAAGTCGAAAACCAAGCCTTGGATCAGCATGTCATGTGGGACATCCCTTCGGGAATAACCAAACTGTCTTAGAGCCAAGCAAGGGTTGTAGGTGATGCCTACCCTAATTCCAAGTAGAGGGACATTAGGGAATTCCCCATAACGGTCGACAATAATAGCATTCTCTTTGGATCGAGAACACCAATGAATATTTGAATGTGTAAGTGTCATCAACCTTTGTGACCACCTCAAACCTTGCTCATTCTTCAAGACTGATTGGGAAAGATGAGAAATAAACCATCTTTCCAGGAGAGGAGTGCAACACATGAGAACACCTCTTTTCCTCATTGTACGAGTGTGAAAAGAGTGTAGGATATCCCCAAGCAAAGTAGACACCGTGTTGCGAGACATGAAAATTTTGACAGCACTTACATCTATGAGTTGGTCAGGATTGGGGAACAAGACCATCCCATAGATGAGAAGAGCTACAATCTCCTCAAAAGCTTGTAAATCCAAGGAGTTCCAGCAGCTTAGGGCCTTCTCAAACAAGAACTTTGCCAAGAAGCCTTTGACACCACTTATAGTTTCCCAATGGGTTGTGACATCAGATGAGTGCAAGTGCATGGCTTGAGCAATCTCTTCTGGCTTTGGATCTCTTTCCGTACCGTTGAAGGGTAGTTGATTGAGAATAGGAATCCTCAAGAGTTGAGAGAATTCTTCCAAAGTAGGCACAAGCTGGTAGTCAGGAAATGTGGAGCAGTGATGCAAAGGGTCAAAGAACTGGAAGAGAACTTTCATCATGTCTTCCTCTGTATTGGAAGTGACCAAGTTGAGTAGACGACCATGTCTCTCGGTGAATGGAGAGTTCTCGGGAATCCTTGAAGCTAGCTCCTTGAGTTGTGGAGGAATTCTTACAAGGTTGACTTGGATAGTTTTCCTGCGAAGTGAATCCATATCCTACAAAACAAGAACAAAGATGAAATTTCGAAATCCTTGAAATGGTTAGTGGATGCATATGATGCTCATGATGTCCATTATGTTATGCACAAGTATATATGTACAATAAAATCACACAAGTTTCTAGTTTAGGCTTGCATGGGGTTTCATAGGTAAGTACCCTCTTGAAGTTTAGTTGGCTCAACCTGTCCTAGAAATAGTAACCGGGTTCTAAGGAGCTCAATATCACTAGATTGTTTCCTTGTTCATTGTTTCAATTCAAGCCTCTTACCGGCGACCGAAATATTCCAAGGAAACAACCCTCAATGAGTGTAGTATCGAGTATCTACCAACTTCAGACTGCACCAAAGCCGGTCATCTCACTACATCCTAAAAGGCCAAGTTGGTCAAGTAAAGGTTCTAGAAGTTCGTTAGTGCTTCATGACATCACTCAGTGGCCCCGTATTCTCTTTGATTGACTCAAAGGCTACCGGTACCCACAAATATGTCACACTAACATAGCTATTGCTTAGACCGTGTCGGTATACCCCGCACAGTTTCCATAATGTATTGCTATTTACCTATAATGTTTCCCAAATCTGGGTGGAGGATTCAAACCCAAACAATAGAACCAAATGTAAAGCAAACAAGTCAAACAAGGTAAGCAAATAAAGGTGATCTAAACCCTAAGGTAACCCCACTTTTATAATATTTCCCCAGCAGAGTCGCCAGTTCTGTGATACAGTGGGAGAACTGACTTGAGGTTTTGCGTTTCGTTGCAAATGTCGCGGTTTCGCAAGAGTCGCCACCGACATTTATTTTATCCAAAAGGAAAGGTAAAAAGCACAGGAAAGACCTTTGAGATGTTTTCTTGAGTTCGGGGGGTAGATTATGAAAAGGGAAGGTGCTAGCACCCTTTTCATCCATGGTTTTCCATGGGCTCTTAGTTACTTTCTTAGATCACTTGCTTTGCTTTTGAAATTGTTTGAAATGGTGCTTTGTGTGTGGTGTGGTTTTGAAAATATTTTGAAAAGAGGCCACTCGTTTGGGCAATCTTTGTAATGATTCTCGTTCGTAAGAATGTATACAAACATGTTTGTCTTTTGAAAAATGTCTCAATGTTTTGTAAGGTGTTTTGAAAATGTTTTGAAATGTGTGTGTGTGTGTGTGTTTTTGAAAATAGTGAGGATTGTTTTGAAATGGAGCAAGTAACTTAGAAGCTATCTACCTACTCAAATGTCTTTCTTGTGCATTTTTATTCCTTTCACATTGTTGATTTACCATTGATTTGGTAAATAATCCTATCTTTGGATGTTAAACGGGATGGGTATGGGTCATTGTATGACCATGATAGCAATGTTGCCAAGTATCTTAGCATTTTTCGAGAGACCAAAATCATTTGTTTTAGGAAACCTTTTGATAGCGTCATAGAGGGACTATGATCTTATTTTTGTTTTGTTTTGCCAAGATACTTCGCATGCGTAACATGGCCATTTTTGTTTAAGCAACCAAGTGGGTGAAACCCTAAGGGTGCTTGTGTGCAATGTCTTATTTTACATGCATTTGATTTGTCTTGTATTAGGTATTTTTCTATTTGTTTTGTTTTTTGGTCTTGTCATGCAAACCCTAGTCTACTAAACATGGCATAAATGCGATAAATTGCATAAATGTAAACTAAGCTATTACAACAATTATTATGAGAGGGGAGATACAAGTTTTTGAATGGGGATATTGCACAAAATAAACCCTAAAAATACTATTACAACCCAATTGAATATTGTGCGAATTAAATAAATGTACAAATATTTAAAATGCAATGCAAATGTATTTATGTAAAATGTTTTGTATTTGATTTTTGTATGAGAAAAATGATTTATTTAAGCTCTAAAAATAAGAGAAAAAATATTGTTAGTTTTTGAAAGGGTGAAACCATAAATTTTTTATTAAAGAAAATATATGTTCTATATTATTATTTTATCCATTTTTTGTACAAGAAAATAATAAATAATATTATGTACAAATATTAAAAATTAAAATATGTATGAAAATAAATATTTTATGTATATAAATAAAATAATAAAAATATTAAGTATTTTTTATTATTTACAAGTTATTTAAGAAAATAGAATATATTTGTCAAAATAAACTATTTTTATGTGAGAAAATAAAAAATAAAATAAAATAAAAGTGTGAAAATAAATAAACTATTTTTGGGTATTTTTTATCATTAGAAAAAATAAATGCAAGTAATAAAATAAAAATATGCAAGAAAAATGTAAAATTATAAGAAATAAGTCAGGGGGGTGCAAAAGGAATTCAGGGGTATGAATATCAAAACCAAAAAGGCCAGAAGCAACAAAAAGCCCAAGGCACAGCTTCGTCTCTGTCCTTCAGCTTCTCCTTCGCGCGCTTATGGTTCAAACCGGTAACTCTCAAATGCTTGCAGAAAAACAAAAACTTATAACATAAAACATGTAGCATTTAATCTCACGATTCCAACCATGTAAAATTTGTAACCTAACTCTCAAAGATCAGAGAGAAATTTGTCAGCCCTAATTCGTGACCTAGAAATTTCAGCGTTTTCAAACGACAAATTCTCTTAGCTCAGTTAAAATAAATGGAAAGTATGCATATGTACAGCTTCACCATGTTATAGACTACATCTTTCCTTCACAAATCGTGGCTTAAGGATGCCTAAATAGAGAGATAGAGTTTTGAAAAATACCTCCTTCAGCTGGATTTGGATATGACAATGTGGGGACTTTGAGTGAGGCCTGAGGATCGTGTGAGCTTCCTTGAACTTCCTTCAAGCTATTCATATGCTTAGATTGCTTTGTGGGTGGCTGAAACTCTTTGCACAAGTCAAGTTTCAAGCTCCAAGTTTGAAAATGGCAATGGCTGAAACAGAGCTTACAGAACCAGGACAAGGGCTTGGATAGCTTTGGTAGGATGTTTATGAAGTGTTTCAAGTATCAGGCCACAAAATGCACGAGCCAAAAATATATTGGCTATAGTTTTGCAGAAGCTGGGTGTTTTGGCAGAAAAATGAAGTTTTTCAGTTTAGGAGTCCTTTGGATGTCAAGCCTTCATGTTCTGAGTTGTGACAAGTTTATGGATATGTATATAATGGATACAAAGTCCACTCCTCAACAGATGTGCAAGCTTTTACCTTTTGGCCACTTTTCTTGTATTTGAAGAAAAGTGAAGTGACCAATGCAACCATGCTTGTACTGGCTAGTTTGAGAGCTGCAGAGAGTTGGTATGCATTGCTTGTGATCTGTGTAAATTTCTTGCACCAAAGGAACATGTCTAAGGCTCAAGGTTGATAAAGTTACAAAAGCTCACTTTATGAAAATGGCATTGTAACCTTTATGCTTAAAATGGAAATGTAACTTTGTACAATGCTTCAAAAGTGAAAATAAAACCTTTAACCTCTAAGTTTGAATTTAATTATGGAGTGTAGAATGATTTTAGGACCTGTAATGCAAGGTACAAGCATCATGGATCTGATTTGCAACTTGATACTTTGTGAAAATGGCTTGATCAAAAGTGACAAAATGCCAATTTCTCTCCTTCGATTCTCCCTAACCACAAATGATCTTGGAGATTTCTTGGACATTTTGGAAATCTTGCAATGTGCTCTATAATCCATATTTGAAATGAATTTTGAGATACCTCATGGAACTAGGTGAAAATGTCCATGAAGTTGGGTCAAAAACCTGCCTAAATTAGGGCAAATTTTCACTAAGTTATTTAGTTCATGGACCTATGTTCACAAATTCATCACTTGAGATCCAAGAATCTTTTGGGAAAAGTTTTTGAAGAAAAGTTGTAGATTTCATGGAGGACTACAACTTTCATGTTGGAAGTTTTCTTTGAATCAAATTGCATCATAGTAAACAAGTTGTGAAAAGTTGGGAAAAAATAAGGAAATTTCCATACTTAGAAAAATTCTAAGTTATGAAATATTTCAAATTCAAAACCCTAATTTTCAAAAATGGTTTTATTGGTCAACAAGATTCATATTTTGATATATCTTGATGAATTATGACCCTTGGCATTTGATTTTGACCAAAAAGTCAAAGTTTGACTTTTCAGTGTACAGTTGACTTTTGATCAGTTGACTGCAAAATTCATTTGTCAATCCTTTGAACTTGAGATCTTTTGAACCATGTAATTAGGTCAAGATGATGCTATTAGATCCTTGAAATAATGCTTGAACTCAATTGGTCATTGGCTAGGTTAAAAATCAGAAATTTCCCTTTCTCAGTCAAAACCCTAATTTTGACCATTTTGCCCTTTTGATGATTTGATCAAATTTCTTGAGGAGTTGTGATCTAAACTTGATCAAATGGTACATATGAGTCTAAAATATTGTTGTGGATCAAAAATCATGAATTTTTACTGTAAATTGGCCATTGTTGACTTTTTCCCCAATGCAGCTGATTTTCACGTCAATTGTCCAATTGACTGAGCAAAAATGTGATTCAAGGCTTGAAACTTAACATGAGCAATCTTAGGGGTCCAAGATGGTGTATGAAGGTCACATGAAGCATTGATGGTCCAAAAATCCTTGTGCAAACTCAAGCCCTAATTTTAGGTTATCAGTGCAAGATTAGGTGTCTTGAGCTGACCAGACCCTAATCTTGTCTTGAGTCCAAGAAGTCTTGTGAGGAAAATCTTGATAAATGAGAGGGCAAATTTTGGGGTACAACACAGGGTAACTGGAGGTTGAAGATGACCTACGTGTCTTCTTCAACCAATTAGAGCATGACAATTGAAATGTGGTGATTGGTCTGAATTTTGTGACTTCAGTGTGTACTTATTGACCATAGATCACCATACATTATCACTCTTGAGCCATTAGATGTATCAGTGTGTTTCAATGAGCAAGATCCAACGTCTCATATTATTTTTGGTTTATTTTATTTTACAATATTTGTTTTAAAATTTGTTTTAAATTCAAAAATGCATAACTCTCTTATCTTTTATTCAAAAATTATTAAAAATATATACAAAAATACTTTGAATTATTTCTGACTTTGTGAATATTTTTCCATATTTTTATTTTGATGTTTGATTATAATTTTTGTATTTTTTGCCTTATTTTAATTGTTTTAATAATACTTTTCTTGATTTTAAAATTCTAGAAAAATTATGGAAGGATCCAATGACCTCTTGACAAATATTGGTAACCTAAGTTTATTTTTATTTCAAATTTTACTATTTTGTACAGTTTTTGGTTTATTTTTATTATTTATTTGAATTTTAAAAAAATATTTTCTGACTTTAAAAAATTCTAAATTTTTTTGTCAACACTTGTTGATTCATGTTTGACCTCTGATATTTTTTTAGGATTTTTATTTGGTGTTTTAATATATTTTGTGTATTTTACCAATTATTTCCCTTTTATTAATCATTTAAATATTTTTTTATTGAATTTTATTTTATTATTTTTTGGTCCTGATTTGGATGTTATATTGGGACAAATTCCTCAACCTCATTGGATCTTGGGTGTTGATAGGTTGAAAAACCAAATCCACCAAAATGGATGAATGATGTTTGTTGTACCCCAAAATTTGCCCTCCCATTTTTCATAGAAGACACAACCCTAGGGTTTCTCGGATATTCAAGTTGGCTCAGAAATCGACCAGACAGATTCTCTTCTGTGGTAGTAAACCAGCAATTAGGGTTTTTTGCAAATTCTCAAAAAGAAAGTGAGTTTTCAAAGATCCAATTGGCCTTCATAGGTCTTCATGCTTCCTCGAGGTTGTATTTATGATTTCATCAAGCTACAAGATTTTGAGACGACTTTATCTGTTCATAGTCATATGTGATGTCGCTCACGGGTTTATCTTCAAAGAATCGGAAGAAATTTGAGTTTGGAAAACTTTAAAATTATCAAATCATCGCAAGGCATTTGATTGATTTTGAATTTTCTTAAAACGCATTTTACTGAAAAGATAATGTTTGTTCTCAGAGCATGATTTGTTTGGGACAAGAGATGGAGGTTAAGACTGTCATTTAGGACAATCAGGGTTGTGGGATCCAGGTTGACCAGATGATTTACGTCCTTAAAATATTTGTTTGGTTAGGGAATGGAATATACAGTGCGTGTTCGTTTGAAATGCAGTTACAAAGTTATTGGGATTACTTGGAATCTAAGTTACCAGACTGGAACATTTTATTTCAAATATCTTGATTGGGAATTTCGAAAATCAATTAGGATGCGAAGAGAAATTACAAGTTGTTATTGATAAAGGATTTCAAGTGACACCAGAATATTTTATGTTACAACTTACGATTTTCTCCAATTCCAAACATTGTTACAAAACAATTTATTCTTTTAAGTACTTTATGTTTTACAACTTATTGTATTTAAAGATGAATTGGTACAACTATTGGATATAATACAAGAATGATTTTTCTAAATTACAAAGAAAATCCAAATGATTGATTGGCCTAGGAGAATTAATCTATGTCTAAGTTTGTTTGAAGATTGAAGTCGTATCAAATTCCTTTGTTTATCTCCAAGACTTCCATGCTTGCCACATATTTCTTGCCTTCTTTGCTTTGTCATATCCCATTTTGCTCACATGAAAACAAGAGAAAGAAAAACATGGTTAGTGCAAATTATTTGGGCATGAACAAAAAAAATTTCAAAAGGTATTCATCATTAAGGTTTGCAATATGGAATCAGAATGTTGTTCAATTTATCACAATTTATTTCCCCTAATTGCAAATCACAAGAAGGTTATCCTTCTTGGTTCACAAAAAGAAAGAAGAAAAGAAATTCGCAAGCAAGCTGTCCAAACAAGCAGAAATTCGCAAGCAAACTGTCCAAACAAAATGCATTACAAACTGTCCAAACAAAATGCATTACAAACTGTCCAAACAAATGCATTACAAATCAAACAAACAGTAGCCTCACGAACCAAACAAACAGCAGCCTCACAAATCAAACAAACAGCATTGTCACAAACCAAACAAGCAGCATTATCACAACTGGACAAACAACAAACAACATCAACAAAAACGAGGCAGCAGTATGACAAATAGCTAAGATGCTAAGTCAAACAAAAACACTTTCTCAAGAAATCATCATTTTCCAACTGCAAACCTTTCAGAATTAGAAAAAAGGCAAAAGAGCAAATTGCTTTTTTCATTGTCATTGAGAGATAAGAGAGGAAAGAAGTCACCTATGCTATTGGAATTGCCCAAAATGCACATTCTGCAAAAGCCCTGCTACAAAAGAGGAGTTGCTGCAAACCCAAGAATCAAGAAAATTGCTAAAAAACAAAACCTGCTGTAAGCAAAACCTGTTGTAAGCAAAACCTGATGTAAGCAAAACCTGTTGTAGAGACCAAAGGCCAAGAGGCCACAACACTTTGAAGGGTCAATATAACAGAAGCGGGGCAATCCAAAAGGGAGAACGAAAAAACTGTAAGCCAGCATTATCACAAATCAAACACAGAAACTATCCTCAAGATCTCAAACACAGTAACCATCTGTAACAAAGTTTCAACTTCAAAACCAGATAAAAGCCTCAAACATCAAACTGTGAACAAAGCCTCAAAAAGTCCCAGACCTGTAACAAGCTTCACAACAAAAACCTGTAACCAAGCCTAAAACCCAAAACCTGTCATATCCAAGAAAAATCTAAAAGCAAAAAAACCTGTTAACCATCAAAACTCCCAAAAACTTGAACCAAACATCAAAGCAAAAAATTGTTAACCATTAACAAATCCAAAACCAAAACACAATAGCGAAACCTTAACAACAAAAACCAGTTAACCATCAAACAAAGCCTCAAAAAGTCCCAGACTTGTAACAAGCCTCACAACAACAACCACTAAACATCCTCAAACACAAAACCAGCAACATAACTATCACAAAACTCCCAAAACCAGTAACAAGCATAAAACCTAAAAAAAATGTAGCAAGCTTCCGAAATCCCCAACCTGTTAATCATCATCATTCAAACAAAGGAAACATAAGAGGTTACCGACAAACCAGTAAGGCCACGCTCTTCCCCTCGTGCAACTTCGGCCACCACTGAACACATTCTTCGTTCTCGCCTCTCCCTTTCTAAATCACAAGAAATTTTAAAGCTCCAACAGGTATGGATTCTTCCTCTTTCTCACACTTCCATAGACATATTTCCTGCATTTAAAAAGAGCAATTTTTTTTAGTTAACAGAAAACACAAAGATAGAAAAAGATCAGTGAAATCTTTAAGCTTTAAAAATGACAAGAATATCACATATTTTCAAAAGAATCGTTAAAACTTGATTATGGAGGCGATAGGTTTGTGTTCCGGCAACAGAGAGTTTCAGAGAGGTCAGGGATGAATCAGTTTCGGGTCTCTTAGGTTTAAGACCGAATTCAACACTTAGGGTTTCAAAGATGAAAATCATGGTGAGACAAAGAGGCAAAGAGCGATTTGTTCGCGAAATTAGAAAGGGACTGGTAGTGAGGATGTTTGGAGGGTTTCAACAAACGGAAGAGATGAACGAAGAAGTTGAACTAGCGGCGCCGTGTGAGTTACAAAGTTCCAAACCATAATTTTGTTTTTGTCCCTTAATCAGTAACTAAGTTTAGTTTAAGAAGCTTGGGCTTGGTTTTTGTTGATCTGTAGGCCCATTTCGTTGCTGGCCTCACCCCCCTTTGCCTGTTTTTATGTTACAGCAAATAAACACTCTTTTCTTTTGGGCCTCATCCCTAAATCCACCATAAGCCCATGCTGTTTTCTTTAGTTTATTTTCTGCTCATTCTTTTTTTTGTTATACAAAATGCCATTAACACTTAAAATATATTTTTTTATATAATTAATTTGAATTAGATTTTGTGATATTTTTTATCAATTTCTTTTTCTTTCTTTAATAAATTTTGTTTTAGATTTAATTGACTTAATAAAACACCAAAAAATGATAATTTAGTTTGTTTTCTTTCTTTAGATTTTACTTAAGTAAATGAAATACAAAAATAAAGAATATAATTTAATCAATAATTTTATTTTCTAGAATAGGTTTTACTTTTCTCTTTTCAAGTAAATACTTAACATTTCATTTCCATATTTTGTTGATTTTATTTTCATGGATTATCATAGCTTTAATTAAATCGCATAAAATTCAATCTGGTTGTATTGCTTGTTATTCGAACCTTTTCTATCACATTTGATTCATCCCCATTTGTAAAAAAATTGTACCCCCATTTCCGAATATTTTGTAATAGCGTAGAATTTCAATTCCCGCAATTTACTGTTTTCCTTATGTTGAATAGTAACTAGGCGTGTATGGTAAGATTCAAAAATCAATCGCTAGATGACCTAATCAAAGAATAAAATAACTTGAAACCAACACACTTTTTCACACGCGCAC
Organism: Vicia faba; assembly: GCA_948472305.1. Taxonomy (NCBI): domain Eukaryota; kingdom Viridiplantae; phylum Streptophyta; class Magnoliopsida; order Fabales; family Fabaceae; genus Vicia; species Vicia faba. The sequence goes on from OX451735.1 coordinate 1,231,355,733, forward strand.
CTCTAGGGTAACCTCGCTCGTTGCCTCGAAAATAAAATCATGTCCCTCGAATATGGGACGCTTTAGCAATGATCCTTCGATAAAAAAGAACGTAGTCCCTCGATGACCCTCGATGTTGCCTTCGATAAAACGATTTCGTCCCTTACAAAAATTGCTAAAGCGTCCCATAAGTTTCTTTCGATGGTTGTAAAATTGACCTGCACCTGTCCCTTCACATCCAGCGGTGGGGCTTCTTACCAAATCAATGGTAAGATAGCACCATTAAAAGGAGGGAGAAAAAAACAATTTAGGACCTTTCGAGTAGATATATTCGCTCTTAGTTACTCGCTTGCTCACGACAACAACTTTTTACACCTACATTTTCATTTCAAAACATTTTCAAAAAGACAAAACGTTTTGTATACGTTCTTATAGAGACGAGAACCATTGCAAAACATCTTTTCAAAACACTTTCCGAAACACGATTCACAAACACATCTTTGAACCACTTTTCAAAACAAAATTTTGTACGCATTCTTATAGAGACGAGAACCATTACAAAGAGATTTTTCAAAATACTTTCAAAGCCCACACCACAAGCACACTGTCAAATGAAAGCAAGTGATCTAAACGAGTAACTAAGAGCCCATGGAAAACCATGGATGAAAAGGGTGCTTGTTGTACCCCAAAATTTGCCCTCTAATATTCCTCAAAACATTGCAAGAAAAATCTCCAAGTGGCTCAAGGTTGCTCAAGAGTTGGTCAGACAAGCTATCTCTTAAGGCAGTCTACCCCAAATTAGGGTTTTGTGTTGCATCAAGATCCTTGAGTCCAAATGACCTAAAGTTATCCCCAATGTCCTAATATGCTCTCAATATCATCCATGTCAAATTTCAAGCCTTGCAGAGGAAGTTTTCCCAGTCAATTGCTCAAAGGGTCCAAAAATCGATTGTGCTAGGGAAAAAGCCAATTGTGACCTATAAACAGTCAAACTTCAAGATTTTTTGTCAACATTCACATTTTGAAGGATATTTCATCATTTTATCAAGGGTTGATAATGATTCATCGAGGAATGCTCAAAATTCCTCAAGACTCAAAAGTTGCTAAATTAGGGTTTTATAAGAAAAGTCAACTCAACTTTGACCAAGCATAACTTTCTCATACTTTATGCGAAATGACCCATACAAAGATCATTTTGAAGAGGATGCAATTTCCTACAATCCATATTCACACCCCAAGATCAAAAAATTCACTAACAAGAAGTTAAAAATTTGGACATTATAGGTCATTTTTGAAAGTCAACAAAAACACCTTTTTTCCAAAGCTTATAACTTGAGCATGGAATATCAAAATGATATCATACCAAAATGGTTGGTTAGAGGACATCTCAAGCTTTTTAAAAAGTAAAAGAACACCTCCAAAAGTTCAAAATTGAAGAAGTTATGCATTGTTGAAGTTGGACTTTTTTGCAAAATTGCCAAAAGTTAACTATCCACAAAACTTCAAATTTTGTCAAATGGGCCCATTGTTTTCCACTTGATTTGAGTTTGCACAGTTTCCCACATGTCCTAGCTTCATCCATGAGCCCATATTTCATTTTTATTATTTAGTTTGATTTTTTTATTGAATTTATTCATTTTAAATCAAATAAAATCATAGAAAATCCAAATAATTAATAACTCTTGATTTATTGATTGTTTTAGGCTTTGTTTACAGCTAGCATTACCATGGAATTCGTATCAAAGAAAATCATGTGCAAAAAGATTGAATCAAATCAAATTTGGAAAGGTTTAAAGTGGAGATCAAATCAAATTCATATGCATTGATATGGGAAGATTTAGTCCATATTTGTTACCCTAATACACTACACAATACATAAGCAAGCCAAAGGGGACGAGATCAGGGTGGGAAAGTGTAGAGAGAGGCAGAACAAGATTTGAAAAATTCACAAAAAAGCTTGAGATCGAAATCATAGTTAGAGGTGTCTTCAAGAGCTGAGACATATCCCAATCGCTTCCTGGGCATTCACTCAAGCCACCTGGATCCAAAGCAAGCTTGTTCAAACGTCCAAACACGCTGTAAGTGTCACGAAACATACCCCTGTTCTTGAATTCGGTTTGATCTATTCTTGCATCTATAACGAAAACTAATGGCATATTTGTGATCACAAGAGCATTTCCATGCTTTTTATATTACTCAATTGCATTTATCTGGCGTAGGAGAAGAACCACCATTGTTAGGGTTCGTTCCTTGTTTTTGGGCGTTTCTATTCCAGGTACAATTGAAGCACATAATGGACATGGTTGTGACCAGGAGGATGAGACGAACACAACCATGCCCTTGGAATTCATTTTTGGGGCATGTACATGATTTGGGAGATGGACATGCCTATAGTTACGGACTTCTGTCCGTTGGTATAGGTATTTGAGTTTTTAGCCATGGACGAGAGGTTAGGGATGATGTGTGGCGCCCCATCATTGGGCCACTCAAACCAAGCGCGCGTTTTTGTTATTTTTCTGGAAATTATTTCGTTTTTATATAATATTATTTGTTTGCTTTATAATAACAATTGAGTCAATATGGTGTAGTGGCAAGGCAAGCGTGCATTATCCTTCAGGACCTGGGTTCGAGTCCCAGGTCCCCCACTTTCTTATTAATTTTGTCTTTCAGGTATTCCTGTGCATATATTGGCTTGCATCTCACCATGCATCCTCGTGCATCCAAGAGACAGATGGCCAATGGCAAGATCTAATGGTTAGGGATGGAAGGACCACCAAGGCATTGGTCAACGCATGCATACTAGATTCCAGGAAGTCCAACAAGGCCAACGCTTTTGGGCCTACAAGATTGCTTCTTACACTCCCAATTCAGGCCCATACTCCCTTCTCCCTTTTATTTATTTCATTTTTGTTTTTATTATTTTTATTTAACTTCTAACCAATCACAAATTTCCTTTTATAAAATAAAATCACCAAAAAAATATTTTTATTCAATCAATTTTTAAATTTTATTTTTTATTAATAAATACTAATTAATTAATTTAGGTTTTAATTCTAGAATAATTTTAACCTATTTTGCAAATAATTAAAATTAATTAGATTTAATTAGGTTTTAATTACTAATTCAATTAATTTTATTTTCTTTCTTAATATAACAAAATCAAAAAATATGTCATAATTAATTTTTCATTTAATTAATTTATTTAATTTAATTTAGTGATTAATTTAGGTTATTTCTTTCTTAAAATAAAAAACAACCAAAAGATATTTTCTTTAACCAAAAGGGTCAAAACCCTAAACTCGCACTCGATTTAATTTCCCGCGCGCTTTACTTATTTTTATCCAATAATGTACTTGCTCCCGGATTGTAATAGTTAAATAGGACTTTTATTTATTTTTATCGCTTTATTTATTTTCAAAGGGTTTGTCTTTGGCGATGTAAATACCCGACGCCTTGTAATTTAAATTCTGCATTTTATTTCTGCAAATTATAATTGTTAGATGTTTGATAATAGGTTTGCGTGACAAGACTGAATGTTTTAACCTAAAATCAAATTATATCACCCTTAACATGTACAAAGATAAAAATAACTGAAAATGATACACTCGCACATGCGCACTCTTAGGGTACACCCCACTTGGTTGCCTTCGTACGCGGTCATTGAGTATAGGTCATTTTAGAGGTCGCCCTCTTGTATAAAAGATCATAGTCGCCTCGAAATGGTTGCCTCAGATATTGTTGCCTCAAACAAATGATCTAAGACATTAGGGTTACCGCTAAGGCATCCTAACATTGCTTTGGTGGCCGTAAGTCCCAAATTCGAATTGACCCTCAAACTCCAACGACGGTGCTACCTACTCATTAATAGTGGGATAGCACTGTCTAAAGGAAATTAGCATAGAACGTTTCCTTTTTCGAGTAGGTAGATAGTTCTTAGATACTTGATCTTTCAAAAACAAAATCTTTTTCACACTTACATTTTTTCGAACAAAGTTTTCAAAAACACTTCATACGCTCTTGAGGACAGAAGCAAGAGTTAAATCGAAGTTTTCAAACAAAAACTTTTTTTAAACCCACAAGCACAAAGAAAGCAATTTTGAAAATAATTGAGCAAGTACCTAAGAGCCCGTGGATAACCACAGATAGAAAGGGTCCTAATACCTTCCCTTTCTATAATCTACCCCCCGAACCCGAGAAATATCTCGAAAAAGGAATTTTTTCTATGCTTTTTTCCTCTCCTTATTGGATAAAATAAAAGTCGGTGGCGACTCTTGCTTACCGCGACATTTTGCAAAAACAAAAGCAAAACGCAAACCAGCATTCCAAAAAACAGTCAGTTCTTCCCACCGTATCACAGAACTGGCGACTCTGCTGGGGATAAAAATAAGTGGGATGTACCTTAGGAATAGTTCATAATGTTTTCAATTGCTTGACTTATATGCTTTATCTTTTTGGGTTTGAATCGGAGTTACTATAGATCCTAACCCGGATCTGGGGATACCCTTTAGGTAAGTAGCAATAAATTGTGAGGGAATTGTACGGCGTAGACTGATACGGTTGAAGCAGTAGCTATGTTGGTGTGGCACTTTAGTATGTACCGATATCCCTTGTGGAGCAACGAGGAGAATATGGGTCTGCTAAGGGGTCATTAAGCACCAACTGACCTTAGAACCTTTAAATTGACCAACTTGGCCATAGATCAGTAGCAGTATGCTACACTCATTGAGACTAAACTCTCACGATGATTCCGACCGCAAGAAAAGGTTGCTAAACTGGAATTATGACCGATCGAGGGTAGTCAGTGATATTGAGATCCTCTAGAACCCGGTTACTATTTTTAGGACAGGTTTGAACCAACTGAACTGAAAGAGGGTAGTACTTAAGCTCCTTGCCAGCCTGAAATCTAAGGGTTATCTGTGTGACTTGCTTGCCCTTACCATGTTTGATATTTGTGGATACTTGTGGTGTGTTTTCTATCATGACATCATGACATCATGACATTGCATGCATTTTGCATTGGACTAACCTATTTCAAAGACGGGAGGGATTCATCTTTGTTCTGTTTTGTAGGTCATGGCACCCATGTGTAGAAACACCATTCAGATCAACTTTGTCCAGATTCCCACTCAGCTTAAGGAATTGGTTGCAAAGGTTTCAGATACTACCTCCTTCATCAGAAGACATGGTCACCTTCTTGGTTTGGTCACCTCCAAGATGGATGAACAGATGATGAATGTCTTAGTCCAGTTCTTTGATCCACTGTACCATGGCTTTACCTTTCCGAACTACCAGTTGGTCCCCACTCTGGAGGAGTTCTCTGATCTGCTTGGTATCTCTATTCTGGAGCAGACCCTGTTCACAGGTTGGGAGAAGGTTCTTAGACCGGAAGAGATTGCTTCAGCCCTCCATCTGACAAAGGCTGAGGTAATGTCTAATTGGGAAGCTCATAGTGGAACAAAAGGCTTCTTGACTAAGTTCTTGGTTGGTAAGGCTAATCATTTTTGGGACAACCTAGACTTCCAGGCATTTGAAGACATTCTGGCTCTTCTCATATATGGTTTGGTGTTGTTTCCTAACTCAGATTCCTTCGTCGACGTGAATGCCGTAAAGATTTTCATATCCGGTAATCCTGTGGGGTCTCTTGGGTGACATTCTTCATTCTCTTTATGTCGGTACTGCTTGGAAGAGGGGAACCCTTATGTGTTGTGCGCCATTGCTGGCGAGGTGGTTTATTTCTCACCTCCCCAAATCAATGTTGAAGAACAAGGAAGGCATGGGCTAGGCCTATAGGATTATGGCTCTCTCTCATAATGACATCATATGGACTATTAAGGGCATGGAAGATGTGGCTATTATTGATCGCTGTGGGGAATACCCCAATGTTCCACTGATAGGAACCAATGGAGGAATCACCTATAACCCTTGTTTGGCCTTACGTCAATTTGGGCGAGCTAGGAGGGAAGGACCTCATGAGTTGCTAATGCCAAGTATTGTTTTTGATTTCCAAGGGTATAGTGACGAGCAACGCTGCAGGTTCATACAAGCTTGGGATAGAGTACGCAGGTCTGATCCACACGAGCTAGGTGTGAAGACTTCTCTTCTGATGGAGCCATATCTCAGATGGGTTCGAATCCGTGCCTAGAAGCTGGGAATGCCGTACGAAGCCGTCTTGCCTATAATTGTTGAAGTTGCTGATGAAGAAGGGGTTCCTCCTACCATCCTCCATCCATACATGCCTACTGACATTGGGGAATTAAAGAGATCGTGGATGCAGCTGAGAGAAGAGCGGGATACTTACAGAGAAAAGTATCACGATCAAGAGCAGAAGATTCAGAAGTTGACGAGGCAATTGGAGAATGAGCAGATCCTCAATGACTATGTCAGCACCAAAGGGAAACGACCATGGGAGCGCTGATGTCCTTTGATTATTTTTAAGTTTTTATTTACTTTTCAGTATTTCCTTTTTTGTAACGCCTTAAGGGCATTTGTTTAACAATTGAATTCAAAGTTTATTTAATAAAAGTGTGTTTCATTTTGGTTTACGAATTTGAATCTCTCGACGTCTTTGAAATCATATCATACGCATTTCATTCCATGCACCTCATGACAGGTACCCTTACAGGTTTTCTCATCTTCTTCGCTGTTTATTTCAGCATCATGTCTACTAAACCATCAACTGAACAAGCAATCAAGGCTCTGCAAGCTCAGAACGCCCAGTTCTAGGAATTGTTCATGAACCTGGCTACGGGTCAGCAAGATCTGAAGGCCCTTATCTTGAAAGAGAAGAAGAAGAAGAAGAAGAAGAAGAAGAAGAAGAAGAAGAAGACAGTCCTATTTAACATGGGTCACAGGTTTGGAAACAAGATACGAGATGAAGTTGATTTTTCCCACTCATCTGGAGGGGGAGAAAACCAAGAAGAAAGGAGGGCTCCTAGCCCTGTGGTTTCAGACAACGATATTGACTTCGACAAAGACCAGTATCCTCCGGCTGAGGATAGATATAAACAACTGGAAGACCAGTTGAGCGCGATGGAAGTTCAGAAAGTTCCTGGTCTGAACTTTGGAGACTTGGGTCTGTCATCTGGGGTGGTGATTCTACACAAGTTTAAAGCACCAGCCTTTGCTAAATACGACAGGGTTTCTTGCCCAAAACTGCACCTCTGTTCGTATGTTAGAAAGATTCAGCCATACACCGCCGACAAGAACCTCTGGATCCACTTCATTCAAGACAGTCTCTCAGGGACTCAGCTTGAATGGTTTTACCAGCTGGAAGGAGCTAGTATCCGTAATTGGGAGGATTTGGATGTTGCTTTCTACAAGCAGTACCAATACAATGCCGACCTTGCTCCCACGCGTACCCAACTCCAGGGTATGTCTATAGGTGCGGGTGAAGGTTTCAAAGATTATGCTCAGAAGTGGAGGGACCTTGCTGGAAGAGTGAAACCACCCTTGGCTGATAGGGAACTAGTGGATATGTTTCTGGGGACCTTGTCTGGTCCGTATTTCAACCATCTGATTGGAAGTTCTTCGTCCTGGTTTACGGAGCTGATTATGACCGGGGAAAGGATTGAAGCTGGTATCAAATCCGGTAAAATACAGAAGGGTGCTTCATCAAGCGTCGAGAAGAAGCCTTTTAAGAAGGAGTCAAGTGTTTTTTACAGTGAAAAAAGCCAGAATAGACCTGAACACCGCCAAGCTATTAATGCGGTTGTTATATCAAGACTTGTTGTTGCTCCTCAGCGCAAGAATCAGCCAAGGGCCGAAAGGCCACAAAGACAATTCACTCAGCTTAACATGACGTTATCTCAGATTTTGCCGCAGTTATTGAAGACCAACTTGGTGATTCCGAGGGAAGCCCCGAAGAATCCCAACACAACATCACCGATGTACGATCCGAATGCCCACTGTGCTTTTCATTCTGATAGCTCGGGGCATGATACGGATAACTGTTGGGTCTTGAAGAACAATGTACAGGACTTGATTGATGCTAAGGAGATTGAGTTTGAAGCACCTGAAAGACCTAATGTTGTGACTGCTCCTATGCCCAAGCATGGAGTGAATGCTCTAGATGAAGACTCGTTTATGGTTTCTGTGAAAGACATTGTTACTCCATTGATGACTATGAAGAAGAACCATTTGTTAGCCGGTTTATTTTCGGGTTGTAACGAAGGTTGTCGTATGTGTTCCGTCCTACCTACCAGTTGTCATCTTTTGAAGTCAGGAATCCAACGCCTGCTGGATAATAAGGAAATTATGTTTGAGAAGACTTTTGTTCCTTTGGTTCCTACTAAAGAAGTTGCTATAATCACCATTTTCGACAATTCTTCCAAGGCTTCCTCGAGAAATCCTGTTAGAATTACATTTTTTCCAAGAATTGCACCATTGATCATCACTGTTCCTGGGCCTATCCCCTATACATCCAATAAAGTTGTCCCATGGCACTACGGGGCTGACGTGTACTATCACGGAGTTAAGCAATACTTGAGTACTGAGGAGGCTGATACTGACGTCAGCAACATTGTTGGGTCTAGTAAAGTCCCGTAACGGAAGACTTTTCTCCCCTGAGATCTCTCCACCAGTTGTGCGAAAGCCTGTTGTTATTACACCTGCCAGTGTACCTGATACTGTCCCTGTTCAAGTTCCAATTCTTACCCCTGTTGCCGAGTCATCTGACACTCGAGGCAAACGGACCACTGATGAGCCTGTCCGGATGGAGGCACCGAAGACGATTACTGTTGAAGCCTTTAGACAAGAGATGGAAGAAATTTTGAAGATCATCAAAAAGAGCGACTACAATATAGTCGAGCAGCTAGGGAAAACCCCATCCAAAATATCTATGTTGTCACTGTTGATATGCTCAGAAGCCCATGCCAAGGCTCTGATTGCTTTCCTGAAGACTGCACATGTACCGCAAGAAACATCAGCTGATCAGTTTAAAGATTGTGTGGCTAGTCTGACAGCAACTAATGGGTTGGGTTTCTCTGACGTCGACTTGACTGTTAAGGGGAAGAATCACAATGACGCTCTGCATGTCTCCATTGAATGCAGGGGCACTACTCTTGCTCACATATTGGTGGAAATTGGGTCAACGCTAAATGTTTTACCTAAGAAGGCACTAGACCGTTTAGACTGTGAAGGGTTGGAGCTGAAGCCGAGTAACATTATAGTCAGAGCCTTTGATGGGTCCAAGAGGATGGTACATGGAGAAGTGGATATTCCGATCAAGGTTGGTTCTCAGGTTTTTGCATCTACATTCTATGTGATGGACATTCGGCCATCTTATTCTTGTTTGTTGGGTCGTCCGTGGATCCACAAAGCTGGGGCAGTAACCTCAACGCTCCACCAGAAGCTAAAGTACCCAGTGAAAGGGAAAATTGTGACAGTACAAGGAGAGGAGGAGTACATGGTGAGCCACCTCAACTCTTTCCGATATGTAGAGATGGATGGGGAGTTCATTGAAACCCCGTTTCAACATTTTGAAGAGGTTCCCCATATGCTGGCATCAACTGAAATTGTTTTTGAAGATCCTCCAATGAAGATGGCTTCCTTCAAGGATGCCTGGGCTGTTGTCGAGAAAGGTGGGTGTGCAAATTGAGGCCAACTCCCTGATTTTGCACATAAGACTAACAAGTTTGGTTTGGGTTTCACTGCAGAAGCTCAAAGGGTTGTTCGGAATGCATGGATCGGAAGACCTCCCCTGTTTATCAGCAATTCAGGAGTAAATTCCATTGAAGACGATGTTGAAGAATCTGAGTTTGACAGTTGGATCTACCCCACTCTCGATGGTGGATTAAGCAATTGGACGGCAAAGGACTTCGTCCCAATTTCTTTTGTTACCCAGTAATGAGACCTTTTGTTTTGAATTTGTAACAGGCAATGTTTTAAACTTTACGGCCCGTTGTCTTACCCGGGGCATCGTGGCTTCATTTGTAAGGGCTTTATGTGTGTCATCTACATATATCATTAATAAAAGCATTGGACGTTTCTTGCATTTCAAATTTTGCGCTACTTGTTTTTCTTTTATTATATATTGCAAAACAGCTATTTTACACACACTCACATATGCAGGTCTACATCCACTCTGGATCTCACTGGTAACGACTCTGCTACTGCCAGTTATGACTTCGAAAGTCCGATCAACTTAGTCGAAGACGAAGGTGAAGATGATTGCGAAGTTCCTGGTGAACTTGTAAGACTGCTACTTCAGGAAGAGAGGGTCATACAGCCGCATGAGGAGCCCGTGGAAACAGTAAATCTGGGTACAGAAGAGGACGAGAAAGAGGTCAAGGTTGTTAGAACAAAGTTTGAATCTACTACCCTAAGTTTAAGTTTTGATGATAACAAAATGAAAAGATATATTAATTATGTGATTCATGTATGAACTATTTGCTACCTAAAATATTACGTTCTGTTGTGCAGAAACTCTGATAGGTATCAGCAACAACACACTTAATCAGCATCAGAATATTGGTCCTTAACATCAGCATCAGAAGATGCTATATCAGAATACCAGAATCAGAAGAATAACTCACGCGTATGCTGAAGCTTGATGAACAAAACTGCGCTCAACACTCTGATAAATACAACAACAGTTCATCAGCACTTAAGCAGAGTCAGAATGAAGCCAAGCCAGAACACGCTTTAAGTTGCAACCGTACTGTGCATTGAAAGCAAATTATTACCAACGGCATCATTCCAGACAAGATCTGCTCAATAAGGAAAGTTTTTTATTGGCATTGAATCAAGATTATTGCTCCAACGTTCAACAATCTCAGTGCTATATAAACAAGACAATGAAGATTGAATTGGCTAATGCTCTACATCATATTACACGCCTAAAAGCTAATCATCATCTTCCTTCTTTCAGTTTGCTAAACGCTTCACAATTTCTCACTCAGTACTTTAGCAATCTAGTTTCATAAGCTTAAATTGTGTAACATCACAGTTGTGATACAGTTTTGTAGAAAACATTCACACACCTAGTTTTATCTTCTTTGTAAGAAAGTGTTTCCTTGACAAACCGGGTTGTGGTTTGCATCAAGAAGGCTTTAGCAGTTGTTAAAGCAGATTGTAATATTCAGTTGAATATAGTGGATTAAGACCTCGTTGGAGAGAGGCGAAATCACCTTGACGGGTGGACTGGAGTAGTTTGAGATTAAACGAACCAGGATAAAAATATCTTGTTCATTGCATTAATTTTCAGTTTTACAATTCAACCCCCCTTCTTGTGTTTTTCACTTCTTCAATTGGCATCAGAGCGCCTGGTTCTGAGCTAAAACACTTAACCGTGTCAGTACAAGATCCAGCGTCAGAAAAACACAATGGCAGGAAATTATTCTCACACCAGCAATGAAAACCATGAGGACAGAGACAGATTCAGCGAGAAACCTCCAGTCTTTGATGGAGAAAACTTTGATTACTGGAAAGACAGAATTGAAAGCTTCTTTCTGGCACATGATGCTGATCTGTGGGATATGGTGACAGATGGATACACGCACCCTGTGAATGCAAGCGGTCAGAAGATTGATAGAAAAACAATGACTGACCAACAAAAGCGTGACTTCAAGAATCACCACAAGGCCAGAAGCATCCTTCTCAGCGCCATCTCGTATGCTGAATATGAAAAGATCTCCAACAGAGACACAGCAAAGAACATATTTGACTCACTCAGAATGACCCATGAGGGTAACGTTCAGGTCAAAGAAACTAAAGTTCTGGCGCTCATTCAGAAGTATGAGGCGTTCAAAATGGAAGAAAGTGAATCTATTGAAACAATGTTCTCAAGATTCCAGATTCTGGTAGCTGGTCTCAAGGTTCTGGACAAAGGTTACTCTATTGTTGATCACATCAAGAAAATCATCAGAAGTTTACCCAAGCAGTGGAGGCCAATGGTTACAGCTCTGAAGCTAGCAAAAGATCTCAACAAAATTTCTCTGGAGGAACTTATTAGCTCCCTCAAAAGTCATGAGATAGAGCTAGAAGCTGATGAACCCCAGAAGCAAGGTAAGCCTTTAGCATTAAAATCTAACAAAAAATCTGAGTCTAAAGTTTTGCAGGCAGTTGAAGAAACATCTGATGGATTCTCATCAGAAGAAGACGAATTCTCCCTCCTCTCCAGAAGAGTGAATCAACTGTGGAAGCAGAGGCAAAGGAAGTTCAGGAATCCCAGAAGATCTGATCAGAACGAGTCTTCTTCCAGATACAGAAGGACGGATTCTTCCTCTAGATACAGAAGATCTGAAGGCTCCTCAGGAAGCAGAAAGCCAAACACCAAGGACATCATCTGCTATGAGTGCAATGAGCAAGGAAACTACAAGAGTGACTGCCCAAAGCTTCAGAGGGAAAAGCCCAAAAAGAAGTTTGGAAGAGAAAAGAAGAAAAGTCTCATGGCTACATGGGATGAATCTGACTCGTCTGAAGCTGACTCAGAATCAGATGATGAGAGAGCAAACATAGCTCTCATGGCTAACATTTCAGAAGATAGTGAAGCTTCTGAATCAGACTCAGAATCAGATACTGAAGAGGTATTTCCTAACTTTGCTGTTAATTTTACCAAGGCTGAACTTGCTGAAAGCCTTAATGAAATCCTGGAAAGGTATCAACAGATTAGAGTTAAATTCAGAGACCTGAAAAGGAATCTTGAATCTGACTCTAATAAGACTGAGAGTCTTAAATTGGAGAATTCTGAGCTGAGAATTAAAATTTCAAAATTAGAAAATACTTTACAAAACTCTCAGAAGGAACCAATTTCTGAAACTCCCAGCAACGCTGATGAGATCATCAAGGAGTATGATCACAGTTTCCAGAAGTTCCTTGCTAAAAGCATAGATAGAAGCAAAATGGCTTCAATGATCTATGGAGTTAGCAGAAACGGCAGGAAGGGAATAGGATACCAAGGTAAGGTTCCTACACCAAAGAATGTCATGGACTTAACCATTAAACACACTCCTCTGAATTCACATTTTGTGTATGGTCACACACATGATATTAAATACACTAGCAGTAAGTACTCTGTGAAACCAAAATTCAACCAGAGTTTTGGTAAATCTAACAAATCAGGACCCAAGAAAATCTGGGTACCTAAGGATAAAATAATACATGTTGCAGATATCTTTAGCAGCAAGTCAGAAACACCAGTCATGGTACCTGGACTCTGGCTGCTCGCGACACATGACGGGAAGAAGGCATATGTTCCAAACCCTGGAACTTAAGCCTGGAGGCCACGTTGGCTTTGGAGGCAATCAGAGGGGAAAGATAATTGGCTTTGGAACTGTAGGTAATGGAAATCTTCCCTCTATTAATAATGTTCTGCTAGCAGATGGATTAATGCATAATCTGTTATCCATAAGTCAATTAAGTGATAACGGTTGTGATATAATCTTTAATCAAAAATCATGTAAAGCTGTTAGTCAGAAAGATGGGACTATCCTGTTTAATGGAAAGAGGAAAAACAACATTTACAAAATCAAACTTTCTGAACTGAAAAGTCAGAATGTAAAGTGCCTTCTGTCTGTAAACAACGAGCAGTGGATCTGGCACAGAAGATTGGGGCATGTTAGTATGAGAAGAATATCTCAGATTAACAAACTCAATCTGGTCAGAGGACTTCCTAATTTGAAGTTCAATTCAGATGCTCTGTGTGAAGCATGTCAGAAAGGCAAGTTTGCAAAACCTTCTTTTAAATCTAAAAATGTTGTTTCTACCTCTAAGCCATTAGAACTTCTGCACATTGACTTATTTGGACCAGTTAAAACTGCTTCAGTCAGTGGCAAGAAGTATGGGTTAGTAATCGTAGATGACTATAGCAGATGGACATGGGTAAAGTTCTTAAGACACAAGGACGAGTCACACTCTGTGTTTGTTACCTTCTGTAACCAAGTTCAGAATGAAAAGGATCTTAGAATCGTTAAGGTCAGAAGTGATCATGGTGGAGAATTTGAAAACAAAGATTTTGAGTCATTCTTTAATGACAGAGGCATTCTGCATGATTTCTCTTGTCCTAGAACTCCCCAACAAAATGGAGTTGTAGAACGAAAGAACAGAACATTGCAAGAAATGGCCAGAACCATGATCAATAAGACAAACGTTGCTAAGATCTTCTGGGCAGAGGCAATAAACACAGCGTGCTACATTCAGAATAGAATCTCAATAAGACCTATTCTGGAAAAGACTCCATATGAATTGTGGAAGAACAGAAAGCCCAACATTTCATATTTTCATCCATTTGGATGTACCTGTTTTATGTTAAATACAAAGAATTATTTGAACAAGTTTGACTCTAAAGCACAGAAGTGTATTATGTTAGGATACTCTGAACGCTCAAGAGGGTACAAAGTATACAATACAGAAACACAGATTGTGGAAGAATTAATCAGTGTTCGTTTTGATGATGAGCTTGACTCTGAAAAGTCAAAGCAGAATGAAGTTTTTGCAGGTATGGAAATTGAATTTACAGGTTCTGAAGACAAGTCATCAGAAGCTCTCAACACAGACACTCCTTCAACATCCGAAAGGAGCACTGCTAGCAATCCTACAACAGCTGCTGATCAACCTCAGAAGAGATTACCCAGAAGCAGCTTGGATCACCCAGAAGAGACTATCTTAGGAAGAAAGGAAGATCCAATCAGAACAAGAGCAAGCTTCAGAAACTCTGAAGAAACCCTCATGGGACTTGTGTCTCTGATTGAACCTTCTTCTATTGATGAAGCACTTCTGGATAATGACTGGATTCTGGCAATGCAAGAAGAGCTGAATCAATTCACTAGAAATGACGTATGGGATCTTATTCCCAGACCAAAAGGATTCAACGTCATTGGAACAAGATGGGTATTCGGAAACAAGCTAAATGAACAAGGTGAAGTCATCAGAAACAAGGCACGACTGGTTGCACAAGGTTATAGTCAGCAAGAGGGGATAGACTATACAGAAACCTTTGCCTCAGTCGCTAGGTTAAAATCTATCAGACTTTTAATTTCATTTGCTGTTAATAGAGGCATCACTCTGTATCAGATGGATGTCAAAAGTGCATTCTTAAATGGTTATATAGAAGAAGAGGTTTATGTGCACCAACCCCCTGGGTTTGAAAATACAAAACATCCAGAACATGTTTTTAAACTAAAGAAGTCACAATATGGTCTGAAACAAGCTCCCAGAGCTTGGTATGAAAGACTAAGTAACTTTCTGTTAGAAAATGAATTCACCAGAGGGAAGGTGGACACTACTTTATTCTGTAAATCAGTTAAGAATGACATCTTAGTCTGTCAAATTTATGTTGATGATATTATTTTTGGTTCTACTAATCCTTCTCTTGGAAGAAAATTTGCTAAGTGTATGCAGGCAGCATTTTAGATGAGCCTCATGGGGGAACTAAAATTCTTTCTAGGAATTCAGATCAATCAAACTCCAGAGGGAACTTACATTCATCAGAGCAAATACATCAGAGATCTTCTGAAGAAATTTGACCTCTTAGAATGTAAGCCATCAAAGATTCCAATGCATCCCACGTGCATTCTGGAAAGAGAAGAGGTAAGCAAAAAGGTAGAACAGAAAGTCTACAGAGGTATGATTGGTTCTCTCCTTTATCTGACAGCTTCAAGACCTGATATATTATTCAGCGTATGTATTTGTGCTAGATTCCAATCAGATCCTAGAGAATCTCACTTAACAGCTGTTAAGCGAATTTTCAAGTATCTGAAAGGTACTACTAATTTGGGTTTGTTTTATAGAAAATCTAGTGATTACAGTTTAGTAGGCTACTACGATGCTGACTTTGCTGGAGACAGAGTGGAGCGTAAAAGTACTTCTGGAAGCTGCCAGTTTCTGGGAGAAAATCTGATCTCTTGGTCCAGCAAAAGGCAATCAACAATTGCGCTATCAACAGCAGAAGCTGGGTACATAGCAGCAGAAGGATGTAGCACACAAATGCTCTGGATGAAAAGTCAGCTTGAAGACTTCCAGATTTTTGAGAGTAACATTCCTATACTCTGTGATAATACTTCTGCTATTTGCTTAAGTAAGAATCCTATTTTACATTCTAGAGCTAAGCATATAGAAATAAAACATCACTTCATTAGGGACTATATTCAGAAAGGAATTTTGAATTAAAAATTTATAGATACAGACCATCAATGGGCTGATATCTTCACTAAACCCCTTTCTGAAGATAGGTTCAATTTCATTCTGAAACATCTCAGCATGAAAATCTGCCCAGAGTGAAAATGTTTTAATTCCATATATTTATCTTCAGAATGTATTTGTTTTACTGTGAACTTCTGATCAATCTCTTTTCAGAAAGATAGAACATGCAGATTGTATCAGATGCTAGTCTAAAGATCTGAGAGTCTAAGCTCAAGGATAGACGTGCTGATCACTAAATCAAACAAGTGTCATCCAATCATCAGCAAATCTCTGAAGCAGAACGCGTGCATGCTTCTGAGAAGGCAAAATGCTGATTGGGTGCATTGAGACACATGTCTGGTAACCGTTTTAAGTATCTTTCTCAAATCCCCCAAAATCAGCAAGCATTAATTGAAAGTAATCATGTCTTTTAAAACGTAATCATGATTTTATTTCTCTTTCTTGAAAACGTTTACACTTTCAAAATATTCTGAAACCTATTTAAGCACGTTAACCTCTCACTTTAATCTTTTACAGTTTCTCATTATTTCTCAAGTATTCTCTGCATTTTTCTGTGTTCATCTCTCTCAAACCCATTTTCTCAGTTTTTCTCAAAATCCCTAAGTGTGAACATGGCAACCTCCAGCAGTGCTTCTGCAGGTTCTCAAAAGAAAGCATCATCTGAACAGTATCAAGTTCCATTCAGAACACTCCTCACTCCAGTGAAGAATCTTGAAGTGTTATCTGAACTGATTATTGATTTTGGAAGTCTGAAGGAGAATGGCTTTGACTTGACAGAATAAGTTAGGGCACAGAAATGGGAAAGGTATTTTGACAGGTTGGTTGGACCAACTTTTCCAATGTTAGTCAAGGAGTTCTGGATTCATGCAACTGCTTCAACGCATCAAGTTACCTCCTACATAATGGGGAAGAAGATTGTGATCACTGAGGATCACATAGCAAGGTTAATTGGTTACAGTGGTGGTGGCGTCCGCTGTATTGATATGGCTGAGAGATGTGCTGACGTGGGTGTCATAGCAGAAAGGATTTTCACCCTTGGGGTGCCCAGCAGCAATATCAAAGATCTGAACCAACCTCAACCAGAAGTTACACTGAAGAAGACGAAGAAAAGGAAGGCCCCTTCAGAAGGAACATCCCAGCAGACACCCAAGAAAAGAGGTAATTTATCTGCTGCTTTTGTTTTAAATTCTTCTACTATTCCAACATCAATCCCATCTCCAACTTCTCATAGAATCTCAATCCCCATCCCAACAATAGATGAAATCGAACCAGAAGATGACCCTTCTGAGGCACTACAACTCAGAAGACCCCGAACCAAACATCCCAAACCAACAATTTCAACAACATCAGCAATTGACAAAGTGCTGTCTGACATTGATCAACACACCTTTGATCACCCCTCCAGTAATCCAAACTCTGAACCACAAATTGTCCACTCTCCTCAACCAGAACAACCTCTCTCACCCATTCCAGAAGAACCACATATCCCTGAACAACCAGAAATTCCTCCTCCTTCTCCACAACCAGCAATTCCTTCTCCCTCTCCTCAACCAGAAATTCATCCACCATCACCTCAACCATCACCTCAACCTGAGTTTCATCACTCTGAGACTCCAACTCCTCCACCTTCTGAACCTCACTCTCCTCAATCCTCTGAACCACAACCTCTGGCATTCCAGCTGCCATGTGGAACAACAGTAACCATGGCCCAGCTGCCATCCTCGCCAGAATCTACACCACCAAACACTCCCAAAACCCCAAACAGTCCAATCATTATTTCTGACTCTCCCACTCCATCTCCAAAACAAACAGCTCCCAAGCAAACCACCGAAAACCCCAGCAGGACCTTCATAGATTTAACAATCCTTGACCGTCTTGCTGATCTGAAAAATAAAATAGCCATTCCAAAACCAAAACAGCCAGATGTTGGCTCTGGTATTATGAATTTTGAAACAGGTTTGCAGCAGTGGATTGCTTCTCTGAAGCAAGTCTGTCCTGGAATGATTGATCCAGCTGCCTCTGACCAGCTCTGGTCACAACTCAGAATTTGGGTACGTGCTGAAGCCCTCAAGTTGTAGGATATCAACTATGAGCAGGCACAATAGAACTTCAGCAAGCTGCTGAAGGAAGTTGAAAGTCAGCTGCCACAGGAAGACGTGCTCCTTCTGGATAGTGAGCCATGGTCTGAGAAGCGTCCAGCGCCAATCGTGCAACCAGAAGAAGACAAGACTATTCAAGCTGAAGCCAGTCAAGCTGAAGATGTTGCAGGAAGCTCTCAGAAGCTCCCTGCTTCCGATGTTTCTCAAGCTGCCTTGGACAGGCAGACTCTGGAAGAGCTAAAGCTGAATGACATTCGTCTGCAGCAAAGGATGGATGAAAATGACCAGAAGATGAAAGAAAGGATGGATGTGTAGGATAGCAAGATAGAAACAGTAGTCAGCATGGTGCACAAGCAGAATGAGACTGCTGATCAGATCAAAGCCATGCTGGAGAACCTGTTCACACGCCTTCCTCCCCAACCTTAGATTTTCATTCATGCCATTTTCATGTTTTCTTTGCTTATTTGCTGCATTGTTTTGTTTGATTCTGAATATTTTAATATGACAAGTTTTTCTGCTCTAAATGTTTTAGCACATCACTTACACTTTTTGATTGCTGACAAAAAGAGGGAGAACAAGAATGATATTTTTGTTAATAACGGATTACTAAGACAGAAATTCTCAAACATTCTAACTCCGATATACTTGAATATGTTTGTTTTTGCTTAAGTCTACAGGTACAAGAATGCTCCATGATATTCTGAAGACTAAAGCTCTGATACTCTGACCCAAAGCAAAGCTCTGACTCTGATCTGAAGCTCTGCTCTGACATTCTGATCCAAAGCTTCTGATAGTCAAAACTCTGATATTCTGATGTTCAAAGAAAGGCAATAAAGATCTGATCCTGAAGAACTCTTGGAATTAAAAAGGGAAGTAATAAATTCAGGGGGAGTATCTCTCAACTCTTATATATCTTTATCCCTTATCTTTGATAACCTCTTACTTTGATACATCTTATCATTTAGTTATCTCTGATACTTTTTCACGTTATTTTCAATTAAAAATATCTAGTTTTTGTCATCGTCAAAAAGGGGGAGATTGTTAGAACAAAGTTTGAATCTACTACCCTAAGTTTAAGTTTTGATGATAACAAAATGAAAAGATATATTAATTATGTGATTCATGTATGAACTATTTGCTACCTAAAATATTACGTTCTGTTGTGCAGAAACTCTGATAGGTATCAGCAAGAGCACACTTAATCAGCATCAGAATATTGGTCCTTAACATCAACATCAGAAGATGCTATATCAGAATACCAGAATCAGAAGAATAACTCACGCGTATGCTGAAGCTTGATGAACAAAACTGCGCTCAACACTCTGATAAATACAACAACAGTTCATCAGCACTTAAGCAGAGTCAGAATGAAGCCAAGCCAGAACACGCTTTAAGTTGCAACGGTACTGTGCATTGAAAGCAAATTATTACCAACGGCATCATTCCAGACAAGATCTGCTCAATAAGGAAAGTTTGTTATTGGCATTGAATCAAGATTATTGCTCCAACGTTCAACAATCTCAGTGCTATATAAACAAGACAATGAAGATTGAATTGGCTAATGCTCTACATCATATTACACGCCTAAAAGCTAATCATCATCTTCCTTTTTTCAGTTTGCTAAACGCTTCACAATTTCTCACTCAGTACTTTAGCAATCTAGTTTCATAAGCTTAAATTGTGTAACATCACAGTTGTGATACAGTTTTGTAGAAAACATTCACACACCTAGTTTTACCTTCTTTGTAAGAAAGTGTTTCCTTGACAAACTGGGTTGTGGTTTGCATCAAGAAGGCTTTAGCAGTTGTTAAAGCAGATTGTAATATTCAGTTGAATATAGTGGATTAAGACCTCGTTGGAGAGAGGCGAAATCACCTTGATGGGTGGACTGGAGTAGTTTGAGATCAAACGAACCAGGATAAAAATATCTTGTTCATTGCATTAATTTTCAGTTTTACAATTCAACCCCCCTTCTTGTGTTTTTCACTTCTTCAAAGGTCGGTGCAAATCTGGAAGCTAGTGTTAAGCAACGGTTGATTCAGATGCTGCTAGATTATGTTGAGATCTTTGCATGGTCTTATGAAGACATGCCTGGGATGGATACTGATATTGTGGTTCACCAATTGCCTACCAAGGAAGATTGTCCTCTAGTAAAACAGAAGTTCCGCAGAATGCGCCCGGAAATGTCTGAGAAAATCAAGGCTGAAGTTATGAAACAGTTTGATGCCGGTTTTCTAGCAGTTACTTCTTACCCGCAGTGGGTTGCCAACGTGGTTCCTGTGCCGAAGAAGGATGGTAAATTTCGAATGTGTGTTGACTATAGGGATCTGAACAGGGCTAGCCCCAAGGATGATTTCCCGCTGCCTCATATCGATGTTCTGGTTGACAACACCGCGCAGCATAAGGTCTTCTCCTTTATGGACGGTTTCTCCCGTTATAATCAGATTAAAATGGCTCCCGAAGACATGGAGAAGACAACTTTTGTTACTCAATGGGGTACCTTTTTCTACAAGGCCATGCCTTTTGGATTGAAGAATGTTAGGGCAATGTATCACCATGCCATGGTCGCTTTGTTCCATGACATGATTCATCATGAGATTGAGGTATACGTCAACGATATGATTGCAAGATCCCAGACCGAGGAAGAACATTTGGACCACCTTCAGAAGTTATTTGACAGGTTGAAGTTGTACAAGCTGAGGTTAAACCCGAACAAGTGCACCTTCGGGGTGAGATCTGGTAAGCTGTTGGGTTTCTCCATAAGCAATAAAGGTATTCAGGTGGATCCTGCAAAGGTGAAGGCTATGCAGGAAATGCCAGCTCCCAGAACAGAAAAAGAAGTCAGAGGCTTTCTGGGACGTCTGGATTATATTGCTCGATTTATCTCACACCTGACTGCTACTTGTGAGCCAATCTTCAAGTTACTGAAGAAAGATCAAGTGGTAAGATGGAATGATGAATGTCAGGCCGCTTTCGAAAGGATCAAAGAATATCTACAAGAGCCACCCATTCTGATGCCTCCAGTGGAAGGGAGACCTTTGATTTTATACTTGACGGTACTCGACAACTCAATGGGGTGCGTGCTGGGGCAGCATGACGAGTCTGGCCGAAAAGAGCATGCTATTTATTACCTTAGCAAAAAGTTTACCGGTTGTGAGACCTGATACTCGTTGCTTGAGAAAACTTGATGTGCTTTGGCATGGGCTGCTCGCCGGCTGAGACAGTATATGCTGACTCACACTACTCTACTGATATCAAAGATGGATCAAATCAAGTATATTTTCGAGAAGCCTGCCTTGTACGGAAGAATAGCAAGATGGCAGATGATCTTGACTGAGTATAATATCTAATATACGACCCAAAAGGCAATCAAGGGAAGTGTGTTGGTAGACCATTTGGCACATCAGGCAGTGGATGATTACCAGTCTATGAACTTTGAATTCCCGGATGAGAATATCATGTTGGTAACTGACTGTGAAACACCTGGACCGGATGAAGGACCTGAAGAGGGATCCCGATGGTCTATGTACTTCGATGGGGCTTCAAACGCTTTGGGTAATGGCATTGGCTCCGTGATCATATCTCCTAAAGGCTCTCATACTCCGTTCACCGCCCGACTATGTTCCAACTGCACCAACAATATGGCAGAGTATGAAGCATGCATCATGGGTCTTCGAGCAGCAATTGACCTAAGGATTAAGTTACTAAGTGTCTTCAGAGATTCCGCTCTCGTGATCTGTTAAATCAAAGGCGAGTGGGATACGAAACACCCAAACCTTATTCCTTACAAAGAGTATATATTGACGTTGCTTCCCCACTTCGAGGAGATAACCTTTGAAAACTTCCCTAGAGAGGAGACTCAGTTGGCGGACGCGCTAGCTACGATGTCTTCTATGTTCAAAGTCAATTGGGACAACGAAGCTCCCCGGATTATCATTGAAAGGTTGGATGAACCTACACATTGTTGTGACGTTGAGACTGAAGAGGTAACAGAAAAAACTTGGTTCCATGAGGTGAAGAGGTATCTTGAAGCTCAAGAATACCCCGAGGGTGCATCTGTTAATGATAAGAAGTTTCTGAGGAGGTTCGCGGCAAAGTTCTTCATCAGCAATGGCATCCTTTACAAGTGTAACCATGATTCGACCTTACTACGATGTGTGGATAAGAACGAGGCAGAAAGGATCATGACAGAATTACATGATGGCACTTTCGAAACTCATTTTAGTGGACATACCAGGGAAAATAAAATCCTTCGGGAAGGATATTTTTGGTCCACGATGGAAGCCGAATGTTATCAGGATTCTCGGACCTGTCACAAGTGCCAAGTCTATGCTGATAAGGTGCACATACCTCCAGTTCCTCTGAATGTCTTGACCGCTCCGTGGCCTTTTGCAATGTGGGGAATTGATATGATCGGCGAGATCAGACCTATAACATCTAACGGACATCATTTCATCTTGGTAACAATTGATTACTTTACGAAGTGGGTTGAAGCAGCTTCCTTTGCTACGGTAACCAATAACGTCGTGGCACGGTTCATTCGGCACAATCTGATTTGTCGATATGGTGTACCAGATAGGATCATTATGGACAATGGTACAAATCTCAACAATAAGATGATCACCGAACTCTGCAAGCAGTTCAAGATACAGCATCATAACTCTTCTCCCTACCGGCCGAAGATGAATGGGGTTGTTGAAGCGGATAATAAAAACATTAAAAAGATTGTGCAGAAGATGACGGTGACATACAAAGGTTGGCACGATATGTTACCATTTTCTCTTCATGGGTACCGTACCTCGGCGCGGACGTCAACAGGGGCAACACCCTATTCCTTGGTATATGGCATGGAGGCAGTCTTGTCCAGTGAAGTTCAGATACCCTCTCTTTGGATTATGAAGGATGCGGGTTTGAGCGAAGATGACTGGATTCAGACCCGGCTTGATCAGTTGAACTTAATCAACGAGAAAAGACTTACTGCTATTTGTCATTGTCAGACGTACCAAAAGCGGATGATCAAGGCATTTAACAAGAAAGTTAGATGACAAGACTATCAAGTTGGGGATCTGGTGATCAAGCGCATCATTTTGCCTCAAGGTGATCCCAGGAGCAAATGGACCCCTACCTACGAAGGGTCATTTGTGGTTAAGAAAATTTTCTCAGGAGGAGCTATGATTCTAACCACCATGGATGGTGACGACCTTCCTCACCCCGTCAATGCAGACATAGTGAAAAGATACTACGCATAAACAAAGACCCGCTAGGTCGACTGGCCTAGGCAAAAATAAGGGCTTTCCGGCGAACCAAAAGGGTTCGGGCAAAAATAAGGGATGAAAATAAAAAAAAAACTGTACACCCGCAAGCCAAAAACCTGAAAAGGCGGCTTGGGAAAAAAGGGTATCCTGGTGGACTGAAAACCCTAAAGGGAGGTCCAGGAAAAAATTAGGGATCAAAGTGTAACACTATGTCTCATTGGATCACCTTGCGACCAGACTTTGGTATCAACTATCAAGCTCGGATGGCACTAATCAATCTGATCTACCTTCAACCAGTAGCAAAGTGAGGAGATGCTCGAGGACATAAAGGCAATAGAAAAGTTGGAACCCAATGGGGTTATTCACATAGCTGTTTTGTTTAGTTTTTCACAAATTGTGTAAATGCTATTTGTCCGGCGGCGTTCTTTTACCAGGACGTCAGCCTCTTGTACAAAAACGCCTATTTACAGGCCAAACTTCAAAAATCAATACAATTCATTTTCATAGAAATTTCAAGTTATTTTTCCTTTATCTGTTTTGTTTTGCAAAGAACATCCAATGTTCATTTTTTATATATGCACTTGACATTAATTACTGCTCATAAATATTTACGTGCAAAACAAAAGATGATTACTGGTAATATAGGAAATAGGGGCAAATAAGAATTGTCCAAACTGTACAGTTGCTCTGTCCACCAGGTACAAGGTAAATTCAGTCGAAGAACATGGTTGAAGTGCATTCACTCCCCACAGAGTAAGACAGTAATGTTAGCTCTCCCCAGCTGAGACTCACATATGTGAATAAATCGATAATATCCTCCCCAAACAGAGTCATTTACCATTAGCACTGAAAAGTATTAATATTCCCCAGCGGAGTATAAGAATATTCCCCGACAGAATACAAAATATCCTCAGTGGAGTTTGAAATTTTTCCCAGCGCGATCTGAAGAAGCTTCCCCAGCAGAGTTTGGAGAATCATCCCCAGTAGACTTTGGAAAATTATCCCCAACAGAGCTCAAAGGATTATCCCCAGTGAAGTCGCAACTGAAAGATCATCCCCAACAAAGTTTCTTTCCTTTTTCAAACAAGAAAGTCAATCCCCAACAGGATTCAGTATCACCAGCAACGGTAATTCATCCCCAGCGGAATTTATTGGTGGAATCCTCAGCAGAACGTCTCTTCCCCACAGAGTGATCTCCTCATCAGTTTATTCCCCAACGGAGTTATCCTCTCCTGCAGGTTTATTCTCACAATCAAATTCATGTGCCATCCTCAGCGGAAACAAAGAATTCAACTCTTTTCTCCAACAGCTATCCGGGATTTATTTCCCCCAGTTAAAAGCATTACATTTCCATACATCATGACACATGCATATATGCATCATACAACACAATCTCATTTATTTTGAGAACATCATTGCTTGACATATATCATGCATTACATACAGCTAACCTTTACCTTTCAGGAAGAATGCAGTTAAGTTCAAAGCTATGAAGCTTTTATCTCAGTCGAAGTGCTGACCGGTTCTTAAATCTCAACTGAATTATCCCCGGTTGAATTACAGATATGGTTCTAAATCTCGACAATTTTCCTGCGTCGAAGTGTGGACGAGTTCTTAAATCTCAACAGAATTATCCTCGGTTGAATTACAGACGATTCCTAGATCTCGATGAAGATGTTTCCCTCATTCGAAGTATTGACCGGTTCTTAAATCTCAATTGAATTATCCTCGGTTGAATTACAGATAAGGTTCTAAATCTCGACAATTTTCCTCCATCGAAGTGTGGACGAGTTCTTAAATCTCAACAGAATTATCCTCAGTTGAATTACAGACAGTTCCTAGATCTCGATGAATATGTTTCCCTCAGTGGAAGTGTTGACCGGTTCTTAAATCTCAATTGAATTCTCCTCAGTTGAATTACAGATAAGGTTCTAAATCTCGACAATTTTCCTCCGTCAAAGTGTGGACGAGTTCTTAAATCTCAACAGAATTATCCTCCGTTGAAGTACAGACAATCCTAGATCTCGATGAAGATGTTTCCCTCAGTCAAAGTATTGACCGGTTCTTAAATCTCAACTGAATTAGTCTCGGTTGAATTACAAATAAGGTTCTAAATCTCGATAATTTTCCTCCGTCGAAGTGTGGACGAGTTCTTAAATCTCAACAGAATTATCCTCGGTTGAATTACAGACAAGGCCTAAATCTCGATGAAGTTGTTTCCCCCCAGTTGAATTATGGACAAGTTCTTAAAACTCAGCAGAGATGTTCTCTCAGTTGAAGTACAGGCAAATTCCTAAATCTCAACAAAATTTAGACTTCCCCAGCAGAATCTTCTACAACAACAGGTATACAAGTTCTCGCTAAGGAATCTCTTATGCGATCGACACTCCTGCAGATGGCATCTTTAAGCCCATCCTCCCGCCAGCAACCTCCAAATGGCATCTTTAAGCCCATTCCCGACATCACAAGGCTGATACCACTTCATGCGAGTGCAAATTTCTAGGCACTCTAGTGTTCAATCATCTTCCACCTTCGGATCACGAAAGGCTTAAAAGCCAATATGCATCCTCAGGTTTAAGAAGATTGAACAGGGGCAGTTGTTGTACCCCAAAATTTTCCCTCTCATATTCCTCAAAACATTGCAAGAAAAATCTCCAAGTGGCTCAAGGTTGCTCAAGAGTTGGTCAGACAAGCTATCTCCTAAGGCAGTCTACCCCAAATTAGGGTTTTATGTTTCATCAAGAACCTTGAGTCCAAATGACCTCAATTGATCCCATATGTCCTAATATGCTCTCAAGATCATCCATGTCAAATTTCAAGCCTTGTAGAGGAAGTTTGCCCAGTCAATTGCTTAAAGGGTCCAAAAATCGACTGTGCTAGGGCAAAAGTCAATTGTGACCTATAAACAGTCAAACTTCAAGATTTTTTGTAAACATTCTCATTTTGAAGGATATTTCATCATTTTATCAAGGGTTTATCATGATTCATCAAGGATTGCTCAAAATTCCTCAAGACTCAAAAGTTGCTAAATTAGGGTTTTGTAGGAAAAGTCAACTCAACTTTGACCAAGCATACCTTTCTCATACTTTATGAGAAATGACCGATACAAATATCATTTTTAAGAGGATGCAATTTTCTACAATCCATATTCACACCCCAAGATCAAAAAATGCACTCACAAGAAGTTACAAATTTGGACATTATAGGTCATTTTTGAAAGTCAACAAAAACACCTTTTTGCCAAAGCTTATAACTTGAGCGTGGAATATCAAAATGAGAATAGACCAAAAGGGTTGGTTAGAGGACATATCAAGCTTTCTAAAACGTCAAATAACACCTCCAAAAGTTCCAAATTGAAGAAGTTATGCATGGTTGAAGTTGGACTTTTTTGCAAAATTGCCTAAAGTCAACTATCCCCAAAACTTCAAATTTTGTCAAATGGGCCCATTTTTTTCCACTTGATTTGAGTTTTCATAGTTGCCCACGTGTCC
Organism: Vicia faba; assembly: GCA_948472305.1. Classification (NCBI taxonomy): domain Eukaryota; kingdom Viridiplantae; phylum Streptophyta; class Magnoliopsida; order Fabales; family Fabaceae; genus Vicia; species Vicia faba. The sequence goes on from OX451735.1 coordinate 1,231,382,694, forward strand.
TAGCTTCAGCCATGAGCCCATATTTCATTTTTATTATTTAATTTGATTTTTTATTGAATTTATTCATTTTAAATCAAATAAAATCATAGAAAATCCAAATAATTAATAACTCTTGATTTATTGATTGTTTTAGGCTTTGTTTACAGCTAGCATCACCATGGAATTCGTATCAAAGCAAATCATGTGCAAAAAGATTAAATCAAATCAAATTTGTAAAGGTTTAAAGTGGAGATCAAATCAAATTCATATGCATTGATATGGGAAGATTTAGTCCATATTTGTTACCCTAATACACTACACAATACATAAGCAAGCCAAAGGGGACGAGATCAGGGTGGGAAACTTCAGAGAGAGGCAGAACAAGATTTGAAAAATTCACAAAAAAAGCTTGAGATCGAAATCATAGTTAGAGGTGTCTTCAAGAGCTGAGACATATCCCAATCGCTTCCTGGGCATTCACTCAAGCCACATGGATCCAAAGCAAGCTTGTTCAGACGTCCAAACGCGCTGTAAGTGTCACGAAACATACCCCTGTTCTTGAATTCGGTTTGATCTATTCTTGCATCTATAACAAAAACTAATGGCATATTTGTGATCACAAGAGCATTTCCAAGCTTTTTATATTACTCAATTACATTTATCTGGCGTAGGAGAAGAACCACTATTGTTAGGGTTCATTCCTTGTTTTTAGGCGTTTCCATTCCAGGTACAATTGAAGCATATAATAGACATGGTTGTGACCGGGAGGATGAGACGAACACAACCATGCCCTTAGAATTCATTTTTGTGACCTGTACAGGATTTGGGAGATGGACATGCCTATAGCTACGGACTTTTGTCCGTTGGTATAGGTATTTGTGTTTTTAGCCACGGACGAGAGGTTAGGGATGATGTGTGGCGCCCCATCATTGGGCCATTCAAACCAAGCGCGCATTTTTGTTATTTTTCTGGCAATTATTTCGTTTTTATTTAATATTATTTGTTTGCTTTATAATAACAATTGAGTCAATATGGTGTAGTGGCAAGGCAATCGTGCATTATCCTTCAGGACCTGGGTTCGAGTCCCAGGTCCCCCACTTTCTTATTAATTTTGTCTTTCAGGTATTCCTGTGCATATATTGGCTAGCAGCTCACCATGCATCCTCGTGCATCCAAGAGACAGATGGCCAATGGCCAGATCTGATGGTTAGGGATGGAAGGACCACCAAGGCATTGGTCAACGCATGCATACTAGATTCCAGGAAGTCCAAGAAGGCCAGCGCTTTTGGGCCTACAGGATTGCTTCTTACACTCTCAATTCAGGCCCATACTCCCTTCTCCCTTTTATTTATTTCATTTTTGTTTTAATTATTTTTATTATTTTTATTTAACTTCTAACCAATCACAAATTTCCTTTTATAAAATAAAATCACCAAAAAAATATTTTTATTCAATCAAATTTTAAATTTTATTTTTTATTAATAAATACTAATTAATTAATTTAGGTTTTAATTCTAGAATAATTTTAACCTATTTTGCAAATAATTAAAATTAATTAGATTTAATTAGGTTTTAATTACTAATTCAATTAATTTTATTTTCTTTCTTAATATAACAAAATCAAAAAATATGTCATAATTAATTTTTAATTTAATTTATTTATTTAATTTAATTTAGTGATTAATTTAGGTTATTTCTTTCTTAAAATAAAAAACAACCAAAAGATATTTTCTTTAACCAAAAGGGTCAAAACCCTAAACTCGCACTCGATTTAATTTCCCGTGCGCTTTACTTATTTTTATCCAATAATGTACTTGCTCCCGGATTGTAATAGTTAAATAGGACTTTTGTTTATTTTTATCGCTTTATTTATTTTCAAAGGGTTTGTCTTTGGCGATGTAAATACCCGACGCCTTGTAATTTAAATTCCGCATTTTATTTCTGCAAATTATAACTGTTAGATGTTTGATAATAGGTTTGCGTGACAAGACTGGATGTTTTAACCTAAAATCAAATTAGATCACCCTTAACATGTACAAAGATAAAAATAACTGAAAATGATACACTCGCACATGCGCACTCTTAGGGTACACCCCACTTGGTTGTCTTTGTACGCGGTCATTGAGTATAGGTCATTTTAGAGGTCGCCCTCTTGTATAAAAGATCATAGTCACCTCGAAATGGTTGCCTCGGATATTGTTTCCTCAAACAAATGATCTAAGACATTAGGGTTACCGCTAAGGCATCCTAACATTGCTTTGGTGACCGTAAGTCCCAAATTCGAATTGACCCTCAAACTCCAACGATGGTGCTACCTACTCATTAATAGTGGGATAGCACTGTCTAAAGGAAATTAGCATAGAACGATTCCTTTTTCGAGTAGGTAGATGGTTCTAGATACTTGCTCTTTCAAAAACAAAATCTTTTTCACACTTACACTTTTTCGAACAAAGTTTTCAAAAACACTTCACACGCTCTTGAGGACAAACGTAAGAGTTAAATCGAAGTTTTCAAACAAAAACTTTTTTTTAAACCCACAAGCACAATGAAAGCAATTTTGAAAATAATTGAGCAAGTACCTAAGAGCCCGTGGATAACCATGGATAGAAAGGGTGCTAATACCTTCCCTTTCTATAATCTACCCCCCGAACCTGAGAAATATCTCGAAAAAGGAATTTTTTCTGTGCTTTTTTCCTTTCCTTGTTGGAGAAAATAAAAGTCGGTGGCGACTCTTGCTTACCGCGACATTTTGCGAAAACAAACGCAAAATGCAAACCAGCATTCCAAAAAACAGTCAGTTCTTCCCACCGTATCACAGTGCTAATACCTTCCCTTTTCATAATCTACCCCCCGAGCCCGAGAAATAATCTCGAAAGGTCTTTCCTATGATTTTTTACCTTTCCTTTTGGATAAAAGAAAAGTCGGTGGCGACTCTTGCTATCCGCACAAATGCGATCGAAACGAAAAACATCAAGTCAGTTCTCCCACCGTATCACAGAATATGCGACTCTGCTGGGGAATATTATAAAAGTGGGATTACCTTAGGGTTAGATCACATTTACTTGCCTTCTTTGATTTGTATGATTTACATTTTGTTCTTTTGTTTGGGCTTGCTTTAGATCCTAACCCAGATCTGGGAATTACCTTTTAGGTAAGTAGCAATAAATTGTGAGGGAACTGTACGGCATAGACCGATACGGTTGAAGCAGTAGCTACATTGGTGTGGCACTTTGGTTGGTACCAGTATCCCTTGTGTTGAATCGAGGAGAATACGGGTCCGCCGCTTGGTGCCATGAAACACCAACTGACCTTAGAACCCTAATTGAACAAACTTGGCCATTAGGACGTAATGAGATAGTCGGTTTCGGTGTAAAGCTGAAAATTGGTTGATACTCGATACTACACTCATTGAGGCTAGAGTTTTGGGATATCTCGGCCGCAAGAAAAGATTGTTGTGCTGAGACAATGCCTAAGAGAAAGGTCAGTGATATTGAGATCCTTTAGAACCCGGTCATTATTTCTAGGACAAGTTGAGCCAACTAAAACTTCAAGAGGGTACTTACCTACAAAACTCATGCAAGCCTAAAACATAGGGATCTGTTTTTTGTGTGTGTATATATTTGCTTGTACATAAACATCATAAACATCATCAACATCATATGCATGCTCACTAACCATTTCAAGGATTTAGAAATTTATCTTTGTTTTTGTTTTGTAGGATATGAATTCTCTCTGAAGAAACACCATCCGAATCAGCTTTGTAAAAGCACATCCTCAACTTTAAGAGCTAGCTTCAAGAGTTCCTGGGGATTCTCCTTTTACCAAGAAGTATGGTCGACTCCTCAGTTTGGCTACATCCAACTTCCAAGAAGAGATGATGTGTGTACTATTCCAATTCTTTGATCCTGTACATCATTGTTTCACTTTTCCGGACTATCAATTGGTACCTACACTAGAAGAGTTCTCTCTACTCTTAGGGGTGCCCGTGCTTAATCAGATACCGTTCACCGGTCTAGAAAGGATTCCAAAACCTGAAGTCATCACCGAAGCTTTACATGTGAAAAGGGTCGACGTCATAGCCAATTGGGAGACAAGAAGTGGGGTTAAAGGTTTTTTATCTAAGTTTCTATTGGAAAAAGCTCGTCCATTCTGGGATGACATGGATTTCCAAGCTTTCAAAGACGTGCTAGCTCTCCTCATTTATGGTTTGGTTCTATTTCCTAATTCGGACCAATTCATAGACGTTAATGCCATCAAAGTCTTTCTCTCTCCCAATCCTATACCCACCTTGCTAGGAGACTTCTTGCATTGCTTTCATACCCGTACCATGAAGAAAAGAGGTACCCTTTTGTGTTGTATCCCCCTACTCGCTAAGTGGTTCACTTCACACCTGCCTCAGTCAGCATTGAAGAACGAGCAAAGATTGACTTGGTCTCAAAGGATGATGTCTCTCACTCACTCTGATATCCGTTGGTGCTCAAGATCTTTGGAAGATATCTCTATCATTGACCGCTGTGGTGAGTTCCCTAATGTACCTCTGCTAGGTATTAGGGGAGTTATCACCTACAACCCATGTTTAGCTCTTCGGAAGTTGGGGTATGCCCGAAGAGACGGCCCTCATGAGATGCTCATCCAGGGTTTGGTCTTCAACTACGACAAAGAAGATCAAGGTTATCGTCAGAGGTTTGCACGTGCTTGGGGAATGATGAACAAAGTGGACAGTAGGACTTTGGGACACAAAAAATCTATCCCTCTAGAGCCTTACCTTAAATGGGTACGGGCTCGTGCCCAGAGTCTCTTAATGCCTTACCCTTCCATCCTTCCTGTCATCATTGAACCTGTTATCGAAGGAGACGTCCCATACACCGTTCTTCATCCGGACATGCCCACCTCTCTCGAAGACTTGCAGAAAGCTTGGATTCAGTTGAAGGAAGAACGATACACCTTTGAAACCCAGTACTACGCCAGTGAGAAGAAGGTTCTGGAGCTCACCAAACTGCTTCATGAAGAGAAAAATCGGAATACCTACATTTCTCCAAAGAGGATGCGTTCGGTCTTTTTGTCTTGAGAATTTGTGTTGTATTTTATTTCTTTCTTTGTAAGCCCAAGGAGGCATGATGTATTCGAACTTGGCTTTATTTAATATGACGTGTGTTCTTTTTTGGTTTGGACAAGTTTAAATCTTCTAAATTTCCTAGAAATCATTTGCATATTGCATCTTCATTCATCATAACATCATACAGGTTTCTCATAACAGGTCGCCTTATCCTTCTACTGTTTATTTTAGTGAGATGGATGTTGAACAGACGGTGAAAGATCTTCAGGCGCAGAATGCCCAGTTTCAACAAATGCTCATGGCTCTGACAAAAGGGCAAGAGGAGTTGAAGACTCTGCTAGCCAAAGATAAGAAAAAGAAAACGAAGAAACCTACCGGAGTTGTGATCATGGGAAGAAGGTTTAAAGGACAGACCAGACGAACCATGGATTTTGCAACATCATCGTATGAAGGAGATAACCGAGGGGCCGAGATCCAAGAATTGAATGATGACCCAGCATCCGAAGGAGGGGAAGAGCCTGATTACTCTGAGGAGCAATATCCTCATGTTGATGATAAATACAAACAGCTAGAGGATCGTTTGAATGCCATGGAGATTCAGAGAGTACCCGGTTTGTACTTTGAAGAATTAGGACTCATCTCAGGGGTTGTCATCCCACAAAAATTCAAGGTCCGAACCTTCACCAAGAATGATGGTATCTCTTGCCCAAAACTACATCTGAGGTCATATGTCAGAAAGATTCAGCCCCACACGGCTGACAAAAATCGGTGGGTGCATTTCTTCCAGGAGAGCTTATCGGGGACTCAGTTGGATTGGTTCTACCAATTAGAAGGGTCCAATGTCCGTAATTGGGAAGAGTTGGATGCCGCTTTCTACAAACAGTATCAGTATAATGCTGATTTGGCTCCGACTAGGACACAATTATACAGTATGTCTATGGGAATAGATGAGGGTTTCAAAACATATGCTCAAAAATGTAGGGATCTCGCCGGCAGAGTCCAGCTCCCTCTATCTGACAGAGAATTAGTGGATATGTTCCTTGGCACCTTGTCAGGACCATTTTTCAATCACCTGATTGGGAGTTCTTCATATGGGTTTACCGAATTAATAATGACTGGTGAGCGGGTTGAAGCCAGTATAAAAAGCGGGAAAATTCAAAGAGATGCATCCTCAAGTTTGGTGAAGAAACCTTTTGCTGGGAAGAAGGAAGCCAGTGCTGCGTATGATCATAGGAATCAAAACAAAATCGGCCGTCATCCGGAAGTAGGGGCTGTTATGATCTCTAATCCTGCGCCAAATCAACAGCGAAATTATCAGCGCAAACCAGAAGCGCCCATGAGACAATTTACCCGGATTAACATGATCATGTCTCAAGTTTTGCCACACCTTCTAAGGACCAATCTGGAAATTTTAAAGGAAGCTCCCAAAAACCCTAATACGGCTTCTCCTCGCTACAACCCGAATTCCCGATGTGCCTATCATTCTGGAAGCCCGGGGCACGATACAGATGATTGTTGGGCCTTAAAGAATAAGGTGCAAGACCTTATCGATGCGAAGGATCTTGAATTTGAGTCCCCAGAAATGCCTAATATAATAACAGCACCAATGCCTAGACATGGCCAAGGTATCAACGCCATTGATGATGATCGTTTTGTTTCCTCCGTGAATGACTTGGTTACTCCTCTGTTAACCGTTAAACAAAATCTACTGCAATCCGGCTTGTTCCTAGGTTGTGATGAAAATTGCCACCTTTGCAAATCTCTGCCGAATGGTTGTTTGTTACTAAAGATAGGCATCCAGCGCCTAATGACTAGTAAAGAAATCCTATTTGAAAAGCTACCTCTTGTCAAAATCTCTTATAAAGATGTTTCGATAATCACCATTTTCGACAATCCTCCCAGGGCCTCCACCAAAAGACCCGTCAGGATTACACCTGCTCCCAGAATTGCACCATTGATCGTCACTATGCCAAGACCAATACCATACTCCTCAAATAAATTTGTTCCCTGGAGTTATGAGGCTGATGTTTATTACTACGGCGTCAAGCAAGATCAGTTGGCTGACACAAATGAAGTTGTGAGAGATATTGATCCTGATATCGGTAACATCACTAGAACCAGAAAAATAACAAGAAGTGGAAGAGTCTTCTCACCTAAGATTTCTCCAAAGACCGTTGCTACTCCTGTGATCATCACTACTGCCACTCCTACCGACACCGCCAGTGATACTCCCGATGTTGTCCCTACTGCTAATACCAGGGGCAAAGAGGCTTTGGTTGAGCCTGCCCAGGCAAGAGAACATCCTGAAGTCATCCTTGAAGCTTCTAGAAAAGAAATAGAAGAAATCCTGAAGATAATCAAAAAAAGTGACTACAACATTGTAGAACAATTGGGGAAGACCCCCTCGAAGATATCATTATTTTCCTTACTTTTGTGCTCCGAAACTCACGCCAAAGCCTTGGTAATGTTTCTTAAGACCGCTCATGTGCCCTAGGAGACCTCCATCGACCAATTTGAAGACTGTGTGGCCAGTCTAACTGCTGATAACGGATTGGGCTTTTCCGATGCTGATTTAACCTCTAAGGGAAGGAAGCACAATGATGCCTTGCATATTTCCATTGAATGCATGGGCATCACACTTGCCCATGTTTTGGTGGATACCGGTTCATCATTGAATGTCTTGCCCAAAAATGCCCTCGATCGGCTGGATTACGAGGGACTCATCTTGAAACCTATCAACATCATAGTGAGGGCCTTTGATAGTTCTAAGAGGACAGTACACGAAGAAGTTAGTATCCCCATAAAAATTGGGACTCAGACCTTTGACTCAATTTTTCATGTGATGGACATCCGCCCTTCGTACTCTTGTCTATTGGGTCGACCCTGGATCCATGGTGCTGGTGTCGTCACTTCCACCCTACACCAAATGCTAAAATACCTGATCAGAGGGAAGATTGTTACGGTTCACGAAGAAGAGGAATACATGGTTAGCCATTTGAACTCTTTCAGGTATGTTAAAATGGATGGTGAATTCATAGAGACTCCCTGTCAGAACTTTGAGCAGGTTCCAGCAACGATCGCAGCAACCAAGTCTACTCCAAAGGTCCCAGAGATTACCAAACCTCTGCTAAAAATGGCTTCTTTGAAAGACACTCGAGCAGAAGTTGAAGAGGGAGGATGTACTATCTGGGGTCAGCTTCCGGATATTCCCTACAAGTCCGACAAATTTGGGTTTGGGTTCACTTCAGAGGCTCATAAAACTGCTCGGCATTCTCGCGCGGGGGGACCACCTCTGCGTATCAGCAATCAAGGAGTCAACGCATTAGAAGATAGTGATGGTAGCTGTGACATGGATGAATGGATTTTTACAACTATCGGCGGAGGGCTTAATAATTGGGAGGCGAAGGATTTCATTCCTATTACTTTTATTCAAGAGTAATTGTCTTTTAATGTTTTCAGGCTTGTAATATTTAAACAATTCAGACTCTTCTTTAAACCTTGTGTCTTACTCGAGGCACAATGGTCCATCTGTAAGGGTTGTCACTTCATTCTCATATGTCATTAATGAATCATGGACGTTTTTTACATCAAATTTTGTTTTCTTTGTCTTTTCTTTCTTTCATTTTATTTCTTTCAAAGGTAGTTGTGTTCTTACACACACTCACATATTGAAATTGCAGATCTACGTCCACTCAGGATCCCAGGGGTAACAGTTCTGATATGGCCAATTATGACTTTGAAAATCCGATCTACCAAGCCGACGACGAAGGTGAGGAAGATTTTGAAGTGCAATGAGAATTGGCCAGGTTGTTGCAACAAGAAGACAGAGATATTCAGCCTCATGAGGAACCGTTGGATACAATCAACTTGGGTACCGAGGAAGATAAAAAGGAAACCAAGGTGGGTTCCAATTTAGAGCCGAGTGTCAAGGAACGTCTGATTCAGCTGTTGCACGATTATGTTGAGATCTTCACCTGGTCATACAAAGACATGCCAGGACTGGATGCAGACATTGTGGTACATCGTCTGCCTACAAAGGAAGATTGTCCCCCAGTATAACAGAAGGTTTGTCGTATGAGGCCTGACATGTCGGAAAAGATCAAAGCAGAAGTTATGAAGCAGTTCAATGCTGGATTTTTGGCTGTCACCTCTTATCCCCAATGGGTGGCCAATGTTGTCCCTGTACCCAAGAAAGATGGTAAAGTGCGGATGTGTGTGGACTACAGAGACTTAAACAGGGCAAGCCCCAAAGATGATTTCCCACTTCCTCACATCGACATCCTGGTTGACAATATGGCACAACACAAAGTGTTTTCCTTCATGGATGGCTTCTCGGGCTATAACCAAATCAAAATGGCGCCTGAGGATATGGAGAAAACGACTTTTGTTACACAGTGGGGCACTTTATGTTATAAGGTCATGCCATTCGGACTGAAGAATGTTGGGGCAACATATCAACGCGCTATGGTAGCTTTATTTCATGACATGATACACCATGAGATGGAGGTCTACATAGACGATATGATAGCCAGATTGCAGACGGAAGAAGATCACCTCGATCACTTACAGAAGCTGTTTGAAAGGCTGAAGAAGTACAAGTTGAGATTGAATCCAAACAAGTGCACATTTGGAGTACGGTCTGGTAAACTCTTGGGTTTTTTCGTCAGCAACAAGGGTATTGAAGTTGATTTTGCCAAGGTTAAAGCGATACAAGAAATGTTGTCTCCTCGTACTGAGAAAGAAGTTAGAGGATTCTTGGGACATCTGAATTACATAGCCAGGTTTATTTCTCACCTGACAGCTACTTGTGAACCAATCTTCAAACTCTTGAAGAAAGATCAAGTAGTCAGATGGAACGACGAATGCCAAGTTGCTTTTGACAAAATCAAGGAATAACTGCAAGAACCTCCTGTGTTCTTGCCACCTGTCGAAGGAAGGCCATTGATCTTATATCTAACTATTTTAGAAAACACAATGGGGTGTGTGCTGGGGCAGCATGACGAGTCTGGCCGAAAAGAGCATGCTATTTATTACCTGAGCAAAAAGTTTACCGACTGTGAAACAAGATATTCACTGCTCGAGAAAACTTGTTGCGCTCTGGCATGGGTTGCTCGCTGGCTGAGACAGTATATGTTTACCCACACTACTTTGTTGATATCTAAAATGGACTCGATAAAGTACATCTTTGAGAAGCCTGCTCTTTCTGGGAGAATAGCAAGATGGCAGATGATCCTGACAGAATATGACATACAGTATACTACCCAGATGGCTATAAAGGGCAGTGTATTGGCTGATCATCTTGCTCATCAATCTGTAGAAGACTATCAGTCCATGAAGTTTGATTTCCCAGATGAAGACATCATGACGTTAGACAACTGCGAAGAGATCAGACCATATGACGGACCTGAACAAGGATCCTGATGGACCCTGTTCTTTGATGGGGAATCCAACGCACTTGGTAATGGTATCGGCGCCATACTCATATCTCCAGAAGGATGTCATACTCCCTTTACTGCCAGACTTCGCTTCAACTGTACAAACAACATGGCAGAATACGAAGCGTGCATCTTTGGTCTCAAGGCCGCCATAGACTTGGGGATCAAACACTTGGATGTATTTGGAGATTCAACCTTGGTCATCAGTCAAGTCAAAGGGGAATGGGACACCAAGCACCCCAATCTTATCCCTTATAAAGAACATGTGTTGACATTGTTGCCGCATTTTGAGAAGATTACCTTCGAGCATTTCCCGCGAGAAGAAAATCATATAGCAGACGCATTAGCTACAATGTCATCTATGTTTAAACTTAATTGGGATAACGAGGCTCCTCAAATCTCCATTGAGCGGATGAATGAACCAGCCTACTGTCACGAGATTAATACCGAAGAAGTAGTGGACCAACCTTGGTTTCATGAAGTCAAAAGTTATCTTGAGTCTCAGGAATATCCAGAAGGAGCTTCGGTGAATGACAAGAAGTTCCTGAGAAGGTTCTCGGCTAAATTCTTCCTTAGTAACGACATTTTGTACAAACACAATCATGACTCTGTATTGCTTCGGTGCGTAGACAAGGCTGAGGCTGAAAGGATCATGGGTGAGCTACACGAAGGCACTTTTGGTACACATTCTAGTGGGCATACAATGGCAAAGAAAATCCTACGGGCGGGCTATTATTGGTCTACCATGGAAGCAGATTATTATCAACACTCTCGGACTTGCCATAAGTGTCAAATCTATGCTGACAATGTACATGTACCTCTGGTTCGTCTGAATGTCTTGACAGCTCCTTGGCCCTTTGCTATATGGGGAATTGATATGATTGGGGAAATCAAGCCAACGGCCTCCAATAGACACCGCTTTATCTTAGTGGCCATTGACTATTTTTTACATAGTGGGTTGAGGCAGCTTCCTTTGCTTCCGTTACTAAGAATGTGGTCACCCGGTTCATCAAGCAGAATCTCATCTGTCGGTACGGTATCCCAGAGAGAATCCTTACTGATAATGGTACAAATTTGAATAACACTATGATCACCGCTCTGTGTGAGCAATTCAAGATTCAGCATCATAATTCTTCCCCTTACCGGCCAAAGATAAATGGTGTTGTAGAAGCTGCTAACAAAAACATTAAGAAGATCATACAGAAAATGACAGTCACATACAAAGACTGGCATGAGATGCTACCGTTCGTTCTCCACTGGTATCGTACCACAGCTCGCACATCAACTGGGGCAACACCTTATTCTCTCGTGTGCGGCATGGAAGCTGTCTTGCCTATTGAGGTCCAGATCCCCTCTCTAAGAATCATGAAGGATGCTGGTTTGAATGAAGAATATTGGATTCAGACTCGGTTTGACCAACTAAACTCGATTGATAAGAAGAGGCTTACAGCTATCTGTCATGGTCAGATGTACCAAAAATGCATGATCAAAGCTTTTAATAAAAAGGTCAAACGTCAGGTATATCGGATCGGTGACTTGGTAATCAAGCGTATCATTTTGCCACTAGGTGATCCCAGGGGAAATGGACCCCTACATATGAAGGGCCATTTGTAATCAAAAGAATTTTCTCTGGTGGAGCAATGATCTTGACTACTATGGATGGCGACGACCTCTCGCACCCTGTAAATATGGACCTAGTTAAAATATACTACGCATGATAAAAGAGCCGCTAGGTTGACTGGCCTAGGCAAAAATAAGGGCTTCCCGACGAACCAAAAGGGTTCGGGCAAAAATAAGGGATGAAAATAAAAAAATCTGTACACCCGGCAAGTCGAAAACCCGAAAGGGCAGCTTGGGCAAAAAAGGGTATCCCGGTGGACTGAAAACCTGAAAGGGCGGTCCAGGCAAAAGTTAGGGATTAAGGCGTATGACTATGTCCCGTTGGATCATCTGGAAATCAATCTTCAGCATCAACCAATCAACTCAATTGGCTCTAAATTAATCCAATCGACTTCGCTGAGGCGACCAGCGGACAAGACTTTCAGAGACATGAAGGCTATAGTAGAACGGGAACCCCATGGGATTATTTCACATAGCTACCTTTTCTTTGTATAAATTTTCATTTTCTTATGATGACATTCTCTTGCCAGAATGTTTGTCTCATTGTACAAAAACACTTGTTCAAGTTAATACAAAGATATCCCTTTTGAAAGTGCAAAACCATCTGTTTTTCTTTATTTCTATGTTTCATTTACAAAAACGTCCAATGATTTATTTTTGAACATATGCATTTGAACGTGATTACTGTTACAAATAAAAGAAAAAATGGAAAGAAAATTACTAACGACTTTAAGAAATAGAATAATATTTGTGAGCCATTCCATAAAACCCCCCACATGTACTTTCTCCAACCAGAGCAAAAATTTCCAACCACTAGTCCAAAGTGTCTCCAGCAAGTTGCCCAACTTCTCAGATTTCCCCAGCAGGATATCACAAGCAATGTCTGGCTTTTCCTTTCTGCAACTGATTTTTTACTTGGAAACTCACCCATCAGTGCTTCAAAGGGGATTTATTTTCCCCGCTTCCAGCAATGCTACGGCACAAACAATCTTTACTTTTCATACATTCGCATACATACGTCATAGAATTGTCAACTCAAATGCATACAGTACAATCTCATTTATTTTGAGAGGCAAACATCACACCATGCATCGCATACACCATAGCATTGCATACAATTAACTCTTCACCTTTTTACAGGAAAGAGACATTTGATAGTTATTATCAACAAACTTCCGACAGACACAAATCTTCAATAAGCCAAATACAGATCAGTTTCTGAGAAAAGCCAGATTCTTACTAGTTCAGATAAATCTCTCAATGGTTTATTCTGATTCGTCTCCAGATTTCACTGGTTCAGATAAATCTCTCAACGGTTTATTCTGATTCATCTCCTGATTTTCACTGGTTCAGATAAATCTCTCAACGGTTTATTCTGATTCATCTCCAGATTTTTACTGGTTCAGATAAATCTCTCAACGGTTTATTCTGATTCGTCTCCAGATTTTTACTGGTTCAGATAAATCTCTCAACGGTTTATTCTGATTCATTTCCAGATTCTTACTGGTTCAGATAAATCTCTGAACAGTTTATTCTGATTCATCTCCAGATTTTTACTAGTTCAGATAAATCTCTCAATGATTTATTCTGATTCATTTCCAGACTTTTACTATTTCAGATAAATCTTTCAACGGTTTATTCTGATTTATTTCCAGATTCTTATTGTTTCAGATAAATCTCTCAACGGTTTATTCTGATTCATTTCCAGATTTTTACTGGTTCAGTTAAATCTCTCAACGGTTTATTCTGATTCGTCTCCAGATTTTTACTAGTTCAGATAAATCTCTCAACGATTTATTCTGATTCATTTCCAGATTTTTTACTGGTTCAGATAAATCTCTCAACGGTTTATTCTGATTCATTTCAAGATTCTTACTGGTTCATATAAATCTCTCAATGGTTTATTTTGATTCATTTCCAGATTCTTACTGGTTCAGATAAATCTCTCAACGGTTTGTTCTGATTCGTCTCTACATTTTTACTGGTTCAGATAAACCTCTCAACGGTTTATTCTGATTCGTCTCCAGATTTTTACTGGTTCAGATAAATCTCTCAACAATTTATTCTGATTCATTTCCAGACTTTTACTGTTTCAGATAAATCTCTCAACGGTTTATTCTGATTCATTCTCTGTTCAGATCCAGTTCAAACTTTCCGTCAACAAGCACCTTTGGATGGCATCTACAAGCCCATCTCCGACAATTCTCCTCTGTTTCTCTAGATGGCATCTTTAAGCCCATTTCCATACACAATCAAACCAGCGCGCCATCAAGTGAAAATTTCTGGGCACTCTAGTGTTCAATCATCTTCTACTTTCAAGCCACAGACGACAAACATGTCGATTTCGCTTTTCAAGTTTAAGAAGATTGAACAGGGGCAGCTGTTGTACCCAAAAATTTTCCCTCCCATTTTTCATAGAAGACACAACCCTAGGGTTTCTCGGATATTCAAGTTGGCTCAGAAATCGACCAGACAGATTCTCTTATGTGGCAGTAAACCAGCAATTAGGGTTTTTTTGCAAATTCTCAAAAAGAAAGTGAGTTTTCAAAGATCCAATTGGCCTTCATAGGTCTTCATGCTTCCTCAAGGTTGTATTTATGATTTCTTCAAGCTACAAGATTTTGAGACGATTTTATTTGTTCATGGTCAGATGTGATGTCGCTCATGGGTTTATCTTCAAAGAATCGGAAGAAATTTGAGTTTGGAAAACTTTAAAATTATCAAATCATTGCAAGGCATTTGATTGATTTTGAATTTTCTTAAAACACAATTTACTGAAAAGATAATGTTTGTTCTCAGAGCATGATTTGTTTGGGACAAGAGATGGAGGTTAAGACTGTCATTTAGGACAATCAGGGTTGTGGGGTCCAGGTTGACCAGATGATTTACGTCCTTAAAATATTTGTTTGGTTAGGAAATGGAATATACAGTGCGTGTTCGTTTGAAATGCAGTTACAAAGTTATTGGGATTACTTGGAATCTAAGTTACCAGACTGGAACATTTTATTTCAAATATCTTGATTGGGAATTTCGAAAATCAATTAGGATGCGAAGAGAAATTACAAGTTGTTGTTGATAAAGGATTTCAAGTGACACCATAATATTTCATGTTACAACTTAAGATTTTCTCCAATTCCAAACATTGTTACAAAACAATTTATTCTTTTAAATACTTTATGTTTTACAACTTATTGTATTTAAAGATGAATTGGTACAACTATTGGATATAATACAAGTATGATTTTTCTAAATTACAAAGAAAATCCAAATGATTGATTGGCCTAGGAGAATTAATCTATGTCTAAGTTTGTTTGAAAATTGAAGTCGTATCAAATTCCTTTGTTTATCTCCAAGACTTCCATGCTTGCCACAGATTTCTTGCCTTCTTTGCTTTGTCATATCCAATTTTGCTCACATGAAAACAAGAGAAAGAAAAACATGGTTAGTGCAAATTATTTGGGCTTGAACAAAAAAATTTTCAAAAGGTATTCATCATTAAGGTTTGCAATATGGAATCAAAATGTTGTTCAATTCATCACAATTTATTTCCCCTAATTGCAAATCACAAGAAGGTTATCCTTCTTGGTTCACAAAAAGAAAGAAGAAAAGAAATTCGCAAGCAAGCTGTCCAAACAAGCAGAAATTCACAAGCAAACTGTCCAAACAAAATGCATTACAAACTGTCCAAACAAAATGCATTACAAACTGTCCAAACAAATGCATTACAAATCAAACAAACAGCTTCCTCATGAACCAAACAAACAGCAACCTCACGAATCAAACAAACAACATTGTCACAAACCAAACTAACAACATTATCACAACTGGACAAACAACAAACAGCTTCAACAAAAACGAGGCAGCAGTATGACAAATAGCTAAGATGCTAAGTCAAACAAAAACACTTGCTCAAGAAATCATCATTTTACAACTGCAAACATTTCAGAATTAGAAAAAAGGCAAAAGAGAAAATTGATTTTTTCATTGTCATTGAGAGATAAGAGAGGAAAGAAGTCACCTATGCTATTGGAATTGCCCAAAATGCACATTCTGCAAAAGCCTTGCTACAAAAGAGAAGTTGCTGCAAACCCAAGAATCAAGAAAATTGCTAAAAAAACAAAACTTGCTGTAAGCAAAACCTGCTGTAAGCAAAACCTATTGTAGAGACCAAAGGCCAAGAGGCCACAACATTTTAAAGGGTCAATATAACAGAACCAGGGAAATCCAAAAGGGAGAACGAAAAAAATGTAAGCCAGCATTATCACAAATCAAACACAGCAACTATCCTCAAGATCTCAAACACAGTAACCATCTGTAACAAAGTTTCAAATTCAAAACCAAAAAAAAAGCCTCAAACATCAAACTGTGAACAAAGCCTCAAAAAGTCTTAGACCTGTAACAAACTTCACAACAAAAACCTGTAACCAAGCCTAAAACCCAAAACCTGTCATATCCAAGAAAAATCTCAAAGCAAAAAAACCTGTTAACCATCAAAACTCCCAAAAACTTGAACCAAGCATCAAAGCAAAAAACTGTTAACCATCAACAAATCCAAAACCAAAACACAGTAGCCAAACCTTAACAACAAAAACTAGTTAACCATCAAACAAAGCCTCAAAAAGTCCCAGACCTGTAACAAGCCTCACAACAACAACCAGTAATCATCCTCAAACACAAAACCAGCAACATAACTATCACAAAAATCCCAAAACCTGTAACAAGCATAAAACCTAAAAAAACGTAGCAAGCTTCCGAACCCCAAACTGTTAATCATCGTCATTTAAACAAAGGAAACAGAAGAGGTTACCGACAAACCAGTAAGGCGACGCTCTTCCCCTCATGCAACTTCAGCCACCACTGAACACATTCTTCGTTCTCTCCTCTCCCTTTCTAAATTACAAGAAATTGTAAAGCTCCAACAGGTATGGATTCTTCCTCTTTCTCACACTTCCATAGACATATTTCCTGCATTTAAAAAGAGCAATTTTTTTTAGTTAACAGAAAACACAAAGATAGAAAAAGATCAGTGAAATCTTTAAGCTTTACGAATGACAAGAATCTCACCTTTTTTCAAAAGAATCGTTAGAACTTGATTAGGGAGGCGAGAGGTTTGTGTTCTGGCAACAGAGAGTTTCAGAGAGGTCAAGGATGAATCAGTTTCGGGTCTCTTAGGTTTAAGACCGAATTCAACACTTAGGGTTTCAAAGATGCAAATCATGGTGAGACAAAGAGGCAAAGAGTGATTTGTTCGCAAAATTAGAAAGGGACGGGTAGTGAGGATGTTTGGAGGGTTTCAACAAACGGAAGAGATGAACGAAGAAGATGAACTAGCGGCGTCGTGTGAGTTACAAAGTTCCAAACCCTACTTTTGTTTTTGTCCCTTAATCAGTAACTAAGTTTAGTTTAAGAAGCTTGGGCTTGGTTTTGGTTGATCTGTAAGCCCATTTCGTTGCTGGCCTCACCCCCCTTTGCCTGTTTTTGTGTTACAGCAAATAAACACTCTTTTCTTTTGGGCCTCATCCCTAAATCCACCATATGCCCATGTTGTTTTCTTTAGTTTATTTTCTTCTCATTCTTTTTTTTGTTATACAAAATGCCATTAACACTTAAAATATATATTTTTATATAATTAATTTGATTTAGATTTTTTGATTATTTTTTATCAATTTCTTTTTCTTTCTTTAATAAATTTTGTTTTAGATTTAATTGACTTAATAAAACACCAAAAAATGATAATTTAGTTTGTTTTCTTTATTTAGATTTTACTTAAGTAAATGAAATACAAAAATAAAGAATATAATTTAATCAATTATTTTATTTTCTAGAATAGGTTTTACTTTTCTCTTTTCAAGTAAATACTTAACATTTCATTTCCATATTTTGTTGATTTTATTTTCATGGATTATCATAGCTTTAATTAAATCGCACAAAATTCGATTTGGTTGTATTGCTTGTTATTCAGACCTTTTCTATCACATTTGATTCATCCCCATTTGTAAAAAAATTGTACCCCCATTCCCGAATATTTTGTAATAGCGTAGAATTTCAATTCCCGCAATTCACTGTTTTCCTTATGCTGTATAGTAACTAGGCGTGTATGGTAAGATTTAAAAATCAATCGCTAGATGACCTAACCAAAGAATAAAATAACTTGAAACCAACACACTTTTTCACACGCTCACCTCTACGGTAACCTCGCTCGTTGCCTCGGAAATACAATCATGTCCCTTGAATATGGGATGCTTTAGCAATGTCCCTTTGATAAAAAAGATCGTAGTCCCTCGATGACCCTCAATGTTGCCTTTGATAAAATGATCTCGTCCCTTACAAAAATTGCTAAAGCGTCTCATAAGTTGCTTTTGATGGTTGTAAAATTGACCCGCGCCTGTCCCTTCACATCCAATGGTGGGGCTTCTTACCAAATCAATGGTAAGATAGAACCATTAAAAGGAGGGAGAAAAGAACAATTTAGGACCTTTCGAGTAGATAGATTCTCTCTTAGTTACTCGCTTGCTCACGACAACAACTTTTTACACCTACATTTTCATTTCAAAACATTTTTAAAAAGACAAAACATTTTGTATATGTTCTTATAGAGACGAGAACCATTGCAAAACATCTTTTCAAAACACTTTCCGAAACATGATTCACAAACACATCTTTGAACCACTTTTCGAAACAAAACTTTATACACGTTCTTATAGAGACGAGAACCATTACAAAGAGATTTTTCAAAATACTTTCAATGCCCACACCACAAGCACACTGTCAAATGAAAGTAAGTGATCTAAACGAGTAACTAAGAGCCCATGGAAAACCATGGATGAAAAGGGTGCTAATACCTTCCCTTTTCATAATCTACCCCCCGAACCCGAGAAATAATCTCGAAAGGTCTTTCCTGTGCTTTTTTACCTTTCCATTTGGATAAAAGAAAAGTCGGTGGCGACTCTCGCTATCCGCACAAATGCGATCGAAACGCAAAACATCAAGTCAGTTCTCCCACCGTATCACAATGTTGATGATATTTGAAACCCTAATTTCATCTGATACATCCCCTCCCTCTTTATCTTATCCCTTTCTTACTTGTGCTACATATTGTTAGAGAATAATTTACATATCATTTCTCTAACATGTGGTACATAAATTTCTATTGACCGGCCTCAAAATAGGTGTGACTTCTACATAAGTCCCTTTACGATTGCTTAACATGTCGCTAAATTTGTCCTGATTCAAAAAATGATCATTCGTGGCCCAAACTTATGTTTACAAGCCCAAGTATATTTAATTTGAAACCTTTGATCCAATAACTTTGAGGTTCATTGTTAGGAGGCTTTGATATTATCAATCCTCTAATGAATTTTCATGAATTTTTGTCTAAGTGGCTCATTTAAACATCGTTGCTCATATATGCTTGCCTTTAGTACTTGAAATGAATGATATAATTTACAAATAGAAAATGAAACTTGTTGTTTAGAAGCTTTGATTTTATTAATCTTCTAATGAGTTTTCAAATGCAAGTTTTAAGATGGTCATTCAACTAACCTCTAACTTTTAATTCATTAACAATTGACTTTATTTTTGTGTTTTTACTTTGTGCTTTTACTTTATGTCCTTTATTTTATGCCTTTAATTTTATGCACCATTTACTTTAGCATTTACATTTTATGCTATTTTAATTTTTGCTCACTTGAGAATTTATCTTTATTTCATTTTATCTTTGCTCATTTGAGCATTTATCTTTATTTCCTTTTATTTTGATCACTTGAGATTTCTTTTCTTTTTGAAGACATTTAATAACCAACATGAACATTAAAAGACTTTAAGATTACTTGGACTATTTGGTTACTATCCTTGGCATAATGGAGTTGTGGACCTCTTGGACTTAAGATTAGAAGCCTTGATACCCTTGGGACCTTGTGACTATGTTTTTATTTTGTCTGAAGTTCTTGGGGTTTACCCCAAGACATTGGGTTGATTTTATTTGTGTGTAGGTTATTCTGATTATATGATTTGTCTGTCATTGAGAATTCTTCTGTATACAACCGTTACTCTGCCCAATTTTTGTGAAGACTTAATTCATCTGAAGTTTGATATTCCTAGGAGGTTTAGTATTTTTTTTCTTGCTTGGTTTCAATCCAAAGGATGAGAATTCTACATTGACTCTTTATTTAAAGTGTTGGCTTCTTGTTGGTTAAATTGTTATTTTCCCTAGCTTTTACTTTATGCTTTAGGATAATCCATTCATCTCCTCTCATCTTCTTTAATTTCAAAAATCTTCTCCCTCCTTTTCAAAAATATTCTTGTTTTCTAACTTGAACCACTTTCATAATAAACTTGGACTTAGGTCCATGCATTTTCAAAAAACTTTTCCTAATCAAATTTTAATCAATTTAATCATACTTTGACATTTTTTTGTGGGAAGATTAAAAGTCAATCAACCCCATTCAAACCATTTTGTCAATTTGGCTTTTTACTTTAACACTTTTTCTCAAAAGATTAGACTCTTGTTGATTCTTGTAATGATGCGAGCTACTATACTTCTACGATTTGTAGTAAAGTGAGATATTTCCACTTGGGTGTCAAGTGGGGCTTTGTTGATTTTAAAATCCAAGTTATATCTTCCACTTTGAGATGATGCAAATTCTCCTTTCTCATAATCGTGGGTAGTAAGTATGTTTTCCACTCGGATATGACAATGATGTCTCTTCTCTTAAAATTAACCAACACACTTGTGTTTTAAAAATTTTAAGGTGAACTACGAGTACCCTGATCCCCTATTTTATAGAAGGTGGTACGTAGGCACTAAAGGTTCGCAACCGTGGCGGGTGCAAAAATTGTAAAAAAATACTTCTTTTCTCATCTCCACCATCTATGTTTGTATACACTATTTATAGCCAAAATACACAAATTTTCAAAGAGGTTCTTGCAGAGTACCATAGATGTTTAGGGTACTAATGCCTTCCCTTTTCATAACCAACTCCCTTGTCTAGATTCTTTCCACTCTCTTTTTAGGTTTATTCGCTTTTTCCCATTCCTCTGGAAACAATAAAGCACGGTGGTGATTTTTATTTGATCTGTGTGAGTCAAGTCAATCCAAGGGCTTCGTCTTAACATTTCTACCGCTACAAGTAAGTGAGTGAAAATTTTGGAAAAGAAAAATTTATTTATTTATAGAAGTAGATGACTATAAGTACACACACACACACACTTAAAACATTTTTGATAAAATAATACACATTAAGAATTATATATAAAAGTTGCATAGAAAGTGATGAGTAAATTTAAAAAGCCAGAAAAACATTTTTAACTAAAACTAATCGAGTAAGATAAACTGTCAATCGATTAGATTGGCGCGCTTTTGAGGAACAGGGAAATTTGAATGCATTCAAATGATAAGCAACATCTATATATCACTTCTTACCTATTTGGAAATCATATTCGTTGTTTTTAAATCAGCTAATTGATTGGCTTAATCGATTATTTACAATCATTTTTTTATTTAATGATGCTTTCTATTTTGGAGGATTTGAATCCTATAAATAGAGGTCCCATTCCTCAGTTTAAAGCATACAGAATATGAATTGTTTATTGACACAAACTCCCTCTCTAAGTTCTCATTTTCACTTTCTCTCACTAGTTCTTATAGCCAAATGCTTTTGTAAGGAAATATATTTTGTGAGTTAGGTGTCTATATAATTATGGATGGGTAGCAATGTATAAGTTCTTCCAGGTTGTTGTTTATGCACCTTGAATTAACATAGTCCATTTTAGGGGTAACACAATATGGTTAGAAGTTAAACCCGTGAAAAGCGTTGGTTGGTGTGTGATTAGTTCCCATGTTTGATTAGGTTAAAGATCATTAATATTGATGAGCTTCCCTTAAGGCTATTAGAAATCCTTGTTCATTTAAAGGTTGAAGATTATCAATTTTGATGAACTTACCATTAGGTTCATGGTTAGCCCGTTTAAAACCATAGGTTAGAAGATCAGCTTGTTAAAATCTCAAGAAGTTAATGGTTTTCCTATTAAACCATATTGAGCTCAGATATATCTGGAGAGAAGTTTAATCACTTCAATATACAGTTTGGATGGAAGCTTGGCTACTTCAGTCTCTATAATTACCATATAGAAGCTCAAATGATCATATCCTCTGTCTTGTACTATTATAGTTGTAGGACAATAACCATTTCCTTGTATAAGGGGGTTCGTTAGCTTCAACTACTAAAAGCTCTCAAGTATTTAATGGAAACTCTCAAGACCAGATCTTGGGGAGAGGAGTAGATCTTTTTATGATTGAACCTTTTTAACTCTCGTTGTTTCTATTCTTCCGTTAAA
Source organism: Vicia faba (assembly GCA_948472305.1). Lineage (NCBI taxonomy): Eukaryota > Viridiplantae > Streptophyta > Magnoliopsida > Fabales > Fabaceae > Vicia > Vicia faba. The sequence goes on from OX451735.1 coordinate 1,231,405,119, forward strand.
CTCTTTAATTTCTGCATGTTATTTCAAAACTTATTTTTCTGCTGCTTAGAAAATAGAAAAATGTTTTTCAAACTTTGATTTAATCTCGAAAAGTTTTCAAAGCCATGTTTTTCCAAACCACACAATTAACCCCCCTCTTGTATGTGAAATCTCATGTCTAACAACTTGGACTAACCAATTTGCACATGCTCTTGATTCTTCCTTTTGCTCCATCCCCAAAAGTAACATGGATATTTGAGTAAGGTTTCAATTCTTCAAGATATGTCTTTGCTCTAGTTATGTGCCTCAAACATCCATTATCAAAGTACCAATATTCTTGAAATTATGGCTATCAGATCCAGGATGTCCTAAGAGATATCAAGACACCGGATCCGACTTCACACACATTAGCAAGATGGATAAAAAAATAGTAGTGCTGAAAGTAAATAACACATGATATGTTTACCCAATTCAGAACAACCATCCTACTATGGGGGCTACCAAGCCAGAGATGAAAGCAACTAGATATTATCAATTTTCATACCTTACAATAAACTTCTAGTTTATAGTATACACACTTAATCACTACCCTTTATTAAACTTCTATCTAAGACACACCTAGGTATGAGGCCCTTCTTAAATCCCTCTTCAATTAAACTCGGCTATTGGAGCAAATTCTAAACATAAGTAGAGAACAAAAGCAACCAGAAGCTATACTTTCAAAACACGCAAGACTCAATGCTTAAAAGCTTATGATAATTGACACACAATATGTTCAATGCTTAAAATCTTCTGAACATATATCATGAAACTTACAACCCAACAATAAGGATTCTAAAAACCCTAACACAAATACATCCATAAGTTCCACCTAATACTAGGTATACACCTGTTTATTTATAACTTTATTCTAGACTAGGTTGGGCTTTAAAACTACAGCAACGATGTTGCACAAAGTCTGCAAAAATTCCTCCAAGAAAATAGGTCTTCAATCATTAGTTTCCAAATAAATCTCCATATTTAGAAACTAATCAAATCTTCGAAAACTAATCAAAAAATATTATGATTTGTCTATCTTGGACGCCATATAAGCTAACTGAATATTCCTTGAATATCCAATAGCTAAAAATCAGCTACTCCACACTGTCAGCTTGCTGCAGACGCGATGTCCTAACTCCTTGTCGGGATATGCTTCTCGACATGTTGAAAACAAAAAGTTGGAACATCTTGTTCAACATGTTGCTGCTAAAATAGTTTTACCAAAATGTAAGCCAATCATAATTTCAAAGAAATAACAATCTCCCCTTTGGCACATTTTGGTTAAAATACTTAAACAACCCTTGCACAAAAATTATGCTTGAAAATAAATCAAACATACACATCAGAGGTACAACAACATAAAAACACGTACGCAAGGTTAGCAACACAAAAATTAGCAGCACACACATAGTTAGTAGTTAGTTGATCTATTAACACAGTTGCACCAAAATTGGATAACACTTAAGTTCTCACACCATGATGTCAAGACATCATGTATGACATCTCTTCAAAACAGCAAGAACTCACCCTCAAGTCAGTACCTGCTATCACAAAACACTCAAGTCAATACCTGCTATCACAAAATAGAGAATCACAAAATTCTCCCTCTCAGCAAGTGCTAGTTCCCGCACCCTTAATATCATACTACCCCCTTTGTAGCCATAATGTGACAAAGGTAAGCAAACAATATTAGAAAAAATATGTAAGAACCTAAATTTATAGAGTTAAGGTGCAAAAATTCAAAAATATCTTGGGCATTTAGCCCTTACATAAACATAAACCAAAATTAAAAGTTGCAAAGAAAAACAAGCAAAAGAAACTATATCAGTCTTCATGCTCCAACAACATCAGTATCACCCTCCTCTTCAGGACCATATTCTTAACTATCTTCATTAGTTGGAGTGGCATCATCATTAGATGAGTTCTTATCAGATGCATCAGATGCATTATTGCCTTCACCACCACCAGCCTCAACTTCCTTTTCTGAATCCTACATTAAGGCTTTAATGAAATCCTCAAGCTTAGTGTTTCTTGTTGTATCAGTTTTGATAGTGTCCTCCAACTCTCTTCAAGTTTACTTCAATAGGGAGATTATTTCCACTCTTGATGTTTTAGGTGCATGAGCTTCTAAGGTTACTATGGTAATGTATGGATCATGGCTTCCACCAAACAACTTATGTTGCAGTGACAGAGAGGAAGCTCTTTTCTTGACCATGTCAATGGGTAATAAGATCCTAGGATGTTGATTCAAAATTATTCCACATATAAGAGAATTAAAACAAATGGGAAGCTTCACGATAATAGATGCAACTTGTTTCATGACTTGATAAAAAATATATCTTCCATAATCAAACACCCTTTCAGTACCAACATCAAAGATAAATTTTCCAAGATCGGTGGAAATGGTGAAAGTATGCTGAGTGGGCACCCAATTAATAGTAGAAATCCTATGAAGAATGGCATACTTCACAGTAAGTCTACCTGATGACAATTTTCCACTCCCACCTCAGAGTTGCATCTGTCCTCCTGTAATTTCATTGCATATTTGATCATTTGTCACCTCAAGTTGTGCTTGAGGTTCTTCTTCTCTTCCCAGGTATCTGTTAATTATTCTTGGGGAAATTTTAAAAAATTTCCCTCTGACTACTATCTTTCCATAGTCTCTACTCTCTTCATCATTTCACTTATTGGGGATGCTAACAACAAATTATTAGTCCAACTTCTCATAACATGGACCAATATTTGTGACTATTTTTATTAGGCCAACAACGTTTATCAACTTCACAATGTCAGGACATTTATCAAAATCCTTTCCAAGTTCTCTCTCCATTGATACCCTCCTTTGACCAACATATTTAAGTTTTTCATCATGTTCTTCAGGCTTGAAGGAAGCTTTCTTACCTGATGGGCTCTTCTGAGAAGCATAACATGTCTTCTTACGAGCAGATTTTTTATGAGAGATGATATCCTGGATATCTTCTTCAACATCATATTTAGAATCACTGGAAGGAACCAACTTTCTTTTCTTTATCAGTACAACACCTTTACTCCATGGCCTTGGGGGACCAATGGGATCTTTTCTCTTGAAAATATTTGGAGAGGTGTTCTTTTTCCTATTTGACTCTCCTTGATCCTTTACACTAGGAGAGAAATCCATCAAAACATCCTTTCATTTCCTGTTTTTGAGTCTGTTGGCTATTCCTGGAGCTAGTCTTTTGATAATAGGTTTGTCATACCTTAAATTTGTCCTACCTGTTTTACTTTTTTTTGGCTTAGGATTCACATCTCATCTACATCATCTTCACTAGTTCATTTACATATCATGAATTTCACTTAATAAGGACACCTGAGGTCCAAGAGTTCAGTGGTTGTGCAATATTAAAGTTTCGCAATGTTTTCAGGAAACTAGGATTTTTGCTTCAAGGTTACATTGAGCTTTATCTTCTTCTACAAGTAAATTGCTTATCAAGAGGTTTAAGGGGTGAAACCAAGGAATTCTTCTCATATAGATTAAAATTTTATTTGAGGAGTTTCTTGAGGGACTAAATTTTGAACTAAGATGGCATCTATAATTTTCAAAGGGTTTGAATTTGTCATGAAGATTCAAAATTGAAAGAGAGAAAACTTGGATTTGGATTGCAAATTGGAACTAATGGAAATTGGTATTTCATACAATGTCTTTGGTTCACAAATCAAAAATTCCTTACATCACAAGTTACTATATTCAAGATTCAAGTCACTATTGATTATCTTGCAATTATTTTTGGTTTCATGTCATGACCACTTGAAATCACACAAAGGAATTTCTCATTACAAGTCCAAACTGTCTAAATATAACAGGCCCAAAACCAGTCCAAACTATCCAAATATAACATGCCAAAAAAAACATGTCCAAACTATCAAAAACCTGCATAACAATGTTGTCTAATTTGCTACTATATAAAGTTAAAAGTTTGCACCAACCAACCCCACAAAATTGTCCAAACTGGTGCTGTCCATTCTGCTGCAATCAGTCCAAAACCTGTTGTTCCTACACAAAAATAGCCCATGCATTAAAGCCCAAAAACCTACAAAGATAGCCTGCTAAAACTGTCAAAACTGCTTCCAACAAATGCTAAACATTACACAAAATAGAAGTCACCTAAATCTGTAATGAAAAAGGAGTGAAACAGCATGTTAAAATTGTTTAAAATCTCACCAACCTTTCCCCCCAATTTCCACCTCTCAGCTGATATACAAACAATAGAATGAGAAGAGAAAAGGAGAAGAGCAATATTGAGAGGAGACAATAGCAATATTGAGAGAAAAAAAAGACAGCAGAGAAAAGAGAGATAAAAACACTGTGAGAGGAAGAGAAGAAAAACTTTATAAAACCAGAAAAGAAAAACAACAACAACCATGAAACTATGTTGAACCATGAAACAATTTTGAACCATAAAACAGCAATAACAAAAAAAACAGTAGCAACCCAAAGAAAAATAGAAACAGAAAAAACCCTTCAACCCCCAATTCCCACCTCTCAGCTAATATACAAATGATAGAATGGGCAGAAAATATGGAGAGAGGAAAAGATACAAGAGCAAACAAAAAAAAAGAAGGAGTGTTTTGTTTGAAAAGAAAGGAATACAATAGCAATATTGAGAGAGAAAAGAGAGAGAAAAACACTGTGAGAGGAAGAGAAGAAAAACACTATAAAACCATAGAAGAAAAACAGCAGCAACCATGAAAGTGTTTTGAACCATAAAACAGCAGCAACAAAAAAACAGTAGCAGCCGAAAGGAAATCGAAACAGAAAAAAAACATTCAACCCCCCTTTACAACCTTGCAGCTCTCAATACAAATTAAGGATTGGAGCAACTTCCTAGAGGTTCACTAATGTTGTTCTGATCATCACAGCCTCTTGAAAGGTGTTCAAACTCATAACACAAATTTCAGTTTCAAGGTAAGTCTTCTGGACTTTGAGCTTTTTCATACACGCATCATTGTTGGTTCACTTGTGAAGATAGAATGTAGTAATCATTTCCCTTTCAATCTAACCACATGCTTGCTTTTCATTTTTATCAATTATATGTTGAGAACTGACTTTTACATGTAGCAGAACAATGTTAGAACAATAAAACAATAGTATGAGGCGATACATGTCTCTATGAGTCGATGCATATCAGGCACAAAATAGGTTATGATTTGACACAAAATGCATATGTGTCGATACAAAACGGAAATGAGTCGACACAAACCCTTATGTGTGGACTCATACTGTGTTGTTTTTTATTTCCAGGGGCAAGAAAGGTGTATGAGTCGACACAAAGCACGAATGTGTCGACACAAACAAGAAATGAGTCGACACATACCATTATGTATCGACTCATACTGAGTTGATTTTGATTTTTTCAAAAACAAGAAGTTGCATGTGTCGATGCATAAGGTTATGTGTCAATACATAAAGTTTGTTTTTCTTTCTTTGTACACTATTTTCTTTTTTATATTTGTATTACTATTCATTTATTCAATATGGTTGTAATAATTTAATTAGACTTGTATTTCATCCCCATTTATAAATTTGTACCCCCCATCCCATATGCTTGTAATTGCTTAGGGTTTATTTTTGTATGTTTTAATTGTTGCTTAATTATGCATATGTCACCCAATTAGAACACATGGTCTCCTCTTGGGCTCATCATCAATGAAAAGGTATACACTTACAAATGCGCACTTGCACACATTTCATAGCTTGGTCCTGGGTTTTCCTACGGTGACAACTATTCGATCGATGGTTCTAATTGGTCGTTTAGAATACTAGTGTCACGCTAGTCCCACTTTCTAGGAGCATGCATATAGCCACCTTGTATGGGATTTTAATTTTTATCTTATACATTGAAGTAACTCCTCTCCCCTTGGTTTACATACCAAGCATCTTCTTAAAGGGTCTCATTATTGAGTTTGGGCATGGCCATTCTCACAAGGTTAATCAAGTCTTGCCCTTGGTTAACCATAACCCAAATCAACCACTTTGGTCCATATACCAAGTGTTTCCATGCACAAAGGGTTTCATGGTTAAGGGTAGGAGCACCTAGTCTCACGAGATTAATCAAGTACACCCCTTGGTTAATCATAACCGGATTTAATTCCCATACACCAAGCATTCCATTTACACCTTTCATAATACTACTCATTTTGTCGTCACTTTTTCCATGATCACCATACATGATCACTCTTCACAAACACCGTCTCCTTTTATTTTATGCTCATAACATGCTCCCTTAGGATAATAGTCTCCTATTTCTTAAGATGCAGACTAATTAAACCTTAGGTTGTAACCCATGCATGACAATATTAAGGTAGACTTTCCCCCATTTGACTTTTCTTTTGTAATTAAGATTAAAACTTATCATTCACAAATCGAAAATCCAAAAACATTTAATCATTACTCGAATTCATTCTAAAACTCACAAAACACTCAACCAATAAAGACTCCCCAAAAGAGCATGTTATCTCCGTTCTACCACGATACAGGCGGTTCCTATTACTAGAATGCGTACGTTAACGTTGCCCACTAAAAAAACCAACAAAACAACATTTTATAGAGGAACTACGATGTTCTGATTCCTACACTGGATACGTAGGAAAAGGGTTGCGAGACCCTCATGAACGCACTAATAAAAAACCATTTTCTTTCCCCTTAGTAAATATAGTTATAGATAAACACACTCTTAGAAGCAAACAAACAAAATGGATCTCGTTGAGTACAACGAATGTGAGGGGTGCTAATATCTTCCCCTTGTATAACCGACTCACTTACCCTTTCTCTTGGTCGCAAGACCATCTTATCCATCCTCTTGTGGTTTTCTCGATATTTCCCCTTCCTTCGGGATAAATAAAGTTCGGTGGCGGCTCTATGTTTTCTGCCGGTAGCTTCAGCTGGCGACTTTGCTAGGGAATTCGTTTGCGAGTCTCTCCTAGTTTTGTTTATTTGTGTCTTTGGGTGTTTATTTATTTTCTTTATTTTGCTTTATTGTTTTATTTATTTGTTGCTTTATTGTATTCTTTTGTATATATTATTGTTGTTACTCACATATTATGGATATGTTGTGATGTTGGGTTGGGTGATTACATTTGATAAGTCATATACCCAGACTTGGGTTACACCTAGGATTAGGATCGGTGGTATAGTCATGCTAACTTTGAGGGAGTAATCCCAAAGAAAGAGGCATGAAAATCCCCCACTCAGTGGAGGTCCCCTTGAAAGTAGCATTGTTTACCAAGTAATTGGGAAGAAATTGTTTCTTTTGACTTGGGAACCAGAGAAGCTGAGGGTCGTAGAACCATTGACCAATCCTAGCCTTTTTAGGTGTAGTGTGGAGACTATAACGGAGTAATTCGGAAATAGTTGTCACGCGATGCTGCACTCGAACGAGTTTTTATTGTGAATATTACTGATTACCGAGTAATTGGGATGTCGGTAATATCCAAAGGAAGAGCGTAGAATCTGAGGTTTCCCTAGAACCTTGTCTGGCAGGTGATAAACCCCTAGTACATACCTTATGGGTGGTTACTTTGACTTCATGCCTGTGACGTCGGACTATTGATCCTGTTACTTTCAGTTTATGCAAAGGACTACACATTGGTTATCTAGAATATGTGGAGATGAAATTTCATGCCATAACATACCATGACATCATTCCATCATGTATATACATCTCATATCTAAGGAATTCCAAAGACAAGTCTCGTTGGTCGAGCTTTTCAAAAATGAAAACAAAAATTTAAAAGATAGACGAGTCTTTGGATTTCCTCGAAAATGAAGATAAAATATTCATTCATACTATCATGCATTCATTATTCACAACAAAAACTTATTGGGGTCCCTTTTCCATCAGACTTTAGTAAACAGCAAAGACGACTTCTCCATATCCTTACCGTACAAGAAGCAACCAGCAAAGACTTATGGATCATTTTAAAGTGAATCAGAATGCTCTCCGCCAAGATATAGACACCATGGGTACTCGCATGGATCAACTTATGGAAACCCTTCATGCTGTTATCAAGGGTCAAGAAGAGTTACATCAAAGTGTTGCCAAGCTTGCTACTGCTGCCCCCTCCACTTCTGCCAATGGGAGGAATGATAATGCAAATGTTGAGACCCCTACTGGAGCTCCTCGGAATGACGTTGATGATCATCACGATGTCATTGATCTTGATAAACCCCGTGTAAATCTTTCCACTGGAGTTACTGAAACTAAAAAGATGTACCATGCTCTCTAAGAGCGTCTCAAAGCCATGGAGGGTATCAAGACTTTTGGATTCAATACTGCTGCAATGTGTCTCGTGCCTGGGGTAGTTATCCCTCCCAAGTTCAAGGTTCCTGATTTTGACAAATATAAAGTCACCTCTTATCCAAAGACTCCTCTTCGTTCCTATTGTCGCAAGATGGCAGCCTATGCTGAAAATGAACTGTTGCTCATGCACTTCTTCTAAGATAGCTTGACTGGGGCACCGTTGGACTGGTATATGCAACTAGAAAGGACTCATGTCAGTACTTGGGGAGAACTTGTTGACTCCTTTTTGAAAAATTATCATTATAATACTGCCATGGCTCCTAGCCGTACTCAGCTTCAATGGATGATACATAAATCTGAAGAGTCGTTCAAAGAGTATGCCCAAATGTGGCGTGAACTAGCTGCAAGGGTCCAACCTCCTCTCTTGGATCGTGAACTGATTGATTTGTTTATGGGTGCTTTATGAGATCCTTATCTCCAACACATGCTCAACAGTACCTCTACTTCTTTCTCTGATATGGTCATTATTGGAGAACATGTTGAAACTTGTATTAAGGTTGGAACGATCCAAGGTGTCCCTAACAATACCAACAACAATACTGGCATTTGTAGAAAGCTATTTTCTGGTTTCGTCAAGAAGAAAGAGGGTGAGGCTAGTGTTGTTACCATCAACCAAGGTAAAGCTCTTGCATATCCTCAAGTTCGGTTTCCTTATTTCCCAACACTTGTTGCTATTCCTAATCAATATGTTCCTCAAGTGTATGCTGCTACAACTCCAGCACCCTGAATGGCCCAACAACGGCCTTTCACTCCTCAACCACGGTATTTTCCATAATATCAATTTCCACCACCTCCAAATTATCAACAACAGAATCAGTAGCCTCAAGGTCTGAGAGCTCCATAAAGACAAGGAGCGCCCAAGAGAAGATTTGATCCCATTCCTATGTCATATGCTCAGCTTCTCCCTCAGTTACTCTCCAATCAGTTGGTTCAGCTACGTGAACTTGGTCCACCACCTAATCCTCTCCCCAGGGGGTATGATATTAATGCTCATTGTGAATTTCATTTTGGAGCCCTCGGCCACACGATTGAGAATTGTAGAGCATTTAAATGTAAAGTTCAAGACCTCCTCAATGCAAAGGCCATAAATTTTAACCCTGTTGGTCCCAATACTCAGAATTATCCCATGCCTCCTCACCCAGGGGCAGCGGTCAATGCTATTGAAGAAAGTAGTGAGCAGACTGTGGTAACCAAGGTTGACAAAATCAAGATATCATTGGGAACTGTTAGAGAAAATTTGTTGGAGCACGAGGTGCTACAAGAAATCCATGATTTTTTCTTAACATGTTCCTCTAAACCTGAAGAGTGTACTAGTTTGAAGACGACTATCCAATAGCTAATGGATGAAGGTGTACTACAGGTAGAGAAGATATTTCAGGAAGAAGAGATTGATGTCTTGGAAATTCCTTATTATTCGAGAAGCTTTTCAGCAACACCAAGTACCCCATTGACAATTCAGGCTCTTACTACCCCATTAATAATTCAAGCTCCCGCTACCCTCGCAACAATTCAAGCTCCTATTCCTCCTCTATGTAACAACTCAAAAGTAGTTCCGTGGGAGTATAATGTGGTATATATTCTTAGGAAGAAATATGAGTGTCCCCTAATAGCTGACAAGAGTATTACCAACATTGCAGGAACCAGTAACATGACTCGTAGTGGCAAGATCTTTTCTCCCCTACCACCGCCTCCCAAAGAAACTAATAGTGATGCTTTGGCCAAGGCTAGGGGCAAGCAAGTGATTGATAGTCAGCCTGAACCTTCCGTAGGGAAAGAAGCGGAGCAGCTTTTGAGTATTCTTAAGCAAAGTGATTATAATATGGTGGATCAACTCAACCAGACACATTCCAAGATCTTCATCTTGTCTCTTCTCTTGTGTTCAGAGACTCATCACAACGCCTTGCTGAAGATTTTGTGTTTTGCTCATGTTACACAAGACATTTCTGTGGCCCAGTTTGAAGGGATCATAACCAATATTGATTTAGGAAATTGTTTGGGTTTCTGTGATGATGAGCTCCCAGTTAAAGGCAGAGCTTACAACAAAGCGCTGCATGTTTCTATGAAGTGTTTGGATACGGTTTTATCTCGAGTTTTGGTAGATACAGGTTCTTCACTCAATGTGATGCCTAAGGCTACTATGTTTAAGCTTAATATGGACAAGATAATGATGACGCCTTCCACTCTGAGTGTTTGAGCGTTTGACGGTTCAAGGAGACCTGTGGAGGGAGAAATGGACTTTCCTGTCAAGACTGGTCCCCACACTTTCTGTCTGTCATTCTATGTTATAGACATTCGTCCATACTACACTTGCCTTTTGGGTTGCCCATGGATCCATGTAGCAGGAGCTGTGACATCTACTCTTCATCAACACCTGAAGTTCATTGTAAATGACAAAGTTGTCATCGTTTGTGGAGAAGAAGATGTAGTGATTAAAAATCTAACAACTTACCATTATGTGGAAGTGAAGGTGAGGTGCAAGAGTTTCCCTTTCAAGCGCTGGAGATTTTTTCTGTTGACAAGTTCCCCGTCATGGAAGGTAAGAAGTCTGAAGCACCCATGGCCTCTTTGAATGATGCCAAAGCCCTCATAGAAGCTAGATCTCCCCATGATGGTTGGGGAAAATTTATTGAAGTACCTAAGAAGAAAGATCGATGTGGTCTTGGATATCAGTCGTCGTCCTCTATGTAAGCTAGTTTGGTTCCTCTCAAAGGAAAGCAGGTTCCCCCAATTTCTGATGTTTTTATTAGTGCTGGTACAAGCAAAGAAGTACAAGTGCTCTCAATAGATGATGAAGGTGACGATGAAGATGTTTCCAGATTTATCTATCAGATTACGCCAGACCAGGAATGTGACGCCCTGAGTTTGATTAATTATTTAATTAAATTAATTAAGGATTTGATTATTGGAAACTGTCGAAGTTCAGAATTATCAGTATTATTCTAAGAAGCATAATTGGATAGTTATGTTGAGTTGAATATTAAGTTAATAGTCGGATAAATTAGTCGGTTTAATCGGAGAAATAATATTAGAAATAATATTATTATGTTGGATTATTATGGAGTTGATTAAGTGGTGGAAGATAGGATCATAATAATACTATTATTATTTCTTATGGGCTTAATTTAAAGTATTATTGGTAGTAAAAGGTGGGGTATGAATATTAGGCTCAATAGAATTAATAATAAAAATTATATGTTAAAGTTGAATAAGAAGGAATTAGGTTTTATAAAGTAGAAGAGAGAATAAGAAGTGGATGTAAAGAAAATAAGGGTTTTAGAGAAAAGAAGAAGAAGAAAGGTTTGGAGTTATGGCAGCAGCGAGGTGTAATCGAAAATTATAGAGCGATCTCCAATCCAAGGTAAGCGTGGGATTCTTGCTTTTATAATCGGGTATATGATAAATGATATGTGGGGTTGGTTATGTGAAAATTATCATGTGTGATTTTGTGTAAAAGATTGTTGTTTTATTGCTACAGTTTATGTTTAATTGTTGTAATTGATACTGAGATGTGGTTGTTGTCAATGAATTGGTTGGGGGAAATTTCTCTGTGTTGATTGGGTATAATTTTATGTTGCTGGGATACTGTGTTGCATTGTTGGATTTGAAGCCGTATTGGTTTCGTAGCAGACGGAAGAAAAACAAAACCAAGGAAAATGTGACGACCGGCAGGCAGGGGCATTGTGCCGAACGACACATTATGGGAGAAGGACCCTGCCGACCGGCAGGGATGAGGAGGAGAAGGTGGGTGCCGATCGGCACCACCTATATATATAATTGTTTATGGTTATGACGATAGGCAGAGTGAAGGGTGCACTACCTAATGTTACTTAAATTAATATTACATTATGTTACTTAATTAATATTACATGATGGCGGAATAATTTATCAGTGGGATTAATTTAATTAAGTTAGCAAATAATTGGACACGAGTCGATTAATTTGGTATGTTGGTATGTTGATGTATTTTGGCAATTTAGCCGAATTAAGCGGTATAATTAGTTGTCCGGAATTAAGTAGAATTTTATAAGATAACTATATAAAATAGTAGATAATTATAATTGAGTTATTTTATTGAAAAATGTTGTTTTGCCGGTAGAAATGAATTAAGCCGATTTGTCCGGTTTATGGAATTATAATAAACGCGCGTGTTATATGATTAAAGTACAAAATTGGTTGTTTGGTGTTTTCTTATTAGTAAAGTGATTATGTGATTCAATATGTGAAGTGTTAGGCTATTTCCAGTGATGCAGGGATATAGGCAAATGCCTCGTAATGAAGTTTATTGTGAATGATATGTATGTGATGTTGTATGTTACATGAGTCTCATACATTTGCATTTGTGAAGGCCTGTATTGGCGGATTTGTGAATTATGCTTATGCCTTGTGCCTCTATTAATTGTCAATTAGTGAAGAGGGTTGAATCCCTGTTGGTACCACATGCATATGCACAGTTGTGTCGAATTCGAATTGCATTTTGAATCGCTAATGATAGTTGTGAATGTTTTATTGTGATTAAAGTTGTTTGTAAGTGGTGAAGTGGTGATTTTATATGATCTGATTTAATATATTATTTATCATATGACTAATTATATAGTTTGATATCTCACCCCTTTATTTGTTTCGTTGTTGCCTTTATACTGGTAACGTGCAGGTAACGAGGAGTAAAGACTTAGTAGCTTGTTGGCGTCATCGCTCTGATACGTAGCACTCGGGGGAATGAATGCTTATTTGATTTTATGATGTTTTCAGTTTAATCCAAGTTGTTATTTTAAGAAGTTGTTTTCTTTGAATTAAGTTGTTTAAAAGATGCTATGTTTCTTTTGAAGTTTTAAAGTTGTGAATTCGCTGCGTATTTCGGGAATCAAGTTGAAATATTTTGGAAAACTAATTAATTTTTATAAGTTCTTTGGATTAATATGTGCTATGTATCTATTATGATAGATTTTTATGTTGTTGGTTTTTGAAATGAGAATGTAATGCCCCATGTTTGCAGAAATTTTGGCACTCTGATTTTAATATAACTGTGGGGTAGATTTGGAGTGTTACAATTAGTGGTATTAGAGCAGGTCGGTCCGTTCGACCAAGTTGTCTAATGTTATTTATTTCTTAGTGCGCGACAAGTGTGTGAAACACTGTTGGTACTTGTTTGCCTTAATTGCAGGAAGTTGGTTGAAGATAAGTGGGGTAGAAGCTTTGCTTCTCGGATATGTTCAATTGAAAGGTGTTGGTTCGGTGTGTTGTCGACGATGACAATGTAAGAATTGTTGGAGTCTTATTGTTCCTGAATTTGAAGGTGACTTGTATTCAAGGTCTTGTTGTTAGTCGAGTTAGAGCGCCTTGAGAGAAATTGATCAGACATTGTTGGTGCTTACTTCTCAAAGAATGAAGAGTGATGTAATATTTGTTGATTTACGAAGAAAGTGTAAGATGTCGATGTATGAACAATGATGGAGTAATAAATTTTCTGTAACTTTTGTGTTGGGATCAAATAAGTGATTGTCGGAAGTAGTTGACATTGATAAGTAGTTGTGAATCGCGAGTCTGAGTCAAAACTTGAAGAAGTGAGTAATGTTGCAAAAAGAATTGTTGCCCTGTTGTTTTGGAACCTGAACTTGGGCGAAGGAATGCATCTCTCGAGTTATAAGAAGTTTGGGAGAACGAGATATGTTAAGAGTTTTTTGGAATATGTCTAAGTTGAAGACATATGAGTTTCGGAGTGGAATTTCCGTAAGTGAATCGCACGAAACTGCAGAATTATTGTGGGACTTCGAAAATTCATAACTAGAGTTCTAGGCATCCGATTTGAGTTTTGTTTGAAGCATTGGAAAGCTAACGAAATGAGCTTCATTTTAAAAATAGTTCCAGTAGCTGTAATAGAATCATTTATCACGTGATGATATTGGAAGTAAGTGCAGTTTGTTGTTAAGCTTGTCTTTGGGACTAGGCTTGTTCTTCAGTGTTGTACGGGACGTCAGCGTCCAAGTTGGGTGAATTAAAGGAGCAATTGGAAGATTTATTTAAAGTAATTTGTGAAATCAAAGGTATCATTTTGAAAGTTTTGGTGTTATTAATTAGAATGAAAGATGATAGTGCGAAGTTGTGAGGAATTTATGGTGTCGAAAAGGAGGAGGATTTATGCTGAGTTGTCAGGATGTATGTTATAGTTTTGGGAGAAGAGTTCTCTTTAGTAATTTTATTCCCAAGTGAAAGTGTATGTAGATCCATTCAAGGTGGATGCAGTTCTAAGTTGGATAACGACGAAGTCTGTTATAGAGGTTAGTAGATTGTTGAACTTAGATGATTACTATCGTAGTTGTTTGAGGTGTAGATATATATGAAATGTTGTTAGATGAGATGATTATATTGCAAGAGTATTGGAAGATTAACGTATACGTATTAGATTTAACCATGTTGAGTTGTTGTTATATCGGAAAGGTAGTAGTCGAAGTGTTGCCAAGCGTAATTGAGAATCAGAGAGGTTGGAAATGAAGTTGAGGATGGTTGTGTCGGATAGATTTTTGAGGATGAAAATATCCTAAGTGGGGGAGAGTTGTGACGCCCAGAATTTAATTAATTATTTAATTAAATTAATTAAGCATTTGATTATTGGAAATTGTCGAAGTTGAGAATTATCAGTATTATTCTAAGAAGCATAATTGGATAGTTATGTTGAGTTGAACATTAAGTTGATAGTCGGATAAATTAGTCGGTTTAATCATAGATATAATATTAGAAATAATATTATTATAATGGATTATTATTGAGTTGATTAAGTGGTGGAAGATAGTATCATAATAATGCTATTATTATTTCTTATGGGCTTTATTTAGAGTGTTGTTGGTAGTAAAAGGTGAGGTGTGAATATTAGACCCAATAGAATTAATAATAGAAATTATATGTTAAAGTTGAATAAGAAGGAATTAGGTTTTTGTAAAGTAGAAGAGAGAATAAGAAGTGGCTGTAAAGAAAATAAGGGTTTTAGAGAAAAGAAGAAGAAGAAAGGTTTGGAGTTATGGCAGCAGCGAGGTGTAATCAGAAATTATAGAGCGATCTCCAATCCGAGGTAAGGGTGGGATTCTTGCTTTTTAATCGGGTCTATGATGAATGATATGTGGGGTTGGTTATGAGAAAATTATCGTGGGTGATTTTGTGTAAAAGGTTGTTGTTTTATTGCTACTATTTATTTTTAATTGTTGTAATTGATACTGAGATGTGGTTGTTGTCAAAGAATTGGTTGGGGAAAATTTCTTTGTGTTGACTCGGTATAATTTTATGTTGCTGGGATACTGTGTTGCGTTGTTGGATTTGAAGCCGTATTGGTTTTGTAGCAGATGGAAGAAAAACAAAACCAAGGAAAACGTGACGACCGGCAGGCAGGGGCATTGTGCCGAACGACACATGCTGGGAGAAGGACCCTGTCGACCGGCAGGGATGATGAGGAGAAGGTTGGTGCCGATCGACACCACATATATATATAATTGCTTGTGGTTATGACGATAGGCAGAGTGAAGGGTGCACTACCTAATGTTACTTAAATTAATATTACATGATGTTACTTAATTAATATTACATGATGGTAGAATAATTTAGCAGTGGGATTAATTTAATTAAGTTAGCAAATAATTGGACGCGAGTCGATTAATTCGGTATGTTGGTATGTTGATGTATTTTTGTGAATTAGCCGAAATAAGCGGTATAATTAGTTATCCGGAATTAAGTAGAATTTTACAAGGTAACTATATAAAATAGTAGATAATTATAATTGAGTTATTTTATTGAAAAAAGTTGTTTTGCAGGTAGAAATGAATTAAGTTGATTCGTCCGGTTTATGGAATTATAATAAACGTGTGTGTTATATGATTAAAGTACAAAATTGGTTGTTCAATGTTTTCTTATTGGTAAAGTGATTATGTGATTCAATATGTGAAGTGTTAGGCTTATTGTCAGTGATGCAGGGATATAGGCGAATGCCTCGTAATGAAGTTTGTGGTGAATGATATGAATGTGATGTTGTATGTTACATGAGTCTCATACATTTGCATTTGTGAAGCCCTGTATTGGCGGATTTGTGAAGTAGGCTTATGCCTTGTGCCTCTATTAATTGGAAATTAGTGAAGAGGGCTAAAGCCCTATTGGTACCACATGCATATGCACAGTTGTGTCAAATTCGAATTTCATTTTGAATCGCTAATGATAGTTGTGAATGTTTTATTGTGATTAAAGTTATTTATAAGTGGTGAAGTGGTGATTTTATATGATCTGATTTAACATATTATTTATCATATGACTAATTATATAGTTTGATATCTCACCTCTTTATTTGTTTCGTCGTTGCCTTTATACTGGTAACGTGTAGGTAACGAGGAGTAAAGACTTAGTAGCTTGTTGGCGTCATCGCTCTGATACGTAGCACTCGGGGGAATGAATGCTTATTTGATTTTATGACGTTTTCAGTTTAATCCAAGTTGTTATTTTTAAGAACTTGTTTTCTTTGAATTAAGTTGTTTAAAAGATGCTATGTTTCTTTTAAAGTTTTAAAGTTGTGAATTCGCTGCGTATTTATGGAATCAAGTTGAAATATTTTGGAAAACTAATTAATTTTTATAAGTTCTTTGGATTAATATGTGCTATGTATCTATTATGATAGATTTTTATGTTGTTGGTTTTTGAAATGAGAATGTAATGCCCCATGTTTGCGAAAATTTTGGCACTCTGATTTTAATATAACTGTGGGGTAGATTTGGAGTGTTACAATTAGTGGTATTAGAGCAGGTAGGTCCGTCCGACCAAGTTGTCTAATGTTGTTTATTCCTTAGTGCGCGCCAAGTGTGTGAAACACTGTCGGTACTTGTTTGCCTTAATTGCAAGAAGTTGGTTGAAGATAAGTGGGGTAGAAGCTTTGCTTCTCGGATATGTTCAATTGAAAGGTGTTGTTTCGGTGTGTTGTCGACGACGACAATGTAAGAATTGTTGGAGTCTTATTGTTCCCGAATTTGAAGGTGACTTGGATTCAAGGTCTTGTTGTTAGTCGAGTTAGAGCGCCTTGAGAGAAATTGATCAGACATTGTTGGTGCTTACTTCTCAAAGAATGAAGAGTGATGTAATATTTGTTGATTTACGAAGAAAGTGTAAGATGTCGATGTATGAACAATGATGGAGTAATAAATTTTCTGTAACTTTTGTGTTGGGATCAAATAAGTGATTGTCGGAAGTAGTTGACATTGATAAGTAGTTGTGAATCGCGAGTCTGAGTCGAAACTTGAAGAAGTGAGTAGTGTTGCAAAAAGAATTGTTGCCCTGCTGTTTTGGAACCTGAACTTGGGCGAAGGAATGCATCTCTCGAGTTATAAGAAGTTTGGGAGCACGACATATGTTAAGAGTTTTTTGGAATATGTCTAAGTTGAAGACATATGAGTTTCGGAGTGGAATTTTCTAAGTGAATCGCACGAAACTGCAGAATTATTGTGGGACTTCGAAAATTCACAACTAGAGTTCTAGGCATCCGATTTGAGTTTTGTTTGAAGCGTTGGAAAGCTAAAGAAATGAGATTCATTTTAAAAATGGTTCCAGTAGCTGTAATAGAATCATTTATCACGTGATGATATTGGAAGTAAGTGCAGTTTGTTGTTAAGCTTGTCTTTGGGACTAGGCTTGTTCTTCAGTGTTGTACGGGATGTCAGCGTCCAAGTTGGGTGAATTAAAGGAGCAATTGGAAGATTTATTTAAAGTAATTTGTGAAATCAAAGGTATCATTTGGAAAGTTTTGGTGTTATTAATTAGAACGAAAGATGATAGTGCGAAGTTGTGTGGAATTTATGGTGTCGAAAAGGAGGAGGATTTATGCTGAGTTGTCAGGATGTATGTTATAGTTTTTGGAGAAGAGTTCTCTTTATTAATTTTATTTCCAAGTGAAAGTGTATGTAGATCCATTCAAGGTGGATGCAGTTCTAAGTTGGATAACGACGAAGTCTGTTATAGAGGTTAGTAGCTTGTTGAACTTAGATGATTACTATCGTAGTTGTTTGAGGTGTAGATATATATGAAATGTTGTTAGATGAGATGATTATATTGCAAGAGTATTGGAAGATTAACGTATACGTATTAGATTTAACCATGTTGAGTTGTTGTTATATCGGAAAGGTAGTAGTCGAAGTGTTGCCAAGCGCAATTGAGAATCAGAGAGGTTGGAAATGAAGTTGAGGATGGTTGTGTTGGATAGATTTTTGAGGATGAAAATATCCTAAGTGGGGGAGAGTTGTGACGCCCAGAATTTAATTAATTATTTAATTAAATTAATTAAGGATTTGATTATTGGAAATTGTCGAAGTTGAGAATTATCAGTATTATTCTAAGAAGCATAATTGGATAGTTATGTTGAGTTGAACATTAAGTTGATAGTCGGATAAATTAGTCGGTTTAATCGGAGAAATAATATTAGAAATAATATTATTATAATGGATTATTATTGAGTTGATTAAGTGGTGGAAGATAGTATCAGAATAATACTATTATTATTTCTTATGGGCTTAATTTAGAGTGTTGTTGATAGTAAAAGGTGAGGTGTGAATATTAGGCCCAATAGAATTAATAATAGAAATTATATGTTAAAGTTGAATAAGAAGGAATTAGGTTTTTGTAAAGTAGAAGAGAGAATAAGAAGTGGTTGTAAAGAAAATAAGGGTTTTAGAGAAAAGAAGAAGAAGAAAGGTTTGGAGTTATGGCAGCAGCGAGGTGTAATCGGAAATTATAGAGCGATCTCTAATCCGAGGTAAGGGTGGAATTCTTGCTTTATAATTGGGTATATGATGAATGATATGTGGGGTTGGTTATGAGATAATTATCGTGGGTGATTTTGTGTAAAAGGTTGTTGTTTTATTGCTACTATTTATTTTTAATTGTTGTAATTGATACTGAGATGTGGTTGTTGTCAAAGAATTGGTTGGGGAAAATTTCTTTGTGTTGACTCGGTATAATTTTATGTTGCTGGGATACTGTGTTGCGTTGTTGGATTTGAAGCCGTATTGGTTTTGTAGCAGATGGAAGAAAAACAAAACCAAGGAAAACGTGACGACCGGCAGGCAGGGGCATTGTGCCGAACGACACATGCTGGGAGAAGGACCCAGTCGACCGGGAGGGATGATGAGGAAAAGGTGGGTGCCGATCGACACCGCCTATATATATAATAGTTTGTGGTTGTGACAATAGGTAGAGTGAAGGGTGCACTACCTAATGTTACTTAAATTAATATTACATGATGTTACTTAATTAATATTACATGATGGTAGAATAATTTAGCAGTGGGATTAATTTAATTAAGTTAGCAAATAATTGGACGCGAGTCGATTAATTCGGTATGTTTGTATGTTGATGTATTTTTGTGAATTAGCCGAATTAAGCGGTATAATTAGTTATCCGGAATTAAGTAGAATTTTACAAGGTAACTATATAAAATAGTAGATAATTATAATTGAGTTATTTTATTGAAAAAAGTTGTTTTGCAGGTAGAAATGAATTAAGTCGATTCATCCGGTTTATGGAATTATAATAAACGTGTGTGTTATATGATTAAAGTACAAAATTGGTTGTTCAATGTTTTCTTATTGGTAAAGTGATTATGTGATTCAATATGTGAAGTGTTAGGCTTATTTCCAGTGATGCAGGGATATAGGTGAATGCCTCGTAATGAAGTTTGTGGTGAATGATATGTATGTGATGTTGTATGTTACATGAGTCTCATACATTTGCATTTGTGAAGCCCTGTATTGGCGGATTTGTGAAGTAGGCTTATGTCTTGTGCCTCTATTAATTGGAAATTAGTGAAGAGGGCTAAAGCCCTATTGGTACCACATACATATGCACAGTTGTGTCAAACTCGAATTTCATTTTGAATCGCTAATGATAGTTGGGAATGTTTTATTGTGATTAAAGTTGTTTGTAAGTGGTGAAGTGGTGATTTTATATGATCTGATTTAATATATTATTTATCATATGACTAATTATATAGTTTGATATCTCACCCCTTTATTTGTTTCGTCGTTGCCTTTATACTGGTAACGTGCAGGTAACAAGGAGAAGAGACTTAGTAGCTTGTTGGTGTCGTCGCTCTGATACGTAGCACTCGGGGAGATGAACGCTTATTTGATTTTATGATGTTTTCAGTTTAATCCAAGTTGTTATTTTAATAAGTTGTTTTCTTTGAATTAAGTTGTTTAAAAGATGCTATGTTTTTTTTGAAGTTTTAAAGATGTGAATCTGCTGCGTATTTATGGAATCAAGTTGAAATAATTTGGAAGACTAATTAATTGTTATAAGTTATTTGGATTAATATGTGCTATGTATCTATTATGATAGGTTTTTATGTTGTTGGTTTTTGAAATGAGAATGTAATGCCCCATGTTTGCGAAAATTTTGGCACTCTGATTTTAATATAACTGTGGGGTGGATTTGGGGTGTTACAAGGAGCTTAGCAATAAGACTTCCATGGACATCCCTGAAGTTTTTTTCCTTGATGTGTATTTTATGTTTCCATTAAGTCATATGCCCAGCCCAAGGCATAGAGACAACTTGTAGAAGGGGCCCCTTATGTTTCAATCTCCGTTTAAAATTGAATGAAAAATTGCACTTTCACATACAATTTTGTTCCCCGTCTTTTCTTTTACTTTTACTCTTCAAAATAAAAATGACAATGCTTTTATTTTCGTATTCTAAATATTTTATTTCACTTTCTAAATTAAAAACATAAACTCATCAATCATGCAGATCCGTCTCGAACTCCATCAAAAATGAGAGTGTTATGGTTCCTAATATCCTTGAGAATTCAGTTGACCATGCTAATGAAGATAATGGGGAAGATTGTGAAGTCCCTGAAGAACTAGCAAGACTCCTGAGACAGGTAGAGAAGTTCATCCATTCGTATCAAGAAGAAACAGTTATCAATCTCGGTACCGAAGAGGTAAAGAGAGAAGTTAAGATAGGTGATGCCTTGCAAAGCGAACAAAAGAAGGGGTTGATTGAGTTGCTTTAAGAGTATGCTGACATCTTCACCTGGTCGTATGAAGACATGTCCGATTTAGATACTGATATAGTGATGCACAGATTGCCACTCAAGCCAGAATGCCCTCCTATAAAGCAGAAGCCGTGAAGTACCAGGCCCGACATGGCTTTGAAGATCAAAGAAGAAGTTCGGAAACAGCTTGATGCAGGCTTCCTATCTGTAATAAATTATCCACCTATGATTGCTAACATTGTGCCTATACCTAAGAAAGATGTTAAGGTACGTATGTGTGTTAACTACCAAGACTTGAATAGAGCAAGCCCAAAGGATGATTTCCCGTTGCCTCATATTGATGTATTTATTGATAATACTTCTCAGTATACAGTGTTCTCCTTCATGGATGGATTCTCGGGTTACAATCAGATAAAGATGGCTCCTGAAGACATGGATAAAACAACTTTCATAACTCCTTGGGGTACCTTTTGCTATAGGGTCATGCCTTTTGGTCTAAAAAATGCTAGTGCAACATATCAACGTGCTATGGTGACTCTCTTTCACGACATGATTCATAAAGAGATCGAGGTATATGTGGATGATATGATTGTGAAATCACAAACTGAGGAAGAACATTTAGTCCATCTGTATAAGTTGTTTGATTGTCTATGAAAGTTTAGGTTAAGGCTTAATCCCAACAAGTGCACCTTTGGGGTTCGATCGGGCAAGTTACTTGGTTTTATCATAAGTCAGTGAGGGATTGAAGTAGATCCAGATAAGGTAAGAGCAATATAGGATATGTCGGCACCGAAAAATGAAAAGGAAGTATGTGGGTTCCTTGGAAGGTTGAATTACATAGCCAGGTTCATTTCTCATCTTACTGCTACCTGTGAACCCATTTTTAAATTGTTAGGCAATAATCAAGATGTCCATTGGGAAGAAAGTTGTCAAGAATCCTTCGAAAAGATTAAGCAGTACCTGCACGAACCACCAATACTCATACCACCAGTTCTAGGGAGACCTCTCATTATGTATTTGACTGTGCTTGAAGGATCTATGGGTTGTGTGATCGGACAACATGATGATACTGGACAAAAAGAACACGCCATCTATTACCTAAGCAAGAAGTTTACTGATTGTGAATCAAGGTATCCATTACTTGAGAAGACTTGTTTCACTCTTACATGGGCAGCTCGACGCTTGAGGCAATACATGTTGACACATTCTACACTTCTGATATCTAAGATGGATTCGATAAAGTACATCTTCGAGAAACCAGCACTTACAGGGAGATTGGCTCGGTGGCATATGATGTTGTCTGAGTATGACATCCAGTACATCACACAAAAGTCTATCAAATGTAGCATTCTTGCTTATCACCTCGCCCATCAGCCATTGGAAGAGTATCAGTCAATGAAGTTTGATTTTCTAGACGAGCATGTTATGAAACTTGATGATAAAGAAAGACCTAGACCAGGGGAGCGATGGACTCTTATGTTTGATGGCACATCAAATGCCATGGGCCATGTCATTGGGAGAGTTCTGACGTCTCCATGCAATACTCACATACCTTTCACAGCCAGGCTATGTTTTGATTGTACAAATAATGTCGCAGAATATGAAGCTTGTGTAATGGGTCTTGCAGTAGCCATTCATTTGAAGATCAAGATTCTTGAATTTTATAGGGATTCAGCCTTAGTAATATATCAAGTGCAAGGTGATTGGGATACACGACACCCTAATTTAGTCCAATATCTGGATTACATATTAGAGTTGTTGCCCTCTTTTGATGAGATCACCTTTGAGCATATTCCTAGAGAAGTAAATCAACTGGAAGATGCTCTGGCCACTTTAGCAGCAATGTTCAAAGTCAGTTATATGAATCATGCACCCAACATAAGAATCCTTCGTTACAAGGAGCCAGCGCACATTTTCCCTGCTCATTGTCTCACAACTGAAGACGTTTCGGGCGAAAAGCCATGGTACTTCGACATCAAAAGATATCTTGGGAAGCAAGAGTACCCCGAGGGTGCTACAATATGTGATAAGAAGACTCTTAGAATGTTAGCATCCAAGTTTTTACTGTCAGGAGTCGTTATGTATAAAATAAATTATGATTCGGTTCTGCTCAGATGCATGGATAGACACGAAGTTGAATCCATCATACGAGAAATTCACGAGGGCTCTTTTGGGACTCATACCAGTGGATATTCCATGGCCAAGAAAATCCTACGAGCAGGTTATTTCTGGATGATGATGGAAAGTGACTGTTGTGTGTATGCGAAGATGTGCCACAAATGTCAAGTTTATGCAGACAGGATACACATTCCTCCCACTCCTTTGAATGTGATGACTTCATCATGGCCCTTTGCAATGTGGGGCATTGATATGATTGGACGCATCGAGTCGAGCACTTCAAATGGACACAAGTTCATTCTCGTTGCTATTGACAACTTCACCAAATGGGTAAAAGCAGACTCGTACAAGAATGTGACCAAGCAAGTTGTCACATGCTTCATCAAGAAAGAAATCATATACCGTTATGGAACTCCTAACAACATCATCACTGATAACGGGTCGAATCTCAAAAACAAGATGATGAAGGAAATGTGTGAAGAGTTCAAGATTGAGCACCATAATTCATCACCCTATCGGCCAAAGATGAATGGGGCAGTCGAAGCCGCTAACAAGAACATAAAGAAAATCGTCCAGAAAATGGTTAGAACATACAAAGATTGGAATGAGATGTTGTCGTTTTCCATGCATGGATATCAAACTTCGGTGCGTACTTCCACTGGGGCAACTCCTTTTTCACTAGTCTATGGTATGGACGCGGTGCTTCCAGTCGAAGTGGAGATTCCTTCATTAAGGGTTTTGATGGATACTAAGCTTGACGAAGCTGAATGGATTCAAACAAGGCTCGACCAACTCAATCCCATCAAAGAGAAGCGCCTAGCAGCCATTTTTCATGGTCAGTTATATCAACAACATCTCAAGAGAGCATTCGACAAAAAGATTCGACCTCGAGAGTTCCACACAGGTGACCTGGTCTTAAGGAAGATTCTCCCAATTCACTCTGATCCAAGAGGCAAGTGGACTCCCAACTATGAGGGGCCGTACATCTTGAAGAAAGATGTCTCAGGAGGTGCTCTAATCCTGACAAACATGGATGGGGAAGATGTTCTGCTTCTAGTCAATTCAGACTCAGTCAAAAAATACTATGCATAAAAAGACCCGCTAAGTCGAAAACCCGAAAGGGTGGCTTAGGCATAAGTTAGGGCTAAAAGAAATAAAAAAAGAATAACCCGCTAAGTTGAAAACCCGAAAGGGAGGCTTAAGCAAAAATGGGTATCCCGGTGGATTGAAAACCCGAAAGGGCGATCCAGGAAAAAATTAGGGACAAAAAGTGAGAGACTGCAGTCTAAAGACTCTTCATGAATAACAAGTACACCCTCCTGACACTGGATGGGTCAATTAAACTATTATCCTTCAGAAGCACAAAACTAGGACGATCCGGATATGGGAACTATAGCAATATCAATTTTAATGGAAGTTTGAGATTTTCTTATTGTCATTTTACCTATTTTATTTTGTCTTTTCTTTGTAACTTCTTCATTTAGGAGTTTTTTCCATGTACAAATGCATGTCCACAGGTCAAACTCATTAATAAAAGTGTGCCCCTTCCACCAAAAAGTCTTTGTTATGTCCTTTTACTTTATTTTTCGTATGCGAATTGTGATTTAAAATCTTTGTTAAGCTTTGCATTGAAAACAATAAGGAAATAATAATCACAAGCTAAAATGTGAAACATGACATTACATGGATATAAAGGCGTCCCAAGGTAATTCCATGGTGTTCAAGTGTTTTTTTTTCTATGCAGGTAGCAAGTCGTAACAGTCACCCCGACCAAGCTTTCGTCCTCGTCACCTCCTTGTAGACGGTTGAGCACCCGGTTCTCCAAAACCGAGAAACTTGGGGCATTTGATGAGATCCATGTCTCTACTCAATCATCCACGAGAAGTCCAACATGTAAGGAAAATCAGATCAAGCTATTCCTCCTCATCAAGATTTAATCCCCAGTGAACTCAACAAAGCTACAACTCAATTCTTGAAGTTCTCAAGCACCAATCCATATTGGAATCTCAAGACAACGGGCAACGGATTCCAATGAGCCTAATATTTGGCACTCTGCATACAATAATCATCATTGCATATTACATTGCATCCTCAAATGCATAGCATATCCATGAATCATTATGCCACACTTCAAAATGCATATGAAGCATGAGCAAGATTTGGTACCTTGCCCGAAAGTCCCAAATCAATCCCAAATCAATAAAACATCCCCACAAAAAATATCATCCTCATAATTCCCATTTGACACCTTTCGTTACACTACCAACCAAAAAAATAAGTCATGGTGTATGTACATTGTACTCCCCAACTCTCAATACTCACTTTATCTTTTTATAGGGTTGTAGGTCGCCCGTAGGTCTTACCCTCATGTTGTCTTTTCTGGGGTCGTAGGTCTTACCCTCACATGATCTTTTATAGGGTCTTAGGTCGCTCATAGGTCTAACCCTCACGTTATCTTTTATAGGGTCGTAGGTCGCTCGTAGGTCTTACCCTCACGTTATTTTTTCCAGGGTCGTAGGTCGTCCGTAGGTCTTACCCTCACTTTATCTTTTCTAGGGTCGTAGTTCGCCCGTAGGTCTTACCCTCATGTTGTCTTTTCTAGGTTCGTAGGTCGCTCGTAGGTCTTACCCTCACGTTATCTTTTGTAGGGTCGTAGGTCGCCCGTAGGTCTTACCCTCACGTTATCTTTTCTAGGGTCATAGGCCGCTCATAGGTCTTACCCTCACATTGTCTTTTCTATGGTCGTAGGTCTCTCATAGGTCTTACCATCTCATTATCTTTTCTAGGTTCGTAGGTCTCTCGTAGCTATTACCCTCATGTTGTCTTTTCTAGGGTCATAGGTCTTACCCTCACGTTATATTTTCTAGGGTTGTAGGTCGCTCGTAGGTCTTACCCTAATGTTATCTTTTTATAGAGTCATAGGTCGCTCGTAGGTATTACCCTTAAGTTATCTTTT
Source organism: Vicia faba (assembly GCA_948472305.1). Taxonomy (NCBI): domain Eukaryota; kingdom Viridiplantae; phylum Streptophyta; class Magnoliopsida; order Fabales; family Fabaceae; genus Vicia; species Vicia faba. Next base: position 1,231,431,553 of record OX451735.1, read on the forward strand.
ATAGGGTCGTAGGTCGCTCATAGGTCTTACCCTCATATTATCTTTTATAGGGCCATGGGTCGCCCGTAGATCTTACCCTCATGTTGTCTTTTCTAGGGTCATAGGTCGCCCATGGGTCTTACCCTCATGTTGTCTTTTCTAGGTTCGTAAGTGACTCGTAGGTCTTACCCTCATGTTATCTTTTCTAGGGTCGTAGGTCACTCGCAGGTCTTACCCTCACGTTGTCTTTACCTTTCTCTTGGGTCATATATCCTACGCCGATCTTTACTCATTGTCTTTACCATTATTTTTGGGTCGTGAATCCCACACGATGGATTCTCTGTTGTCGTCGAGTTTACCCATTGTATTTAAGTTATCATGTTGTCTTTAATCCTACACTCTGTCACCACGACATCATGAACCATATCTTTTTAGTCACTTTAATAGCCACTTCCTCAAGAACCTTGTATTGGCACCGTTACCCCAGCACAAGCTATCGTTATTCAACCACATTCATCCATCATGACCAGTTCACCCGAAAGCTCTTTTTTTCCGTCCCCAGCAGACATCACAAATAATAACACTCACGCCATCTCTCCAGGACAAATTTCAGGTCTTATTGTTTAATCATCTTCTACCTCAAATGATCGAGAGGCTGACGCTAATCTCACCTTCAGGTTTAAGACGGTTAAATAGGGGAAGCTGTCATACCCCAAATTTTTCCTATCTATTTTACTTTTGTTTGACTTAGGCTTCACATTTCATCTACATCATCTTCACTAGTTCATTTGCATATCATGCATTTCACTGAATAAGGACACCTGAGGTCCAAGAGTTCAGTGGTTGTGCAATAGTAAAGTTTCACAATGTTTTCAGGAAACTAGGATTTTCGCTTCAAGGTCACATTGAGCTTTATATCCTTCTACAAGTCAATTGCTTATCAAGAGGTTTAAGGGGTGAAACCAAGGAAATTTTCTCATATGGATTAAAATGTTATTTGAGTTTCTTGAGGGACTAAATTTTGAACTAGATGGCATCTATCATTTTCAAAGGGTTTGAATTTGTCATGAAGATTCGAAATTGAAAGAGAAAGAAAACTTGGATTTGGATTGCAAATTGGAAATAATGTAAATTGGTATTTCATACAATGTCTTTGGTTCACAAATCACAAATTCCTTACATCACAAGTTACTATTCAAGATTCAAGTCACTATTGATTATCTTGCAATTATTTTTGGATTCATGCCATGACCACTTGAAATCACGCAAAGGAATTTCTCATTACAAGTCCAAATTGTCCAAATATAACAGTCTCAAAACCAGTCCAAATATAACATGCCAAAAAAACTTGTCCAAACTATCAAAAACATGCATAACAATGTTGTCCAATTTGCTGCTGTATAAAGTCCAAAGTTTGCACCAACCAGTCCCACAAAATTGTCCAAACTGGTGTTGTCCATTCTGCTGCATATCAGTCCAAAACCTGTTGTTCCTACACAAAAACAGTCCATGCATAATAATCCAAAAACTTGAAAAGATAGCCTGCTAAAACTGTCAAAACTGCTGCCAACAAATGCCAAACATTACACAAAATAAAAGTCACCCAAATCTGTAATGAAAAAGGAGTGAAACAGCATGTCAAAATTGTTTAAAATCTCACCAACCTTTCCCCCTAATTTCCACCTCTCAGCTGATATACAAACAATAGAATGGGAAGAGAAAAGGAGAAGAGTAATATTGAGAGGAGACAATAGCAATATTGAGAGGGGAAAAAGACAGCAGAGAAAAGAGAGAGAAAAACATTGGGAGAGGAAGAGAAGAAAAACATTATAAAACCAGAAAAATAAAAACAGCAACAACCATGAAACTGTGTTGAACCATGAAAATTTTTTGAACCATAAAACAACAACAACAAAAAATGGTAGCAACCCAAAGAAAAATAGAAACAGAAAAAACCCTTCAACCCCCAATTCCCACCTCTCAGCTGATATACAAATCATATAATGGGTAGAAAATATGGAGAGAGGAGAAGATACAAGAGCAAACAAAAAAGAAGGAGAGTTTTGTGTGAAAATAAAGGAATACAATAGCAATATTGAGAGAGAAAAGAGAGAGAAAAACACTGAGAGGAAGAGAAGAAAAACACTGTAAAACCAGAGAAGAAAAACAGCAGCAACCATGAAATTATGTTGAAACATGAAACTGTTTTGAACCATAAAACAGCAGCAACAAAAAAACAGTAGCAACCAAAAGGAAAACAAAAACAGAACAAAAAACCTTCAACTCCCATGTACAACCTTGCAGCTCTCAATACAAAGTAAGGATTGGAGCAACTTCCTGGAGGTTCACTGAAGATGCTTTGATCATCACAGCCTCTTGAAAGGTGTTCAAACTCATAACACAAATTTCAGTTTCAAGGTAAGTCTTATGGACTTTGAGCTTTTTCATACACGCATTATTGTTGGTTCACTTGTGAAGATAGAATGTAGTAACATTTCCCTTTGAAGCTAAACACATGCTTGCTTTTCATTTTTATCAATTATATGTTGAGAACTGACTTTTACATGTAGTATAACAATGTTAGAACCATAAAACAATAGTATGAGTCGACACATATCTCTATGAGTCGATGCATATCAGGCACAAAACAGGTTATGAGTCGACAAAAAATACACATGTGTTGATGCAAAACAAAAATGAGTCGACACAAACCCTTATGTGTGGACTCATACTGTGTTGTTTTTTATTTCCAGTGGCAAGAAAGGTGTATGAGTCGACACAAAGCACGGATGTGTCGACACAAACAAGAAATGAGTCAACATATACCATTATGTATCGACTCATACTGAGTCGATTTTGATTTTTCGAGAAACAAGAAGTGGCATGTGTCGATGCATAAGGTTATGTGTCAATACATAAAGTTTGTTTTTATTTCTTTGTACAATATTTTCCTTTTTATATTTTTATTTCTATTCATTTATTCAATATGGTTGTAATAATTTAATTAGGCTTGTATTTCATCCCCATTTATAAATTTGTACCCCCCATCCCATATGATTGTAATAACTTAGGGTTTATTTTTTATATGTTTTAATTATTGCTTAATAATGCATATGTCATCCAATTAGAACACACGGCCACCTTGTGGGCTCATCATCAATGAAAAGGTATACACTTACAAATTCACACTTGCACCCATTTCATAGCTTGGTTCTGGGCTTTCCTACGGTGAAAACTATTCGATCGATTATTCCAATTGGTCATTTAGAATACTATTGCCACACTAGTACCACTTTGTAGGAGCATGCATATAGCCACCTTGTATGGGCTTTTGATTGTTATCTTATACACTGAAGCAACTCCTCTCCCCTTGGTTTACATACCAATCATCTTCTTAAAGGGTCTCATAGTTGAGTTTGGGCATGGCCATTCTCACGAGGTTAATCAAGTCTTTCCCTTGGTTAACCATAACCCGAATCAACCACTTTGGTTCATATACCAAGTTTTTCCATGCACAAAGGGTCTCATGGTTGAGGGTTGGAGCACCTACTCTCACGAGATTAATCAAGTACACCCCATGGTTAATCATAACCTGATTCAATTACCATACACCAAGCATTCAATTTACACCTTTCATAATACTACTCATTTTGTCGTCACTTTTGCCATGATCACTCTTTACAAACATCGTCTCCTTTTATTTTATGATCATAACATGCTCCCTTAGGATGATAGTCTTCTCTTCCTTAAGATACGAACTAATTAGACCTTAGGTTGGAACCCATACATGACAACATTAGGGTAGACTTTCCCCTTTTACTTTTCTTTTGTAATTAAGATTAAAACTTATCATTCACAAATCAAAAATCTAAAAACATTTAATCATTACTCGAATTCATTCTAAAACTCGCAAAACACTCAACCAACCAAAACTCCCCAAAAGGGCATGTTATCTTCGTTCTACCGTGATACAGACCGTGCTTATTGCTAGAATGCGTGCGTTAACGTCACCCACTAAAAAACACCAACAAACCAACATTTTCTAGAGGAACTACGATGTTATGATTCCTTCACTGGATACGTAGGCAAAGGGTTGTGAGACCCTCACAAATGCACTAATAAAAAACCATTTTCTTTCCCCTTAGCAAATATAGTTATAGATAAATACACCCTTAGAATAAAACAAACAAAGTGGATCTCGTTGAGTACAATGGATTTGAGGGGTGCTAATACCTTCCCCTTGCATAACTGACTCCCTTACCCTTTCTCTTGATCGTAAGACCTTCTTATCCATCCTCTTGTGGTTTTCTCGATATTTCCCCTTCCTTCGGGATAAATAAAGTTCATTGGAGGCTCTGTATTTTCTGCCGGTAGCTTCAAGGTTCCTCATCATATTCTAAGTTGTCACCCTGAATCACATCTCTGACCATAACATCAGCTTTTTCTTGCCGCGTCTCTCACGAACAACTTGATCAATGGTAAATTCTTCAGCCTTCCCCTTAAATGTCTCAGTAGCACCTGCTTCTATAGATGTTATAACATCTGACTTAACATCTACACCAGCTTCTTTCAATACTCTTGTCACAAATTTCCTATGTCCCCTATCAAGATTATCACTCTCATCCTCATATAGGTTTTCATCAATAGTAACAGGTCCTATAAGGTTTCTCTTCTCAGATTTCTTTTCTATGTCATCATCGATCCTATATTTATCCATGTAAGATATAAGAGACCAACCAGAACTTTTGACATCTTTAGAAGCATATGGTCTTGTTCCTCTCTAGTGAAAGCTGGAACGATTGATAAAGGAACAACATCTAATACTAGGTCAGAAGGGTTTACATCCTCATTGGAACCCTCAACCCTAGGGTTCGATTGAGATGGTCCACAGTCTTTAGACGAAGCATGCATGGAATCATATGAATAATATTGAGACATTGTTGACCTTTGTTGAGATAGATTAGTAATTGAGACAAAGAAGTACAACCACACAAATAGTTTCTTTTGAATGAAAGCAACGATTTTGAGCGAACAATCTATTTGGTATAATTAGTGTGCCCAACTGTTTAAGTTGTGAAGGAATGGGCTTAAATAGACGTTGGAGTTATGAAATTTGAAAGTCCGGCATATCCACAAAGATATCACTAATTGCAATAATTTCCTCTGCTCAGTCACTTTTACTTTTTTTATGTTTGCACATCTAAAAGTTACCTCTTTATTTTTTACTTGACTATTCACATCCTGTAACCCGATTCTCAAAAGTCTAGTCACACTTTGTTGAGCACCAGGTTCTTCAATTTTTGTTTCTCCCAAGATGTCATAGGAAAATGTTCTGACATCTTGTGTGACTTTGTAATCACACACCATACTCCTTTCAACAGCTTTCTCGGCCCTCAGGCAAGTTGCAGACTATCATGTTTCTTCTGAACTCCACATGTTGAAATTGTCTTTTGATCTTTTACCCTTCATGATGACCTCATTCTTCTCATTTGTTATTACGCATTTAAAGTTTGTAAGTTGACTTTGAGGCCTTGATCACACAGTTGACTTATACTAATTATGTTAGTAGCTAACCCTTCAACAAAAAATACATCATCAAGACTAGGTTGTCCTTCATAATTCAGTTTCCCAACACCTATTACTCTTCCTTTAGATTCGTCTCCATAAGTCGCAGTTTTAGTGGAAGATGGTTTGATTTCCACCAAAAACTTTTTGATACTTGTCATGTGTCTCGATAAGCCACTATAAAAATACCAAGCTTCTCTAGCTGAATCTGTATGAGATGGTTCTTTAGATTTAACTCTTTTAGGATTCCATTTTTTCTTTATGTTGTCTAGAGTTTGTTTCTGCCAAGTTGAAAGTTAGATTTGGGATAACCATGTAATTTGTAGCAGCAGGATTTTTTATGACCAACTCCACCGCAATAATAGCATCTCCATCTCTGATTTCTGCCTCCTTTATGTTTTATCTGATGTCTATGTTGATGTTGGAACATGTTGCCAGGCATCTTTTATTCTAGTTTCCATTTTGGAGGTACAAACTTTACAACATGATATGCGTCTTTGTTCATCACACCTTAGTTGTCATAGCTCGTTCCTCTAACATTCCCAACATTCCTTCCAGATTCAAGGATCTCATTCAGACATTAGAACCACTATTTAACATTCTTATAGTCTTAGTCATATTATCCAGTTTTTCACTAAGCAATATAACCTTTTCTTCAAGATTAAAGATGATGGATATATGTTTCACTTTCTTAGCTTGTAGTTGAGCAATGGTTATCTTTTGTACTTCTCCTTGTTGACACACGTCTTCACTTTTGATACATAACTTTATGTAATAGGTGGCTAGTGCTTCAAAAGTAAGCTCTTCATCCGATTCTTCCTCAGAACCATAAATTCCAGTCAAGGTATTCACTTCTTCTTCATGATTACCTTCAGAGCCTTCCTCTGACCGTGACACAGATAGACATTTTGTTTTGTTTCTTGAGGAAGGTAGCACACTCAGATTTTATGTGTTTAAATCCTTCGCATTCATGGCATCGAATTCCTTTATCTGGACTTGGCCTTTCATCTAATATGGACCTTCCTTCATTGTAGTGGTCTTTGCTGATGTCTAAGGATGTGTTTTTGGCATTTGACTTGGATTTTCTCAACAATTTGTTGAACTGTCTTCCTAGTAACACAAGTTCCTCGGATGCTCCTTCTAAGTTCAACTCATCATAGTCCCCCGAGTATTCAATACTAGACGTAAAAGTTATACTCTTCTTATTCTCAGGCCTTTCAACGATAGCAGATTCAAAAGTCTTAAGAGAACCTACCAGTTCATCCACAGTCATGGTGCTTATATTATGATATTCTTTGATGGAAATAAATTTCATATCAAATTCCTTGGAAGATACCTGAGCATCTTACTGATCAACTTATCTTTATATATCTCCTCTCCCAAGTCTTCTGAGTCATTTGCAATACATAAGATAGTCATATGAAAGTCCTAAATACTTTCATCTTCATTCACCTTCAAATTTTCAAATCTCGAAGACAAGAGTTGAAGTTTTGCCATCTTTACCTTGGAATTTCCTTCATGAACCTTCTCTAGGGTTTCCCAAGCCACTTTAGCATGCTTGTAATTTTTAATCAGTTTGAAGACATTCTTGTCCACTCCATTGAATATGGAATTTAATACTTTGGAGTTTCCTTGAGCTGATAGCTCATCAACATCATTCCATTCTTCTTCAGGTTTCAACACATCAGTGGCGTTCCCTTCTGCATCCAAAATCTTTGGAGGATCCCATCCTTTAATAACATTTCTCCAGGCCTTATCACCCAAGGATTTTATGAAGGTTCCCATGTGAGGTTTCCAACTGTCATAGTTGGTACAATCCAAAATCAGTATTTTAACCACAGATCTAACATCCTTGTCCATTGCACTAGAAAGTAACTTCCCTGAATCTTACCTAGAGTCAGAGCAGGATGCCTGCTCTGCTACCAATTGAAATTTCGGCTATCATATCCTGAATGTCCTAAGAGATACCGAGACACCGGATCCGACTTCACACACAATAGCAAGATGGATAAACAAATAGTAGTGTTGAAAGTAAATAACACAGGATATGTTTACCCAGTTCAGAATAACCTTCCTACTCTTGGAGCTACCAATCCAGGGATGAAATCAACTATATAATATCAATTTGCAGACATTACAGCAAACCTCCAGTTTACAGTCTACGCATTTAATCACTACCCTTTGCTTAACTTCTACCTAAGACACATCTAGGTATGAGGCTCTCCTCAAATTCCTCTTCAATTACACTTGCAATTGGAGCAAACTCTAAACACAAGTAGAGAACAAAAACAATTGGAAGCTATACTTCCAAAACACGCAAGACTCAATGCTTAAAAGCTTATGAGAATTGACAAACAATATGTTTAATGCTTAAAAGCTTATGAACATCTAACAAGAAACTTACAACCCAACAATAAGGATTTTAAAAACCATAACACAAATACATCCATAATTTCCACCTAATACTAGGTATACACCACTCTATTTATAACTTTATTTTAGACTAGGTTGGGCTTCAAAACCGCAGTGGTGAGGCTGCACAAAGTCTGCAAAAAGTCCTTCAAGAAAATAGATATTTGATCAGTGCATTTTGATGCACATCCTTCCACGATTGTACTAATGCATTTCTTTAGTTTATTGTGTTTATTTTTATGTTTTAATATGTTTTGCTAATTTATTTTATTTTTTCATTTAATTAATTTTTGTATTTTATTTTCAGCAACTGCAGCTTTCGCGGAAAAATTCATAACTAATTCTACAAAAATCGGATTGAGGCGTTTGACCAAGCGTTGGAAAGCTAAAAAAATGGTCTACAACTTTCTAGTTTTGGCCAGAAGCTGATTCGAAGTGAAGAAAGGTTGAAAAAGTCGTTGAAGTTGCAGATTTAGACTTTTGAGTTTTGGGTTAGTAGTTTTGGGCATGGGTTATGTTTTCAACCCAGTTGGTTTGTAAACCGAATGTATTGTTCCTCTTTAACCTGGGGGAAGCCACATAAGAGGAGATTTATCACGTTTTTACTGTAGACAATGGGAGAAAACAATTTGGTATGAATGGGAATGGAGAACTAATCTGTTAGAGTTGATCTGCTGTAACTTGGTTTCCAAAACTTGAGGTTAATATAATTTACAATTCAATTTCTATTCATATCAATTTTTCCTTTTATATTCGTTTGCTTAATTCGAATCATCTTAGAGTAATCTTGTTGGTTCGATTGAATTATGTTTCCCAATTATAATTGCGTTATATCATATGCTTAATTCGTTATTCTGTTTGTTGATTAACTGTTTGCTTAATTCGGTGAAAAGGGAACATAATTCTTTTTTTTTTTCATTCTCGCTTGTTGGATGAAATTGTGATCGAATTTGAATAGGAATCCGCTTAGGGAGGTTAAATGTATTAATCGATGATAGTAGGAACCCGAAACAGTAGATCGACTTATTTCATAATCACTTATTTTAAGCGCTTATTTTCTGTTTTTTTTATAAATCGTCCTTAAAACCAACCCCCCCCCCCCCCCAATTCGATTTCTGTTGTTTAATAAAATCAAGAATCCTTGTGAGAATGATATCCGAGTTACAGTTGTCGTTAAATACTACAGTTTTGAAACCATTTCGCAAAAACACTCGTTTTGATTCGCGCGCGACAGCGGATCAAGTTGGCGCTGTTGCCAGGGATTCTTGGTATTATTAGTTGTTTTTAGAGTCATGGGGTCAGTTTCTTTGAGTCTAGGCATTAGTTTCATCGCGATTTCGTCCAATTCGCGTTGTAGAGTCGAAATAGTAAAAAAAAATCAGTTTTTGGGTAAATCGCATCCAATTAGAATTCTGCCTTGACCATCTCAATTTCCCAAATTCATCATTTTCCTATTTTTTATGATTTATTTACTGTTTTCATAGAGTCGGAAAAAATTAAAAAAATTATCAAAATTCTATTTTTCGCCCATTAGAATAATTTCGTGTTCAGTTTATTTTTTTGAAAAAAATTTAATCGTTTTCCTTCTTTGTGTTTGTTTTTGCTTTTAGGGACATTATTGGTATTTTGGGCTTTGTTACCATTGCTGCGTTTTAGTCCTGGCTACTAGGTCCTGCTGTCCTGAGCTTGTTGCTTTTGATCCTGAAGTAGAAAGAACATTGCACACACAACGTAGGAGAGTCCAATTTAACACTAGTCCACCACCCACAATTAAGTTTGAGTCTGAGGCTGATTCTGATTACTTGCACTATCTGTTTGATTCCGATTCTGAAGTTGTTATTGATATGGCTGACCAAAGAACCTTAAGGCAATTGGCTGCCCCTGATATAAATTATAATGGCATGTGTATTGATTATGATGATGTTGTTTCTCCTTTTGAATTAAAATCGGGTTTAATACACTTGTTGCCCAAGTTTAGTGGTCTTGCAGGTGAGGATCCGCACAAACATTTGAAAGAGTTTCAGGTTGTATGCTCTACACCATCAAAGCCTGAAGGGATCACTGAAGATCACATCAAACTTCGAGCTTTTCCTTTTTCATTGCAGGGTGAAGCAAAGGATTGGTTGTACTACCTCGAGCCAAATTTAATTGCAAGCTGGAATGCGCTGAAAAAGGTGTTTTTGGAGCGATATTTTCCTGCCTCTAGAGCTGCCTCAATACGAAAGGAAATTTGCGGTATCAGACAAGGCAACAAGTCACTCAATGAGTATTGGGAGAGGTTCAAGCACTTGGTATCCAGCTGTCCTCAACATCAGATTACCGAGCAATTACTCATCCAGTACTTTTATGAGGGGTTGATACTGATGGACCGAAACATTCTTGATGTTGCTAGTGGTGGAGCACTTGTTGATAAAACTCCAGCTGCTGCCAAAGCTCTAATAGAGAATATGTCTCTTAATTCTCAACAATTTACCACTAGAGACAATTCTGCACAAAGCAAAGGAGTGAATCAAATTCAAGCTTCTTCTTCCAACAAAGCTTTAGAGACCATAATTGATGAGCTCACGACATTAGTCAAACAACTAGCAGTAGAAAAAACTCAAACATAAACTCTGTGTGGTATTTGTACTTCCCCTGAACACCCGACTGATACATGTCCCATTCTGAGGGATGAATCTATCACTGAGCTGCCCTAAGCTTATGCAGCCAACCTTTACAACCAAAACAGGTACAATAACATTCCTGACCTGTCCACCAACAAATATCATCCGAATTGGAGGAATCATCCCAACCTTCGATATGGAAATCCACAAACCAGCCAACAACAGAACTCACCTCAACCGGCTGCCCCTGCACCTTCCGGACCGTCCTTAGAGGATCTTGTTAAACAAATGGCCGTCAACAACCTTCAGTTCCAACAAAGGACTGATTCTAGCATTCAAACCTTGCACACACAGATGGAACAGCTTGCTACTCAAATGAACGCAATGCAATCCCAAGGGTCGAACCAAATTCCAGCCTAAATTGTTTCCAATCCGAATCGTGGTCCTAATGCCAATGTTAGCGCAATCTCTTTGCAATCTAGAAAGGTAGCAGGAACAGCCCTTGAGAAAAATATTGAGGTAACATCTTAACCTTCTACTTCTTCACCTTCTGAATCTGTTTCATCTAAACCTTCTCCACATTCTCCTATTGCGGTGGAAACTGAAAGAATTACAGAAAGAGACTATGTGCCACCAGTTCCTTTCCCACATAGAATTCTGAAAAATAAAAGAATTGAGGAAGGAGAGAAAGAAAAGGAGATTTTGGATGTTTTCTGAAAAGTTGCAGTAAATATTCTGCTCCTTGATGTGATTAAACAGGTTCCGAAGTATGCGGAGTTTTTGAAGGATTTGTGTACCAACAAGAGAAGGATTAAGGGAAGTGAAAGAGTTAACTTGGGCCGAAATATTTCTGCTTTTATTCAGCCTAAACCTTCATCCGAAAAAGTTATGGGTGAGAAAAATGTTTCAGCCCTCATCACCACTCAGGTTCTACCACAGAAGCAGAAGGATCCAGGAACATTTGTTATTCCTTGCACCATCGGGAATAGTAAATTCGATAATTGCATTCTTGATTTGGGAGCGAGCATTAATGTTATGCCCACTTCTGTTTATAATAACCTTTGTCTCGGTCCTCTGCAGCATACAGGTTTAATCATTCAATTGGCAAATAGGAGCAATGCCCGCCCCACCGGCATAGTCGAAGACGTCCTTGTTCAAGTTAACGATTTGATTTTTCCTGCAGATTTCTACATTCTAGACATGGAAGGAGAAACAAAGTCCAGTCGAGCTCCCATCATTTTAGGCAGACCATTCATGAAAACGGAAAAAACAAAGATTGATGTTGATGATGGAACCATGTCCATGGAATTTGGTGACATTGTCGCGAAATTCAACATTTTTGATGCCATGAAACATCCTTCGGAGGAGCATTCAGTTTTTCACATCGAATTAATTTCGGAATTGGTCGATGACACTTGTTCTGATTTATTTTCCATTGATTTTCCGTCTCTATCTGGATTTGATGATGTTTACTTGTGTTCTGATTGTACTGACAATAACTTGTGTGTTGTGTGTGCTGAAATAGAGGCTGCCTTGCAGGATGATGTGTTTCCCACCAGTGAAGTTATTGCTAATGAAGTTGTTTTTACAGTTGATACCCTTGACATCCCGGCTGCCCCAAATTCTCCATCCATAGAGCAGCCCTCGTCCTTAGAGCTGAAACAACTTCCGGAAAATCTGAAATATGTTTATTTGGAGAATAACGAAAAACTTCCTGTTATTATCTCTTCTAACCTTGATTTCGATCAAGAAAATAAACTCTTGCAGGTTTTGAAAAAGCACAAGAAGGCAATCGGATGGACATTAGCCGACCTTCCTGGTATTAGTCCGTCCATGTGCATGCACAGAATTTTACTTGAGGAGGGAGCGAAAACAGTAAGGCATCCCCAAAGGAGGCTTAATCCTTTGATCCTCGATGTTGTGAAGAAAGAGGTAACCAAACTCTTGCAAGCAGGTATCATTTATCCTATCTCTGACAGCAAATGGGTAAGTCTAATGCAGGTTGTACCTAAGAAATCTGGACTCACAGTGGTGAAAAATGAAAAGAACGAACTTGTTCCCACTAAAGTTCAGAACAGTTGGAGAGTTTGTATTGATTACAGGAGATTGAACCAAGCGACTAGAAAGGACCATTTTCCTTTTCCGTTCATTGACCAGATGCTTGAACGGCTAGCTGGTAAATCACATTACTGTTTTGTTGATAGTTTTTCAGGTTATTTTCATATTCATATTGCACCGGAAGATTAAGAGAAGACCACTTTTACTTGTCCCTTCGGTACTTTTGCATATCGGAAGATGCCTTTTGGTCTTTGCAACGCTCCTGGCACTTTCCAACGGTGCATGATTAGCATTTTCTCTGATTTCATTGAAAATTGCATGGAAGTTTTCATGGATGACTTCACTGTTTATGGTTCCTCTTTTAATGCATGTTTGAGTAGCTTGAATATGGTTTTGGAAAGATGCATTGAGACTAATCTTGTGTTAAATTACGAAAAATGTCATTTTATGGTTAAGCAAGGAATTATTCTCGGTCACATAATTTCTGAGGAAGGTATTTCTGTTGACCCTGCTAAAATTGATGTGATTTCTACATTGCCTTACCCTTCTTGCGTTCGCGAGATTCGTTCTTTTCTTGGTCATGCAGGTTTTTATAGGCGCTTCATCAAGGATTTTAGCAAGATAGCTCTTCCGCTGTCAAACCTGTTGAAGAATGATGTTACTTTCAACTTCGATGACAAATGCAAGCAAGCGTTTGACTTCTTGAAGAAAGCATTGACCTCCGCTCCGATAATCCAACCTCCTGACTGGACCCTCCCTTTCGAGCTTATGTGTGATGCTTCTAATTATGTTGTTGGGGCTGTTCTTGCATAAAGAGTTGACAAGGCTGCCCATGTTATTTACTATGCTTCTAGGACTTTAGATTCTGCATAGTCAAATTACACTACCACTAAAAAGGAACTTCTAGATATTGTTTTTGCTCTTGATAAATTCAGATCATATTTTCTAGGTTCCAAGGTTGTTGTTTTTACTGACCATGCAGCTTTGAAGTATTTGTTGAAAAAGCCGGATGCAAAACCAAGATTGATTTGGTGGATGATGTTGCTCTAAGAGTTTAATGTAGAGATTAAAGACAAGAGTGGTGCTGAAAACTTAGTGGCTGATCATTTGAGCAGGATAGAAAGAGATGAAGATCCTTTCCCCATTCAAGATGACTTTTCTGATGAGCAGCTTTTAATTTTGCATGGGGTAACTCCTTGGTTTGCTGGCATTGTTAATTATCTTGTTGCTGATGTTTTTCCTACAGGTGCATCCCGATCACAAATCCACAAACTCAAGAGTGATGCCAAATGTTATGTCTGGGATGATCCATATCTTTGGAAGTTTGGTAGTGATCAGATAATCAGGAGATGTGTCCCTGACTATGAGATTGAATCTATTTTGAATTTTGCTTATTCATCTCAAGTTGGAGGACACTTTGGCCCGCAAAGAACTGCTAGAAAAGTCTTAGATTCTGGATTCTACTGGCCCACCATCTTTAAGGATGCTTTTGAGACTTACCGCACATGTAAAGAGTGCCAGATAGCAGGTGCAAACATCACTCGCATGAGTGAAATACCTCAGCAGCCTATGCTTTTCTGAGAGGTATTTGATGTATGGGGAATTGATTTCATGGGTCCATTTCCTGTATCGTTTGGTTTCCTTTATATTTTACTTGTTGTTGACTATGTTTCAAAGTGGGTGGAAGCTATCCCCACTAGGACTAATGATTCTAGAGTTGTTGCAGATTTTGTCAGGTCTAATATCTTTTGCAGGTTTGGAATACCGCGAGCTATCATAAGTGACTAAGGCACTCATTTCTGCAACCGCACCATTGAAGCTCTGCTCAGGAAGTATGGAGTCGTGCATAGAGTGTCTACTGCATATCACCCATAGAGTAATGGGCAGGCTGAGATTTCAAATAGCGAGATCAAGCAGATTTTAGAGAAAATGGTGCAACCAAACAGGAAAGATTGGATTCTTCGTCTAGAATACGCACTTTGGGCTCAAAGAACGGCTTTCAAGACTCCCATTGGGATGTATCCCTTTCGACTTGTTTTTGGTAAGGCATGTCATCTTCCTGTTGAGTTAGAACATCGTGCTTATTGGGTGGTGAAAAGTTGTAATTTGGAGATGCAACAAGCAGGTATTGAAAGAAAAATCCAATTGCAACAGCTTGAAGAGCTGAGACTAGAGGCTTATGAGAGCTCTAGGATTTATAAAGAGAAAACAAAACACTTCCATGACAAAATGATTTATAGGAAGCAATTTTCTGTGGGCCAACAGGTTTTATTGTTTAACTCCCGCCTTAAGCTTATGGCTGGGAAACTCCGATCCAAATGGATTGGCCCTTTTGTTGTTACTAATGTTTTCCCTCATGGTGCAGTAGAAATTAAAAGTGCAGGTACCAACAAAGTTTTTAAGGTCAATGGGAAGCTCCTAAAGCTATTTCATGAAAGTGTAGTAGCTGAAGATGCAACCATAGAAGATCTTTCTTTGGAGGCACCAAACTATCCTGCAACTTGACCAGGGAGTTTTTCTTTCCTTCTCTCTATTTTAAATAGTTATGTCCTTTCATTGAGGACAATGTCTGTTTTAAGTGTGGGGGAGGGATTCCTTTATTTTATTTTTGTTTTGTTTTGTTTTGGGTTAATAAAAAATGCATCTATTTGAACGTTTTTGGTTGCAGACTAATTTGAGGTTATGTTTGTGGAGACTTGGGAAAAGCTCACAAGATCGGTATCGTCTTAACACTGTAAGTCTCCTGCATATGGAAATTGATTTGAATTCTTATTATGTATTAGCCTTGAATTCTCACTCTCTAATAGCTCTTGAGTAGTTTATTTCAGCGGTCAGCACCATCTCACACACTCTACGCAAGGAAGCCGATGAATATAAGTGAGTGTTCCGAAGAAAAAAAAGTGTTTTAAAAAGAAAAAGAAAAAAACGAATGCACCTTCTAAGTTTGGTGACCCTCACCCGGTCACTTAACCCAACGGTCGTAGTGCCTACAAAAAAAATTTTTGAGAATAAGACTCGTTGTTAGTTGGTTCAGCGGTTTCTGGTACTGAACTTGGTAGGGCGGATTACGGTCCGATCCCCCGCAACTGCAACTGAGTAAGCAAAGGTTTATGCCATGTAAGTACCAGAACCCCATGAAAAAAAGGATCAGAGTCACTAACCGGTCGCTTTGCTATGAGTGTGTGGAGATAACAGGCTTAATGTGATTGCGCCAGAATGAAGAAGAAAAAAATGAGGATGAGTAAGTTAGGCTTTTGCATAATAATATGATTCATATTGGTTTGTATATTCAGGAGGCAAGACTAGTGTTCCTACGATATCCTTAGTGTACGAGACTAGTACCTGTTGATGCAATCTTGACCGAAGATGAATTTGTAGCCTAGGATGAGTAACTAATGATGCTTTTGCATTTCTTTTGATTGCATTTTGCTCGGAGTGCAAAAGTTCAAGTGTGGGGGAATTTGATCAGTGCATTTTGATGCACATCCTTCCACGATTGTACTAATGCATTTCTTTAGTTTATTGTGTTTATTTTTATATTTTAATATGTTTTGCTAATTTATTTTATTTTTGCATTTAATTAATTTTCGTATTTTATTTTCAGCAACTGCAGCTTTCGCGGAAAAATTCATAATTAATTTTACAAAAATAGGATCGAGGTGTTTGACCATGCGTTGGAAAGCTAAGAAAATGGCCTACAACTTTCTAGTTTTGGTCAGAAGCTGATTAGAAGTGAAGAAAGATTGAAAAAGTCGTTGAAGTTGCAGCTTTAGACTTTTAAGTTTTGGGTTAGTAGTTTTGGGCCTGAGTTATGTTTTCAACCCAGTTGGTTTGTAAACCGAATGGATTGTTCCTCTTTAACCTGGGGTCAGCCGCATAAGGGGAGACTTATCATGTTTTTACTGTAGACAAAGGGAAAAAACAATTTGGTACGAATGGGAATGGAGAACTAATCCGTTAGAGTTGATCTGCTGTAACTTGGTTTCCAAAACTTGAGGTTAATATAATTTACAATTCACTTTTTATTCATATCAATTTTGCCTTTTATATTTGTTTGCTTAATTCGAATTATCTTAGAGTAATCTTGTTGGTTCGATTGAATTATGTTTCCCAATTATAATTGCGTTATATCTGTTGTACCCCAAAATTTGTTCTTCCATATTTCTCAAAACATCTCAAGAAAAATTCACAAGTCCAACCCGGCGCGTCATATTCAGGTGTTCTTTCCCCAAGATATCTCTGATAACGTATTCTCAAATTCAGGTTCGGCTCAAGAGATAATTCTTTAAAGAAGGTATCCGAATGTGCGAGTTTTCTTGAAGAAATATGGTGAAAAAGTATGCTAAAAGTGCAGTTTTTACGCGCTAAAAAATTCATAACTTGAAGATCGTGACTTGTTTTGAACCCGTTCCGGTGGCCAAAATTCCGTCTTGACATTATCTACGTTTTCATTTCTCACGGCTGGAAGCCAATTTCGATCAGAAGGTCTTCAAAAATGTGGATTTATCAAGTATTTTCATACAGAAAATCTGTGACAGAAGTTTATTTGCGTCATGTTCAGAAAATCATAACTTGGTCGATTTTCATCGTATCGAGCTGGTTCCGGCGCCAAAATTTCACAAATTGAGTTGGCTACTTTTCACAGGAGGTATCAAGTTCGAACGGTGTTCAAAAGGCCTTCGTTTTTTGCTCAGAGTGCGTGACACGCTGAAAATCCTGAATGCTGAATATTATTTCATCTGGGCCGAAACTTCGAAAATTCATAACTCGGTCAATTTTTATCGGATTGGGCTCATATTTTTACACAAGGTCAGTGACTCATAGATCTACAACTTTGCTTCAAAAGTCGAGACCGGATTATGCTCCGATAAATACCAGTTTTTTATTGAAGAACGTGTCAGAGTCGACACTGGAGCCCAAAATAAGTTTGTCTGAGCTGAAACTTCAAAAATTCATAACTAATTCACCGTTTATCCGATTGAGTCGATTTTCGGACAGGAGTTAGTTATCGATGTCGGCTACATTTTGTTTTCACATTTCAACTTCAAAAATTGCACTTAAGTCCCTACGATTTATCTTGGAAAGTGATGAACTCAAGTGAACATTGGAGGCCCAATTGCACATTCAAAGCCCATTTTCTTTACCCTAATTTCCATTATATAATCACCTTCTTTTCACACAAACCAGGAAGGAGAAAGAGAGAGAAAAAAATCTTGCCACAACACTGTTAGAATATCAAATTCTTTCAAGAACCCTAAAACCTTGAAATCCTTATTACAAATCCCTCTCTCACTACAAACAAGTCATCACAGTTACAAACCAACACCTCATTACTTCTTCAGTAAGGGTAAGGTTGGCTTGATCTCCATGATCAAAAGGGCATAAAATCATTCATGTCACTACTTTTCCAGTAAGGATTTAGACAGGATCCCATGCAGGTTCATTAAGGAACATTGAGGCCAAAAGCCAAATGGCCAAAAGTCAAAAGCCAAATGGCCAAAAGCCAAAAGTCAAAAGCCAAATGGCCAAAGTAGAACAACTTATGCATGACACCAATACATGGCGAGACAGACATCCTGAGAAGATTAAGAAACGTTGAGGCCAGAACATAAATGGCCAACAGTCATAACACAAATGGCCATGAAACTCAATCCAATGGTCAAAGAATGCAGACCGTTCAAAAAAACCTCCCCTTGGGCCTGAAACTCCCCTTGGTTTGCATCCTTTTTAATTTTATTTTCTTTTCTTTTCTAATTCTTTTTTATTTGTTTTAATTTTTTTTTTCACCATAAAATAATTTTCTATAATAAAAAACAGAAAAATTAAAATACAAATATATTTAATTATTATTAATTTCATCACTAACCTATTTTTTGTAAATAAATGTTAAATAATTAATTTAGTAAAATTAGGTTTTAAAACTTAAATCTTTTTCTTAAACAAATTAAAATATATAGAAATTAGGGTTTTTAACTTTTCATCATTTTTAATAAATAATTTTCTCATCATTATTATTATTCTTAATTATTAAATATTTTGTAAATAAACATGTACATTAAATATTTAGTAAATTAGGTTAAATTTGAATATTTTTTCATTAATAATTAAAAACAACTTAGAATTAGGGTTTCTCTTCAAATTTTAATTTCTTTATTTCATAAAATACAAAAACCTAAAAAAGATTTCTTTTCTTAATTAAATAACTAATTAGCTCTTTAATTTCAATTTAATTTCAAAAGGGTCCAACGCCCTCGCACGTTCTATATTTATTCGCGCGTTTTATTTTCCTTTGTGAATATTATGTAATTGCTCAAGCCTTGTAATAGTAATTAGGAATTTATTTTACTTTCCGCATTTTTATTAAAAACGGGTCTTTGTTAATTTGGCGATGTATAGACCCGCGCCTTGTAATAGCGTAGGATTTTACTTTCCGCATTTAAATTTCCGCACTCTTAAAACTGTTAAACTTTGCATGAAAGAATATATGGCCTAAATTAAAAACAAGCGTAGATCACCATGATACATGTACAAGATAAAACATAACTGAAAATAACACACAAATTCACACACCACTCTTAGGGTACGCCTCACTGTTGCCTTGCCTTCGAAACGTGGTCGTCGAGTATAGGACGTTTTAGTAAGTCCTTATGTCCATGACATGATCCAGTTGCCTCGGAAAAGTTGCCTCGAATTAAAAAGGATCAATGGCATAAGGGTAGCTTCTAATGTGTCCTACTGTTGCTCTGGTGACCACACTGTCCCTACAAACGAATTGACCCGAACACCTCCAACGGTGGTGCTACCTATCTCTCAATGGTGGGATGGCACTACCTTAAGGACATTTACACAGCCTAATTCCTTAGGGTAGGTGGATGACTCGTAGATACTTGCTCTATTTCAAAAAACAAATCAAAAACTCTTTTCACACTGACACTTTTCAAAAAGCTTTCAAAACAATTTTTCAAACACTCTTGAGGACTGATATAAGAGTCGATCTGAAATCTTTAAACGAAACTTTTTTCAAACCCACTCACACTTTGAAAAGCAAACACTTTTGAAAACACAATGAGCAAGTATCTAAGAGCCCATGGATAACCATGGATAGAAAGGGTGCTAACACCTTCCCTTTCTATAAATCTACCTCCCGAACCGAGAAACTATATCATAAGGAATTTTGCTGTGCTTTTGTCCTTTCCATGTTGGAGAAAATAAAAGACGGTGGCGACTCTTGCTTCCGCGACATTTCGTGAACCAGCGTTAAACAGTCAGTTCCAGATCCACCGATCACAGAACTGGCGACTTCACTGGGGAAATATATTAAAGTGAGGTGTACCTTAGGACTAAGATCACTTGTGTTTTCAATTGTTGTGCTTGTTTGCTTTATTATTGTGGGCTGTTTCGGAGTTACATAGATCCTAACCCGGATCTGGGGATACCCTGTTAGGTAGCATAAGTTGTGAGGGACCTGTCCGGCGTAGACCGACATGGGTGAAGCAGTGGCTACGTTGGTGTGGCACCTTGGTTTGTACCGATATCCCTTGTGTCGCAACGAGGAGAATATGGGTCTTCTGAGGAGTCGTTAAGCACCAACCGACCTTAGAACCTTAAATGACCCAACTTGGCCAATAGAACAGTAGCAGTATGCTACGCCTATTGAGGCTAAACTCTCGTGATGGTTCTGGCTGCAAGAAAAGATTGCGATGCTGGAGTTATGACCGATTGAGGGTAGTCAATGATATTGGGATCCTCTAGAACCCGGTTACTTCTGATAGGACAGGTCTTAACCAACAAACTGAAAGAGGGTAATACCTAGACCCCATGCTGGCATAAACTCTAAGGGCTTCTCTTGTGTGACTTGTGTGCCTTCCAACTTGACTATTTGCATGCTTGTTATCTGACACTTGAGTTTCTTGCAGGTTTTGTTTACAGTCCTTAATTGGGACTCATAACGGGGTTTACCTACATTACTCCATGCATAGCATAACATCATACCATTGCATGCTTCCTGCATAAGGACTAATCCGTTTCAAGGATCTTAAGGGTCTGTGATGCAGGTCATGATGAACCAAAATGTCTAGCAAGGGGCAAAGGGGATTTATTTTCCTCTAGCCAGGTTGATGATTCGAGTCAGGGGCTATGACCCACTTGATATGGTGAGCTTTGACTCTTGAAGAAGGTTCCCCTAACCAAGGTTGTTTGGAAGTCAAAACCAGACATGATGACTTGAGTCAGGGGCTATGACACACTCGATATGGTGAGCCTTGACTCTTGAAGAAGGACTCTCAACAACATGAAGTTCCTTCAATCAAGCTACAATTCTAACAAATTTCTTGTTTACCCCGCGAGATCCTTGAAAACATTGCGTGCATACATATACATCATTGCATAACAGGTATCCTTGTTACAGGTCACTTACCTTCTTCGCTGTTTATTTCAGCAATGGCTTCCCAACAAGATAACCAGGATCTTCAGGCTCAAGAGATTCAGTTCAGGGAGATCTTCCTTAGCCTATCCAAGGGGCAAGAGGAGTTAAGGACACTCCTCATGGGGAATCTGCCCAAGAAAAGTCCCGAAGATGACAAGGACGAACGGCTGAAACGTCTGCAAGCTGAGGTGGATACAATGAGAACCCAAATGCTGGGGCAAATGACTCTCATCCAAGGCTTAGCTCGGGAGCAAGAAGAGTTGAGGACCATGACCAGTCAGCTTCATCAAGACATGAAGCAACCAGGTCAGGAACCAGGTCATTGGTCAGCTTCCAAGAGGGCAAGAGTCTGGTATGGTGAAGAATGGACCTCTCCAAATTGATACTACTTCACAAGCCCAACATCAACCTCGCCCAGAGCAATAGGCTGATCAGAGTAAGCCAAGCAGGTCCAAGAGGCAATTCACCCAGCTTAACATGTCGTTGTTTCAAGCTTTACAACACCTGTTGAGGTTGAATCTGATTACACTAAGGGCTCCTCCCCGGAACCCCAACATCTCTGCTCCTAACTATCCTCCCGATAGGAGATGTGCATACCACTCTGATAGTCCTGGACATGACACTGCCGACTGCTGGGCTCTGAAGAATAAAGTCCAGGACCTGATTAATGAAGGAGCAGTGGATTTCACCCAAGTGGGTCAGGCTGAGTTTTTCTACCATCCCTACAGGATTCACCAGCTGAAGTAACAAGTCCTGAGATGAGAAGACTTTTGTCCATTAGAACTTTCAAGTTGTAATTTTCTTTTGATTGTTCAAACAATTATCATGTCAAACGCTGTTATTTCATTGATGCATCGCATATGTCTGTTTTTGAATCAATATATTCGCATTCGCTATATTCAAACTACTTTCATTTTTTGATGTCAACTCTCGATTAATAATGCTAAGCCTCTTGAGGGAGGATGACGAAAACGATACCACGATCTTTACAGTATGCTTTTGAATAGACCCCGCTGATGAGGTACATGCATTGTTTCAATTCCTAAACACTGGAGTTATAAGGAAGATAATCCCTCGTCAACCCCTCTGAGCCAAAGAAGTAGGAGTTTTTCTTTTCGAAATTTAAAACCCTTAATCATAACCTGGGGCAGGGTAGTTCTCTCAGTTGATCCAAGTGCATAACAAATGGCACCAAAGAGGTCCTTACAAAACAAAGAAAGACAGTGATGGTTCCGAATAATCAATAAAGAAAGGCAGTCATTATCTTTCAAAATAAAAACCCATTAAGTCAAAACCTATGAAGGAGACTTACAAAACTGGGGCATCCCGCTGACTGTAATCACAAAAGAACAGTTCAGGCAAAAAAAAAAGGGATAACAAAAATCAAAAAAAGAAAGAGGTCTTACAAACCCTCGACAAAAAATGACTGCCTATTCAAAATAAATTGTCAACATCCGAACCATCACTGGAATTTCAGAGCAAAGACTCAAACAAGGTCTAACGCACGATCAGCTGAGTTTAGGTTTGAAGAACATCACGAAGAGCGGGTGGGTACAAATAATTTGAGCCTTTATCCTTTGTTTCTTAAACCGTGAACCAGGCCACGCTACAACCCTTAAAAGTCCTAGCTGAAGCATGGGTTGGTTCGAAAGCATACTGTTACCAAAGGTATCCTGACTCCTTAAGGCTTGCTATAAAATATTGAGTTGACATCACATTTTACAAAATTTGCTGGTTTTACTGAAAAATGCATTTTTCAAAAACTTCAAGACAGACATAAGCTTTGCATTTTTAACATAACTTTGTTTGCATATGACTTTTTGTTTGAACAGCATAGAAATTAGCACGACGAATGCCTAATGAACAAAAGCACCTCCAATCAAGAGGAATGTCCTGATCATTGTCCATCATCTGGGGCAGTCCAGTCAAGATTCAAGGAATCTCTCAAGATGCCAAACAGCCAGGGGCAAACCTCCGCCTGAGCCACTTGGGGCATTGGACATGAATTCCCAGCAACAAATCTTGCATGACCAAACATCTTCTGGTAGCGTGGCAACACAATAACAGGGTCACCTCCCTACATCCTGAGAGCATGGACATAGTCGGAAAAAATACTACGCGTAATCAAAGACCCGCTAGGTTGACACACCTAGGCAAAAATAAGGGCTTCCCGACGAACCAAAAGGGTTCGGGCAAAAATGAGGGATGAAATGAAAAAATCTGTATACCCGGCAAGTCGAAAACCTGAAAAGGCGGCTTGGGCAAAAATGGGTATCCCGGTGGACTGAAAACACGAAAGGGCGGTCCAGGAAAAAGTTAGGGATCAAAGCGTACGACTATGTCTTGTCATCTCGTCACTTGCCTACCAGAAGAAGATTTGTCAATTGGCAGTCATCAAACACCTTCACAGGTACCTTCTTCTCCAACAGAAACTGGGGCAATAATGAGTTGTCTAAATGATCCGATTGCCCTGTCCACCGAAGTGTCAAGGTAAGTTCAGCTGAAGAATGCGACCAAGATACCTTCATTTCAAACAGAGCACAACAGCGAAATCCCCAGCGGAGTTATCATCAAATCTCAGCGAAGTATCTCTTCCCACAGAGTAATTCCCCGCAGAGTAATCTCTTCGCCAAGTTTATTCCCCAACGGAGTTATCTTCTCCGACCGGTATTCTTGCAATCATCATCCCCAACGGAAACGAAGAATCTCACTCTTCAACATCAGCCCAGGATTTGACTTCCCGGCATCCGTCAAGGATCTATTTTCCTAGACGCAGATACATTCATAAACATCACATTGTTATACATCATGATACATGCATATACGCATCATATCATACAATCTCATGTGTTGAAAAATATTATTGCTTGATCCATATCATGCATTGCATATGACTGACCTTTACCTTTCAGGAAGGATACAGTTAAAAGATCAGCTATGTAGACAAATACAGTCAAAAGAGACCAACCCAGTCAAAGAATACAAATCCAGTTAAATCAATGCCTAAAGATTTCTCTGATCCAACTCGTCGTTATAGACACTCGTCGCTATAGACACTCGTCGCTATAGACACTCGTCGTTATAGACACTCGTCATTATAGACACTCGTCGTTATAGACACTCGTCGTTATAGACACTCGTCGTTATAGACACTCGTCGTTATAGACACCCGTCGTCATAGACACTCGTCGTTATAGACACTCGTCGTTATAGACACTCGTCGTTATAGACACTCGTCGTTATAGACACTCGTCGTTGTAGACACTCGTCGTTATAGACACTCGTTGTTATAGACACTCGTCGTTATAGACACTCGTCGTTATAGACACTCGTCGTTATAGACACTTGTCGTTATAGACACTCGTCGTTATAGACACCCGTCGTTATAGACACTCGTCGTTATAGACACTCGTCGTTATAGACACTCGTCGTTATAGAAACTCATCGTTAAAGACCACTCGTCCATGAGGATAACCTGTCAGTAGAGACAACTCACCAACCTAACATTACCAGACTCGATTCCTGTATCTTGCCAGGGCACGTCTAAAGAGTTCGAAGATCCGATTCATGTATCTCGCCAGGGTGTATCTGTTGACGACTATATTCTCCGAACTCAATTCCTGTATCTTGCCAGGGCACGTCTGAAGAGTTTAAAGATTCGGTTCCTGTAACTAGCCAGGGCACATCTACATAAAGAAATTGAAGATCAATTCCTGTAACAGGCCAGGTAATTATCTTTCTTTTCTTAGGTACGCAAGTTCTCGCTAAGGAATCTCTTATGCGATCGACACCGAGATGGCATCTGTAAGCCCATCCACATACCAACAGCCTCCGAATGGCGTCTCTAAGCCCATTCCCGACAAGGTTCTGTCACACTTCCAGATGGCATCTATAAGCCCATCCTCCTATCCATCATCTTTCCAAATGGCATCTGTAAGCCCATTCCCGACATCACATTGCTGATACTCCACTATGCGAGTGCAAATTTCTGGGCACTCTAGTGTTCAATCATCTTCCACCTTCAGATTACGAAAGGCCCGAAAGCCAATCTATATCCTCAGGTTTAAGAAGATTGAACAGGGGCAACTGTTGTACCCCAAAATTTGTCCTCCCATATTTCTCAAAACATCTCAAGAAAAATTCACAAGTCCAACCCGGCGCGTCATATTCAGGTGTTCTTTCCCCAAGATATCTCTGATAACGTATTCTCAAATTCAGGTTCGGCTCAAGAGATAATTCTTTAAAGAAGGTATCCGAATGTGCGAGTTTTCTTGAAGAAATATGGTGAAAAAGTATGCTGAAAGTGCAGTTTTTACGCGCTAAAAAATTCATAACTTGAAGATCGTGACTTGTTTTGAACCCGTTCCGGTGGCAAAAATTCCGTCTTGACATTATCTACGTTTTCATCTCTCACGGCTGGAAGCCAATTTCGATCAGAAGGTCTTCAAAAATGTGGATTTATCAAGTATTTTCATACAGAAAATCTGTGACAGAAGTTTATTTGCGTCATGTTCAGAAAATCATAACTTGGTCGATTTTCATCGTATCGAGCTGGTTCCAGCGCCAAAATTTCACAAATTGAGTTGGCTACATTTTCACAGGAGGTATCGAGTTCGAACGGTGTTTAAAAGGCCTTTGTTTTTTGCTCAGAGTGCGTGACACGCTGAAAATCCTGAATGTTGAATATTATTTCATCTGGGCCGAAACTTCGAAAATTCATAACTCGGTCAATTTTTATCGGATTGGGCTCATATTTTTACACAAGGTCACTGACTCATAGATCTACAACTTTGCTTCAAAAGTCGAGACCGGATTATGCTCCGATGAATACCATTTTTTTATTGAAGAACGTGTCAGAGTCGACACTGGAGCCCAAAATAAGTTTGTCTGAGCTGAAACTTCAAAAATTCATAACTAATTCACCATTTATCCGATTGAGTCGATTTTCAGACAGGAGTTAGTTATCGATGTCGGCTACATTTTGTTTTCACATTTCAACTTCAAAAATTGCACTTAAGTCTCTGCGATTTAGCCTGGAAAGTGACGAATTCAAGTGAACATTGGAGGCCCAATTGCACATTCAAAGCCCATTTTCTTTACCCTAATTTCCATTATATAATCACCTTCTTTTCACACAAACCAGGGAGGAGAAAGAGAGAGAAAAAAATCTTGCCACAACACTGTTAGAATATCAAATTCTTTCAAGAACCCTAAAACTTTGAAATCCTTATTACAAATCCCTCACTACAAACAAGCCATCACAGTTACAAACCAACACCTCACTACTTCTTCAGTAAGGGTAAGGCTGGCTTGATCTCCATGATCAAAAGGGAATAAAATCATTCATGTCACTACTTTTCCAATAAGGATTTAGACAGGATCCCATGCTGGTTCATTAAGGAACGTTGAGGCCAAAAGCCAAATGGCCAAAAGCCAAAAGCCAAATGGCCAAAAGCCAAAAGCCAAAAGCCAAATGGCCAAAGTAGAACAACTTATGCATGACACCAATACATGGCGAGACAGACATCCTGAGAAGATTAAGGAACGTTGAGGCCAGAACACAAATGGCCAACAGCCAGAACACAAATGGCCATGAAACCCAATCCAATGGCCAAAGAATGCAGACCGTTCAAAAAAACCTCCCCTTGGGCCTGAAACCCCCCTTGGTTTGCATCCTTTTTAATTTTATTTTATTTTCTTTTCTAATTCTTTTTTATTTGTTTTAATTTTTTTTTTCACCATAAAATAATTTTCTATAATAAAAAACAGAAAAATTAAAATACAAATATATTTAATTATTATTAATTTCATCACTAACCTATTTTTTGTAAATAAATGTTAAATAATTAATTTAGTAAAATTAGGTTTTAAAACTTAAATCTTTTTCTTAAACAAATTAAAATATATAGAAATTAGAGTTTTTAACTTTTCATCATTTTTAATAAATAATTTTCTCATCATTATTATTATTCTTAATTATTAAATATTTTGTAAATAAACATGTACATTAAATATTTAGAAAATTAGGTTAAATTTGAATATTTTTTCATTAATAATTAAAAACAACTTAGAATTAGGGTTTCTCTTCAAATTTTAATTTCTTTATTTCATAAAATACAAAAAC
Organism: Vicia faba; assembly: GCA_948472305.1. Classification (NCBI taxonomy): domain Eukaryota; kingdom Viridiplantae; phylum Streptophyta; class Magnoliopsida; order Fabales; family Fabaceae; genus Vicia; species Vicia faba. The sequence goes on from OX451735.1 coordinate 1,231,458,719, forward strand.
CTAAAAAAGATTTCTTTTCTTAATTAAATAACTAATTAGCTCTTTAATTTCAATTTAATTTCAAAAGGGTCCAACACCCTCGCACGTTCTATTTTTATTCGCGCGTTATTTTATTTTCCTTTGTGAATATTATGTAATTGCTCAAGCCTTGTAATAGTAATTAGGAATTTATTTTACTTTCCGCATTTTTATTAAAAACGGGTCTTTGTTAATTTGGTGATGTATAGACCCGCGCCTTGTAATAGCGTAGGATTTTACTTTCCGCATTTAAATTTCCGCACTCTTAAAACTGCTAAATTTTGCATGAAAGAATGTATGGCCTAAATTAAAAACAAGCGTAGATCACCATGATACATGTACAAGATAAAACATAACTGAAAATAACACACAAATTCACACACCACTCTTAGGGTACGCCTCACTGTTGCCTTGCCCTCGAAACGTGGTCGTCGAGTATAGGACGTTTTAGTAAGTCCTTATGTCCATGACATGATCCAGTTGCCTCGGAAAAGTTGCCTCGAATTAAAAAGGATCAATGGCATAAGGGTAGCTTCTAATGTGTCCTACTGTTGCTCTGGTGACCACACTGTCCCTACAAACGAATTGACCCGAACACCTCCAACGGTGGTGCTACCTATCTCTCAATGGTGGGATGACACTACCTTAAGGACATTTACACAGCCTAATTCCTTAGGGTAGGTGGATGACTCGTAGATACTTGCTCTATTTCAAAAAACAAATCAAAAACTCTTTTCACACTGACACTTTTCAAAAAGCTTTCAAAACAATTTTTCAAACACTCTTGAGGACTGATACAAGAGTCGATCTGAAATCTTTAAACGAAACTTTTTTCAAACCCACTCACACTTTGAAAAGCAAACACTTTTGAAAACACAATGAGCAAGTATCTAAGAGCCCATGGATAACCATAGATAGAAAGGGTGCTAACACCTTCCCTTTCTATAAATCTACCTCCCGAACCGAGAAACTATATCATAAGGAATTTTGCTGTGCTTTTGTCCTTTCCATGTTGGAGAAAATAAAAGACGGTGGCGACTCTTGCTTCCGCGACATTTCGCGAACCAGCGTTAAACAGTCAGTTCCAGATCCACCGATCACAATATCGTATGCTTAATTCGTTATTCCGTTTGTTGATTAACTGTTTGCTTAATTCGGTGAAAAGGGAACATAATTCTTATTTTTTTCATTCTCGCTTGTTTGATGAAATTGTGATTGAATTTGAATAGGAATACGCTTAGGGGAGTTAAATTGTATTAATCGATGATAGTAGGAACCCGAAACAGTAGATCGACTTATTTCATAATCACTTATTTTAAGCGCTTATTTTCTGTTTTTTTATAAACCGTCCTTAAAACCACCCCCCCCCCCCCCCCCAATTTGATTTCTGTTTTAAATAAAATCAAGAATCCTTGTGAGAACGATATCCGATTTACAGTTGTTGTTAAATACTACAGTTTTGAAACCGTTTCGCAAAAACACTCGTTTTGATCCACGTGCGACAGCAGATCAATATTCAATCATTAGTTTCCTAACAAATATCCATATTTAGAAACTAATCAAATATTAGAAAACCAATCAAAGAATATTTTTATTTGTCAATCTTGGACGCCACATAAGGTAACTGAATACTCCCTGAATATCCAATAGCTTTAAATCAGTTGATCCACACTATCAGCTTGTTGTAGACACGATGTCCTAACTCCTTGTTGGGATATCCTTTTCGCCATGTTGAAAATAGAAAGTTGGAACATCTTGTTTAACATGTTGCTGCTAAAATGGTTGTATAAAAATGTAAAACAATCATAATTTCATAGAAATAACAATTCTCTTGAGGAAACTCTAAGAGATGTATGAGCAATCAGTCTTATGGATGGTACCTTGGGTTTTCACACTTTCTTTGCTTAAACCTTTTTCCCCCTGTTCTTTTAAGTCTTGGTTGACTATAGAATTGAGGATATCCATACAACCTATAACAATAGGGCCTTATGTATCCATATTTTCCATAATGATGACATCTCCAAGCAGAGTTCTTGTAATTTTTGTGTTGAGGGGACACATGTTAAACAAATTGCTGAGACATGTGATCCACCATGAAAAACTCAATTTTCTTCTCAAGAGTGATAAACTTCTTAGATGAGGTTTTTTTTTCTTATTCATGAAACTGGAATCAAATCATATTACCTTCAAATTCCTGGAAATCTTACCAACTTCCAAGATTTCATCTAGCATATTTGAACCATTGTTCAACATACGCACAAATTTTGTCATATGTTCAAGCTTGGAATTTAACAAAGTAACTTCCTCTTCCAGACCTATTATGGTCGAGACAAGATTATCTTTTTTCTTATATATCACACCTATGGTTTCTTCTATTTCTCAATAGTCAACCCAACTTCCTCCCATTTTCTGTAAAGAAGCCTATAAGTTGAAGCTAACTTTTTCTCACTCATATCTTCACCATTAGACTCACCTTCAGAATCATACTTACTAGAGAAAGCCATCACTTTATTAGTTGTTTCTCCTTCACTTTCATCATCAAAAATAGAATATGTGATTGAAAATCTCTTTTTGTGTTTCTTTAGAAAAGTAGGGCATTCAACTTTGATGTGACCAAACCCTTCACATTCATAAAATTGTGCTCCTTTGTCTCTATTAGGTTTGTCTTCACCTTTGCTCTTGCTCAGGGAATTGATGTCTGACACCTTATCTTTAACATTTGTCCTCCATCTTCTGTCAAGTCTTCTCAATGTTTTCTTGAACTTTATTCCAATAAAAGCTATAACATATGATATACTTTCTTTAGTATCCATCTCACTTTGATATTTATATTCTTGATTGTTGAATACAAAGGCTACACCTTTGTTCATATTTTACGATCTTCCATTTATAGCCAATTCAAAGGTTTAAAGAGAGACAATAAGTTCATCAACCTTCAAGGTTCTTAAATCTTGAACTTCTTTAGTAGTTGTTACCTTCATGTTAAACTTCTTTGGAAAATATATGAGGATTTTTCTGACCAACTTCTTTTCTGATATCTTCTTACCCAATGCAAATGAATTTTTGGCAATGTCCTAAAGTATGATATTTAAAATCAGATATGAATTCATCTTTCATCATTCTCATATTCTCAAACTTAGTTGTGAGAAGCTGCAACCTTAATATACACACTTTAGATATGTCTTCATGAACACGCTTTAGATATGTCTTCATGAGTAGTCTTGAGAATATCCCAAGCCTCTTTAGCTTCAATACATGTGTTGATTAGTCTGAACATGTATTCCTCAACACCATTGAATATATCATTCAAGGCTTTGTCATTTGCAATAGCTTTATCATCTTCATCTTGAGACCAATCAACTTCAGGCTTCAAAATTGTTGTACCATCTTAAGAAGTAATCACAGGATGTTTCTAATCTGAAGATGTTCAAGCTAGTTCTAGTGTAGAAGGGACACATGTGGAACCGATGTTCCAATATGTATGCTATAACATCTGATCTCTTATAACACACAAATGTTATTGCAGTTATAATTCTAACTTATTTTATCCAATTTTCATTCTACAAAGAAGATCTACACATTAAAGTTGAAGAGTTAATTTGGTGTACTGGTGCAACTTGTTAAACACAATGCTTCAACTTGTGTGTAATGCAACATTTGGCCTTGACAACATGCCATATGGATGTTGCTTGGTGCGGAATTTCTAATTGGTATTTAATCAGATTTGTTGTAGTTAATTTAATAATGTTTGTTTGATTTGTTTGACAATTTTTGATGTTTAAATCAAATTTAAATAAATATTTAAATTTGATTTTGAAATATAACAAATCATATCTTATTGTTGGAGACAATCATGGAGAAGATCATATCCAACTGAATCAACTATTTTCTAGACTAAATTAAATCAAATATCTAATGGAGAAAAGCCCATAAGACATTGCTATATAAGAAGGCTCAGTCTCACATTTAAGATATAGATTTTGTGCGCAAGATTTAGAATCTTTGTGCTAGGGTTTGAGTCTTTGTAACCTGTATCCCACACTAATGCCATAATAAAGGTTAGGGTAAAATATTTGTGCACATCACTATTATAGAAGTAAAATCAATGAAGTTTCTACTGAGTATTAATTTATCCCACATAAAGGGAAAGGAAAATCATCGAAGAAAAACCTGAAGGGAGAAATCAAGGTCTTGCGACCGAGAGATCAGGTATGGGAGTCGACTATGCAAGGGGAAGGTATTAGTACCCCTCACGTCCGTACTACTCTACGGGATCCACTCTTGTTCTAATCAAAATGTGTGTTCAATCTAATTCTTAAGAGCTAAAAGAAAAATGCAAAGAGGGAATGCATGCAAAGAAAACACAGGGAAAAGAAGGAAATATTTACAAAGTTTCGCTCGGTTGAGCCCCATGACCAGATGCCTACATATCTCTTTTTAGGAATCAAAGCATCGTAGTTTGGCTCACAAATTTCTGTTTGTTTGTATTTTTTAAATGAACAATGTAAAATTCAATCATTCCAGTGTCGCTCGACCATTGGAGACTCACACACTGTAGTAGAAAGGAACCAACACATTCTTAGAAGAGAAAAGCCGAATGGCGAAAAGAAATGAATTAGTTGTTGTCTTTTACCATGAAAAGGATTTTGTATGGTTAGCATGTCTTGTACATTTTCCACGAAAAAGAAGTTTTAGTTTTAAATGCAATAATGCAAAATAGGAAGAAAACACCTAAGGGAAACTATTAAGAATCTAATCCATAGTGTTATCGTACAATGATGGCCCTATATCAAGGATGAAAAGGGAAATATCTCTCATATGTTAGCATGCATGGATAACTATCCTAATGTCTAGCTCGAAAGCTACCCTAACCGACCGACGCTAAGGGGATCGTGCAAAGATCTAAGTCGTTATCTCAATTCTAATTGAGTGACATCATCGATCGTCCACAAAGGAAAATGAAAATCCTAAGGAGAGCATACAAAGATCGAAGTCGTTATCTCAATTCTAATTGAATGGCATCATCGATCGTCAACCCATGAAAACAAACACAACACAATTATCAAACAAGTGCGAAATGCATGCTACAGGTCTTCAAACATCGACTTCGAATGCATGCTCTTTATTATTCTACTTATCATGATATCTAGAAGGAAATAAAATGCGGAAAGATAAATTGGAAGCAGTATAATATCAAACGAACAACAATGTCCGCAAAAAGCACAACCAAAGCAAAGAAACTCAGGATACTTCGTGCGAGCTAGCATTAACAAACAAATAATCAGTAATCGAATGCTCGGAATAAGTTTCGAGGTATCATCAATGTGAAAATAAACCATAATTGGAAACCCAAGCATATCCGCATGTCACACAATAAATCTGCATAAGACTCAACTCGACAAGCAAAAGTTTCAAGTAATCGGATAATCATGAATTAATTCCTAAAATCAAATAAAAAAAACCTAACAAATTTTTATTTATTTTTATAATTTTTCATCACTAATTTTTCATTAAGAAAGTGGGAAAAAAAATTAAACCAAAAGAAAAACCAAATGAAAACAGGAAATTAGAAAAGTCAGAGGGTGTGGAAAATTGATTTCCGGGGTATAGAAGTAAGGGCGCTAGGCCCCTACAGCAAGTCCAAAACTTAATTTTTGTTTTTTAAAAGTTCAAGGCTTCAAAAAACGCGGACGCGGGCCTAGGAAAATGCTTGCATACAGTAGAAAGGCCCAAGGTGTTTAGCCTTCAATACACCAACTATCACCAATTCCTAATGCCAGCAATTAATCATCATTACTGTCCAATTATTCAGCTTCAAAAAAATTGGAAAATAAAGCCAAATGAGGAACGGTGCGTGCAATTCTAGGGTTGAAACAAAGTGTCTCTTGGACTTCCATTCACAGAGAATTTCCTTTTCCTCTTTATCGCACGATGCACCTCACTTAGAAAACAGTCGCCCAAGTCTTTCGGCTTTGTACTCGAATGGTTGTGTTCATGTGATTTTTCTCATTTAATTTCGTTGCCTTGGTTAATGGATGCAGGCCAGTCAAGTGTAAATATAGCAGCGCTATTTATTTGTACTGGTTTATTTGAACCGAATTTTCTGGTTTCAATGCAGGGGCTTGTTTGAAGAAAACTTGTGATTCATTAAGGATTAATGAAGATGCATTTTGGAGTTTGAAGAAACCAAGAAGTTTGAAGATGTATTGGCTTAGGAATTTGGTTTTGGATTTTGTAGGTTTTCATGTATAGATTTTTGTAATGGAATCAATGTATTTTGGTAATGATGTAATGATAATATTAAATGGTTTTTGTGCGAAAAAATTGGAATTCGAGTAGCACTTGAACATGAGTGGATCATGGTGTGAATTGTAATGACCATGAAGTCTATTTTAGATTAACAAAAGCTCTTAATTTTCCTTGAATGATACAATGGTATATTGGATGAATCTTTAAACATATGGGTGAAATTTTGAAATGATGAATGTTACTTGAATTGGAATTGAGTGAAGAACTTTGGTCTTGACAGACTTCGATGAATAAAACCAATAAATAGCTTTGAGCGATTTGTGTTCCCACTTCAATTCTCAATAAAAACCTCAATTCAATATGAGATTTAAGTCAATTTATATTGTAATCAACAAACAATCAAGAGAGCTAATAATTCTTTGATCACAAGAAACTCACAACTTCATTTCTTGTACCATGATTCATGCCATCCACTTCACAAGCCCTCGACATCGACAACCAATACCAAAGCAATGCCTTGGAATAATCTTTGGAGAAGAAAACCTTAGTTAATGAAGGATAGGTAAGTGACACCTTGATCCATAGCTTAAACAATATGACATTTCTTCATTCAATAAAAAAAACAATGCATCAAACCTTTAACCAAATGGAAAACACCATTATAAGAAGACAAGCCTTAATTCATAAGCCTTAAAACGATCCTAATGCCTTAATTAAAGCTTCTCGATCTTTTTTTAACGGAAAACTGTATGATCTTGGTTTGTAACACAAGTAGTTAGGAGAAGTCTTTAAATGAGGTTCAAGTTTGAGGAGTCGAAGGGAAGCTGATCAGAGTAGCCACAAAATCGACCCTAATTCAATGAACCTCAACTAAAACCATAATCCTCTATGCCTTGAGTGTTCCTCAGATATTCTTGAATATATGGTCTAAACCCTAATCTAAGACGATAAAGTCTTTAACCCTTGAGGAATCTTGTCCATGAAGACATTCATGATGCTTGTAACCCAAAACCCTAGTTGCATAGCAAGATTAATGAGAGAACCAATTGAACCAACTTGAGAAAGGTAGCAAACTTAATTCATAGGGAAGAACCCTAATACTAAAGAGCCATTTGATCCCGTATCTACAGAAGCTTAAATGAATGAATGGTTTAGGATATTAGTACATATGATGTTATGAATGAGCATGTTAGGAGAAAAAATTAGGGTATAACAACTATAACTTTCAGTAACTTGACATAGTTGTTGGTTTGTCTTAGTAAGTTGTAATATCAACATTTATTAGGGTTTCCATTGAAGTTGATCACTTGGAATTAGTGATTAAAAGAAAGTGAGATGGGTTATCATATTTAGGGGGAGACCTAAATAGAAATTTACTAGGATTAGGAAGAGGCATTGTACATCATGGGAGTGACGTCCATGGAATAATAAGTGTACTAATTCAAAGTAGTGAATTTCCTCTCTTTGGTATAGTGTCTTCTAGATGTAGGTGTTGTTTGCACCAAACTGAGTTACCATTATATGACATTATTCACTGCTTTTACATTGACTCTGCATTACTATCCATATGTGTCTTATATCTGGTTTATCTTGTTGGACTAGTTATGCCAATATCGTGTCTAATATCTATCCCCTTAGGAATGTAATTTCAATTGGCATCAGAGCAGGCGCCCTGTTCTGTTTGAGTGAGCTCTGGGGAGGATATTTTGTGTTCAAATGCACAAGACTAAAGGTGTGGTTTCAATCAATAGGCCACCTCTTTTGGATGGCACAAATTATGAATATTGGAAATCCATGATGGTTTCTTTCTTAAAATCCATAGGATAAAATTCTTGAAAGACTGTGGTTGAAGGATGGAAACATCCTGTAATCACTGCTCAAGATGGTTCTACAAAATTAAAGCCTGAAGTTGATTGATACAAAGATGAACATGATGAATATCTTGGAAATAAAAAAAGCCTTGAATGCCATATTCAATGGTGTTGACAATAATATGTTTAGACTAATCAACACTTGCACCGTAGCTAAAGAAGCTTGGGAGATACTCAAGACTTCTCATGAAGGCACATCCAAGGTCAGGATGTCAAGGCTTTAGCTCCTCACAATTGAGTTTGAAAATTTGAAGATGATGGAAGATGAATCCATATATGATTTCAACATTAATTGTGTGGCATAACTAACAACTCCTTTGCTTTTGGAGAAAAGATGTCAAAAGAGAAGTTGGTGAGAAAGATTCTTAGATCCTTGCATCAGAAGTTTGATAATTACTATAGAGGAAGCGCAAGACTTGAGCACCTTAAAGGTTGATGAAATCATTGGGTACCTACAAACCTTTTAAGTTCATATATATGGAATATTAGAGAATAAGAACAAAAGTGTAGCTTTTGTATCCAATACTCAAGAGAAGATAGATCAAGGTGATAAGGATAATGAAAACAATTTTTTAGATGCAATGGATTTAGTTTCTATAAAGTTCAATGAAGATTTGAGAAGGCTTGGTAGATAATGGATGGCAAATGGTCAAGACAAGGTGTCTGACATCAGTCCTCAGAACAAGGATAAAGATGAAGACATCTACATAAAAGGAAATGATCCTAAATGTTATGAATATGAAGGATTTTGTCACATCAAATCTGAGTGTCCTACCTTACAAAAGAAACGGAAAAAGGGATTCTCAATCACTTGGTCAAATTATGATGATAAAGAAGAAACATCAAACTCAGTAATGGCGTTCACATGAAAATGTGTGTCAAACAGTGAAGTTTTGGCTCCGCTTGGGGAAGAAAGTTTCATCCTTACTGAGGATTTATAGTTCAAAGTTTTGCTCCGCTGGGGATCGGGAGTTTGAAAACTTAACTCTGATGGGAATTCTTGAGACTTAGCTCGATAGGGGATATGCATTTCAAGGCTTTAGTTCCGCCAAGGACCTGGATGATGTATTGCAAGGGATTTCTCCTGGAACAGCCTAAAGATAACTTTCCTATACTTTCACCCTATCAGTAATTATTCTTTTCTCGTTCAGTTTCATTTGTAAGCAGTGGTTATATTCAAATGCATATGCTCATTTTAATAAATCATTGGACATTTTCAAATGAAACTCAAGTGTAAAGATAAAGAAAAGGCAAACAATTTTCTGCACTTTGAAGTATATTTGTATTAACTTTGTATAAGTATTTTGTACAAAGGAAACAGACATCCTAGTAAGAGAATGTTGTCATAAAATTGAGGAAAATTTATACAAAGAAAGATGGCTATGTGTAACAATTCCATGGGGTTCCCATTCTGCTATAGCCTTCACAACCCTGAGTATCTTGTCCATTTGTTGCTTCGCCCGCAGATGATTGGATTGATCAGAAGCCTGGAGCTTGTCCGTGAAGAGATTGTCCTTAAAGTGATCCGACGAGACATAATCATACGCTTTAATTCCCTAACTTTTGCCTAGATCGCCCTTTCGGGTTTTCGATCCACTGGGAAACCCTTTTTTGCCCAAGTCGCCCTTTCAGGTTTTCAACTTGCCGGGTGTACAGATATTTTGTTTATCCCTAATTTTTGCCTGAACCGCCCTTTCGGGTTTTCGATTTACCAGGATGCCCATTTTTGCCCAAGTCGCCCTCTCGGGTTTTCGACTTGTCGGGTCTTTTATGCGTAGTATCTTTTGACTAGGTCTGCGTTCGTAGGGTGCGGCAGGTCATCACCGTCCATGGTGGTTAAAATCATAGCCCCACCAGAAAAGATGTTTTTGATCACAAATGGTCCTTCGTAAGTAGGAGTCCATTTTCCCCTGGGATCGCTTTGCGGCAAGATGATCCACTTGATTACGAGATCTCCGACTTGATACACCTGACATCTGACTTTCTTGTTGAAAGCCTTGATCATCCGTTTTTGATACGCCTGACCATGACAAACAGCAGTAAGTCGCTTTTCATCGATCAAATTAAGTTGATCAAGCCGGGTCTGAATCCAATCGTCTTCACTCAAACCAGCATCCTTCATAATTCTCAAGGAAGGAATCTGAACCTCCATGGGTAAAATATCTTCCATGCCATATACTAAAGAAAAGGGGGTTGCCCCAGTTGAAGTACGCGTTGTGGTACGATATCCATGCAGAGCAAACGGTAACATCTCATGCCAGTCTTTGTAGGTGACTGTCATCTTTTGAATGATCTTCTTGATATTTTTGTTCGTAGCTTCAACAGCACCGTTCATCTTTGGCCGATAGGGAGATGAATTGTGATATTGAATCTTGAACTTCTCACACAGAGCGGTGATCACAGTGTTATTCAGGTTTGTACCGTTGTCCGTGATGATACGGTCAGAGATACCGTACCGGCAAATGAGGTTCAGCCTGATGAAGCGGGCAACCACATTCTTTGTAACAGAGGCGAAGGAAGCTGCTTCGACCCACTTGGTAAAGTAATCAATAGCCACCAGGATGAAGCGATGTCCATTGGATGCAGTGGGCTTGATCTCTCCAATCATGTCGATACCCCACATTGTGAATGGCCAAGGAGCCGTTAGGACATTGAGAGGAACTGGAGGAATATGTACCTTGTCAGCATAGACTTGGCATTTGTGACAAGTACGAGCGTATTGATGACAGTCAGCTTCCATGGTAGACCAGTAGTAGCCTGCCCTTAGAATCTTCTTAGCCATCGTATGTCCGCTCAAGTGGGTGCTAAATGTGCCACTATGCAGTTCAGTCATGATCTGCTCAGCTTCAACCTTGTCCACACAACGAAGCAGAACATAATCATGGTTGCGCTTGTATAGGATACCATTGCTTAGGAAGAACTTGGCAGCAAATCTCCTTAAGAACTTTTTGTCGTTGACTGAAGCTCCTTCAGGGTATTCTCGAGTCTTGAGATACCTTTTGATTTCGTGAAACCAAGGTTGTTCCACTACTTCATCTGTATTAATCTCATGACAATGTGCAGGTTCGTCCATTCGCTCGACGGTGATTTGGAGAGCCTCATTATCCTAGTTAAGTTTAAACATGGAAGACATTGTAGCTAGAGCATCCGCTAGCTGATTTTCTTCTCGCGGGAAGTGCTCGAAGGTAATCTGCTCGAAATGAGGTAACAATGTCAGGACATGTTCTTTGTATGGGATGAGATTAGGATGTTTAGTGTCACACTCTCCTTTGAATTGACTGATAACCAAAGATGAGTCCCCAAATACAACCAAAGATTTGATTCCCAAGTCAATAGCAGCCTTGAGACCAAAGATACAAGCTTCATACTCGGCCATGTTGTTGGTACAACTGAAACAGAGTCTGGCGGTGAAAGGTGTATGGCAACCTTTTGGAGAAATAAGTACCGCATCGATACCATTTCCAAGTGCATTGGAGGCACCATCAAAGTACAGAGACCATCGGGATCCTTGTTCAGGTACGTCATACGGTCTGTTTTCCTCAATGTTGCTCAGAGTCATGATATCCTCGTCAGGGAAGTCGAACCTCATAGATTGGTAATCTTCGACGGCTTGATGAGCTAAATGGTCAGCTAGTACACTCCCCTTTATAGATTTTTGGGTTGTGTACTGGATATCATACTCAGTCAGGATCATCTGCCATCTAGCGATTCTTTCGGATAAAGCAGGCTTCTCGAAGATGTACTTGATCAGATCCATTTTGGAAATCAGCAAAGTGGTATGCGTCAACATATACTGCCTTAGCCGGCGAGCAGCCCATACCAAAGCGCAGCAAGTTTTCTCGAGCAGTGAGTAGCGAGTCTCACAGTCGGTAAACTTTTTGCTAAGGTAATAAATGGCATGCTCTTTTTGGCCAGACTCGTCATGTTGGCCCAGTACGTACCCTATTGAATTATCCAAAATAGTCAGATACATGATTAGCAGCCTTCCTTCGACGGGTGGCATCAAGATAGGAGGTTCCATCAAATACTCCTTGATCTTATCGAAAGCAACTTGACAGTCATAGTTCCATTCAACCACCTGATATTTCTTCAACAACTTGAAGATTGGTTCACAGGTAGATGTTAGGTGAGAGATGAACCTTGCAATATAATTTAGGCGTCCCAAGAAACCTCTGACCTCCTTCTCAGTGCGAGGGGCAGGCATTTCTTGTATAGCTTTGACTTTAGCAGGATCAACCTCAATTCCTTTGTTGCTGACGATGAATTCCAAGAGTTTACCGTACCTAACTCCGAAAGTGCACTTGCTAGGGTTCAGTCTGAGCTTATACTCCTTCAATCTGACAAACAGCTTTTGCAGATGGTCGAGGTGTTCTTCTTCTGTTTGTGAACAGGCTATCATGTCGTCTACGTAGACTTCGATCTCATGATGTATCATATCATGAAACAGAGCTACCATGGCTCGCTGATAGGTTGCCCCCAGCATTCTTCAGTCCGAATGGCATCACTTTATAGCAGAAGGTACCCCACTGCGTAACAAATGTAGTCTTCTCCATGTCTTCGGGGGCCATTTTGATCTGGTTGTACCCTTAAAATCTGTCCATGAAAGAGAATACCTTGTGTTGAGTTGTGTTGTCAACCAAGATGTTAATGTGTGGTAGTGGAAAATCATCTTTAGGGCTAGCCATGTTCAAGTCTCTGTAGTCCATACACATTCTGACTTTGCCGTCCTTCTTAGGCACGGGCACAATGTTAGCAACCCATTATGGATAAGAAGTAACAGCTAGAAAGCCAGCATTGAATTGCTTCATCACTTCGGCTTTGATCTTTTCGGACATATCGGGCCTCATTCGGCGGACTTTCTGTTTGATTGGTGGACAGTCTTCTCTTGTAGGGAGACGGTGAACCACAATATTTGTATCCAGTCCTGGCATATCTTCATAGGACCAGGCGAAGATCTCAACATACTCATTCAACAACTGTACTAAGCGCTCTTTGACACTTGGATCTAGGTTGGCACCCACTTTAACTTCTTTTCTGTCTTCGGCAGTACCCAAATTGATAGTCTTTAACAATTATTCATGGGGCAAAATAGCCCTTTCTTCTTGTTGCAAAAGTCTAGCCAACTCTCCAGGCACTTCATAGTCTTCATCACCTTTGTACTCGGCGTGATTGACCAGATCTTCAGAGTCACTGAAGGCCATAGCAGAATTGTTACCCATGAAATCCGGAGTGGATGGGTACCTGCAGTTTGTGAGTGTGGGTTTGTGTAAGGGATAGCCCCCTTTAAACAAAATAAATGTAAAAAAGAAAGAAAATGAACACAAAAGTTTATAGATGAAAACGTCCATGATTCATTAAAAATGGCATATGAAAATAAAGAATCAAAACCCTTATAGATGGACCTATATGCCCAGGGTAAGGCATAAGGCAAAAAGTGTACGAATTGTTTAAAAGTTATTACAGACCAAATAGGGAATGTTCAAAAGATAAATTACTGATTGATGAAAGTAATGGGAACGAAGTCTTTCGCCTCCCAGTTGTTCAGTCCTCCTTCAATAGTTGGAAAGATCCAATCTTTAAAATTACCTTCGTCTTCATCATCTTCTAAAGCATGAACTCCATGATGAGTGATTTTCAGTGGCGGTCCTCCAGCCCGGGAGCGACGCACAGCTTTCTGGATAGCAGCAGTGAAACCCAATCCGTACTTATCTGTCTTGTAAGGAAAATCTCGCAGTTGACCCCATACTATGCTTCCTCCTTCCTTGATCACAGCCTCTGCATCTTTAAGGGATGACATCCGGGACACATGTTTGGTAATGATGGGCACATCAGTCATCGTCTTGGCTACCGCAACTTCAGGAGAAACCTCTTCAAATTGTTGGAAATGTGTTTCTATGAATTCACCATCTAACTCCACGTAGCGGAAAAAGTTGAGGTGGCTTATCATATACTCCTCCTCACCATGAACTGTTATGATCTTACCCTGGACCGGGTATTTGAGCATTTGGTGTAGAGAAGAAGTGACTTCCCCAGCGTTGTGGATCCATGGCCTTCCCAACAAGCATGAATATGAAGGACGGATGTCCATCACATAAAATGTAGAGTTGAAAATTTTCGTATCCACTTTGATTGGGATGTCCACTTCTCCATGAACCATCCGCTTAGAACCGTCGAAGGCTCTAACAATGATATTACTGGGCTTTAGGGACAAACCTTCACAGTCCAATCGGTCCAATGCTTTCTTTTGTAGGACATTTAAAGATGAACCGGTATCAACCAGAACGTGAGCAAGTGTGGTCCCTCTGCACTCTACTGAAACATGCAGCGCATCATTATGGTTTCTTCCCTTAGATGTTAGATTCGCATCAGAAAAGCCAAGACCATTGTCGGCTGTAAGGCTAGCCACACACTCTTGAAACTGATCCGCAAAAGTTTCTTGAGGCACGTGTGCCGTCTTTAGGAATTTGATCAAGGCTTTGGCATGAGCCTTGGAGCAGAGCAATAGAGACAGCATAGAGATTTTTGAAGGGGTTTGCCCCAGTTGCTCTACAACATCATAGTCGCTCTTCTTAATTATCTCTAAAATCTCCTCCATTTCCTTTTGGGTGGTCTCGGGGATAACCAAAGTCTGAGCCCTCGTCCTGACGGGCACTTCTTGGATTCCTTTACCTTTATCAGCAGTAACAGCAGAGGGTACAACTTCGGGAGTAACAATTTCTTCAATCACTGGACTTCGCACAGATATCTTGAAAGGCACAGGAGCACTTGAGGGTCTGAAAACTGCCCTTGGAGGAGCAATCTCCAGAGAGAAGATTCTTCCGCTACGAGTGATCTTACTTGTCCCTGCAATATTTCCTATATCAAGAGTTTCTTCATCGGAATTTTCTTCAACTGATTCGATCTGTTTCACACCGTGATAGAAGATCTCTCCTCCATAATTCCACGGTATCGTCTTGTTGGACTTATATGGGATAGGCCCCGACATGGTAATCTTCAGTGGTACAAACTTTGGATCGGGTGTAATCTTAACAGGCCTTTTGCAGGTCTTGGAAAGATTGTCGAAAATGGTGATTATAGCAACATTATTGATTGGAGTAACAGGAGTAACAGTAGCAACAGGAATTTTCTAAAAGAGGATCTCTTGAGTATCCATCAAGCGTTGGATGCCTGACTTCAACAGCGGACAGTCGGATTGCAAGGTTGAACAAAAGTAATAATCTTTTTCACAGCCTGGGAAAATCCCGACTTTTAACAGATTCATCTTGATCATTGGCAATGAAGTCATTAAGTCATCAACAACAGTAACATGAAGATCTTCTACAATAGCATGAAAATTATGACCATGTTTTGGCATAGGAGCGAATATCACATTAGGTTTTTTGGGGGCATCAAACTCCACTTCCTTGGCATCTATTAAATATTAGATCTTGTTTTTAAGGGCCCAACAGTTGTTGGTGTCGTGCCCTATACTGTCAGAATGGTAAGCACATTTAGCATTGGCATGGTAAAAAGGAGAAGTCGTATTCGACTCTTGTGGCGGATCTCTCAAGGTTGTAAGGTTCAGCTTTAAGAGATGGGGAAGGATTTGGGCAGGCGTCATGTTTATTTTGGTGAACTGCCTAGCAGGCCTCCCTCCTCTTTGTTGGTTAGCTCTGGGGTGACTGCTTCGAGGTTGAATGGCTGAGGAGTTCTGGATCATCACAGCCCCTATCGCTGGTCGACGCTCCATTCTCCCTTGATTTCTCTGGGAGTGAACAGCAGAAACTTCCTTCTTGGCTGGGAAGGTCATCTTGATAGCAGTGGAAGCAGAGGTATCCTTCTGAATTTTACCACTCTTAATGCCAGCTTCGACTCTTTCACCCGTCAGAATTAATTCGGTGAACCCTGCAGATGAGCTCCCGATTAAGTGATTGAAGAATGGACCTGACAGGGTCCCTAAAAACATATCAACCAGCTCTCTATCCGACAATGGTGGCTGCACCCTTCCAGCCAAATCCCGCCACTTCTGGGCATACTCCTTAAATCCCTCATTAGAGACCATACCCGTACTCTATAGTTGAGTACGAGTAGGCGCTAAATCTGTGTTATATTGGTATTGTCAATAGAAAGCAGCAACCAGATCCTCTCAGTTATGTATGTCAGATCTCTCAAGTTGATAGAACCAGTCCAATTGCGTACCCGACAAACTATCTTGAAAAAAGTGGACCCACAGATCCTTATCAGAAGAGTGAGGTTGGATCTTTCTGACGTAGGACCGCAGATGCATCTTCGGACAGGATAAACCGTCGTATTTAGCAAATGTAGGTACTTTGAACTTGGGGGGAATGACGATCCCAACAAACAACCCTAGTTCTTCGAAATCTAGCCCAGGTACCCTTTGTACCTCCATGGCTGCCAGCCGGTCCTCTAGATTCTTATACTTATCATCCGCCGGAGGGTACTGCTATTCGAAGTAATCTTTATCCTCTTCCTCTTCTTCTTCTTCAGCCTCAGATTCAGAAGGTACCGCAGCTCCTTTTCCTTTACCAACCCCTTCATCAGATGTCGAGGGGAAATCCAGAACTCTCCTAGCTTGGTTCTCAAATCTTCTTCCCATAGTGGCCACACCAATTCTTTTCTTTTTCTTATTTTCTTTTTCCTTCTCTTTCTCTAACAGTTCTTTAAGGTCCTCTTGCCCTTTTTCCAAGGTCATGAGGAGTTGTTGGAATTGCGAATTCTGTGCTTGAAGATCTTTGACCGTCTGCTCTATATCCATCTTATTGAAATAAACAGTAGAAAGATAAGGAAACCTGGTGTGAAGACATGTTTATGCATATCATGAATGATATGTATTCATGTAATGCATTCAAGGATTCAGAAATTCAAAGTTGTTGCAAACAAAAAGAACACACGTCATATTAATAAGAAGAAATTTGTTAGTACATAAGTGCCCCATGGGCAAAGTATTACAAAATTCTTAATGTAAAAAGACGTTGCGCATCCTCTTTGGCGCGATGTAAGTGTTGAGATTCTTCTCTTCATGGAGTTGGCGGGTTAGTTCTAAAACCTTTTTCTCATTGGCGTAGAAGCTGGCTTCAAAAGTGTTCCATTCTTCCTTGAGCTGTATCCAACTTTTTTTGCAAATCTTCCAATGATGTTGGCATGTCAGGATGTAGGAGGGTGTATGGTACCTCTCCTTCCATAACAGGCTCTTTGATCACGGGGAGAATGTGGGGGTAAGGCATCATAAGACTCTGGGCGCGGGTTCGTACCCACTTGAGATAAGGCTCAAGAGGGATGGAATTCTTGTGTCCCAGTGTCTTACTATCCACTTTGTTGGGCATCTTCCAAGCTCGGATAAACCTTTGTCGAAGTCCTTGAGCGTTGTTATCGAAGTCAAAAACTAAGTCAAGGATCAGCATGTCGTGAGGGCCATCCCTTCGGGCATACCCAAATTGTCTCAGAGCTAAATAGGGGTTGTAGGTAATGCCTCCCCTAATGCCAAGTAGTGGGACATTAGGGAATTCTCCACAACAATCAATGATGATGACATTTTCTCTGGACCGAGAACACCAATGAACATCAGAATGTGTGAGGGTCATCAACCGTTGTGACCACCTTAAACCCTGCTCATTCTTCAAAACTGATTGGGGAAGGTGAGAAATAAACCACCTTGCTAGAAGAGGAGTACAACACATGAGAACACCTCTTTTCCTCATTATTTGTGTGTGAAATGAGTGTAAGATGTCCCCAAGCAATGTAGGCACAGGATTCCGAGATATGAAAATCTTGACAGCATTCACATCTATAAGCTGATCAGGGTTTGGGAACAAGACCAACCCATAGATGAGGAGTGCCACAATCTCTTCAAAAGCTTGCAGATCTAGAGAATTCCAGCAGTCTTATTCCTTCTCAAATAGAAACTTTTCCAAGAAACCCTTGACACCACTTCTGGTTTCCCAATGACCTTTGATATCAGATGGTTGCAAGTTTAAGGCTTGAGCAACATCTTCAAGCTTTGGTTCTATTTCCGTACCGTTGTAGGGTAGTTGTGGAGAATAGGAATTCTCAGGAGCTGAGAAAATTCCTCCAAAGTAGGTACTAGTTGGTAATCAGGAAATGTAAAGCAATGGTGTAGGGGGTTAAAGAACTGGAAGAGAACTTTCACCATGTCTTCTTCAATGTTGGAGTTGACCAAGTTGAGAAGTCTACCATGTCTTTCACTGAAGGGAGAATTCTCTGGAATCTTGGAAGCAAGCTCCTTGAGTTGAAGAGGGATTCTCATAAGGTTGACTTGAATTGTTTTCCTGCGAAGAGATTCCATGACCTACAAAACAAGAACAAAGATGAAGATCCAAACCCTTAAAATGGTTAGCAGATGCAAATGATGCTTCGTGATGTTCATGATGTATGCACAAGTATATGTACTAGCAAGTCACACAAGATCCTAGTTTCAGGCTTGCATGGGGTTTCATAGGTAAGTACCCTCTTGAAGTTAGTTGGCTCAACCTGTCCAAAATAGTAACTGGGTTCTAAGGAGCTCAATATCACTGGATTATTTCCTGTGTTCATTGTTTCAATTTAGCCACTTAACTGGCAACCGAAATATTCCAAGAAAACAACCCTCAATGAGTGTAGTATCGAGTATCTACCAACTTCGGACTGCACCAAAGCCGGTCATCTCACTACCCCTAATAAGGCCAAGATTGGTCAAGTAAAGGTTCTAAGAGTTCATTAGTGCTTCATGACATCACTCAGCGGCCCCGTATTCTCTTTGATTAACTCAAAGGCTACCGGTACCCACAAATATGTCGCACTAATATAGCTATTGCTTCAACCATGTCGGTGTACCCCACACAGTTTCCACAATGTATTGCTATTTACCTATGAATGTTTCCCAAATCCGGGTAGGGGATTTCAAACCCAAACAAAAGAATCAAATGTAAAGCAATCAAAGCAAACAAGGTAAGCATGTAAAGGTAATCTAAACCCTAAGGTTACTCCACTTTTAAAGTTTTCCCTAGCAGAGTCGCCAATTCTGTGATACGGTGGGAGAACTGACTTGAGGTTTTGTGTTTGTGTTCGCAAATGTTTCGGTTTAGCAAGAGTCGCCACCGACTTTTTATTTTATCCTAAGGAAAGGTCAAAAAGCACAGGAAAAACCTTTGAGATCTTTTCTTGAGTTCGGGGAGTAGATTATAAAAAGGGAAGGTGCAAGCACCCTTTTCATCCATGGTTATCCATGGGCTCTTAGTTACTTGTTTAGATCACTTGCTTTTTCTTTTAAATTGTTTGAAATGGTGCTTTGTGTGTGGTTTTGAAAGATATTTTGAAAAGAGGCCATCGTTGTGGCAACCTTTGTAATGATTCTTATTTGAATATATACAAAGGTGTATTGTCTTTTGAAAAGATATTTCAATGTTTTGTTTTGATTTGGGAAATGTTTTGAAATTGTGTTGTGGAGTGTGTTTGAAAATAGCAAGGATGTTTTGCAAGTTTTGATCAAGTAACTAAGAGTTGTCTACCCTATTTTACTCAAAGATCTTTCCTATATGTTTTTAACCCTTTTGACAGTGTTATTTTACCATTACATTTGGTAAACAACCTTGTATTAGGATGTTAAGCGGGACAAGCGCGGGTCATTGTATAGACCATGATAGAAATTGTACCAAGTATATTTAGCAATTTTTAAGGCAACAAGTGGATGTAACCCTAGGGGTGCAAGTGTGCATTGTGTATTGATTTTCATGTATTTTTGTCTTTGTATAAGGTCAAGCTACTTGTTAATTTTAGATTTTTGCATACAAACTCTAATCTCTAATCATGGTATAATTGAGAGCATAAATGCGTAAAATAAATCTACCACTATTACAACATGATTATTGGGATGGGGATACAATTTTTGAATGGGGATTATTTTCCAAGAAATTAAAACCCTAGTTTTACTATTAAATCCAAATTGAATCAAATGGCATAAATAAAAAATGAATAATATTTAAATAAACGAATTAAATAAATATACAAAATAATATGAATATGCAAAAAAAGGTTTTTGTTTATTTTTATGTATGTAAAAATATTTAATGTAAAAAGAAAGGAATAATAAAAAAAAAGATTATTATTTTTTATTAAGGATAAACCCTAATTTTCTTTTAAGAATACAAATATATTAAATATACTATTTATATACAATGAAATAAAATAGTGTATATACAAAAATAAAATATATTTAGAAAAAGTATTATTTAAGTATAAATAATAATAAAAATAAAAGTATAATATTTTTATGTTTTTATTCTAAAGTATCTATTAAATAAAATAAAAGTATGTATATATATATATTAATTATATTAGTTGTGCACAATAGAAAATAAAATAAAATATATACAAGACCAAAATATACTTAGAACAATATTTTTTTAGTGTAAATAAAATAAAGAATAAAAATAAAAGTATAATGTTATTATTTATTATTTTCAAGTTTTTAACAAATAAAAGTATATACTATTAAATTATTTTTATGTCTAAAAAAAACAATAAAATAATAAAAATAAATGTGGGAATTTATGAAAATATTTTTGGATATTTTTATGTTTGGAAAATATAAAATAAAAATCAGAAATGATAAATAAATACAAAAATATAAAATATAAAGAAATTGGGTCAGGGGGGTGTATTCAGTAATAAGGGAGGTGTCAAAAACAAAAGAAGCCAAAGCCCAGCCCAAAGCCAGACTTCATCTTCAACCTTGGTTCAAAATTTCGCGCGCCCTGTACCAAACATGAACAACTTGCATACGAGCTCTAATGCAAAAACACATAACATCAAAGTTGTAGGGTTTTCCAAGACGAATTCAACCATATAAAAAACTTGTCATAACTCTCAAAGACCAGAGAGAATTTCTCTGGCCCTAAATATTAACCTATTTTTTTCAGGATGTTTATGGACCAAATTCTCTTAGCATGCTTAATTAAAATGAAAACTGAGCATATGTACAACTTCATGGCTATAAATACTACATTTTTTATTCACAAACCTAAGCCTAGTTGTTCCTAAATAGAGATATAGGAAGTTTACAAAAACCTGTTTCAGTTGACTTCGTGTCTGACAATGTGGAGCTTTTCAATGAGGCCTGAGATGTTTGGGAGCTTGCTTGAACTTCCCTTGATCTTCTCCAATACCTAGCTTGTCTTGAATGTTCTTGAACAAGCCTACAGAACTCAACCTGCACAAGCTGAAATCAAAAATGGAAAACCTTGTAAATGGAGTTACAGTTGGTGTTTAAGGGTTTAGATAGCTTGGATATGTTGTATGGAAGGTGTTTGAACCAATTTGAGACAAAACGCACGAGGGATTTGAGTTGTGGAAATCAAACTGCAGGGAGTGTCCTGTTTTAACAAATGAAGATGATTTTGTGTTATGGGAGGTTTGAAGGCTCAAAGGGTCGTGTTTCTGGCTCAAAGGGATGTGAGAAAATTGTTCCAAATGCTTGCCCAAGTTGGTTTTCACAGATGTTCAAGTTATGTCAATTTGGACAAGTTTCTTGGTTATTAAGCAAAACATGAGAAGTGATGGAAGACAAGCCTGTACAGGATATATATTAGCTTGCACACTATGACCTTGGCCCCTCAAGTTTATGGATTTGATTTGCTGCACAAGATATGGCTCAATGCTCAAGAGATGTGGTTTTGACATAAAGCATACTTTGGCAAAAATGGTAATGTACCTTTTACCATTTAGGGATTAATCTTGTGTGCAATGCTCTAATGACCAAAACAAAACCTTAGACCAATGGGTTTGAATTTAATTATTGAGTATGGAATGGTTTTGAGGCCTGTAATCTAGTGTAAAGCAAGCTGATTTGAATTTGCAACTTGTATCAATATGAACATGCCATGGATGAAAAGTGAGTTTTTGCCAACTTCAAGCCTTCGATTCTCCCTAACCACAAATGAGTTTGGAGAGTTCTTGGACATTTTGGAAAGCTTGCAACATGATCTACATTCCATATTTGAAATGAAATTTGAGATTCCAAGTGGAACTATGTGAAAAATGGCCATGAAGATAGGTCAAAATCCTGCCTAAACTAGGGCAAAATTTCACTAAGTTAAAAGCTTCATGGACCCTTGTTCGAAAAATCATAACTTGAGATCCAAGCTTCTTTTGGGAAAACTTTGTGAATAAAAGTTGTATACTTTGTGGAGGACTACAACTTTTATGTTGGAAGTTTTGTTTGAATCCAATTGCATCATGGTGAAAATGTTGGGCAAAGTTAAGAAAAATCAAGCAAATTTCATAACTTAGAAAAATTCTAAGTTATGAAAATTTTCAATCTTAAACCCTAATTTGCAAAAATGGGTTTCTTGATGAACAAGTTTCATGTTTTGACACATATTGATGAAAAATGACCCTTGGCATTTGATTTTGACCAAAAAAGTTAAAGTTTGACTTTTCAGTGTACAGTCAAATTTTGATCAGTTGATTGAAAAATTCATCTGTCAATTCAATGAAATTGATATCTTTTGAACCTTGTGAATAGGTCAAGATGATGCCATTGAGCCCTTGAATCCATGCTTGAGCCCAATTTGCCATTGGCTAGGTCAGAAGTCAGAAATTGCCCTTGTGCAGTCAAAACCCTAAAAATGACCATTTAGCCTTTTTGGTGATCTGATCAAATTTCTTGTGGAGTTGTGGTCCAAACTTGATCAAATGGTTAATATGAGTTTATAAAGTTGATGTGGGTCAAAATTTATGAAGTTTGACTGTAAATTGGCCAGAGTTGACTTTTCCCCCAATACAACTGATTTCTAGGTCAACTGTCCAATTGACTGGGCAAAAATTTGATTCAAAGCTTGAAACTTGGTAGAGGCAATCTTATAAGTCCCACATGAAGTATGAAAGGCACTTTGAGCATTGGAAGTCCAAAAATCCCTGTGCAAACTCAAACCCTAATTTAGGTCAACAGTGCAAGGAGATGTCTTGAGCAGAGCAAACCCTAGCTTGATCTTGAGTTCAAAGAGCCTTGTGATGAGAAATTTTGATAAAATGAGAGGGCAAATTTTGGGGTACAACATGGAGGATTGATCAACTAGAAACATAATAACATGTTTGATGTTGATGTTCATATGAGTCAGTTGAACCTTCCCAGTGAGTTGCGTGTTGCAGATATTACTCTCCATAATATTTCATATTATGACAATACTGATCTAGATATTGGTGAAATTGTGATGTATTTCCCAATCCTAGATGGGCCTATAAGAAATGATTATCTCAGTCAAAATTATTTTGGTGAGGAAACCTAGGTATCCACTCTAGGAAGTCAATATATGCCATACATATCCTCTAACATGTTGATAGGGTCTCAATTATATAAAGATAATGGTGATCTTATTGAGGTTGATCCTTTCATAACCAGTGGTGTTGTTGATAACAACCATGAATGATCATGCAGTAGAAGATGAGGAGAAATTGTGTGAAGATATGCTATATGCTGCAGAAGATGGAGGATTGTATGATGATGATATTCTTGATACTATTTCCCATTGTGAAGTTATCAGATTGATACCAAGACTTTCATGTATTCTAAAGTTTAATATTTATCATATGAATGTTAAAAGTGTCTCTCTCATAGGTACTTGAATGTGGAAGCTGAAGACCTTCTTTGTGCCAATGTAATGAAGAGAATTATGAAGAAATCAACCAAGTATCATGAAAAGATTACTCATGAAAAGGATCATGTAGTGAATAATGTGAATTATAATAATGATGATGTTGTTAACAATTCTGACAGTGCTGATGATGGTACTATCTCTTTGAATAATGTAGTTCATGATAGGTCTGAACCAGTCAATGAAGTGGTTACTAAAGATGTTGATCTCTGTAAAAATGTGTTGAAGACGAAGTATTTGAAGTGGATATCCCCTGAAAGGAAGCTTTCAAGAGAAGCTCTAACTTTTGAAGAGAATGTTCAGTTTCTGGAGGATGTCATTATGTTGGAGGGATGTGAGAATCAATGGTGGAGCATTTTGTCCAACAAAGGAATTATAAATTTGAGATGAGGGAACTCTTCTGTGTTCTTGGTTTTAAGGAAAAGCAAATGGATGATAACTTGTTTGTGTTTTAATGCAAGTATGCAAAGAACATAAAGAAAAAGTTTGGAACTGATCATGAAAACCATAAGAGAACTCTAGCTACTAATCATTTGAAGCTGTCAAAGGATGACAGTATAGTTGATATAAATCAAAGCTTATACAAAAGCATGATTGGTAGTCAGGTTTACCTCATAGCAAGCAGACAGTACATCACTTTTTCTATAAGGATGTGTGCAAGATTTCAAGTAAAACCCAAGGCTAGTCACCTTTCTCAAGTAAAGAGAATATTGAGGCATGTGAATGGGACATATGACTATGGTATACTATACTCACACGACACCAACTCAATATTGGTTGGGTATTGTGATGTTCATGAGGCTAGAAGTGTAGATGATAGAAAGAGCACATCTGGTGGATGCTTCTTTCTTAGGAACAACTTAATATCTTGGTTCAGCAAGAAGCAAAATTGTGCCTCATTATCTATAACCGAGGCTGAATATATTATTGTAGAGAGTAGTTGTACACAACTGTTATGGATGAAACAAATGTTGAAGGAGTACAATATGGGACAAGATGTCATGACATTATTCTATGAAAATTTGAGTGTCATCAATATTTCAAAGAATAATGTTCAACATAGTAGAACCAAACACATAAACATTCATCATCATTTTATTAGGGAGCTTGTTTAAGATAAAGTTATAACTCTTGAGAATGTGATAACTGACAAACAGTTGGCTGAAATTTTAACTAATGCATTGGATGCAAATCAATTTGAAAAATTGAGGGGCGTCCTTGGTATTTTCATATGTGAGGGTCTATAGTAGTCAATTCTAGAGAATTATGCAAAGGAGTTATTCTCCTTTTTGGTATGTGTTGCACATGAAACTAAGAATATTTTACTTATTCCAAAACCTCTTTTATTTGGACCTTTGTTATAAGAAAGAATATTTTGTTCCTACCTATATCTTACTATCCCTCTTTATCAAGTGAAAATTGCTCTCAAGATGAGTAAAAAAATATGGAAATTAAAGGAAAAGTTCCTCTACCAAGGGACTCTCAATCATGAAGGCTCTCGAAATATTTCATGAGGCTGAAGATAACAAGAACAAGGGAAATATCCGGTTCTACATCTTATGAAAATGGTGGGGTCACACTTGTTGGATCATCAAGTGAAGCATCTGTGATTAAGAAGAAATTTGTGACCAAGATGAAGTCCTTAAAGAAGAAACCTGGTCAAACTCACGAGTTTGACTCAGAGGTTGATAAAGACTGGGTTGCCTACATGAATTCAAGAAGATGGACTGAAGATAAAGAATGATGGGTGTTAATTTGAAGTGTGTTTTACTTGTTATGGTTTTGTAATGGGTTGTTAGCCTCTATGAATATGTATAAATAATTATCATGATGCTCTAGCATCATGTTCATCATTTATACAATTGATTATGGTTTGTCTACTCTTGATATGATATGAGTATGTGCTAACATACTTAACTCTATGATGACTGGCCAAAATTACCGAGGAATAACTTTGCGAAATTATGGCAACAAGGGAGAGTAATGTTGTGTAAGGGGTAGTTCTTTCTATTAACTTACTGACTGTGAGGGAACTGATATCTTCTGATCTCTTATGTGTTTAGTACTGACTGATGCGATTAGTACTAACTATTCTGACTGTTCTAGTTTTCTACAGAAAGCATACATAGTATAACATCCGGTCTGACATCTAGTCCAGGTCTGTGTGAACTGATCTTGCTATGTGGTAGTAGTAGCTTCTGATCTTTGACTACTGACTACTAACTAATGCATGATCATGCATGACTAACTCATCTTGAATGAATGCATGATTGACTATTTTGGAGCATTCTAATGTATGACAATGTAGCATTCTCATGTGTGTGTAACTACCTCATGACCTCTGACATGCAAACTCATGTTAACTACCTCATGATTTTACGTATGTGCTACAAATTTCTACTGGTGCTGCCCTAACATTTGTTATTGCTGATATATGCTCTGATGGTTTGACTTCTGCTGATGATGTTGATTGTTCTGAGTATAGAATCTTTGATACTCAGTGTGTTCACTGCTTGAAGAGTTTTTTGCCAAAACTTTCCAAAGGGGGGAGATTGAACTTCCTTTTGGATTGTCTGCATTACGAAAAACAACATGAAAATGTTCAAGCTAGTTGTCATGTAGAAGGGATACACATGGAACTCGATGCTCTAACATTTGTTCTGCAACATCTGGTCTCTTACAAAAGACATATGTTATTGCAGTTATGGTTCTGAGTTCCAAGTTTGATTCTACAAAGAAGATCTAGAAATTTAAGCGGATGAGTTAATTTGGATGTATTGGTGCAACATGTTGAACATGATGCTTCAACATGTATGCAGTGAAACCTATGGCCTTGATAGCAGGCAATATGGATGTTTCTTGGTGCACAATGTTTGATTGGGATTTAATTAGATTTGTTGCTATTAATTCGACAATATTAGACAGTTGTAGATGTTCAAATCAGACTTAAATTTGAATTTGAAATATAACAAGTCATATCTTATTGTTGGAGGCAATCATGGAGAAAATCATATCCAGCTGAATCAACTATTTTCCGGACTAAATCAAATCAGATGTCCAATGGAGAAAAGTACATAATACATTTTTATATAAGGAGGCTCGGTCTCACATTGGAGACATGGATTTTATGTGTAAGGTTTAGAATCTTGGTGCTGCTATACTTCGACCTAAGACACACCCAGGTATGAAGCCCTCCTCAAATCCCTTCAATCACTAACATTGAAAAACAACAGAATTATCAAGTTTGAAAAACCACAATCATTAAATACTTAAAATCTTATGAATGATCCACAATTTACAAATCAAATTACAACTCAAGTATTGAAATAATACTAGAGTTTGTTACAATTAAAATATTCATACTTCTAAAACACACAGAGTATATTTTTCTTCAATTGTTGTCGTTGTACGAATAAGGATGCAAGTCCTTATAAAGGTGAAACAGCTTCTTTATGGGCTTGGGCTGAAACACAAATATTGCAATATATTGAATCCCTTGAATATCTCCATTAAATTAGACCAAGATATAATCCATAAAGATGAGACAGGTCGAAAAATATTCCTCCATATTTTTCGCAAGTTATAAACCACAAAACTTGAATAAGGCGCGCTTAAAAACAGGAAACAGAAAATCCAAAAACACATTCAGATGAGCAGACAAATGCTAAGACATCTTCTTTGACATTATTCAAAATCATTTGAGATGATTTACTTCAAATGTCAAGACATTAAGAAAAACATTACCAAAGCAATGTTTTACCAAAATTGCTGCCAACAAACACTTACACTTATGTTTCCCTTTATCAGCTAGAGCATCATAAGACTTCCTTCGGTCTTGATATTATTTTCCTCTTTTCTCATTCAAACTCTTGTAGTGAGCCGAATGAGCTTTGCTATCTTCTTCATAGATCCTACAGCTGTTAACCGACTCTGTAAAACTAAGGATCTACTAATATCTAATTCCCCGTTTGATCTCTGGACGCAAACCATTATCAAACTTGATACACTTCGATAACTCAATAGTTGCTTCACTGTAATATGGATAATACTTTGCATGTTCCACAAACCTCGAAGCATACTCAATCATAGTCAAATTCTATTATTTCAACTCTAGAAACTCAATCTCTTTATTTCCATTCAAGTGCTCTTGAAAGTACTTCCTCAGAAACTCCTTGTTGAACACATCCCAAGTAACGACTTCACCTTCTGTTGTTAGTCTCTGACGGGTGCTGACCCACCAGTCATCATCTTCCTCTGTCAGCATATGCGTACCAAACTACACCTTCTGTGCTTCTGAATAATCCATGACCTAAAATACCCTTTCAATCTCTTTGAGCCAAGTATACGCTCCATCAGGATCATATCTACCTTTGAAAATAGGCAGATGGTTCCTTCGAAACGTCTCCAAGACACGGGATCCATCATTCCACCAACATTAGGCTAATGTTGCACAACCTGAACAACATCCTACAAAGCAACAACAACTGCAATAGCGTTTCTTCCAGCCATTCTACACACAGAAAACTAACATCATAAAACATTGTATCGGTATTGTACTCACACTAATCGACCGACAAAACATATGAAGGGTGAGAAAACACTTAAAAGGGGGGGGGGGTGATACGGTGGGAAGAACTGACTATTTTTTGGAATAATGGTTTGCTTTTTGTGTTTGTTTTTGAAAAATGTCACGGTAAGCAAGAGTCGCCACCGACTTTTATTTTATCCAACAAGGAAAGGAAAAAATCACAGAAAAAAATCCTTTTTCGAGATATTTCTCGGGTTCGGGGGGTAGATTATAGAAAGGGAAGGTATTAGCACCCTTTCTATCCGTGGTTATCCACAGGCTCTTAGGTACTTGCTCAATTGTTTTCAAAATTGCTTTCTTTGTGCTTGTGGGTTTGGAAAAGTTTTTATTTGAAACTTCGATTTAACTCTTGCTTCTGTCCTCAAGAGTGTATGAAGTGTTTTTTGAAAACTTTGTTCGAAAAGTGTAAGTGTGAAAAGTTTTTGTTTTTTAAAAGAACAAGTATCTAAGAACCATCTACCTACTTGAAAAAGGAATCGTTCTATGCTAATTTCCTTTAGACAATGTTATCCTACCATTGATGAGTAGGTAGCACCGTCGTTGGAGTTTGAGGGTCAATTCGAATGAGGGACTTGCGGTCACCAAAGCAATGTTAGGACGCCTTAGCGGTAATCCTAATGTCTTAGATCATTTGTTTGAGGCAATCATATCCGAGGTAACCGTTTCGAGGCGACTATGATCTTTAGACAAGAGGACGACCTCTAAAGTGACCTATACTCAATGACCGCGTACGAAGGCAACCAAGTGAGGGGTACCCTAAGAGTGCGTATGTGCGAGTGTGTCGTTTTCAGTTATTTTTTATCTTTGTACATGTTAAGGGTGATCTAAGTTGATTTTAGGTTAAAATATTCAATCTTGTCATGCATTCCTATTATCAAACATCTAGCAGTTATAATTTGCGGAAAATAAATTGCGGAATTTAAATTACAAGGCGTCGGGTATTTACATCGTCAAAGACAAACCCTTTAAAAATAAATAAAGCGATAAAAAAAAATAAAAGTTCCTATTTAATATTACAAACCGGAGGCAAGTACATCAATATGATAAAAATAAGCAAACGCGTGCTGGAAATTAAATCGAGCGCAAACTAGGGTTTTGACCCCTTTTGTTAAAGAAAATATCTTTTTTGTTGTTTTTATTTTAAGAAAGAAATTAATCTAAATTAATTACTAAATTAATTAATTAATTAATAAATAATAAATTATTTTTGGGTTTTTGGTATTTTAAGAAAGAAATAAAAAAATTAATGTTAGTAAAAACCTAATTAAGTCTAATTTAATTTTAATTTTTTTTTTAAAATATGTTAAAGTTATTTTAATTAAAACCTAAGTTGATTTATTAGTATTTATTAATAAAAAATAAAAGTTAATGTTTAATGTGATAAAAAATATTTTTGGTGATTTTATTTTATGAAGAAAATAATTTTTGATTGGTTAGTAAATAATAAAAATAATTAAGCAATTAACAAAATAAAATAAACAAACAAGATAATATGAGAGAAAGAGGGGTATGGGCCTGATTTGGTGGTTTGAGAAGCAAAACTGTGGCCCATTAAGCACTGGCCTTTTATTGACTTTGCAGATCTGATGCCTGCACGCTGACTTGGACTATGGTGAACCATCATCTCTTGGCCACCAGATTTGGCCTTTGGCCATATGGCTATTGGATAGATGATGGTGTATGATGCACTGCAGGTCCTCATGCGCATTGGAACACCTGAAGAAAAAACATATCAAAGAAGTGGAGGACCTGGGATTCAAACCCAGGTCCTGAAGGAGATTGAACGCACATGCTTGCCACTAGGACGCTTTGTTTCATTTGTTAGTAATATACAAAGAAAATATTATAAGATAAAACAAGTTAATGTGCCAGCTCAACAAAAATATGCGCGCCATGGTTTGAACGAACATATGGGAGAATGACACCTCATCATCTCCTACCTCCAGAACCTGCAAATATTACCTGCGGATTTGGATCCGCAGCTAAATGTGCAAGCTTGCTCTAAAATCCATTCCAGACCATGAAAACGAATTCCACGAGCATGGTTGGACTCGTCTGGGCTTCCTGATTAACACCATGCCCTTCTTTAGACCCAATTTCACCTGAAATAAAAATCCCTAAAAACAAAAACGCAACCCTAGGTATAGAGTTTTGAGGTTACAGCGCCTATAAACCAAATTGAATATTGCCAAAAGTTCACAAATGACATGAGGGTTATGAATATGCAAGAAATTTGTTCAAATGATGCAAGAATAATGATTCACGATTTCAAGAACAGGGCGGGTTGTCGTGATACTTACAGTGCGTTATAGTGTGTGAGGAAGCTTGCTTTTGATCCAAATCGCTTGTGTGAACACCCAGGAAGAGATTGGGACCGGTCTAAGCTTCTGAAATTGCCTCTAAATACGATTTTGATTTCAAGCTTTTTGGTATATTTTTCAAGTTTTGTTTTGCTTCTTTCTGCAGCCTCCAACCCTTATTTCGTTCCTTTGGCTTCTTTATGTAGTATGGAATGTGTTAGGGTAACAATTTTGGATTGAATCTTCTCCCATCAATGCTTTGGGATTTGATTTGATTCACCCTTTAAACCTTTCCAAATTTTCCAAATCTCCATCTTTTTGTACATGATATGCTTGATACGAATTTTGATGATGATCATGATGATAATTAAAACCTGAAACGACCAAAAAGATCTTAGGTAATCAAAGTTTGGATTTTAGATGATTTAAATTGATTAAAAATGAATAAATTCAATAAAAAATCAAATTAAATAATAAAAATAGAATGTGGGCTCATGGCTGAATCTAGGACACGTGGGAAACTATGCAAGCTCAAATTAAGTGGAAAATAATGGGCCCATTTGACAAAATTTGAAGTTTTGGGGATAATTGACTTTTCGTAATTTTGCAAAAATGTCCAACTTTAACAATGCACAACTTCTTCAATTTTGAACTTTTGGAGGTTTTCTTGGACTTTTTAGAAATCTTGAGATGTCCTATAACCAAGCCTTTTGGTCTCATCTCATTTTTATATTCCATGCTCAAGTTATAAGCTTTGGAAAAAAAGGTGTTTTTGTTGACTTTCAAAAATGACCTATAATGTGCAAATTTATAACTTCTTGTGAGTGCATTTTATGATCTTGGGGTATGAAGATGGATTGTAGGAAATTGCATCCTCTTAAAAATGAGCTTTGGATGGGTCATTTCTCATAAAGTATGAGAAATTTATGCTTGGTCAAAGTTGAGTTGACTTTTCATACAAAACCCTAATTTAGCAACTTTTGAGTCTTGATGATTTTTGGGCAATACTTGATGAATCATGATCAACCCTTGATAAAATGATGAAATATACTTCAAAATGATAATGTTGACAAAAAATCTTGAAGTTTGACTGTATGTGGGTCACAATTGACTTTTGCCCTAGCACAGTCAATTTTTGGATCCTTTGAGCCATTGACTAAGCCAACTTCCTCTACAAGGCTTGAAATTTGACATGGATGATCTTGAGAACATATTAGGACATTGGGGAGCACTTGAGGTCATTTGGACTCAAGGAACTTGATGCAACACAAAACCCTAATTTGGGGTAGACTGCCTTAGGAAATAACTTGTCTGACCAACTCTTGAGCAAACTTGAGCCACTTGGAGATTTTCCTTGCAATGTTTTGAGAAATATGAGAGGGGAAATTTTGGGATACAACAGCTGCCCCTGTTCAATCTTCTTAAACTTGAAGATGTAGATTGGCTTTCGTGCCTTTCGTGATCCGAAGGTGGAACATGATTGAACACTAGAGTGCCCATAAATTTGCACTCGCATGAAGTGGTATCAGCCTTGTGATGTCGGGAATGGGCTTACAGATGCCATTTGGAGACCGCTGGAGGGAGGATGGGCTTAAAGATGCCATCTGCAGGAGTTTCGATCGCATAAGAGATTCCTTAGCGAGAGCTCACATATCTGTTATTTTGGAAGATTCCGCTGGGGAAGTCTGTTCTTTGTTGAGATTTAGGAACTTGCCTGTACCTTAGCTGAGAGAACATCTCTGCTGAGTTTTAAGAACTTGTCCATAATTCAACTGGGGGGAAATCTGTCGAGATTGAGAACCTTATCTATAATTCAACCGAGGATAATTCAGTTGAGATTTAAGAACCGGTCAAGTCTTCGACTAAGGGAAACATCTTCATCAAGATCTAGGACTGTCTGGTCTTCAACGGAGGATAATTCTGTTGAGATTTTAGAACTCGTCCACACTTCGACGGAGGAAAATTATCGAGATTGAGAGCCTTATCTGTAATTCAACCAAGAATAATTGAGTTGAGATTTAAGAACCGGCCAGGTCTTCGACTGAGGGAAACATCTTCATCAAGATCTAGGACTGTCTGGTCTTCAACGGAGGATAATTTTGTTAAGATTTTAGAACTCGTCCACACTTCGATGGAGGAAAATTGTCGAGATTGAGAACCTTATCTATAATTCAACCGAGAATAATTCAGTTGAGATTTAAGAACCAGTCAGGTCTTCAACTGAGGGAAACATCTTCATCAAGATCTAGGACTGTCTGGTCTTCAACGGAGGATAATTCTGTTGAGATTTTAGAACTCGTCCACACTTCGACGGAGGAAAATTGTCGAGATTGAGAACCTTATCTGTAATTCAACCGAGAATAATTCAGTTGAGATTTAAGAACCGGTCAGGTCTTCGACTGATGGAAACATCTTCATCAAGATCTAGGATTGTCTGGTCTTCAATGGAGGATAATTCTGTTGAGATTTTAGAACTCGTCCACACTTCGACGGAGGAAAATTGTCGAGATTGAGAACCTTATCTTTAATTGAACCGAGAATAATTCAGTTGAGATTTAAGAACCGGTCAGGTCTTCGAATGAGGGAAACATCTTCATCAAGATCTAGTACTATTTGGTCTTCAACGGAGGATAATTCTGTTGAGATTCTAGAACTCGTCCACACTTCGATGGGGGAAAATTGTCGAGATTGAGAACCTTATCTGTAATTCAACCGAGAATAATTCAGTTGAGATTTAAGAACCGGTCAGGTCTTCGATTGAGGGAAACATCTTCATCAAGATCTAGGACTGTCTGGTCTTCAACGGAGGATAATTCTATTGAGATTTTAGAACTCGTCCACACTTCGACGGAGGAAAATTGTCAAGATTGAGAACCTTATCTGTAATTCAACCAAGAATAATTCAGTTGAGATTTAAGAACCGGTCAGGTCTTCTACTGAGGGAAACATCTTCATCAAGATCTAGGACTGTCTGGTCTTCAACGGAGGATAATTCTGTTGAGATTTTAGAACTCGTCCACACTTCGACGGAGGAAAATTGTCGAGATTGAGAACCTTATTTGTAATTCAACCGAGAATAATTCAGTTGAGATTTAAGAACCGGCCAGGTCTTCGACTGAGGGAAACATCTTCATCAAGATCTAGGACTGTCTGGTCTTCAACAGAGGATAATTCTGTTGAGATTTTAGAACTCGTCCACACTTCGACGGAGGAAAATTGTCGAGACTGAGAACCTTATCTGTAATTCAACCAAGAATAATTCAGTTGAGATTTAAGAACCAGTCAGGTCTTCGACTGAGGGAAACATCTTCATTAAGATCTAGGATTGTCTGGTCTTCAACGGAGGATAATTCTGTTGAGATTTTAGAACTCGTCCACACTTCGACGTAGGAAAATTGTCGAGATTGAGAACCTTATCTGTAATTCAACCGAGAATAATTCAGTTGAGATTTAAGAACCGGTCAGGTCTTCGACATAGCTGAGAACCTAACTGCATCCTTCCTGAAAGGTAAAGGTCAGTCGTATGCAATGCATGATGTATATCAAGTAATGATGTTCTCAAAATAAATGAGACTGTGTTGTATGATGCGTATATGCATGTGTCATGATGCATGGAAATGTAATGTTTTTAGCTGGGGAAAATAAATCCCGGATAGCTGCTGGAGAAAAGAGCTGAATTCTTTGTTTCTAATGGGGATAGCGAACAAAGATGATTGCGAGAATAAACCTGTAGGAGAGGATAACTCTGTTGGGGAATGAACTGATGAGGAGATTACTCTGTGGGGAAGAGATGCTCTGCTGAGGATTCCACCGATAAATTCTGTTGGGGATGAATTACTGTTGCTGGTGATACTGAATCCTATTGGGGATTGAATTCCTGTTTGTAAAAGGAAAGAACTTCGCTGGGGATGATCTTTCAATTGCGACTTCACTGGGGATAACCTTTTAGACTCTAATGGGGATAATCCTTTGAGCTTTGCTGGGGACAATCTTCCTTTGAACTCGGCTGGGGATATTTATTTTTATACTACGCCGGGGACGAACTTTTAGAGTCTACTGGGGATGATTCTTCAACTCCACTGGGGAAGCTTTTTCAGACTGCGCTGGGAAAATTTTAACTCCACTGGGGATATCTTGTATTCTGCCGGGGAATATTCTTATACTCTGTTGGGGAACATTAAGACTGTCGGGGATATTAAGCCTTTTCAGTGTTGATGGTAGATAAACTCTGCTTGGGGGGAATATTATCGATTCATTCACAGTTGCAAGTCTCAGCTGGGGAGAGTTAACATTATTGTCTTACTCTGCGGGGAGTGAAAGCACCTTGGCGATATTCTTCAACTGAATCTACCTTGTACCTGGTGGACAGAGCAACTGTACAGTTTGGACAAGTCTTATTTGCCCCTGTTTCTGCGGGAGAAGGTGCCTGCGGAGGCCTTATGGATCAAGTATTATCCCAACCTATGAGGTGTTTGGTAACTCTCGAATGAAATGACAAGTCCTCTTCTGGTAGGCTAGTGACAAGATGACGGGACATAGTCATACGCTCTGATCCCTAATTTTTGCCTGGACCGCCCTTTCGGATTTTTAGTCCACCGGGATACCCTTTTTTGCCCAAGCCCCCTTTTCAGGTTTTCGACTTGCCGGGTGTACATAATTTTCATTTTCATCTCTTATTTTTGCCCGAACCCTTTTGGTTCGCTGGGAAGCCCTTATTTTTGCCTAGGCCAGTCAACCTAGCGGGTCTTTGATTATGTGTAGTACTTTTTTGACTATGTCCACGCTCTCGGAGTGTAGGGAGTTGTCACTGTCGGTAGTGTTGTAATGCCATACTACTAGAAGATGTTCGTTTGATCATGCAAGATTTGTTGCTGGAATTTATGTCCAGTGCCTCAAGTGATTCAGATGGAGATTTGCCCCTGGCTATTTGGCATCTTTGAGAGATTCCTTGAATCTTGACTTGATTGTTCCAGATGATGGATAATGATCATGTCGTGCCCCTTGTTTGGAGGTATTTTTCCACTTGAGGTGATCCTTTTTATTGAGAGGTTTTTTTTTGTTCATTAGATATTCGTCGTACAAATTTCTCTGCTGTTTGGACAAATAGTCATATGCAAACAATGTTATTTTAAGAATGCAAAGCTTATGTCTGTCTTGAAATTTTTGAAAATGCATTTTTTAGTAAAACAAGTTTTTGTAAAATGTGATGTCAACTCAAGATTTACAGCAAGTCCTACAGGAGTCAGGATACCTTTTGTAACAATATGCTTTCGAACTAACCCATGCTTCAGCTAGGACTTTTAAGGGTTATAACGTGGTCTGGTTCATGGTTTAAGAAACAAAGGATAAAGGCTCAAAATTTATTTGTACCCACCCGCTCTTCGTGATGTTCTTCGATCCTAAGCTCAGCTAGTTGTGCATTTAGATCCCGTTTGAGTCTTTGCTCTGATATTCCAGTGATGGTTCAGATACTGACAGTTTATTTTGAACAGATAGTCATTTTTGTTGAGAGTTTGTAGGATCTCTTTCTTTTTGATTTTATTATCCCTGTCTTTTGCCCGAACTGTTTCTTTTGTGATTACAGTCAGCGGGATGCCCCAGTTTTGTAAGTCTCCTTCATAGGTTTTGACTTAATGGGCTTTTATTTCGAGAGATAATGACTGCATGTCCTTAAGATTATACGGAACCATCACCATCTTTTGCTTTGGGAGGACTTCTTTGATGCCATTCATTATGCACCTGGATTAACTGGAAAAAACTACCCTGCCTCAGGTTATAATTACGGGTTTTAATTTGTGAAAAGAAAAACTCCAACTTCTTTGGCTCAAAGGGGTGGACTAGGGATTATCTTCCTTATAACTTCACTGTTCAGGATTCGAAACAATGCCTGTACCTCGTTAGTGGGGCCTGTTTAAAAGCATACTGTAGAGATTTTGATATCATTTTCGTCATCATCCCTCTAAAGGCTTAGATTTTTTTTTAATCGAGAGTTGATCATCACAAAAATGAAAGCAATTTGAATATAGTGAAAACGAATGGATTGATTCAAAACAGACATATGCAATGCATTGATAAAGTAATAAAGTTTGACATGAATAAATGTTCGAACAATCAAAAGAAAATTACAACTTGAAAATTCTAATGAACAAAAAGTCTTCTCGTCTCAGTACTTGTCACTTCAAATGGTGAACCTTGGGGGGATGGCAAAAGAATTCAATCTGGCCATCTTGTGTGAGTTTCAATGCTCCTTCATCAATCAGGTCTTGAATTTTGTTTCTCAACGCCCAACAACTGTTAGTATCATGCCCCGGACTGTTGGAGTGATATGCACACCTTGCATCAGGATTGTACCTTGGGGAGGTTATGTTGGGATTCTTAGGAGGGTCCCTTAACGTCACCAGATTCAATCTCAACAGGTGCTGTAAAGCTTGGGACTGCGGCATGTTCAGCTTGGTAAAAGGCCTCTGATTAACCCGTTGTTTATGGCAAGGTTGTTGTTGGACCCGTGAGGTAGTAGCAACTTGGAGAGGTCTATTCTTCATCAAACCAAACCTTTGACTTCTCGGAAGTTGATTAATGACTTGGTCCCCGGCCTTGACTGTTTGCTTCATGCTGTTGTATCTGTCTTGATGAAGCTGGTTGATAATGGTTCTCAGCTCTTCTTGTTCTCGAGCTAAGCCTTGGATAAGATCCATCTGCCCCAGCACTTGGGTTTTCATGGCACTGAACTCAGCTTGTAGTTGTTCCAGACGTTCGTCCTTATTGTCTTCAGGAATTTTCTTGACCAAGTTCCCAACAAGGAGTGTTTTCAACTCTTCCTGCCCCCTGGATAGGTTTAGGAATACGTCCCTGAACTGAGCTTCTTGCGTTTGAAGATCTTGGTTGTCTGATTGGAAAGCCATTGCTGAAATAAACAGCGAGAACATGAGAGACCTGTATTGGGAGACCTGTTATGCAATGATATGTATGATATATGTATGCAATGTTTTCAAGGATCTCACAGGGTAAACAAGAAACTTGTTAGAATTTGAATTTTGCAGCTTTAATTGAAGAAACTTCGTGTCGTTAAGAGTCCTTCTTCAAGAGTCAAGCTCACCATATCGAGTGGGTCATAGCCACTGACTCAAGTTATCGTGTTTTGATTTCTAGACAACCTTGGCTAGAGGAAAATAAATCCCCTTTGCCCCTTGCTAGACGTTTGATTTACCATAACCTGCATCACAAATCCTTGAGATCCTTGAAATGGTTAAGGAAATGTTAAGGCATGATGTTATGATGTGTATGCTATGCGTTTAAGCAAAAGTGTGAGGTGATGTAAGTAAACCCTGCAATAAATCCAAATTATTGGATAAGGACTGTAAACAAAACCTGTAAAGAACTCATGTTGTCAGATAACAAGAATGTGCAAGTAGTTCAAGTTTGAAGGCACACAAGTCACACAAACAACCTTAAGTTTAGGCTGGCATGGAGTTTAGGTATTACCCTCTTTCATTTTAGTTGGTTTAACCTGTCCTAGTAATAGTAACCGAGTTCTAGAGGATCTCAATATCACTGACCACCCTCGATCAGTCATAATTCCAGTTTAGCAACCTTTTCTTGCAGCCGAAATCATTGTGAGAGTTTGGTCTCAATGAGTGTAACATACTGCTACTGTTTTATGGCCAAGTTGGTCAATTTAAAGGTTCTAAGGTCAGTTGGTGCTTAATGACCCCTTAGCAGACCCATATTCTCCTCGTTGCGCCACAAGGGATATCGGTACATACTAAAGTGCCACACCAACGTAGCTACTGTTTCAACCGTATCGGTCTACGCCGTACAGTTCCCTCACAATTTATTGCTACTTACCTAAAGGGTATTCCCCAGATCCGTGTTAGGATCTATAGTAACTCCGATACAAGCCCACAAATATAAATCATACAAATCAAGCAATTGAAAACATTATGAACTATTTCTAAGGTACACCCCACTTATTAAGAATATTCCCCAGCAGAGTCGCCAGTTCTGTGATACGGTGGGAAGAACTGACTATTTTTTGGAATACTGTTTTGCGTTTTGCGTTTGTTTTTGCAAAATGTCGCGGTAAGCAAGAGTCGCCACCGACTTTTATTTTATCCAACAAGGAAAGGAAAAAAGCACAGAAAAATTCCTTTTTCGAGATATTTCTCGGGTTCGGGGGGTAGATTATAGAAAGGGAAGGTATTAGCACCCTTTCTATCCGTGGTTATCCACGAGCTCTTAGGTACTTGCTCAATTGTTTTCAAAATTTCTTTCTTTGTGCTTGTGGGTTTGGAAAAGTTTTTATTTGAAACTTCGATTTAACTCTTGCTTCTGTCCTCAAGAGTGTATGAAATGTTTTTTGAAAACTTTGTTTGAAAAGTGTAAGTGTGAAAAGTTTTTGTTTTTTAAAAGAGCAAGTATCTAAGAACCATCTACCTACTCGAAAAAGGAATCGTTCTATGCTAATTTCCTTTAGACAATGCTATCCTACCATTGATGAGTAGGTAGCACCGTCGTTGGAGTTTGAGGGTCAATTCGAATAAGGGACTTGCGGTCACCAAAGCAATGTTAGGACGCCTTAGCGGTAATCCTAATGTCTTAGATCATTTGTTTGAGGCAATCATATCCGAGGCAACCGTTTTGAGGCGACTATGATCTTTAGACAAGAGGACGACCTCTAAAGTGACCTATACTCAATGACCGCGTACGAAGGCAACCAAGTGAGGGGTACCCTAAGAGTGCGCATGTGCGAGTGTGTCGTTTTCAATTATTTTTTATCTTTGTACATGTTAAGGGTGATCTAAGTTGATTTTAGGTTAAAACATTCAGTCTTGTCATGCATTCCTATTATCAAACATCTAGCAGTTATAATTTGCGGAAAATAAATTGCGGAATTTAAATTACAAGGCGTCGGGTATTTACATCGCCAAAGACAAACCCTTTAAAAATAAATAAAGCGATAAAAAATAATAAAAGGTCCTATTTACTATTACAAACCGGAGGCAAGTACATCAATATGATAAAAATAAGCAAACGCGTGCGGGAAATTAAATCGAGCGCAAACTAGGGTTTTGACCCCTTTTGTTAAAGAAAATATCCTTTTTGTTGTTTTTATTTTAAGAAATAAATTAATCTAAATTAATTACTAAATTAAATTAATTAATTAATAAATAATAAATTATTTTTGGGTTTTTGGTATTTTAAGAAAGAAATAAAAAAATTAATGTTAGTAAAAACCTAATTAAGTCTAATTTAATTTTAATTTTTTTTAAAAATATGTTAAAGTTATTTTAATTAAAACCTAAGTTGATTTATTAGTATTTATTAATAAAAAATAAAAGTTAATGTTTAATGTGATAAAAAATATTTTTGGTGATTTTATTTTATGAAGAAAATAATTTTTGATTGGTTAGTAAATAATAAAAATAATTAAGCAATTAACAAAATAAAATAAACAAACAAGATAATATGAGAGAAAGAGGGGTATGGGCCTGATTTGGTGATTTGAGAAGCAAAACTGTGGCCCATTAAGCGCTGGCCTTTTGTTGACTTTGCAGATTTGATGTTTGCACGCTGACTTGGACTATGGTGAACCATCATCTCTTGGCCACCAGATTTGGCCTTTGGCCATCTGGCCATTGGATAGATGATGGTGAATGATGCACTGCAGGTCCTCATGCGCATTGGAACACCTGAAGAAAAAACATATCAAAGAAGTGGAGGACCTGGGATTCGAACCCAGGTCCTGAAGGAGATTGAACGCACATGCTTGCCACTAGGACGCTTTGTTTCATTTGTTAGTAATATACAAAGAAAAAATTATAAGATAAAATAAGTTAATGTGTCAGCTCAACAAAAATATGCGCGCCATAGTTTGAACAGACGTATGGGAGAACGACACCTCATCTTCTCCTACCTCCAGAACCTGCAAATATTACCTGCGGATTTGGATCCGCAGCTAAATGCGCAAGCTTGCTCTAAAATCCATTCCAGACCACGAAAACAAATTCCACGAGCATGGTTGGACTCGTCTGGGCTTCCTGATTAACACCATGCCCTTCTTTAGTCCCAATTTCACATGAAATAAAAATCCCTAAAAACAAAAACGCAACCCTAACTATGGTGTTTTGAGGTTACAACGCCTATAAACCAAATTGAATATTGCCAAAACTTCACAAATGACATGAGGGTTATGAATATGCAAGAAATTTGTTCAAATGATGCAAGAATAATGATTCACGATTCCAAGAACAGGGCGGGTTGTCGTGATACTTACAGTGCGTTATAGTGTGTGAGGAAGCTTGCTTTTGATCCAAATCGCTTGTGTGAACACCCAGGAAGAGATTGAGACCGGTCTAAGCTTCTGAAATTGCCTCTAAGTACGATTTTGATTTCATGCTTTTTGGTATATTTTTCAAGTTTTATTTTGCTTCTTTCTGCAGCCTCCAACCCTTATGTCGTTCCTTTGGCTTGTTTATGTAGTATGGAATGTGTTAGGGTAACAATTTTGGATTGAATCTTCTCCCATCAATGCTTTGGGATTTGATTTGATTCACCCTTTAAACCTTTCGAAATTTGCCAAATCTCCATCTTTTTGTACATGATATGCTTGATATGAATTTTGATGATGATCATGATGATAATTAAGACCTGAAACAACCAAAAAGATCTTAGGTAATCAAAGTTTGGATTTTATATGATTTAAATTGATTAAAAATGAATAAATTCAATAAAAAATCAAATTAAATAATAAAAATAGAATGTGGGCTCATGGCTGAAGCTAGGACACGTGGGAAACTATGCAAGCTCAAATTAAGTGGAAAAGAATGGGCCCATTTGACAAAATTTGAAGTTTTAGGGATAGTTGACTTTTGGCAATTTTGCAAAAATGTCCAACTTCAACAATGCATAACTTCTTCAATTTTGAACTTTTGGAGTTGTTCTTTGACTTTTTAGAAAGCTTGAGATGTCCTATAACCAACATTTTTGGTCTCATCTCATTATTATATACCATGATAAAGTTATAAGCTTTGGAGAAAAAGGTGTTTTTGTTGACTTTCAAAAATGACCTATAATGTCCAAACTTATAACTTCTTGTGAGTTTATTTTATGATCTTGGGGTATGAAGATGTATTGTAGGAAATTGCATCCTCTTAAAAATGAGCTTTGGATGGGTCATTTCTCATAAAGTATGAGAAAGTTATGCTTGGTCAAAGTTGAGTTGACTTTTCCTACAAAACCCTAATTTAGCAACTTTTGAGTCTTGATGATTTTTGGGCAATCCTTGATGAATCATGATCAACCCTTGATCAAATGATGAAATATCCTTCAAAATTATAATGTTGACAAAAAATCTTGAAGTTTGATTGTATGTGGATCACAGTTGACTTTTGCCCTAGCATAGTCGATTTTTGGACCTTTTGAGCCATTGACTAAGCCAACTTCCTCTGCAAGGCTTGAAATTTGACATGGATGATCTTGAGAACATATTAGGACATTGTGGAGTACTTGAGGTCATTTGGACTCAAGGACCTTGATGCAACACAAAACCCTAATTTGGGGTAGACTGCCTTAGGAAATAGCTTGTCTGACCAACTCTTGAGCAAACTTGAGCCACTTAGAGATTTTCCTTGCAATGTTTTGAGAAATATGAGAGGGAAAATTTTGGGGAACAAAAGGGGGGTTGAATAAGTTTTTCCTTTTTCTTTTTCTTACTAGCTCAACAATAATGGAAAGACACAGTTATTTTTTTCCTGGTTCGTTTGAACTCAAACTACTCCAGTCCACCCGCCAAGGTGATTTCGCCTTTCTCAACAAGGACATAATTGACTATAATCAAACAGATTACAATCACACAACCAAACTGTTGTGACTAACAATTCAAAGCACAAGTAAACTTACAAGTGAATAACACCACTAAGACTCACACTAGTCCTAGCCTTCTTGAGAAATCTGACCAAGCTTGGTCTCTCAAGGAACAAATACAAGAATTAAATCTTTACAATAGTGAAATAAATTGCTTCTTAGAAAGCTATATCACAAATTGTGATTTTTCACTAAGATAAGTTTTGCACAAAGTGTTTGTAAGAAAATAATTTGTGAGCAGTAGAATATTTTTCACGTAGTTGGGTGGTTGGCTTGCAATAAATGATCTTCTATTTATAGCATGAAGAAAACGACCGTTACTTCCTTAAAAAGTGAGGAGCATTTAATGTTTGCGTGTTTGCTTGCAGTATTGCTTTTCCAATGAACTAGCGTAGAGACACTTGAGTGCTTTTAGCCGTCTTTGCATTGAATGAACAAACGACACTTGTCAGAGCATGTTTCCTGAAACTTGACAAGACTTGTTAGCTTCTTTATTCTTTCAGAACTAGCTTCACATCTTGCTTCAGAATTTGCTTGCAAATAACTTCTTATCAGAGCTTATTTGCAAAATACTTCTGAATAGAGTTTGCATGGAAACTTGCTAAGATTAGAAGATGCATTAAATTGCTTCTTATCAGAGTCATCATCAGAACTTGCGCTAAATAAGTAGTTCTTT
The DNA here is from genome assembly GCA_948472305.1 of Vicia faba. Lineage (NCBI taxonomy): Eukaryota > Viridiplantae > Streptophyta > Magnoliopsida > Fabales > Fabaceae > Vicia > Vicia faba. The sequence continues at coordinate 1,231,501,930 of OX451735.1, forward strand.
CATCAAAGAACTTCTTCAATTTTATTAAGATCAGCATGTAACATGATTTTCACTTTAGAAAATACTTCAGTCAAAACATTATCTGAAACAAAGAAATATGCTCATCAGAGTATCAATTATATAAAATATATTTTATTGTTATCATCAAAACTCTGAGATATGATCAGAACCAATCTTGTTCTAACAATTTCCCCCTTTTTGATGATGACAAAAATATTCAGGTTTTGAAAAAAAATTGAACAAGAGATAAGAATCTCCCCCTGAAATAAATATTTCTATAAGAAAAACTTCCTGAGAATTTTCATCAGAGCTTTGAGATTTTTCTTTTAGGATTTCTTCAGCAAGTCTTTTGAAGATAATGTTCAGATGATTAAACTTCAAGAGTTTAGTGATACCTGCAAAATTCTTTAAACAGAGAAAGAAATATTTGTATTTTGTTAGTAATGTTTGAGACTTAGTCCCATAACTATTAATCAGAGATTGAATCAAAATACTCATTGTCTCCCCCTTTTTGTCATAATCAAAAAGTATAAAAAGAATTAAGAGCGTAAAAGGTTTTTATAAAAAAATTCAGAGGTACAAAACAAAACAAAAAACAAGAAACAGAATGACACTTAAGATTTTCTAGAAACAAGATCCATAAGAAGATTCTTGATTTCAGATGAAGATTCCTCTTGCTTCATCATCCAGTTTCTGATTTTCTTGTTTGTCTCATCCTGCTTGTCCAAGCGCTCATGAATAGCTTCATTTTCCTTCTTAAGCTCATTCAGAGTATCCATAACCAGTGAAGTAGGAGCAGAGAATGAAGTAGCTTCAGCAGATATCGCCTTTGGAGTAGAAACAGATGAGTCAGACGAACAAAATTTGAGAGAAGAGTGCCTAGATCAACCATAAGAGTTGGTACAGGTTCTGGTGCAGCTTTAGCAGAGGGTTGATTAAAAAGAATTATTTCCAGAGGATTTGAATCTTCAGAGACATCTTCAGACTCATCTTCTGAAATGTCCATATGATCAGCAAGAGCATTAACAATCAGCAGAGTAGACTTCTTGTCCCAAATATCAGCAGTTTCTGATTTGAAGGCATGCAGATGTTTGGAGAAGTTCTCAAGAACCTGAGAATGACATAAGTCTTTCAATTTCAGAGATTCAACATCTAATGTTCTTCTTAACGTTTCCCACAGAAGATTTGTTACTGTTGGGTTCACATTGCTGGTGCAGTCTGCCTTCAGCAGGTTTATCCAAGCTTGTACTTCTGTTAAAAAATTCTGAAAACATGCATTTACATCTGGCTGGACAGGTTTGGGAACAACCTTCTTGTAGGTTTTATTTTTCAGAAATTATAGGGATTCAAAATCAACTACAGTTTTCAGAAAGTCAGTTGGTTCATGAGTTTCTGATTGTTTAGGTGTTTCTGTTTGGTCAGGATTTTCAGATGGTACAGGTGTTGCTGATGGTTCAAGAGTTTCAGAAGGTTCATGAGTTTCAGATGGTTCAAGTGTTGCTGATGGTTCATGAGGTTCAGATGGTTCATGAGATGGATTGAGGGTATGTTCTGGAGATTGAGGATGTGAAAGCATTGGTGAGTTAGGTGTTGGAAGTTCTGGATATGTGGGTGGTGTAACGTTAGGGGAAATGATGATGGTGTTTTCAGCAGTGGGGGTAGGATTTTGTGGTTGAGTTCTGTTCATAGCAAAGATATTTTCAGAAGGTAGGGTGAAAGGTGGCTTTTGTATGGCCAGAGGTACATTTATTCCAGGTATTCTCCAAGATCCAGCATCATACCATCCAGTAGGTCTTGGTGATAAAGGTCTGGGAGGTGGTTTAGAAAAGTTTTCAGCAGGATTATTTTGTGAGATATGTGTTTGAGATGGTTGTGTTTGAGATGGTTGTGTTTGGGTTTCAAGAGAGTCATCAGAGTCAAAATCACTTAAGTCTGATAAAACTTTATCTATTTGAGGGTTTTTAGAAAGAGGTTCAGAGGGAATGGTTACATCTATGTCACCTAATGTTTGAGGTTCAGCAGCTGTGGATATATGTACAAAATCATAAACAGAAATAGTCTCAGAAGGTGTACTTGATTTCTTCTTCTTCTTCTGGGGTCTAGAAGAGGGTCCTTCAACTTCTTTCCTTTTCATTGGTTGCTGGAAGATAACATCTGGAGCTGCTTCATGTCTACCTTGAAGCCATGTAGGATCAATTGGAGTTCCACTTTCTTTGCAAATCTAAATGTAATATAGAATGATAGGAGGGTGATCTCCTGAGTTGGACAGTGGAAAGTCAGCAATTGGAATTCTTCTTCTGGTAACGGTTGCTGATACGTAAGGGGTTGGTTCTATCAGCAGTTTATCAATGATCTTTCTCTTCACCAGATTCTTTCCTGTCAGAGCTTTCCCACATGTAGGCTCTAACTCCCCCAACAAATTTGCTTCGTCCAAATGTGCAATCAGACCATTCTCTGTCAGAATGTCTGAAATCAATCTTCCCATTGGAATCCAGTTCCTCTTGGATTTAAGGTTCTTCACTCTTTCTGCTTCCCTTATTTCCTTGACATGTGTCTAGAGGTGATCAAACAGAAGGTAGGGTAAATCAATCTTGACATTTGTTCCCAGATAAAACAGAAGGTATTGCTGGTCAGCATTTATATAGTCAGGAGAACTTGTTTCCTTTCTATGACGAATGCAACCATGGATGATTCTAGCCCAGATCTTGTACTGATTCTTCAAGTCTCTGACTTTTGATGAAGCTTGCCCAGTTGTAAAAATTTTAGCATGAACTTTTGACATGTCCATTCTGCCATTTGAGATTCTAGTGACTCCATTTCCTTCAAAACTCAGTAATTTCCTGATGAGATTTTCAGTTATTGAGATTTCCTTATCCATTACAAACGAGAGAATAACTTTTGGTGATGCAATGGCGTGAATCCAAAACTCCTTAACAAGGTGTGGAAATACAGGGCCAACAAGGCAGTCAAAGAAATTTCCCCATCCTTGAAATTCCACAGCAGGAAGAAGGTCAAACCCATTTGCCTTTAGGTTTTCAAAATCCACCATCAATTCACTGATAACTTCTAAAGTATCAACTGGAATAAGAGTGGTTCTCTCAGGGATGATGTACTGTTCATATTGAGTGCTTCTAGAAGGGGTAGAGGATGAAGCCATAAGAGCACTTAGGTTGAGAAAAATAATGGGTTGCAGAAAAAAATACACAGAGACGGTTGAAATTTGAAGGAGAAGGTAAAAAGTGAGAAAGGGGTTTTACAAAAGTATTTAAAGGTAAAATTTTGAGAATTTTTTTTTGAAATAAAACTGTAAAAAGAGTTTAAGAAAAAATTAATTAAAAAGAATCTAATCATTACTAGCATTTAATGATATTGAAAAAGAGGGGAAAGCGTGAGATTTTGAACAAATCAAAACATTTACCTAGGAACGCGTCAATAGCATAACACGCGTGACCTTTCAGAAACACAACGCGTGTTCATCTCCTGAAGGTTGCATGAGACAAGTGTTAGATATAATGAACTGCTGAACTATACTTGTAATGAAACGTTAGAACATTTCAGAACTTTATATATAGTTTCTGATGTAACTTCTCTTCTAACTTCTGAAGAGTTGTTAATCAGAACATTCATTCCAGAACATTCTGTAGGCAATCACAGAAGATAAATACAATTTTATTCATGACAAAATTCCATACTAATATTTTTCAGAATGAGTTTAAATCTGCCTTCTGAAAGGGGTTTGGTAAAAATATCAGCCCATTGATGGTATGTTTTTACAAAGTTTAAATTTAAAATTCCTTTCTGAATGTAGTCCCTTATAAAATGATATTTAATTTCTATGTGTTTTGCTTTAGAATGCAAAATGGGATTTTTAGAAAGACAAATTGCAGAGGTATTGTCACAGAAGATATGAATCTTACTTTCATAAAGATTAAAATCCTCTAGCTGACTTTTCATCCAGATCATCTGAGAGCTACATCCAGCAACAGATATATACTCAGCTTCTGTTGTTGAAAGTGCTATGGTAGCTTGCTTCTTGCTGTACCATGAGATAAGGTTGTCACCCAGAAACTGACAGCTTCCAGAGGTGCTCTTTCTTTCAATTCTATCTCCAGCAAAGTCACCATCACAATAACTTACTAGTCTAAATTATTTTGATCTTCTGTAACACAGACCCAGATTAGTAGTACCTTTCAGATACCTCATAATTCGCTTAACAACAGTTAAGTGAGATTCTCTAGGATCTGATTGGAATCTAGCACATAAACATACGCTGAATAATATATCCGGTCTAGATGCAGTCAGATAGAGAAGGTATCCAATCATACCTCTGTAGAGTTTCTGATCTACATTCATACTTACCTCATCTTATCCCAGAATGCATGTAGGATGCATTGGTTTCTTAGCATCTTTGCTTTCTGACATCTGGAATTTCTTCAAAAGTTCTTTAACATACTTCGTCTGATGTATGTAAGTACCTTCTGGAGTCTGGTTTATTTGTATTCCTAGAAAGAACTTTAATTCTCCCATCATGCTCATCTCAAATTCAGCCTGCATGGTCTCAGCAAATTCTTTTCCAAGGGAGATATTAGAGGTTCCAAAAATAATATCATCAACATAAATTTGACAAATTAAAATGTCATTTTTAAATGTTTTTCTGAATAAGGTTGTGTCCACTTTCCCTCTGGTAAATTCCTTTTCTGAAAGAAAATTACTCAAACATTCATGCCAAGCTCTGGGAGCTTGTTTCAGACTGTATAAATACTTTTTTAGTTTAAAAACATGTTCTGGGTATTTTGAGTCATTAAAGCCCGGAGGTTGATGGACATAAACTTCTTCTTCTATATAGCCATTTAAAAATGCACTTTTAACATCCATTTGATATAATGAAATGTTATTTTGAACATCAAAAGAAATTAATAATCTAATTGACTCTAACCTGGCGACTGGGGCAAAGGTTTCATTATAATCAATTCCCTCTTGTTGACTATAACCTTGTGCAACCAATCGTGCTTTGTTTCTGACCACCTCTCCTTGCTCATTTAGTTTGTTTCTGAAAACCCATTTAGTTCCTATAATGTTGAATCCTTTAGGTCTTAGAACTAGATCCCACATATCATTTTTGGAAAATTGATTGAGTTCATTTTGCATAGCTAGTATCCAATCATTGTCTTCCAGAGCTTCATCAATAGAGGTTGGCTCAATCAGAGATACCAATCCAAACAATGATTCTTCATTGATTCTGAGAGAGGATCTTGTTCTGATGGGATCTTCTTTCCTTCCTATAATTACGTCTTCTTTATGAGCTGAAGAGATTCTGGGAAACCTTTTCTGAGAGGGTTGTTCAGAGATTCTGAGATTATCTAGAGCATCATCAAGAGGAGGATCTTCTGAGTCATCCTTTTCTTTTGACTTTTCAGAGTTTGAGAGATGATATTCTGTACCTACAGAAATATCAATTTACTTTGGCTGTTGCTGGACAAGCTTGTCATCAAACCCGACTTTGATTGATTCTTCAACAATCAGAGTTTGTGTTGTATACTCTATAGCCTTTTGAGCTTTCAGAATATCCAAGCAGAAAACACTTTTGTGCTTTAGAATCAAACTTGTTCAGATTATCTTTAGTGTTCTGAATAAAACAAGTACATCCAAAAGGATGGAAATATGAAATGTTGGGTTTTCTATTTTTCCATAATTCATAGGGAGTCTTTTCAAGAATAGGCCTTATAGATATTCTATTCTGAATGTAACATGTTGTGTTCACTGCTTCTGCCCAAAAGTGCTTAGCCATATTTGTTTCATTGATCATGGTTCTGGCCATTTCTTGTAACGTTCTATTATTTCGCTCTACAACTCCATTTTGTTGGGGAGTTTTAGGACAAGAGAAATTATGAACAATACCATTTTCTTTAAAATATTTTTCAAAATAATGGTTTTCAAATTCTCCCCCATGATCACTTCTAACTTTTATAATTCTAAAATCTTTTTCATTTTGCACTTGGTTACAGAAGTCAACGAACACAGAATGTGACTCATCCTTGTGTTTTAAAAACTTAACCCATGTCCATCTGCTGTAGTCATCAACAACGACCAATCCATACTTGTTGCCTCTGATGGATGCAGTTTTAACTGGCCCAAACAGATCAATGTGAAGTAGTTCTAATGGCCTAGAGGAAGAAACAACATTTTTTGATTTAAAAGAAGTTTTTGAAAACTTTCCTTTTTGAGATGCTTCGCACAAAGCTTCTGAGTTGTACTTCAGATTTGGAAGTCCTCTTACTAAATTCAGTTTATTTATTTGAGAGATTTTTCTCATGCTGACATGTCCCAATCTTATGTGCCATACCCATTGCTCATCGCTAACAGACAAAAGGCATTTTACATTCTGAGTTTTAAGATCTGACAAATCAATTTTATAGATGTTGTTCTTTCTCTTGCCAGAAAAGAGGATTGTTCCATCTTTTTTACTAACAGCTCTACAAGAATTTTGATTAAAGATAATGTCATAACCGTTGTCACTTAATTGACTTATGGACAACAAGTTATGTGCTAATCCTTCTACTAACAGAACATTAGAGATAGAGGGAAGGTTACCGTTTCCAATGGTTCCAGAACCAATAATCTTTCCTTTCTGATTACCTCCAAACATGACGTCTCCTCCAGATTTAAATTCTAGGTTTTGAAACATAGACTTTATTCCCGTCATGTGTCATGAGCATCCAGAGTCCAGGTACCATGACTGGTGTTTCAATTGAGCTGTTAAGGACATTTGCAACAAATATTATTTTCTCCTTAGGTACCCATATCTTTTTGGGTCCTCTTTGGTTAGAGTGTTTAAAGTTCTGTTTGAACTTTGGATTAGCATAAGAATTTCCAGAGTGAGATGTATATTTAATATCATGTGTGTGACCAAAACTAAATTGTTTGTTCAGAGGTTTATATGTGAAAGTCATCTTAGCAACAGGTTTTGGTATATATGTTTCCTTCCCTTTGGGAGTTTCATATCCAATTCCTCTTCTCTTGTTCCCACTAACTCCATAGATCATTGAAGCCATTTTGCTTATATCTATGCTTTTAGCAAGAAAAGTTTGAAAGCTAGAGTCATATTCTTTAAGAATATCTTTTGAACTTGACTCAGAATCTGAAGTAGAAATTTTTTGAACTTTTTGAATTTCTTCTTTGAGTTTAAAATTATTTTCTTTGAGTTCAGAGTGTTCTGTTTCAAGTTTCTCAAGATTAGATACAAGACTCTTTTTGAGTTTCTTGTATTTGATTTTGAGTTGACTATAGTTTTCCAGAAGTTCTGATAAACTTTCAACAAGTTCATCTCTAGTAAATTCAGAGAATACCTCTTTTGGTTCTGACTCACAGTCTGAGTCATCTGCTATGGCAGCCATAAGAGCTAGATTGGCGTTCTCATCTTCAGAATCAGATTCATCTTCAGAGGATTCTGAATCGTCCCAGATGGCCATCATGCCTTTCTTTCTACCAAAAAATATCTTTGGTATTTCTCTTTGTAGTTTTGGACAATCACTCTTGTAGTGTCCAGGTTCTTTACATTCATAACAGATTATCTCTCTTCTGTTTGACTTCTTATGTCCAGAAGATTCTGGTTTATCTTATGACTTCTTGATGTTCCTGAACTTCTTCTGTTTGTGCTTCCACATCTGGTTGATCCTTCTGGAGAGCAAGGATAGTTCATCTTCTTCTGATGCAGATTCTTCAGAGTTTCCTTCTTCTGCCTGAAAATCGTTAGTTTCATATTTTTTAATTGATTTAAGGGCAACAGACTTACCTTTCTTCTGAGGCTCGTGTTCATCAAGTTCTATCTCATGACTTCTTAAAGCGCCGATGAGTTCTTCAAGAGACACATTGTTCAAATCTTTTGATAATTTGAATGCAATGACAATTTGTGCCCATCTTCTGGGTAGACTTCTGATAATCTTCTTAACATGGTCTGCCTTGGTGTATCCTTTGTTCAGAACTCTCAGGCCAGCGATCAGAGTTTGAAACCTTGAGAACATAGCTTCTATAGATTCACTTTCTTCTATTTTGAAGGCTTCATACTTCTGGATGAGAGCCAGAGCTTTAGTCTCTTTCACTTGAGCGTTTCCTTCATGATTCATTTTGAGAGACTCAAACATGTCATGTGATGTATCTCTATTTGTGATCTTCTCATATTCCATTTTAGAGATAGCGTTTAGAAAGATATTTCTAGCTCTATGGTGATTTTTGAAATCAGCTTTTTGTTGTCTATCCATAATCTTTCTATCAATCTTGTTTCTTTCTGAGTCTACGGGATGTGTGTAACCATCTAAGACAACATCCCATAAGTCAGCATCATGACCTAGAAAGAAACTTTCTAGTCTATCTTTCCAATATTCAAAATATTCTCCATCAAAACACAGGAGGTTTGTTGTAGTTATTGTTGTTTTGTTCAGTTGCCATTGTGTTTTCCTTCTGGATCTTTTTCTGACACGGTTAAGTGTATGCACTCAGAGTCAAGCTCTGATACCAATTTAAGGGTGAGAAAACACTTAGAAGGGGGGGTTGAATAAGTTTTTCCTTTTTCTTTTTCTTACTAGCTCAACAATAATGGAAAGACACTGTTATTTTTATCCTGGTTTGTTTGAACTCAAACTACTCCAGTCCACCCGCCAAGGTGATTTAGCCTTTCTCAACAAGGACTTAATTCACTATAATCAAACATATTACAATCACACAACCAAACTGTTGTGAGTAACAATTCAAAGCACAAATAAACTTACAAGTGACTAACACCACTAAGACTCAAACTAGTCCTAGCCTTCTTGAGAAATCGGACCAAGCTTGGTCTCTCAAAGAACAAATACAAGAATTAAATCTTTACAATAGTGAAACAAATTTCTTCTTAGAAAGCTATATCACAAACTGTGATTTTTCACTAAGATAAGTTTTGCACAAAGTGTTTGTAAGAAAATAATTTGTGAGCAGCAGAATATTTTTCACGTAGTTGGGTGGTTAGCTTGCAATAAATGATCTTCTATTTATAGAATGAAGAAAACGATTGTTACTGCCTTCAAAAGTGATGAGCATTTAATGTTTACGTGTTTGCTTGTAGTATTGCTTTTTCTAATGAACTAGCGTAGAAACACTTGAGTGCTTTTAGCCGTCTTTGCATTAAATGAACAAACGACACTTGTCAGAGCATGTTTCCTGAAACTTGACAAGACTTGTTAGCTTCTTTATTCTTTCAGAACTAGCTTCACATCTTGCTTCAGAATTTGCTTGCAAATAACTTTTTATCAGAGCTTGCTTGCAAAATACTTCTGAACAGAGTTTGCATGGAAACTTGCTAAGATTAGAAGATGCATTAAATTGCTTCTTATCAGAGTCATCATCAGAACTTGCGCTAAATAAGTAGTTCTTTCATCAAAGAACTTCTTCAATTTTATTAAGCTCAGCACGTAACATGATTTTCACTTTAGAAAATACTTCAGTCAGAATATTATCTGAAACAAAGAAATATGCTCATCAGAGTATCAATTATATAAAATATATTTTATTATTATCATCAAAACTGAGATATGATCAGAACCAATCTTGTTCTAACAACATACACATCATAAGAAAACCTGGTCGGACAGAATGACCTGATCTGATACCACTAACGTAACACCCTTCTAAACCCACATATATTTCAAATATATTTTACACAAATAATTTAAATAAAATCACCAACAATGGTGTCACATCATCATAAAAGCATCATATAAAACATCATTCTCTGTAACACGGGTTTTCAAAATATTTAAAATAACTAATTATTTAATATCATCAAGATCAGATTCAATTTATCGCAACGAAATCATAGTCTCAAAAACATCTCTATAAAAATACTTCAAAGAAACTTCATCACAATTCATAGTGTTTGGTTCACAAATCAAAATGTTTCAAATACCAAGAAAGTTAAATTCAAAATCTCAAAATAAACGTAAGAACATAATGGTTCCAAAATCAAACGTTCATAACCCTGATGTTACATATCAAAGCAATACCCTCTTATTCAATAGAAATAAATAACGCACTCTGAAGCTATCCTCTAAGCTTCAAACGAATTATTATTGGTCACCTGCAAGTTACCCACATATAGAGGAAACGTTTCCAAGAAGAAAGGGTGATTAATTATGATCATTATAAAAGATATAAGGAATAAATACAGTAATTATACCACATTATCCAGAAGCCATACATCATCATAAATTCATGCTATACTCACACCTTCACTTGATTATTCACTTAATTATACTCACACCTTAACTTCAAATATTATCCAATATCACAAAGAATGTAATGCAACTTCATTTGACTCATGCATGTTGTAACACCCCAATTCTACCCCAAATAATTAATCAGAAAATCAGAGTATAAAAATTTCCAGTAAAATCAGGATGTCACATATTCAACATAAACACATAAACTTGTCATGCTTTTAGAATAGATACATAACACTTAAAGAAGTGGAATGAACACAACTCAATAATATAGTCTTCATAACATAAACCAAACTTCGATTAATCACGCAGCGGATTCATAATATTTCTCTAAATAAGATATAGCATCTTTTAAATCATGAAACAACATCAATACGATAAACTCCTCAAATAATAACATAAGGGTCAATAATTAAACAACAAAACAGACAAGCGTTCATTTCCCCCCGAGTGCTACGTATCAGAGCAAATGACACCGAGCTCGAACTAACAATGCTATCGGCTACTCATCTTGGTTACCTGCACGTTACCAACAAAGGGCAACATTCAAACAGAAGGGGTGAGATATCAAACTACATAAATAGGGTCATGATAAACAATATATTAGGTAAAGAATAAAAAGAATCACCACTTCATACAACAACAACATAAAGCAATGCAATTTAACAACACATCAATTCAACTTATAACATCATCAGGCATAAACAACACCTTAAACAAGCAACAAATCAACGACTCCAAATGCGCTCAATTATACAAATGCATGTGGTACCATTGGAGCAGAACTCCCAACTTAGAAATTGCCAGTAATTCTGAGGCATAAGGCATAAGCCCTCAATATAAAATCTTGCCAATAAAGGCCAACGTGGTGAGAATTCGCTCCAACTTAGAACATGCCAATCCAGGTCAACTTTGATGCTATGCTATGTTATACAACGATATAAACAACTACAACTCGACAACGCAACAACAACAACAACATAACAATGGTTGACATAACAACAAATCACACCGTTCAACATTGCCAAAGGCCTACCACACAACATATCAACTGAATCAACAACTTTTCATGGCAACAACATGTTCTTCATATATTCACTAGGATTCACACCATAAGGCTACCCACAAAAATAATTCATAATCACCTTATCAATATCGAATTCCACATATATTTAATGATATTTCGCAACATCAACACATTCATCAACCAACACAAAATAAAACAACATTGGTCATAAGGCCTATAATTAACCATGTCCATAGACTAGACGGAACGACTTAACCTACTGTACCATCAATTTGATATAATCGACATAATTTCAACAAAAGGACATATCCATAATTACCTACTAATTAAACTTAGTTATGCGGTTAAATTTCGTTAAATTCCGGACAAGTAATTATACCGTCTAAATAGGCTACTGATCAATGGTTCTACATAAGAAATTAATAGTCACTTAATCCATCCTTCCTTCAACTAATTGATGTTTTATTCCCTATCACCCTATTTTATGTTTTGGCTTGCATAAGAATCAAACATGACGAATCGGGTCTGAAAAATCACATAAATCTAAGTTCAGAATTTTTGCCACAGTAGCTGACACGGGCGGCAGCGTCAGCTGACATGGCCGTGTCAGGATATGAAAGGGGAAAACGTGAGGCACAGTAGCTGACACGGGCGGCAGCGTCAGCTGACACGGCCGTGTCAGAAGGCCTGAAGCTAAAAACCAGTTTTGCCTCCTTTTTCACACATGCCTAGTTCTTATTCATTCTTGTTTCAATTCACCCATTTATCCTAGTTTAGCATTAACCCAACACCGCTCAAATACAACAAACAACAACATAACTCAAATCAATTGTCAATTTTAATAGCAACACAAACAATCTTTTTGCACAACATAGTAGAGAAACTAATACCCTAAACCCCAAATAAAATTCATCATACTCCCATTTATTTAGCAAGAATCCCACCCTTACCTTTCATCGAGTGCAGCTCTAAGAAACAAAGATGGAATTTCTGGGAATTGGCACTAGTGGAAACCTCCTCTTGTTCTTCTTCTCCTTTCAAAACCCAATTCTTCTTTCTCTTGTCTTTTTCCTTCTTTTTCTGATAACACTACCTCTCTTCTTCCCTAACTCTATTTCTATATAACATATTATTATATTACTTAATAAATCTAAATGAGCCTAAGTGACATACCTCCCTATTACATCACAACACCACAAATTAAGCCCAATCTCATATTTAGCTTAATAATAAAATAATACTTCAACTTAATTCCACCAAATTAAATCCGATTATTTATCATGCCACTAAATAAAATAATTCAAACTTCGGCAATAAAAATTCGAATTAATATAAAATATTCAAAAATATTTAATTAAATAAATAATTAAATATCGGGACGTTACACATGTGATACAAAAACTTCACTGATGACTCAATCATCGTTTCTCCAAAGATCTCCACCAATAGGATCGATTCCCGGTTGGAACCAGAGCACATCATAATATTAAGCTCAATCCACACTATAGGATTGAATCCATCACTGGACTAACATCCTATCATCATCACTAGACCAACCGTCCTAACAATATCACTAGACCGAAGTCCTATCATATGCCATGAATGCATGATGCACAACAGCATAATAAAACATGACCACGAATAGTCAAAACACATCATTCATTCATGTAATCATAATAAGGTCATCATATACATCATATATATTCATGTCATCATCAAAACATCATCAAACCATCACAGCAAAACCATAGTATCATCATAGTATCAACAACTTATTAAACAACAAACGTCATTGTAATCCATCACATAGAAGTATAATTTCATCATAGAATAGGTACTAGAAATCTACATAATTTTACTCATTTTATTCCACCTAATTATATTTCTTTTCATAAGCTACCCAACACTTCGAGCGGTGCAACAAACGGAGTCCTGAAACTCAAGTTACAACACATTCAAAATTCTGCATGTTATCCCTCGCCTGAGGCTCGCCCGACGAAGCTGGTTGCTCACCCGAGGCTCGCCCGACGAGTACAGGGTGAAATAACTTCCCCCATACAATTTTAGGAGCAATTTTTTTCTGCTTCTTTCGCCCGACGAAGCATCTCGTTCACCCAGCGAGACTCCTCTCGCCTCTGCTTCGCCCGCCGAAGCTGGAGCAAATCTACTTCTACCATACATTTTTCCAGGGGCTCTGTTTTCTCCCCATTCTCTTAGTCTCATTTCTCTCCTAGCGCGGCTTGAGTGAAGTTCCTTCGCTCGACAAAGCATACTGCTCGTTTGACGAGGCAACGCGAACAAGAATTCTTCTGTGCATTTTCTGCACCACACAATCCCAAATTCTTGTGATTCCAACATAGTACATGTCTCAATTCTTTACAACTTCACATAGTTTCATCATACAATAACAACACATTCTATTATACATCATCTACATTAATTCATTGCAAAATAATATCATAATTTCACCAATTCTCATCAAATCATCATATTAACATCATCAACCAAAACCCCATACAAACCTATAATTATCTAAGCCGTATATAAATCATAATAACAATGGTAAACTCCCTTTAATTTAGATTCCTAGCAGAAATCTATTCCTCTTCACATTCTACAAAAACCTTCTAAGTTCCTTAATGCCCTAACTCTGCTCTGCTCTTCATAAGGCGATCGCACATAATGATAGACACTGACGTTATTTTCCCTAATTTAACCCTTTGACCCTTTCTATGGTATTCTCATCTTACCCCCACTTACTTCATAATATTACTACCTTGTCCGTATAGTCTCCACCTCTTATTATTTTATTTATTTAATTAATAATAATTCTAAATAATCAAAACTAATTATCTAAAATTACTAAAAAAATCCAATATCTCTTAATTTCTATTATACTACACATAACATCACATCATATACATCAAAACATCATAAATACTTCTCATAAATACATCACAAATACTTATCATAAATCAATTAAATAGTTAAACTAATAATATAATTATTTTGGGGTGTTACACGTGTAGGTCATGCTTTTTAGCATGCCAAATATTCATCAAGGAACACGTGACCCCCTTCAATAGAGAGCCGACAATGACTAAAGTAAAGCGAGTTATTGAAGAGCCATAATAGAGGAAGAAGAATATGAAATTTCTACTTTTGTGAATTTATTGATTAAATTTCTTTCATGCTTTCTCGCTATTTAAATTTACCATATTTGAGTTCCTTGTGCAAGTCCTACACTCACAATAGGTTAAAAAGAAATTCCCAATCATAATATGATAATTTGACTAAAGTCAACATTTATTTAATCGAGTCCAGAATGATGTCAAATTGATTCAAGCATTTTTTTCATGAATTGAGTCATCAATTAATGTTATTTGAGTCACGGTAAGTGTTTACAAATCACATTTCAACTTGGGAAATGTGACCCAAGTCAAGAAAGACTCTGAATTGATTCATGGTTGAGTTTTTTTTTAATTTTTTCCAGTTATGTAAACGTGACTCGAGTCATGGATTTTTATAAATTGAACAATATAACTCGATTTATGACTCAAGTCAGAGATTAAAAATCCAGTTTGTTTTGTTGCTTGATTTGATTCATTGCATGTTGTTGACTCAAATCATTAATGATTTCATACACTAAGTTTGCGCCATTTATCAAGCACATATAAAAGGATTTAATTTCATTTTTATAAACATGGTAATTTACTTTTGAAAATTAATATTCCTTAAGAACTTAAAACATTATATTGTGTGACTGTTGCTCATATTAGATAGTGTGAGCTTGTGAGGGGAATCATTAATATTTTGATTTTTTTGAATTGTTGATTATATAAAGAAGAAAAAGAAGTGTATTTTCCACAAGTGTTGTATTTTCTTGCTTTCATCTTCCACTCAAGGATTTGGTTCAAGGTTTTCAAGTAGAATTTTGAAGAAATTGTTGCTAAAGTGGTGATTAAAGATATTGAACAATTGAAGATGTTAAAGTTAGGATCAAGAAGAATATTAGATTGCTTAAATGTTATTCATTGTCTATACACTGTTATCCTTAAACTCAACTCTCTGAAGCTGGAGAATATAGATATGTAAGCCTATCTGAGTAAGCTTGATGACTTGAAAGAAAATTACACAACCCTAATGCCTTACGCAAAAGATGAAACAACCCATGTCAAACAACAAAGTAAGTTTTTCATGATAATGGAACTTATCAGACTACAATCAAAAACCGGTTTCGTTTGTAACCATATTTTATCAGGTACTACTGTTCCCGGTAATAAAGGTTTTTTCTCTTCCTTCCCAACCTCTGGTTTCTTACCTAGTATAACAACCGCAAATGATTCTCAAACCTGATTCCAAGGGATTGGTATTGTTCAATTCTAACATCTCTCTATGTTACTTCTGTTCTATATGTACCTAATTGTGCATTTAATATAATTGCAGTCAGTCGTTCAAATAGTTCCCTTAATTCTTCTATCACCTTTATTAACACTAATGTTACTCTACAGGATCGGAGTTTGGGATAGACAATCAGATTGGATGTGAGTCTTAAGGCCTCTACTAATTCTCTACATCATCTACCATATTCTCAACCATAAATTCTCCTTTCAGTATACATGCATAGTTAGGTCGTTCAGATCTTCCCAAGCTACAAAAGTTGGTGCCCAGTTTACCAAAATTATCTAATTTACATTATGAGTCTATCAGTTCGGGAAACATACTCATAGTCACTTTCTCGATCGAGTCAATAAACAGGCTTCGTCACTTTTTACTTTAGTTCACTCTAATGTTTGAGGTTCCTCACATACCATTTCTACTTTTGGGTCTAGGTAATTTGTAACATTTATTGATGACTTTTCATGGTGGGCGTGGTTATTTTTAATGAATAATATATATGAATTAGTTTCTATTTTAGAACAATTTTATCAAGAAATAAAAACCCAATTTGGTTTGTTTATTCGTACCGTAAGAAATGATCATTCTCGTGAACATTTATCCCAATAATTTCAAACTTTTATGTCATCCAATGGTATTCTACACCAAACATATTTCCCTCATACACCTCAACAAAACGGGGTAGTCGAACGCAAAAATCAGCATCTCGTAGAAACCACTCAGACCCTACTTCTCCATGGTAATGTTCCACTCTGGTTTTTAGGAGATATTATGCTCACAACATATTACCTTATAAATCGCATGCCCTCATCTGTTCTTAATAATAAAATCCCTCATTTAATCCTTTTCCACACCCATCCTTTCACATAATTCCTCCTCGAGTCTTTGGGTTTACATGTTTTGTACACAAACTCCCCCCTGACTTGATAAACTATCACCTCGATTAATAAAATGTGTCTTTCTTAGTTATCATCGATCCCAAAAAGGTTATTGTTTCTATTCGCATACTCTACAATGATACCTTGTATCAGCCAATGTTATCTTTTTTAAGTCGGTTCCATGTTTCGAGTACACCCAAGTAACTCTGGAACCCCTTCAGGAAAATACTCTCACACCTCTTTCAAAAGTCCCATCTGCCATTGTGTCCCATCATTATAGGGAACTTGGCCCACTAGATACCCCTACAGTTGACCCCCCACTTTTTGTCCACTTTAAACATATCAGTTTCGTCAACCAACATCTACTATACATGTCTTTGAGGTTGTACTTGTCCCTGAGGTCATTGTAGACTCTCCTCTGACGCTTTCCCCATCACTGGATTCGATCATGCAACTTGAGTCTGATCTTCTGATTGCCCTTCGAAAATGTTTACGTCAAACACTAAATCTTTCTCCACATTATATTAATTTATGTTATCATCATCTTTCCCCTTTGAAGTATACTTGTTTATCTTATTTGTATTCTATTTCTATTCTTAAAACTCCAGGTGAAGCATTATCTCACCCTGAGTAGAGGCAATCAATGATTGATGAAATGTGTGTTACTCAAAGCAGTGATACCTAGGAACTGGTTCCTCTACCCTCTAATAAATCTTAATTAGGTTGTCGTTGGCTTTATACAATGAAGGTTGGTCTAGATGGTAATATTGATCGATTTAAAGCTCACTTGGTAGCCAAAGAATACACTAAGATTTTTTGGTTAAATTATAGTGATACCTTCTCGCCTGTAGCCAAGATGGCATATGTTAGACTTTTTCTAGCCATTGCAGCCATTCGACATTGGCCTATTCATCAACTTGACATCAAGAATGCATTTTTACATGGTGATTTTGAACATGAAGTATGAAATTTTGGTATATCAGATCACATATGTCTTATAGGATGTTGAGACATCTGTTTGAACTAATAAAACATTACAAGGTATAATAAATAAAAACAGTACTGAAAAGTAAAACAACACACATAATTGTTAACCCAGTTTGGTGCAAATCAACACCTACTCTAGGGGCTATCAAGCCAGGAAGGAAATCCACTAGAGAGTATCAATTCAAAGCTAAACTAGTCCCAAGTTTACAAATTATCACTTAATCACTACCCTGTGCAACTTCTACCTAGGTTCTCCCTAGATATGAGAAATCTTATCTCACCTCCAATCACCGCAATGATGTCTAACAGTCGTAGTCCCAGTTATTGTGTCGATGACTTCTTACTTAAATGAAGATCTGCAAAATAAACACCTTAATCAATACACCCCTTGATTAAAAACAACATACTTGATCTTGCTTCACAGCTTTGATCAAGAACAATACTTAGAGTTTCTTAACATCTTCCTCCAAGAACAATACTACCTCTTGCTTAAAAGCTTTGAGGAGAATAATAACAGAAATCACAACTCTATAACACAGTCCAGTTCACAATCCGAGTGGATCACACAAACCAACTCTCCTAGAGAGTGGAACAATGACAAAGCCATAATGATTCTACATCATGGAACTATACAAAACTAGGTTACAAACACTTCTATTTATAAACCTTTTTCCAACTGGATTTAGGCTTCAAAAACTCAGCAGAGAGACTGCACAAAGTCTGCAAAAACTTCTCCAAGAAAATAGGTCTTGAATTATAACTTTCCTAAAATGTCTTCATATTTAGAAAGTTTGAATATCTTAAAAAACCAACATAATATCTATGATTTATCAATATTGGACGCCACATAGGATTACTAAATATTCCCTGAATATTCAGTAATTAAATCATAACAACTGAATCCAAACTGTCAACTGTAGCATACCTGATGTCCTATACTTCTGGTTAGGACATGTCATTTGACATGTTCCAAAAACAAGTTGAAACATCTTCCAAGCTGAAAAAATGTAACACACCAGATGTCCTTCTCTTCTAGTTAGGACATCACATTCGACATGCTGAATCTACAAGTTGAAACATCTTGTTCAACATGTTGTTGCAAAATTAGTTTTATCAAAATTCATGACAATCATAATTTTAGAGAAATAACAAGGTATATATGGAGAAACCACCTGGGTTTATTTCTCAGGGTGAATCATCGAATATGGTTTGTAGGCTACACAAGTATTTTTATGGTCTTAAGAAATATCTGAGAGCTTGGTTTGGAAGATTTAGCACTTTAGTACAACCGTTTGGTATGGTCCATAGTGAACCTGACCATTATATTTTTTATCGTCACTTAACCCAAGGTTGTATTTATCCTATTGTGTATGTAGATGATATTGTCATAACTGGTAGTGATCAGCGGGGAATACTCTAGTTGAAATAACATCTCTCGAATCAATTTCAGACAAAATGTCTTGGTAAAATCCACTATTTCTTAGGTATTAAGGTAGCCCAATCTAAATATGGTTTGATGATTTCTCAGCGGATATATGTTATGTATATTTGGGAAGAAACAAGTTTGTTGAATGCTAAACTAGTTGATACTCCTATGGGTCCAAGTGTCAAACTACTATCCAATCAGGGGGAGCCTTTATCTGACCCATGAAGGTATATGAGATTGGTTTGAAAGTTGAATTATCCCATAGTCACTCGTACAAACATTTCTTTTGCAGTAGTGTAGTAAGTCAGTTCTTAAATTCCCCTTGTCAGGAACACATGGATGTTGTTATTTGGATTTTAAGATACATCAAATATGCTCCAGTAAAATGTCAAGTGTATGGGGATAAAGGACATACTGAGATAGTTGGATCTCCAATGCTGATTGGAGAGGGTCACTCATTGATAGACGATCCACTTTTGGATATTGTGTACTTGTTAGAAGAAACCTTATATCTTGGAAAAGTAAGAAAAAAACATAGTTGCAAGATCAAGTGTCAAGGCATAGTATAGGGTCATGGCAATGACAACATGTGAAATTATTTGGTTAAAACAGTTTCTGCGGAACTTCAAATTGCATTGCACAAATTGATATAAACTGTCAATTTTTAGAGAGAAGATCGATTCAGACAACATCCTCACAAGCTTTGTCAACACTAATGATCAATTGACATACGTGTTTACAAAATCCATGTGAAGCCCCAGAACTAATTTTATATATAACAAGCTTGGTGCATTTGACTTATATGCTCAAGCATAAGGGGAGTGTTGATATTTATATATATTTATACATGTACATATAAAAAGAGAATATTCTCTAGAATATTCCTTAGTGTATTCTAGAATAGAATAACTATGTAATTAATACCATCAACTGCACTTTTTCTTATATAATACATCTTCCGTAGTGCTATTCAGACACACATTTTATTCTAATGTCTCTTAGTCTCTCACATTTCAACAATATTCATGAAATGCACGCTAAGGCCTTAAGTACTTTTAAGAAAATATCTCTCAATAAGAAAAAAAAATTAAAACTTGAGGGAGAAGTCTTAAAACTCGAAGGTTCTCTAGAGTCTCTAAAATAGGACTCTTAATCTCCTGTGTATTCCTCATACCTTAGAAGAAAAATTAGAATCAGTTAAGTGTGAGACTTGTCGAAATTTGAAAATTGAAATTAGCAACTTAAAGGGGAAAATTGAACATCTTTCCAAAACTCCAATTATTGTTTCTATAAGTCCAAATGATGAAAGGAAAACTTTAGAAAACAATACAAAAATATGTTTACATCAGTACAAAGAATAGAAAGAATATCTCTTCTAAAGTAGTTAGCCATTATTGTTGCAAGACTGGACATATACGACCTCAATGTTAGATTAGGAATGTAAAAGTCTCTTATGGATTAATGACTTAGGTTCCTAAAACTCCCAGCACTAACCCCTAAAGACCCAACACAAGTTAGATGCCTAAGTAAACTTGTTGATCTTCATGTAGGAATGTCTTACAACTACAAATAGGATTTGGTTCCTAAATATTAGTTGTTCAAGGCATATGATGGAAGACGAGTCGATGTTAATTGACTTCATCAAGTATGAGAACATCTACGTGTTTCCAGTGATTTTTGGTAAACAACCGCTAGTCTTCCAAACTATCGAATAAACTTACTGACTGTTATTCAATTTCTCTGGTAACTCGCAGGATCGACTAGATTGATCCTAGGACTTATTGGTCATTAGGGTAACTCTCATGATTGAACAGATATTCATGGTTGGTATTTAGAGTGTTGTGTAGGTGTTTGACTTATTTCGATTTCTCTCTTAAAGATCTAAAGGTGTAATCAAAATATATGTGCGCGAAACTAAATTGCATGAATAAATGTTAATTGTAAAGACATGTAAAATTGCATAAAAGACAAGTAAATGGCTTCGAATTATAAAAACAGTTAATGTAAAAGATGCTCTGGAATGTAAAAGATTCGAAATATGAAGAAAGCGTTTAATGCAAGAAATCTGTAAAATGACTTTAAGTAAAAATAGGCGTTTGAAAGATAAAACTTGAAGATAAAGGCATGAAAAGTATGACAGTTTTCTGAAATGTAAAGTGTTTGAAATGTAAAGAAAGCATTAAAATGTAAGGCTTCAATGAAAAGATTTCGAATAAAAAGACTTTAAATGAGAAAACTTGTAAATGGTATTTGGCAGAAAGATAAAGGAAAGTACTGGAAATGATAAAGGGTTTTCATTAAATCATAAACATGTGGTGCTATCATACGTACATTGCTCTTGTATTCGTTTCCCTAGCCATGTGGTAATTTGAATGTTTACTGAGTATTTAGTACAATAGATATGACACACGAAATCCTAATACTAAGACTTCTATTTATACTACTTCGACCATAACGGTCTTGCTATAAGATTATGCCACGTTCAGAACATGCAGAACAATGCCTCTTTCTTGTTTCCACGTGTCTCCAAATGCTCCAGCACATAAATTTCAAACTTCGAATGTCCCGCTTGCATTTGAATTTCAAATGTTTTGGTACTTCTCCGCTTCGAACGCACTTCTCAGACACAGCCTCGTTGTCATTTCGAGACTTCTTTAGATATGTTCCCATAATTGCCACTCGAAGCTCCAAGCTTTGATATGCTTATTCGAAACACTTCTTCTGCTATTTCGAAACATGACGCTTTGTTTCATTTCGATCGAAACGTTCAATCCACTAGGATTCTAATAATATTATCAAAATCTTCAGCCAACAAAATGCCCCTTTAAAATATGTATTTCGATTTCTTTGAGAAATACTTATTTTAAACATCCACACAAGATTTTGATGCGACCTTCGAATCATCGTAACATTTAATGCATTTGACTCCAGTCACGTCAATCATAACACTTTTGGATTCCTTAACCGCCTGGAGCCACTTCACAGTATGGTGCAGTTACAAAACAATGATTATCTTTAATCACACCTATTACCCATGTTAACTTTACGCCACCTCTTCATCACACCAACCCATAAGTACCACGTATCACAACCTTATTCAGTGGATGCTTAAACTTCCACATTATAAAAACCATCAACTTAGTCTTTTTCTTTTCTTTCCACATTCTGAATCTTTTATCCTTCTTTTCTCACCGAAAACCCTAAGCTTTCAAAATTCTTCAAAAATGTCTTCTTCTACTTCATCCCAACTCAAAAAGGTTTCCAAGAAGAAAGGAAAGACTGCAGGAACTACAATGGAAAGTAAGGTTATCACTCACCAAGGTCAATCCGTTCTTGCTCCCCAGATGATCTCAAAGGAGAAAGAAATGCTTTATGCATCACAGGTACTCATTCCTACCACTGCTGCTGGTAAGAGGTTAGCTTTAATGGGCCCTCTTACGGTTTTTGAAATTTTAAAAGATACCAGGACAATTTTCCCAGTTTGCTATAGTTTCAAACCCTTGTTTAACAAAATGGACGCCCCTAAGGAAATAGAATCTTCTGGCTCAAACACCATGGAAAATCCAATTGTTCCTCCTAAGGACCCTTTTGTATTAGACTATGTAAAAAGTAATTTTAAACCGTTTCGATCTTGCCCCACCTCTGACACTGCTTATCAAAACTGGTTCAATAAGGTAGAAGCTAAGAAATTCCAGCAATGGGAAGAATTAGGTATCTACAACTTGATTAAGCTGTCGAAGCCTGGTTTCACTTACAACCACCCTTTGTTATTCGTGTCCCTCTATTTCTGGGACAGTACCTATAATACTTTCCATCTCCCTGGTGGAATGATCACCCCTACCTTCTTTGACATAGCGGCCATCAATGGGCTATCACCAGTAGGAGAAACATATATCCCTGACAACGAAGAACATTCAAGTATAATCGACTTCGAAGTCAAACTAGCAAGTTTTTCCAAGTTTATCAGTCACTACCATGCTGAGGGAGACAGTGTATCTGATGTAGAACACATTGCTTTCCTTACCCTATGGCTGTCAAGATACGTCTTCTACAGTAGATCCCTACAGGTAGCCAGTAGGTTTATTCCTCTAGCTAGGGATTTGCATGAAAATCGAAGAGTGTGCTTAAGTGAACTGCTCTTAGTTGACCTTTATGAAAGCCTAAGGTCAGCTGTTTCGAGCCTAAAATCTCATACCTCCATGAATATCCTGTTGGCTGGCCCTTTTTGGTTACTTCAGCTATGGCTAAATGCCATGTTCGAACCCTCCTTGTCAACTGCCAACACCATTGATGAACAAGACCCTGAGATAACTGATAGAATAGTCGAAGGCACTAGACTGCGAAGATTAACTCCAAATGACGACAAAGATGACTTCAAAGTCCTATTCTCGAAGTACATCATGATATTCTCCAAGAGGCATAAGTTCGAAGAGACCATGGCACCTTTTGCTTCGAGGGCTCATGGACCTTCCTGGTTCACCATGGCTCTCTCAGAAGCTGTCAAGAGCAAGGAGATTCAGGATGTATGGAGAGCCTTTTTGCTACCTAGACTCATTTCTTCAAGAATAACTCCTGCCAAGAATCAGATTTTCCTTTTCGCTTACCAGCCAAATTTTGTTTCGAGACAGTTTGGCTTATGCCAACTAATTCCTGAACCCTTATTTCAAACTGAGAGTGCCATTACCTCTGGGCGAACTTTCAAGGTACGAGAAGCAAAATTACAGCAAGAACAATACCAAGGCTTTGCCCAGTTTGAGCTAATAACCTTCGAACCTACCCATCTTACAGCTAATGGATTTCTGGAATGGTGGACCAAGTTTTATCAAACTTATATGTTCGATACTCTTACAATTCAACAGAAACTAATTGATGCCTTCGATGTGCAGGTACCAGCCAAGAAAGGTATGTTTACTCATGCCAAAGAGATTAAAGCTTTTCAAAATTATTTTGAAACTACTTATGACCCCACACGCTTGGAATCCACTGTGCATCAAGCGGCTGAGACCTTGAAGGAAAAATTCAAACAAAAAAGTTTCTAAGTTAAAACTTCCTTCAGGGTTGTCACCTGAGGATAGGTACAGGTTGGCATTCGAAATGCATCCACCTAAATTTCCTAGATTACCTACCTCAGAACTGGCTCTGGCTTGGTTTCCCCCATATCCTTGGTGGTTCACTTGCAAAGAGATGTTCAAACATCTTCAAAAGAAACCAAAGCCATCTGAGACTGTGACATGGGCTCGGCACTGGCTCCACGATTTTCCAGGACACCTTCGATACGACCTTTCTGCCATGTCGATTAAATCTGATCAAGGCACAGGTGCGAATGCTTGGGAAAATCCCAAACGTTTTTCATTTTCCATATCTTTAACCTTTGCTTTAATTATTTCGATTTTCAGCCATCAGGATAAAGACAGCCGCTTCGAAGTCGAAAGAAGGGAGCGCCTCTCAAGCCTCTACCGAAACCACTGACAAAGTGACTCCATCCGAAACAACAACCATTGTTGCAACAACCACAACAACAATACCAACAACAACCAGTGTTCCAACTCCAACGGTAATCACTTAGCCTTGATGTTTCGAATTCACTAATGTTTTATGGTTTGCATCTAACTCTTTGTTTAAATCTTTTCAGACCAACAAACTTCCTCCTACTACTCCCAAGAAGCGAAAATCAAACACCACTGGGGAAGACCCCAAGGCTGGAGGAAACTTACCAACTGCTTCGAAGAAGAAGCAGAAGAAGGATATTTCGAAAAGTACCGTTCCAACTAGTGTCTCTGGACTAGATTCCAGGGATGCTTCTCCCTCACTCAAATCCAAAATTCCACCTTCGACCTCCAACGTAATGTTGGAACGCATAGCTAGCAACCTCTCCTCCGAGAGTCCACAGGTAAATTGAATTTTAACACTCTTTGAAAATAATAATTTCTTATTATCTTAGTGCATGCTTTTAACATTCTTTTGCTTCTTGCGGAACATCTTAAATCCAGCTCCTACCATTTCGACCTCACCATCCAAAGCTGCTGCTCCACTCAACTCCTCTCCTCAAGGAGATTCCAGCAACCTTGTACAGAACAAAGGTTCCTCCAATATGGCGGTTCTGGCTGGAACTTCTGAATAGCAGGATGATCAAGGTACCTCTATTCCTCTGAAAGAGACAAACGAAACACCACTTCAAACATCTGCAGAAGATTTGCAAATAGCTTCTCTTCAAAAGTCCCCTCTTGAAACCCTTCAAGAGGACCCAAAGGACACTCAAACTGAAGGAGAGAAAGCTGATTCTGGCCAAAGAGACGAAGAATCTGCAGAAGAACAGTCTGAGGAGGAGGATGCCAATGATGGTTCGACTGCTGGGACAGAGTCCAATGCAAATAGCAGCGAAAAGGAAGACATCGAAGTGGTGGACTTGGATGATGATGAAGAAGATCATGAGCACGAAACGAATGAAGGGGATGGTGACCCAACCAACAAACCTATGGAGGTTGAAATGGACGTGACTCCCCTATGTGTGGAACTCCCTCAATCCTCTTTGTCTCGAATGACTGATGAGGAGCTTGCACTCCTGAGACGAAATGACCCTATTGGGTACATGAAGGCGAAGCTGGCTCAAAGGGACGTTCCACTTGCTAGGGCTGGCACCAGTTCGACTAGCTATCCTCTTCCCTCAGATGAAAGAATTGTACTTCTTAATAAGATCAGGAAAACAATTCTCAATGTGGATATATTCGAAGTGCTCAAACAAGATAGCACTGCTTGCTACACTATGAAGGAGTTGCTTACAAAGGTCAATCTTGCTACCTGCTCCTTGCCAGTTAGTACTATCTTATTCGATCTTCAGTCTTTGCTGGACAATGTAACTGGTTACCTTCTCCAAGATGAATCTGCTTCCAAGAAGGTTCAAGAAAAACGCATTGCAATGGATGCTGCTTATGAACAAGCTTCGAAACTTTCTCAAGAAGCTGAGGATCAAGCTATGCATCTAAAGCAGGAGAAAACTGATTATGAGGCTCGAGCTGAGTCCATACTTCTCTGGGAAAGGCAGATTCAGGAGCTTCAACAGAAGGTTAAAGAGGCTAAAGAACAACAAATAGCCTTCGAAACTAATACTGCTGGTAACCAATTCGAAGAGCTTCTCAACCAGGGGCTTGCAGAAATGGAAACTGCAGAACAACTCAAGGGAGAAGTGGAAACCTTGGAAGGAGCCAGGCGTTTCTCTCAGCAGAGACTTGAATCTTTTCGAAGCACTTTCAACAGATTGAAAAATAATTCTTATTTCTAAATTTCAGTGTTTATTTGATTACAATTTGGTTTCTTATATGTAATATTCGAACAACGCCATTTTGGCATCTTATCTTGCCATTTTGGCCTTTATAATATTTTGGTTACGTTGTTACTATTCGAATCTCCTGCAGGCGTGGCTTATATTTCTTTAAATATTTCCCATTAACCTTTAGGATACGCTTATCATCCACCAGTTCTTCGATTTCATATGCATTGTTTGAGAATACTTTTAATATTCGAAAAGGTCCTTCCCAATGAGGTGACCATTTACCTAATGCTTTATTTTTCTTGTCCATGGGCAATATGACTTTCCAAACTAAGTCATTAATAATGAATACTTTTTTCTTCACCCTTTTGTTGTATGTTCTGGCCACTCTTTCTTTTTGTCTCATCAAAATTTCCAATGCATGTAATCTAACTTCGTCCAACTCAACTAATTCATTCATCATCATTTCCCAATATAATGCAGCTGGGATTTCGTTTTGTCTCTGAATTCGAACTGATTGTAGATGAATTTCTACTGGCAGCACTGCATCATGACCAAATGTGAGTTGGAAAGGCGTAGTGTTAGTAGCTTCCTTAGGAGATGTTCTACATGCCCATAATATTTGGTCCAAAGTTTTGTGCCAGTTTCTTGGCTTTTTACCAATATGTTTCTTGATTAATCCTATTATCACTTTATTGGCTGCTTCGACTTGACCGTTTGCTTGAGCATAATATGGCGTTGACGTTAGCAATCTAAACCCCATTTCTTGGGAAAATTCTTGCATCTTTCTACCAGTAAACACAGAGCCTTGGTCTGTGGTTATGCTCTCTGGAAATCCGAACCTATAGATAATGTGCTTCTATATAAACTCAATAATAGCTACTTGATCAGCAACTATTAATGGTATAGCTTCGATCCACTTGGTAAAATAATCTATTCCTACCAAGATATATTTTTGTCCTTTGGACGAAGCAGGATTTATTTCTCCTATCAAATCCAACGCCCATCCTCTAAATGGCCATGGTTTGATGATCGAATGCAACTCACTTGCAGGGGCATGTTGAATCCCTGCATGTTTCTGACATTCCTCACATCCTTTAGCAAAGTCTATGCAATCTTTGAGCATGCTAGGCCAATACAAGCCGTATCGAAATAACAACCATTTCATTTTATAGCCTGCTTGATGTGCCCCACATGCCCCATTGTGGACTTCTGACAATGCTAAGTATGCCTCACTTTCTCCTAGGCATTTCAATAATACACCCTCTTGGGTCTTTTTAAACAATTCGTTCCCCATGAGGAGATATGACAATGCTCTGTATTTTGTCTTTCTATCCACATTCAGAGTTGGGTTTGCTAAATAACTCATCAGTGGACTTTGCCAATCTGCATCTGACAAAGTGTTTATGGCTAATATTTCGAATCCCTGTTTCTCAGCATATCCCAATTTCATACTTTCCAGATCCGATGGTGTGAATCTAGTAGCCATAACTCTACCCCTTAATTCAACTAAATCCTTAAAGTTCCTGGTAGAAACTTTATAACCCGAAGCCAACTGTGCTAAGTCATCTGCTTCTTGGTTCTCTATTCTTGGTACGTGTTGAATATCCATGTATTCAAATTTCCTTAGTAGCCTGTTGACTATGACGAAGTATATCATCAAGTTTTCCTTTATGCACTTATATTCCTTTGTAATTTGTTTGACCACTAATTCTGAGTCTCCTTTAATTTCGACTCTAGTTGCCCCCAATTCCAACAAAGCTTCAAGTCCAACAATGAGCGCTTCATACTCAGCTTCGTTGTTCGAGCAACGAGGACCATCTAATTTATACTTGAATTTTGTTGGAATTCCTTCAGGAGAAATTAGAAGGACTCCAACGCCACTTCCATTCCTGTGGGTTGAACCATCAAAGTACAATTTCCATGGTTGTATTTCGACGTAACTCATGACAGTCTGCTCAACCAAAGAATGGTCCACAATGAAGTCAGAAATCACTTGACCTTTCACAGCTTTTAAAGGCATGAAAGTAAAAGAATATTCTGTTAAGGCTAAAGCCCATTTACCAACTCTGCTATGCATTATTGGTTTTGAAAGCATGTGTTTAATGACATCGAAATGAGATGAAACATAAAAATCAACAGGCTTTATATAATACTTGAGTTTCATACAAGAGAAATACAAACAGAGACATAGCTTTTCTAAATTGCTATATCTAGTCTCTGCATCATTTAGTACTCTACTTAAATAGTATATGGCTCTTTCGATACCATTGCTATCTTCTTGTGCTAACATACTACCTATACTAACTTCAGAGGCAGATATGTAGAATCTCATGGGCTTCCCCCATGAAGGTGGAGACAAAATAGGAGGCTGAGAGAGGTATCTTTTTATCCTGTCAAATGCCTCCTGGTGTGCTTCGTTCCATTCGAAGGCTTGGCCTTGCTTTAGACGAAGTAACAGAGAGAAAGCTTGGGTTCTTCCACTCAGGTTCGAAATGAATCTTCTGAGGAAGTTAATTTTCCCTAGCAGAGATTGCAACTCCCTTTTTGACGTAGGTGCTTTCGTCTCCATTATGGCTTTGGTTTTGTTTTGGTTGATTTCAATCCCTTTTTTGTGAACCACAAAACCAAGAAAATCTCCAGCCTGCACAAAAAATGCACATTTAAGGGGATTCATCTTTAAGCCATGTTTTCTCATTCGCTCGAATGATTGGCTCAAATGATGCAAATGTGTTTCTGCAGATATAAATTTGATGACTATATCATCAATATACACCTGCATGAAGGTTTCAATGAAATCATGAAAAATTGAATTCATTGCCCTTTGATAAGTTGCCCCAACGTTCTTTAAACCAAAAGGCATCACCACCCATTCGTAGGTGCCTAAGGCTCCTGGGCAACGAAATGCTGTCTTTGCAACATCTTCTTCAACAATGAAAATCTGATTATACTCAGAGTATCCATCTAACATACTCAAGTATTTGAACCCTGCAGCAGAGTCTACTAGCATTTCTGCCACAGGCATGGAATATTCATCTTTAGGGGTTGCAGTGTTTAAATCCCTAAAATCTATGCAAATTCTTAAAGAACCATTTTTCTTAATAACAGGTACTATATTTGCTAACAATTCGACGTACCTTGTTGTTCTGATGAATTTGCAACGCAGCAACCTTTCGATCTCAGCTTTAATCTTTGTGAGAACCGCTGGTGCGAATCTTCTGGGAGTTTGTTTGATGGGCTTCTTGCCATCTTTGATTGGCAGTCTGTGTTCGACCAACTCCCTCTTTAAACCAGGCATCTCGTCATAATCCCATGCGAAGCAATCTTTGTTTTTCTTGAGGACTTCGATTACTTCCTTCTTGATGCATGGGCTAAGTTTTGCACTTATGTAGGTTATTCTTTTCGTTTTTTCATCCCCTAAGTTGACTTCTTCGAGTGGATCTTGTGCCAACATTTTGGCACCTGAGTTTATGGGGTCCCTTTCGAAGCCTAAGGGTTCTTTATCGTAGATGGCATCCAACCTTTGATCCATCTCAAATTCTTTGAAGGGTGAGCATTTCGAGCCATCCCCACTTACTTCGTTCATCTTTACAGTTAATTTATTTATTTCAGCCTCTAAGGCCGCTTTTGATTCGTTCTCAGCCATATAGGCCGAAATCCTTTCGAAAAAGGTGGACTCAGTCATGGATAAGGTTGTCAAAGTCCCAGCCTATTGGCCGTTTTTGTATAGTGCTTTCGACTCCCTCTTCTTCACTGATTATTGTTCTATCCCAGTAAAGGCCATCATGGAGAAGGGTCATGTAGTAGTGGGCGTTTCTGGTTTCGTTAATCTCGTCATTTGGAACACACGGAGCAATCTTTTCCAGATTTTTATCATAATCCCTCTTGTCAACTAAATTGACTGTTGACATAAAGTAACTCTGGTCTGCTTCGATGTTTTCCACGATTCCATCATCTCTCCACAGAACTAGTCGCTGATGCATTGACGAAGGAATTGCCCCTACGCCATGGATCCACTCCCTTCCTAGCAATAAGTTATAGTTGGCCTTGGCTTCGATCACCATAAACATGGTGGGCCTACAGCTTGAGCCTATTGTCAATTCCAACTGGACCACTCCCAGTGTTTTGCCCATTTTTCCCTCATAATTGGATAGAACCATATTATGGGGCTTGATGTCTCCTTCGCGGATCTCTAGTCTTTTCAGCATGAAGTGGGGTATCAAATTGACTGCAGCACCCCCATCCACTAGAACCTTGTTCACACCATGGGCACCAACTTTTGCCCGAATAAATAGTGGCTTAAGATGGTTCTTCATAGCAGGTTCTGGGCGTTCGAAGAACGCGTTTTGCTCCTCGACAGCCCCATTGTCCATCACATAGTAGCACACATGCCTATGCTTCATCAAATCTGCGGTATCTTCTTCCTCGTATTCATTAATTTCAGTTTCCTTCCCAAATTCACAGGGAAGCACAGATACCACGTTACAGTTTAGGTTGAATGAAGACTCCCCCTCTGATTCGAAGTTATCTGTTATCATATCTTCGTCTTCTTCTGGGCCTGGAGTGTATTCCTTTGGTTCATCCCGTTGTACTTCAGAGAAAAGCCTCCTATTAACTGGAGGTTTGTCTTCAGTTTTATTTTTTGGTTTGTTGGTGCTAGATTCACCTTGGTTCTTTGTTGAAGTGACCCCTTTGTTTGCCACAGCTTCCCTCTCAGCCTTTCGAATCCTTTGTTGCCTGCGCCACTGGGATCTTAACATGGGGTTCCTTCCTTTGTAGTTTTCCAATCTTACCTCTTCCCTTTTTGCTATGTTGAATTGCCTTCTGTACGTCATAGCATGGCGTGCATTTCGTTCGGTGTTTCTCCATCTGTCTTTGCCTTTGTCATTTCTGACTTGCAACCATCTGTCGGTTGGCACTTCAGCAGGGAGTTTGAAAGTCACTCTTCGAGCAGCCTTGGGGTGAGGGCTATCAGGCCTTCGTTGTTTGTGTCTGCTGTCGAAACGTGGGCCCATCTGGACAGTTTCTTGATGGTTCCAGCAAGGGGCGAAGGGAATCGTTTCGAAGGCTCTGGCCATGCTTTGGTCATACACAGCAGAACACCTTGGGCAAATCAAGCACTTGGTTGCCCCTTTGTAGCAGCGAAACACAAATTCCAGCAAACTTTCTCCAGCCTTAGGATAACACCTGAACAGCTGGTTATCCTAGCGCCAATTGTTGCCAGTTCGAGTCCTCTGTACCCTCTCGAAATTCGCAGCGATTCTCTGATTGCAGAGGATGCTGCACCTAGGGCACAGTATCATGCCTGTATCTCCCTTGTGGCATGTCATGAGGTAATCCTTGAGACTAGCATCTCCAGCGTGATTATCCTCCATTTTATACTTCTCTTTTTCTAAGTATTTTTCTACCTCCTCCATCTCAGAGCGAGGCCTCTCCATATCCACCATATTTATCTCAACATCTTCCCCCTTAGCTTCATCATCTCCCCATCCTGTGGGCTTTATATCCTCAATGTGAACCTTCGAACTCTCTGGGGCAGAATATTTGACCAAATAGTCAAATTTTCCACTGGGTTCCCCTAGGGTGTCCCATATTTCCTTCTGAGGGGAAGTTGGCTTCGTGATTTGGACTCTCTCCAATTCCAGCCTCAGGCCTTCAGTGACCTGTGTTAGCTCTTGGTTTTGATTTTCCTGGCCTTCAGTAGCCTGGGTTTCTTTTGCAACAGCTACAGGTGCTGCTTCAATCGAAGTCTCTGGTATCTTCTGGATGTCTTCAGTGACCTCTTTATCGACTTCGACCATCACCCAGCTTTCAGTTTCAGTACCTTTCTCTCCTGTTGGGGCATCGCTTTGGTCAGCTTCCACCATGTTAATCTCTCCAATGCATGCAGGCTCGGAGTAGTTGGTGTCTGCGACGTCCAAGGGATCTTCGTCCACTTTCATCTTTTCCTTATCAGCAAACTTTAGTCTGCCATCTTTGATTGCATTTTGAATTAGGTCCCTGAAAAGAAAACACTGTGAGGTTTTATGGCCTAGGAAACTATGATATTTGCAAAATCCTCTCTTCTTTCTCTGATCTAAAGGAGGTATTTTGACATTTGATGGCACAATGAGTTGGTCATCTTTGACAAGTAAATCAAAAATCTCGTCACATTTAGTGACATCGAAGGTATAAACCTTCTTTGGGAATTTGTCACTTTTCTCATTTTCAACAATCTCTTTCCCTTTTGTGGGAACCAATAATTTGCAGGAGTAAGGTGGAGCCTGTTTTAATTTAGCGAGGTCGATTTCGACCTCTTCGAATTCGAATTCAGGATAATCTTCTACTTCCTCAGTTCCAACATAGGAGATCCTTTCTTTCTTGTTATTCTTAAACACTCTGGCCTTTTCGGCCTTTAGCCTTTCGACCTGTCGAACCCTATCGGCTAACTGAGCCATGTCCCTCAAATATTGAGTGTCTAGTTTCTTTCGAATAGAGTAATCCAAACCACCAGCGGCCATTTCGACTAACTCATGTTCAGGTACTACTGTGTAACATCTGGATTTCAAAAGCCTAAATCTATTCAGATAATCATCTATGGGTTCGGTGAACTTTCTCTTGACACTGGCTAATTCCTTCAAGCTTATTTTCGATTGTCCCATGTAAAATTGTTCATGGAATAATCTCTCCAAAAGAGCCCAAGTATCAATGGACCCAGGAGGCAAAGTGGTAAACCATGTGAAGGCGTTTTTAGTCAAGGAACTTGGGAAATATTTGACGCTGAGATCTTCATTATTGGCTATATCTCCCGCTTCAGTTAGATATCTGGCTATGTGTTCGACTGTTGACTCATTGGTATCCCCAGCGAACTTTGTAAATTTAGGGACTTTATATCCCCTTGGTAAATCAGTATACATTATGCAATCTAATATAGGAGAAGCATAATTTGGCCTTCTCATTCCTGTGTTGAGGACATTCTGGGCCATGACTCTCTCTATCATGGTGGTTAGATTGTTTTCTGCCAAGATGTTATCGTTTCGAATTCTATGAACGACAGCATCAGCATCTTGATTTCGGCCAACCATGACAACCCCCCTAGGTTGTTCTTCTCGAAACTCTGGGGCTTCTAGCCTTTCGACCCTTACCCCTGGTTCCATAATTTCTCTTATTGGGGCTTCTAGCCTTGGTACCCTTGCCCCCAAGTTAACTTCTTCTCTAGGTGGTCTATAAATTGGGTCGTTAGCAACTTGTTCCATAACAGGCATGTTTGCTCGAACTCCCGCCTGATTCTTCCTACGCCTTTCTGGAGGAGCAAAGAAATCTGCTATTCGACTCATGTTGTCAGCGTTTTCCCTGTTTGTCAGTCACATTTTGTACTATTGGGGCAAATATTTCTTGCATAGTTTGTGCTAACACCCCTATCATATTATGGTTACTGTCATCCATCAATTGCCTAAAAGCCAACTGGTTTTTTGTGGTCAAAATATGCATTATGCTATAACCCACTGACCCTTGGTTATTTGTCATAAACTGATTCGCCCTAGACCCAGACCCTAATTGTGGTGATGAGTTTGATGTGGAATTGTGTAAACCTGCCATAAAATATGTTGGCATTCCATAAGAGGAATTTCTGGTTCTATTACCATCGAAACTGGGTGGTCTAGTTAGTGGAGTGGCGAAATGAGATTGTGTCCCTGATGGTGGAACAAATCCCCCAGGATAACCAACGGTTCCAGTATTTCCTAAGATCGAACTATTAGTTGATATGCCACTTACTCCATTGGTGGCTATATTACTGGTTGAAGATGCAACAGACTGTGCATTCGAAGGGATCACATTAGATGTTCCCATCGAAGTGGACACATTAGTGCCTGTTGTATGTGGGGCATTTTGTTCCCCTTGTTAATTGTCAGAATTAGACATCTTGTTCAAACGTTTTCTTCTGGATAAGGGTTGGTTGCTGTTGGTTATTTTACTACTTCTTAGGTTCATAAAACAGCAAACTTCTTAGGTTCCAACGTTTTTATAATGGTTATGTCTCAACAATCTTTATTTCTAATGTCCAATTATTGGTCCCACCGGGTGTGCCAATTTGTTTCCAGTGATTTCTGGTAAACAACCGCTAGTCTTCCAAACTATCGAATAAACTTACTGACTGTTATTCAATTTCTCTGGTAACTCGCAGGATCGACTAGATTGATCCTAGGACTTATTGGTCATTAGGGTAAATCTCATGATTGAACAGATATTCATGGTTGGTATTTAGAGTGTTGTGTAGGTGTTTGACTTATTTCGATTTCTCTCTTAAAGATCTAAAGGTGTAATCAAAATATATGTGCGTGAAACTAAATTGCATGAATAAATGTTAATTGTAAAGACATGTAAAATTGCATAAAAGACAAGTAAATGGCTTCGAATTATAAAAACAGTTAATGTAAAAGATGCTCTGGAATGTAAAAGATTCGAAATATGAAGAAAGCGTTTAATGCAAGAAATCTGTAAAATGACTTTAAGTAAAAATAGGCGTTTGAAAGATAAAACTTGAAGATAAAGGCATGAAAAGTATGACAGTTTTCTGAAATGTAAAGTGTTTGAAATGTAAAGAAAGCATTAAAATGTAAGGCTTCAATGAAAAGATTTCGAATAAAAAGACTTTAAATGAGAAAACTTGTAAATGGTATTTGGCAGAAAGATAAAGGAAAGTACTGGAAATGATAAAGGGTTTTCATTAAATCATAAACATGTGGTGCTATCATATGTACATTGCTCTTGTATTCGTTTCCCTAGCCATGTGGTAATTTGAATGTTTACTGAGTATTTAGTACAATAGATATGACACACGAAATCCTAATACTAAGACTTTTATTTATACTACTTCGACCATAACGGTCTTGCTATAAGATTATGCCACGTTCAGAACATGCAGAACAATGCCTCTCTCTTGTTTCCATGTGTCTCCAAATGCTCCAGCACATAAATTTCAAACTTCGAATGTCCCGCTTGCATTTGAATTTCAAATGTTTTGGTACTTCTCCGCTTCGAACGCACTTCTCAGACACAGCCTCGTTGTCATTTCGAGACTTCTTTAGATATGTTCCCATAATTGCCACTCGAAGCTCCAAGCTTTGATATGCTTATTCGAAACACTGCTTCTGCTATTTCGAAACATGACGCTTTGTTTCATTTTGATCGAAACGTTCAATCCACTTGGCTTCTAATAATATTATCAAAATCTTCAGCCAACACTACGTCACTTATGGAGATGGTAATTGAGGTAAAAATTAGGTGAACTTGTTGTGGAAAATCTCTCCACAACTATGATTGATGATTGGCTATTGGTGAAAGGGCCTAAACATAACACCATTATAATTAGTCAATTATGCAACAAAGGCTACACTATTAATTTTTATTAAGTCGTGTAACAGAACATAAATCTCATAATGATGGAGTGTTTAAGGGTTATAGAGTTAAAAATGTGTATACACTTAATCTAGATGATGTATCAAATAATGGTACATAGTGTTTAGTCACCTAGAATGAAGACCCTTTGTTATGGCATACATGTTTGGATCATGTTCAATTTGATTTAATCAATAAGATAACATCAAAGAATTTAGTAATTTGTCTACCAAACTAAATTTTTCCGAAGATAAACTATGTGATGCATGCCAAACGGGAAAGCAAATAAGAGTGTCTTTTAAATCAAAAAATTGTATTATACAAACAAAATCTCTTGAGCTTTTCCATCTAGATCTCTTTGGTCCCACGTGGACTATAAGCCTATGAGGTAATTACTATGGTTTTGTAATAGTAGATAATTTTACTAGATTCACTAGGAAAATATTCTTAGTTCACAAGGAAAAAACATTTAAATCTTTTGTTAGATTTACTAAGCTTGTCCAAAACCAAATGAGTTTGGAAATAACCACTTTAAGTAGTGATCATGGTGGTGATCTTAATCAACACTTTGAATGATTTTGCAATGAAAAATAGTATAACCCATAATTTCTTATATTTGTGCACTTCATAGCAAAATGGTGTTGTGGAGCATAAAAATATTATTTAGAAGAACTAGCACAAACAATGATATGTGAGATGAGTATACCTAAGAAATTTTGGGCGGATGCGGTTAACACATCATGTTAAATCCTAAACATGATGTTCATTTGTCCTATCCTAGATAAGACTCCATATGAGTTAATTAAAGGTAAGAAGTCAAATATTTCATACTTACGCATTTTCGACTGCAATTGTTTTATTTTGAATAATGGTAAGGACAAGTTAGGAAACATTGATTCTAAAGCCAATAAGGAATCTTTATTGGGTTCTCTTCATTTAGTAAAGCTTATAATATTTTTAAAAATAGAACCTCTATCATTGAAGAATAATTTCATGTAGTATTTGATAAATCTAAACCCCAAGAGATAGAAAAGGTAGTTCGTCTACTTGTGATATTTGTGAGTAGTCACATAAGACTTAGTCAAATATGACGCTCCAAATATATATCCTCTCAAAAGTGAGGACAATAGAGACTATAAAGAGAAAAGTGAAAAAGAGAATGATAAGCAAGAGATCTCAAACCAACTTCCTTAAGATTGAATCTTCTCAAAGGAATGTCTGATGGACAATATTCTAGGAGATATCAAAAGGGGAATAAGCAATCAAACTCAATTAAATAATTTTTGTAATTATTCAACATTCATATCTTAAGTTGATCCAAAAATGATTACCAATACCTTGAATGATGAAGATTGGCTCCTTGCTATGCAATAAGAGCTTAATCAATTTAAACAAAAATGATGTACGAGATTTAATCCCACATCCTAAAAACAAAATAATCATATGCACAAAAGGTTTTTTCGAAATAGACTTGAGGAAAATGGAACAATTACCATAAATAAAGCAAAACTTGTGGCAAAATGATATAATCAAGTCGAAGGAATAAGCTACAAAGAGCTTATGCTCTTGCAATTCAACTCTAAGCTATTAGACTCCTTTTCATATTTTCTTGTTATCTTAATTTCAAATTATATTAGATGGGCATTCTTTCTACATTCCTAAATGAATTTATAAATAAAGAAGCATATGTCTCACAACACCTAGGTTTTGAGGACCACAAAAATCCCGACCATGTTTTCAAAGTTAAAAGACCCCAATGTGGTCTCAAAGTAGCTTATAGAGTTTGGTATAAGCATATTAGTGACTTCTTACTAAGAAATGAGTTTAATCATAGAACCGTAGATACTAATCTATTTATTAAACATAAGGGAAATCATTTTTTTTAGTTCATATTAATATAGATGATATTATTTTCAGGTATAATAATGAGTCTTTGTGTAGAGATTTTTCCAATATTATGCAGGAAAAATTTGAGATGACTCTAATGAGAGAACTCAACTACTTCTTAGATATACAAATAAACCAAATCGACAAAGTCACCTTTATTAGCAAAATCAAATATTGCTTGGAAGTTCTTAAAAAATATGAAATGAATGATTCTAAATCTATATCTACACTAATGGATTCAAATCTCTTAATTGACGAAGATGAAATGGAAATAAAGATTACATTACTAAGTATTGAGGTATTAACAAATTTTTTCTTTAATTAACCTCATGTCATAATGATATCATGTTTAGTATGTATGTTAGGTTTCAATCTTACAGTACCAATATAATCAAAGAGAAATGAAAAAGAAATAAATACAAACTCAAACAAAAATCAATTAGACATAACAAGCTCCTAAAACAAAACAAAACACAAATACAATGTGCCCGAGGCAAACACCAACACATCAAAAGGGATAATCACCTAAAACTCAACACACACACACACAAATATAGTTTGATTAAATATAAAGAAAATCGAGCTTGTTTTAGAAAAAAACCAAAATAAGAGCATTAGGGTTTTAATAGCTCTCTATATAAATATAGAAGTTATCATTGCATTTCACTTTATTTTCGCGTGGACTTCATAGAGACGATGATATCTTTCATATTCGTAATCAAAGTTAAGGCACACTTCAAGAGATATTCATATAATTCTTATTTTAGTGCTTTAATTTGTGATTAATGATTTAATTAAAATCTGTTCATCGAAATTGTTCTTCTAAATTCATTCAGACCTGTAATTTTGTTACCATCACACCGGGACACAACAGTACCTAACTCCTTGAGACTCAAGGGAGCCACCGTCAAAGCAAAATTATTATATTGTGAAAGAGAGAAGAATATAACATCATCAATACAAGGTCTATCAAGATTCGATTCTATAAAAATATCAAAAAAATGCTTAAAAATCATTGCCTAATTTTAAACACCCCTTCAATATAATCTTCTCCAACCTTAAGGACTAAGGTACCATCCCTTCTACCTCTACTTTTTACATAAGAATGCAAGTAGTAGAATTAATGTCGCCTTTCTTAAGTCACTTAAACCTAGATCTTTTACACAATTGAGAATCTCTAATCCTTAGCAAGGACCATAAATTCTCAATCACTCCAGATCTTGACTCAATTTCTCAATTTTTTCAATAGATACAGTTTTAAAGTCTTCCAAGAAATCCATATTACTTATTATCTCTTGTAAACTGGCAATGTCAATCTGATGAACAAGATTATCAAATACTTATTTTTTCCAAGTTTTTAACTTCTCCAACACAAGAAAAACTTTACCGTCATAATTTTCAATATCAATCTAAATTGAGTAAATTAGAGTAAGATAACCAACAATTATTAAATCTAAAAGAGTTAAAACCCGACACCTGATTAACATACTAAAAAAAAAACTTTGACAATGATAAAAAAACATTCCTAAAAAGGACTCATTAGCACACGTCAGCCCAATGGTTGCTTATAACAAGCTTCATAGAAATAAATATAATATTTAAGAAAAACATTCGAAAGTAGATTTTCTTTTTTTGACTTTGCATTTGTTCAAAATATTTTTAGGTCCTATAACTTTTATAAGGGGTACACTTCTCTCCTAAGTCGGATGTCAATTACCTTTATATATAACTATCCATGATATATCTTATATAATATATTATTATAACAATCATAATCATAATCATATTATATATTTTCAAACAAGAAATAATTCGATAGCTTTTCTTCATCTAATACATTCCCAATAGATGGATCAAGATTTCCAATGTATTTAGACACTATACTAAAAGAAGTAACCACACTCAAAATAGTTGGGTCATATTTAACATTAGAACTATTTCTAAAGGCCTCAATCACCTCCAAATTCAATAGGATACCCCTTATTTTACGCATTTTTGTCAAAATAATGCCAAGACAATATTATTGGTACACCAAATGCTTTATCTATGGAGGGGTCATTTTCTTTCTTTTTCTAATTTATCTACCTTTTCATTTGGGTGAGGTCCCTAATAAAATGCTCATGTTCTTCTTCTTCACTACATCTTTATCTTATAACCTCAATCATATATCAAGACTTGTCAAAACAAAACAAAAATTTCTAGAACTTACCACTTTTGCATAATCAATTTGCCAAATTGTTGAAAAGCTTGATTTAAATTTTAGAATTAAATATATTCATCAATTGTGATTGGAAATCACTGATTGATATGTTAATAAAACAAAAAACAAAAGAAGGTCTATATAAAATTGTACATGGTTTGTACAATATCTATAGCATCCTAGGTCCGTTATTTTTTGTTTTGTTTCCATTTTTTTTATGTACCTAGTATTCTGATGACCTTTAATATACTATTGAAATTATAGGGCCTATGATATTCATGGTCCAATACAATGAAGGACCATATCAACTAACATGCTATATCAGGTTTTTTTTTACAAGTTTGCAACAAATTAAATTTTATAACATTAATAGAAAAAATTGATTCCCTTTTCCAAAATAAATATTAATCTATTTTACCTTAATATCCTCAAAAATTTAATTCTAATTTTCTTTTCTTTTAAAAAGTACTTAAGTAAAAGTTGTCTAGTATGAATTTGTTTGATATAGACATTTCAATTTTTTTTAAGTTGAATTCTTATCGTTTTAAATAAAATACTGAATTTTATTAAATTAAAAAATAATACGGAATTTTTTAGTCAGCACTCCTAAAAAAAACCCTACTCATTAGAGATAGTTCGTATAAATAACAAATAATCTATTCTATTTAGCATGTGTAACTAAAAGTTCTGAAAAATTATACAACTATTTATGTTGTTTACCTCAAAAATAACACACTGAACTTTCATACTTCACTTACTTTATCTCTTGTATTATTTTGATTTTTTTATGTTAAATATTATATTTTAATATAATCAAATTAATATTTAATTATTTTATATTTTATTTTACAACTTTCTTTTATTCTATTTAATTTATGTTAGGTTGGATATTATGTATTATTTGAAATAATTTTTAATTTATATTATATTATATTGAAAAATATGTTAAATTATTATTTAAAATAATATAATACTTAAAAATATATTGTATTTATTTATATTAATATATTTTATATAATAAATATCATGTGATTTATTTTATTTATAATGAAAATAAATAATTTGTTTATGATCGGATAGTTCGGAATTTCTCTAGAATTAAATTTATTATATATTATTATATTATTATTTTATTTGATTAGGAATGTCAATGGAGCGGACCGGGGAGGGGGATATTTCCATCTCAATTCCCCCTCAAATCTATTCTCCGTTCGCGTCTCGGGTCTTCGCCACGGAGGGATTTTGTCCCTTATCTCCGTCCCCGCAGATTTCCACGGATCTTCAAGGATCATACGGAGACCCATAAACATAATTTTCTTTATTAATAATTTTTAACCAAATTGTTCTGGACTAGGCCGACACTTGCTCCACCGTTGGGGAGGCCCAACCCAGCGCCTTTACCAAAGGCCCAAAAGCATGTAGCCAAACTGAGGACCGTTAGGCATTTTCCCACGTGTCCACTAAGAGAATGTAGCTCACTTGTCCATATCACCATCATCCTGCCCTCCGAGAATAACGGATCCAATACACCGGTAAACACTGACCGTCTTCGTTGTTGGACCTCATCGTGGCCCATCACTGAAGACCTTGGCCCAGCGCTGAGGGCTATAAATATCCTCTCATTTGAGAGGGTCAGGTTTTCAACC
The DNA here is from genome assembly GCA_948472305.1 of Vicia faba. Taxonomy (NCBI): domain Eukaryota; kingdom Viridiplantae; phylum Streptophyta; class Magnoliopsida; order Fabales; family Fabaceae; genus Vicia; species Vicia faba. The sequence goes on from OX451735.1 coordinate 1,231,543,274, forward strand.
ACTCACTCATATTCTCATACTTTCTTGTATTTGCTCTGAACCTTACTTTGGCATCAGAGTGTCTTTATAGGTACCCCCACTTCACATTCAACTGTTGCTCGACTTGAAGCTTGTAGGCTTTGATAATCCATTTTGATCAGGTACGATTAGTGGTACCGTATGTGGGAATCCAGTTTCCCCTTCTCCCTCTCAAGATCAAAGCGACTCTTCATCAAATCGTATGATTGTCATGGCCGACCAAGCTCTCAATAATAACCAAAATGCCCATCTCGTCGACTCCAACAATAATAATGTTGGAGACAACAATAACGCGGGCAACAAAAATGACATGGTCGGTCCCGAGCAAGACTACAAAGACGGACATGCCGCCTTTTCTTTAACCCACTCACAACCACGCGAGGACGACTATCATCCTCCACAAAACTCTGAACCCAATTCATATCAAGAGATCTTCGTCCTTGCAGGTGTCGATGACACGACCAGAGCTCTGTTCGTGGAAATCAACCAGACCAACTACATGATCTTCTCTCAGGGTGAGCAACTGATGATGCTCGAGCAAACTCGCCGAGCCCCTAGAAGACACATGAGACCTAACACACCTCCTCCTCCCTGAAGGAACGAGGACCTTCCCCAATCTCCCCCGCAGAGACACAGACAAGACGTCTCGCGAAGCCCTTCTCCTTGACGAAATGGGTGAAGCCCTACATTGGAGAGAAGATAGCCCAAAGCTACGAGAAGGCGCGGCCGCACCACTCCCCCCCCCCCCCGCGCGCGCGCGCGCGCGCGCGCGTAGGGAACGATGATCCTCTGAACATAAATTAAACAGGGGAAATGAAGAAAGACAATCTCGGCCAAGGGATCCTCCTCATGGCCAAGGCTGTCACAATGACCACCGCTACAACCGGCCCTCCTCCCGCTCTCCAGACAGGAGCAATGAAGACGACCCCCGCGGTCCATTATCCCAATCCACCATGGAGGCTCTCATCCCTAGGGGAATGGAGAAACCTCCCCTACTGAAGGAGTACGATGGAATTGTTGATCCTGTCGACCATATCGACGGGTTTGAAGCAATGCTCCACAACTACAACGTCGGGGGCTAATTAAATGTAGGTCGTTCCTCACGATACTAAGAAAAACAGCCATGGACCGGTACAAGAACCTTTCACCCTGGTCGATCACCTCCTGGAGGAGCCTTAAAAACCAGTTCATCAGTAGCTTTATCGCGTCTCATCGACATCTGAAGACGGAGGTCTCCCTCGCGGCAATCATCCAGAGAAGCGACAAGAACCTCAGGGAATACATTGATCAGTTAAACCGCAAGGCCATTCAGGTCCCATGTGTCGATCACATGAAAAGATACCTGCTCGAGAGGGGACTTCTTATGGGCACTGAATTCAGAAAGGACGTCGGCATTGAGCCCCCCAGGACTTTCGACGCTCTCTTAAAAAAGGTCATGGAATACATGGACTACGAGGAAAAAGAAGCGGTCAATAGAGCTCGTAATTTGAGAAATCGCAGACCATCTAACATTCTGCAGCACCAGGATGCGGGACCTTCTCTACGGACTGGGGAGAAGGAAAGGGAGGAGAAACCGCATGATCCCCGCGAGCATATAGGACCAGAAGGACAGTTCACATAATACACCCGGCTGACCGCTTCCCACGAGTGTATCCCTGTGGAGTGCTCTAATACCGAGTTCAAGGACAAAAAATTTAGACGTCCTCGACCCGCTCCTGCAAAGCCCGGGGTAGACAGAACAAAGTATTGTCAGTACCATCGAAGCCACATACATTTGACGGAAGACTGTGTCTGCCTCAAGTATGCCATCGAGACTCTCATCAAGGGAGGGAGACTCGGGCAGTACTGACGAAGCAACGCCCCTCGTCGGGATACCTGCAAGGTAAAATAAATCGAGGAAGAAACCCAACCATTCGATGAATCGGGTCCCCTCCAGGTGGCTTTCTCCGTGACGAGGCCTGAGGAATTCCACGTCCCCGACAAATATGAATATGAACCCTTATCCATACACAGGAGATGGGAGAAATTCCCCTCCTCCATTATCATATCTAGCGGGGGATTCAATGACATTTCAGTAAACTCGACGAAGAGGAAACTCGACGAGTTGGTGGACGCGGCCCCAACCCAGGAAGTAACCCTTGAAAGGTTTAAAGAAAAATCTTAGACGATCACTTTCTACCTTAGGGAGATGCCCGACGGAGCCCCAAGCTTAAGCATTGATCTGCTGGTGAGGGCGAGGGTGGCCAACTTCGACGTACATCACATCCTGGTCGACGAGGGGAGTTCGTCGATGTCATGTACAGTCACTTGTTCCGTACCTTGAAGCTCGAAGATACCCACTTGTCACCATACGTGGGGTCCGAACTACAAGGATTCAGCGGCTCGACCTCCAAACCTTGGGGCTACATTGAGCTCTTTGTCACCTTCGGGGAAGAAATCGCATCCCGACAGGTCAAGGTGCAGTTTCTGGTCATCAATTGCTCGTCTCTCTACAACTGCATCTTTGGAAGACCAACAATAGCCGAACTAAATGTCGTACCCTCCACGGTCCATTTGAAAATTAATTTCTACACCAGGAGGGCCCGCGTCGCCACCATCCATGGGGACATCTCAGCTGCCAGGAGATGTTTTCACACGGCTTCCAAAGGTAAAATCATGGTCGACACTAGAGCATGACCTTCTGTTGTACCTCAAAATTTGCCCTGCCATTTCCTCAACATTTTTCTCATCACAAAAACCTTGGAGCTCAAGATCCAGTTAGAGTTTCCTCTGCTCAAGACTTCTCCTTGCACTGTTGACCCAAATTAGGGTTTGTGATTGCACAAAGATATTTTGACCTAAAATGCCTAGGATGACTTCCATGCTTCATGTTGGACTCCCAATTTTATCCATACCAAGTTTCAAGTCTTGATTCCAAATTTTGCCCAGTCAATTGGACAGTTGACCTAAAAATCAACTGTATTGGGGAAAAAGTCAACTGTGGCCAATTGACAGTCAAATCTCATGAAAATTGACCCACATCAACATTATGAACTCACATGAACCATTTGATCAAGTTTGGATCACAATTCCACAAGAAATTTGATCAGATCACCAAAAGGGGCAAAATGGTCATTTTTAGGTTTTTGACTGCACAAGGTTAATTTTTGACTGTTTGACCTAGCCAATGGCAAACCAAGCTCACTTATGGACTCAAGGACCCCATGGAATTATCTTGACATGCTCAACAAACTCAAAAGATCCCAAGTACACAAGATTGACAGTTAAATTTCCCAGTCAACTAATCAATTTTGACTGTATACTGAAAAGTCAAACTTTGACTTTTTGGTCAAAATCAAGAGTCAAGATTCATTTTTCATCAAAACATACCAAATCATGAAACTTGTTCACCAAGAAACCAAGAAATGCAAATTAGGGTTTGAAATGGAATTTTTCATAACTTAGAATTTTTCCAAGTTATGGAAAACCCTAATTTTTTTTCCAACTTTGCCCCACTTTTTCACCAAGATGTATTTGGATTCAAACAAAAGTCAAAACATGAAAGTTGTAGCTTGTTGCATAATCTACAACTTTGATTCACAAAGTTTTCCCAAATGAGGCTTTTATCTCAAGTTATAAGTTTTTGAATAAGGGCACTAAACCATTCATAACTTAGTGAAAATTTGACCTTTTTGACAAGGTTTTTCTACCTAACTTCAAGACCATTTTCCATACACTTCCACTTGGAATTTCAATTTTCATTTCAAAGATGGATTGTAGTACACATTCCAAGCTTTCCAAAATGTCCAATAACTTCTCAAACAACCTCATAACTTGAGAGAATCGAATTTCACAATATGGCAAAAATCCACTTTTGAATGGTTCATGAACATGTTCATAACTTGGACCATTTTCAAATCAGCATAGTTTGTGCTACATTACAGGTCCTAAAACCCTTTGACACTCATAAATTTAATGCAAAACCATTGAACTAAGTTGTTATTCTAAGCCTTTGGACATTACATGAAGAATTAACCCTAAACTAGAAAAAGCATTATTTCCATTTGTGAAAAGTAGAACTTTATGTCAAGTTTGCAAATCAAATGGTACAATGCATATCTTTGGACACAAGATTCATGGACATAACACACTGATCAAGACTAAAAGATGCAGCATAGTGTGAGGGCCTGTACAGGCTAGAATGATCAAGTGGCCATTGCTTGCTTCAAATTCAAGTAAGGTAGCATAACTTGTACCAACTTCAATCTCAGCTTACAAACACTTAGACAAACTTATCAAACACATTCCAGACATCAAAACCAAGCCATTGCACGAGCCTTTTACCTCCAATCCCTCCCAAAACTCAGAATCACCTTGAAACTGCTCAAACAGAGCAACCTCTGCAGATTGAGTTCCAACTCTCAATCCTTTCAAGCATTCTTGCCCAAACCAGTTCACATACATCCCCTAACATCTATGCAAGCTAACCAAAAGCAAAAACACGACCTGTGATCCCTCTAACTGATTCCACCATTTTCACATTTCTGACTTGCAGGTGAAGTGCTCTAGCTCGATTCAAAAGCTTTCAAGACAAAGTAAACATTGGAATAGCATCCCTGGACCTCAAGGAAGCTTTTCCAATCATCACCTTGCACTGAAAGTTTCTACATTTCCAGATAGAACTTCAACTGAACAGGTAAGTTTTTGAATTCGTATCTCTTTTATTAGGCATCATTAGCTTTAAGTTTGTGAATAAACAATGTTCTACTCATGCCACTGAACATGTACATGTTTTTACTTTTCATTTCTTTTGCTTGAGCTGTGAGAATTTAAGGTTTGAAAATGGCAGAAAATCTAGGTTAGAATTTGGGGGAGAAGAAATTCTCCCTCATCTTAGAGAGTTAGATCAAGTTCTGCATATGGTTGGATTCGTCTCTTCATGCTGAACATTTTTTATGTTATGAGTTTTCATTGAAAAGCCAGGAATCAGGAGTTAGAAGTTTGAGAAGAAGGGCGCGCGTTTTTTTGAACGTTTCTGGCTGGAGGTTGAAGACAGTGGCTTCTTGGGCTGGGCCTGAGTGTTTTTCTTATTCACACCACTTTTCTTGTTTTACACCCCCTGAGCCCATTTCATTTATTTTTAATGATTTCTGACTTTTTCTTTTTTTGATTGATTCATTTATTTTTTCTCATGTTATTAAAAATATAAAAATCTTTTTTCTCACCATTTTTTAATTTATTAGGTGTTTATGTGATTTTCTTTTGATTAATGCATAAATAAATGAATATATACATTTCATTAAAATATTGAGAAATATGTAAAAATACTTTTATTTTCATTTTTATTTTATTTTACCTTCTGAAAATATTTTACATAAAAAAATACCTTTTTTACAAATATTAAAAATTATTATTATATATATATATATAACACATATTTAAAATAATACATATATACATATATTTATTAATATATTTAGGGTAAATACAAGATATATACACTTTTGTTTTTTTTTATTATTATTATTAATATTTAATATAAAAATACATTTTGACAAATACTTCACTTTATTTTATTTTTGTACATAATAAATAAATACTTGTATTAAATTAAATAATAATACATTTTATAGAATTAGGGTTTTGCCCTAAATATGAAAAACTCCAAAAAATAATACCTTTTTATTTCCTTTTTAGTCTTACATAAATAATTCTTTTTTCATACATATAAAAATTCTTTTTGCATTCTTGCATATTTGTCTTATTTTATTTAATCTATGCAAAATATTTGTCTTGTAAATATTCAACATTGATGTAATAGTTTTAGGTTTAAATTCCTTGTCAAAATCCCCATTCGAACATTTGTACCCCCCTTCCCATATATGGTTTTGTAATAGCTTAGTAAATTTACTTTCGCACTTTATTGCTTTCTAATTATACCATGTTAGAATTAGGGTTTGTATGCGAAAAAACGACAAAATAGTTATGACCTAATCTCAAGACAAACAAGCATGAAAATGGACACACAAATCACACTTGCACCCCCTAGGGTATTCCACTTGTTGCCTTTCAAAATTGGGCCATGTTGTATGTTAGGTCTCTTTGGGCAAAACAAACAAATTGAATGATCATAGTCCCTCGATAATACTTTCCAAATATTGCCAAAAACAAATGATCAAGTCCCTTAAAGAAAATGCCCAAAGATACTTGGCACTGTTGCAATTATGGCCTAAACGATGACCCGCGCCCGTCCCTTTCACATCCTAACATGAGATTGTCCACCAAATACAATGGTGGAACAAACTTGTTAAAAGGGTTAAAACATAGCAATAATCTTTGAGAAATTTAGGAGTAGATAACCTCTTAGTTACTTGAATCAAACTTGCAAAAACAAAACACTTGCCTATTTTCTAAAACCACACCTCACAACACTTTCAAAACAAACTTTCAAAAACAAATGAAAACCTTTTCAAAAGACGTACATCTTCGTATACATCCCCACATGGATCATTATAAAGATTGCCACCACATTGGCCTCTTTTCAAAATAATTTTCAAAACCCACACACACACAAGCACCATTTAAAACAATTGAAAACAAAAGGCAAGTGATCTAAGCAAGTAACTAAGATCCCATGGATAACCATGGATAGAAAGGGTGCTAATACCTTCCCTTTCTATAATCTACTCCCCGAACCCAAGAAACATCTCAAAGGTTTTTTGCTGTACTTTTTAACCTTTCCTTAGGATAAAATAAAAAGTCGGTGGCGACTCTTGCTCAACCGAAACATTTGCGAAAACAAACGCAAAACCTCAAGTCAGTTCTCCCACCGTATCACACCTTCCAAAAGAGAAAGCACTGCTCGACTTGAATCGAAGCCTACTTGGATAGAAGGACAACAACTTCCACCAAAGGTCAACTCCATTTTTCTCGACACCCGCTTTGACAAAAATGAAGTCGAAGCCCCCAATGGCGAACAAGATCTTCTCAGGACCATCTCAGACAGAGACTTCAAGTTCACCCCCCTCGGCGAAGACCCTCACAAAGGCGTGAAGATTGACACTGGACTCCCCAGCCTAGCAAGGAAGCAACTCAAAATCTGCTTAAGGGAGAATGTTGACTTGTTCGCATGGAGTGCTGTAGAAATTCCCGGACTCGACCCTGAGGTTGCCTGTCACTAACTCGTTGTGGATCCGACTTCTAGGGAAGTATTGCAACATAGGCGTAAGAAGTCTCTCGTAAAAGTGGAGGCTGCTGAAAAAGATGTAAAAGACCTCATAGAGGAAAATTTTATTTCTGAGGCCCGATATTCAACCTGACTCTCAAACATTGTACTTGTCAAAAAAATAATGGAAAATGGAAAATATGTGTTGATTATATTGATTGTAATTGGGCATTGCCCCAAAGATGCTTTTCCTTTACCTAACATCGATATGCTGGTTGAGAACTCGGCCGACTACAAAATTTTATCATTTATGGACGGCTACTCGGGCTATAACCAAATTCCCATGGCGATGAGCGACAAACATTGCACCGCCTTCATGACCGGCTTGGGCAATTACTATTACAACGTAATGCCCTTGGCCTAAAAAATGCAGAGGCGACATACCAGTGGATGATGAAAAAAGTCTTCGGCAATGAAATCAGAGACATGCTCGAGGTATACATGGACGATAAGATCGTCAAATATCAAACAGAAACCGACCATGCTGCCCACCTCAAAAGAGTCATCACCCAAGCAAGGCAGTGCAAAATGAGATTCAACCTGGAGAAATGCACCTTCGGGGTCAAGGCGGGTAAATTCCTCGATTTCTATCTAACCGAACGGGGAATCAAATCCAACCCCGACAAATGTTGAGCCTTCTCCAAGCTTCCCACGCCAAACTCAAAAAAACACATACAAGTCCTAAATGGCATGCTCACATCGCTTTCCTGTTTCGTAGCAAAGTCCGTGCAGCACACCCGACCATTTTTAAAACTCGTGCACAAAGAGGCATCTTTCAAGTTGATCGAGGATTGCGAACAAGCCCTCCTCCACCTCAAGCAAAGCTTTTCACTACCGCCCGTGTTATCACGGCCAGAGAATGGGGAACTTTGTTCCTTTATTAGGCCGTCTCCAACGAGGTTGTAAGCGTGACCCTCGTTCGCGAGACATTAGACGGGTAGAAACCAGTGTACTTTATAAGCAAAGTGTTACAAGGACCCGAGGTCAGGTGTCAACAGATCGAAAAAGTAGCCTTAGCCCTCATCAACGTGGCGAGGAGACTTAGATATTACTTCTTGGCCCACACAGTTGTCGTACGAACAAACCAACCCATGATATAGCTCCTAGGTCGACCAGACATGGCCTGTCGAATGCTAAAATGCTCCCTGGAGCTCTCAGAGTTCGATGTTTAGTATGAGAGCAGGAAAGCCCTAAAATCCCAAGCATTGGCTGACTTCATCACATAGATGACCACTCACAATTCCCCTGCAGAAGGGAAACATAAGTGGACCATCTTCGTGGATGGAGCTTCCAGATCGACGGGGAACGGTGCAAGAATCCTCCTCGAGAATGAAGAAGGCGTCGTGGTTGAACATTCCCTCGCCCTCTCATTTCTCACGTCAAACAACTAGGCTGAATATGAGGTCCTGCTTGCAGGATTAAGGCTGGAAGAGGATCTAGGTGCCCGAGAAATACAAATATTCACGGACTCCTAAATCGTTGCATCTCAAGTTCGAGGAGAATATTAGTCTAAGAACGATAATCTCATCAAATATCTGAACCTCGTCAAAGAACTGATGAAAAAGTTCAACCAGGTAGAAATCAAACACGTACCCCTCAAACAAAACATGCGGGCCAACATACTCACGAAATTCAAGAGCACAAAGAATAAAGGTGGAAATAAATCCGTCATCCAAGAATCTCTTTCTCGCCCTAGCATCAAAAAACCCACTGCACCACCCGAGGTGAATGCCATCGGGGACACATTGTGTTGGATGACCTCAGTATTTAACTTTATCACGAAAAGAGAATTTCCCGCCGACCTGAAAAAGGAAAGTGCGACCAAATGACGAGCCTGCTCTTACGTCGTGGTCGAGCACAAACTCTACCGGCGGGGATTCTCCATCCCACTCCTGAAATGTGTCGAGGAGGCTAAAATCCCCGAGATATTGCGAGAAATCCACGAGGGAATTAACGACCAACACTTGGGCAGAAGATCTCTGGAATGAAAGGAGTTACGAGCAGGCTATTACTAGTCCACCATGCAACAGGACACGAAGGAGCACGTCAAAAAGTGTGACAAATGTCAAAGACACATGGACATGCACCTCGCACCCCCACACGAACTCAAAACACTATCATCCCCATGGTCATTCTCTTGGTGGGGAATGGACATCCTCGAATCATTCGTACAAGGATAATATCAAAATAAATTCTTGATCATGGTCATCGACTATTTCACGAAGTAGATAGAGGCTGAAGCCCTAGCCAAAATCACATCACACAATATCCTTCGTTTCTACAAACGAAACGTACTTGCCCGATTTAGGATACCATAAGCGCTCATCACTGACAACGAGACACAGTTCACCGATCAAAGTTTCCAAGACTTCGTCTCTAAGCTTGGAACCAAACAAAACTTCACCTCTATCGAACACCCTCAAACCAACGGGCAAGTCGAGGCCACGAATAGAGTCATCTTGCGAGGATTCAAGCGTAGGCTGGGCGAAGCTAAAAGGGGGTGGGTCAACTAGCTGCACAACATCCTATGATCCTATCCAATAACACCATACTCAACAACTAGTGAGACCCCATTTCGGCTAACTTATGGTACTAATGTCGTCATCCCCGTGCAAATCATGGAGCTATCCAAGAGAACTAAAGTCCCTCTAGACGAAGAACTAAATGACGAGGTCCTAAGGGAAGAGCTCGACCTGGTCGAGGAAATCCGATCAGGAGCAGATCTTCGTGAAGCCACCCTGTAATAGCAGATAGCCCTTCGTCATGACAGTAAAGTCATAAAACGCGAATTCCATATAGGCAACCTAGTCTTACAGAGAAATCAAAAAGATTCTCGTGAAAGAAAGCTGGCTGCAAACTGGGAAGGTCTATACCACGTCCACGAGGCTACGGGCACTGGAGCATATCACCTCGAACGCCTATGTGGAGAACCACTACCTCGACCATGGAACGCGACAAAGTTGAAACAATATTACAGCTACGTCCATGAGAAACGTCGGGGCCTAGCAGTCGACGTGCCTTCTCCGAAAAATGATGGAGCATACTCGACCACGGAGGCATATTGAGTTACGAGCATAGCATCCAACCAATAGCGAAAGGCGGGTTCGTCGCTCATTGGTCAGGCAGAACCTTAGCCCGACGGGGACACCTCAGTCGAGCTCCACTAGTGGGCAGTTCACACCACAAAATCAAGATCCCGACCGCGATCTTGAACTCGTGTCTACGGACTACTACTCTATTTCCTCGACACATTCCAACATGTGTCGACCCCAACTAAGGTCGAGCACAAATCTCCACTCATCGAAATGCCATATTTCACAAAATAAACAAGTCAAGCACAATAATGAGCAATAGTTAACATAAAAAGACTAAATAGGCATTCACAATGACCGACCATGAAGGCCGATGTTGTCCAAATAATTATAAATATATACGGGCACGCAAGCCCAAACGAAAGAAAAATGGGGGAAGCCCTTATCAAGTTTACAAAACAAAATATATGGGCACACATGCCACTAACCCAAGTTAAAACAAAAGTGGGAACGCAGACCAGAAAACTTCTCAAATCTTATCCTCTCCATCACTCTCCTCCATGGGACTGTCGTCGGAGGGATAAAAAATCTTCCCATCAAGCATCTGGTTAAACGGCCCCACACCTTCAACCATTAACTCAACCTCTGGGTTAAGGATCTTGAGCTGTTCCACGATTGTGTTGAAGCCATAACTAAGAGTATTCACAATGTCTTATTCGAGTATGTGACTCTGCATAATTAAATCTCTCCTAGTCATGAGGGCTTTATCTGTGTCAGTATCTTCATTGACAGGCACTACGATCCCCTCTAACTCTTTTACCCTGGCGGTCAGTCGCTCGTTCTCCTTAGTCACGACCTCTAGTTGAGGCTGCAACTCATTTAGATCTTTGAGGAGCTAGACTTACGCCTCATACTTTGTCTTGTGGTTCAGGATGTCACTCTTCAACTTTTCATTTATCCTCTACAGCTTCTGGATCTGGGCATAAGCTTTTTCAAGAGCGGCCTGGGAGCCTGTGGCCTCATTGCTCAGCGTCAAACCCATTTCATAAACCCTCATCACGGTGGCCACGTCGTCTGACAGGTTCTTCCGTCGATTTTCTTTATCCTCGGATGATATTTCTTCCTTATCCTCCTCACGAAGACCTAAAGAACTCTCCCCACTGAAAATACTGCGGTTGAGATAACAAGAAGACAACACGAAAACTACCCTGGCTCCCTTGTCACCTTTCACAGGCGCTACACGCTCGAGATCCTCCACGCGCTTCCTTTTTACCAGTTGTTTGGGAGGGGGAGCCTGAGTCCCTGAAGAGGAGGGTGAACCACTCGGAAGGGTAGAAGTTTTGGCCTGCTCCTGAAGTTGAGAAACTCGATTCTTAGGCCCCAAGGTGGATGCATTCTTGGGCCTTAACTTGAGTAAACGTTCAGAGAGAGACGCCATTCGATCTACAATAAAAAAAGAAACTGTCAATCACAAGACAAACATAGAAAACAAAATCATGGGCATATCCCCTACCTAAAAGTCTCATAGCCTCCTCGTCTAGAGAGCACTCGAGAAGCGCTTTTGTATTAATTAGTCTGTGAACGGGGAGATACTCCCTTTTATCATCAAAAAGGAAGTTGTTATCCACGTCTACACACTTCACCAGTGAGAAACTCTTGACATAAGCCACCAGATTGTCATAAGAAAGTTGATCCTGGGCGTCGAAGTCCTCAAGTTTCACCGCGTAATATTTGGACTTCTGCTCGAATTATTTCTACTACCACTCAAGAGAAAACCTACCCCTCATCCGGACTACTGTCCGACCCCCTTGATTTCTTTCGAACGATCATACAAAGAATCCACAACCGCATCTGTAAGAGGATTCACAACGAAGTACCTCTCTTTGAAGTGGCGAATAGATTCAAGATACGGTCGGAAAAATTTTTCGAGCTGTTTGAACGACACCCAGGTTTGTCGCCCTCCAATAGACTGCCGTTGTAAGTGAAATATGTGGAAGAAGAGGGGTAATATGGCACCAATTTAAAGGTATTGGCATACAATCTCGAACGCACGCATGAAAGCGAGCGCATTCAGATGAAGCTGGGAAGGTGCTAGTTATAACCATTGGAAAACCCCCACCTGGAAGTCGTTGAATGGAAAACGCATCCCCGCTTACTTAAAAGCAAACTCATACATAGAAAAATATTTTTCCGGGTATTTCGAGCATATCCTCCTGTTCCGGTGAGGGATTTGAAAAGCCTAATTGACAGGAGCACCCTCTGCTTGGGCCTTGGGGACATTGAACGCGTCAGAAGCGTCTTGTGAAAAACACGACTTTTTATTCCGAGGCTCGGGCGTGACCCAAGCCAAAGGGTCATTCGCGATAGTAGTATCATTCTCGTGAGTCTCGGGCACGACGTATTTCTCGACTTGGTGTGCCATCATACTTAAAAATAAGGGGAAAACAGGGAATCCCACAACATTCTCGCTCAAAACCTCATGCCCACTCTTGACGACGAGCTCATGCCCGGCATCACTATAAAAATTTGTATGCAGGCACATCGATGACGTTTCACACTCAGTGGCGGGCAAATATGCGATATCATAACAACGCCTTATAGATGAGCACATCAAAGACGCATACTCAGGGAAAATCATCGCATCCCATGATTATATATTTCTAATGGGCACTAAGCCGACAATATTAGAAACAAAGCCGACCAATGGAGTGCCCACTGAGCTGGTCGACCATACCGCACACATATTATCTGAATCCTCAACATGAGTCAACGAGCCATCCCCGACAGAGGTTGGAAATTTCCCCTCTCGGGCGATGCTTCCCCGACGTTGAACTGAACTCAAGTCATTACCCTTTCACCTAAGGTCAATAACTTGAGGGGCTCCTACTCTGGATTGGGTCGACACTTGTCCCACTATTGGGGAGGCCCAATCCAGCGTCTTTATCAAAGGCCCAAAAGCATACAACCCAAGCTGAGGACCGTTGGGCATTTCCCCACGTGTCCACTAGGAGAACGTATCTCACGTGTCCATATCATCATCATCATCATCCTTCCCTCCGATAATAACGGGTCCAACTTCTGCTTTCTTGGGGCAGTTGACCAGGGAGGGGGCCACGTGCTGGACCCCATACGCCCGTAAATCCTTACAGTCTTTGTTGTTGGGCCTCATCGTGGCCCATCACTGAAGACTTTGACCCAGCGCTGGGGGCTATAAATATTCTCTCATTTGATAGAGTCAGATATTCAATCACTCACTCATATTCTCATACTTGATTGGATTTGCTCTGAACCTTACATTGACATCAGAGTGTCTTGCAGGTACCCCCCATTTCACATTCAACTATCGCTCGACTTGAAGTTTGTAGACTTTGATAATCCCTTCTGATAAGGTACAATCACAAATTAATTATAAAAATTTCAAAAACTAACCACAATAAAATTTAGAAATTATTTCTTTATGATAAATATATTATTTTAACAATATTTAATCTATAATATTAAGTGTCATAACCACCAAAAATTTAAAGTAATCATTTATATCTCACTCTTTTACTAACAATACATTCATACTTTAAATTTGCTTATAAGATACATTATATGAAATGACAAATAAACCTACATAAAAATTTAAAATTATATATATATATATATATATATATATATATATATATATATATATATATATATATATATATATATATATATATATATATATATATATATATATATATATATATATATATATATATATATATATATATATATATATATATATATATATATATATATATATATATATATTAAATTTATTATGAACAAATTTCATATGTAGGTTTATTTTTAATTTGTTCAATATATAAATTTAAATTAAGATCAATATATCTTTGATGCTATCCACCACATCTTAATGTGTCAAAGAGCCAACCGTAAATTATGTTATGTATTGAACAAATCATAACTCAATTAAGATCAACATAATATAAATATATTTTCCCCATATTTATATTTTTTCCTTCCTCTAAATATAAATTAAGATCAATATATCTTTGATGCTATCCACCACATCTTAATGTGTCAAAAAGCCAACCCCAAGCTACAACCAATTGCTTCTATATTTCAACCTTAATCATCACATTACAAGAGTCTAACCCTAATTCTAGCCTCAACAACTTGAGTTGGTCCAAAGTACTTATTCATTGATACAAGAATTGGATTATTAAGCCCACCCACCACACTATAGACTTAATGTGTGAATGATCCAAAGGCAAGTTACAAAAAGGACCCCTTTAGGCAGTTGATTCTGCAAACCTTCCACTTTCATAATAATTGTACATCAATATTGGTGGTCAGATAAAAGTGCTGAGGCTAGCCTAGCAATTACAACGATACATTAACAAGAGAGAAGAAGCACATGGTCCAAGGGAAAAAGCTTATAACTGATTTTGAAACTTATATAAAATATATAAAGACTCTTTATTAACCTGCTCATGACTTTGGCTTTTCTCACTTACAGCTTTTTCTAATCAAATATCCAGTTGCACATCTTGCATGTGTGTGTGTGAGGAGAGAGTGTGCTAGTATATATAAATATGCTACTACTTTGTGACCTTTAACTAGGTTAGATAAAAATAGAGTGTTTCAAAAAGTTTATTTACACTATCATTCTAGGGGTTATCAACTATCTCCATTAAGTATAAAATAAAACACTAGTAATTACTCATATTTGTTCCTCCAAGCAGAAATGTAGAAATTAATCTTTTAAGCTAAATAGAGTCACATTTTATTTTCCAAAAAATAACATAAAACACATAATAAATCACCAATAAAATGATTTCAAATTTATTTTTTTGAGAAAATTTTATTTTCTTGATGTAAATTATTTTCCTTAAATAGATCTCAGTATTTTTAAGTGATTAATCTATATTAATGTAGTCACAACATTAACAATTAAAAAAAAAAAGATAGTACAATTAAAAAACCATAAATAATGTGAGAAAATGTGATATTTAAATAAATTTAAATAGATTATTTTCACAAATGTAAATAAAATATTATATATAAATTAAAAGATTAATAAAAAATACAATCACGAGCACAAAATATTACTAACAGAAAATAGAAATTTATATAGAATTAACTAAACTAGTCTTAATTATTTCTTCGATTTAGGTATATGATTATAATATAGTATTATTTTTTATAAGAAAAAATAATAGAATTACTATTTGAATTCTAGTGTTAACATCATTTTTTTCAATTGAGTTATGATTTACAGACGTATAATATAGAATATAATAGTATACGGTATATACTAATTAAGAGTTAGTAGTAAATAGTAGTGAGTATGTATATTTTTTTGTAACACAAGAGTGGTTGAATAATGTTTGAATGGTCTCTGCATAATAAGGAAAAGATGCTGTAATTTTCTTCTGTCTTAATTCTGGGTCCTCTGTTGCGCCCACTTCTGCCATGGCCCTGATTCTGATGCAAAGATAAGTGAAGGTGTGTTAATTCATCATCATCATCATAGATTTGTTTGTGTCTCTCTATAAGCCTTTGAAAGTGACGACTGAGTCTGTGACAACAGTGGCACTGAAAAACATGCATTTTATTGCTTTTTATTCACATTTATATCTTGCCAGAACCTAAAAGGAACAACCACACTATTTCTTTCTATTTCTATTTCTCTTTCTCTTTTTTTTTTTTGTCAGTACCCTCTCTTCTTTAATTAATGCTTATCATATACTCCAAACACATAATCCAAAATAACCTAAACTTTAAGGTAGAAAATTTTTCTGTGTTTTTCTCTGCACCCTTATTCATTGCATTTTCAAACCCATAAAAAACACCTACATTTATTATTTTTAACCATTATTTATCATCACTCACTATCAAATTATAACCAAAATTTATGAAAAATTAAAATTAAAATTATTTTTATTTTTTTAAATATTTATAATCACAATTTATGCTGCAATATTATAATTTTTTTTATAGTAATTTAGGTTTTATATATATATAAATAATGATTTCATATACATTTTTATAATATTAAAGATCATGATGCGACTGATATTTAAAATATATCTTAACTATAACTATGAATAAAAAATATAATTATGTAATATATAAATCATAAGTGAAACCCTTTTTATGATTATTGTATGCATTAATTTATAACAAATTTAATAAACAATGAAAACCTCACAAACTGTCTAAAGTTACATGAATTAATACACTCTTTTTTTCTCCACCCTTAATTTAATTAATCCCAACTTACATAACCAACATATATATTACTCTTACTTCACCAAGGTATACCAATTCACAAAGATATTAATTAGCCTTAAGGAAAAAAAAAGTGGAGATGGAAAAATATAAAGAAGACAATAGAAAAGATATATAATATAATGATGAAGATGATGATGATATATCTAACATCTAGTTAGTTTTTTTGCCTTTTCCATCATCATTTTCTACTTCACCACCTTCAGTTGTTATGGCAGAAGAAACATAGCTGAACACCAAAGAGTTATCTTCATGTTGAAACTGTTGTTTGCAAGCTTGACAAGTGATTTGAAGCATAGTTGAATTGATTTTCCTTATTGCATGTTGTTTCAATCCGTAAGCTTTGTCAAGTTCACTTTGTGCTTGTTGTCTGATTCTCTTTGCATTGTTGAATTCTTGTTCAGCCATTTCAATTTGTTTCTTTGCTTGTTTCCTTGCATCTTCAGCATAGGATTTTTCAGCCATGGCTATCCTTAGCTGTTCCTTTGTTTGTTCTTGAACCTTAAACAAAGCCATGTTGTTTGTTGATTGAACCTTTTCATTGCTATTGCTACTCTCTTTCGGCGATGAGTATGAGTTGTTTCTAAAATAGTTTGTTTCATTTCTCTCGTGATGACTCATCTCTGATGACCCTATTGCAAGATGCAACTGCGTTGACCTGTTAGCCTTCTGAATAGCCTCTGTAGCACTGATACTTCTGATCGAAGGCGTGTCTGGTGCCAGACTCATACTGGCGTTGTTGGCGTTGTTTGTGGTGGAGAGTTGAAGTTCCAAGTTTGGATGGAGAACAAGTTTATTGTTCTTGGACAAAGTTATTTGAGAAGAAGGCGTAATAGTAGTAATTGGAGTAATAATAGGGTTCATGAATATCGGTTTTTCTTTTATCGAATTTTGCATTACTTGAAGCCTTGTTTGCCATGGACAATTGTTGAAATTTGTTTCACTTGATGGACTTGGACTTGAAGCAGTTCTTGATAAACATGCAGTTGGTGTTTGTAATGGTTGAGATTCTGAATTATGGATCCTTCCCATGTTACAAGCATCTTGATGCTCAATAAAACTCTCAACCCTACAAAAAAAAATATATATAAACATAGAAACATCAATAAGAAACCCTATTTGTATCTGCCAGATACTATCATCAGTCAACTCATATTTTCTCTAAACAAAATATACTCAAACTCGAATATAAAATTAATTACCGTGCATTATTGTTATTATCGTTCTCATTAACAACAATAATTGTTTGCAAATATATAAGAATAATAGAAGAATAATAGACACATGGATGAAGAAGAAGATGAGGAAAAGAAAGATTTGTTAGTATTAGAAAATTAGTAGTACTAAAGAAGCTAGTATGTATATTGAGACTTAAAAGAAAAACATAAAAAGGGTTTTCATTAGATATAAAGTGATAGATAAAAATGTACAAAGGAAGAAAGGTAGAAAGGAAGAGAGACAATAGAAAAAGTGGATATAAAAGGTGTTTGGAAAAGGTATCTAACCACTGGATTTTTGAAATGGTGGGGGTGAGAAGAAGAGGTTCTAGTTTCCACTAAAATATAAAAGGACAAAACAAAGTCTAAGAACTCTCATGAGAGATTCAATAAGGTATAGTGATTTTTGAAGAAAACATTATTAAAATGCAAATTAAATATATATAAAAAGATGAAAATTGTTATTGGTGTAGAAGAATGAAAATGGAAGAATGAGTTTTGAAGAAAACACAAAACGGTTATAAAAACCAACGGACAACGGAGCATTGGGAAGTGTGTTCTTCAACTGTCAATGAACAGTGTCATCTTGTTAAAAAAAATAAAAGAGATTTTTTTTATTAAGGTTCCATCAATCAAATATATATCTGAAAACTTTTTTTTTTTTTAATTATCTTCCATTTTTCTTACTTTATATTTTCTTCCAAAAAACATATCTCCTTTTTTTTAAAGTCAAATCTAAGTAAAACAATTTACTTGCCAAGTTTTCCACAATTTAATTATAATCATTAGACAATGTGCAAAGTTATCAACAAAAAATATTAAGAAAATTATTTGTTTCCTTTCCAATAAAGTACAAAGCAAAATTCTCAAAAAAAATCCATTTATAGCTAGATCTATTTTCTCAAAACAATTTTATGAATCAAGAATCAATTATAGAAAAGAAATGTCAATAATACATATATTTTTTAAAAAATAATTAAAATAATTAATTCATCTGCTCACGAGGTTTAGGATAATTCAGAAAACTCGAACGAACAATTATATATTTAAATATATAAAATTATAAATAAAGGAAAAAATTGAATTTTATATCTGTTTTTGAGTTTTTGGATAGTCCAGATGAATCGAAAGATAAAAACAAAGATATGATTCGAAAGAGAGATTATGAATTAATGAATTATCGACCGAATTACCTTGAGAATACACGACCGCAATCACAAGAATGACCTCTAGTACCACAAGTTTTGAGATGAGCTTTATAATCAGATTGCACTGCATAACCTTTGGAACATCTTTCACAAACCCATTGTTTATGATTACTATGTTTTCTTCTAAAGTGTTTCTTAATTCCCACAAGATCACCTAGAGCATGGCAAGGATCATGGTGCAAACAAGTTGGTTCAGGACAAACGAAAACTCTTTTTCTAACAACTGGTGTTTCTCTCTTGAGTAACTTCCATGGTACTTTATGCCTTCTTCTATGCATCTGCAAATTTTGGTCCCTTTGGAATCCTTGGTTGCAGATCTCACATACATATCGATCTGATTCCAATAATGTTTTCGGTGAGAGAGACACCACTTCTGCATCTGGATCTATTCCAACCAATACAAATTTATAATTTTTATTAGCATAAGCATTAGCATGAGAATCAAATCAAATAATTAACTATAAAAAATTATACTTACTTAATTACATAAATAATATTCAAATTCATACATATAATATATATAAATTCCTTCATCCATATAATTTTTATTTTAATAAAAAATATTAATTAAAAAAACATATGATAAAAGATTTTTTATTTCTGGACCAGAGTTTCCGTAATAGAATACTCAGCACTCTGGTACGAAAATTCTAGTCCAGTTTTTTCCGAGTTTTGAAATAAGAAGGATATTTCAACTCAATACAACGAGAAATATAATTTTGGAGGAGATGAAATCGAACCTGGTGTTCCGGCGGGTCTTCTTTTTCTTTTATTATTGGAAGAAGTACCATTTTCATTGCAAGAAAAAGGCTCCGAAGATGGAAGTGAAGAAGGAGATAAGCTGTTAGCTAGCATGACAATTAAACTGACTAAAGCAAAGAAATTTGGATATTTTATTGTATATGATATAGAATAGCCTATAAGTATACAGTAGCTATATTTTGAGGCTATAATGAAAGAAGAGATGAATGAAAGAGAGAAGAAAAGAAAGAGAAGGAGAAGAAGAAGAAAGAAAAACAAAAGCTCTTTCTTTCTATGTTCCTTTCGGTATCCTCTCAGCTTTCTTTTAACTTGCTTTTAAACTTTCAGCTTTATTATTTAATATTTTTGAAAAATCAACTTTTACATTTAATAGTTTTTATTTATTTATTATTTATTTTTTTTCTCTCTCTCGGGGTTGATAATGTATATGTATGATTCGAACATTGATATTGAGAAGTGATTGTCTGTAATAGCCCTGAGTGAAGAAGTTTGAAAAAGAGAGTGACCCAATGAGAAAGCTCGAAACTTGATCCCACACAAATGGGCTCCATGGAGAAATTAAAAAGGAAATATCCCCACAAGGAAACAAAAAACTTTCATTATTTCTTTACACTGTAAATTTTTGCTTTGCATGCATAAATACTGGCCAAGCCCCCCAATACACACGTAAGCTTCCTATTCTCTCTCTTCAATATCACTTACATTATTATAGATTTGAGGTTCAAACCAATTCATCTAAACTAAAAATTAAAATCATAAATTAATTTTATTAATTTAAATTGCAAAAATTAAATATTCTTATCATTATATATTTGTGTGTGTAAATATATATAATTACTTTTTTATTTTTTTCTTAATATGATATATTACACTAGTTTTTTTCCAATAGATTTATAAACTAATTTTTTTTTTTTACTTTTTCATAAATTTAAAAAATATTTGATCATTTTATTCAGTAATATTAATTTTTAATACACTATATATTCTATATTGTATTTTGTATAAAATTTATTATTTTACAATATTATATAGTATTAAGGAAAGTATTATAATTATGATTTATTAATTTTTATTATTAATTTATTGGTCAATATATACTCAAATAAATAAAATAAATTTAGAATAAGATATCCAAAATTGAATCTAATTATAATTGACCCAAAATTTTAGATAATTTTTTATATGTGTAAAATTCATCCAAAAATGATTTTCTCGAGGCACTTTGAAATGTTTAGTTGTTTTCAAGTTTTTTAAATAGAATTTGAAATTTTATTTTAAACATGAAATTTTTATTTTATTTTAAACATGAAATTTTTATTTTATTTTAAATTTATTAATTTATAAATATCAATAATTTATTTGCATTAATATATGATAACAAATAACAAATTAAAATCATCAACTTACATTTGTTTAACTCAAATAACAAATATTTATTTACTATTTTAACATTAAATTTACTTCTAATTCTAAACTATTTTGAAAAATCAATTTTTTCACCACCAAATCAAATACACTATTTACAATTTTGTGTTTCTGGCATATAAAAAAGTTGAAAAAAATCTATTGCATTTTTATATTGGGTAAAATATTTTTTCACTTTTACACACCTTCAATATTTTGTTTTTTAGTTGTCTTAAGTTCCTCTGATGCACGGATTATACAATTGTTAGGTTAATAATATGTTAACTAACATATGTCCATGTGGCAATACCACATAATTTTTTTTATAGTAAATGAATGAACACATTAATTATTGATTAAAATGTTTTATTTAATTTATTAATTTAATGATGTGTTGTTCATGTCATTAAAAAAGTTGCATGTGACAATGTCATGTGGATTTTGGTTAATTAACAATACATTAATCTAAAAGTAGAGATAATTTGTATAGATGGAGATTTTCTGAAGACTAAAAAATGAGTTATTTTATGATGATCATGAAAAAAAAAACATTAAATTTTATTTTAAAAAATTAACTTTTTTATATATTTTTTAATAGTGTAATGTACTGTAAATTTTAGTAGATTGAAAGTAACATGAATGACTATAATTTATTGATAAAGTGATTTCTTAACAGTGCCAACTCATTCTCAATGAAATAATGACTATTTAATATTTGCATAGATGTGTTTTTAATAGACCATAATACCCATACTTGTGACTGTGCAGGAGCTTCATAAATTTCACTTGAAGCAGCTTTTTTATAAAGGTGATAATGAGGATGTAAAGTCACCTTCAAGGGCAATGTAGTCAATGGGGGTAATAATTTTCTTCTGCTCAAAGATGCTTTACTTTTTGGTAAACTGGTAACATCATGTTAACAGTTGAAGGTTAAAATTGGTAAAATTGTCTCTACTAGTTGAAGTTCTTATTCGCACTGTTTAAACTTTGATTTTACCTTGAGTTCAATAGGAATATTAGGCAAGAAAAAGGTGGGAAAAACACATGGTATGACATGATCGATGTCTCTTAACTTTATTAATTTGCAATATATTATGGTAAAGTAAAACATTAATAATATACAGTCATAATATCGTGCATGCATGGAGTGTTAGATCCAAGGAAATGAAAACAAATAAATAGTCTAAAACAATTATTTTTTTTGACAAATAAAAAATAAATAAATTATTATAACGACTGAAAATCCACTAAAATATGTGAAAAATTTCTATCAATCTTGATAAACAAAATTGTTCTCAATATACAATAATAATGAAAGAAAGAAATAGGATTTAACAAAATTGTAGAAGAAGATGATGATTTTCTGCAGAGTTTCTTTCTGTTTAGAAACTGTGAACAAATCTTATTCACTTTGCAACTACAAAAATTCAATGAATACTTGTTGTTTACAATATAGGAGTTACTCCCTATTTATAATGAGCTTGCTTGTTCCTTAAGGCAAAACCCACAAATACAAAAAATCCAAAATAACTATTTAGACTTAAATCGAAATAATGTGTGAAGCTTACTGCTTCGATACGACACACACACACACACACACACACACACACACACACACGCACACACACACACACACACACACACACACACACACACACGCACACACGCGCACGCACACACACACACACACACGCACACACACACACACACGCACACACACACACACACGCACACACACACACGCACACACGCGCACGCACACACACACACACACGCACACGCACACGCACGCACGCACGCACGCACGCACGCACGCACGCACGCACGCACGCACGCACGCACGCACGCACGCACACACACACACACACACACACACACACACACACACACACACACATACACACACACACACACACATTGGGCTAAGTTCGATATACCCTTGTTATGTCGAGCAAAATGTTGCTTCAACACAAGGAATTACAAACTCAACACACCACCTAATTCATTATGTCTAAGTTATTTACATTCATCATAGCTCTTAGTCTTCTAAACACGTTGATTTGCACACGTTTCGTCAAGATACATGCAATCTGATTCTCTTTTTGCAGTGTTCTAAGTTCAGCTACCCTTTAGCTACATGCGCTCGAAAATAATGGAACCTCATTTCGATGTGCTTGCTTCGACCATATGCTATCGAATTCTTTGCCAAATTGATAGCTGACATGCTATCGATCTTCATGGTAATTACTCCATGATCCTTCCTTGTAATCTCTTCGACCAAGTTCACCATCCATGTTGCTTGACATGCACAGAGGGAAGCAATTATGTACTCTGCTTCACATGACAACAATGTTATAACCAGGTGTGGATTTTCTATCCTCAACATCACTACACAAACTTGAGTCAGTGTATCCCACTAACTTGCAATCTCTTCCTTTATTGACTACAAGAAATAAAATGCCATAGTCGGGAGTTACTTTGAGATACCTTAGTATCTTCTTCATCGCTTCTAGATGTGATACATTTGGCTTCTGCATGAATCTACTTACCATACCTACATTATATGCTAAGTCAGGCCTTGTGTGACAAAGGTATCTTAGTGACCTAATAATTCTTATGTATTGGGTTGGGTCGACATCATCTTCATCTTAATATTTCGACAATCGCAGTCTTAATTCAGTAGGTGTCAAAGTCGAATTGCATTCTTCCATGTCAAATCTCTTGAGAATTTCACTAGCATATCTTCTTTGATGCATCATCAAACCTCTACTACTTTTGTAGAATTTGATGCTAAGGAAATATGAAATGTTTCCTAGATCAGACATTTCAAATTCCTTGCTCAGATCATCTTTGAAGTCTTCGATCTCTTTCTTACAGCTACCTGTTATCAACAAGTCATTGACATATAGACATATTATAAGAAATTCAATATTGCTTCTTCTATATACTCCATGCTCAATTATGCACTTCACAAATTCATTATTCCTTAGTAAATTATCAATCTTCTTATTCCAAGCTCTTGGAGCTTGTTTAAGTCCATACAGTGCTTTATGCATCTTGTACACCTTTCTCTCTTCATCTTGTTTCCTAAACTCAACTGGTTGTGCAACATAAACTTATTCGTCTTAGGGGCCATTTAGGAATCCATATTTCACATCCATTTGTGATATGTGCCAACTGTTCATTTTTACTAGACCAACAACCAACCTAATTGTTTCGATTCTAGTAACACGTGCAAAAACTTCATCAAAGTCGATTCCTTCTTTATGAAGAAATCCTTTTTCCACAAGTCTTGCCTTGTGTCGAGTTACTTCCCCTATGGGATTCAACTTCACCCTGTATACCCACTTGGCATTGATTTCCTTATTTCCTTAAGGTAACTCGACAAGTTACCAAGTGTTATTGACTTCGATGGACTTCAATTCCTCATTCATAACTTTTACCCACTTCGAATCCTTCAATGCCTCAACAACTTTGACTGGTTTGACATATGTATATAAAGCATATTGTACCATCTCACCTTCATTATCGACCATATCATATAATGTAATCACACATTCGTGCAACCTTAAAGTCATGCGTCTTGTTCTTTGTGGTATGTTGGGCTTGATTCACCTATGACTTCTTCCTGTCGAGCTTCTTCTCTTTCGACTTCAAGGGATGGTTCTTCACAAAATATTCTTACTGAATCCTTGTTTACATTTTCAGTCCAATCTCATTCCTTAAACTCATCTATGGTCACGTTCTTATTGATCACTACTTTCTTATTCATTGGGTCGAACAACTTGTATCCACCAGTGAAATGATATCCTATTAGGATCATTTGACTCGACTTGTCATCAAGTTTTATTCTCAATTGATCTGGCACATGTCTTTGTGTTATAGATCCAAATACTTTCAAATGACTCAAGCTAGGCTTGACACCAAACCAACATTCTTCGGACCTGATTTCTTCTAGCTCCTTCGTCAGGCATCTATTCATGATGTATGTTGTATTCGACACCGCTTATCCCCAAAAATCTTTAGGTAAAAGCTTTCCTTTCAATATACTTATCATCATATTCATAATGGTTTGATTCTTCCTTTCTGTAGTTCCATTATTTCGTGGAGTGTAGGGTGGTACCACCTCATGGTGCAATCCATTATTTCTCACATAACATGTCGAAGTCTGTCGATACATATTCTCCACCACCATCACTCCTCAAAATTTTGAGCTTTCAACCACTTTGTCTTTCAACCAATTTGTTACTTCACTTTTCTTCTTGATCAGGTAAGTCCATATTTTTCAACTGAAATCATCTATTTAAGTGACAAAGTATATACTACCTCCAATCAAATCCACCTGGATAGGAACACATACATCAGAGTATATGATTTCAAGAATAGCCTTCGACTTGCTTCCTGCATCCTTGTTGAATTTATTCTTGTGCTACTTTTCCTGCACACAATCCTCACACACCTCGTTTGGAATTTCGATTTCTGGAAACCCTAAAACAATATTTCTTCTTTTCAAATCTCTGATGTCTTTGAAGTTGAGATGCCCTAGTCGATAGTGTCATATCAATTCATATCTTCTAGCTACAGTCGTAAGGCACTTGTGCTCCACCACATTAAGTTTATTCTTGAAGTTTCTATTCTGAGACATAGGAGCCTTCAAGATTAACCTTCTTTTTGTGTCAACGACTCTCATCATCTTGTATTTGATCGACACTTTGTAATTATTTTTTACCAACTGCCATATACTAAGAAAGTTGTTCTTCATGCCTGGTATGTACAACACATTAGAAATTACTAGCCTTTTTCCATGTTTCCTCATAATCAGAACATCACCAATACCTTCAGTTGCTAGAGTATTATCATTTGAAAATTTCACCATGTTCTTCATTGAAGGCTTTATGTTGAGAAACTAATATTTCTTTCCAAACATGTGTATTAGCATCCTAAGTCCATGTACCATTGTCCCTTGAATCTCTCCTCGTCTCTTGTTGTGACCATCAATATCATCTCTTTTTCTTCATGTTTTTCAAACTTTGCATCCCTTTCTTGATTCTTTTGTTTTCCTGGACAATCACTCGAATAATGACCATACTTTTGATAATTCAAACACTGAATGTGACTTTTCTCAGGTTTTGACCACCACCTCTTCCTCTACCTTCAACACCATCTCTTCGGTTGCTTTGGTATGCAGTTCTTCTTTGATTCGACACAATTCCTTCCTGTTGGTTTACTCTACCAGTCGAATTATTGTAGTTTCCTCTACCTCTCTTGTCGAACCACTTTCCTTTTCCTTTCTTTTCTCTTGCTGATTGTGCCAGCAAAGCCACATCACTCTTTGACTTGTCTACAACTCTTTCATTCATTCTTTTCTCATGAGATTCAAGCATCCCTTGAAGATATTCTTTTGTCAATGTTGATAAATTCTTCGACTCTTATATGGCTACCACTATGTGGTAAAACTTAGGAGCCAATGAGTACAAGATATTTGCAACAACTGATCTTGTTGTCAACACTTCTCCATATACCTTAATTTGATTCACCAGTTTCATAACCCTAGTGAAGAAATCAGTTATGATTTAACTTTCTTCCATGAAGCAATTCATATGTTCTTTTCTGAGTTTGAAACCTCACCTCTTTCACCTTTTATGCACCTCCAAAGGACTTTTCAAGAATCTCCGTGGCTCCTTTTGCAGATTCTACATCGTTCACCTTTTCAAAATGGTATGGAATTATACAATGATGAATTTTAAATAGAGCTTTATAATTCTTCTTCTTCAATTCTTTGTGTGATGCCTCTTCTGTTTCTAATGCCTCTTATGTTTCTGATGCATCTTCTTCAAGCGATTTTAATCCTTATTTCACAAGATCCCAAATATCTTGAAAACAAAACACAACCTTCATCTGCTTGCACCAATTCTCACTGTTATCAACTTTCAAGAATAGCAAGACTTCCTAGAAAATGCTTATTCGGATGATTCATTGCCTTCATGATTTTATTGCCTTAATCGCTCAACAAGATCTCTAGATACCAGATGTTGGAAATCCACCAAAATCTATGGAGAATTTCTATCAATCTTGATGGATAAGATTGTTATAAATACACAATAATAATGAAAGAAATAATTAGGGTTTGACAAAATTGGAGAAGAAAAGGATGATTTTCTACAGAATTTCTCTTTGCCTATAAATAGTGGAAAAATCTTATTCGGTATACAACTGCAAAAATTATGTGATTACTTGTTGTTTATAATATGGGGGCTACTCCATAATTATAATGAGCTTGCTTTCTCCCTAAGTCAAAGCCAAAAAATACAAAAATTCCAAAATAACTATTTATACCTAAATCAAAATATTGTGTAAAACTAACTGCTTCGACACACATACACTAAGATAAGTTAGACATACCCTAGTTCTATCGAGTAACATGGTGCTTTGGCACACGAAATTACAAACTCAACAATAACTATATACACGGAATGATAATAATACTTACCACTAATGAAAATAACAAATATATTAAAATTAAAAAATCAATTATCAATTAAACATAATATTTTTTACTTCTTCTTTTGAAAAGTAGTATGTTTGGAATCATGTGGTTGTAGATATTATCACTAAGAAATATAAGATGATAAAGCTCATGGACAAGAAGGAAATGCTTAGTGTTGTAACTATCATAGTTCAAATTTTCCCGCTTTAGTGCTATCGTCAAATTTATTTTCGAACTTGAGTTTTACAGAGTATAAAATTCCTTTGATTTAATTACATTAACATTCTGAGGTTTTTTAATAAAAATTCGCTTTCAAGTCTGTTTGAAAATATAATAAGTATTTGTATTTTTAAATAGCAAATAATTGTTCGCTGTCATATACTTTCAATTGACTTTTTACTTCAAATAAGTAGCATAACACAATTGGTAAGGGAGAAAGACTTACAAGCAGAAGGTCACGGGTTTGAATCTAACTTGGTGCACTTTGGATATTTTTTGTTACTAACTATTTTTTAATTATTTTCAAAATCACAAAAATCATATTTTTTTTATTTAAATATTATTTTCAGATTTTTAATTAATGCATTTTTAAAAAATAATTATTTATTTGATTTGATACAATTTTTATCAAAATTGAGTGCAAAAATTATAATAATTACCAAAAATATTAATAATTGTTTCGTATTGGTAAGGTGTATCAATTTGTGTCGTAACTCACTTTTGATTAGTCAGCTTGATGACCAAGATAAAATCATAAACTTTGGGCTTTTCGGTAGTAGATTCTCCTGGTTGATCACGACAGTTGATTATCTGGAAGACCTCGGCAGAAGGTTATTCAAATTGAATCTCGACAGTAAATTCTCCTGGTTGATCATGACAGTTGATTATCCGGAAGACCTCGACAGAAGGTTATTCAAATTAAATCTTGGCAGTAGATTCTCCTAGTTGATCACGACAATTGATTATCTGGAAGACCTCAACAGAAGGTTATTCAAATTGAATCTCGGCAGTAGATTCTCCTGGTTGATCATGGCAGTTGATTATCCAGAAGATCTCGACAGAAGATTATTCAAATCGAATCTCGGCAGTAGATTCTCCTGGTTGATCACGAGAGTTGATCATCCGGAAGATCTCGACAGAAGATTATTCAAATTGAATCTCAGCAGTAGATTCTCCTAGTTGATCACGGCAGTTGATTATCCAGAAGACCTCGGCAGAAGGTTATTCAAATTGAGTTTAGACAATAGATTCTCCTGGTTAATCACGATAGTTGATTATCTGGAAGACCTCGGCAGAAGGTAATTCAAATTGAATCTTGGAAATAGACTCTCTTGGTTGATCATGGTAGTTGATTATCCGGAAGACCTTGATAGAAGGTTATTCAAATTGAATTTCGGCAGTAGATTCTCCTGGTTGATCACGGCAGTTGATTATCTGGAAGACGTGGGCAGAAGGTTATTCAAATTGAATCTCGGCAATAGATTCTCCTGGTTGATCATGATAGTTGATTATCCGGAAGACCTCGGCAGAAGGATTTTCAAATTGAATCTCAACAGTAGATTCTCTTGGTTAATCACTACAGTTGATTATCCGGAGGACCTCGGCAAAAGGTAATTCAAATTTAATCTCGGTAGTATATTCCCCTGGTTGATCACGACAGTTGATTATCCGGAAGACCTCAGCAGAAGGTAGCTTACAAACGATTCTTGGCAGTAGATTCCCCTGGTTGATCACGGGCGTTGATTATCCAGAAGACCTTGACAATAGGTAATTCTCAATTGAATCTCAGCAATAGATTCCTTAGAAATATCGGCAGTAGATTTCTCGTCAAGAGCCTCACGTTATGCATATACATCATGAATTGCATCTTTCAAATTTCGAATTTTTCTTGGGGTTCATCATTAGAAAGCTTATCCATGCAACAATGTAGTTGTTGATCTTTTTCAATTATTTATCTCCCAAGTGGCGATAGATCTGCATAATCCATTGCATCGGTCTCCAGGCAGCTAACTCTTAGGGGTATGCTATATCAGCGTAACCCTATCTAACCAACCATTAGTCAAATTTTGGGGTCTTCTATTATTTAATAAATCTCCGGTTCGAATGAAAAAGGACCTACGCATTCTCGTGCCATTCAATCGAAGAGCTAATAAATAGGGGCAGTTGTCATATCCCAAATTTACACGCCTTAGTGCTACCGTCAAATTTACTTTCGAACTTGGGTTTTACAGAGTATAAAATTCCTTTGATTTAATTACATTAATATTCTGAGGTTTTTTAATAAAAATTCGCTTCCAAGTCTGTTTGAAAATATAATAATTATTTGTATATTTAAATAGAAAATAATTGTTCGCTGTCTTATACTTTTAATTGACTTTTTATTTCAAATAAGTAGCATAGCACAATTTGTAAGGGAGAAAGACTTGCAAGCTGAATGTCACGGGTTCGAATCTCACTTGGTGCACTTTGGATATTTTTGTTGTTTATTGTTACTAACTTTATTTTTATTTTCAATTATTTCTAACCACAAAAATCATATTTTTTATTATTAAATTACTATTTTCGTATTTATTTATTTATCTATCATATTTTTAAAATATTATTTTTTATTAAAATCATTATTTTATTTAAAAAATAGGCAAAATACCTTATAAATTAATCTTTTCAAATCAATCTCAATATTTGGAATAATCATAAACAGAATTTTTTTTATTAATAACCAAGTATTAAAAAAATATTTCGCAAATAACCGGGTTTCGGAAAAAATTACGCAAATAACCATGTTTGAGATGGCTCCACAAAGGAGGAGCCATCTCATTTGGCGCATGCACCTAGGGTTTTGCCCTAGGCGCCATCTCACTTGGCGCCTCCCTTGGCTTTTAGCCAAGTGAGATGGCGCATGCTCCTTAAAAAGGAGAGGAGGCGCCATCTCACTTGGCGCCTAGGGCAAAACTAGGGTTTTTTGCTGTTTTATAAATAATTCGTCCGTTTCTTTGAAATTTCTCACACTTTCTCGCACTGTATTTTTATTTTGTACTCCCTTATTTACGTAATGACGTCGCCTATGATTTTTAGCAGAGATGGTTACGTTATATTCTCCGCCACGAAACCTGCGATGAAAATGAAATTCTGGCACATTCACTCCATGGAGCGTCTGAAGCGGGAGTTGATGCGGTGGCTAGATGGAGACATCGCCGAGGGGGAAAAAATTCGAAGGATCCAGCGAAAACGAACAAAAACCTCGCATGCGACAGGAAGACCTAATGTGTGGTTGGAGGAAGTCAAAACAGACAGTGATGTAATGCTGATGATGCATGGGTCAGATGAAATTGTGTTAACAGTTGTAATTTCCTAGATTGAATATCGTTAATCATTGTTGTACACGAAAACCCTAATGTAATTTCCTATATTGAATTTCTTAAATTGTGTGAACAGTTTTATTAACGGAAAACCCATAATGTTTACAACACAAATATTGAAAAGATTTATTGTATTACAAAATTTATGTGGTCGAGCCAGACGCCCGATTCGGACAGTTTTTGCGATTGTGTCCGACCTGACGGCATAAACCACACTTTCTTTCCAACCTGTCAAGATCGTCCATTTCTGTTGTTATGCGCCTGCTTTTGGGACGACCCTTCTTGTTCCTTCGCATTTGGTCATTGTGCCAAACTATATCACCGTTGTATTCAGGCCAATAGTCCGGTTTTGCCACCAAAGGAAAGTTGTTGTTGTAAACAGTGAGCAACATTTCAGATTTATAAACGTTTGAGAGCAGTTGAAGCGCGTCTTGATGGGTATGCGCACAAGCGGCAATGACATGAGAGCAAGGCATACGAAAAGCTTGAAACCTGCCACAATCGCACCATTGAGAAGGTAAAATGACCCTGTTTTAGGTATGAAGGTGGGAATGTTTTGGGTTTATTGATTATATGAAGGTATGAATGCTGGAATGTTTGAAGGTTAGATGACTGATTCGAAGGTTGGAAAATTTTACAGTTTATGTGAATGAATGTTATGTTCAACCTAAGGCAAAATATTTCAATTAAGTAAGTGATGCAACCCCCCAAGGCTGCCAATAATATTACATGCATGGGCTTATGCAGCCACCTAGCCTGCCACCCATCAACTCCAATGGCCTTGCATGCAACAGAGAAAGGAATCCCAAAGGCTGTCACGTAGCCTGAGCCAATGCTGTAAAACGTGACACCTCTTATTCGCCAAATGGGGTTGCGACACCATTCATTTTTGTACTATTTCGCCAAGTGAGATGGCGCCTCCCTTACTGTCCAATCGTGATACATGCATGGGCTTATGCTGCCACCTAGCCTGGCCCTATTCTACACACATAAATGTTTTGTGTAAGCCTGCCACCCATCAACTCCAATGGCCTTGCATGCAACAGAGAAAGGAATCTCAAAGGCTGTCACGTAGCCTGAGCCAATGCTGTAAAACGTGACACCTCTTATTCGCCAAATGGGGTGGCGACACCATTCATTTTTGTACTATTTCGCCAAGTGAGATGGCGCCTCCCTTACTGTCCAATCGTGATACATGCATGGGCTTATGCTGCCACCTAGCCGTGCCCTATTCTACACACATAAATGTTTTGTGTAAGCCTGCCACCCATCAACTCCAATGGCCTTGCATGCAACAGAGAAAGGAATCCCAAAGGTTGTCACGTAGCCTGAGCCAATGCTGTAAAACGTGACACCTCTTATTCGCCAAATGGGGTGGCGACACCATTCATTTTTGTACTATTTCGCCAAGTGAGATGGCGCCTCCCTTACTGTCCAATCGTGATACATGCATGGGCTGCCACCTAGCCTGCAAGAGTGACACCTTACATTATTTGTAAATGCATGCATGCATATGTGTAACTCCCTAAGCATGCAAATGTGACACCTCGCAGGCATGCAACCACTACATCAAAATTATTTGCCTATAAATACATACCTTATGAAACATCTCTCACACCCACACAACTCTCACTCTCTGCTACGAAAATATTTCTTAAGTCTATCATACTCTCTATTTCTTCCTAAGTCTTTCATTCTCTCAAGCGTTCTGAAGAATGGCCCTTCTAACAATGGGAGATACTCACAGAGGCACAAGGGAAAACATTGCTGCATTTGTAAGTCTCTTCTTTGGTTATACATTTTTCATACTTTAAAAAACGTGTTGTTTATCTTAATTAATCTTACTCTTGTTTAATTATGATCTCAGGATACACAAAGATTCAGAATCCGTTCACACAAATACCTGGCTCCCGACCCTTTTATCGTCCCTTATCTGGAATATGCAGGTTTTGGACACGTGATAAAGATCTCCAACTGCACCATTGACTCCAAATTCATTCTTGCAATGTTGGAGAGGTGGAGACCGGAGACCCATACATTTCACCTACCAATAGGTGAATGTACCATCACTCTCGAAGATGTTTACATGCTACTGGGCCTCCCTATTGACGGTAAAGCGGTGAACGGGTCGGTTCAACAACCCAACTCACAGTGTGAAGAACTGTTGGGTAGGGACATGGTAGAAGGTGGTGGAGCAAGAGGGCAGGGAATACTACTCACTGACCTGAAACAGCATTATGCAAGTATGGAATTAAATGAAAATTCCTCAGAGAATGACCGAGTAGTAAAAGCCCGAACGTATATTATGATACTTTTTGGTACTTTTTTATTTCCCGAAAGTACGGGAAATAGTGTAAATTTCATGTACTTACATTTACTAACAAATTTTGATAAAACTAGAAAATTTAGTTGGGGTTCTGCAGTATTAGCCCACCTGTACAGTTCCTTGTGCAAAAACGCAGTCAAGGAAAAATGTACATTTTATGGGTGCGCATTTTTACTACAAGCCTGGGGTTGGTGGAGGATGGAGTCCTTAAACCCCATCAACAACAACACTTTTGGTTTCCCTTACGCAACAAAGTAAGTCATTAAGTTATATCATTTATAACTATTCTTCTCTTTCCAAAATATATGCTAAAAATAACATGTTTCTCATTTCCTATAGGTACTGCGTGAGGGGTATGGATTACGGCAAGAATCCCAGATTCAATGTCGCACTCTACCGGAATCTGTTGGATCACTTAGGCCCAGATGACGTAAGTCGTAGCTTTTAACTTTTGTTCATTTTAATTATTTATACATTACTTTTGCGCTTACCTGATTTAAATTTTATCGCAGTTCGTCTGGAGACCATATTTGGGTTTAGACCATTCTCCAAATCCAGAGGATGCAGCAACTTGGACTGCAAAGACTGCACTCATTCGGTTCAACATTGTGGAGATGCACCACAGCGACCGTGTGAAGATGCAGTTCGGAATGATCCAAGAGATACCAAGTGATCCAACAGATTTTTCCCCCTGGCATCTAAAAAGGGTCGACGCCCAGTGGAATCTTACCAACTGGAAAGACTTTGCTCCAGAATGGTGTAAAATGTGGCAAAGGCGTCACCGCTACATCTTGCAATCCCCTATTTTCCTTACTCAAGGTAACATGCGACACACCGATCAATATATGTCGTGGTACAGGTCGGTTAGTAACCCAGATATGCACGTGTCTCATCCGAGGTACTTGGTTGACCCACGCACACAATGGGCACAACCCTCGATTCCCCACCAACAAACCCAAAATCCATCAACCTCAAACCAACCCCCAAGAAGAAACAGACCAACAAACACACAACCACATTCCCCACCACAACACAACTACAACCAAATGCCGTACTACCAACCACAATCACCGCCAAACTACCAATACCCAGATATGCCTCAAACCCAACCACAATACCAACCCCAATACCAGCAAACCCACATACCCCATACACAATTTCAGTCTTCCACATATCCCAATATGGGGCCCTCAACATCCAGTCTTAGCCCTGATATGGGAATGTCAGAAGATTATGACCAACCCGACCAAACCTACCATCAACCACCATATCACCAAACAACCCATCATCCACAGTACCAAACACCCCAAGATCCATTTCCTTTCTACCCCCCATACTCAGACGACCAATGCTACCGACCAACCATGGAACCCCACCCACCGCCAACACGACCAAACTTCGAGGGTATGGGTAACCGACTGTACCAGAGCGGATCTTCGAGATATGGAGATCTTACTGATTTTATGGATTCGGATCGCATTGACTTCGCTGGGCCATCGACCTTGCCGCAGCAGGAAACGAGACGGCACCCAGCAAGAGAAAGGCGAGGACGGGGATGAGGAACTGGGGGTCATTACCGGGTTCCTGGGGATCATTGATGTATCTTTTTTTTTTCCAGTATTTTTTGTATCTATTTTTTTACTGTTATTTAAATGTAAAACAGTTGAATGTAATTATTTTTTTTCAAATAAAAAATCAATTTTGTTTATCTCTGTCTAATACGCAACGCGCAGGAAAGAAATTTTTTTTTTTTTTTGGACCTAATTTTGTACATAGGCGCCATCTCACTTGGCTTAGGGCTTGCCATTTGCCCTTAGGCGCCAAGTGAGATGGCGCCTCCCTTATAAAAAGAGGAGCATGCGCCAAATGAGATGGCTCCTCCTTTGTGGAGCCATCTCAAACATGGTTATTTGCGTAATTTTTTCCGAAACCCGGTTATTCGCAAAAGTAATGTATAAATAATTAAAATGAACAAAAGTTAAAAGCTACGACTTACGTCATCTGGGCCTAAGTGATCCAACAGATTCCGGTAGAGTGCGACATTGAATCTGGGATTCTTGCCGTAATCCATACCCCTCACGCAGTACCTATAGGAAATGAGAAACATGTTATTTTTAGCATATATTTTGGAAAGAGAAGAATAGTTATAAATGCTATAACTTAATGACTTACTTTGTTGCGTAAGGGAAACCAAAAGTGTTGTTGTTGATGGGGTTTAAGGACTCCATCCTCCACCAACCCCAGGCTTGTAGTAAAAATGCGCACCCATAAAATGTACATTTTTCCTTGACTGCGTTTTTGCACAAGGAACTGTACAGGTGGGCTAATACTGCAGAACCCCAACTAAATTTTCTAGTTTTATCAAAATTTGTTAGTAAATGTAAGTACATGAAATTTACACTATTTCCCGTACTTTCGGGAAATAAAAAAGTACCAAAAAGTATCATAATATACGTTCGGGCTTTTACTACTCGGTCATTCTCTGAGGAAATTTCATTTAATTCCATACTTGCATAATGCCGTTTCAGGTCAGTGAGTAGTATTCCCTGCCCTCTTGCTCCACCACCTTCTACCATGTCCCTACCCAACAGTTCTTCACACTGTGAGTTGGGTTGTTGAACCGACCCGTTCACCGCTTTACCGTCAATAGGGAGGCCCAGTAGCATGTAAACATCTTCGAGAGTGATGGTACATTCACCTATTGGTAGGTGAAATGTATGGGTCTCCGGTCTCCACCTCTCCAACATTGCAAGAATGAATTTGGAGTCAATGATGCAGTTGGAGATCTTTATCACGTGTCCAAAACCTGCATATTCCAGATAAGGGACGATAAAAGGGTCGGGAGCCAGGTATTTGTGCGAACGGATTCTGAATCTTTGTGTATCCTGAGATCATAATTAAACAAGAGTAAGATTAATTAAGATGAACAACATGTTTTTTAAAGTATGAAAAATGTATAACCAAAGAAGAGACTTACAAATGCAGCAATGTTTTCCCTTGTGCCTCTGTGAGTATCTCCCATTGTTAGAAGGGCCATTCTTCAGAACGCTTGAGAGAATGAAAGACTTAGGAAGAAATAGAGAGTATGATAGACTTAAGAAATATTTTCGTAGCAGAGAGTGAGAGTTGTGTGGGTGTGAGAGATGTTTCATAAGGTATGTATTTATAGGCAAATAATTTTGATGTAGTGGTTGCATGCCTGCGAGGTGTCACATTTGCATGCTTAGGGAGTTACACATATGCATGCATGCATTTACAAATAATGTAAGGTGTCACTCTTGCAGGCTAGGTGGCAGCCCATGCATGTATCACGATTGGACAGTAAGGGAGGCGCCATCTCACTTGGCGAAATAGTACAAAAATGAATGGTGTCGCCACCCCATTTGGCGAATAAGAGGTGTCACGTTTTACAGCATTGGCTCAGGCTACGTGACAGCCTTTGGGATTCCTTTCTCTGTTGCATGCAAGGCCATTGGAGTTGATGGGTGGCAGGCTTACACAAAACATTTATGTGTGTAGAATAGGGCCAGGCTAGGTGGCAGCATAAGCCCATGCATGTATCACGATTGGACAGTAAGGGAGGCGCCATCTCACTTGGCGAAATAGTACAAAAATGAATGGTGTCGCCACCCCATTTGGTGAATAAGAGGTGTCACGTTTTACAGCATTGGCTCAGGCTACGTGACAACCTTTGAGATTCCTTTCTCTGTTGCATGCAAGGCCATTGGAGTTGATGGGTGGCAGGCTTACACAAAACATTTATGTGTGTAGAATAGGGCCAGGCTAGGTGGCAGCATAAGCCCATGCATGTATCACGATTGGACAGTAAGGGAGGCGCCATCTCACTTGGCGAAATAGTACAAAAATGAATGGTGTCGCCACCCCATTTGGCGAATAAGAGGTGTTACGTTTTACAGCATTGGCTCAGGCTACGTGACAGCCTTTGGGATTCCTTTCTCTGTTGCATGCAAGGCCATTGGAGTTGATGGGTGGCAGGCTAGGTGGCTGCATAAGCCCATGCATGTAATATTATTGGCAGCCTTGGGGGGTTGCATCACTTACTTAATTGAAATATTTTGCCTTAGGTTGAACATAACATTCATTCACATAAACTGTAAAACTTTCCAACCTTCGAATCAGTCATCTAACCTTCAAACATTCCAGCATTCATACCTTCATATAATCAATAAACCCAAAACATTCCCACCTTCATACCTAAAACAGGGTCATTTTACCTTCTCAATGGTGCGATTGTGGCAGGTTTCAAGCTTTTCGTATGCCTTGCTCTCATGTCGTTGCCGCTTGTGCGCATACCCATCAAGACGCGCTTCAACTGCTCTCAAACGTTTATAAATCTGAAACGTTGCTCACTGTTTACAACAACAACTTTCCTTTGGTGGCAAAACCGGACTATTGGCCTGAATACAACGGTGATATAGTTTGGCACAATGACCAAATGCGAAGGAACAAGAAGGGTCGTCCCAAAAGCAGGCGCATAACCACAGAAATGGACGATCTTGACAGGTTGGAAAGAAAGTGTGGTTTATGCCGTCAGGTCGGACACAATCGCAAAAACTGTCCGAATCGGGCGTCTGGCTCGACCACATAAATTTTGTAATACAATAAATCTTTTCAATATTTATGTTGTAAACATTATGGGTTTTCCGTTAATAAAACTGTTCACACAATTTAAGAAATTCAATATAGGAAATTACATTAGGGTTTTCGCGTACAACAATGATTAACGATATTCAATCTAGGAAATTACAACTGTTAACACAATTTCATCTGACCCATGCATCATCAGCATTACATCACTGTCTGTTTTGACTTCCTCCAACCACACATTAGGTCTTCCTGTCGCATGCGAGGTTTTTGTTCGTTTTCGCTGGATCCTTCGAATTTTTTCCCCCTCGGCGATGTCTCCATCTAGCCACCGCATCAACTCCCGCTTCAGACGCTCCATGGAGTGAATGTGCCAGAATTTCATTTTCATCGCAGGTTTCGTGGCGGAGAATATAACGTAACCATCTCTGCTAAAAATCATAGGCGACGTCATTACGTAAATAAGGGAGTACAAAATAAAAATACAGTGCGAGAAAGTGTGAGAAATTTCAAAGAAACGGACGAATTATTTATAAAACAGCAAAAAACCCTAGTTTTGCCCTAGGCGCCAAGTGAGATGGCGCCTCCTCTCCTTTTTAAGGAGCATGCGCCATCTCACTTGGCTAAAAGCCAAGGGAGGCGCCAAGTGAGATGGCGCCTAGGGCAAAACCCTAGGTGCATGCGCCAAATGAGATGGCTCCTCCTTTGTGGAGCCATCTCAAACATGGTTATTTGCGTAATTTTTTCCGAAACCCGGTTATTTGCGAAATATTTTTTTAATACTTGGTTATTAATAAAAAAAATTCTCATAAACAAGGCTAGATTCATAATCTTGTTCACCAAATTATGGACCAAATACTCAATCAATTTCTAATCTTCAAAATCATGCCAAAAATAGATCAATCTCAATTGGTGCACTTTGGATATTTTTTGTTACTAACTATTATTTAATTATTTTCAAAATCACAAAAATTATATATATTTTTTATTATTTAAATATTATTTTAGGATTTTTAATTAATGTATTTTTAAAAAATAATTATTTATTTGATTTGATGCATTTTTTAAATCAAAATTGAGTGCAAAAATGATAATAGTTACCAAAAATATTATTAATTGTTTCTTATTGGTCAAGGTGTGTCAATTTATGTCGTAACTCACTTCTGATTGGTCAACTTGATGACCAGAATAAAATCATAAACTTTGGGTTTTTCTTGGTTGTGGACTATTTCCTTTTTGGAGTGTCTTTAACCTAATTTTAAATCTATAAATAGACCACTCTTTCACACTATTTTTAATCCACAATTTCATAATCATCCATAATTTACTAGAGTTCTCCTAAAATTGTTGTTCTTCACATCGAAGAACAACAACAAAGAAACCCTGAAGTCTCCATCAACAAAATTTTAGTGATCAACAATTTCACCAACAATTAACAAATCAATAATTCACTTGAGTTCTCCTAAAGTTGTTGTTTTTCACATCGAAGAACAACAATGATGTATCTCCTAAAAGACCTCCATCAATCCAAGAAACTCTTGTACCAAAAAAGGAGGAAGGATTGACCGAGAAGAAGGAAAGGAAGCAACTTAAATCAGTCACAATATTTCAGTTGGTAACTTTGTCTTCTTTGATGTAAATTCAATTTTTAATTCGTTTGAATATTCGAGTTATATTTTTTTCTTTTAGAATTTCGTCCACAATGCTTTTATGTGATTAATAGTGTTTCCATATATAGTTTGAATATTTTGTTGTTGGTAATTTTTATGGTTAATCTAGTGAGTCTAAGTATTGTAATTTATATGAATTGGTTTTTTCTCAATATTTAATTGTTACTATAATCACTAGGAAACTAAAATTTTAATATGATAAATTAGTTTTACTATCTTTATTATTACTAAATTAGGGCGGATAAAAATGCTAAATAAGAACCATACAAAACTAGGAAGATGCAAGTCTTCTTACAATGAAAAACAAAAACATTAATAATCCCCTTTGTGTTTATTTTAATTTTTGTAGTGTTTATTATTTTTATTATTCTAAATTGTTTTATGATTTATTTTTTATTATTTGTACAAATTTGTTTTTTATCAGGCGTATTGTTGAGTATTTTTTAAATATAATTATGTTATAAACCTTTTATAAATAACAAACTTAATTTTTCCTTTATTAAAAATAACTAAATAATTTTTATCATTAATCAAATTATTATTTTAAAATCTATTGCAAGTTTTATTTTCTAAATTATAATGTGGATCTAATTTTATATCTTTCCTTGTAAATTGTAGTAACAAAAATCCTTTTTTAGTTAACCAATATTTATTTTTCTATAATCAATATTTATTTTATAAACTCTAAATTTAAAATCTGTTAATTTACTAATTACTTAACAAATTGGGATAAATAGGTTTTTACTAATTAAAACTATTTTTTATTAACTTTAAAATATGTTTACTAACTGTAATGATATTTTTTCACTTATATATTCATTCAATTATTCACTTCTACTTCAATTTTCCATTCATAAATCAAACATTAAATTTGAATCAAAATCTCAAATTACAATCAAATATCAAAATTCATGTAATTCATCAAATATTCCACCCGCAAGCAACACGTGGACAATATCTGGCCACGTGATGAGGAAGGTTATATCGGAATTCCTCCGCATCCTTCACATCGAGCAACAAGTGGACAATATCTGGCCTCGTGAGGAGGAGACTATATCAGACTCCCCCCGCTCAATGTCTTATCACACTCTTTAATCAAATCAAAACATCAAAACAGCTAACCAACAATAAACCATTTTTCCACTAACATAACAAAAACTACAAGATATTTTTGAAAAATGGTTAAGGAGAATTAATTTCAAGTTTAACTGCGAACTACGTCTACAATCACTCAATTTACAACCCAACCAAAGTTCAAGGATAATTCGAAAGCAATTCTATGCAACCCTATATAAAACACCAACCAACTACGAACTACGAACTATGAATTGAAACTCTGATTCCTCATAAGTGGATACATAGACATACGACTAAAATTGTGGCGAGTTCCCCTAATTAAAAACAAACCCTATTCCTAAAATACGCGCTTCTAAACCCTAGTATCCTTGTGAACAAGGTAGATGAAGGGTGCCTAACACCATCCCTTCATCTAAAACCGAGTCAGAAATCTAGAATTTCTATCTGCGAAATCAGGGTTTCCTATTAGATTCCCTTCCTTAGGATTAAAACTAGTAGTGGCGGCTCTGTATATAAAACCAGTTGCAGTAGTAATCGATTTTAAAATGAGAGTCGCCATCCTTCATTTTTATATTTAGGAAGGAGATATAAAGGATAACACTAATTTGGTAAGAGATTCTAAGTTGTTGGACTCGTTCTTAGACGA
The DNA here is from genome assembly GCA_948472305.1 of Vicia faba. Taxonomy (NCBI): domain Eukaryota; kingdom Viridiplantae; phylum Streptophyta; class Magnoliopsida; order Fabales; family Fabaceae; genus Vicia; species Vicia faba. Next base: position 1,231,584,577 of record OX451735.1, read on the forward strand.
GGGAAAAGTGTTAGGCACCCCTCATCTACCTTGTTCACAAGGACACTAGGGTTTAGAATTGCAATTTTTTAGGAAATTGGGTTTTAATTTTTATTAGGGGAACTCGCCACGATTTTAGTCGTATGTATACGTATCCTCTTATGAGGAATCAAAGTCTCAATTTGTAGTTTACAGCTGGTTGGTGTTTTTTTATGGATTACGAAGATATTTCGAATTCTCCTTGAACCAAGTCTGAGTTTGTAAATCGCAGAGTTGTTAGACGAAGTTCGTAGTTAATGAGAAATATCTCCATAACCTTTTTTAAAATAATATCTCGAGTTAATTATGTTAGTGAAAATTTTTAGTAATTTAATTGGTTAGACGCTTTCAAATATATCATATAAGGAAATTATTTTTAATGCATGATAAAAATAATTTTAATACAATTTAAAATTAATTAATAATGAGTTAGTGAGAAAAAATAATTTTAAATTTAATAATAACAAAAAAAAAATTAAGTATTAAAAATATTAATTATAATATAAAATAAATAAATAAAATAAAATATATAAAAAAATTAATTTAAACGCAGGGGGTGTATTTAATTTGGGTTAAGTAATTCAGGGGGTGTAGAAAGCAGGGTCTTAAATTCAAATATTGGATTCAGGCCCAAACATAGGAGGGAGGTGTTCAATTGAACAAAGAAGTAAAATTGGGGGTACGTTCAGCAAGGGCCCAAGTTTAGATATTGAACTGGGCCCAAAAGCACAAGGGGGTAAAAATTGCTGTTAGCGAAGTAAAACAAATCCTGATAGGGGTGCTGGTAGTAAAAGCCTTGGCCTTGTGTCCGTTCCTAGGCGCAATACGATATTTTGGGTGCGTTTGGGTCTGGTATGTGCGCGTATCCGAAGCTATGATGGGGACGCGTTTGGGAGACGCTTGATTGTGATCAGATGGTTATGAAGGAAAGGCGTACGATACAGGCGTGGGGGTGCAAGCTCTGGATTACGAGAGAGTTATATATGACAACTAATAGGGCCTGAAGCCCATTTTTCTCTTCTCCTCTCTCTCTACGCCATTCTTCAAACCAAACAAATTTTTAGAGAGAGAATCTTGCTTCTCTTTAGGCGATCGGAAATCGCCCGCCGGTCGGAAATCGCTTCCACTGACGGTCACCACCATAAGCCACCACAAAACACCCTTTAAGTCCACTTTTGGTTGATATTCAACGAGAAACTTCAAACATTCATACCCCACCACCGTGCCAAAACCCATAAGCTTAGAACCCTAACAAATTCATCCTTAAACCCTTAGGACCCTAAGTGTTTTAAACCTAATCCTAGGATTCTTGCATGAAATCTAACAATCCCCTAACCCAGAAACATATGATTTTATGAACCGTAACCCTAGAATTGAAGAACCCTAACCCTAAGGATGAACCCTAACCCTAGAAATCCTAGAAAAAACCCTAAATTTCAAATTCCACAAAATTACAACACCAAAATAGAGATTACACAAACATCATAACAACAAATATGAGTCATAAAGCTAAGTGGTTCTCGACTTACCTCTCTTAAAGTGGCCCTGGTCGTATAATCCCTTTATAATTTTTCCTTTCTCATATTCTAATTCCTTCTTTTTTCTATTGCAGGTGTGAAGTGCGGCGACAATGGAGTAGATGACGGAGGAGCGACTTGAAGCACATATCTAGGGTTTCAGAAATTGAAACCCAGATCTCATGGAGGTGGTTGACTCGTGGATGGACTTCTCTGCTTACAATTTCTTCTCCTCCAATTTCTTCCTCCCATTTCTGTAAAGATTTTAGGCTATTTATATGTTTAGGAATTAGATGAATTTAGGAAATATTTCTTCTACTTATCGTTACAAAAATTTTGATTAGGGTTAATTGTTTTGATTGATGGTTTTTAGGAGATTTTAGATTTGTCGTAAATTACTGAGATTTGATTAGATCTGATTTTGTATAGTAATTTTAGGATATGTAGATTTTAATGTATTTATATGTCTTTGTATTTGTAAATTCAATTAACCCTTTGGGAAGTATTTGATTCGATTTTTTTTTATGAAATATTTGATTTATTTTTTCTTTGATTTGCACAATACTCGTTTTGGGCCTGGGGGTTGCTTAGCAAAGTGTAATTGATGAAGAACAACAACACTGTTGACTGAGGGGATTAGGGTTTCAAAAATTCCTAATTGGTTTTTGTTGACTTGGTCAACAATTAAAAAATATGTTTTTCTTAATAAATAAATAGTAATTTAAACAAATGTTGACCTTAGCCAACAAAAACCTATCACGATGGGCTAAAAACCTATAACGGGCCATTCAAAAAACAACCTTGGGCCCTTATATAAAAACCTATTTTAATCAAAATGCACCCCTCTTGTTATTATAAATGGGCCTCTAGAAAAAAAATCTAACCCATCAACGAAAAGAAAAACCCTATGCTTATTCTAAACAGGCCTCAAAGAAATCTTAATGGGCTAAATATTTTAAAACGCACCCCCTTGCTATCTCACTTAGACCTTAATGGGCCATCATATTTTGATGGTCCATTAGCAAGACATCTTTTTGTATACCGATACACCCACTTTCCTCTTAAACACGAGCCTTAGAAGATATAATGGGCCTTTTGATCAAAGGAAAATACACCCTTCCTATGAATTTAAACCCCCATTACAATAAGACCCAAAATAAGCAAATTGAAACAATGGAATTTAAAATTTAGGAATATACCGACAACATTGAAATATAAATAAAATGATCACTGAAGTTGACGGGGAAAATTTAGGGTATGACAGCTGCCCCTATTTAATTAGTCTTTGATTGAATAGTGCGAGAATATACAGGTCTAACACGTTTGAATCAGAGATTTATCAAATAATGGAAGACCCCGACATTTGTCCGAGAGATTATAAGGATACATTATACAACGTTCCCAAGAGTATGGAAAATAGGCATAGACGATGATGTATCATCTTACAAGAGTTTGAACAGAATGTATGATTGAACAATAAGATTGACCTAGATATGACGATGTGGATAACTCGCAAATATATAGAAAAGAGATCATGGACTTTGGATATTTACCGTAACCTAGGAGGTAAATAGCACAAGTTTTAAAGTTGACTTACTAATGCTTTGAGACTAACATAGTAATCTTAACGTGTATTTTGTTCATCATAACCTATGAGATGAATGAAACAAAGTTTGATAACACATTGCTGCATGGAGACTGACACAATGAGTTATATCACATATTTCTTCATGTTTACTACAACCTAGGGAGTAAATAATACAAGGATGAAATTGTGCCCTTACCACGACCTAGAGGATAAATCACATAGGGATAGGCTTATGTATTCATCGCGACCTAAAGGATGAATAGTATTACCCTGAAAATCTGCATACCTATCACAACCTAAGGGATAGATATTTGAAAAGGTTTTTTGCGTTTATCACGACCTAGAGGATAAACGACACGAAGATAGACTTATGTATTCATTACAACCTAGAGAATGAATAACATAAACTGGATAACTCGCACATCTACCACGTCCTAGAGGATATATGATTGAAAAGTTTGTCTTTATCACGTCCTATAGGATAAACGACACGAGAGTAGTCTTACGTATTTATTACGACCTCGAGGATAAATGACGTAATCCTGAAAATTCGCATACCTACCACGACCCAAAGCGTAGATAATTGAAGAGTGTTTTCGATAATCGAATCTTAGATAACTAGACCCAAGATAAGATCAAAGTTCACTGATTGTGTCTCTTCTCAACCAAGGTGTTTGTTTGTTTTGTGGATTAAAAAATTCGATGATGAGCCTCAAGAAAGTTTGTAGTTTTAACCAAATATATGTTCAGACAATGCCGTGCATAGTGCCCTAAGCTAATATGGAACCCAAAATGTATATGCACCGAGTATTTGTCTGTATATGCCCTAAATATATAGGCACCGAGTATTTGTATATGCTCAAATGTTTATATATGCACCAAATGCTTTTTGTGAAATTTTTTATGTTCTCTCCTTTTAAACCATTGGTTTTGTGTCACTAACTCCCCTAACATTGTATGTTGCGTTGTTGTGGTGTTTTCGAGTCGATTTGAATATGATGAGCAAAGGTCAACAAGAATTTGATATCTGTATCGCAGACGCAGGCATGGACGTAGTTACATATGTGAGTGTAGACGTGGACGTAGGCGTGGACGTAGTTGCGGACGTGGGCATAGACGTAGACGTAGGCGTGGATCTTCTTTTGATGTTTTTCTAACCAAAATTCTTTTTGATGTTATATCAAATGATTTTATTTGTTAAATCCCCCAAAATGATTTCAATGCAGTATTTACAAGAAATAATCGTAGTATTTTGCAAACCAAGTCAAAAAGGGAAAACACATTTGAAAGTTTGAGAAAGTAATTGTTTATTGATAAATATGCCCTTGAATAGGCTAAAGTACAAGATATAATTCCTTAAACGAGATAATTATAGAAAGATTTAAAACTGAAATGGCAATGAGAATTAAAATTGCTACTGATCTTTCTCCAATGTCCTTTTGATATCTCCAATCTCCTTTTCTTATGAGTCGAATGATTTAAATCAATCCTTCTCCTTCATGGTCGTAGTCGTGGTTCTTAGATCACAATCTTTTGTTCTTTATTTTTGAGCAAGATCCCTAACTTTTGCGTGGATCTCCCTTTCGTGTTTTCAATCCACCGGGATAAAATGTTTTTTGTATGTCCCTAATTTTTTCCTGGATCTCCCTTTAGGGTTTTCAATCAACCAGGACGCTCCTTTTTGTCTAAGTCGCCCGTTTAGGGTTCAAACTTAGCGATCTTTTTATACATAGTATTTTTTGACTGTGTCTGAATTTGCTAGATGTAGCAGTTCTTCCACATCCATTATTGTGAGGATAAGACCACCATCCAAGAATGTTGTTTTTACCACGTATGGACCTTCATAGTTAGGTGTCCATTTACCACGTGAATCAAGGTGAGGTAGTAGAAATTTCTTGAGCACCAAATCTCCTTCTTTGAACGCTCGAGGACGAATCTTCTTGTCAAATGCTTTCTTCATCCGCTTTTGGTACAACTGACCATGGCACAAAGCTGTCATGCGTTTTTCTTCCATGAAGTTAAGTTGATCAAGCTGCGTTCGAATCCATTTTTCTTCCTCAAGTTTGGTTTCCACTAGAAATCGTAGCGACGTGATATTTACTTCAATAGCGAGTACTTCCTGCATACCATATACTAGAGAGAAAATATTTGCACCTGTTGATGTACATATGGAAGTACGATAGCCTTGTAGAGCCCAAAGGAGCATCTCATGCCAACCTTTATATGTCTTTACCATTTTCTGAATGATTTTCTTGATGGTCTTATTGGCAGCTTCAACGGCCCCATTCATCTTGGGTCGATAAGGTGAGGAATTATGATGCTCGATCTTGAAATCATGGCATAACTCCTTCATCATTTTGTTGTTTAAATTGGACCTGTTTTCTGTAATTATTTTTTAGGGAACCTCATATCTGCATATAAGATTTTGTTTGATGAACCGGGTAACCACTTGTCTTGTTACATTTGCGTAGGACGCAACTTCCACCCATTTAGTGAAGTAATCGATGGCAACTAGTATGAATTGGTGTCCGTTAGAGGCTTTCGGCTCGATCATTCCTATCATATACATTCCCCACATTGAAAATGGCCAAGGAGAACTTAGGACATTCAAAGGAGTCAGTGGCACATGCATTTTGTCGGCATAGATCTAGAATTTGTGACATGTATTTGTATAATGGTAGTAATCAACTTCCATCGTTAATCAAATGTGTGAATAGCAAGACTCGCCACTGACTTTTCTTTTATACAATATTTAGGAAAGGGTGAAAAGAACAGGAAAGACCTTGATAGATTTTGAGTTCCGAGGGTAAGTTATGAAAAAGGAAGGTGTTAGCACCCTTTCCATCCGTAGTAATCTAAGGGCTCTTAATTTCTTAGCTCACTTTTGAAAATATTGCTTTGTGTGTGTGATTTAAAAATATTTTGAAAAGCTAATGTAAGGCTAACTTTGTAATGATTCTTGTATCAGTCCTCAAGAATGTGCACAAAGTGTTTTAGAAAATATTTCATTTGAAAATGTGATTTGTAAAAAAATGTCTTTTAGAAAATATTGTGAGCAAGCGATTACGAGTTCCTTACCTGTAGCGGTAGAAATTTTAAAACTAAGCCATTAGATTGACTTGACTTATACATATCAAAATAAAAATCTCCAATGCGCATTATTGTTTCCAAAGGAATGGAAAAAGAGCGAATAACCCAAAAGAGGAGGGAAAGATTCTAGGTAAGGGGGTTGGTTATGCAAAGGGAAGGTATTAGCACCCTAAACATGCACGGTACTCCGCATAAACCTCTTTGTAAATCTGTATATTTTGGCTATAAGATGTTGTATGTAAAATAGATTGTGGGGATAAAAAAAGAGAAGTATATTTTTTGTGATTTTTGCACCCTCTGCGGTTGCGAATCTTTAGTGCCTACGTAACACCTTTCGTGCAATAAGGGATCGGGGTACACGTAGTTCATCTTTGAAAATTTTAAAACACAAGTTTATTGGTTAATTTTAAGAGACAAGACTTCATCGTCATTGTTCGAGTGGAAAACATACTTACTACCCACAATCATGAGAAAGGAGAATTTGCATCATCTCAAAGTGGAGGATATGGTTTGGATTTTGAAATCAACAAAGCCTCACTCAACACCCAAGTGGAAAATATCTCACTTCACTACATATTATAGAAGTATAGTTGTTTGCATCACTATAAGGATTTGACAAGAGTCTAATCTTTTTTGAGAAAATTTTAAAGTAAACAGCCATGGTCGAAAAATGGTTTGAATGAGATTGATTGACTTTTAGTCTTCTCACAAAAATGTCAAAGTATTGTTAAGTTGATCGAAATTTGATTAAGAAATACTTTTTGAAAATGCATGGACATATGTCCAAGTTTATCATGAAAGTGGTTCAAGTTTTAAAACAAGAAGAGTTTTTAAAAGGAGGGAGAAGATTTTTGAAATTAAAGAAAATGGGAGGAGATGAAGAGACTATCCTAAAGCATAAGGTAAAAGCTAAGGAGAAGAACCATCTAACCAAACAAGAATCCAACATTTGACATGATGAGTCAATGTAGAATCCCATCCTTTGGATTTTAAACCAAGCAAACAATTAATAAACCTCTTAAGAATACCAAACTTCAATTGCATTTAGTCCTCACAAAAATTGGGCAGAGTAACAGTTGTATACAGATGAAATCCAGATTACTGACAATATATGTAATCACAATAACCTGCACACAAAACAACCCAATGTCTTGGGGTAAACCCCAAGAACTCCAGACAAAATATCAATTAAGGTCACAAGATCTCCAACATAGGTCAAGGTTTCTATTCCTAAGTCCAAGAAGCCCATCACTCCATAATGCCAAGGATAGTAACCAAGTAGTCCAAGTAACATTACAGTTTTTTAGGGTTTAAGTTGATTATTAGGTATCTTCAAAAAGAAATTAAAAGCTCAAGTGAGCAAAATAAAATGACATGAATATAAAGGCTCAAGTGAGCAAATATGAAAAAGAGCATGAAATATAAATGCTGAAGTAAATTGTGCATAAAATAAAAGCATAAAAATAAAAGCACAAAATAAAGTCAATTGTTAAGAATTAGAGGTTAGTTGGATGGCCATCTTGAAACTTGCATTTGGAACTCATTAGAGGATTGGTAGAACCAAAGCCTCTCAACAACGAGTTGCATTTGCTTTTTGTCAAGTATATCATCCATTTTTGAGGACTTCAAAGTAACTTAATGATCAATGATATTTAAGTGATCCACTTTGACAAAAATTGATGAAGTTCCATTAGAGAATTGGTAGAACCAAAGCCTCCAAACAATGGATCTCAAGGTTATTGGATCATAGGGTGCAAATTAATATACTTGGGCTTGCAAACATAAGTTTGAGCCACGAATGATCATTTTCTCAAATCAGAACAAAATTTAGCGCTATGTTAAGCAATCGTAAGTGGACTTATATAGAAGTCGCGCCTATTTTGAGCCCGGTCAATAACAATCTATGCACCATTTATTTTGAGACATGATATAGGAATCATGCTCCAATAACACCTAGTGCAATAAGAATGGGATGAGATGAAGATGGAAGGGAAAATGAATAAACCACATTTGAATCAAAATTTAATCAAACTATTATTAAAATCATTCATCCATTTTTATGGAGTTAGACTTAACACCATGGATCCAATGATGTTAACAAAACTCATGATCAAAAATTCAATCCAAGATCAGCCAGAAAATATACAAAAAATAAAATAAAATTATATTTAACATATAAAAATAAAGGTTTTAAAAATGATTAAAAATGAAAATAAGAGAGAAAAATGTTAATTATGTTTAAATTAATCAAGAAAAATAAGTAAGACCATAGAAAAATAAGAAATGAGCTCAAATATTTTTATAAATTTTTTGGTAATTTTTTAAAGTCAGAAACTATTTTTAAAATCAAAATAAATAGGTAAAATAAACAAAAATGGTGAATGTAGTGGTAGAAATGTTTAAGACTAAGCCATTGGATTGACTAGACTTTATAAAAATCAAAATAAAAATCGCCACCACGGTTTATTGTTTCCAAAGGAATGGGAAAAGAGCGAATAACCCAAAAAGAGGGGGAAAGATTCAAGGTAAGGGGGTTGGTTATGTAAAGGGAAAGTATTAGCACCCTAAACATCTGTGGTACTCCGCAGGAGCCACTTTGTAAAATCTGTGTATTTTGGCTATAAAAACTGTTGTATATAAAAAGTGGATGGTGGAGGTGAGGAAAGAAGCGTATTTATTTTATAATTTTTGCATCCGCCGCGGTTGCGAACCTTTAGTGCCTACGTACCACCTTTCGTGCAATAGAGGATCAGTGTACACGTAGTTCCTCTTTTAAAAATTTGAAACACAAATGTGTTGGTTAATTTTATGAGATAAACATCATCGTCATTGTCCGTGTGGAAAACATACCTACTACCCACAACCATGAGAAAGGAGAATTTGCATCATCTCAAAGTGGAGGATATAACTTGGATTTTAAAATCAACAATGTCTCACTCAACACCCAAGTGGAAAATATCTCTCTTCACTACATATTGTAGAAGTATAGTTGTTTGCATCACTACAAAGATTGACAAGAGTCTAATCTTTTGAGAATATTTTAAAGATAAAAATCCAAAATGGAAAGATGGTTTGAAATGAGATTGATTGACTTTTAGTCTTCTCACAAAAAATGTCAAGGTATCATTAAGTTGATTGGGGTTTATTTATGAAAATGTTTTGAAAATACATGGACATAAGTCCAAGTTTATTATAAAAGTGGTTCAAGTTCAAAAACAAGAAGAGTTTTTTTTTTCAAAAAAAAAAGGGAGGAAAAAGATTTTTGAAATTGAAGAAGATGAGAGGAGAAGAAGGGACTATCCTAAAGCATAAAATAAAAGCTAGGGATAAGAATCATCTAACCAACAAGAAGCCAATACTTGACATTATGAGCCAAGATAGAATTCCCATTCCTTGGATTGAAACCAAGCAAACAAAAATACTAGACCTCTTGAGAGAACCAAACTTCAAGTGTATTAAGTCTTCACAAAAATTGGGAAGAGTAACGGCTGTATACGGGTGAATTCCAGATTACAAACAGAGGGTGTAATCACAAAAACCTGCACACAAAAACAAACAAGCAACCAAATGCCTTGAGGTGAACCTCAAGAACTCCAGAAAAAATAATCAGATAAGGTCATAAAGTCTCCAAGATAGGCCAAGGTTTCTATTTCCAAGTCCAAGAAAAGTCCCATGCTCTATAATGCCAAGGATAGTAACCAAATAATCCAAGTACCATTAAATATTTTTTAGGGTTTATGTTGATTATTAAGTATCTTAAGAAAGGAAAAGAAAAGCTCAAGTGAGCAAAGTAAAAATGGCAAGAAATTAAATGCTCAAATGAGCAAAGATGAAAATGGCATGAAATGTAAATGCTAAAAGTAAATGGTACATAAAGCATAAAAAAGAATGAAAGCATAAGGTAAAACAAGTCAATAATTAGTGGTTAGTTGGATGGCCATCTTGAAGCTTGCATTTGGAGCTCATTAGAGGATTGGTAGAACCAAAGCCTCCACACAACAAGTTGCATTTGCTTTTTGTCAAGTATATCATCCATTTGGAATTCTCATAAGTACCATTTAATGATCAACAATGTTTAAGTGATCTACGTTGACCAAATGTGTTGTAGATCCATTAGAGGATTGGTAGAACCAAAGCCTCCATATAATGAATCTCAAGGTTATTGGATCAAAGAGATCAAATTAACATACTTGGTCTTGCAATCATAAGTTTGGGCCACAAATGATCATTTATTTGAATCGAAACAAAATTTAGCGCTATGTTAAGCAATCGTAAGTGGACTTATATAGAAGTCGCACCTATTTTGAGGCCGGTCAATAGCAATCTATGCACCATTTATTTTGAGACATGATATAAAGATCATGCTCCAACAACATCTAGTGCAATAAGAAGGGGATAAGATGAAGAGGGATTGGGAAAAAATATACAAACCACATTTGAATATTTTAATCAAACTATTATTAAAATCATTCATCCATTTTTGTGGAGTTAAACTTAACACCATGGATCTAAGGATGTTAATAAAGTTCATGATCTAAAATCTAACCCAAGATCAGCCAGAAAATAGTCACAAAATAATATCACATTTTAATATACATAAAAGGGTTTAAAAATAATGTTTAAAAATAGAAAATAAAGAGAAAAATATCAACTATGTTCAAATTAATCAAGAAATAAAAAGTAATACCATAGAAAAATCTGAAAAAGGCTCAAATAATTTTACAAATTTTTTGGTAATTTTTTAAAGTCAGAAACTATTTTTTAAAATTAAAATAAATGGGTAAAATAAAAAAATGGTAAAAAATAGTAAATTCAGAAACAAAAATAAAATAAGGTCACCAATATTTGTCATAATATCATTGGATCATTCCATAATTTTTTCAGAATTTTAAAATGTATAAATGTATTTTTAAACATTTAAAACAAATCAAATAAGTGTAAAATTTATAAAAAATACCAAAACACAAAATTAAATTGTGAAAAAATAAAAATAAAAAATAGAATAATCAAGAATATTTTTCATAATTTTTTCAGATTTTTTGGACTAAAAATGAATTTTCTATGATTTTTTGAAATTTAAAACAATTAAAATATAAAAATCAGAAAAAGAAAATAAAATTAAAATATGTGGACCATTGGATGAGAGTGAAAATGCGTTAGTAATCAAATCCAAGGGATCTGGCACGCTGTGCATATCATGGTCATTAGTGAATATTGTACAGAATCATTAATTAAATCAGGATTTGAAAAATACAGATGGCGCGCCTTCATTGGTTGGAAGATGACACGTTGGTCATCTTCAACCTCCAGCCATCACGAATTGCAGGTCTCTCAAACTATAAAATCAGAAGCTCAGACCTATGTTATTCGCTTCGTCTCTTCAAGACGAAGACAACCACACCCTCACGCCATATTTATATAAATTGTAGCTCAAGCAATTTGGAAGGAAAGTTTTGAAAAGGGATTTGAAATTTCATGGTCAAAACGTGATTCCAGTAAAAGGTAAGTGTTGCGACTAGAACCAATGCAATGAGAGCAACACAATGATATCAGAGTTTTGAAGAATTGATGAAGGAATCTACCTATTGAAGTTGAGTTGCATAGCTCTGAAACTGGACTTCTATGGAGCAGTATAGGGCACGATTCTTGAATGTAATTATGTGGTTAGCTTTAGGGAATATCAAGGAAGGTGAATTGATGGAAAAATTGGATGGAAAAAGGCCCGATAATGAATTTTGAAGTTACAAAAAATTGAGTTATGGAGCAAGTTTGGCAGGGTGATTCTGGCTATCCAAGCTTGGGAAAATGAATGGGATAGTTCACGTATTTATAGGAGAAGCGAATGGGATCAAAAGGAAGAGTGAATGATGCGTTTTGGAGGGAATTCGTGCAAACTTGATGCACGAGTGAAGTGTGACCCAAACTTCACAAAAACTCATCCAATTCTTGCGTTTTGATGCACTAATCCACTTGGGAAAGCTGGATAATCATGTTTAGACCCAAAAAGCGCGTTAATTTGAGGTTTAGAGGATGTAACATGAAATTCAAATACTGACTTGCAAGGAAACTTCAGTTCCAAGTTACCATTTTTGAAACTATGGCATTCTCAGCTCAAGGGGTCTTAAGGCATGATTCTTGATGCTTTAGAAAGATGAGGTTACAAGCTTTGCAATGGAAAAAGAATGGAGTTAAATGGATGCTTGAGCTGAAATTTATATTGAGTCAAAGTTTAAGAAAAAAGGGTTGACTTTCCATACTTAGAAATATTTCAAATTCTTCATCACAAATGTCCTATAATGTCTTGCATCCAAACACGGCCTTCGACTTGGAATTTTCTCTTGATAAAAAAAGATGGCATGAAGTAGATCTCTTGAATGAAATTTTGAAACTTGAATCATTCAAAATCTCCAAAATTTGAGCAAGTTATGACTTGTTGAAGTTGGCAAAATTTCATGAAATGACCTATAATCTTTTGCATCTTTAAGGTAACTTCCATTCATTTTCCCACTTTGCACATAAAAGAAGGAATAAATTTCACATCCCCAATATAATTTTGGAAAAAGTATTGGCTCAAGGTGATAAAAATTAACCAAGTTATGATCATTTGAAGTCACACATGGAAAATTGGGGATTCATCTGGAGGACTTGTAATCTTTCTTCTTCACCAAGTTTCTTCCACATGAAAACTCTTTGGAACTTTTTAATTGATTTGTTGATAACCCTTTGAAGAGAAGGATATCTTTGGAATCATTCAAAAATACCAAAAGGTGAGCAAGATATGCTCCTTTGAAGTTCAAAACCCTAGCTCCTAGATCAAGAAAATGCTTTGAAGAACTTTAACAAGCTTGAACAAACTTCTTGTACCAATATTATTGCTTTGTGAATAGAAGTTGTTGAGGATGATAATGAGGATTCATAGCTACCAAAACCACTTCCATATCTTGAAATTTGAGAGAATTATGCTCTTGTAACCAATGGGAACAAAACCTTGTCCAAACATGACAACTTCTCCAATCAAAACCCCTTGTACTTTTGAGTCAAATCTAATAACCTTGAAATGTGATGAACCAAAGCAACCGTGCCATGCCAATCCTTCCAAAACCAATCCAATGGTGAGGTTTGAACTTCTCAAGCTTTATTGACTAGGGTATGGAAATAAACTCACGAACCCATGGAGTAACTTGTTAAATCTCATTGCCCTTACCTACATGGATAACATGCAAGACAAGCCAACATTGCATTTTATTAGTTAAATGAAGAAATCAAAACAATATTCATGATCACAAAAGGAACATAAGTCAAGCTTCTTGGTAATCCCTCAAAAGGAGCAAAACTCAAAGTAGGGAGGGGAACGAAGAATCCTAGTGTAATCTTGTTGTGAATAAACCAACATGGTATGATAAAGGGATCTTAGGGGAAAAAATTGGGGTACAACAACTGCCCTTATTTAAGTTTCTTCTATCCAGAGATACGAAGGTTAAAAATCTTCGTGTCGATGCGATCGAAGATACTTAAATATAAAACAAACCCTATTTTTGGCCCTAAGATGCCATGCAAATGCTTATGCATATAAATGCATATGAACAGGACCAAAGAGACGCAAAGTATCACTGGGGATGCAACAATAATAAAGAAACAAAGGAGCAACCCCACCAGGAAAATAAATTACTGGTAGACCAAAAGACTTGAATCAAATAGGATAGTAGAATGGTCAAAGGATACACCAACTTCTATCGAAGGCGAAGCTACCAACGTTTACTGAAGGCAGAGAGAAAGATAACAAACATCGACATTCACTGCCGATGGTCTACCAACTTTCACTGAAGGTAGAAAGAGAAAATATCATAGTACCGCCATTCACTGACGATGAACTACCAACGTTCACTGAGGGTAGAAAAAAGATAATAAACATTGATGTTCACTACCGATGGTCTACCAACTTTCACTGAAGGTAGAAAGAGAATATATCATAGCACCGCAATTCACTGATGATGAACTACCAACGTTCACTGAGGGTAGAAAAAAGATAATAAACATCGACGTTCACTGCCGATGGTCTACCAACTTTCACTGAAGGTAGAAAGAGAATATCATATCACCGCCGTTCACTGACGATGAACTACCAACGTTCACTGAGGGTAGAAAAAAGATAACAAACATCGACGTTCACTACCGATGGTCTACCAACTTTTACTGAAGGTAGGAAGAGAAAATATCATATCACCGCTGTTCATTGACGATGAACTACCAACGTTCACTGAGGGTAGCAAAAAGATAACAAACATCGACGTTCACTGCCGATGGTCTACCAACTTTCATTGAAGGTAGAAAGATAATATCATACCACCGCCTTTCATTGACGATGAAATACGAACGTTCACTGTGGGTAGCAAAAAGATAATAAGTTTCCCCAAGATTCTGGTGTTTCACCTAGAACGGGTCTCAACTTCTTCTTTAACCAAGGCGCTCTACCTGGAAAGGATAACATATGAGCTATCTCAAATAAAGAGATTTGCTACTTGTTGTCACGGAAGATTGTAAAAAGAAATGGATTTTTGGGAAGGAGGTTGATTGGGACTTTATGAGTCTATTGGGATACTAACTGCAAGTATACAATTTAGTCGTTCTAGTTTTAAATGATTATCGAACCCACAGAGACTGAGGATCAATCGCATACGATCTAATGTTACAATTGTTTAACTAGGCGATGAATATTTGGTTTTAGGGGGGGGGGGGGGGGGGAATAGTTTAATTAAAAATAATAGTAATAACTATACCGGTATGTGATAGTCGGACTTCGGGAATTCGGTGAATCGCTTGGCATATAAAGTATTTCGGTAAAAACGAATTGTTTAAAAACCTGAGACATACACTCTCGTGTTCATGAAATAAGTCATGCTACTAAACCTAGTGGATGCACTTTAAATTTAATAACACTTTTTGAAAACAATTTGAGTTTAATTAATTTGTTAAAACACTCTCGTGTATTTAAAAATTAATGTTTCGTTACCACTATCTGGGTCGAACCCCAGCTCTCGCATGCAGGTTCTTGCCTTAATTAATTTCCCACTCTCGTGGAAAAATCATGTTAATTATCCTCTCACTCTCGTGACAAGGGTAGTTAAATTAAATATGGAAATTGGAAACCATAAATTATTTGGAAAAGTTTTTAGCCAAGTTATCACTGAATTCCTTCGGTGCTTAGGAGTCACATACCGGTACAAATGAATTTAGCCGGACATAGTATATTTAGTAATCATGCAAGGTGAAATATAATTCATAAAAATAACTAACATGGCATAAGAATAAATAAAAACCAATTGCATAAAAACCTGTAAATAATGTTGCTGTGGTAATCTTGAGTGCGTACAAATTCCTTGCAATTAATTGAAATCTACGACCGTGTTAATTCTTAGATGAAGAACTAACACTTTGGAAACTAATTCTGGAAACTAAAAGTTACAGTAGGTATAAAATGGTTCAAAAGAAAATAAAATAGAATAATGCAGAAATGTAGAAGTTTGGCTCTGTAGAAAAAATTCTTCGACCCTGTCCCATTAAAATGCTTCATATTTATAGAAGAGGATCTTTTGCAGTTGAGAGAATTCAGGAACAACTTGAGTGGAGTAAGACTCGGATTGATAGTTGCTGAAGTTGAGGAAATGCAAGAGAAGAAAACCGTCCACTACGTTGCCCATGTCTCCTGTTATGCATAATGTTGAAATAAGCGTGTGACGGTCGTCATGAGGAGGTGACGGCCGTAATGCGCTTAAATAGTGCATTACGCTCATCAATGATGTGTGACGAGCGTCCTTTAAGTTGTGAGCACGTTACGCTCGTCATGGGGTGTGACGGTCGTCACAGCAACAGAATCTGCAGACTTTGCAGATTTGGTTCTTTCTCTTCTGATTCTTGGTTAGCTTCCTTCATGTGATCCTTTTTCACTGATTTCATTTTAAACATGTTGTACCTGTGAAAAGACACAAAAACTTGGAACAATCAGGAGTTAAACGACTTAATGTATTATGAAAATCGATAATAAATGTAGTAATTATATGATACGATTTCTCGTTATCAAATTCCCCCATACTTAAACCTTTGCTTGTCCTCAAGAAAAAAGTCATTTAGAAAGATCAGACAAGTTTTATCAAGCGCATATGCATGACATACCTTTGATTTTTAAAGCAATTTCGAGAAATCCTCGTCAGTTCGACCGATACTTGAGTGAAACACTAACGATACGCTAATGACACAAGCAATGAGCTTAGTCGTAGGCTTCCATTTCAAACGAGCTGTCCAACAGTTCCGTTATAATTCTGCCAAGAGTTCCTCGTATCTATTTCACCCGGTTTCGTTATGGCGCAATCACATTAAGCCCTTTGTCTTAGCACAAACGTAGTGGAGTAACCGGTTAGTGACTTTGATCCTTTTAGCACGGGGTCTGGTACACGAATGTGGCAACCCTACATAAGTTATCCAAATTGGAGGTTGTGGGGGATCGGGCCGTAACACGCCCTACCAAGTTCAGAACCAGATACCTCTGAACCAACCAACAGTGAATTCCTTCATTATTTGCTCAACTCTTATATGTGACCTTGTATTTTGGTGCACAAAATTTTCTTTTCTTTTAGCAGCGAGATAAGAAGGATATTTCAATGATCAGGCATCAAACACTTATGTTCATTGATTCTCCACGTGGTTTGTGTCAAGACGGTGCTGACTGCTAGTATAAACTACTAGGGGTTACTTTAGAACTAAAACTCAAGATATAGGTATAATGGTTATTAAAACAGATCGCGTAAGTAAGAAGTCTACGGTGTCATAACCGTATCGATCTTGTTGATTCGTTTTTGGCTTCCTCAACTGGGATTTCGTTAAAATAGGTATGTCGGGCTAATGCGAAGATAAAGTAAAAAATTTTCGGTATGGCTAAATAAAGCGAAGAATTTGAATTGAGACATATCATAAAAATTTACTTGTTTATAGAAGATGGAGAGGTATCTCTCCCACACTAAATCCGACATTGTCCTCAATGTTGCGGTATATAGGCGGGGAACTACAAATACAAAAAAAACAAACAGAAAGGAAATGAAACAGAAAAAGTAAACTACTTAGAAAATAAAGAAAACTACTGATGACCACATCCTCTACTCCTGGTGCGAGAGCGCCTGGTAGGAGTGGCTTCTGTGTCAGTGTCCTGGTAGCCAAGGGTGCCGACGTCCAACCTTAAGGCGTTGAGTTCCGACAGGGCTTCGTCCAACCTCTCATTCATGCTTCGCTGTCCAGTCAAGATCTGAGTGTTTTGTGCGCATAAATACTCATATTGTTCCTGTTGTCTTCTTTCGAGTGTGACACTCATTTGATTTTGCAGATGGATGGCGCAGAGAACTTCTTCAAGAGTAATAGGAGGTGGTGCAAATGAAGCTCCTAGAATGTCGTGGACGGGGGGAGAAATGTCCAGATCTTCTTGAATTTTGTCTGCAGGGGCATTATACTGGTCTTCATGAGTAGGAACACGCCCCTCGGGAGCTGCAGGATCGAATAACCAGTTAGCTCTGTTTTGTGGATCGATTCGGTCCCTGTAAGGCAAAGTGATGTTTTGATAAACAACGTTTCTGTTCACAGGATGGAATCTGCCATCCTCCCGCTCATAAATGAGGTGTGCGGCTTTACAGTGGTCCAGAGTCAGCAAAGCCGGTGCCATAGAAGGCATATCTGCGAGAGCGGCACCATAATTCAGGGCTATGGCAAGAGAAGTGACAAGCCCTCCGAAATAGAAGGGTTTTCTGCCCCTAGCACAAATAGAGTGAATATGAGCCAGTAAAAATGGGGCGGCATTGATCTTTTGGCCGGTGAATGCGCAATGCATGAAGAAGAGCTCCTTGGAGTTGAGCTTGTGGTTGCTGTCACGGGCAAAGATGGTGTTGCAGAGGATGCGGTGAAAGTATCAGATAGCCGGATTATGAATGTGTGTGGCGTTGAGGTGGTCGTAGGATCCGGCACGAATGTTCGTCATACTGTGCCATAAGTTAAAAGCTTCCTCGCCGAAATTATCTGGCACCCGGAGGTGAACACCTTCGTCAGAACAGAAACCAAAAAGCCGTGCAATGTCAGTTTGGGATAGCTGATGCTTAGTGCCAAACATACGAAATTTTGCCATGCCTGAGAGTTGGTTCGTGGCACCAGAGGGAGTAATATATGCAAAGGAACTCAGAAACTCAAAGGTGAGAGTTTCGTAAATGGGTTGCGGTTCGCGGCACAGGTTCCATAAATTCACGCTCTGCAAAAGTTGTCGGACGCTGTCTATCAGTCCCAAATTCCTCAAACAATCAAGGTCAACATACCGTGTAGGTTAGAGACTGCAGCGTTGGAACTTCTGGAATTTGAGTCGTTGGGTTTCGCCTTGTTCGCCGGATCTGAAAGTGAGATTGGGAACTTGCTGATTGTTGGCCATAGTGCGTGTAAAAGGATTGAATCATGAAAATGGTTTGGAATATGGATTGAGTAGTGGGTTGATGGAGTTTTAAGTGTTAGAGTGTTGGAATTTGAGAGAAAATTTGAATGGGTATGTTACGGTTTTGGGAAGAATGTAGGAATGAGAGGAAAGGTGAAGGCTCTGTAATAGCAGATTCTGCTATTGGGCGCGCGTGACGGTCGTCACATTGGGCTGACGGGCGTAACACGGTGAAACGCGTGTTACGCTCGTCATGGGGACGTTATGAGCGTCACACGTTCAATTAATTATATTAATTAAATGAACGTAACACTTTAATTTCCAATG
The DNA here is from genome assembly GCA_948472305.1 of Vicia faba. Taxonomy (NCBI): domain Eukaryota; kingdom Viridiplantae; phylum Streptophyta; class Magnoliopsida; order Fabales; family Fabaceae; genus Vicia; species Vicia faba. The sequence goes on from OX451735.1 coordinate 1,231,603,571, forward strand.
TTATAACTCAGTATCCTAGCACAGTAAACATGCACAATATTTCAAACACACGTCGTATGAAATTTTTTTTGCAGAATACATGAAAAGTAAATTTAATAAAATATGAAAAATATACTGAAATTGAAATAACATGTATGTAAAGAATAAACTTTGTTAAAAATGAAATAATAGCAGTAAGGCAATAGAATTGAAACTTGATGAATAATTGAAATTTCATTAACGAGTAAAATTGTTTGGAAATAATAACCTAAATGCTCAGAATAATAATAAAATACTAAAAAAAACTAGGTTCCTCCCCCACACTTAAACCAAACAGTGTCCTCACTGTGTATACAAAAGCAAGAGAAGAACAAATCAACATAACGACGACAACTCCTAGCCACGATGAGTAGGGAACATATATTGGTGCATGAAATCCAGTTGGTCCGTCACCAAATCTATAAAAGCAATGAAATCTACACGTAGAGATGTAAGCTCACCCCGCATTCCCGTTATTTCTGCATTCAAAGAGTCGAGGGTAACAGTAGGTGGAGGTGGTGGTGGTATCTCGGGAGCCTGGAAGGTGGACTCAGTAGAAACTACATGTTGCTCCCATGGGTCGGGAAACTGGTGGTAGCCTGGTGGTGTTTCAGGATCTTCAGCATCTCGAGAGGTATTAGGGACTTCATAGATGTCAACAGTGGAAGGAGACGAAGGCGGTGTAGGAGGATGGTGGAGATCAAAAAGCCGGTTTGCTATATTGTGGACACTAGTTATAGGGTTTGGGAGCACAAACTGGTGGACAGTTTCATGGTTAATTAGCAGCTCGAATTCATTTGGCCCAAGATTTCCTATAAAACTAGTGTTGAAGCAAAATTTAATATTCATTGGCTTGATTCCATAGTGCGGAGTTGATCCTAACATAGGCCTTCGGAGTTCAATGGCATTGGAGATCATGGTGACTAACCCACCTAAGAGGATTGGGGCATTTGGTGTTTGTATAATACGTTCCATATTAGCAAGCATATAGGTGGCACCATTTACTGGACGACTTTGAGAAGCACAGTACATGATGAAAAGCTCATCACGTGACACTGACGTAACATTTTGCTCTTTTCCAAAAAGGGTGTGGGCAATGATCTTATGGAAGTACCTGATAGCAGGGTTATGGATGGACTCCGAGTAAAGGTCAGATGGCTCGGGATGATTGTTTCCAACAATGCTACCCCAGAAGAAATCAAGGCCAGTATCTAGCAATAGGTCTTCCTGGGTCATGGTGATAACATCAGGGCCGTTAGGGAATCCTAACAGGCTGGCAAACTCCCTATGATTATAGCGGTAGTCCATGTCAAAAAGTCTGAAGGTGATCAGCCCGCGGTTGAAACCTAATCCATGATTTGGTAGATAGCTCAGTGTGCTCAAGAACTCAAGGGTCAACTTTCGGTAGGTACAGTAACGTCTCCGAATTGGAGCAACGTCCCAACCTATTTGGTGTAGAAGATACATGACACTCTCATGAATGCCTAAAACAGTCATAGCATGGTCGTCAGCATAAATGGTAGGACACATCTCACGCTCAGCTAGATCCTCAAAGTGCCTTTTCTGGTTCCTAACTCTCTGGGTTATGTTCATGTAGTTAATGCGTGCCATGGAGCTAAATATGAAAGCTAATGAATTATCCTGAAAATGTTTAATAAATGTATGAAAAACTAAGTTAGTATTTTCAGGTTAAAATGCTGAAGTTAATCAAAAAGAAAAAGAAGTTTAAAATAGAAATAAAAATAAAAGAAAAAGAAAATAAAAAGGAGTAAGGGATGCAACATGAAAGTTTTAAAAAATAAAAGAAAGAAAAAAATAAAAACATATTAAAACAACAAAAATGATTAAAAGAAAACATGGGTTGCCTCCCATGAAGCGCCTTTGTTTTATGTCGATGGCTCGACAGACAATACCTATTCAGTTAGGTATCGGGGTAGGTGGCTCACTTAACTGCAGATAAGCCGAATAGTTTAGATTTCCGACGTTGAAATAATGCTTTAAGTGCTGGCCATTGACTATAAATGGCTCGATGGAATTTCCTTTAATTTCTACTGCACCACTTGGGAAAACTTTATTAATTTTGAATGGTCCTGACCATCTGGAACGTAATTTACCCGGGAAGAGTTTCAGTCTAGATTTGAATAGGAGTACGATATCCTTCTTTAAATTCTTTCCACGAGATACGTTTATCATGCCATTTTTTTGTTCTCTCCTTATAGATTCTAGCATTTTCATAAGCGTCTAAACACAATTCTTCTAATTCATGGATATCCAATATTCGTTTCTCGCTAGCAGTCTTGTAATTTAAGTTAAGGGTTTTAAAGGCCCAGTAGGCTTTATGTTCTAATTCTACTGGCAAATGACAAGATTTTCCATAAACTAATTTAAACGACGTTGTTCCGATAGGGGGTCTTAAAAGCTGTTCTATATGCCCAAAGAGCATCATTTAGCTTGGAGGACCAATCCTTTCTGGACGTGGCTACAGTTTTCTCAAGGATTTGTTAATTTCCCTATTGGACACTTCCACTTGTCCACTCGTTTGAGGATGATATGGTGTGGCTATGCGATGTTTAACGCCATATTTCGAAAGTAGTTTTTCGAAAATTCTAGAGATAAAGTGGGAACCGCCATCACTGATTACTAGTCTTGGTATACCGAATCATGGGAAGATAACATGCTTGAATAGTTTAAGTACTACTCGTGTATCATTTGTGGGTGCAGCGATGGCTTCAATCCATTTTGATACGTAGTCAACAGCTACCAATATATACTTATTTCCAAAAGATGCGGGGAACGGTCCCATGAGATCAATTCCCCATACATCGAAAATTTCTACTTCGAGAATCCCTTTTTGCAGCATTTCGTCACGTCTAGATATATTTCCTGTGCGCTGACATCTATCGCAGTTCATAATTGCTACGTGGACGTCTTTCCATAAGGTAGGCCAAAAGAAACCAACTTGAAGTATTTTTGCACAAGTTTTCGATGTACTAGCGTGTCCACCATAAGGGGCGGAATGGAAATGAGCAATGACGTCGTCTATTTCATCGTTAGGAACACAGCAACGGTAGATCCCATCGGCGCCTCTTTTAAAGAGTAGTGGTTCATCCCAAAAGTAGTGTTTAAGATCATGGAAGAATTTCTTCTGCTGTTGGTACGTTAAATCGGGTGGTAAAACACCGGCGGCTAAGTAGTTAACGAAATCAGCGTACCATGGTAATGTGGTGTTGGTACAAATGGATTTCACTACCGCAGTTGTTAAATGTTCATTGCATTGATCTAAATTGTCGGTAGGAGCTATCTCTAGTTTAGCAATAAGGCGTTCATATGGGAAATCTTTGTTTATAGGAACACTCTCGGTTTGGATTCCATCCAATCTTGATAAATGGTCCGCTACCACGTTTTCAGTCCCTCTTTTGTCTTTTATTTCCAAGTCAAACTCTTGTAGGAGTAAGATCCATCTGAGTAGTCGTGGTTTGGCGTCTTTCTTACTTAGCAAGTATCGGATCGTAGCATGATCTGTGTAAATAATGATTTTGGCGCCCACTAAGTAGGAACAAAATTTATCCAATGTGAATACAACAGCTAAGAGTTCCTTTTCCGTAGTGGCGTAATTCATTTGTGCGGGATCGAGTGTTTTGCTTGCGTAGTAGATAACATGATGCTTTTTATCCTTGCGTTGTCCTAGGACTGCGCCTACAGCATAATCGCTCGCATCGCACATTATTTCAAATGGTAGGTTCCAATCAGGAGGTTGCATTATAGGTGTTGAAATTAAGGCTTCTTTAAGCGTCTCAAATGCGTTTAAGCATTTATCGTCGAAAATAAACTCGACTTCTTTCATCAATAATTCAGTTAGCGACTTAGTGATTTTAGAGAAATCTTTTATAAAACGTCGGTAAAAACCAGCGTGTCCTAGAAAACTTCTTATTTCTCTAACTGTTTTGGGTGGTTGAAGGTTTTTGATAATTTCAATTTTTGCTTTATCGACTTCAATCTCTTTGTTTGATACAATGTGACCCAACACAATTCCTTGTCTCACCATGAAGTGACATTTTTCCCAATTGAGCACTAGGTTGACATTGACACAGCGTTTCAGTACTAGTTCAAGATTTGATAAACATCCATCAAAACTTTCTCCACAGACAGAAAAATCGTCCATGAATACTTCCATAATTCCGTCCAAAAAGTCTGCGAAAATCGCCATCATGCATCGTTGAAAAGTTGCAGGTGCGTTACATAGTCCAAATGGAATTCTTCGGTATGCAAAGGTACCATAGGGGCATGTGAACGTAGTTTTCTCTTGATCATCAGGATGAATGGGAATTTGGAAGAATCCTGAGTATCCGTCAAGATAGAAAAAAAGGGAATGTTTGGCTAAGCGCTCGAGCATTTGATCTATGAATGGTAATGGGAAATGGTCCTTGCGCGTAGCTTTGTTTAGTTTTCTGTAATCGATACACATTCTCCATCCTGTTTGGGTACGTTGTGCCACCGATTCGCCTTTTGTGTTTGTTCTAACCGTAACACCTCCTTTCTTAGGTACTACGTGAACTGGACTGACCCAGTTGCTATCTGATATTGGGTATATGATGCCTGCCTCTAGTAGTTTCTGCACTTCTTTTTTAATGACTTCACTTAGGATAGGATTTATTCGTCTTTGATGTTCTCTAGAAGTCTTGCAGTCCTCCTCTAACATAATGCGGTGCATACAGAGAGAAGGGCTTATTCCTTTTAGATCTGATATATTATATCCTAACGCGGTTGGATACTTCCTTAACACATTAAGAAGTTTTTCGGTTTCGATCTTCCATAAATTGGCATTGACTATGACTGGCCGTTCGAGTTCTTTATCTAAAAATTCATGCCTAAGATCTTCAGGTAATGTTTTAAGTTCTATACCAGTTTTCTTATCCGTTTGGGTAGGATCGGGTGTTAAGGCGAAACATTCGCTTAGGTTGGCATCTTGATATTCTTGTTTCCAGTCGTCGTCCTTGAAGATAGTTGGTGTCGGAATTTTCAACATCCCTGAATAGGTGTCTTCTTGGCTTTCTAGTTCTTTGACACATTCATCAATGATATCTAGGAAACAGCACGAGTCATCTATAGCAGGGGCTTTGAAGAACCGGGAAAGAATGAATTCTACTTTTTCTTCTCCTACCTCGAAGGTAAGCTTTCCTTTCTTAACGTCAATAATGGCTCCTGCAGTGGCTAAAAATGGCCTTCCTAATATGATGGGAATGTTTGAATCTTCCTTTATGTCCATTATTATAAAGTCAGTCGGTATGTAAAATTGTCCTATTCGGACAGGAATGTTTTCTAGCATACGAACAGGGAATTTGACTAATTTGTCGGCTAGTTGTAGGGACATCTTGGTAGGTCTCATGTATCCTAGTTTGAGCTTTTCGCAAATAGATAAGGGCATTAGACTAACACTTGCTCCTAAATCGCATAGAGCTTTGTCTATGACAGATTTTCCAATTACACATGGTATGGAGAAACTACCAGGATCTTTTAGCTTTGGAGGCATGTTATTTTGAATTATGGCGCTACATTCGGCAGTTAGCATAACGGTTTCGCTTTCAACAATTTTTTTCTTATTAGACAATATTTCTTTTAGGAATTTAGCATATGACGACATTTGGGTTATAGCTTCTGTAAACGGAATAGTAACGTTTAATTGTTTCAGAAGTTCTACAAATTTCTTGAACTGCCCCTCGTTTTTGGATTTTGCAAGTCTTTGAGGGTATGAAATTGGTGGTTTATATGGCGGTGGAGGAACGTAAGGTTTTTCTGAAGCCTCTCTGTTCTCATTCTCGTCTTCCCCTACATTCTCAGATTGTTCTTTCGATTTCTCTGCTCCCTTTTCAGGTTTTTGATACATGGTCGGATTTTGGAGTCTAGGATCTACCGGTCCATCAAGTGCTGTCCCACTTCGTAATGTGATAGCATTAGCATGTCCTTTAGGATTGGGTTGTGGCTGTTCAGGAAATGTACCAGCAGGTGCGGCAGAACTAGCTTGGTGTTATGCTACTTGGGAGATTTGGGTTTCTAACATTTTATTGTGAGTTGCTAGTGCATCTTCCTTATTTGCTAATAGCTTCAGTTGTTCACCAGTGTGAATGTTTTGATTGAGGAATTCTTTGTTTTGTTGAGCTTGATTAGCGATAAAATTTTCCATTAGGATTTCAAGGTTAGATTTCTTAGGAATGTTAGGAACATTAACAGCGGGTTTTTGATAGCCTGGAGGTACAACAGGTGCTTGGCCAGGTACACATAAAGCGTTATTATTCTTGTACGAGAAGTTAGGATGGTTCTTCCAACCAGGGTTATAGGTATTAGCATAAGGATTACCTTGAGCGTAATTCACCTGATTAACTGATATTCCTGATAAGATTTGACATTCGGTTCCAACATTACCAGGAACTCCACAAACTTCACAGTTTGGGGTAACTGCAGCCACGGTGGCTGTAGGAGGTAAGGTCAAGCTTTCTATCTTTTGGGTAAGAGCATCTACCTTAGCATTAACTTTATCTAGGCTACTAATCTCGTACATCCCACTTTTGGTTTGAGTTTTCTCCACATGTGTTCTTTCTCCTCCCCATTGATAGTGGTTTTGAGCCATATTTTCAATGAGTTGGTTAGCTTTGTCGTAAGGCTTGTCCATCAGTGTACCACCTGCGGCGACATCTATAGAGAGTCTCGTGTTGTACAAGAGTCCATTATAAAACGTGTGGATGATCGACCATTTTTCTAATCCGTGATGTGGGCACATTCAGATCATATCTTTGTAGCGTTCCCATGCATCGAATAGCGATTCAGTATCCTTCTGCCTAAATCTGTTGATTTGAGCTCTTAATGCAACAGTCTTGCTTGGGGGAAAGTATCATGCTAAAAATACAGTCTTAAGTCCTTCCCACGTAGTGACGGAATTTGACGGCAAGGATTGCAACCAAGCCCAAGATCTATCTCTTAGCGAGAAAGGAAAAAGACGTAATCTTATTGCATCTTTACTAACACCATTTGCTATAACTGTGTCGGCAAATTGAACAAATTTTGTAAGATGTTCATTTGGATCCTCGGTAGGATTTCCATAGAATTGGCGTTGTTGGATAGATGATATCAATGATGGTTTCAACTCAAAATCGTTTCGATTTATTGCTGGAGCAGCAATGCTATTGTGGGGTTCTTGTTGTGATGGAGCTGCGTACTCCTTCAGTGGACGGGTCCTTTGTTCTTCGGCCATGTCTACTTCTGGATTAGTTTCGGTTTCAGAGGAAGAATTAGAATCTGTTTCAAAATCAATCTTGATTTCGGGTTTAGGTAAAGAAATAGCGTGATTTAAACAGTAATCCCTGACTGTTTGTCTTATGGAAAGTATGCGTTCAGGTTCGTCCTTTGATTTGTCAAGTGGTTCGCCTTGTGAGCGAGTCCTTGGCATACAAATCAAAAAAGGGTTTCTGTTGCCTAGTCTAAACGTGCAACAGAAGAATCGTACTAAATTGACTAATCAGTCCCCGACAACAACGCCAAAAACTTGATCGGGACTTTATGAGTCTATTGGGATACTAACTGCAAGTATACAGTTTAGTCGTTCTAGTTTTAAATGATTATCAAACCCACAGAGACTGAGGATCAATCGCATACGATCTAATGTTACAATTGTTTAACTAGGCGATGAATATTTGGTTTTAGGGGGGGGGGATAGTTTAATTAAAAACAATAGTAATAGCTATACCGGTATGTGATAGTTGGACTTCGGGAATTCGGTGAATCGCTTGGCATATAAAGTATTTCGGTAAAAACGAATTGTTTAAAAACCTGAGACATACACTCTCGTGTTCATGAAATAAGTCATGCTACTAAACCTAGTGGATGCACTTTTTGAAAACAATTTGAGTTTAATTAATTTGTTAAAACACTCTCGTGTATTTAAAAATTAATGTTTCGTTACCACTATCTGGGTCGAACGCCAGATCTCGCATGTAGGTTCTTGCCTTAATTAATTTCCCACTCTCGTGGCAAAATCGTGTTAATTATCCTCTCACTCTCGTGACAAGGGTAGTTAAATTAAATATGGAAATTGGAAACCAGAAATTATTTGTAAAAGTTTTTAGCCAAGTTATCACTAAATTCCTTCGGTGCTTAGGAGTCACATACCGGTACAAACGAATTTATCCGGACATAGTATATTTAGTAATCATGCAAGGTAAAATATAATTCATAAAAATAACTAACATGGCATAAGAATAAATAAAAACCAATTGCATAAAAACCTGTAAATAATGTTGTTGTGGTAATCTTGAGTGTGTACAAATTCCTTGCAATTAATTGAAATCTACGACCGTGTTAATTCTTAGATGAAGAACTAACACTTTGGAAACTAATTCTGGAAACTAAAAGTTACAGTAGGTATAAAATGGTTCAAAAGCAAATAAAATAGAATAATGCAGAAAAGTAGAAGTTTGGCTCTGTAGAAAAAATTCTTCGACCCTGTCCCATTAAAATGCTTCATATTTATAGAAGAGGATCTTTTGCAGTTGAGAGAATTCAGGAACAACTTGAGTGGAGTAAGACTCGGATTGATAGTTGCTGAAGTTGAGGAAATGCAGGAGAAGAAAACCGTCCACTACGTTGCCCACGTCTCCTGTTATGCATAACATTGAAATAAGCGTGTGACGGTCGTCATGAGGAGGTGACGGTCGTAATGCGCTTAAATAGCGCATTATGCTCGTCAATGATGTGTGACGAGCGTCCTTCAAGTTGTGAGCGCGTTACGCTCGTCATGGGGTGTGACGGTCGTCACAGCAACAGAATCTGCAGACTTTGCAGATTTGGTTCTTTTTATTCTGATTCTTGGTTAGCTTCCTTCATGTGATCCTTTTTCACTGATTTCATTTGAAACATGTTGTACCTGTGAAAATACACAAAAACTCGGAATAATCGGGAGTTAAATGACTTAATGTATTATGAAAATCGACAAAAATATGTAGTAATTATATGATACGATTTCTCGTTATCAGAGGTATGACTTCCTGGGGAGATTCCATGATATTGTTGTTGAGGGGATAAAGTCTTCTCGTGCAAAATAAATGCACCAACCAAAATCTAGATTTTTCAGAAATCCAAAGTAAATAACATTGCCGTGGAACCACAAATTCAAACCAGAAATAAACAGGAATGAAACACTCAACCAGAATACATCCTTTGAGAAATAAACTCAAGAGGGAAAACCAAATCCAACCAAACAAGGAGCTGTACCGGAAGGCTAAAGCAAAAATCTTGCATGAGGGACAACTCAGTGGGGACATTGGAAGAATATACGCTTTCTGCTTAAGACCAACACTCTGTTGAAGAGGGGACAACGTAAATCTGCAAAACAAGGTAATATGTCAACAAATGTTAATGAACAATGACTTGCCAATTTTAGCTATGCATGATGTATGCATGATTGTATGAGTGTTATCGTGCGTATGCTGACACAACAGATATACAACATTGGGAACAACCAGGTAAAACTGCCTCAGGCACTAACAACACTCGGCTAAACTTCATCCAGGATGATCATTCCAAAAAAGGTAAAGGCCAGCTGAGGAAACAAAACCTACTTCCTGCTTTAACTTTACTGAGGAGAAACCTGATCCGGAGGTAGATAAATCAAAGTGATGAAATAGTATGGATACAAGGATAAAACATTCTTCTTCAGGATTCACCGGGGAAACAAGTGTTTTTGAAAGTAACATTCCTACTAGAGATTACAAAACCAGTCTCAAGCAAAGCAGACTGACACCAAAACATCCGAACATTCATTGGGGAAATCATACTCACTTCATTGGCGAGGTTAACATCATATTCACAATACGTCCTTCATTTGGAGAAACCAGGGACCTACGTTCTTCAAGAGCGGGTATGGTACTAATCTCTCTGGAAAAAAGAACTTTTATCGGTCCAAACAAAAACTTCACTGGAGAAAATGTGGATTGAAACTTCACATTATAAAAACTCAAAAAAGAGGAGAAATGAATCCAAACTTGATTGAGCATACCAGAACCATAAACCCAATACGGCAAAAACAACCCGAGTAGACCTTCCCAAGGGGAAAAAAAACTTCTCAAAGAAACTGGAGTTTGTCCATTCTTGGGATCACCATTTTTGTTGTCATTGTTTCATCACAAATCTCAAAGTAAAAGCAGATTGTAAAATATCCTTTTTTGAAAAGTCAATTTTGTTATTTAATCTTTTTTTGCTTCGAAAGTTATTATCAATAATAAATGGAGTCTTTGCAAACTAAATAAAAATAATAAGTACAAAGAATTGGGTAAAAGCTCAAATTTCATTAATAGAATGGTAGTCTGCGAATGGCGAGACTCCATAGATGATTACAAAGTTCGGAAAATGGTAATATATACTGGAAAAGATACATTGAGATACAATGACCACTATCCCCTCTAACAACTTTTGAAATCCTGAGCATCGGCTTCTGTTGAAGTATGGTGAGGATCCGAGAAGAGTGTTGCTTCAATGATCAAATCTTGTCTGACGTAGTTACTTGCCAAGAAAGTCCCTAACTTTTGCCTAAGCTGCCCTTGCGGGTTTTCAACTTAGCAGGAATTTTATTCTGTTTATGTCTCTAATTTTTACCAAGACCTCCCTTTCGGGTTTTCGGCCTACCGAGACGCTCCTTTTTGCCTAAGCCGCCCTTTCGGGTTTTCAACTTAGCGAGCTGTTCTTTTATTTCTTTAGGCGAAGTATTTCTTGACTGCGTCAGCATTCATGGGACGTGTGAACTCCTCGCCATCCATAGTTTCAAGAATTAATGCACCGCCAGAGAAGGCTTTCTTGACAACGTATGGGCCTTCAAAATTGGGAGTCCACTTGCCCCTAGAATCAGTGTTGAAAGACATGATCTTCCTGAGCATGAGGTCGCCTTCTCTGAATTCACAAGGTTTGACCTTTTTAACAAAAGATTTCTTCATTCTTCTCTGCTATAACTGGCCATGACACAAAGCTGTCATTCTCTTCTCCTCCATAAAATTCAATTGGTCAAACCTGTTATGGACCCATTCAACCTCTTTCAACTTGGTTTCCATTAACACACGTAGTGAGGGAATCTCTACCTCGACAGGGAGTACAACTTCCATTCCATACACCAGGGAGAACGGGGTTGCTTCTGTTTAAGTGTGGACAAATGTTCGATATACATGCAGAGCAAAAGGAAGCATTTCATTCCAATCCTTATAAGTAACAACCATTTTCTGGATAATTCTCTTGATATTCTCATTAGCAGCTTCAACAGCTCCATTCATCTTAGGCCTGTATGGAGATGAATTGTGATGGACAATCTTAAATTCTTTGCACAGTTCTGTCATCATCTTGTTGTTCAAATTCGAGCCATTGTCAGTGATAATCCTGCTTGGCACACCATACTGACATATAAGGTTATTCTTAATGAAGCACACAACCATCTGCTTAGTAACATTGGCATATGAAGAAGCCTCCACCCACTTGGTGAAGTAATCAATTGCTACTAAGATAAAACGGTGTCCATTCGAAGCTTTGGGTTCTATCATCCCAATCATGTCAATACCCCACATAGAGAAAGGCCACGGGGAGGAAATCACAATGAGAAGTGTCAGAGGCACATGAACCTTGTCTGCATAAATCTGGAATTTATGACACTTCTTTGCAAACTTATAACAATCAGATTCCATTGTCAACCAATAGTAACCTGCCCTTAGCATCTTTTTAGCCATTGAATGTCCATTGGCATGAGTGCCAAATGAACCTTCATGAATCTCATGCATCAACATGTCTGCTTCGTGTCTATCCACGCATCTGAGCAAGACCATGTCATAATTTCTCTTGTATAACACCTTTTCATTGAGGAAGAAACTGCCAACCAATCTTCTCAGTGTCTTTCTATCTTTCTTTGATGCACCAATCAGGTATTCTTAAGTCTGAAGAAAATGTTTGATATCATGATACCAAGGTTTTTCATCTGATACCTCCTCTGTTGTAAACACATGAGCGGGCCTATCCAGCCGTCGAACCGAAATTCGGGGTATATCATTCCAAGTATTCACTTGGTACATAGAAGCCAGGGTTGCCAGAGCATCTGCCATTTAATTTTCGTCTCTAGGGATGTGATGGAGTTCAACTTTATTGAAGAATGGTAATAATCTTCTAGCATAATCTTTGTAAGGGATCAAGCCGGGGTGACGAGTATCCCATTCTCCTTTAATCTGATTTATTACCAAAGCTGAATCACCATACACATCGAGAATTTTAATTCTGAGATCAATAGCTTCTTCAAGACCCATGATGCAAGCCTCATATTCTGCCATATTATTAGTACAATCGAATGTTAACCTTGCAATAAAAGGAATGTGTGATCCATGAGCAGTGACAATCACATCACCAATTCCTTTACCATAAGCATTCATAGCTCCATCAAATATCACACTCCAATGAGATTCAGGGTCACGACCTTCCTTAGGCAACAACTCATCACAATCCTTCACTTTCAAGAACATCACATCCTCATCGAGGAATTCATATTCTACAGACTGGTGATCCTCCACGGGTTGGTGAGCAAGATAATCTGCCAACACACTACTTTTAATAGCCTTTTGAGTGCGGTATTCGATATCGTATTCAGATAACAACATCTGCCAACGGATAATTCTTCCAGTAAGAGCATGTTTTTCAAAAATGTACTTGATTGGGTCCATTTTGGAGATCAACCAAGTGGTGTGATTCAACATATACTGCCGCAAACGCTTTACCGCCCAGGCCAAAGCACAACATGTTTTTTCCAGCATGGAATACCGCGACTCACAATCAGTGAATTTTTTACTGAGATAATAGATGGCGAACACCTTCTTCCCTGTTTCATCCAGTTGTCCCATAATACAACCCATGGATTTATCTAACATTGTCAGATACATAATCAATGGTCATCCTTCTACGGGAGGGAGCAAGATAGGAGGTTCAAGCAGATATTTCTTAATACTCTCAAATGCCCTTTGGAAGCCATCCTTCCACACACAACCTTGATCTTTCTTTAACAACTTAAAGATCGGTTCACATGTTGCAGTCATGTGGGAAATGAATCTGGAAATATAATTCAAATGCCCCAGGAAGCCTCTGACTTGCTTTTCATTTCTCGGTGCTGGCATTTCTTGAATTGCCTTGACTTTATCAGGGTCAACTTCAATTCCTTTCTGGCTAAAAACGAAACCCAACAATTTCCCTGATTGAACACCGAAGGCGCATTTATTTGGATTCAAGCGGAAATGATACTTCCTCAAACGCTGAAACAACTTCAACAAATCTTCTATATGCCCTTCTTAAGTCTGGGATTTTGCAATCATATCATCAACATATACTTCAATTTCCTTGTGCATCAGATCATGGAATATGGTTGTCATAGCCCTCTGGTACGTCGCACATCGTTCTTCAACCCGAAAGGCATCACTCTGTAACAGAATGTTCCCCAGGGTGTGATAAATGTTTTTTTTCCATGTCCTTTGGAGCCATTCTTATTTGATTATACCCAAAAAATCCGTCCATGAATGAGAGTACTTTGAATTTCGCTGTGCTATCCACTAACATGTCGATGTGAGGCAATGGAAAATCATCTTTTAGACTAGCTTTATTTAGATCTCTGTAATCTACGCACATGCGGACTTTTCCGTCTTTTTTGGTATTGGAACAATATTGGCAATCCATTGAGGATACAGTGACGTCACAAGAAAACCAACACTAATCTACTTTAGAACCTCCTCTTTGATCTTTATTGCCATATCTGGGTGAGTTCTTCTCAACTTTTGTTTAATTGGCGGACACTCTGGCTTCAACGGAAAACGGTGCTCGACAATATTTGTATCTAGACCGGGCATATCTTGGTAAGACGAAGCAAAAATATCGACATACTCTTTCAACAGCTCAATCGACCTTCTCTTCACATCAGGATGCAGTGATGCTCGAATCTTGACTTCCTTTGGATCTTCTTCTGAACCCAAATTGATTACTTCCAAAGGCTCTTTATATGGCTGAATGGTATTTTCCTCGTGCTCAAGCAACCGTGAGACCTCTTCTGGAATCTCATCAAAATATTCTTCTTCAGCCCCATACACAGGACATTCAAAGTTGGGAGAGGGTGCAGGGTCATTGTATTCAACAGGTTTTTTAATTAATCTGCACATATGATTTGTGATTGCATTTAGAAACTGACACATATAACAAGTGATCATGCAGATTAAATTTCAGTTATTATTTATTTTGAAAGGTTTTTTTTTATTACCATTTTCCGAGAAAAAGCAGAAAAATAAAGAAATAATTTGGGAAGCAAAGACAACTTTTATTATTGATCTTAACAGTCACAACAAATAGATAAGCCCTATAACATTAATACTTCCATGTTGGGCAGAGTGAAAGCTTTTCAAAAGAAAGATTAACAAATCAAATTACTTTGAAACATGTATGCAAGAGGGAACATCAATGGTGATCTAGTTCTGAACCCTGACTCCGTGCGTCACATAATTCGGCATTTCCTGCTCTGCTTCATCCTCCACAATGGCGTTAATCCTGGAAAAAGTCGAATAAAGATAGCCTCCGCTACAGAAAATGTCTTGATACCTGCCTGCAACAGACTTCGGCTTCATGCCCTTACATTTGTCATTCTTCAAAGAGAACCCTAAGTCAGTTCTATTCTTGTTTATAGGTGGATCCACATTTCGTCCCCAAACTTCACTATGACCATTACGCACAACCTGCTGCACATCCTTCAGCGAAACCATGGAATTCTAACTTCCTCTTATGTTATCAATGTCTAAGGCTTGGAACTGGGTTCCAACAGCAGCTTCATCCGCTTCTACAATCCTGAAAGAGGACAAATGAGATATCAACAATGCCTGCTCCCCATTTATGACTACCACCTTCCCTTCACGCACGAACTTTAGCTTCTGGTGTAAAGTTGAAGTGACAACCCCTGATTCATGTATCCACAGCCGTCTTAGCAAACAACTGTAAGCAGGAACAATTTCCATGACCTGGAAGGTTATCTGAAACAAATGTGGTCCTATATGGATAGGTAAGTCCACTTCACCGATGACAGATTTCCTTGACCCATCAAACGCTTTCACAATGTTACCACTAGGGCGCATAAGCGTTCCTTGATATTTAAACTTCATAAGGGTACTTCTTGGTATAACATTCAACGCAGATCCATTATCAATCAGCACATTGGATAGCGAATCATTCTTGCAGTTCATAGAGATGTGGAGGGCCATGTTGTGATTCCTCCTTTCATCAAGTAATTCATCGTCACAGAAACTCAAGTTATTACACAATGTAATGTTTCCTATTACGCTGCTGAATTGATCTATTGACATATCACTCTCCATAAAAGCTTGGTCTAGTACCCTCATCAAGGATTCTCTATGAGCAGAGGAGTTCATCAATAAAGCCAAGATGGATATTTTTGAAGGAGTCTGCAGTAGCTGATCTACAATTCTATAGTCGCTCATCTTAATTATCTTCAAAATATCATCTACTTCTTTCTCTAACGTAGCTCCGCTAGTCTCTCCCGTAGCCTTCTTAGGTTCATCATTCTCAACAACTTTCTTTCCAGCATCAACATCTCTCCGAACAATCGGTGCAAACACACGACCTCTACGGGTCACCCTGCTATTTTCACCAATATTTCCAACATCAAGCATTCGCTGGATGGGAACCTCCACACCATCCTCCAAGATTGTAGCGTTGTATTTGTAAGGCACAGCCTTATCTAATTTGTAAGGGATAGGACCTGGCAAACTAATTTCCAATGGGGTAACAGCTAGCTTGCTATGATACTCCACTTTAAAATGGGAGGGTGCACGAAAACAAGGCACAATAATCATATTCAAATGCATATGTTCATTCAACGTAATCATTGGACATTTTTGTAAACAAAACAGAGAAAGTAAAAACAGTTTTAAACTTTGAAGTATATTTGCATTGATTTTGAAAAGTTTGCCTACAAGCAGACGATTTTATACAAGGAGACATAAATCCTAGTAGAAGGAAATCGTCGTAAATTTCAAAAAAAGGGTACAAAGTGAAACAAAGAAAAACAACTATATAGAAATGATCCAATCGAGTTTCAACTCTGCTATTGCCCCTATGTCTTCAAGCATCTCATCCTTTGCTGTCGGAAGAAGTTAATTGAATTGATTTGTACCATTTGACGTTTATTAGTTATGCTGGCTGTAAGTAGATGGGTGATCCAACGGGACATAGTCGTATGCTTTAATCCCTAACTTTTGCATGGACCTCCCTTTCGGGTTTTCAGTCCACCGGAATATCCTTTTTTGCCCGAACCATTTTGGTTCACCGGGAGGCCCTTATTTTTTCCTAGGCCAGTCAACCTAGCGAGTATATTTTATGCGTAGTATTTTTTGACTATATCTGCATTCACAGGGCGTGGAAAATCTTCACAGTCCATGGTCGTAAACATCATATCACTGCCTGAAAATATCTTTTTGATCACAAATGGACCTTCGTACGTTAGAGTCCATTTGCCCCTGGGATCACCTTGTGTAGGATAATACGCTTTATTACCAAATCACCAACTTCGTACACCCAATGTTTGACTTTCTTTTTAAAGGCCTTGACCATGCGTTTCTAATACATCTGACCATGACAAACAACCACAAGCCTTTTTTCATCAATCAAATTTATCTGGTTCAGTCGAGTCTGGATCCATTCGTCCTCATTTAAGCCTGCATCTTTCATAATCCTTAGGGATGGAATCTGGACTTCAACAGGTAAGGCAACCTCTATAACGTAGACTAGAGAGAACGAGGTTGTCCCAGTTGATGTACGTATCGAAGTGAGATAACCATGAATAGCAAATGGTAGTATCTCATGCCAATCTTTGTATGTCACTATCATCTTCTGCGAAATTTTCTTGATATTCTTGTTGGTGGCTTCCACTATGCCTATCATCTTTGGTCGACACAGAGAAGAATTATGGTGCTTAATTTTGAAATGCATGCAGAGTTCCGTGATCATAGTATTGTTAAGATTGGTACCATTGTCCGTGATGATCCTTTCAGGTATTCCATAATGATAGATAAGGTTATGCTTAATAAACCTATTCACAACATTCATGGTTACCGAGGCAAACGAGGTTGCTTCTATCTACTTCGTAAAGTAATCAATAGCGACAAGGGTGAATTGATGCCCATTAGAAGTAGTTGGTTTAATCTCTCCCATCATATCAATGCCCCACATTACAAATGGCCAAGGAGCAGTCAAAACATTCAAAGGAACCAGAGATGCATTTACTTTGTCAACATAAATCTGGAATTTATCACAAGTTATAGAATGATGACGGCAATCAGTTTCCATAGTAGACCAATAATAACCCGCTCTCAGAATTTTCTTAGCCATTTTATGTCCTCTGGAGTGAGTACTGAATACACCTTCATGCATATCTTCCATAATTTTCTCACCTTGTTTACACAATGATGCAAAGTCGAATCGTGGTTGCGCTTGTACAAGATTCCGTTACTTAGAAAGAACTTGGCAGATAACCTCCTTAGAAATTTCTTATAATTGATAGATGCCTCTTCAGGGTACTCTTGAGTCTCGAGCTATCTTTTTACTTCGTGGTACCAAGGTTGTTCCTCTACTAAATCAGTATCAACTTCACAACAATGTGCTGGTTCGTCTAGTCTCTCAATAGTGATTCGAGGAAATTAATTATCCCATATGACTTTGAACATAGATGACATGGTAGCTAATGCGTCTTCCAACTGATTCTCTTTTCACGGAATATGTTCAAAAGTGATTTCTTTGAAGTACGAAATTAATGTTAACACGTGCTCTCGATAAGGAATGATATTTATATGCTTCGTATCCCATTCTCCCTTAATCTGACTGATTACTAGGGCTTAGTATCTATATGCATTCAAGAATTTAATTCTCATATCGATGGCAGCCTTGATACCCATGATGCATGCTTCATACTCGTCCATATTGTTGGTACAATCAAAACATAATCTGGTGGTGAAGGGTGTATGGAAACCCTTGGGAGAGACAATCATAACACAAATCCCATTACCAAGCGCGTTGGAAGCTCCATCAAAAACCATAGTACATCGAGATCCCAGTTCAGGTCCTTCATACGGTCCAGATTCTTCATAATCCATAACTAGCATAAATTATCATATGGGAACTCAAAATTCATAGACGGATAGCCATCTACATCTTGATGAGCCAAATGATCTTCCAGTATACTTCCTTTTATTGCCTTCTGAGTAGTGTACTGAATGTCGTATTCTATCAAGACCATTTTCCATCTTTCTATTCTTCCAGAGAGAGTGGGTTTCTCGAATATGTATTTTATTGGATCCATCTTAGAGATCCATAAAGTAGTATGAGCCAACATATACTGTCTTAGTCAGCAAGCAGCCCATGCCAAAACGCAACAAGTTTTCTCGAGCAGTGAGTATTTTGTTTCATAGTCGGTAAATTGATTTCTAAGGTAGTATATTGCATGCTCTTTTCGACCAAACTTGTCATATTTCCCTAATACACACCCCATTGAGTTCTCTAATATCGTCAAGTACATGATCAAATGTCTTCCTTCAAGTAGTGGCATTAGAATCGGAGGTTCCTGGAGATACTCCATGATTTTGTCGAAGGCTATCTGACAATCATCGTCCCACTTCACTACTTGATCTTTCTTTAGTAACTTCAAGATTGGCTCAAAAGTAGCAGTCAAATGGGAAATAAATCTGGCAATGTAGTTCAATTGTCCCAAGAAACCTCTTACTACTTTCTAAGTACGGGGAGCTGGCATTTCTTGAATGGCTTAAACCTGCAGGATCAACTTCGATACCTTTACCACTGACGAAGAAACCTAGGCGTTTACCAGATCTTACCCCAAAGGTGCACTTGTTTGGATTCAATCTCAATTTGTACTTCTTCAGTTATTCAAACAGCTTATGCAGGTGGTCAAGATGTTCTTCTTCAGTTTGAGACATGGCTATCATGTCATCAATGTAAACCTCTATCCCATGATGGATCATATCATGGAACAAAGTTACCATACCACGCTGATATGTTGCACCAGTGTTCTTCAAACCGAAAGGCATAACTTTGTAACAGAAAGTGCCCCATTACATGACGAAAGTAGTCTTCTCCATGTCTTCGGGTGCCATCTTGATTTGATTATAACCGGAGAAACCATCCACGAAGGAAAATACTTTGTGCTGAGCGGTGTTGTCAACCAGAACATCAATATATGGAAGCGGAAAGTCATCTTTGCAGCTTACCCTATTCAAATCCCTATAGTCTATACACATACACACATGGCCATCCTTCTTAGGTTTTATCACCATATTTGCAACCCATTGAGGATAGGACATAATAGCTAAGAAACCTGCATTGAACTGCTTCATAACCTCATCCTTGATCTTTTCAGACATCTCAGGACGCATACGATGAACCTTCTACTTTATAGGAGGAGAACCTTCCTTCGTCGGTAGACAGTGAACCACAATGTCAGTATCAAGCCCTCGCATGTCTTCTTAGACCAAGCAAAAATCTCAACATAGTCACGCAACATCTGAATTAACCTTCTTTTGACATTGTCTTCTAGGTTTCCACCTATCTTGACCTCTTTCTTGTCCTCTTCAGTACCGAAGTTCACAACCTCGACTGGCTCTTCATTCGGTCATATGGCTCTTTCTTCTTGTATTAACAACCTAGTAAGCTCTCCAGGTATTTCACAATCTTCCTCACCTTCATCCTCGACTTGGAAGATCGGACTTTCGAAGTCATAATTGGCAATTGCAGAATTGTTATAAATGAGATCCAGGGTGGATATGGATCCATAATTTGTTGTGTAAGTGTGTGTAAGAAAACATAAGTATTTTGAAAGCAATAAAGTAAAAGAAAGACAAAGAGCTCAAAATTTGAATGCAAACGTCTAATGATTTATTAAATGAAACTATACTGATGAATCATGATAACCCTAACAAATGGACCATTGTCCCCCAGGTAAGGTACAAGTTGTGCCCCGGGTAGGGTACAAGGCTTAAATTTATTGTTTAAATTACATAACCAAAAACTTCAAAGTAAGAAAATAGAAAATAACATTTACTACTGACTAAAGGAGATTGTTATAAAGTCTCCGGCCTTCCAATTATTGAGGCCACTGCCGGCAGTAGGGAAAATCAAACTGTCTATGTCACAGTTTCTATCAGCGTCTTCCACATTGTTGAATTGATTGTTGTGAACTCCATTGTTGTTGGAATGTCGAGAAGCTGACCCCAAACAGTGCTACCACCTTTTTCAACCACAACCTTAGCGTCTTTCAGAGAAGCCATTTTTGGTGGAATCTTGGTAACGTTAGGAATAAAAGGACCAACTTTATCTACAACTTCAAAGATCTTGAAAGGGGTCTCAAAGAATTCACCATCCATCTTAACATACTTTAAAGATTTTAAATGGCTCACGATGTGTTCTTCTTCACCGTAAACTGTAACAATTTTTCCTTTCACGAGATACTTCAACTTTTGGTGTAAGGTAGAAGTAACAGAACCTTCCCCATGAATCCAAGGGCGTCCAAGAAAATAGGAATAGGCTGGACAAATGTCCATCACGTAGAAATTAGAGTCAAAGACCTGGGGACCCACTTTGATTGGAAAATCAACCTCTTCGTGCACCGTTCTCTTTGAACCATCAAAAGCTCTCACCACAATGTCACTGGGTTTTAGCATAATCCCATCATAGTCAAGTTTGTCTAAAGAAGCTTTTGGAAATACATCCAATGAGGAACCTGTGTTTACCAACACATGAGATAAGGTAGTACCCCTACACTCAATAGAGACATGCAGGGCCTTATTATGGTTCCTTCCTGCGGGAGTTCAATCAGCGTCAGAAAAGCCTAGCCCATTATCAGTTGTTAGGTTAGCAACACAATTTTTGAACTGATCATCAGAGATTCCCCGTGGTACATGAACACTTTTTAGGAACTTTAGCAAAGCCTGAGAATGGTCCTCGGAGCACAATTACAAGGATAACATAGATATTTTGGAAGGGGTCTTCCCTAACTGTTCAACTATTTTATAATCACTCTTTCAAATAATCTTCAGTATCTTCTCCATCTCTTGCTTGGAGGTATCTTCAATAATAACCTCCTTCGGTGCATCTATTTGGGTAGGTTCAGTCATCTGTTCTTTGTTTCGAGTCTCAATAGTTGATTCAGAAGTAGTGATTCAAACTGGTGTAGTAACAACCTTCGGAGAGAGTATGTCTTTTCTACATGTGTTGCAACTCTTGAGACAACGGCATATTAATTCTTGTGAACTGTCTCCTGGGTACATCTTTTCTACATTGATTATTCTGTTGTTGTTGCTGCACTGGGGCATGATTAGAGATCATCACTGCCCCCATAGATTGGTTGTTGTCATTCCTATTATGACCCTTCTGGATGTACACAACATTAGATTCTTTCTTAACATTATAAGAATTCTTCACAGTATTTGAAGATGTAGCCACCTGGATTTTACCGCTTCTGATTCCATTCTCAACATGTTCTCCTATCAATATCAGTTCAGTGAAATCGGCTGAAGAACTTCCAAGCAGATGATTATAAAAAGGACTTGTTAGCGTACTCATGAACATGTAAACCAATTCCCTATCATCCAAATGAGGTTAAAATCTTCCTGCCAGATCTCTCCATTATTGTGCATACTATTTAAAGCCTTCCTCATAACCCATGGACATACTCTGTAGTTGCATGCGGGTCGGTGTCAAATCAGAATTATATTGATATTGTTTATAGAAAGCTGTAACCAAATCTTCCTAGGTATGAATATTGGCACCTTCAATTTGATAATACCATTCCAGTTGTGTTCCAGACAGACTCTCTTGAAAAAATGCAACCACAACTTCTTGTCAGTAATGTGTGGTTGAATTTTCCGAACATATGATCTCAAATGAAACTTTGAGTAGGAAACGCCACCATACTTCGCAAAGGTAGGGGTTTTGAACTCAGGAGGAATGACGACTCCCGAGACCAAACCCAATTCTTCAAAGTTTAAGCCATGCACCTTCTGAATCTCCATAGCTTTCAGACGCTCTTCCAGCAACATATACTTCTCATCAACAGGGGGATATTGTTCATCCAAATAGTCCTCTTCCTTTTCATCAGGAAACTTGTCTGAACCAAGGTTGTTTCTTTCATTTTTAACACTCTTATAGTCTTTATCCTGTTTGTCATCTTCATCTGATGGGATATCAAGGTCTTGATCCTGCTTGACTGGACCTCTGACTTTTCTTCCTATGTTAAGGATGCCAATTGGTTTCTTTGTCTTCTGCTTCTTCCTGTTGACGAAAAACTCCTTCAGTTCTTCTTGTCCCTTGGCTAAGTTTAGGAACATCTCTTGGAACTGAGCATACTGAGCCTGGAGATCTTTGACCGTCTATTCAAGAGCCATTTTCTGTTCTAAAATAAACAGCAAGAAAATGAGAAAACCTGTCTTAGAAACCTGTTATTCTATGATATGTATAACATGTAGATGCATATGCAATGTTTTCAAGGATCTCGTGGGATTTAAATTTGAAATATTAGAAAATGAATCTTGTTGCAGATTTGTCTGAAGAGCTTTGAGTCTTCATCTTTGAACGTCCTTCTATAAGAATCAAGCGCACCATATTGAGTGGGTCATAACCCCTGACTCAAGAGAATGTACTTTGATTCTTGACGACATCTTGCTAGAGGAAAATAAATCCTCTTGCCCCTTGCTAGAAATCTGGCTTATGATAATCTTGCACCATAAATCCCTAAGATCCTTGAAATGGTTAGTAAAAATGCCATATTATGATGATATGATATGATGATGTTATGTTTATGTTAAATAAGCAAACACAAACAAGTCACACAAGAGCCTTAGGTTTAAAGGCTTGCATGAAGTCCATAGGTAAGTACCCTTCCCCATTAAAGTCTAGTTGGCTCAACCTGTCCTAAAATAGTAACCGGGTTCTAGGAATCTCAAATCACTGATCTTTCTCGTAGGCTTTATTTTAGCACGGAAACTGGCTTGCCACCAAAACATCCTGAGAGTCGAATTTCAAGGAGCGTAGCGTCGAGTATCAACCAACCTTGAACTGCACCAAAGTCGGCTATCTCACTATTTTCTAATGGCCAAGATGGGTCAATTAAGGTTCTAAAAGTAAGTTAGTGCTAATGACACCATGCGAAAGCCTAATGTTATCCTCTACTGACTCAAGAAACACCAGTACAAACCAATGTGTCACACTAACCGTAGCCATCATTTCAACCATATCGGTCTACGCTATATAGTCTTCATGATCTATTTCTGCTTACCTAAGGCATCCCTAGATTCAGGTGTAGGATCTTACAAGCAGTAATACCCAAACAACCCTTAAATTTAAAGTAAACAAAGCAGATAATAAAGCAAGTAAAGTGATCTAACCATAAGGTAACCCCTCTTTTTTTAAGTACTCCATAGTAGAGTTGCCGGTTTTGTAATACAGTGGGAGAAATGACTTTTTTGGTTTTATCCAAATGTGCGGATAGCAAGAGTCTCCACTGACTTTTCTTTTATCCAATATTTAGGAAAGGGTGAAAAGAACAAAAAAGACCTTGATAGGTTTTGAGTTTGGGGGGTAAGTTATGAAAACGAAAGGTGCTAACACCCTTTCTATCCGTAGTTATCTACGGGCTCTTAATTGCTTAGCTCACTTTTGAAAATCTTGCTTTGTATGTGTTATTTGAAAATTTGAAAAGCTAATGTAAGGCTAACTTTGTAATGATTCTTGTATCATTCCTCAAGAGTGCGTACAAAGTGTTTTAGAAAATATTTCGTTTGAAAATGTGATGTGTAAAAAATGTCTTTTATAAAAGATTGTGAGCAAGCGATTAAGAGTACCTTATCACTAAAGGTCGTGCTTATTTTTTTCCTTCTCCTTTAGAGACAGTGCCATCCATACCATTAGTTGGTAGGTAGCCCTATTTGTTGGATGTAAAGGGACATGCGTAGGGTCATCGAATGGCCATTGAAGGCAACATGTAAGGATGCTTTAGCAATTTGTACTGGAGGGACTAGATCATTTTCGTAAGCAACTTCAAAGGGTCATCGAGGGACTATGATCTTTATTCGTAAGGGTCTTTTGCTAAAGCATCCCCATTTTCGAGGGACATGACCAATAATCGTAAGGCAACAAGAGAGGTTACCCTAGAGGTGCAAGTGTGCGAAGCGTATTATTTTTAGTTATTTTATCTTGAGATTAGGGTTTTCTACATTCAGTTATTAGTCTTTCCATACAAACTCTAATTACTAGTAGTTATAAAGTGTATAGAAAATAAAGTGTGGAAAATAAAATTCCTACGCTATTACATGGCTTTGGGACAGTTACATAAGTATTAAAATGCGGAAAAGTAAACCTACGCTATTACATCCCGTGAGCAGTTACATAATTAGAAAAAAATGCGAGAAAATAAACCTAAGTTATTACAATCGAATAGTGCGAACTATACATTTTTATCTAAGAATTTAAATAATAAATAAAATAAAATAACAAAATGTTTTGAAAAAAGAAAGAAAATATTTTGGTATTTTATAGAAAATAATTTTAAGTGATAATAATTAATAAAACCCTAAATTTCTAATTGATTTTTTAATAATAAAAAAGTTGATTGATTAATAAATTTATAAATGAAAAAGAAAATTAAATGTTAGTTAAAAACCTAAACCTAATTTATTAGTATTAAGAAAAATAATTAAGTTACTTTAATGATGATTAAAAATTAATTAGGGTTTAGAAAAAGAAAAGAAAAAGAAAATTAGGTTAAAACAAAACAAGATGAAAAAAAGCATGGGGTGAGTGTTTAACCTACGCCCCTGGGGTAACATGCACGCCTCCTTGCCACTGCGCCCAATGCTTGTTGGTGATAGGAAATAAAACCTGATTATTATATTTGCGACCTGCATGTTAATTTGAAAAATAACAAAAAAATGCAAGACACATGGATCAAACCCATTCCCTTTCGTTTAACACACGTGTCCTTCACCATCTGTGCTGCATCTTCAATATGTTAATATAACGTAAACCATTAAATACATTTAAAACTAGTGGGCCGGAGAGGCGCAAGAGCCCTAACTGCGGTCATCTTCTCCAGTGAGATCTTTTTTTATCCTGTAAAAATAACGCGCATTAAAGAGAAAAGAGAACCCTAACCCCTTAAATTGACCCTCCTGAATTCAACGTTGATGTTGTTTTTGGATAATTCATCCTGTATAATGAGATACAATTAAAACAAATAAAAACGATACAATCATGGTGATGGAGCGTTCTGGCATTTTGGGCCTCATGCAAGGGGTGATACATGCACTAATTTGTCTCAGGAACACAATAGAATCGTTAGTTTAAACCAAAGCATTTCAAATATTAAAATACAAATTTCAAAGAAATAATTCAAAACCGGCAATGGATGGATGCGTGTTTCAGGCATATTTGATCATCAAGAATGATCAATACTTACTCTGTGATACCTCAGGGATTGATTGGGATGGTTGATTGGCCTTGAGGGTGCTTGGAAATAGAATTTCTAATTCACTCCTTCTTTGCAATTTTTTAAATCAAAATCCTTTATTTCTTGCAGCCTCTTTGCTGACCATTGTTGTCTGTATATAATGAGTATATATAGAAGAGGAGATTAGGTTTAAAATATGGGATTGAACCTTATGTAAAAACATGTCTTTGATTTGGTTTGAAAATAAGTTGGAATATGACAAAACCATGAAGATTTGCTTGAAAAATAGGTGCACACAGTTTCTTGCTTGTCCTTAGGCCTCCAAAAGTTTCAAATCATAAGCCTTTTATAACTTATACATTTATTCAATATTTATTTGATTTAATTTTGAATGAATAAAAATAAAAATAAATGAAATGAAAATTACAATAATGCATTAAGGGACTTAGAGGTCCTCTAATATATCATGAACATGTTTAGACTTCAAAAGATAGACCCATTAGCCCAAAAATCAAGTTTGCTTCAAATTGAATTTCATGCATTTTCTCAAAACTGCCCAACTTGCACTAATCATATCTCACTAAATTTTTATCATATAAAGGTGATCTTTGACTTTTTGGAAACCTCAATATGTCCCCTAAAATCTTCTTGTTGGTAACTTGATGTAAATTTCTTTGATTAAAAGTGTCTTTTTGTTGACTTTTAAAATGGCCTGTAATATTTTGGTTCGTATCTCTCAAATGAAGCATTTTTGGCCTTGAGCTTAGAGAGACAAAGTT
Source organism: Vicia faba (assembly GCA_948472305.1). Lineage (NCBI taxonomy): Eukaryota > Viridiplantae > Streptophyta > Magnoliopsida > Fabales > Fabaceae > Vicia > Vicia faba. Next base: position 1,231,629,926 of record OX451735.1, read on the forward strand.
GTATAGAATTGAGTTTACTTCAAATTGATATTTGGTTGAGAATTTTCTAATGAAGTATATGAAAGTTATGCTTGGTCAAAGTTGAGTTGACTTCTCCTAAACAAAACCCTAATTTAGTAAATTTTGACTTTTGATGAATCTTGAGTTTTCTTGATGAATCATGATCAACCCTTGATCAAATGATAAAATTTACCTCAAAATCTTTATGTTGACCAAAAATCTTGAACTTTGACTGGAAATTGGTCAAAGTTGACTTTTTGTCTAATATAGTTGATTTTCAATCATCTGTCTGATTGATTGAGAAAACTTGTACTGCAAGGCTTGAAATTTGGAATGAGGATTCTTTGAGACATATGAGAAACCATGAAGTCCAGTTGAGGAATTGGAAGTGCAATTTCCTTTGATAAAAGTGAAACCCTAATTGTAGGTCAATGCTTAGGAGGAGGGTCTGTCTGATCAATCTTTGAGTAGTCTTGAGTGTTTGAGACCCTTAGGAGCATGATGAGGTATCTTGAATTAATTTGTTTTGAAAAATGGGAGGAAATTTTTTGGGGTACAACAACGTGGTTGGTGGTTTGGCTAGGTTACCTTGAACATGGCTGATAACGTTGCCTAGGTGTCTGCCATCTGATTATCTTCTTGCAGAATATGACTAAATGTAATCTTGGTAAATTCCATAGCTAGATTCAAAACATGATCCCGATATGGAATCAATCTAGGATGTTTAGTGTCTTATTCACCGTTGACTTGGTGTATGAGTAACGCTGAGTCTCCAAAGACTTCGAGATGTTTAATTCTTAGATCAATAGCGGCTTCCAGACCCAAGATACAATCTTCGTATTCATCTATATTATTGGTCCAGTCAAAACATAACCTTGTAGTATAAGGTTTGTTAAAATTCTTAGGAGAAGTAAAAAATTCCCCAATGTCGTGCCCGAGTGCATTTGAAGCCCCGTCAAACATGAGTGTCCAACGTGCCCTTGGTTCAGGTCCTTCACCGGGTCCATGTACTTCGTAGTCACCTATAACCATGACATCTTCGTCCGGAAAGTAGAACTTCATTGGTTGAAATTATGGCAACGGCTGATGGTCAGCTAGTACACTACCGTTGATGGCCTTTTGAGTAACATATTGGATGTCGTACTTTAATAGTAACATCTGCCATTGGGCAATCCTTCCTATAAGAGCTGGTTTTTTGAAAACATACTTTAGAGGATCCATTCTTGATATCAACCATGTGGTGTGAGTTAACATATTCTGCCTCAATCGCTTAGTGGCCCAAGCCAATGCACAACAAGTTTTCTCGAGAAGTGAGTACCTGGTTTCGCAGTCATTGAATTTATTGACAAGGTAGTATATTACATGATCTTTTCTACCTGTTTCATCATGTTTCCCTAATACACATCCCATTGACCCTTCAAGCACCGTTAAGTACATGATGAGCGGTCTCTCAGGAACTGGTGGCATTAAGACCGATGGCTCTTGTAAATATTGCTTTATCGTCTTGAAGGCTATTTAACAGTCATCATTCCACACCACTGTCTGATCTTTTCGAAGTAATTTGAATAAAGGCACATAAGTAGCAGTTAGGTGCGATATGAACCTTGAAATGTAATTTAATCGTCATAAGAAACCACAAACCTCTTTTTCTGTCCTTGGAGCTGGCATTTCTTGTATGGCTTTCACCTTGTAGGGATCTACCTCAATCCATGCCGACTTACAATGAAACTCAATCACTTTCTTGACCTAACACCAAATGTACATTTGTTTGGATTCAACCTCAGTTTATACTTTGCAGATGTTGGAATAATTTCTGTAAGTATACAATGTGATCCTCCTCTATATGTGATTTGGCAATCATATCATCTACGTATACTTCCTCTTCTTTATGAATCATATCATGGAATAGTGTGACCGTAGCCCGTTGATAATTTTCCCTGTGTTCTTTAGACCGAAAGGCATCACATTATAGAAGAAAGTGCCCCAAGGTGTCATAAAAGTAGTATTTTCCATATCCTCGGGTGCCATTTTGATTTTATTATAACCTGAGAGACCATCTATGAATGAGAACACCAAAGCTTGAGTTGTATTATCCACGAAAACATCTATGTAACGTAACAGGAAATCATCTTTGGGACTTTATTTGTTTAGATCCCGATATTCTACACACATGCGTACCTTTCTGTCCTTCTTGGGCACTGGTACGATGTTTGCTATCCAAGGAGGATAGTCTACCACCGCTAAGAACCATGCGTGGAATTGTTTAAGGACTTCTTGTCGAATCTTGTTAGACATGTCTGGATGAGTTCTCCCGAGTTTCTGTCTAACTGGAGAACAACCTTCCTTGAGAAGTAGTCTATGCACCACAATATATGTATCCAATCCTGGCATGTCCCTGTAAGACCAAGCAAATATATCCACATATTCTGTAACAACTTGATCAGTCTTTCTTTAAGGCTTTTCTCCAATGTTACCCATAGCTTGGTCTCTTTGGGATCCTCCTCTGTTCCAAGGTTAATGGTCTTAATTGATTCTTGGTATGACTGTATATTGTCAGCTTTTTGCTCTATTTCCCTTGCCAATTCTTCAGAGAGTTCAAGATCTTCATCATCTTCCTCCTCCGCTTGGTTGATGGGTGCATCAAAATTATATCGAATAACAGCAGTAACGTTATCAGTGGTTTTGGGCATAGATCTGCATATTTTATCATGTTTTAGAGCAGTTTAAGTATTTGAATTTGGAAAATGCATACAAAGAAAAGTATTTCCATTTTAAAACATAGGAAATAAATGCAAGAGAAACACATGGATCTTAATTTAATGTGAAACGTAACTCTTATTAATTGTGAATACTGTTTGAAACAAATCGGGGGACCCTTGCAAGCTACCCATGTGCCTCTGGCTTAACGTAGGTTCTTTCAAAAACAAGAAAAATTAATTTGGAAAGAAAAAGATCTCTGGAATCTCCACGGATGTCCAATTCTTGAGCTCGTCGCCTAGAGCACATTCACGGATGAAGTCATATGCTCTTTTGGTGTTGCTCTTGTTAGATATCATTGCCACTTTCCCTCCATACTCTGTTCCTTTGTTGATGAAGGTTTCCTGGATAAGAGGAAACTACGTATTGCCTTTTAGGGTGGCCTTTGATGATTCGTAGCCCAAACAAAAATGATTCTTTTTCTTGGGTATCTCCACAAGGTTACCCAAACCTTTCATGGTACCATCTTCTACAACTGTTTGAAAGTCTCTCCACGAAGTCACGGTAGGTTTCTTGATCTTCTCTAGTTCTAGGTTACCATTGAAGCAATCTCTAAGACTTGAAACAATGTTGCTATACAGTCTTCATCAGCACTGATATACCTGTAGGACTCTATGTGACTTACAAAGAAGTCCTCTTCACCGTCGATTATAACCAATCTTCCTTCAATTAAGAACTTCAATTTCTTGTGTAGAGTTGAAGTAACAACCCTTGCTGCATGAATCCACGACCGTCCAAGTAAACATGTATATGCTGGTTCTATATCCATCACTTGAAAAGTGATATAAAACATATGTGGGCCGATCTTGATAGGAAGATCCACTTATTCAAACACTGTACTTTGAGAACCATCGAAAGCTTTCACTATCATAGAACTTGTCCTTATTACAACACCGTCTAATGTTAATATCATCAAGCCAGATTTTGGTAACACATTGAAGGCAAAACCAGTATCAGTGAGTACCTTGAATAAGCTTGTAGTACCTATCTAAATAGAAATGTGCAACGCTTTATTGTGATCTCTGCCTTGTGGAGGAAACTCACTATTATTAAAACCTAGATATGATCCAGATGTTAGATTTGCTACAATGTTGTCAAACTGATTCACAATAATATCTTATGCGGCATGAGAAGAACTTAGAACCTTCATTAGAGAGTCTCGATGTGCTTCTGGGTTGAGGAGTAATGAGAGTATTAAAATCTTGGCCAATGTTTGGTGTAGCTGATCCACCACCCTATAATAACTTTTCTTGATTATTTTTAGGAATTCTGCCGCCTCTTGATAAGCAAAATTCTTGCTCGGAGGCTCTTTCTCTTGGCTTTCCTCCAGCGCAGATTTCCTCTTATCCTTAATTATAGCATTATTTTGTGGTTCGGGACCATAGATTTGATAACTGCGAGTTATGCCACTTGTTCCAACTATATTTGTGATTGATGGCTCACATTCTTGCTTTAAACCATTGACGAAGACCATAGAATCATAACTCCAAGGTACTGCTTTGATACTTTCATAAGAGATAAGAGATGCCCCCTAATAACCATCAGAGTATTTGGTACCATTGGTATCCTCAGAGTCTGCCTTAGTATCATCACCGGTGCTTCTATTGACTCTCCCCATGGAATCACAATAGTCTTCTTATTAAGGTTTGACCTATTGCAAGGAATTACCAATGGCTTCTTTGTACTTCCATCGATCATAGATACATATTCTTCTTTAGGTATTGCCTGAATTGGACTATACTTTGATCCACGAATTTTTGTAATGTTTTATTAAAAGATTCATTATGTTCCAAGAGGAACCCACATCCAACAAATAATATTTCAAAAGGTTTATTAAGGTTTTTACTTGTCTGGTTGTCCCAAAGCTAGCGACCACTTCAAGTGCATTCACAGCTGGCCCACCATGCGGAGGCATGGGATTTGTCTTGATATCCGGATTATCAAAAGTGATATCTTGGGAATCCAACAAATCTTGAACCTTATGTCTGAAGGCCCAACATTTTTCAATGGTATGCCCCAGAGAATTGGCATGATACTCACACCTAGCATTTGCATCATACTTTGGTGGGAGTGCCCCATTGAAGGAGCCATTGGTTTTAGCTCTACCAAAGATGCTTTGATTAAATGTTGCAATAATTGGCTATGCGGCATGGGGACAGGATCAAATCTTCTCGGAGGCCTTTAAAAGCCGTTCTATTGTTGTTCCCATGGGATTATCAATGGTTGGTGTGCCCTTGGATGGGATGCTGCAACATTAATTTCTCCCTCCTTCTTTTTTAAGAAGTTAGGAACATGTCTTTTTACATTATACGGGGTACTAGATGATGACCCTTGTATCTTACCGCATTTTATGCCTACTGCAATCCTTTCACCAATAGTTACCAAATCAGAAAATCCAGAAGAGACGCTTCCTACCATCTTATTATAATACAACCCTTGTAAAGTACTCATGAACATATTGACTAATTATTTTTCTAGGAGTGGTGGTTGTACATGGGATGCCATTTCCCTTCATCTTTGAGCATACTCCTTGAAAGATTCCTCCTTCTTCTAAGATAAGTTTTGGAGTTGCATGTGGTTAGGCGCCATGTCCAAGTTATACTTTTATTGTCTCATGAAATCATTGGCAAGGTCTTCCCATGTTTAAATATGAACCCATTCTTATTGCATGTACCAATCTAAGGATGCCCCACTCAAACTATCTTGGAAAAATGGGTCATCAACTTTTGATCTTGAGCATAGGCATGCATCTTTCTACAATGCATGCGTGGATGGTTCCTTGGACATGTGACTCACTTTTATATTCCAAATTCATGTACTTTGAATTTCAGAGGGATCACCATATCATGAGCTAGACCCATTTTGAGAGCGTCAACATTGAAAGCATCGTAACCCTCCACAACTTTTAGTCTTTCCTCAAGAGCTTTGTATTGATTGAGTGCCAAGGCATTTTCAACAATTTTGGGTTGGTGTTCTTGAGTGACACCTTTCAAATCAAGATCTCCACATTATAGATTTGTATAGTTGTCCGTATTGTTGACCAGAATCTGCAAAGTATTAGATTCCCATACCTTCGCTGGAGGTGGGACAAACCCTTCAATATCCACTTGCCTAACTTCTTGTTGAGCCATAGTTGACTTTTGGGGTCTTGACTCCGGTTCTCTTCTTGGTTGGTGAGAGCTCGATGCACCAATAATCTAGGATACTTCTTCAAAGGCAACCCTAGGAATCTGCTCTTGCCTCTCGATGGTGTTCTTCAAGGCTAGAAAAACATGACTTATATCTCCTTTCATTGAGTCGATGTTTCCTTTTACCTGATCCAAATCTCCCTTGAATGCGACATGGTTTTCTTTGATCTGTTCCATGACTTTCTTTTGATAGGCCCTTGTTTGATATGGCGGTCAAAGAGGTTGTGCTTTCTTACCAATGATTTAACTGGAGATGATTTTGATAGTTAATGAGTTTTTATGTTATGAATTATGAAATGATGTGATGTTTGCGAATGCATGGATGCGTATGAATATGCTAAGCGTTTTTGTTTTTGAATGTTTTATTCCCTTGTATTTTCCAAAGTCAGGTATTTTGAATTTCGCAGGGATCACCATATCAGGAACTAGACCCATTTTAAGAGCGTCGACATTGAAAGCATCGTAACCATCCCTAACTTTCAATCTTTCCTCAAGAGCTTTGTATTGATTTAGCACCAATGGATTTTCAACAACTTTGGGTTGGTGTGCTTGAGTGACACCTCCCAAATCAAGATATCCATATTGTAGATCTGCATAGTTGTCTGTATTGTTGACCGAAATCTGCAAAGTATGAGATGCCTCTACCTTCGGTGGAGGTGGGACAAACCCTTCAGTATCCACTTGCCTGAATTCTTGTTGAGCCATAGTTGACTTTTGGGGTCCTGACTCCAGTTCTCTTCTTGGTTGGTGACCGCTCGATGCACCAATATTCTAGGCAACTTATTCAAAGGCTACCCTAGGAATTTGCTCTTGCCTCTGGATGATGTTCTTCAAGGCTAAAATAACTTGACTCATATCTCCTTTAATTGAGTCGATATTTCCTTTTACTTGATCCAAATCTCCCCTGAACGCGGCGTGGTTTTCTTTGATATGTTCCATCACATTCTTTTGATGGGCCCTTGTTTGATACGATGATCGGAGAGGTGGTGCTTTCTTACTAACGATTTAACTGGAGATGATTTTGAAAGTTAATGAGTTTTTATGTTATGAAATATGAAATTATGCGATGTTTGCGAATGCATGGATGCGTATGAATATGCTAAGCATTTTCATTTTTGAATGTCTTATTCACTTGGATTTTCCATTTATTTTTTCCTTTCGTATTTATATTTTTTCAGGTTTTACTTTTTATTGGTGAGTATCTAAAAAGTAAATACACAATCAAAATATGGAAACAAAATACTTTTATTGAAATAACCATTATCTTTAAAAAGGAGAATACAATTCAGATATTGAAAAATATTCAAACTTAAAACACCAAAACTTGCTGAAAGAAATAGAAAAGGGAAACGAAATCTTCTAAGTGCGCCTGCGGATTTTTTCTCTAAAGCCATCAACCATTGTCCTACAAAGCTTGAAGAAGTCTTCAACATCTTTTGGGAGAGGTAACATCACATTTTCCACATCTCTCAAACTTCTAGGGATGTCACCAATAAGATTGTTGGCTAAGAAGGAGAGTCTTGCATGCTTCTCTTTGTAGAATCAGTATTCTTGGTAGAGGTCCATCACTATCTTATGATTATCCGCTCCTGCCTTGTAGATCTTTGCATATTGCTCTTCCCAATATAGTTTTTCAGCCCTCATCTCCATATAGAGTTTTACGTTGTATTAGGAAATTCTTTTGAAGGTCTTCTAACTCAAGACATACTCGCTCGTATTCATCAATCTTTTGGGCGAAAAATATTTCTGACGTCATCCTCTTGAGGCGTTACCCTACCTTCGATTCTTAGCTATCTTAGAGTCTTGTGGTAAGATACTTCATCTGTTCTTCTTGATCTAAAGAAGCTTGCGCCAAACTTTGGATTTGAGCCCTCAAATCTTCTTCCATCTCCTTTTTGTCTAGCATTGCCTTTTTATACCACCTACTTAGTTTCCCAATTTCGCTAGAAGCATCTTCCAAACATTGATTATGGGAGTACAAGTTGAAAATAATACTCAACAACCCTTTGGTTGAGCATTTCTGTTTAAGACTCTCCTTTTTAAATGCTTCACGGTCTTTTTGAATCTGTTGATCTTTTGATTCAAGTATGTGTTGCATCTATCTTTTCCGCTTAACTAAGTTATGGAGGTTAAGCTCCAATTCTTTTTTCTCTTTTCGAGCTTGATTCAAGGCCTTCTTCAAGTTATCTACTTCTTCTAGGGACACAGGCAGATAATTTGGGACACCTGGCTTATACTCAGGATCGATGTCAAAAGGTAGCTTAATAACCTGTACCCTATCCAAAACCCATAGAGTGTAAGTTTATTTCGCCACAACATTCTTCCTTTCGGCCTTTCTCTTGTTTACCTTACTCCAAGCTCGTATGATCTTGTTGAGCACTTATCGGTCGTTTTTACCCATGTCGGGAATGACTACTTATTGAAGTTGTTCATCAGAAGGTTTATCCTCCAAAGGGTACCCTAGTTGCTGCAAAGCCAAAGTAGGGTTGTAATTGATGCAACCACATGACCCAATCAACGAAACATTCGGAAATTCCCTGCAACTATAAATGATATCTCCAATGTTTAGCTTCCTTGCATACCACAACACAGAATTAGTAGTAAGAGACCTTAATTTTTAAGGACACTCGTATCATGTCAATGTTTTAATCATGTAGTCCTCCTTATACACGTGAGTCATAAACTAAGAATATAAAAGCGGGACACAACAATTTAGAGTACCTCTCCCCTTTCCAAATCGGGTGTGAAGTGCATAATAAACATCAACGAGTAAATCAGGAGTTGGGTCCGCATTCAAAGCTTTCACGCCCCAAAACACACATATAACCATATGGTAAATATAGTTTAAAGTCCGTGGATACAAGATTACACCAAATACAAGCAGCCCTAAGAAATCAACACAAGACTCCTATTCTTTGTTATCGGCAAAATAAAGAGCTTTAGTTTCCAAATAGCATCTATTAATCCCTTATACATCACCTTCTTTTTTGTAATTAAGCGACAATTCAAGATAAGGGATCCCTAAACCATTTTCTAAGTCTTTAATTTCAATAGTCTACCAAATTCCCACGTAAGCCTTTCCCATAGAGAAATTCAAGAGTCTATCAAACTCTTCCAAAGTCGACGCTAGCTGAAAATCTTGTAAGGTGAAGCATCTCAATGGAGGGTTGTAGAACTAAACCAAGGAAGAAACAACATCCAATTATACATCCACTTTTGTTAATCCAAGGGTATCCCCATAATGGCGAGTAAACATCTTCAAAGCTCTTTCAGAAAATTTCCCTTTGATAGTCTTGATCTTCGTCATATCTGGTTTGCCGACATTAATATGGACAAGTTGTTTCCCTTCGGAATTCATTTTTAAGACACTTCACTAAAAATCCATCAATTATATTTTTTAATCCTTTAAATAAGACAGACAAAAGAATGGAGAATAATGAATATATGAAATACAGGATGTATAAATGCATGATTGTGTGGCGCAGTGACGGGATTTTATGAAATGTATCTTTAAATGGTAGGCTCCTAGTTTTGGCCTACGTGTATTCTACGCTCCTCATAAGGAGGTTTCCTTAAGGGTGTCATGGATAACACTAGAGGAAAAGGCACAAGGGCCTCCCTTAAGTGGAGTCTCTTTACAGGCCAAAACATTCGTCTCTAGGTCATGAAAGTTCTCACCATGAGATTTTGGTTTAAGGGTTATACAAAAATTCATAGATTTCATTCCAAAGTCCTACCACCCAAGAGGGTGTCTCTTGAGACGTATTTATATTTTTTAGAATTCCACCGACTCTAGGCGAAGTCGTCACAAAAACTCATAGGATTGACATATCCCCTTGGCCAATAGACGAACCTTCTTTCTAAGGGTTTTTGAAAATAATTTTTTGAAATAATAAATTCCTGCCAGCAGATGAATTAATATGACAAATAATATAATAAGTGTGATATGGTGGCAGAGCCGACTGTTATATACTGGTTTGTCTTTTTTGTTTGCAAATGTCGCGGTAAGCAAGATTCACCACCGACTTTTCTTTTATCCAACAAAGGAAAGGGTGAAATGAACAGAAAAAGACCTTTTCGAGAGTTTTCTGAGTAAGGGGGGTAGATTATGGAAAGGGAAGGTGTTAGCACCTTTTCCATCCGTGGTTTTCCACGGGCTCTTAGAGGTTTTCTCATTTTTCAAGATGCTTTTGTGCTTTGTGTTTGAAATTTTTTTGAAAACGCCTTTGTACAGAGAACTTTGTAATGTTTCTAGGGATAGTAGAGAAAATATACAAAGTGTTTTGAAATGTCTTTTGAAATGTATTTTTTTGTGTGTAAGTGAAAAATTAGTTTGAGCAAACTTCTAACAGCTATCTACTTTGTACTCTAAAAGGTTGTTCTTTTCCTCTTTTTCTTTAGACAATGCTATTCTACTATTAGTGAGTAGGTAGCCTTGTCGTAGGATGTTTTGAGGGACAATTCGAAAGGGACGTTATAGTCACGAAGACAACTTGTGGAGACGCTTAACAATTCTGTTTTAGGGACTAGATCATTTACCGAGAAGGCAACTGTAGGGTCATCGAGGGACTATGATCTTTTAATTTACGGGTCTTTTCTAAAGCATTCCTGCCCCATGACTGTTTTTTAAAGGCAACCAAAGTGGGCATACCTTAGAGGTGAACATGTGATAGTGTGTTGAGATTCAGTAATTTTTTGCCTTTTTGTTAGGTTAGCTAACGTTTGATTATTAGTCTTTCCATACACGCCTAGTTACTAACAGTAATATATACAGAAAAATAAAATGCGGAAATTATAAATATAGACTATTACATGGCTTCAGGGAGGGGATTTACACTGTTCAAGAATGAGGGGGATAAAGCAGTAAATGTCCTAGTTTTAATCTATTAGATCCAGTGGGAAGGTACATCAATAGTAAAAATACGAAATTAAATAAATGCGCATGAAATTGAAAATAACGTCTAACAATATCCTAAGAAATAAAAATCTTTTTGGTTGTTTTTTATTACGAAAAGAAAATTACTTCTGAATTAAGTCCTAAATTTTAATTTGTTTTAAGTTAAGAAAATGGTTAAAATTAATTAATTAATCAATTAATTAATTATTTAAATATTTAATTAAAATGTCTAAGCCTAATTTTTGTGATGTTTTTATATTTAATGTCAAGTTGAATAGAAAAAGAGTCAATAATGAAACAAAGAATAAAATACAAAAAGAAATAGGGACTCTTTCGATTGCAAGGAGAATGGACTTTTTGACCCAGAGCGAGAATGGATCTTTTGATCCAGAAGGAGAACGGACTTTTCGATCCAGAGGGATGTTGTCATTCGATTCTGTGAAGGGGATGGGATTTCTGATCCATGAGGGATGTTGCCTTTTTGGATCCAAGGAGGGAGTTGTTCTTCGAATTGAAAATGCAAGGCAAATGCTGGCAAAAAATAAAGATGCAGGACCTGGGTATCGAACCCTGGTCCATCTCCCTAATTTGAAGCTTCTGTCCTCAGGCCTAAGCTTATTTTGACTTGAAACGGGCTATGCAATGAGTTTCGAAAGGCAGATTATGCCATGCCTTTCGATGGCGTGATTTTATTCTTGCACGTTATCTTATGTATGATATGCTCATATAAATATAAATGGTATTAGAAGCACATATATACCAATAATAGGTATTTAAAAGGATTAGAAATGCATTTTCGATTTGGGTAAGTCCTTACCAACTGAAGATGCTTCGATCTGAGCGTGGCTTGGCTTGGAACAAATTCTCGGGAATCTCAAGAACACAGATATATCCTTCGTCTGGATTGAGGGTGCCTGCAAAGAAAACTAGTTAAAATTTTGATCCTGTGTATGTTGGTGTGAGTATTCTCTTTTTCTAGGAAATCTCCCCTCCCTGATGCAACACTTGTGATCTCTTTATATAGAGGGGGTAGAGGGGACAAGAAGGCAAAGGTTTAAACAACCTTGATTATGTATATGAAAGCCATAAATGAGAATTTGTTAACAATGGCCAAACACATGGGATCTTGTCCTTTTTTGAATTTTGAATGTATGTGGATATGCTGGCCTTCAAATGCTCTCTTTTGAATGGGCTGATGGCCTTCTTCGAATGGCCCTAATGAAGCTCCTTCGAATGGATCTGATGAAGCTCCTTCGAATGACTCTGATTCATTTCCTTCAAATCTGCCTTCTTTTCCAGCTTCAAAGACCAATTCGAATCTATTCAAATTTTTCCTTATTAGAATCCCTTTGACCAGCCCTTGGCCTTGATGGTTCTCTTGAAATTTTGTACAAAAATGCCATTCGAAAGACACTTTGCCATGCCAATCGAAGGACCTTTGTCCAGATATCAATCTAAGGGTACTTGTTAAAATTCCAATCGAAGGACACTGTTACAATTCCAATTGAAAGGTACTTGTTAAAATGCCAATCGAAAGGCCTTGTTAATAGGCCAGTTGAAGGACCTTTGTCCAAGCCAATCGAAGGGCGCTATGTAGATGCCAATCAAAAGACATTTTTTAGATTCCAATCGAAAGGCATTTTGCAGATGCCAATCGAAAGGCACTTTGGATATTCCAATCGAAAGGCATTTTGGAGATGCCAATCGAAAGGAATTTTGGAGATGCCAATCGAAGGAAACTTAAAAACATAACTGACAAATTTTCCTTTTCTTTAGGCAAAGGTTTGTGACCAACCATGTAGGGGAAGACCTTGGAGGACATGAGAGGGAAAATTTTAGGGTACAACAGTTGCCCCTGTTCAATCTTCTTAAACCTGAGGATGTAGATTGGCATGTCTGCCTTTCGTGATCTGAAGGTGGAAGATGATTGAACACTAGAGTGCCCAGAAATTTGCACTCGTCTTAATTGATACTATTGGTGAATAATAATGGGAATGGGCTTACAGATTCCATTTGGAAAATATGACAGAAGACTATCGAAGATAGGCTTAAAGATGCCATCCACAGAACATGATTGAGAGTCGTCGGAGATGGGCTTAGAGATGCCATCCAAAGTAGATGTTGACTTCATAAGAAGTCTCTTTGTGGGGATTCCTTTTCCTGCTGTCTGAGAAGGAGTCCACTGGGGAATGCTTTAGGGGAATAGAGTCTAGGAGCTTTGGTTGTCCATTACTCTATTGGGGAGTTATCTCTTGAAAGCAAGCGGTTATCTGGTCGGGATCCAGGCTTCACAGCGACTTGTTGAGGACAATAAGGCTGACTGTTATCTGGTCATATTCCAGGCTTCACAGCGACTTATTGGGGAATATGAAATTAACTGCTATCTGGTCATTTCCAGGCTTCACAATAATTATAGACATTGAACTATTATCTAGTCATATCCAGGATTCAGCGGTTTTGAAGAAATTAAGGTGTTATTTGGTCGGGATCCAGGCTTCAACTTGAATCTGAGGTGTACCGTTATCTGGTCTTATCCAGGCTTCGGTAATTTGAAGAAATTAAGCTATTATCTGGTCGGGTCCAGGCTTCAACTTGAATATGAGGTGTACCGTTATCTGGTCGTATCCAGGCTTCGGTAACTGATAGAGTAAACTGCTATCTGGTCGTATTCCAGGTTTCACAGTGCTTTATACTGTTACCTGGTCAAAATCCAGGCTTCACAGTGTCTTTGAAGAAGTGAACTACTATCTGGTCGAATTCCAGGCTTCGTAGCACCTTATACTGTTATCTGGTCGAAATCTAGGCTTCATAATGTCTTAAATTGTTGATTGACTATTATCCGGTCGGGTTTCGGGCTTCATAGTAACCGACAAGGTAAACTGCTATCTGATCGGATTCCAGGCTTCACAGCACCTTATATTGTTATCTGGTCGAAATCCAGGCTTCACAGTGTCTTAAATTGGCATGGAAATCAGAGAGATCTTAGTGTCGATCTAACTGAACCAGAGGAGGTCTTGGATTAACCTTGACTAGAATGGAAATCAGAAGAATCTTAGCATATATTCAGCTGAAATAGACAAAAGTCTTGGAATATCTTCAACTAGAATAGAAATCAGAGAGATCTTAGTGTCGATCTGACTAAACCATATAAGGTCTTGTGAGGGCATCTTTCTGAGGAAATTGCTGAAATGGCCCTTTGTTATACGTGGCTTTTGAGAAGACTACCAGGTAACAAAAGTAGTCAACGGTGTTTGTTGATTTGATCTTTCCCTGAAAAAGGTAAAGAGTTAGTCATATGCAATGTCATGATGTATGAAATGCATTGTGATTATGTTCTCAAAATAAATGAGATGTGTATGCACATGCCATGATGTATGAATATGGGATGCTATTGAGATGTTTCCTAGTCTAGGAAAATAAATCCCGGACCACTGTTGGAGAGTATTGGGAAGCTGAATCCTTTATTTCTGCTGGGGATGATGAATGAATATGATTTGCTGGGGATTTCCTCTTTCTGTCTAAGGATATTCTACCTGGGACTCTTAACTCCTGCTTGAGAATAACTCTGTGGAGGGAGATCCTTTATTTGAAGATTTTGCCGATGTAGAGAAATAAACTCTGTCGGGAATGAACTTCCGTAATCTGAGAAATAAACTCTAACCAATAGGTGGTTTTATAAACCGTTTAAGGTTATAAAGCTCGAGTGGGGAACACAGATTTCAGCTATCTGAAGGAACCTGGCTGGAGGAAGTAATTCCTCCTTGGGGAAGAAGAGGTCAAAACTTTGGTTGTTTCTACTCTGTGGGGAACATAGACGTCACTATAATGTATGCTGAGGATACAACGATGACTTTGCATTAGGACATTTCTGCCCCTGTACCTGTTGGAGAAAGTACCTGTGGAGATTTTGTGAATGGATCTATGTCGTGATTATACTTGAACATGTATTGAATGATTCTCAGAATGACATCCTTCTTTAGATCGTATCTGCACTGTACTTGAGACATGTGCCGAATGAGTGTCAGAATGACATCCGTCTCTGGATCGTATCTGCACTGTACTTGAAACATATGTTGAATGAGTGTCAGAATGGCATCCGTCTCTGGATCGTATCTGCACTGTACTTGAAACATGTGTTGAATGAGTGTAAGAATGACATCCGTCTCTAGATCGTATCTGCACTGTACTTGAAACATGTGTTGATTGAGTGTCAGAATGACATCCGTCTCTGGATCGTATCTGCACTGTACTTGAAACATATGTTGAATGAGTGTCAGAATGACATTCGTCTCTAGATCGTATCTGCACTGTACTTGAAACATGTGTTGAATAGGTGTCAAAATGACATCCGTCTCTGGATCGTATTCGCACTATACTTGAAACATGTGTTTAATGAGTGCCAGAATGACATCCGTCTCTGGATCGTATCTGCACTGTACTTGAAACATGTGTTGAATGAGTGTCAGAATGACATCCATCTCTGGATCGTATCTGCACTGTAATTGAAACATGTGTTGAATGAGTGTCAAAATGACATTCATTTCTGGATCGTATCTGCAATGTACTTGAAACATGTGTTTAATGAGTTCCAGAATGACATCCGTCTCTGGATCGTATCTGCATTGTACTTGAAACATGTGTTGAATGAGTTTCAGAATGACATCCATCTCTGGATCGTATATGCATTGTACTTGAAACATGTGTTGAATGAGTGTTAGAATGACATCCGTCTTTGGATCGTATCTCCATTGTACTTGAAACATGTGTCAACTGAGTGTCAGAATGGAATCCGTCTCTGGATCGTATCTGCACCGTACTAGGAGATAATCTGGAGTATGTGTCAGGATGACATCCATTTCTGGATAGTACCTGAACCATTTCTAGATGATGATCTGAATAAGTATCAGGATGATATCCGTTTTGGATCGTACGTGAACTGTTGCTTGAAGATAGTCTGGAATAAGTATCAGGATGACATCTATTTTGGATCGTACCTGAACTGTTACTAGAAGATGATCTGAAGTAAGTGTCAGGATGGCATCCATCTCTGGATCGTACCTGAACTTTTTCTAGAAGATAATCTGGAATAAGTATCAGGATAACACCCATCTTTGGATCGTACCTGAACCGTTTCTAAATGAGAATATGGAGTAAGTGTCAGGATGACATCTGTATTTGGATCGAACCTGAACCGTTTCTAGATGAGAATCTGGAATAAGTGTCAGGATGACATTCGTCTTTGGATCGTACCTGAACCATTTCTAGATGATGTGTTGAAATAAGTGTCAGAATGACATCCGTCTCTAG
Source organism: Vicia faba (assembly GCA_948472305.1). Lineage (NCBI taxonomy): Eukaryota > Viridiplantae > Streptophyta > Magnoliopsida > Fabales > Fabaceae > Vicia > Vicia faba. The sequence goes on from OX451735.1 coordinate 1,231,646,075, forward strand.
ATTGTATCTGCACTGTTCTAGGAGAGAATCTGGAGTAGGTGTCAGGATGACATCCATTTATGGATCGTACCTTAACCGTTACTAGATGATGTGCTGAAATAAGTGTCAGAATGACATCCGTCTCTGGATCGTATCTGCATTGTACTAGTAGAGAATCCGGGGTAGGTGTTAGGATGACATCCGTTTCTGGATTGTACCTGAACCATTTCTAGACGATGTGTTGAATGAGTGTTAGAATGACACCCGTCTCTGGATCGTATCTGAACTGTACTTGAAGAGAATACAGAGTAGGTGTCAGGATGACATCTATTTCTAGATCGTACCTGAACCGTTTCGAGATGAGAATCTGGTTTATTTAGAATGTTTCCGTTAGGAATTCCCGTTCAATTGATTTTGAGAAGAAATCTGCTGGGGAACATTGATTTTGCTTGATTGTACGTGATTCGTTGTTGGAATTCATGTCTAATGCCCCAAGTGATTCAGATGGAGATCTGCCACTGGCTATTTGGCATTTTTGAGAGATTCCTTGAATCTTGACTTGACTGCCCCAGATGATGGACAATGATCATGCCGTGCCACTTGGTTGGAAGTGTTTTTCCACTTGAGGTGAACCTTTTCATTGAGAAAGTTTTTATTCACTAGATATTCGTAATGTGAATTTCTCTTTTGTCGAACAGATAACTATATGAAAACAACGATATTCAAATAATGCAAGGTTTATGCTTGTCTTGAAGTTTTTGAAAATTCATTTTTTAGTAAAACAAATTTTGCAAGAGAGTGATATCAACTCAGAATTTATAGCAAGTCCTACAGGAGTCAGGATACCTTTTGTAACAATATGCTTCTGAACTAACCTATGGTCCAGTTAGGACTTTTAAGGGTTGCAGCGTGGCTTGGTTCAAGGTTCAAGAAACAAAGGATAAAGGATAAAATTTTATTTGTACCCAACCCTCTCTTTGTGATGTTCTTTAGTCCTATGCTCAATTAATTGTGCATTTCGAATCCAAGTTGAGTCTGGCATCTTGTCCCTAATATTCGGGTGATGGTTCAGAAATTGAACGTTTGTTTGAGAAGGCAATCATTTTTGTGACCTTTTTTGTCGAGGATTTGTAGTAACCTCTTTTTTTTTGGTTTTCGTTATCCCTTATTTTGCCTGAACTGTTTCTTTTTTTGATTACAAACAGCGGGATGCATTTTTTTCCCTTAAGTCTCCTTCATAGGTTTTGACTTAGCATGCTTTTATTGTGAGAGATAATGACTGCCTATCTTGACGATTATGCGGAACCATCACCGTCTTTTGATTTGAAAGGACGTCTTTGATACCATTCATTGTGTACAAAGCGGAAGATTGCGACTAAATGCACGTCTGAATTGACTGAGAAACTACCCCGCCCCAGGTTATGATTAAGGGTTTTAATTTGTGTGAAAAGAAAAACTCCTACTTCTTTGGCTCAAAGGGGTTGACTAGGGATTATCTTCCTTATAACTCCAATGTTTGGGATTTGAAACAACGCCTGTACATCATCAACAAGGTCTGTTCAAAAGCACATTGTATAGATTATGGTATCGTTTTCGTCAACCCCCCTCTAAAGGTTTAGAGCTTTCGATCGAGAGTCGAATATCACATAAAGGAAGAAAGAAAACAGTTTAAATAAAATGACAATGAAATCATTCAAGACAAACATATGCGATGCATTAATGGGAAAACCAAAGTTCGGAATAACAATAATTGTTTGAACAACAAATGAAATTACAAATGAAAAATAAAAAATGAACTGGATGTTCTCAATGATTTGGCCTAGGAGAAGTGATCACTTTGTGATTCTCTAGAGGGTCGAATTCAATCTCTTTGGCGTCAATCATATCCTGAATTTTGTTCTTCAAAGCCCAACAACCATTTGTACCATGTCAAGGACTATCAGAATGGTATGCACACCTTTCGTCGGGGTGGTAACTAGGAGTAGAAGTATTGGGATTTCGCAGAGGAGCCTTTAAATCAATCAACCTTTCTTTCAGCATGTGTTGTAACGCTTGATCTAGTGACATGTTGATTCTGGTGAATTGTCTCTTAGGTATGACCTCTTTATGCTGGTTCCCCTTTTGGTGTCGTTGCATAGGTGTAGAGTTAGAGACCAGTATTGCCCCTACAGATTGATTGTGGTTGTCGGCCTTATTACGACCCTTCTGGCCATACACAACATTGGCTTCCCTCTTACTAGAGAGTGGCTTCTTCTCAGCATTAGAAGATGCAGCCATCGAGATCTTCCCACTCTTGATACCACTTTCGATCCTTTCTCCAGTCAGAACCATTTCTGTGAATCAGGATGAGGAACTCCCAATCAGCAAATTGAAGAATGGGCCTGTCAGAGTGCCTACGAACATGTCTACCATTTCACGATCATTCAGAGGGGGTTGTACCTTGCCAGCTAGATCCCTCCATTTTTGTGCATATTCCTTGAACCCTTCTCTTGAGCTCATGGACATATTCTCCAGTTGTACTCGAGTTGGTGCCAGGTCAGCGTTGTATTGGTACTGCTTGTAGAAAGCAACAACCAAGTCTTCCCAGGTATGAATGTCAGTTCCTTCTATTTAATAGAACCAATCCAGTTGAGTGCCAGCTAAAATTTCTTGGAAGAATTGGACCCATAACTTCCGGTCAGTAGTGTGAGTCTGGATCTTTCTAACATATGACCTCAAGTGAAGCTTGGGACAGGAAACACCGTCATATTTTATGAAGATGGGGACCTTGAACTTGGGTGGGATGACCACCCCTGGAACCAAACCTAATTCTTCGAAATCCAGACCAGGAACCCTTTGAATCTCCATCGCATTGAGCCGATCCTCTAGCCGTTTGTATTTATCGTCAGCAGGAGGATATTGCTCCTCAGAGTAGTCAGGTTCATCTTCTTCAGATGCTGGATTATTTTCTTCTTCCTCTGATTCCTCGTCATATTCCTCTTGATTATCCCCTCTTTTTGATGGGGTTGTGAAATCTAGAGTTTGGTTAGCTGGTATTCTTCTTCCTACACTCAAAACACGAACTGTTTTCTTTTCCTTCTTAGCCTTCTTTTTGAAGAATAGAGCTTTTAGGTCTTCTTGCCCCTGGGTTAGAGTCCGGAACATTTGTCGGAACTGAGCATTTTAAGCCTGAAGGTCTTTGATTGTTTGTTCTAGAGCCATTGCTGAAATAAATAGTGGAGAAGATGAGAAACCTGCTATGAAACCTATTTATGCAATGATATGTATGATATATGTATGCAATGTTTTCAAGGATATTGCGGGGTAAACAAGAAAATGTCAAAAGTTGAAATTTGTAGCTTTGAAGAACTTCGTATTGTTGAGGATCCTTCTACGAGAGTCAAGCTCACCATATCATGTGGGTCATAGCCCCTAACTCAAGTTGTTGAGTTTTGATCTTTTGACGGTGTTGGCTAGAGGAAAATAAATCCCCTTTCCCCTTGCTAGATGTTTGATTTATCATAACCTACATCACAAACATTTGAGATCCTTGAAATGGTTAAGGAAATGCTGTGGCATGATGTTATGATGTGTATGTTATGCGTTAAGCAAAAGTGTAAGGTGATGAAGACAAATGAACCCTGCAAGAAATCCAAGTTATTGGATAATGACTGTAAACAAATCCTGCAAGGAAATCATGTTGTCAGATGATAAAACCCTGCAAGTAGTTCAATTCGAAAGCAAACAAGTCACACAAGCAGCCTTAGGTTTAGGCTTGCATGGGTTTTAAGGTAGTACCCTCTTGAAGTTGGAATGGTTCAACCTTTCCTATAATAGTAATCAAGTTCTAAGGGATCTCAATATCACTGACCCTTCCCACAAGCTTCATTCGATAGGCGATTGAATCGCGACCAAACAAAAATCAAGAGTCAAGTCTCAATGAGTGTAGCATCGAGTATCTTCCGACTTTAGGAATACACCAAAGACAGACATCTCACTATGTCCTAATGGCTAACTTGTTCATTTAAAGGTTCTAAGGTCAGTTGACACTTTATGACACCACCCAACCGCCCCGTATTCTCCTTGATTAACTCAAGGGCTACCGATACCAACCAAAGTGTCGCATCAACATAGCCATCGCTTCAAGCGTGTTGGTATACCCCGCACAGTTTCCACGATCTATTGCTACTTACCTAAAAGGTTCCCCAGATCCGGGTGTAGGATATATAGTAACCCAAACAAAACCCTCAAAAGTAAAGCAATCAAAGCACACAAAGTAGTTAAATAATGAACTAACTCTAATGTAACCCCACTTTTTATTTTTCCTCAACAGAGTCGCCATTTCTATGAAACGGTGGTAGAATTGTCTATTATATACCGGTTTGCGTTTTTTGTTTGCAAATGTCGCAGTAAGCAAGAGTCGCCACCGACTTTTCTTTTATCCAATAAAGGAAAGTATAAATCTAGACTATTTCATGGCTTCGGGGAGGGGATTTACATTGTTCAAGAATGAGGGGGATAAATCAGTAAATGTCTTACTTTTAATCTATTACATCCAGTGGGCAGGTACATCAATTGTAAAATTACGGAATTAAATAAATGCGCGTGAAATTGAAAATAACGTCTAACAATATCCTAAGAAATAAAAATCTTTTTGGTTGTTTTAAATTATGAAAAGAAAATTAAACCTGAATTAAGTCCTAAATTCTAATTTGTTTTAAGTTAAGAAAATGGTTAAAACTAATTAATCAATTAATTAATTATTTAAATATTTAATTAAAATGTCTAAGCCTAATTTTTGTGATTTTTTTGATTTAATGTCAAGGTGAATAGAAAAAGAGTCAATAATGAAACAAAGAATAAAATACAAAAAGAAAAAGGGACTCCTTCGATTACAAGGAGAATGGACTTTTCGACCCAGAAGGAGAATGGATCTTTCGATCCAGAAGGAGAACGAACTTTTCGATCCAGAGGGATGTTGTCCTTCGATTCTGTGAAGGGGATGGGATTTATGATCCAGGAGAGATGTTGCCTTTTTCGATCCAAGGAGGGAGTTGTTCTTCGAATTGAAACTGCAAGGAAAATGCTGGAAAAAAATAAAGATGCAGGACCTGGGTACCAAACCCAAGCCCTTCTCCCTAATTCGAAGCTTTTGTCCTCAGGCCTAAGCTTATTTTGACTTGAAACAGGCTATGGCATGAGTTTTGAAAGGAAGATCATACCATGCCTTTCAATGGAGTGATTTTATTCATGCATGTTACCTTGTGTATGATATGCTCATATAAACATAAATGGTATTAGCAGCATATATATACCAATAGTAGGTATTTAAAAGGATTAGAAATGCAGTTTCGATTTGGGTAATTCCTTACCAACTGGAGATGCTTCGATCTGAGTGTGGCTTGGATTAGAACAAATTCTTGGGAATCTCAAAAACACAGATATATCCTTCGTCTGGATTGAGGGTGCCTGCAAAGAAAACTAGTCAGAATTTTGATCCTGTCTATGGTGGTCTGAGTATTCTCTTTTTCTAGGAAATCTCCCCTCCCTGATGCAACACTTGTGATCTCTTTATATAGAGGGGGTAGAGGGGACAAGAAGGTAAATATTTAAACAACCTTGATTATGTGTTTGAAATCCATGAATGAGAATTTGTAACGTTGGCCAAACACATGGGATCTTGTCCTTTTTTGAATTTTGAATGTATGTGGATGTGCTGGCCTTCTAATGCTCTCTTTCGAATGGGATGATGGCCTCATTCGAATGGCCCTGATGAAGCTCCTTTGAATGGCTCTGATGAAGCTCCTTTGAATGACTCTGATTCATTTCCTTCGAATATGCCTTCTTTGCCAGCTTCAAAGTCCAATTCGAATCTATTCAAAATTTTCCTTATTAGAATCCCTTCAACCAGCCCTTGGCCTTGATGGTTCTCTTGAAATTTTGTACTGAAACGCCATTCGAAAGACCCTTTGCCATGCCAATTGAAGGACCTTTGTCCATATATCAATCGAAGGGTACTTGTTAAAATGCAAATCGAAGGACACTGTTACAATGCCAATCGAAAGGTACTTGTTAAAATGCCAATCGAAAGGCCTTGTTAACAGGCCATTCGAAGGACCTTTGTCCATGCCAATCGAAGGGCGTTATGTAGATGCCAATCAAAAGGAATTTTGGAGATGCCAATCGAAAGGCATTTTGTAGATGCCAATCGAAAGGCATTTTGGAGATGCCAATCAAAAGGCATTTTGGAGATGCCAATCGAAGGAAACTAAAAACATCACTCACAAATTTTCCTTTTCTTTAGGCAAAGGTTTGTGACCAACCATGTAGGGGAAGACCTTGGAGAACATGAGAGGGCAAATTTTGGGGTACAAAAATAAGTAAAAATAAATAAATAAATAAATAAGCAAGTATAAAACCCAAAAATAAGAAAAACCCTAAAAAACCCTAAAACCAAAAGGAAAGGCTTCTAAATTCTAGGGTTGGGTCCCCAGCAGAGTCGACAGCTGTTGTAACCAGTTTTAAAATGAGATTTGACACCCTTAATTTTTATCTTTAGGAAGGGGATATAAAGGATAACCCTAATTTGGTCAGAGATTCTAAGTTGTTGGACTCGTTCTTAGATAAGGGAAAGGTGTTAGGCACCCCTCATCTACCTTGTTCACAAGGATACTAGGGTTTAGAATTGTAATTTTTCAGGAAATGGGGTTTTAATTTTTATTAGGGGAACTCACCATGATCTTAGTTATATGCCTATGTATCCACTTGTGAGGAATCAAAGTCTCAATTCATAGTTCACAGTTGGTTGGTGTTTTTTATGGATTGCGGAGATATTTCGAACTATCCTTGAACCAAGTCTAGGTTTGTAAATCGCGGAGTTGTTAGACGAAGTTCACAATTAATGAGAAATATCTCCATAATCCTTGTTGAAAGTAAATCTCGAGTTATTTAAGTTAGTGAAAATCCGCTCTAGCTTCTCTCTAGGCGATCAAAAATCGTTCCACCGGCCAGAAAGCGCTTCTGCCAGCGGTCACAACCATGATCCACCACAAAACACCCTTTAAGTCCATTTTTCCGGGTGGTATTCAACCAGAAACTTCAAATATTCATACCCTACCCCCCGTGCCAAAACCCATTAGCTTAGAACCCTAACAACTTTATCCTCAAACCCTTAGAACTCTATGTGTTTTAATCCTAACCCTAGGGTTCTTGCATGAACGCTAGCAATACCCTAACCCAGAAATGTATGCATTTATGAACCCTAACCCTAGAATTGAAGAACTATAACTCTAAGGATGAACCTTAACCCAAGAAAGTAAAAAAAAACCCAAATTTCAAATTCCACAGAAGTACAACACCAAAACAGAGATTGCACAAACATCATAACAACAAAGATGAGTACTAAAGCTAAGTGGTTCTCGGCTTACCTCTCTTGAAGTGACCCTGGTCGTATAATCCCTTTATGGTTTTTCCTCTCTCCTATTATAATTCCTTCTTTTTTTATTGCAGGTGCGAAGTGGGGTGTCAACGGCGGAGATGACGGTGGCGCGACTTGAAGCATAAATCTAGGGTTCTAGAAATTGAAACCCAGATCTCAGGGAGGTGGATGACTTGAGGATGGAATTCTCTGCTTACAATTTCTTCTCCTCAAATTTCTTCCTCCCCTTTCTGTAGATATTTTAGGATATTTATCGGTTTAGGAATTAGATGAATTTAGGAAGTATTTCTTCTACTTGTCATTACAAATTTTTTGATTAGGGTTAATTGTTTTTTATTAGGGTTATTTGTTGTATATTCAATTAAGCCTTTGGGAAATATTTGATTCAATTTTACTTTATGAAAGATTTGATTCGTTTTTAGTTTGATTTGCACAATAATCGTTTTAGACCTGTGGGTTGTTGAGAGAAGTGTAATTGATGAAGAACATCAATGCTGCTGACTGAGGGGGTTAGAGTTTAAAAAAACCCTAATTAGATTTGGTTGACTTGGTCAACAATTAAAAAAATATTTTTCTTAATAAATAAATAGTAATTTAAATGAATTTTGACCTTAGTCAACAAAACCTATCACGATGGGCTAAAAACCTCTAATGGGCCATTAAAAAACAACCTTGGGCCCTTATATAAAAAACATCTTTTAATAAAAATTCACCCCTCTTGTTATTATAAATGAGCCTCTAGCAAAAATCTCTGACCCATCAATGATAAGAAAACCCCTATGTTTATTCTAAACAAACCTCAAAGAAATCTTAATGGGATAAATGATTTTAAAATGTACCCCTTGCTATCTCACTTAGACCTTAATGGGACATTATATTTTGATGGTCCATTAGCAAGACATCTTTCTGTATAACGATACACCCCCTTTCCTCTTAAACGTTGGTCTTAGAAGATATAATGGGCAAGTAATTTTGATCAAAGGAAAATACACCCTTCCTATGAATTTAAACCCCTATTAATATTAGACCCAAAATAAGCAAATTGAAACAATGGAATTTAAACTTTAGGAATATAGCAACAACATTGAAATATAAGTAAAATGATCACTGAAGTTGACAGGGTAAATTTGGGGTATGACACTTAGTTTTAATGATGACTTGTCTTTGTGGATAACAACATTTGACTTAGGTTTGATGATAACAATGCATGAAGTTAAATAATTAATAAAGGTATCCGAAGCAGTAAAAAATACACAAGTAATATCATTACAACTCTATGAAGATAATTATTAACTTGAAGATATCTCAAGACTCATGCACAAGAAGATTCAAGTGAAGTTCTTATATGAATGGTACATCTGGAAAAGAAAGTTGGAAGCTTTAGAGTGTGAAAGATCACTTGATCGTGTTCATCTGAGTGATCAGTGTATTATAATGACATAAGGGTGTTTATGAAAGTATATGGCTAAATATCACACATACACACTAAAAAATAAGGGTTGCAAAAAAGCCTCGACCCGTTGGGCATGCTTTTTTTCTATGCACTTTTGCACATGGCGGACCAACAGATTTTAGACGCACACCCTCTAATATGTTCACCCCGCCTCTTTTTATGTGGGCTTTTGTGGGCACAAATATTATTATAAATTTTGCAATTTTTAATCCTAAAATTTGAAATGCTCATGGGCCCATCCCGACTTGCCTCTTTTTTAGGCAGACCAAGGTTGTAAACCCACACTCTTAACAATGTTCTTCCCACCCCATTTTTTCTTGGGCGTTTGTAGGGTGGGCATAAATGGGGCAGGCATGATCATTTTCCATCCCTACTAAAAACTATTTTTGAATCCTCTCCCTTTTAATTAAAATGAGAAAAAAATGTTCTGGAAGTCTAGCCAATTGAATATGCACTACTACAAAAAAATAGATGTCACCTTGGGCACAAAATTCATTTAACCTCGGTTAAAGAAGCAAAGTAACTAAGGGTGTCATGAAAATTTTCCACTTATCACCTCGGTGATTTAAAAATAGATGGGTAACATTATATGCACATGGGTTTGAAACCAACAACAACAACTTTATTATATTCAAAACAAGCGTATCTTTTATTTTGGTTTATCTAAAAAACAGAGGGGTAAGATTATTTCTTTTTTTATAAATAATTTTTACATTGTTTACCCAGAATATCACATTTTTTTTAGAGAATAGTAAAATAAAAATAAAATTCCCTAGCGATCTAGATAAAAATCAAATTTCCTGAAGATTTAGACTTTAGATCTTCGAATTATTGAATCTTGGGGAAGATCAAATGTTAGTTGCAGGTAGTGCATGATTTTACTGAAGTTTTTGCATATGATATTTTAGATATGCCGCTAGAAAGAGAAGTGGAGTTTTCCATTGATATAGTTCCTGGTAACAGACCTGTTTCGATGGCACCATACATAATATTGGCATCTGAGTTAGAAGAGTTGAAGAAAAAATTGGAAGACTTGCTTGAAAAGAAGTTCGTGAGACAAAGTGTGTCACCTTGGGGAGCTCTGATATTGCTGGTGAAATAGAAAGACGATAGTATGCGAATATGTGTAGATTACCGACAATTGAATAAAGTGACGATCAAAAACAAGTTCCACTCCCGATGATAGACGACTTGATGGATCAACTGGGGGGTGCACACATATTTAGCAAAATTTACTTGAGGTGGGTTATCATCAAATTCTAGTGATGGATGATGATATTCAGAAGACGACTTTCAAGACTTGGTATGAACATTATGAGTATACTTTTATGCCGTTTGGCGTGTCGAATGCTCCAAGAGTCTTCAAGGAGTATATGAACATAATCTTTCATCAGTATTTGGACAAGTTTGTAGTAGTCTTTATTGATGATATTTTGATTTATTCTAAATTGGAAGAAGAGCATGTTGAGCATTTGCGAATTATGTTGCAAGTGTTGAAAGAGAAGAAATTACATGCAAAGTTATCAAAGTGTGAGTTTCATTTAGAAAATGTGTGTTTTCTTAGTCACATTATTTTATGTGATGGAATTGCAATGGATCCATCCAAAGTAGATGCAGTGTTGCAATGGGAAGCTCCAAAATCTGTTACGGAGATTAGAAGCTTTTTGAGCTTGGCTGGTTATTACATAATATTGTTGAAGGATTTTCTAAGTTAGCACTTATGTTAACTCAGCTACCTTATAAAGGCAAAGCGTTTGTGTGGGATGTTCCATGTGAGGATGTTTTTACTAATCTGGAGAAGAAATTGACGGCGACTCCAATTTTGATATTGCCTAACCAGGAAGAATATTTTATTGTGTATTGTGAGGCATCTAAATTGGGTTTAGGTGGTGCAGTTATGCATAATGACAAATTTGTGGCTTATGCGTCAAGGTAATTGAGGATTCATGAACAGACTTATGCTACTCATGATTTAGAACTGGGTGCAGTGGTGTTTGTGTTAAAGATTTGGGGGAATTATTTCTATGCCTCCAAATTTGAAGTTTTTAGTGATCACAAGAGTTTGAAGTACTTGTTTAACTAGAAGGAATTTAATATGAGACAACACATGTGGTTATAGTTGTTAAAGGATTATGACTTTCGCTTGAATTACCATCAAGGTAAAGCTAATGTTGTAGCAGATTCTTTGAGTTGAAAATTGTTGCGTATGTTTGCTATGATTGTTAGAGAGATAGAATATATTGATAAATTCAAAGATTTGAGTTTAGACTATGAGTTAACACCATATAGTGTGATGTTGGGAATGTTGAAGATTAAAAATGATTTTCTGAATAGTATTAAAGAAGCTAAGAAGTTAGACGTAAAGCTGGTAGACATGATGGTTGGATGTAATAATTACAAAGACAATGATTTTAAAGTGGATGTGAAAGGTGTGTTGAGATTCCACGATATAATTTTTCTTCCTGATGACCCTGTGTTGAAGAAGATGACTATGGAAGAAAGTCATAGAATCAGTTTGAGTATTCATCTAGGAGCTACTAAAATGTATCAAGACCCGAAGAAGTTATTTTGGTGGACTAGATTGAAACGCGACGTGGGGAAGTTCGTGTATGCATGTTTGACTTGTCAGAAGTTGAAAGTCAAACATCAAAAACTTGTAGGATTAATGAAACCGTTAGATGTTCCAAAATGGAATTGGAATACTATATCTATGGATTTTGTGATGGGGTTACCGAGTAATCCAAGAGAGCATGATACCATTTTGGTGATTGTTGATAGGATGACAAAATTGGCTCATTTCATTCCAATTAACATCAGTTTTCCTGTACCAAAGTTGGCATAGATTTTTATCCGCGTAATTATGAAACTTTATGGTATTTTGTCAAGCATTATTTCTGATAGAGATTCGAGGTTTACTTCTTGATTTGGTAATAATTTTTAGGATGCGTTGGGCTCTAAGATGAGGTTGAGTTCTCCGTATCATCCATATACAGATGGTCAGACAGAGAGGACTATTCAGTCATTAGAGGATTTGTTGAGAGTTTGTGTTCTTGAACATGGAGTTACATTGGATAACTATGTTCCACTGATAGATTTCACATATAACAATATTTTTCATTCTAGTATTGGAATGAAACATTTTGAGGCATTGTATGGACGGAGGTGTAGAACACCTTTGTGTGGTATGAATCTGGTGAAAGTGTAGTGCTTGGACATGAGATTGTTCGACAGACTACAAAAAAGGTGAAGTTAATTTGAGACAAGATGAAGGTTTTGTAGAGTAGACAAAAAAGTCACCATGATAAGATAAGTAAGGATATTGAGTTCCAAGAAGGAGACCATGTATTCTTGAGGGTTACTCGGGTGACCGGTGTTGTCCGCGCTTTAAAATCGAGAAAGCTTACTCCTCGATTTATTGGTCTGTATCAAATTTCTAACAAGGTTATGACTGTTGCATATAGGGCGGCCTTGCTACCCAACCTGTCGAATTTGCATGATTTGTTTCATACTTCGCAACTCCGAAATTATATTTCAAATCCATCTCATGTGATTCCGATGGATTATGTGCAAGTGCAGGATAATCTTATTATTGAGACCATACCTGTGAGGATCGAAGATCGTGAAATGAAGAAGTTAAGAGACAAAGAAATTGCTCTCGTGAAGGTAGTTTGGGGAGGAGATACCGGAGAGGATGCGGTGTGGGAATTGGAGAGTAAGATCTAAGAGTCTTACCCAGGGTTGTTTGCGTTAGGTAATTTTCGAGGAAGAAAATATTTTAAGTGGGGGAGAGTTGTAACACCCCTATTATTTATTGAATTATTTTAATAAATTATTTATTTGATGTTGTGTATTTATATGTGTTGATGAGCCTTTTGTATGTGATTTATTGGTGCAATAGATAGGTTGGTGATATTATATGCGGGGTAGTGTCAGATTATAGTAGTAGTGAGATTATTTTTATATTTAGATAATTTAGTTGGAATTATTTGGATTATTAGAATAACTGGTTAGAATTTATGTAATAATTAAATGGAACAATATGAGTAGAAATAATGAAGGCAACATGGTCAATGCTTGAGGTTTAGTGAGGGTATGAATTGAAGACCATATTAAGGGTCTAAGGGTTATTCTAGTAAAAGAACGAATAAAGAGTGAATTGTATCTGTTATACCCCGATTTTCGCCCCTAAGATCTCTCATCATTTCATATTATTAATACATCAAGATCACACATTAGGGATGGTTCTCCCTTTCTATTTCATCCTATATTTAAGTTTTCTCTTGAGGAATCACCAAGCACCTTGATTAGTGTATCTGGTACATGTTTTCTTAGACTAACATGTATATATGTCTCTTTGAATGTTCATATTGTAGGTGATGAGACAATTTCATTCATCTCACCATCTAACCTAAGGTTTGAGGTGTGGTCCTCAGTTAAATGTTTCTTCAATGGATTGCAAGAGCTTAAGCTTCAAGGCTATGTCTATGACATCAAAGATTTGTGGTTCAAAGAGCTTTGTCACTTTATTTAGGTAAAATGTTCCTCAAAGTTGGTGGTGGCATTCATCAAGAAGATTCATAGGTTCATGTGTTTAATTCCATGCTTTCTTCAAGATGTTTCTTTAAGACTTAAGCTCCATGTTTGAGTATGATTCAAGATAACATCATTCCAATTCCTATGGTGATTCATCATGCTTTATTTTGTCAAGAAAGTTCAAAAGATTCAAGGTTGATTCAACAAGTTAAACCTAATTGAGAAAATGTTTAATTCAGTGATCATATATGCATAGCTCTCTCAATTTTCAAAATTTAGAGTTGTTTCTTTTTGCTTTGGATTCTTCATCATCTATAACAACCTTGCTTCACATGACAATATCCAATTGTGGAATAAAAATCATCAAAAGTTGAAAGGGGTTTTAAGTCATTTTGACACTCTCTGAGCTAGGGTTTGTTGACTTCCAAGGTCCATATCTTGCTCATTTTTTGAGATTTTTGATTGACTTGAAAGCCATGATTCTCTTCAAAAGGTCTTTAACAAGCTATCTTCAAGAATCTAAGGCTAATTTTGAATGGAAGGTCACTAATGGTTGAAAAAGAATACATGTCTCCTTAAAAAGCCTTTGAATCTTAAGATTTGACTTCAAATGATCATAACTTGGTCAATTTGTATATCCTTGAGTTCATTATTTTTCCATAATAATCTTTTTGATGTATAATACAACTTTGTTTCAATGTGCAAGACTTGAAAATGCTTGGAAAGTTGTTGAAGAATTGAAAAGATTATATGTCTTTTGTGAATTTTCCCAAATTTGTTTATCCTCTTTGAAAGACAATAACCCTCTCAATTTTTATGATTTTTGAGTGATCTCAATTCCATAATTCAACTCAAGAGGTCTACTTCATGTCATCTTCATATATCAAGATCAAATTTTAAGTGGAAAGTCATGTAATTTTGAAGAACATTATAGGTCATTTTGAGGTCCCATAATTAAAAAAATTTCTAAGTACAAAAATCAGTTGTTTTTCACGATTTCAAGAGGACATAATTTCCAGCTCAATTATCCAAATGGAGTCTTTCTTGGCACATTGTAAAGTTTGTGACCTTTTCTTTCAGTTTCCTCAAGAATCATGCCCTAAAGCCTCCTGAGCTGTGTGCACCATGGATTCACAATTGGTACCTTGGAACTGAAGTTTCACTTACAATAGATAGAAATTTCCATAATGTGGCTTCTAATGGTGAAATTTGAGCCTGCTTTCCACTCAAACATGTTTAACAAAGTTGTTGAGGCCGGATTAAGGGTTGAGACGTGAGAATTAACTGAGTTTTAATGAGTTGGAAGTCACACTTTTGTCATATTTCGGGTGTACATGATTTTACATGATTACATATCATTCACCCTCTCTCAACATTGCATCTCATTCTACTACAAATAGAGACCTCCTCTACTTCATTTTGACAAGCTTGAAGAGCCAAAGAAGCCCTGCCAAATTCAATTGTAAATCTCCATTTCCGCCACTTCGAATTCCTATTTAGAGCATATCCAACTGCAATTTCTTTACTGATTCTTCTTCCTTAAACTTCACTGAAGCTAATAGAAGAAGAATTAAGTCTTGTGGTACTCTAAATCGCGCAAGACAAGTCAAGTTTCAGATCAATTTCTTCATACTTTGTTCAGGTAATTTAAGGCATCAATTCTTCTAACTCAAATTACTGGAATGATCCATGATATTCATTGATGCTTGCTGATGGTTTAATTTTGATTAATTGATGCATTTGTTTCCGATTTCAAATATTTTTATAACTCTTTGATTTTTTTCAAATTGACTAAGTTACAAGTTTGATAAATTTTTCGCGAGAGTATAGTTGTCTTCGTTTTAATGAGACGAAGCAAATGGCATTGGTATGAACCTCTAATTTTTCCATTTGCAGAATCACAATTTCTCTGATTTTTGTGAAGGCTAGAAGTTGAAGGCGATGACATATTTTGTCTCAACCAATCAGAGCGTGCCAATTGTTTTATTTTGATTTTCCCAAATTTATTTGATTCTATGTTTTCTTGCTAAGGTGCATATCAAGCACCGTGCGCCAGGTCCCTTGGATCTGTTTACTAACGCGTTTTGACTATGATCCAATGATCTATAATGTTTTGTTTATTTTTATATTTTTATGATTTTACAATTGATCCGGTGTGTTACTCAAGAGAGACCATGACATGCACTGCGCGCCAGATCCCTTGGATCTGATTACTAACAGGTTTTGACAATGATCAGATGATCCACATTTTTTGGTTTATTATTTAATTTTCTGATTTTTGTTTTAATTATTTTAAACTTCAAAAATTCATAAAAAATTCATTTCAACTTCTAAATTGTGAAAAAATTATCAAAAATATTTTTGATTTTTCTCCTTCTGATTTTTATTTTTTCACAATTTTATTTTGTGATTTGGTATTTTTTTTTATTTGTCACTTTATTTGATTTGTTTTAATTGTTTAAAAAATACTTTTCTTGATTTTTAAATTCTAAAAAAATTATATAAGGATCCAACGACAGGTTGGCAAATATTGGTGACCTCATTTCATTTTTGGTTTTACTATTTTTCACAAATTATGGTTTATTCTGCTTATTTCTTTAAATTTTAAAAATAGTTTCTGACTTAAAAAAATTATGAAATTTTTTTCGAAACTTGTTGACTCATGTTTGATTTCTGATACTTATTTTAGAATTTTATTTGGTGTTTTAATACATTTTGTGTATCTTACCAGTTATTTCCCATTTATTAATCATTTAAATATTGTTTTATTAAACATATTTTATTATTTTTATTTGGTCTTGATTTGAGTATTATTTTGGGACAAGTTCATCAACCTCATTAGATCTTGGGTGTTGATAGGTTGAAAAACCAGATCCACCAAAATGAATAAATCATGTTGGTGATATTTGAAACCCTAATTTCATCTTATCCATCCCATCCCTCTTCATCTTATCCCTTTCTTGTTTTTACTTGTACTACATGGTTTTGGAGTATGATCTACATATCATTTCTCTTACATATTGGTATATAGATTGCTATTGACCGACCTCAAAATAGGTGTGAATTCTATATAAGTCCACTTACGATTGCTTAACATAGCTCTAAATTTGTCCCGATTCGAAAAATGATCATTCGTGCCCAAACATATGTTTGCAAGCCCAAGTATGTTTAATTTGAAATATTTGATCCA
Organism: Vicia faba; assembly: GCA_948472305.1. Lineage (NCBI taxonomy): Eukaryota > Viridiplantae > Streptophyta > Magnoliopsida > Fabales > Fabaceae > Vicia > Vicia faba. The sequence continues at coordinate 1,231,662,647 of OX451735.1, forward strand.
ATAACTTTGAAGTTTATTTTTAGGAGGCTTTGATTCTATCAATCCTTTAATGAACTTCATGAACTTTGGTCTAAGTAAATCAGTTGAACATCGTTGATCATATGTGGTTGCTTCGAGCACTTGAAATGAATGGTATACTTGATAAAAAGAAACTGAGACTTGTTGTTTTAAAGGTTTGGTTTTATCAATCTTCTAATAAGTTTTCAAATGCAGGCTTCAAGATGGTCATTCAACTAACTTTCTAACTTCTAATTCACTAAAAATTAACTTTACTTTATGCTTATATTTTTTGTGCCTTTATTTTTATGTACCATTTATTTTAGAATTTACATTCCATACCATTTTTCTTTTGCTCACTTGAGCATTTATCTTTATGCCATTTTATCTTTGCTCATTTGAGCTTTTCTTTTCTTTTAAAAGACACTTAATAATCAACGTGAACATTAAAAATCTTTAAGGTTACTTGGACTACTTGGTTACTATCCTTGGCATTGTGAAGTTGTGAATCTCTAGGACATAGGATTAGAAGCCTTGATACTTGGGACCTTGCGGCTCTATTGTTTTTTGTCTGAAGTTCTCAGGGACTACTCCAAGACATTGGGTTAATTTTCTTAGTGTGCAGGTTATTCTGATTATATGCTTTGTCTGTGAGTGAGAATTCCTCTGAATACAGTCGTTACTCTGCCCAATTTTTTGTGAAGACTTAATTCATCTGAAGCTTGATATTTCTTAGAGATTTAATATTTTTGTTTGCTTGGTTCAATACAAAGGATGGGAATTCTACATTGACTTCATATGTCATGCATTGTCTTATTGTTGGTTAGATTGTTCCTTTCCTTAGCTTTTACCTTATGCTTTAGGATAGTCCCTTCATCTCCTCATATCTTCTTTAATTTCAAAAATATTCTCCCTTCTTTTCAAAATCTTCTTGTGTTTCTAAATTGAACGGCTTTCATATTAAACTTAGACTTAGGCCAATGTATTTTCAAAGAAAATATTTTTTCTCAATCAAACTTTAATCAATTTAACCATACTTTGACTTATTTCTGAAGACTAAAAGTCATTAACCTTATTCAAATCATTTTGCCACTTTGGCTTTTTACTTTAAAACTTTTTTCTCAAAAGATTAGACTCTCGTCGATTCTTGTAGTGATGCGAGCTAGTATACTTCTACGTTATATAGTGAAGTGAGATATTTTCCACTTAGGTATTGAGTGAGACTTTCTTGATTTTAAAATCCAAGCTATATCCTTCACTTTGAGATGATGCAAATTCTCATTTCTCATAGTTCTGGGTAGTAAGTATGTTTTCCACTCAGATATGACGATGATGTCTTTTCTCTTAAAATTAACCAACACACATGTGTTTTAAATTTTTTTAGGTGAACTACGATTACCCTGATCCTCTATTGCACATAAGGTGGTACATAGGAACTAAAGGTTCACAACCGCAGAGGGTGCAAAATTGTAAAAAAAATAGTTCTTTTCTCATCTCCATCATCTATTTTTGTATACACTTTTATAGCCAAAATACATAGATTTTCAAAGAGGTTCATGTGGAGTACCGTAGATGTTTAGGATTCTAATACCTTCCCTTTGCATAACCAACCCGTATACCTAGATTCTCTCCGTCTCTTTTTTTTGGGTTTATTCGATCTTTTCCCATTTCCTTTGGAAACAATAAAGCGTAGTGGCGGTTGTTATTTGATCTGTACAAGTTAAGTCAATCCAATAACTTAGTGTTGTACCCCAAAATTTTCCCTCTCATTTCTCAAGGAATTTCTCACAAGGGTCCTCAAAATTCAAACTTGTACTAGTACAATTGGATTTTCCAACATCAAGTTAAAAAAGGGGAAAACAGATAAAAAATAATCTTTTTGCAAATTGGTGAAAAAACAAGTTTTCTTCGATTCACATCCGTCGATTGGACTTTTGGCCTTTTTAGGTGCAAGCTTGGCTAGCATCCTTCGATTGGGCATTAGCCTCTGACACGCTGGCTTTGATTCACAAAGCAAGAGCTTCATGCATGCAACCTTCGATTGCATCATTGGCCTCACATGGTTCACAATGTAATGGTGGCCTGTATACCTGCTTCGATTGGACATTTGATGTTTGCATGCCTGTGTTGACTGGACAAATAATTCCCTCCATGCTTGCTTTGATTCACAATGTGATGGCTGGCTGTATGCAGCCTTCGATTGAGCCATAGCTTCCGTCTTGCACGCAAGAGGCTCCTACCAGGCCAGCAGGCACAAGGCAAAGAGCCTCCTGTTAGCTTCCTTCGACTCAGGAGGCAAAGGCTTCCTGTTTGGCTTCTTTCAATTGAATCTTTTACCTCCTTTTTACATCCTTCGATTGCACAATTTATCTCCTGCATACATCCTTTACCTTCTGCATGCATCTTTCGTTTGGGCATGTGGGCCTCCAATGATGCATGCCTCGTTTGGGCATTTTTACTTCCTGCATGCCTCTTTCGTTTGGGAATGTGGCCCTCCCTTTGATGCAAACCTTGTTTGGGCATTTAGACCTCCTGCATGCGTCTTTCGTTTGGGCACGTGGCCCCCTTTAATACAAGTTTTGGTTACAACTTTCCTTTCGGGCATGTGGCTCTCTTCATGCAAGCTTTCGTTTGAGAAAAGACCTCTTGCATGTTTGCTTGAAGTCATAAATCAATAGCCTCCTAAAGCTTTCCTTCGATTCATAGGCCATTTTCCCTTTGCATGATTTCTTCGATTCACAAAAACCAGGACTCCCTTTAGGCCAGAATGCACACGGCAAAAAGCTCTCCCATGGCTGACATTCACAAGGCAATGGAGCCCACAAACCATTGTCTACTTTCACGCTAGTTTCGACTGTGCAGTATCTCCCTTGGAAACAATTTGTTTTGACACACACAGTTTTTGCGTTATGATACTCACAACTAGCACATTCGAAGGAACATACAAAAGGCGTATTTGAAAGACACATATTTGGGCCCCTTCAAAGGATACATATATGAGCTATTCAAAGAGCACTTTGACTTGAAAAAAAATGTTGTTGTCTGAAAAGGAGTCTGGTCGAAGGATAGGGCTAGAGGGTCAAAACTAAAGGTTGAGATATCCAAAGATACTTGCTGGCCAAAGTCCCATGTGCTGCCAAGTTCAGGCCTGATACACTGGCCATAACACTCCAAAACCGCTGCACATCAGTCCTGCAGCATTGCCCTTATTCTTGCACCAATTTGGCATACGAATACTGCCCCTAGAAATCTACAAGAAAAATCATGCCCTTTTTGTTTAAATTTCTTTTGTTTTCCCTCCTAAAACATAGTCCAAGATCACCTATAAATATGAGCCTCCACCATACATCTTAGGGGCCCATGGATAGTTGCAAGGAAACTCTTGTTGTGAAAAAAAATGATAAATCTCTCAAAAAACTCTCAAACACTATCCAACATTTTTTTAAATATTCCAAACACTTATAAAAAACTCAGACCCCTTCACACACTAAGTGAACCCTTCGATTCACTCCTCATGTTTCCAGATAACTAACCTTCGACCCATTCCCCCAACTGCAATATAATAATCTTTTGATTCACTCCCTCACTTGTTATAGAGTAACCTTCAATTCACTCACATACCCTTCCTTTGATTCAGTGTCTTCTCAAACAAGGTAGTAACTGGACTAAGCCTCAGGAAGACTCCAACAAAGTTTCATTCACCACAAAGGAAGTCACTTGTAGTTTCCTTCGATTTAAGCGCTTCAAGAGGTAAGTTCTCTCTAAACTTGGAACTATTTCATTTAAATATCATATGTGCATAACAATAAATATAAAATGTAGATGTTTCATATAGGGAGTTTGACCATGCTTTAACCTTCGATCCTTACTTCCTATATGTTGAAAGTCTCAACCCTGACTAGTTAGGCTTTGGATTTTGAGGCCTAATAATTTTGTGCTAATCCCTGGCCCGTAGCTTTCGAAAGTTACGCTTGAATGTTGCATTTTTAAAATTTTAAAACAGGTTCACTATATCCTTCGTTTGGATGAATATTCAAGACTTTTGAATCTCAACCTGAGGGCCTAGCATTCCTGCAATCGAAGAAGGCAACAAGGAGCTTGGGGCAAAGAGTGCACCTCATGTTGACTCCAGGCCCCAATCGAAAGAAGATTGAAAAGGATGAAATCAAAAAGGGTGACCTTATTGATTCCAGGCCTAAATTGAAGGAGGCCAAGAAGGGTAGAATCGAAGAGTGTTGCTGCTTGAATAAAAAAATCCCATTTTCCTTTCTTTATTTTATTTTGTCTTTATATTTTCCTGCTATTCAATATGGTTGTAATAGTGTAGGATTTATTTTCTGCATTTTTTATTGCTTTTATACAAATGTTAGTAATTAGGATGTATGACAAGATAAAATCAACAAGTTGATCACCTTAATCAAAGACTAAATACATGCAAATCAAACACATTATTCACACACATGCACCCCTAGGGTAATCTCACTTGTTGCCTCAGAAAAATAGTCATGTCCCTCGATTATAGGCGTTTTAGCAAAGAACCTTGATAAAAGATCGTAGTCCATCGATGACCCTCGATGTTGCCTTTGATAAACGATCTAGTCCCTAAACGAAAATTGCTAAAACGTCTCATAGGTTGCCTTCTATGACTATACAAATGACCCACGCCATCCCTTCACATCCAATGATGGGGCTTCTTACCAAATAATGGTAATATAGCAACATCTAAAGTAGGAGGAAAAGAACATAGACCTTTTGAGTAGGTAGGATGCTCATAGTTGCTCGCTTGCTCACAACAAAAACATTTTTACACACAAACACTTTCCTTTGAAACATTTTCAAAAGTTAAAACACTTTGTATGCATTCTTATAGAAAGGAGAATCATTACAAAGACACTTTTCAAAATAACTTTCAAAAACACATTCCACAAACACCTTTTGAACTATTTTCAAAACCAACACTTTGTACGCATTCTTATAGAAACGAGAATCATTACAAAGACATTTTCAAAATACTTTCAAACCCACATCACAAGCACATTTTCAAACAAAATCAAGTGATCTAGCAAGCAACTAAGAGCCCGTAGATAACTACGGATGAAAAGGATGCTAACACCTTCCCTTTTCATAACCTACCCCCCGAACTCAAGAAAATAATCTCAAAGGTCTTTCCTGTTATTTTCACCCTTTCACTATTGGATAAAAGAAAAGTCGGTGGTGTCTCTTTCTATCTGCAACAATTGCAATCAAACGCAAAACACCCAAGTCAGTTCTCCCACCATGTTACACTTAGTCTCAACATTTATATCGCTATAGAAAACTGGTGACTCTGCGTGGGAAGTTCATATCTAAGTGGGTTGAGCCTATATTTGTTTAATTGTGTATGTGCTATATTTGTTGTATATTTGTCTATATGTATGTCTGGATTTTTCTGGTTTTCAAGGTGCTTGGTGATCTCTTATAAGTCCTCTATCCGAACTTGAGAAAACATAATATAGGACGGGTGGTAGAGTCATTTAACTTTGAGGGAGGAATCCCAAAAAAGGAGACATGAGATCCCCACTCAGTGGAGGCCCCTTTGATTGTAGTATTTGTTTACCGAATAATCGGAAATATGTGGTACTTTCGACCTGGGAGCCTGCCGAAGCTAAGGACCATAAAACCCTTAACCCATCTTTGCCTTTTAGGTGTACTGTGGAGACTATGATGAAGCAATCCAAAAGTAGTTGTCACGAGATGTTTCACTCAGATGAATTTTTCCCGAGAATATTACTAATTACCGAGCTAATCGGGACATTGGTAATATTCGAAGGAAGAATGTAGACTCTGAGAACTCTTTAGAACCTTGTTTGGAAGGTGATAAACCATTAGTCCTTACCTTGTGGGTAGTATCTTTGACTTCATGCTCGTGATGTTGAACCTATGAACCCCCATATTTGTGATCTTGTGTGTGATTGTTTCATCATCATTCACTGATGCACCCATGAGCATTCTTTAAACAGTTTTTCAAGGAACTTAAGGTTGACTTTTGAAAATATCTCAGGTACTTTTTAACCATGGATTTTGGAAAGAGAAATACTCAGAAGTATAGTTTCAAGGATCCTAAGATAGAGGAACTTATGAGTTTGATTCTTGAGATGGAGAATTATACAAATTTCTAAAAGAAGTATGGAGCCATTGTGCCTATTATGAAGCTCAAGATGAAGGAAGTTATTCTTTCTACATTGGTCCAGTTCTATGATCCGTTACACCGTTGTTTTACTTTTCCTGATTATCAACTGATGCCCACATCGGATGAGTATTCTTACTTACTAGGTCTACCTATTATTGATTGTGTTCCTTTCACCGGCTTAGAAGGAGAGCCTAAGTTTCATAAGATTGATACTAGGACTCACTTGGAGAAGTCTGAGATTGAGGCTAACATGACTACCAAAGGAGGAAACAGAGGTTTACCTGCTCAGTTTCTACTAGAGAAGCTTGTTACTTCGCCAAAATGAAGAGTACAATTTCTTTTGAGGATATCTTTGCTTTGCTTGCTTATGGGTTGTTCTTGTTTCTTAACGTCGACAAATTTGTGGATGTTAACGCCATTAGGATCTTTCTGATCGGGAATTCAGTCCCTACGCTGATAAGAGATACTTATTATTCAATCATCTTCGAAATTTCTATCAGGGAAGGATAGCCATCTGTTGCACACTGTTGTTATATTAGTGGTTTATTTCTCCCTTACCTCGGTCTGTTTCTTTTTAGGATATCAAGAAGGAACCTCGTTGGACCCTGAAGATTATGGCTCTCACTCATTATGACATTGTTTGGTATCATCAAGCTAATTATGATGTGTATATTATTCATAGATGTGGTAGTTTCTACAATGTGCCTCTTCTTGGTACAAAGGAAGGAATTAAATATAATCCCGTTCTTGTGTGTCTTCATCTTGGATATCCAATGAGAGATAAGCCAAACAAAATTCATTTGAGTGGTTTCTTTCTCAAAGAATGAGAGTATCACAATGAAGCTAAGGAAGCGATTGAAAAGGCTTGTCCCTATATTCATAGAAAGGTAGAAAAAACTTGGGACCAAGAGGAGTTGTTTCCTTAGAGCCTCATCTCCATTAGGTACAAGAAAGGGCAATTCAGTTGAAGATGCCTTATTCTCGTGAATAACCTATATCTGATATGTTTATGAGGAATACTCCTCCTCTCTTAGATGATATGGAAGAACTTCAACTTGTCTTGGTTAGGATGCAACAAGATAAGGAAGCATGGAAGAAATAGTACCAGACTTTGGAGGTGTCCTACGAAACAAAATTGAAAGAGAAGGATGACTTGATTGAGATTCTTAAGAGTTGTGCTATGGAGATGATGTAAAAGCAAGAGGATTTTTATTTTCCTCTAGAGTTCAACCCGGTCCCGGTCAGCCATTTTCTGATTCTGGTGGATGGAAAGAAATCTCTAACATGCATGCAGAAGAGAATAAGCAGTTGAAGGCTCAGATTATAACACTCATAGGAAAGCGTCAGTGTGTGGAGATATCTTCATCAGCTTTGGCTCCTTAGGATTTTAAATTCTATCTTTATTCTCTTGTACTTAGCATTATTGAAACTTGTAATCCATTCCAAAATTATCATTAAAATGAGAGTTTTCAGTATTTCCAAATGTGTTAGTACTTCAATATTTGCAATTGTTTATGATTTTTTGAGTTCCTTGAATAAAAAAAATAAATCATATGAATTTCATATCATACATCATTTTGCACATATTTTGCATTCCTGTTCATTCCCAAGTGTCTTACTTGTTTCTATGCTTTGTTCAGTCAGCAAGTTATCTCATCGCTACAATACTATGGCTAATTCTAGAAAGAAGATGGAAAATATTGAATAAGAGAATCGTGAGTTGCACAAAGAAGTTACTGCTTTGAGAGCTGGTATGGCTAATCTGACTATTTTGGTAGAGTCGTGGTGGATGCTCAGAATCAGCCACCACATCCTCCTCCTCCATCTCCTCGGGCTACTCAGCCACAATAGACGACCGTTATTTTAGAAGTTTTGTCATTACCCATCTTTGTTACTCCAGTTACTACTACTCAATACCTTATGCCTCACGATTACCCGTGGGTAATGCCTGAGAATTTCTTGCAAGAAGGTTACAATCCTGTTACTCAAGTTGCTCCATTTGTTCAAACTGCTGCTATTTCTGCACCTCCTATGGTGCATGTTACTGATGTTGCTAACAATGGGATTCATCATGCTTCACCTCCTATGGTGAATTCTATTCTTGTTATAATCATGAAGTTTATTATCCTGCTCCTCCACCAAGTGAAATTTTGGGCTTTTATGACCGAATGGATGACTTTCAGGATCAATTCAATGAATTACATAAATAAGTGAAGGCTCTTTAAGGGAAAGGGTTATTCAGAAATAATGTTAGTGACCTATGCTTGGTTCCTAATGTGAAAGTGCCAACAAAGTTTAAGGTGCCAAAGTTTGAGAAGTACAAGGGAAACTCTTGTCCCTATGACCACCTGGTGATGTATATGAGAAGGATGTCCACTCATACTGATGGCCAAAGCTTTCTCATTCATTTCTTCCATGATAGTTTAACTAGTGCTACCTTGAAATGGTATATGGGATTGGACAGTAGTAACATTCACACATTCAATAATTAGGAGAAACTTTTGTGAAACAATATATGTACAACATGTTTATGGCACCTGACTTAGACCAGCTGAGAGCAATGGCTCAGAAAGATAAGGAGTCACTTAAGGAGTATGCATAACGTTGGAGGGAGGTTTCTGCCCAAGTGATACCCCTAATTGGAGAGCAAGAAATGACTAAGGTCTTCCTAGAAACCCTTGGTTTATTTTCTATTAAAGAATGGTGGCGAGTTCACCAAGTGATTTCACTGAGCTGGTAACTATGGGTGTCCGTCTTGAAGAATTCGTCAGGGAAGGACAATTGAAAAAAGATGAAGGTTCTAGTGGAATAAAGAAATCATCATATGAGTTTTATAAGAAGAAATAAAGTGAAACAAATGTTGTTGTTGAAGAAAGAAAGGTTAGACCTCCAAAAGACATCATCAGCATCAACAACAGGTTGCTTCTATAACTCAGGTTGTCAATGTGGCTCCGACTACTGTTGCCTATCAGAGAGCACCTCAACAAGGTAATCAAGGGCAAGGTCAGAAGAGAGAATCTTTCGATCCTATTCATATGAGTTATGCGGAATTGTTTCCGACTTTGATTCCAAAGAAATTGATGCAGACTAGGCCCCCCGTGCTATACCCTCAACTTTACCATGGTACTATAAAGCTAACCAAACTTGTGCTTTTCATCAAGGAGCCCCCATGCACAACATTGAAAACTATTATCCGTTGAAGTCTAAAGTACATAAGATGGTAAGATCCGGTCTCTTGTCTTTTAAAGATGTTGGTCTCAATATGAAAGATATACCACTACCAAAGCATGGAGATGGAAGTGTTGTGAATATGGTTGTTGGTTGTCCTAGAGACTTCTAGATATTTGATATCAATCTGGTCAAAGGGGATTTAGTGAAGATGCATGTTGATCTCTTTGACTTCATTTATTACACACACAATCATGCTGCTTGTAGTGTTTGCAGTACATATTTCCATGGAGGTGATAAAGTGAGAGCTGATCTTTAAGAAATTATGGATGAAGGACTTATCCACATAATCAAACCAAGGGCTGAATATGAGGAAGATGTGAATATGGTTTATGAATGTCCTAGTAAATTCCAGATTTTTGACGTGAATTACATGAATGATGATCTGGTATAGCTACACACCACATTTTGTCACATGGATGGCCAAGAGGTACATCATTATGGGTCCTGCCAAATCTACTGTTGGAATTATCGTGGTTGTTCTGTTGTAAGAAGAGGTGTTCAATTGTTATTAGATAATGGTACTATCAGAGTCACAGGAAACATAGATGATTATAACAGAGTTAATATAATTGAAGACTACTCTATTAAGTCCATGTATGATGATGAGTATGTTTCTGCTGATGAGTTCTTTTCTTCCGATTAAGGTATATTTTGTGATAATGATTCTATGACTCTTGAGTAAGCTGAAGAAGCATGGGTGAATGTTATTATGCCATATTTTGGTTTTCCCGCTCCTATAGAGATTACATATCACAACATGCCTATTGTTGCTCACGTACTTATCTGTTTTCCCGGTCCTATCCCATCTGAATCAGATAAAGTTGTGCCTTATAAGTACAATGCAACTATCCTGGAAGATGGTGTGGAATTTCCTATCTAACCTTTGTCCCATGTTGAGAATATTGTTGAAGCTCTTCAGGTAACTCGCAGTGAACGTGTCTACGCCCCTACCTTTCGAGGATATGTCAATTATGGTAAGAAGGTTGTTAAGAATGCTGAACCTAAGAAAGTGGTAGGAGAATATAGTGGCACTTCCTTGGAAAAAGATGTTGATGATATGCTAAAAATCCTCAAGATGAGTGATTACAAGATTGTGGATCAGCTGTTGCAAACTCCATCTAAGATTTCCATTCTAGCCTTATTGATGAACTCTTCTGCTCATCGGGAATCTCTGATGAGGGTGTTGGATCTGACTTTTGTTGAAAGGGATATGTCTCTCGATCAGTTCAATGGTGTTATGGGGAATATTAAATCTTGTAATTATCTGAGCTTTTTTAATGACGAATTTCCTGATGAAGGGGGAAACCATAACCTGGCTTTGTGTGTGTGTGTGTATATATATATATATATATATATATATATATATATATATATATATATATATATATATATATATATATATATATATATATATATATATATATATATATATATATATATATATATATATATATATATATATATATATATATATATATATATATATATATATATATATATATATATATATATATATATATATATATATATATATATATATATATATATATATATATATATATATATATATATATATATATATATATATATATATATATATATATATATATATATATATATATATATATATATATATATATATATATATATAACTCTTTGTCGATGTGCTGATAGATAATAGATCGGATTTCAATGTCATATCGAGAAGCACTCTCATGAAGCTTAAGTACTAGGGAACTCTTATCCGCCCTAGTGGAATTATAGTAAAAGCTTTTGATGGTTCGAGAAAATTTATTGTTGGAGAGGTGGATTTACCTATTCAAATATGTTTGCACTTATTTCAAATCACCTTCCAGGTTATGGATATTGTCCCAACCTATAGTTGTTTATTGGGATGACCTTGGATCCATGAAGCAGGAGTTGTTACTTCCACCTTGTATCAGAAGCTGGAATTTGTCCGTGAAGGAAAGGTAGTCATTATGAATGGTGAGAAAGAGTTGTTGATATTTCATTTGTCTTTCTTTAGCATTGTAGGAGCTGATGAAGCCGCTATTGAAACACAATTCCAAGCTTTGTTTATTGATAACATAAGGAATAATGAAGATTCTTTCACCTCATTTAAGGATGTGCAACAGGTAGTGCAGAATGGCCCAAGCAAGGTGTGGGGCAGGTTATTAATCCGCCTGTAAACAGGAATGAGACTGGTTTGGGTTTCTCCATGAAGAAGGAAGTTGTGAAGCCGAAGTCCTCTTTGAGTAAATATTAATATATCTTTTACAGTGCATGATATCTCCATCCGACTACTCCAAGGATCAATGTTATTGTCGAAGATGAGTCAGAGCAAGAGATATCGAACTTTGTGACACATGGAGTCCGAATCCATAATTGGATCATTGTTGATGTTCCTTCTTGCATTCACATTTCAAAGTGATTTGTTTATTGTTTGTCTTTTCAAAAATCTTTCAATCTGCCCAAGGTGAATGTAATGTTGTTGTATTGGCGTGTCTGTTGTTTTGAATTTTAGAATCATTAATAAAAGTTGTTTTTTGATTTATAAAATTGTGTCTTTATTTTCTGCCTTTTCTTGGAAAACGGTAATCAGAAAAAAATTTCAAAATAAATAATAACTCTAAATAAATCTGCATAATCACTTGTTACATGTGTCAGTTTCTAAAATCAATCATAAATCATATTTGCAGATTAATTAAAAAACATGTTGAGTGCAATGACCCTGCACCCTCTCCCAACTTTGAATATCCCGTGTATGTGTCTGAAGAAGAAGAATATGATGAAATTCCAGAAGATGTTTCACGGTTTCTTGAGCGTGAGGAAAATACCATTCATCCGTATAAAGAGCCGTTGCAGACGATTAACTTGGGTTCAAAAGTAGATCCAAAATAAGTTAAGATTAGAGCACTGCTTCATCCCGATGTGAAGAGCAGGTTGATTGAGGTGCTGAAAGAGTATGTGGATCTCTTTGCTTGGTCTTAGCAAGACATATCTGGTTTGGACACTGATATTGTGGAACATTATTTTCCGCTAAAGCCAAGATGTTCACCAATCAAGCAGAAGCTACGAAGAACTCATCCTGACATGGAAGCGAAGATTAAAGTAGATGTTTTGAAGCAGATTGATGCTCGTTTTCTTGTAAAATCAGTGTACCCTTAGTGGATTACCAATATTGTTCCAATACCAAAGAAAGACAGAAAAGTCTGCATGTGTGTCAATTATAGAGATTTAAATAAAGCAAGTTCGAAAGATGATATCCCATTTCCACATATTGATATGTTCGTTGATAGCACAACAATATTCAAAGTGTTCTCATTCATGGACGGATTTTTCGGATACAATCAAATTAGGATGGCTCTTGAGGACATGGAGAAAACAACGTTTATCACACCCTGGGGAACATTCTATTACAGAGTGATGCCCTTCGGGTTGAAGAATGCTAGTGCAACGTACTAGAGGGCTATGATAACCCTATTCCATGATCTGATGCATAAGGAAATTGAATTATATGTCGATGATATGATCGCCAAATCTCAGACCGAGGAAGGGCACATAGAAGACTTGTTGAAACTATTTCAGCGATTGAGGAAGTATCATCTTCGTTTGAATCCAAATAAATGTACTTTTGGAGTTCGTTCAGGAAAGTTTTTAAGTTTCACTGTCAGCCAAAAAGGAATTGAAGTTGATCCTGATAAAATTAAGGAAATTCAAGAAATGGCTGCACCAAGAATTGGAAAGCAAGTCAGAGGCTTCCTTGGACGTTTGAATTATATTTCCAGATTTAATTCCCATATGATTGCGACATGTGAACCAATCTTCAAGCTGTTGTAGAAAGATCAAGGTTATGTATGGACAGATGATTGCCAAAGGGCAGTCGAAAGGCTTAAGGAGTATCTACTTGAGCCTTCTATCTTGCTCCCTCATGTTGAAGAAATACCATTGATTATGTATCTGACTGCGTTGGATAACTCCATGGGCCGTAGTTTTGGGACAACAATATGAAACAGGAAGAATGGAATATGACATTTATTATTTAATCAAGAAGTTCATTGATGTTAGTCACGGTATTCCATGCTAGACAAAACATGTTGTGCTTTGTCCTAGGCAACATAATGATTGCGGAAATATATATTTGACCAAAATGTGACATAGTTGTTGTTGATGATGTGAATGAATGTATGATTATGCATGATTATTTTCGCTGTGTACTTATTATTATAGATTCTCTTATATGGTTGTGATATCTGACCCTTCTATTGGAATTATGCTTTATACGATATCGTGAAGATAGTCAGGAGTAGTCTGAGGATGCAAGGATCGGAAGAGGTTGCTCTCCATTTACTTAGAGTGGGTGTCATTTCTATGATACATAACATCGAGGGGATGAATGCTATTTATTTTGTTGTTTTAGTCATTGTTTGGAATCTTAAGAACTTATTATGAATTGGAATACTTGTTGATTAAGTTTTTAAGAGATTTTTTTGACTTCGAATATGATTCCTTTCCGTTGTATTAATAAAATTTAACATTGAAGATTATGATTTGTTATTTTGGTCCATCCGTTATTTGTGTTATGTATCTTGTATTTAATATGAGAATGTTTTTGTATGTTACGAAAATGTAGCATCCTAAATAGCTTTGAAATTACTCTGATCTTTATTTATTTATTCGCCTGGTAGTTTGGGGTGTTACAATAATTGTCTGATATATTAGATAGCTGTCCTAATCAATTATATAAGGGTAAATTGAGACAATAATTGATTGTGACAGTGCCTTAATGAATGATAACAACTCTCTCTCAAAATCTTTCAATTTGGTCGTTAATAATTGATTATTGCAAGCACCTAATTGATTATCTAATCAATTAGGTCATTTATTTGGCGCATAGATTATTTCAAAAAATTTATCATTTCTTGGCCTATAAATAGAGAGGCTCTCCACTATTTCAAATCATTCAGAAAATGTGAAACACTCACTTTTCTTTTCTCCCACTCTCTAAATAATCTCTACTTTTACACATATTTAATTCATAGTGCTTTGAGAGTGTTCTTGAGTTTAAGTTACAAATTTGATCTGGGTGAGGGCTATATTATAAATTTACTAAGATTTTTTTCCTCTTAAGTATATCATATTTTTTAAGAATTGATTATTTTAGTTTGGAGCCAGACCAATGTAAAATCTCTTTTAGGGATTAGTATAAGCTTATGTTTTGTTCGTGAGCTTAGTCATTGAAGAAAATCTCTCTTTTGGGTTCGTGAAAAATACCAATGAAAATCTTCATAACAATTATTGTGCTCATCACGATTAAAAGCTCATTTGGATCGATATTACCCTAGTATAAAATCTCAATCGATTTCTAAGTTTACCCTGTCTAAAAGCTCGGTAGGTTTAAGATCAGCCTAGTAAAAACCTTAGTTTGATTTATGGTAAGCTCGTGTTTGAACTCGATTCAGTTTAGAGGATAGCCAACTCAAAACTCCATCTTGATTCGAGACCAACCAATAGAAAATTTCAGTTTAACTTTGAGACTAACCACTCGTAGCTCTGTTCTTTGTTTGACGTTATGACTAACTGCTTCAATCCCCAGTTCATATTTTGGTTGGAAGTTAGCTTGGAAATTTATTTTCTTGTATAAGGTGGTTTGTGTGTTTAAACTTATAAAAGCTATAAAGCATTATTAGATACTCTCAAATCAATTATTGGTGAGAGGAGTATGTCACTTCTTTAAGATAAAAGCTATATAAATCTCTCGTGTTATCTCTATTCTCTTAACTATTTTGTTTTCCTCATTATTTTTTTATCATGATTTTTGCTGCTTACTCAGATATTTTGAACAAAATGTTTTTGAACTCTAATTAAGAAATTATTTTGCTCTAAACTCTCGTTTTTATACCCTTCTTCATTTCACCCCCTCCTCCCCCACTTACCCACCCTCTTATGTATAGAGTCACTTACTTAACAAGTGGCATCAGAGCCTAACTCCCATTTAAAGACTAATTATCTCAGAAGAAAGATGACTTCAAACACTATTTTTAAAAAGAAAGTTTTCCTAAAGACACATCCATCATTTAATGGTGATAGGTTTTACTTATGTAAATCTAGATTTAGATTATTCATTTAAATTCTTGATTCTTAATTATGGGAAACAATAGTCAACGGTTTATTTATCAACACTCATTACATAAATGCTGAAATAGTAGATAAATTTTATTTTCCTTTGGACCGTAAAAGAAAAGAAAAAGTTTGAAATTGATTTTAAAACGAAATATCTCTTAGTATTTTCTATAGATGAACACAATTATTTTATGTTCATAATTGTAAATCCAGCAAGGAAATGTGGGACACTAGAGGAATGATCTATGTAGTTTTTCCAAGTATTGAACAAGAGAAAATGAACAAACTTGGCTAAAAATATGAATTATTTCTTTACAAATTCTTTTCAATCCTTAGAAATTTTGGAAATCATATTATAACTTTTGTCGCTAACAAATATCTAAGAATTAAGAATTGGACTCAAAAACCTGATTTATGACCTAAATTGAAAGATGTGAATGTTTCCAACTTTTAGGAAGAACCCAAGAAGTGAGAAATCGTTGAGAAATTTAACGCATTAATTCATATGTTAAAAGATTAAGTCATGAGTTAAAATCATGAAAAATGTCTAGCAACTTCATCAACAAACTCTGTGAAGATGGATGAACTCCAAAAATCTCATTAGAAAAAAATGTTTCAGTGGTTGAATGAAACCCAGATGATTCAAGATTAAATGTAGGAACTTCATAAAAAATATAATATAAAGAAAAATCTTACCTGGTGTAATATTCAAGAGAATAAAGTAGAAGGAAAGCTCAACAAACAATACATTTAGAGATTCAACATCAAAGAGAGACCTCAAAATGTCAACCTCTGGTAGAACAATCGAAGAATCTTATAAATATGAGAAAAACAAAATAATGGGGGAGTTAAATTATGTTAACTTTCATTTTCATTATAATGTTTTCTTTTTCTCAATTGAGATTATCTCTTTTTTGGTATATAATATTTTTGACGTTGATGAGTTTACCTACAACAACAGTTTCCATTCAAGTATTGGAATGACACCATTTGAGGCTTTGTATGGTAGGAGATGTATGACACTTCTATGTTGGTATGAGTCTAGAGATGGTGCTGTAATTGGATCCAATATTATCCGACAAACCATAGAGAAAATAAAAGTGATCCAAGAGAAAATGAGAGCTTCGCGTAGTCTCTAGAAGAGCTACCATAATAAGAGAAGGAAAGAGCTTGAGTTCCAAGAGGGAGATCATGTATTTCTAATAGTTACTTCGGTAAATAGTGTTGGTATAGATTTTAAGTCTAGAAAGCTCACTTTGCATTTCATAAGTATGTATAAGATTTCTTAAAGGATAGGAGAAATGGCTTATAGGATTGCTTCACCACTATCTCTTACTAATCTTCATGTTGTATTTCAGGTGTCTCAATTCAAGAGTTACATCCCAAATGTGTCTCATGTGATCCAAGTGGATGATGTACATGTGAGAGATAACCTGATTGTTGAGGCATCACCTGTGCTGATAGAGGATCGAGAAGTGAATAAGTTCTATGATAAAGAGATTACTTTGGTGAAGCTAGTTTGGGGAGGATCAGCTGGTGGAAATGTGACTTGTGAGCTTGAGATCCAGATTAGGGAGTCATGTCATGATCTGTTTACTTAAGGTAATTTTCAAGGGAAAAAATTCTTTAAATGGGGGAGAGTTGTAACACTCCATTTTTTATTTATTGAAATTATTTAATTTATTTTGATTTCTGTGTATTTATTTGATTATTGGGAAATGTTAATTAAATAGATAAGGGAAGTGGAAGTGTGTGACCTTATGGGAGGGAGTGTGGAGAGTAAATAGAGGCTAGTATAATTATTAAAAATATTTGATAATTAAAATAATAATTTTCTATTTGATTTATTTAATTAAAATTAGAGATAGAGAAATTGTGTAAAAAGTGGAAACTAAGAGAAATGTAAGGGAGGAAGGAATAAAAATATATGTAAGTGATGGGTGAAATTATAAATTGAGTTAGATTATCCTAACTATATAAGATAAGGGATATCTAGGTTTAGGATAATTTTAATAGTACGTAGGAAGAAAAGAAAAAAAGGCTAGAGGTTTGAAGGGAAGACAAAAGGTTGAGGGAAGATCTTCAAACAAAAACCATAATTTCTCATTATTGTAGGATAATCAGGTAAGGGGAAGAATAATCTTAATGAAGGGTATATGCATGAGGGATATGGTAGAGGAGTACTTATCCTCCAATAGGTTTGGTATGAATGTGTATGTTTTATTATGTTTCTATATGAATATGGAAATAGGATAATCAGGTAAGGGGGATAATAATCTTAATAAAGGGTATATGTATGAGGGATAAGGTAGATAAGTCCTTAACCTCCAATAGGATTGATATGAATGTGTATGATTTATTGTGTTGCTATATGAATCTATAAATTGGTGACCCATTATTGTTATAATCTATTTTTCATGATGAAATTCGTGTACCTTAGTGGGTGTAATTTTTTGTTGATGTTATTGTGATATATCCTCCATTGATGAACTTTTCAAGGTTTTGGGAGGAATATGATTTTAGGCGAAAAAGGGTTTTAATGTGTTAAAATTGATGAAATCATGTGTTATAAATATGTTATAATGAGTATGATAGGTTTTGAGTCAAAAATCAGTGGTTGAAAGTGATTATGGGTGATTCTAAAGAGTCTCCAAAGCAAAATCACGAATTCTGCAGATTATAGTCTGATGACAGGCATCATGCTTTTGACGCCCATGGCGTAATACCCCTTGACACGCTGACGGGTAGGCTGTCATGGCTCTCATTCGCGTGTGATGAAGTAGAACGTCATAATGTTGATGAGTTGATTTGGAAGCCAATGATGAGTGTCATGCCTTTGACGCCCAGGGCGTCATGGCTATGTAGTTTGTGCAGTAATTCTGTTTGAGAGCATAAAAATGCATAATCTGATTTTTTTGTCTTCTAAGTCACAGTTTGACTACTGTATGGGCTGAGATGAGGGAACTTAATTAAATTACAATTTATTTAATCAAATAAATGTTTATTGATGCCAGTTTTGATGTTATATTGAGTATGAGTTATAAGTTATAATGATACCGTGGTGTTTGAGGATGTGAATTGTGATTTATGTGCTCTTGCATGTATTAGTTAATAGTTTAATCGAGAGGAAATATCTAACACTTGAGTTGCATTGATATATGTTATAATGTGCATATATGAATGTTGTTGGGTGGTAATCTTGAGAGGGGGTTATGGGAGTTGTTAGTGCATTATGTTAAGGTCAGAGAGGGGTCTTTACACATTGATATTGATATGCATGGTTCATGCATCATTCGAGTTTTGTCAAAAGGCATGTCTGCTAGTTCAGAGAGGGGACAAATGGCTTATCCCAAGCTCAAATATATGGCTTGGAGTTCAAAGATGGGACTCATGGGTTTAGAGAGGGGACCTGGTTCCTGAGAGGACCAACTATTGAGTTAGTACCACATGCATATACATTAGCTTGCATAGTTGAGTTGCATTATATAAATGAACTGTATGCATAATGTTGATTGGTGTGTGATTGTTGAACTAGGTGTGAGACTACGATATGCAATGTTGCATGAAATTATTTGTAGAATGTGTATGATATTTTGAAAATACGTATGCTCAGAGTATTAAACTCAAACATATAAAATGTTGTTGCTACTAACTATTTGTTTGATGTTTCAATCCAGGTACTCAAAACAATATTACTGAGTTTATTCTAAGACATGTTAAAGATGAAGATCCTGATGTAAATGTTGAAAACCTTATGAATGAAATCAACTCTGATTTTATACATAAGTGTTAGAACATAGTTTGGTTCTACATCTTAGTAATAATTTTGATGATAACAAATAAATGATATATATAAAGAACAATTATGCTCTATAATAAATGATTTAAATATGTAGAGAAGATCTGATAAAGAAGCATAGAAGTTGGCGAACAATTTGCACTATGAAGATCTCATAAGAATATTTGTACAAACTAAATTAAAGTATCACGCTCAATAGAAGAAGTTTTGATGTTATAATTTTTGAAGCACCAAAGCTGCAAGCTAAAATCTGATGAAGCAATACTCTGATGATCTAAAGTCTTAATGTTATTATTCTTATTCTAATCAGTTTCAAAGAAGAGAAATTCTTATGCGTTACATTTCATTCATTACAAATCAAGAAAGTAACAGTTGAATAATTATTATTGGGAATAACATCTGTATTTTTGGAAAGAAAATAAAATCACAAATAAATAACCTTCCAAAATCAAAAGATTATGTCTCCAACGGTTTCATGGTAGCTTCCTATATAAAAAGGTCTATGAAAAGTGAAAAATAAGAGACTCACGCTTATCAATAAGAGCGATCAAAAGCATTCTCATATTTCTTATCTCTTGAAAAATTCATTGTGCTAAATTTTGTGTAAACATCACAGTTGTGATATAGTTTATTAGAATCATTTGTAAGCACATTGTATAATTATCTAGAATTGTATTTCCTTGAGAAACTAAGTTGTGGTTTAGTGTCGAGAAGGAATTGATAGTAGTATTTGTGAGTTATAATCAAAATTTTGAATAGTGGATTAAGACCTTGATTGAGAGAGGCAAAATTATTGGCGGGTGGACTGGAGTAGTTTGAGTTTAAAGGAACCAGGATAACCAAACGTGTCATACTATTTTTAATTTTTAAAAACCCCAATTCAAACCCCCTTTCTTGTGTTTTTCTATCCTTCAATTGGTATCAGAGCTCCTGGTTCTGGGTGCTAACACTTAACCGTGTCAGAAAAAGATCCTAGCTAGAAAAACACTATGGTGGAACCAATTCAGAACAACAACAATGATAACTATGATGATAAATACAAAATCATCGGCAGACCCCCAATGTTTGATGGTGAAAATTTTGATTACTGGAAAGACAGAATCAAAAGTTTCTTTCTAGCTCATGGCGTTGATCTCTGGGATATGGTGACTGATGGCTACATTCATCCTCGTGATGAAAACAATCAGAAGATTGATAGAAAGAAAATGAAAGATCAATAAAAGAAAGAGTTCAGAAATAAACACAAGGCCATAATGATTCTCTTGAGTTCCATTTCATACACCGAGTATGAGAAGATCACAAACATAGATTCTTCTAAAAACATGTTTGACTCTATGAGAATGACGCATGAAGGCAACACACAAGTCAAAAAAACCAAAGCTCTTGCACTCATCCAGAAGTACAAAGCTTTTAAGATGGAAGAAGATGAAACATTTGAGACAATGTTCTCAAAGTATCAAATTCTAGTTGCTGGGTTGAAAGTTCTAGACAAAGGGTACTGAATAGCAGACCATGTAAAGAAAATCATTAGAAGCTTACCAATGAAATGAAGACCCATGGTCACAACATTAAAGCTTGCCAAATATCTGAACAATATATCTCTTGAAGAACTTATCAACTTCTCGAGAAGTCATGATATAAAACTAGAAGAAGATGAGCCCCAAAAGAAAGGTAAGTCTTTCGCTCTTAAATCTAATAAAAAATATGAAACTAAAGCCTTTTAGGCAGAAGAAGAAACCTTTGGAGGATCCTCATCAGAAGAATATGAACTATCTTTTCTCTCCAGAAGGGACCAACAACTATGGAAGCACAAACAAAAGAAATTTAAAAATCCTAGGAGATCAAGCGGTTAATATGAATCATCTTCTAGCTACAAAACGTCAAGAAACAAAAATGTTGTATGTTTTGAATGAAAGGAACCTGGTTACTACAAGAGCGACTGTCCTAAACTTCAGAAAGAAAAGCCAAAGAAGGGATTTAACAAAGAGAAGAAGAAAAGTCTTATGGCTACTAGGGATGACTCATAATGTTCTGAAGGAGAATCAGAATCAAGAGATGAATGTGCCAATATCGCTTTAATGACAAACATATCAGATGCCACCAATTCATATGAATCAGAATGAGACTCAGAAGTAGAAGAGGTATTCTCTAACTTTTATAAATCTCAATTAGAAGATAGTCTGTCAGAAATTCTTGAAAAATATCAGCAACTTCAATTCAAATACAAGAACATGAAACATGATTTAGTATTTGACTCTGAAGAAACTAGGAAACTAAAAGCATACAATTCTGAGCTAAAAGAAACGATCTCTAAACTTAAAAATGAAAATCATGTTATTAAAAACGAATTACAAAAAGCTCAGAAAGAATCTGTCTAAGAAGTTTCAACTAGTTCTGATAGCATCATAAAAGAATATGATTATAGTTTTCAAAAATTTCTAGGTAAAAACATATATATAAGCAAGATGGATTCAATGATCTATGGAGTTAGTAGAAACAACATAAAAGGCGTAGGATATGTGAAACCAAAAGGAGAAGAACCATATCAACCCAAGCAAGTTGATGATATGGTCATAAAACACACACCTTTAAACTCACATGTCACATACGGACACACACATGATATAAAATATACTAGTGAATCTTACTCTGCGAATTCTCTTGTGAAACCTAAATTTAATCAAAATTTTGGAAACTCTAACAAACAAGGACCCAAAAAGATATGGGCACCTAAGGATAAAATCATCTATGTTGCATATATCTTTAAAAACAAAATTGAAACACCAGTCTTGGTACCTGGACTCTAGATGCTCTCAACACAAGACGGGAAGAAAGAATATGTTCCAAAGCATGGAACTTAAATTTGGAGGATATGTAGGTTTCATAAGCAATTAGAAAGGAAAGATTATTAGCTTTGGAACCATTGGTAACAATACACTTCCCTCTATAACTAATGTTCGGTTAGTATATGGATTAATGCATAACCTATTATCTATAACTCAATTAAGTGATAACGATTATGATATAAACTTTAATCAAAAGTCTTGTAAAGCAGTTAGTCAGAAAGATGGAACAATCCTCTTTAATGGTAAGAGAAAGAACAACATTTATAAAATAAAACTTTCTAAACTAAAAAGTCAGAATGTTAAATGCCTTATGTCTGTTACCGATGAGTAATGGGTATGGCACAAAAGATTTGGGCATGTTAGTATGAGAAGAATATCTTTGTTTAACAAACTCAATATGGTCAGAGGACTTCCTAAATCGAAGTTCAACTCAGGTGCTCTGTGTGAAGCATGTAAAAAAGTTAAATTTACAAAAACATCTTTCAAATCTAAAAATGTTGTGTCTACCTCTAGACCATTATAACTTCTACATATAGATCTGTTTGGACCAGTGAAAACTGCATCCATCAGCGGTAAGAAGTATGGATTAGTAATCGTTGATGACTATAACAGATGGACATGGGTAAAGTTCTTAAGACACAAGGACGAGTCATACTCTGTGCTCTCTACTTTTTGTAACCAAGTTCAAAACGGAAAAGAGTTTAGAGTTGTAACATTTAGAAGTGATCAATGATGGGGAATTGGAAGAAAAAAATTTGAAATTTTTTTTATTGAAAAAGACATTTCTCATGATTTTTTTGTCCTATAATTCTTTAAAAAAACAGGGTTGTAGAATGAAAGAATAGAACTTTACAAGAAATGGCCAGAACCATGATCAACAAGACTAACATTGTTAAACACTTCTGGGAAGAAGAAGTTAACACAGCATGTTATATTAAGAATAGAATCTCAATAAGACCTATTCTGGAAAAGACTCCATATGATTTGTGGAAGAACAAAAAGCCCAACATCTCTTATTTACATCCATTTGGATGTACTTGTTTTATATTGAACACAAAAGACCATTTGAACAAGTTTGATTCTAAGGCACAAAAGTGTTTCATGTTAGGATACTCTGAATGGTCAAAAGGTTATAGAGTATATAACACAGAAACACAAATTGTGGAAGAATCTATTAGTGTCAAATTTGATGATAAGTTTGGCTCTCAAAAGTCAAAGTTGGGTGAATCTTTTGCAGATATAGAAGTTCAAATTACAGGCACTGAAGACAGATCTTCAGAAAATAAAAGTTCAGAACTTCAGCCAAATACAGAAGAAGACATCACAAATATTGCAGTAACTTCTGAAGAATCCATCAAGAAAAGACAATCCAGAAGCAACTTAGCACATCTCGAAAACATAATTCCGGGAAAGAATGATGATCCAATCAGAACAAGATATATATTCAAAAATACTGGAGTCTCTCATGGGATTAGTGCCTCTAATCGAACCTACTTCCACAGGCGAAGCACTTCTAGACAATGATTGGATACTTGCAATGCATGAAGAACTAAATCAATTTACGAGAAACAATGTATGGGATCTAGTTCTTGAACCAAAAGGATTCAACATCATTGAAAATAAATGGGTCTTCAGAAACAAGCTAAGTAAACAAGGAGAAGTTATCAGAAACAAAGCACGACTACGTATACAAGGTTATAGTCAGAAAGAAGTGATATACTATACATAAACCTTTGCTCCAGTCGCCAGGTTAGAATCTATCGGACTTTTAATTTTATTTGTTGTAATTAATGATATCACTCTTTATCAGATGGATGTAAAAAGTTCCTTCTTAAATGGTTACATTGATTAAGAAGTTTATGTGCACCAACCCCCTGATTTTGAAAATACAAAACATCCATAATATGTTTATAAACTTAAGAAATTGTTATATTGTCTAGACAAGCTCCTAGAACTTGGTATGAAAGAATAAGTAAGTTTCTCTTAGTAAATGATTTTACCAGAGGAAAGATGGACACAACTATATTCTCTAAACCATTTAAAAATGACATTCTGATTTGTCAAATATACATAGATGATATAATCTTTAGATCTACTAAAGCCTCTTTGGGAAAAGAATTTGTTAAGACTATGAAGGCAAAATTTGAAATGAGCTCGATGGGTGAACTCAATTTCTTTCTGGGAATTCAAGTCAATCAAACTCCAGAAGGAACCTACATACATCAAAGCAAGTATGTTAAGGAACTTCTGAAATAATTTGATATGTTAGAAAGTAAGCCATTCAAAACTCCTATGCATCCTTTATGCATTATGGAAAAGGACGAGGTAAGTAAGAAGTAGAACAAAAGGTCTACAGAGGTATGATTAGTTCTCTCCTATATTTAACAACTTCAAGACCTGATATTCTATATAGTGTTTGTCTTTGTGCCGAATTCCAGTCAAATTCTAGAGAATCTCACTTAACAGCAGTTAAGCGAATTTTCAAGTATCTGAAAGGTACTACTAATCTTTGTCTTTGTTATAGAAAATCTAGAGAATATAAATTAGTAGGGTACTATGACGCTCAATTTGCTGGAGATAGAATAGAAAGAAAAATTACTTTTTGGAAGCTTCCAGTTTTTGGGAGATAACTTAATCTCATGGTCCAGCAAAAGATAATCCACTATTGCACTATCAACTTGTGAAGCTGAATATATAGCTGTAGTTGGATGTAGTACTAAAATGCTCTGGATGAAGAGTCAGCTTGATGATTTTCATATTTATGGGAGTAACATTCCTATCCTCTGTGATAATACTTCTGCTATCTGTCTTTCTAAAAATCCTATTTGACATTCTAGGCCTGAACATATAGAAAATAAACATCATTTCATTAGGGGTTATACTCAGAAGGGAATTCTTTGTTTAAAATTTATAGACACAGACCATCAATGGGTTGATGTTTTCATAAATCCCCTTCCTGAAGATAGATTTAATTTCATTCTGAAATACCTCAGTATGGAATTATACCCAGAATGAAAATGTAGTTTCTGTATATTTAACCCTCAGAATTTTTTGATTTGTTTTTGTGAACATCTAAACAATAGTTCTTCAGAAGTGAGAAGGTAGAATATCACATAAACTATCTAGAAGATCTGAATGTTTTCTGAAAATGCTTCGTTTGAAAGATAGATGCAAGCAGTTCACCAAATCAACATTTTTTAAACCTAAACACTAAGTCACTCTCTGAGGCTGAACACATGTTCAAAATCTGAAGGACTGTAACATTTGAGTTGATGCATTGAGTCGTGGGTTACATACATAACTGTTTACAAAATTTTTTCCACCCCCTTGTCAGAAATCGTTACTGTTGTTAATCATTTTGGTTATTTTATGAATTTCAATTAATTTCACACTTTCTCTTTGTTGGCTATTTATACCTCACTTTTACCACAAATCACTTTCACACCATCACTCTCAGTCACCCTATTTTCTCTGAACTTGTACTTTCCCCTTTTGTGTGCTCTAAAACCCTAAGTATGTGAACAAGGGCTTCTTCTTCTCAACAACAACAAAAGTCTCAAGATCATTCTCCTCAAATCAACATCCTTGGTTCATCCTTTACTCCAAATGAAGGAAGATATGTTGAACCTACAAGAACTCTCCTCACTCCGGTTGAGACTATTGAAGTTCTCTGTGAACTTATAGTTAGTTTTGAAACCATGAAAGGAAATGGGCATAATCTTACTCCTGATGTTGAGTTTCAAGGATGGACAAAATACTTTTATTGGTTAATTGGTCCATTTTTTCCCAAACTTGTTAAAGAATTCTGGATTCATGATATTGCATCAAATCATCAAGCAACTTCGAATGTAACAGGAAAGAAGATTGTCATCACTGAAGATATCATTGGAAAAATCATTGGTCATGATGGAAGCAACATCAGGTGCAGTGAAATGCAAGAAAAAGGTTCTAACCTAACCGGTGTATCCCAAGAAATATTCACTTTTGTACAATCTTCCAACAAGATCAAAGATCTGAAAGACTATCTCAGAATTTGGTCTAAAATAATTATGGGATGTAGAAACCACAAAAAACCAACAACTTCTCCAGACTACATCAACATTGATCAACAATACATGGTGTACTTCATCGCAACCAAGGCCAAATTCCACCTCCTTCATATTCTATCTAGTCATCTGAAGACCAGTGTCAAGGAAACAAGAGAAGAAAAAAGAACCATAAGAGATTGGATTCTGCTGGGAAGGATGATCTCAAATATTCTAACACAGAACAAGCCGATATAACACCTGAGTGAAGCTCAACAAGCTAGTGTTCTAGAAACTTGTGTTGGAAAGCCTCTCAACGCCAAGAACCTCAAGAAGATGAAGATTATAGAAACCATTAAGAAGGATCTTACAATTACTGCAAAGGAAGTCATCATCACCATAAGAGTCCCTCTGAAGGATTTTCCTATCTTCACTCAAGCAGACTCGTCTCCATTAATTGTCCTCAGATACTTGGAAGTTACAAAAGTGATGGAACAATTCCAGATGTCAATATCCTAGATCTTAGGCAATAACCTCTAGAAGTTGCTACCAGAAAGTCAAGGAAAAGGTAAGCTGTTGGAAAAGAAACTTCTTAGAAAACTCCTAAAGATGCTAAAAAGAAAGGTAACTCATCTTTCGATTCTGTTGTCGAATTAGTATTCTTATCAACATCTGAACCCTCCTCATCTCCAAAACCTGCTGAAAATACCTCACCACAAACTCTTGATGACTTTGACATAGAAACTGACACCACCATATCCACTAATCATTCTCTGATTAATCTCTCTTCTAACCAATTTGCTCAAACTCATCCAGAACATGCACAAGTTCTATCTGATATTGATCAATTTGATCTATTCTTTGAAGCTTCCCAAACAGATAAATTAAATGTTTCCTCTGAAAAAATGCTCGAAACCAAACCAGTTATTCCAAGCTCCACCTGCTTTCTCAACACCTCTCAACCACCAAATATCTCCACCAAAACTTCACAAGACTTTTCCATTCTACATATTCCCTCTCCATATGATTCAACACCACCTAACACTCTTATCATCATTTTTGACTCTCCAACTCCCACTGAATCCTTAAAAGATCCTTTCATAACCATAATTGATCTAGAAGCCCGGGACAAACTTGTCACATCTTCTAAAATAATAGCCATTCCAAAACCAACACCAAAACCATCCAAATCTGATTTTGGTAAATCTCTTCTGGTTTTCGATACAAAATTACATGAATAGGTTAACTCTCTGAAGCAAGCTTGAGTGGATAATATTAATCCAGCTGCTTCTGATTTTCTCTTGACTCGGTTCAGAAAATGGTTTAATTCTGAATCTTTGAAGATGAAGGAACTTAGTTATGAAGTTTCTCAACAAAACTTATACAATCATCTGAATATCTTCAAAGACTAAGTTCTACGTCTCTGGGTAAGGAAACCCCTTCGTCATCTGAACAACACTCCCTATGAAGCTCCACAGGAATCCAAATTTTAGGAACCATCTTCTGAACCTCAACCTCAACCTCTGGTAGTTTTTGAAGACATAGGCAAGTCAGTTGAAGAATCTCCTGAGAAAGAACCTATTGTAGTAACTTTTGGAAATATGGCTTCTACTATTGAAAGAACTCCATCTTCTCTAGTGTTGAAAACCCTGGATGAGTTGAAGAAAGAGAATGAAGATGTTAGGGAAAGGTTGGATAAATAGGATGAAACCAACAAAAAGATTAAGGGGATGTTAAGCAAGCAATAAGAATCAAACAATCAGATCAAAAGTCTCCTGGAAGCATTGTTCACAAGACTTCCACCTCCTTCACTACCTTACATCTAGTCTTTTGCTTGTTTCTACTATGCTTTACGTTTAAACTTCTGTTTGTCTGCTTCTGTTTTTATTAATCTATGTTCTTGAATGGATTACATTTTTGTTCTCTTTACGTGTTTTTATTTCTTTTTGATTAATGACAAAAAGGGGGAGAACGTAAGATATTTTGAATATAACAGTTTCGGGACTAAGTCTCGAACATTTTTTATAACAACCTTAGTTTCACTTTTTGAATGTAACTTCTTCCGCATGGTGTTGCACCCCAAAATTTACCCTCTTGATTTAGGCTTATGTTTCATCATGAATATCATATTTCATTGCATTCATACATTGTGATGGGATCAAAATACTTTGGTTATCAAGTCCTCCTCAAGCTTTGAAGATTGATTGCATTGACAAGTTGCTCAAGTAGAACCTTATCATCAAAACCTCTAGATCTTTCAAGCTCAAAAGTTATTGCATATCTCAAGGTATTTTATCCATCTCTTTGGATCATCAGAGGATTGAAGTTTATGATTGATTGTAAGAAGAATCACTCTTTTGATTCACCAGTCAAAATTAGGGGTTTGCTTGATCAAGGCTATTGATCAATGTACAAGTCTTGATTTGGAAGCTACAACATCTCATTGGTATTTTAAAAGTCTTTGTACAAGAAATTGGTCAAGATGCCAAGAGGATTTGAAATTTTTGGAGATGATTCATTAGTCTCCTAAGGTGTTAACCAAAACTAGGGTTTGGGATTTTATCAAGATTTCTTGAGAATTTTGAAGTGAAACTTTGTACATGGCCTCTATATATTTGGGAGATAGTATGTTTGATGTTTTGACCATCAATTTTGAAGAGAAGTGGACCAATTAATTCAAAGGGGCAAAATGGTCATTTTGGTCAAAGTCAAGGTTTACCAAGTGAAATTTTGGTCAACCATCAATTCAAGGATGTAATTTTCATATTTCAAGTCCATTTTGATCATTGGATCAAAAAGATTGAGGTTTGGGTTGAAACTTGTTCATGAAGAAACCCTAAAAGTTTCTAATTTTGGAAAATGAGGAATTAACTTCAAAATTTCATGTTTTATTCACCTTTGATCAAAAAAATGAAAATAAAATATGCTTGGAAAGATAAGAGGGTGATCTTTCATCTCCATTAGGTCTCATGTCCAAATTCGCAAAGAGTCAAGAGTTACGGTCTTTGGAAGTTCATGCCTTAAGTTAAAATTATAGGTCATTTTCCAAAATTAGTGAATTTCATGTCACATTTTGAGGACCTTATTGGATTCAATTGCAAAAACACAAAACTAAGGGATTGTAGATCTTTTCAATGCCTTTCCAAATTGTACTAATTTGTGTCCAAATTCAAAAGTATGGGCAAGTTATGGTCTTTTGAATTTCATACCATTTTATTGAACTTTAGCCATGCAAGCAAAATGCCAAAACTTGAGAACTTCATTTTCAGTCATTCTTTTCACTTCTAATCAGGCCCATGACCCATTTGTGACTTGTATAAACCCATGATTCCAGCAATTTCGTGCCCATGTGCTTGGTGTACTTGCTTGATGGAAAAAATGATAAACATGCTCAATTTGGCAAATTCATCCATACTCTCTCATTTCAAATAATCATGACCTGGAACTTTTAAGATTTGTTTGAGGTTATTTGGCTCATAAAATGCAAAGAAAATGAGGAAACGCACGAGCAAATGGTTGAGGCCCATGTGCACTCATTTTTTGGCCAAATTTTCAAATCAGGCCCTTGAAAAGTTTTGAGGACCAATTTCCTCTTCTAACCTCCTCTACTCAAACTATATAATGTACTGCAAGCCTCATTTCAGGATACACGCACTCCAGTTATCATAAATCTGGATCTGAACTTTTTCTGCTCTTGCTCAAGTTTTCTTCGATTCTCTCATCTTCTTCGCACATTCATCAAATTTTCTGTGGATTCATATTCCTTGAAGTGTGTAGATCAAGATCATGGAGTTTGATGGCTTCTGTAATTGAGGAATCAAGTTTTCCAGTTTCACATTGAGGTGAGATTTTTTAACTTTGATTTTCTTTGTTTAGCATGATTTGATGAATCATTCCATGGTCATGAAGTATTAGTTGGCCATACTATAGGTTTGAAGTATTTTCTGCAACTTCTTCACTTCATGTTTTTAGTAACTTCGCGCGCGTATTTCTTTTAGATCCTTTGTCCATTGAGAATTTTATGATAATCATGAGATAGATGGTAACTTTATCTTTAATTTGTGCCTTGGATCATGGATTTTGGTTGAGAAACGAGCACGATTGATGGATCTGAATATAGGCTCATGACCTGTTTTGTTGTACACATTTTGATATGCTGGAGGTGGAAGACGAAGTGAGGTGGCGCGCTCTGATTGGTTTATTTGAAGTTTTAATGCATTTCATATTATTTGATTTTAATTTATTTTCTTCTGATTTTATTTTTGTGATCAAAACATCTTCAAAAATCATGAAAAAATTACCATAGACTAATAATAATTTCTAGTATTTGTCATATTTTTTTGGAATTTTTAAAAATGTTTTGATTGGTTCAAAATTTCATTAAGTTTAATTAATTGTTTGTTCAATGATTATTTTTATTTTAATAGTTCTTTTGATCTAAAAATTCCACAAAAATTATCGTTGACTCATAAAATAATTTAGAAATTGATTCTGATTTTGGTTTAGTATTTTTCCTATTTTTGATTAGAAACTTAATTTGAGAAGTTTATTTGAAACGTTTGCTTCATAATTTTTGTTTTAATACTTTCTTTAATTCAAAAATCCTCAAAAAAATCATATAAGTTTGTTTTTAATCATAGTGTCTGAATATAATTTTGTTTTGACCTTTTTGTGACTTTTGGCTATGGTTTGCATTTTGCCATTAAATAATAGTTTAATTGTTTAATTGTTTGTTTGATTTTTATTTTAATATTTCCTTTAATTCAAAAATTCCACAAAAAATCATGGATGCTGGTTTTTAATTCTAATATTTGAATTTAATTTTGGTTGGATATTTTTCTGACTTTTGATTGGAATTTTAGTTTGAGATGTAAATTTTGGTTTAATTGTTTAAAGATTTGAATTTTGATTTTATTTTTGACTTTTCTTTAATTCTAAAAATTTAAAAAAATAAGTTCTCTGATCTTTAGAGTTTTCTTTATTTTTTTATAATTTTAATTTGTTTGTTTAGAATATGAACTTGATTAATCAATAATTGAGTTCATTTTCTAAATTGTTAGGGTTTTGCTAATTCCCTTGTTTGTTTTAATTCCAAAAAGCAACTGGCATTGAGTTTCAATTGAATTTGGTTCTTGTATAAGGTTCATAGATCGATTGAGGTCCTTAAAAAGATTTTTCTTGAATTAATTGATAAGGTTTGGTATTTTCCACAAAATATTTTGAAAACTTGTCTAGTTTGGTGGTTTTTGCCAACTAGTTTTTGATATTTGAAGTTTGATTGATCCTTTCCTCATCCATCCATGAACTTAAAACATGTTTGCTGATCTTATACATCTCAAGGATGCTAAGAAAATTTTTGTTTGAATTATGGAAGCCCTTTTCTTTTTTTTTTTGATGTATTTTTGAAGTGAAGGTACCCAATTAATGTTGCATATCTTGTTGCAATTTGCTTGATGGCTAATGAACTTGAGTGAGGCCTATAATTGGGCACCTAATGATCATGTTGGTTCTGTTTATCCACATAAACTCAAGTCATTTCACTTAATGCCCCATGTTAGAATGATTGAACCTTTTGATGCATATTTTATGACCTTTTGCTTTCTTGTTGATCTTCACTTTGAAACTTGAGCTTTCAATTTGAGTTTGAGGTCATTAAATGGCCAATGATAACATGAATGGAAATGATACTTCAATGATAGTCTCATTAAGACTTGAGAGTAATTGATCCCTATTACTTAAGTTAGTTCTAATCATGAATGGAGTTTGGCTTCTTTCTCTTATCCTTGTTGAATTTTTGAGGAATTTTGAATGCACTTGTGCAACATGTTATGGAATTAACACTTTAACCTTTTGATCATGTCCTAATCACGTTTTGAGGCTTTACTTCAAATATTTGATTGTTACAAACTCTCTAATTTTGTCCTTGTTTGACTTTCTTCCATGGTTAGCTTGAGATCTAAGTCTTTGATGCATTGTGTGGGATTCCTCTTCTATTATGCTTGTGAGCTGTAATGAAGTAATTGAGTATGATTGAATTGTGGTTGCTACTGACCTTCATGGTCTTTGATTGTATTCTTCTCAAGCTCCCATGATCCTTGATTGATATTAAATTGTCAATTCAATATGGTGATAGAAAGGAGCAACATTCCTCTAACTTTTGACCAAATTGTGCATACGCCTGTTTCTTTTTGTCTATCATATCTAATGTTTTGATAGTTTCTATCATGTTTTCTCACTTCATTATGGTGTCATCATCCATCCCTTATGTGAGTCATCATTCTTTTTATGGGAATACTAACTTGGCTGTTGAATGCGCGAGGTACTTTGAGAAAAGTGTTCCATTTTTGACTTGAGGCTAGTTTCACTTTATTTGTGGAACACAATTTATTATATTGGTACTACTCTTGTTCTTAGCATATTTGATAGTCTATGCAGGATATATATATATGTGATTATGAATGTTATACATTTCCCATGGGATCTGTTCATATCTAAAAATCTCAATACTTACATCCTGATGGCGTAATTTCTGACTTGATTTGTCTGCTGATGCCAGCTTGCTTGAAGTTCTCTGGATTTCTTTTATTCTTGCTCAGTTGCTACGGATAGTTATCCGTTGGTATTGCACTATTTCCTTTCTTCTACTTTCATTTTGTATAGTTCTATGTTGCATGATGGGACCTCTGTTGCTGATATATGTCAGGAGGCCCTCTGTTTTATTTGATACGTGTGTTGTGTTTGTGTTTGTTTCTTTAACTATTGATCGACGAGTCACTCAGTTTATAAATTGAGATCACGACTTCGCTCTCAGTGCATGTTCCCCATAGGATGTTTATTGTTTTTTTTTTCTTTAATTGTTGATCGATGAGTCACTCAATTTAGAAATTGAGATCACGACTTTGCTCTCAATACATGATCCCTATAGGATATTTTTTTTAAAATTATTGATCGATGAGTCACTCAATTTAGAAATTGAGATCACGACTTCGCTCTCATTTCCTGTTCCCTATAGGATAGTTTTGTTAAGCTTCCTTTGACATGTTGATTAAGGTAGGAATCCAGGTATGCTAGCATAGGGTAGGATTTTCCTTTATCCTCAACCTTAGGGTCAATCATTGTATGATAACACTAGGGATAGTTCTAGGCTAGTTTCCCTTAGTTGTTTTTCCTTCCTTTGCATTTTGCATCTAAAACAAAAATTGTTTTCTTGGCAAATCATAAAACACTTCTAATAAACTCAAACCCTTCTTCAAGGTAAAAGATATAAATCAATCTTGTTTGTTTGTGCGCCTCTTGGCTTTGTTTTTAAACTTGGTTTATTGATGTTTCGCCATCTTTTCCAAGATACCTTGTTATCTTATAGCCAATGTGTTGCCATTTCACATTTGTTTGAAGCCTATGTTTCGCCATCGCACATGTTTGTTATCCTACTTTGATTCTAAATATCATTGTTAGGTGTGATGTTTTGTCATCTGGTTTATTGATGTTTCGCCATCTATGCCATGATACCTTGTTATCTTATAGCCGATGTTTCGCCATCGCACATTTGTTTGAAGCCGATTTTTCGCCATCGCACATGTTTGTTATCCTACTTTGATTCTCAATATCATTGTTAGGTGTGATGTTTTGTCATCTGGTTTATTGATGTTTCGCCATATTTGCCATGATACCTTGTTATCTTTTAGCCGATGTTTCGCCATCGCATACTTGTTTGAAGCTGATGTTTCGCCATCGCACATGTTGGTTATCCTACTTTGACTCTCAATGTCATTGTTAGGTGTGATGTTTTATCATTTGGTGTTTCGCTATCTTTGACATGTTACTTTGTTATTATTTAGCCGATGTTTTACCATCTCATTTGTTTGTTGTTTTATTTGATGTTTTGCCATCTTGACTGTTTTTTTGTCTTAACTAAAAAAAACAAACCAACCAGAATATATGAGCCGAACTACGACTGCTCTGATTCCTTAAAAGGGATACGTAGGCATTGGGGTATGGCCCAACCGAGCACAATTTTTATTTTCCCTACATTGTTTTATTTTTGTTTCTTTCGCATGCATTCCCTTTTTAGCTTTAAGCCATAGACATAGGTTTTGACCACACCCATTAGATTAGACAACAAGAGTGGATACCGTAGAGTACTACGGGCGTGTGGGTGCTAATACCTTCCCCTTGCGTAACAGACTCCCTTACCCGATCTCTCGGTCGAAAGACCGTGATTTCTCCCTTTTCAGGTTTTATCGATGTTTACCTTTGCCTTTTGGCAGGATAAAAGATGTTCGGTGGCGACTTCATTGATATTTCATTACCAAGATGACGGTTTCGCCAGGTCGTTTTAGCTGGCGACTTCACTGGGGACAGATTGACCTCTTGCTGGTCCATCCCGGAGTCAATCCTAGATCTTGTTTGTTTTCTTTTTGGGTGTTTATTTTACTGCTTTGCATATTTATCTGTTTGCATTGCATCCTATGTGCGCTTTACTTTCTGCATACTGGATTTGGATGGACTATTTGGATTCTGGATTTCTTGGTGGGTGGGTTGTTCCATGAGGTAAAAGGCCTCATACCCAGGCTATGAGTGAATTCCATAGGAACTAGGAATAGAGTGGCCATGGAAGCTATGAGGCGGATGCTTTGTAGACCTGACCATGAGACCCATGACTTCAGAGGTAGTTCGGATAGGTGTTATCGTATGATGATACCGACAGTCGAGCTCTTGTACTATGATTTGGCTTTTAACCTTACCTTGACCTAGACTACACCCGTGAGAGGGGCGGGAAAACTTTTCTTACAGGTACAAGTACTGTTGGTGACTTTGTGTTGCGAAGGTGACTCAGGTTCCCATGATAGTTTTGAAGCTTTGGGATTTTCTTTTGATCTTGAGTGGTGTTGTTCTGTAATGGTCCAACCATTATCCAGTGTGAAACTTTGATCCTGTCATGTTGCATCATAGCATATTTATTTCTAAAAAAATGATGTATAAAAAATAACTACCATGTGCATGTCATCTTCCAGGGACATTCGAGAGTCTTCTTTCCATCAGAAATGGTTGTCCTCCCGTCAGATGAGTTTGATTCAGTTCGTGTTAAAGAGCCCAACAGGCATACATTCGATTATCAAATTCCTACTATTGATGTGTCCGAATTATAGAGGTTGAGTTCTTATCTGAAGAGTGATGTTCTGAATAATTTCAACAAAAATTATGGCAATTTGTTACTAATCCTTAACACTCCAGTTGAGCCAATGGCTTTGATCACCCTCTTCCAGTTCTATGACAAGGAATCACGGTGTTTTACTTTTCAAGATTATCAACTGGTTCCCACACTAGAAGAGTACACGTACCTACTTAATATTAAGTTGTCCGATGATGTTCCTTTTGTCCAAGTGCCGGAGAAGCTGAAGTTCGAAGTTATTGCTGAAATTCTTCATTTGAATTGGAAAGAGGTGAAAGACAATTGGAAATCAAGTAAGGATACTATAGGGTTTTATTTGGATTTCTTAGTGAAGAAAGCTGAAGACTGGGCAAAGAAAGGGAATTGGAGTGACTTCAGCTCTCTGTTTGCTCTCATGATATACGGGATCATCCTCTTCCCTCACAAGAGAAATTTTGTTGATTTGACGACTATTTGTGTTTTTAGAAATAAGAACCCAGTACCGACACTCTTGGAAGATACTCTTTTCACCATTCATTTCAGGTATGGAAAAGGAGGTAATGTAAGTTTATGTCATTCGATGTTGTATCAATGGTTTAAGTTGAACCTACCGGTAAGTGGCCCTTTCGTGGATACCATACATTCTCTCCGATGGTCATCAAGACTTGTCAACCTTACTTCATTTGATATCCGGTGGAATTATGACATGGGGGAAGTACGAAGTATTATCACTAGCTACGGAGATTTCCCTAATGTTCCCCTCATAGGAACTAAGGGGTGTATCAACTATAACCCTGTGCTTGCTTATCGTCAATTGGGATATGCAATGGATGGACCGCCAAAGGTTGAGGAGGTGTCTGAATCAGTGTATTTTGTTAGAGGAAGTGATCCTGTAATGTTGAAAAGAGTGACAAGTGCTTGGAAGGGAATTCACAAGAAGGATAGAACTACTTTGGGTAAGAAGGTTCCTATTGCTAGGGTTCCTTACTTGGAATAGATTAAAGACAGGGTTAAGATTTTACGATTACCATTTGCAAGGTCGGCTCCTATATGTGAGCAACCTCCTATTGTTCTGAGTAACACGGTGCCTATTGAGGTGTTCACCCAGGTTCATGTTGAGAACATTCAACTTCGTGCAAAAGACTGTGAGGAAGGGATGAAACTTTATTGGGTAGATCAAGAAAGGGCCGACTTAGCTCGCAAACTCAAAGAAGCTCAAGGGGAAACTTCTGATGCAACCAGTTTTAGGAAGAGGTCTCATGCTGAAATGGAAGAAGAGTTGAGTAAGACCCAGCAAGAGTGCCAGAAGCTTCAGAAATCTGAGAATAGCTACAGGAAGAAGATTCAAAACTTGGAGAAACAACCCAAAGACAAAGATGATCAGCTTAAGAAGGAAGTAGCCCAGAGGCATGTCGCAGAGGATCGGTTTCAAGAAAGTAAAGTAATCGCATCATAACTTTTGAAGGAGAAAGCCAGACTTGAAGAGTATTGTCAACACCTTGAATCGTGTCTTGTTCTGGAGATTTAGTTTTGTTACTTACCTTTGGTGTATTTGGTCACCCCCAGGATTGTTGGAAGGGACCATTGTTTGTTTTTATTATTCAATTTTTGTTAAGTTTACTTTGAAACACATTTTTTTTGTTTATCGTTACACTCTTAAATGTCTGAAGTCACTCGAACATCGTTTCTTTTAAATAATTGAAGTGTTTGTCTTATTGTCCTTTTTTTCCTTTGATTGTATGCTTGATTATTTTTGGTTGCGCGTCGTGATTGATGAATAAAAGGACTCTTGAATACCGGGAAATGACAAACATATCATGCACATCATGCATTTCATAATATTACAGGTTATCTCAAGACGGTATTCATATTCTTCTACTTTTCTTATTCAGAATTCAAGACGACTACTCATCGGTATTCCATCAGAAACAATTTTCCAAGACAAATGGAACAAGTTCAAGCTGAACACGCTGAAATGAGGGTCCATATGGCTACTCAAATGACCCAATTCATGGAGGTCATCACCAATGTGAATCGCCGGCAGGAGGAACTGGCTGCCATTGTCAACAACCAGCGCCGCTATCCAGGGGATGGTGGAAATCAAGGGATCTATAAGGACATTTCTGTAGGATTAGGGGATGTGCAAGATCAGGTTGTTGGAAATTTTCATGGGATGCCCGGAGACCCCTTTGTGCGCAACATAGGGCAGTTTCCCCCGTCTCCGGGACCTCGTCTTGTGAGGAACAAAAGAGATAATCA
This sequence comes from Vicia faba, assembly GCA_948472305.1. NCBI lineage: Eukaryota > Viridiplantae > Streptophyta > Magnoliopsida > Fabales > Fabaceae > Vicia > Vicia faba. The sequence goes on from OX451735.1 coordinate 1,231,700,247, forward strand.
GGGCGGTGTAAGGAACTATCAGGAGTAGGATTTTGACTTTGATCAGGATGAAGATCAATTTTCTGTTCGGCGTTCAGAGTCGGAAGTTCAAGTTGAGGATATGAAGTATCGGTTGTTGGAAGAACGTTTGAAGGCTGTGGAAGGGCAAGGAGCCTTTGGTATGGATGCTAATGATCTCGGGTTGGTGTCTGGGGTGAAAGTTCCTCCAAAGTTCAAGCCTCCTATATTTGAAAAGTACAACGGAACGTCATGTCCTGTTACTCATGCAACTGCTTATTTCTGAAAGATGTCGGTGCATACTGAGGATCAGGGGATTTTGATTCACTTTTTCCAGGATAGCCTATCCGGGGCATCCCTGGAGTGGTACATGAAATTGGAGAAAGCCCATATTCATTGCTGGAATGATCTTGCTTGGGCTTTTGTCAAACATTATCAGTACAATGTGGATATGGAGCCTAATCACACTCAGTTACAGAATTTATCATAAGGACCAAGAGAATCTTTCAAGGAATACGCTCAGAGGTGGCGTGAGTTGGCAGTGAGGGTTCAACCTCCACTCATGGAGAGAGAACTCATTGAGATGTTTATGAGTACCCTGCAAGGGCCATTCTATGAGCACCTGATAGGAAGTACTTCGGCAGGATTTGCAGACTTGGTTATGGCGGGTGAAAGAATTGAGGTAGGTTTGAAATTGGGGAAAATTCATATTGGAGGTTCTAGTGGCTCATCAGGGGGCAGTAAGAAACCATTCAACACTTACCCTAAGAAAAAGGAAGGCGACGCAAGTGCGGTTTACTCTCATAGAGGAAGAGGAGAGGATCGTCAGCACCAACAAATAAATGATGTTTCTATTCCTGTTAATGCTCCTCCGCAGCAGAGACCGAATACAATGCCTCAACAACAAAGACAACAAGATGCTCCCCGTCAGTATAATAATCAACAGCAGAGACAGTTGAGAAAATTCGATCCCTTGCTAGTATCTCTTACTGAAGCACTCCACCATTTGCTCGATTTGAAGTTGATCGGTTTGTGAAATATGCCACCACCCCCCGCAAGACTTCCTCCTAACTATGATGCTAACGCAAGATGTTAATTCCATTCAGGCGGAGTTGGTCGATCTACTGACAATTGCTTTGCGTTGAAGTGAAAAATACAAGACTTGTTGGATGCTAAGGCAATTGAGTTTACTCCAGTGACTGGTCCGAATGTTACTCAGAACCCAATGCCTAGGCATGGAGGGGGTGTTGTTAATATGATTGATGATAATGGTGAAGTGTTAAATTTAATCATGAATGTGGAACAAGTAACTACTCTGTTGTGGTATGTTAAGAGGTATTTTCTTGACAATTCTATTTTTTCGGGTTGTACTTCAGAGTGTGCCAAGTGTAGAGAGCAACCGAAGGGCTGTGATGATTTAAAATCCGGTATCCAGTTGATGATAAAGGAGGGTTCCCTGCGGTTCGATAGAAAACCGAGCTACCGTAAGGTTACCGAAGAAGATATTGTTGTGGTATCTATTCCTTACACCCCTGTGCGCATTCCTACACCATCTAGGGCACCTCCTTTGATGATTACGGTACCTGGTCCCATGCCGTATACCAGTGAGAAGGCCATCCCATGGCATTATGGTGCTGATGTTTATTACTGTGGGGTGAAGCAGGAGGTAAGTACTCATTTGTCTGAGGAAGAACGTGCTTAAGATAATGAAGAGGAAGTTCATAATTTTTCTGGTGTGGGTCGAATGACTAGAAGAGGGAGAGTCTTTGGTCCTTCCAATGTGAAAGATGCGGAAGATTCTTCTGCAAGAGAAAAAGGAAAACAACAGGCGATGATTGGTAATCCAAGGGTTACGCCAGCCAATGTGACTCAAACAATTCCGATACCAGAAGCTTCTTCAGTTCCCGATGAGGTTGAAGAGTTAATGCGAATTATCAAAAAGAGTGATTATAGCATAATTGATCATCTGAGCCATACTCCTTCTAATATGTCTATCTTATCTCTGTTGATTTATTCAGAACCTCACAGAAATGCTTATATGAAGTTGTTAAAGAATGTGTTCGTGCCACATGAGATAACAATCAATCAGTTTGAGAATGTTTATGCTAACATATCTATCGGGAACGGTATGGGCTTCACAAATTTTGATCTTCCTCCGGAGGGGCGAGACCATAACAAAGTGTTGCATATTTCAATGGAGTTTAGGGGCACTACTTTATCCTGGGTTTTGGTGGACACAAGGTCGTCCTTGAATGTATTGCCTAAGTCAGCATTCATGAAGATTGATTATTCTGGACTGGAGCTGCGCCCTTGTGATTTTATGGTGAAGGCTTTTGATGGGTCTAGAAGGTCAATGTTTGGGGAGGTGGAGCTACCAATCAAGGTTGGTCCTCGCACCTTCACGGCTACTTTTTTTGTGATGGATATACAACCAGCGTATTGTTGTTTGTTAGGGCGACCGTGGATTCATAAAGCAGGGGCAGTCACTTCTACTCTTCATCAGAAACTCAAGTATCCTGCAGAGGGAAAGGTGATAACTGTGTGCGGCGAGGAAGAGTACATCGTGAGTCATTTGACATCATTCCGCTATGTTGAAGTTGAAGGCGAGATACATGAGACTCCGTTTCAGGCGTTTGAGACAGTTCATGCTGTTAATTTTCCTCCTCCAGAGCAGAAAAGAAAGCCTGAAACTGTTATGTCTTCTCTCAAGGATGCGAGAGCTGTGGTGGAAAATGGTAACCCTGAAGGTTGGGGTCAGGTGCTGGACGTTACCCCAAAATTTAATAAATTTGGTCTTGGTTTTAGCCCAGGTCAGCAGAGTACAACTCCCAGAGCATCTAGTTTATCTACTCCTGTGAAGTTTTACCATCCTTGTGTTACTCAAGAAGGACACGTCAATGCAGTTGGCGACGATAGGGTTGATGGCTACAATATCGAAGATTGGATTCGTCCGAGTATTCCAGGCCAGACACTCAACAATTGGACTTCTGTGGATGTTATCCAAGTTTCAAGCGCTGAGGAGTAATTTTCTTGTTTTCTTTTATTATCATATCATAATTCCTACGCTCTGCCCAAGGCGTGGTGGATCATTTGTGTAGGTTCACCATGTTTATTTTCAAAAGTTTATCATAAAATAAAGGACGTTTTTGCATTCAAGATTTTGCTCCATTTCTTATTTTTTTTTATTTGAATGGCAATGTTTCCCTTTTCACATATTGTCACTAAAAAACGCAAAAATGTCGTTCATGCAGATGCACTTCCACCACCGATTATATTGATAACGACTCTGCTATGGGTCATTATGACTTTGATAATCCTATTTATCAAGCCGAAGAAGAAGAATATGAGGATTGTGGTCTTCCTGAGGAATTAGCAAGATTGTTAAAACAGGAGGAGAAGGTTATCCAGCCGAATCAGGATTTGATTGAGGTGGTGAATATTGGCACATAAGAGGTAATAAGAGAAGCCAAGATAGGGGCAGATCTTGAAGAAAGTATAAAGGTCAGATTGATTGAGCTACTCCATGAGTATTCTGATATCTTTGCTACGCTTATGAGGATATGCCTGGGTTGGATACAGACATAGTGGTGCATCGACTACCGCTCAAATAAGGTTGTTCCCCTGTCAAGCAAAAGCTCCGAAGAACTCATCCTGAGATGTCCAAGAAGATCAAGGAGGAGGTCCAGAAGCAGTTGGACACAAATTTCTTAAAGGTCATCAAGTATCCGCCATGGATTGCAAATATTGTGCCTGTTCCCAAGAAGGAGGGTAAGGTCAGGATGTGCGTGGATTATAGGGATTTGAACAGGGCCAACCCTAAAGATGACTTCCCTCTTCCGCATATTGATGTGTTGGTCAATAATACTGCTCATTCCAAAGTGTTTTCGTTCATGGATGGTTTTTCGGGTTACAATCAAATTAAGATGGCTCCGGAGGATATGGAGAAGACAACATTTATCACGCCTTGGGGAACTTTCTGCTATAAAGTGATGCTGTTTGGTTTGAAAAATGTTGGGGAAACATATCAGCGCGCCATGGTCACTCTCTTTCATGATTTGATTCACAAAGAGATTGAGGTTTATGTGGACGATATGATTTCTAAGTCTGACACAGAAGAGGAACATCTTGTTCATCTGGAAAAATTATTTGAGAGACTGAGGCAGTTCTTGCTGAGGTTGAATCCGAATAAGTGCACCTTCGGGGTGAGATCTGGCAAGCTATTGGGTTTTATTGTAAGTGAAAAAGGTATTGAGGTGGACACGGCCAAGGTAAAAGCGATACAGGAAATGCCTGAACCAAGGACAGAGAAGGAGGTACGTGGTTTCTTGGGAAGGTTAAACTACACTTTTAGACTTATTTCTCATCTCACAGCCACCTGTGAACCTTTGTTCAATTTGTTGAAGAAAATTCAGACAGTGAAATGGAATGAGGATTGTCAGAAGGCCTTTGACAAAATAAAGGAGTATTTGCAGGAACCTCTGATACTCATGACGCCAGTGGAAGAAAGGCCATTAATCATGTATCTAACTGTGTTAGAGAGCTCAATGGGTTATGTCCTCGATCATCACGACGAGATAGGGAAGATAGAGCAGGCTATTTACTACTTGAGTAAGAAGTTTATGGAATGCGAGTCGAGGTACTCATTGCTGGAAAAGACTTGTTGTACGCTTGCCTGGGCCGCCAAACGTTTAAGGCATTACATGTTAACTCACACCAACTACTTGATATCCAAAATGGATCCAATCAAGTACATTTTCGAGAAGCCAACTCTTACAGGTAGGGTAGCCCGTTGGCAGATGATACTCATTGAATATGATATCTAATACACTACTCAAAAAGCAATTAAGGGTAGTATAATGGCCGACCATCTTGCTCATCAGCCCATGAACGATTATGAACCGATGAAGTTTGATTTTCTAGATGAGGAAATTGTGTATATTTGGGATTGTAACATGTCAGACCCAGACGAAGGACCCGAGTCGGGATCACGTTGGACGCTTGTTTTTGATGGTTCCTCTAATTCCATGGGCAACAGCGTCAGAGCTATTATCACTTCCCCTGAGGGATACCACATTCCTTTCACGGCTAGTATTTGTTTCGATTTCACTAACAAAATGGCCGAATATGAGGCTTGCATTTATGGCATTGAAGCTGCCATCGACCTGCGCATCAAATTTTTGAAAGTTTACGGGGATTCCAATCTTGTCATCAGCCAGATTAATGGAGATTGGGAGACTCACCATCAGAACCTAATTCCCTATCTTGAGCATTTTATGAAGCTGATTCAGTACTTCGAAGAGATCACGTTTGAGCACATTCCCAAAGAAGAAAACAATCTAGCTGATGCACTGGCAACTTTGCCCTCCATGTTCAAGGTTAAGTGGGCTAATGAGGCACCTTCCATTACCATCAGATGTTTGAGTGAGCCAACTTTCTGTTTTGAGGCTAGTTTGGAATCAGATGGTAATCCTTGGTTTTATGATATTAAACAATATCTTGAAACACAAGAGGACCCTAAAGAGGCATCCGTCACAGATAAGAAGTTCTTGAGAAGATTTTCAGCCAAGTTCTTTCTCAGTGGTGGTGTGTTGTATAGAAGGCATCATGACAGTTTACTGCTCAGATGTGTTGACAAGAAAGAAGCAGCTAGAATCATTGAGGAGATACATGAAGGTGATTTCGGGACCCATTCCAGCGGGCATACAATGGCTAAAAAGATTTCGCGAGTAGGTTATTATTGGTCCACCATGGAGACTGACTGTTACAATCATGCACAGGTTTGCCACAAATGTCAAGTCTATGCTGATAAAGTGCATGTGCCTCCAGTACCTTTGAATGTCTTGACTTCCCCTTGGCCGTTTGCGATGTGGGGAATTGATATGATAGGCAAAATTGAACCGACTGCATCCAACGGGCACCGTTTCATTCTGGTTGCCATCGATTATTTTACAAAATGGGTCGAAGCTGCATCCTATGCCAATGTCACCCAGTAGGTGGTAACTCGGTTCATTAAGCACAATATTATCTGTCGCTACAGAGTGCCTGAAAAGATCATTACCGATAATGGGTCTAATTTGAACAACAAAATTATGAAGGAGCTTTGTGAGTCCTTCAAAGTCAAGCATCATAACTCTTCCCCATATCGACCAAAGATGAACGGTGCTGTCGAAGCGGCCAATAAGAATATTCAGAAAATCGTACAGAAGATGGTGGTAACCTATAAAGATTGGCATGAGATGTTGCCTCTCGCTTTGCATGGTTATCGCACCACTGTGCGTACTTCGACTGGGGAAACCCCATTTTGATTGGTTTATAGCATGGAAGCAGTATTGCCGGTAGAAGTTGAGATTCCTTCTCTTAGGATCATGAGGGATGTTAAGCTGGATGAAAGTGAATTGGTACAGAATCGGCTGGATCAGTTGGAACTTATTGACGAGAAGAGGTTGATGGTTGTATGTCATGGTCAGGTATATCAGCAAAGGATGAGGAAAGCTTTTGATAAGAAGGTACGACCTCAGTGTTACAATCCAGGTGACCTTGTGCTAAAAAGGATAATTCTCCCCCAGGGAGATCCCAGGGGCAAGTGGATTCCAACTTATGAAGGTCCTTTCGTGGTCAGAAAAATTTTCTCTGGAGGAGCAATGATGCTCACGACTATGGATGGAGAGTACTTCCCTCTCCCTGTGAATGCTGACGTAGTTAAAAATTACTTTGCATCAAAAAAAATATAACAAAAAAACCCGCTAAACTGAATACCCGAAAGGGCGGTTTAGGAAAAAAGAGGATGTCCTGGTGAATTGAAAACCCGAAAGGGCGATTCAGGAAAAAGTTAGGGACTTAAATCAAGTAACTACGCTCGGCATGAGATCCTTTGTTTCTTTCCTTCGTTCCGACACCTGGCATAAGCTCGAAGCTAATCCAAGAATGATCTGTCTGAAAGCAGGAAGATGAAGGTGTAAGAGTCATAAGAGTCATAGCAGAGTCGGGACTTGATGGATATTCACATTCACATTGCCATTTGTAAACACTTGTTTGCTTTGATTTTGTAATTACTTGCTTCCAAATGTAAATTCCTTTTTCACAGGATGATTTCTCAAAATCAATAGAATATCTTCTTTCAAGTATACGTATACGTTTCTTTTCTCCCTTTTTTACTATTTTGTTTGCAAAAACGTCCAATATTTTGATAAGCATGTGCATATAAACATCGTGGGCCTTACACGGAAATGGTAATCTAAGTCATGGTTAGTTGATCGCTTGAAATACGGATAACAAACACAACTACTACTGTGCAAGGGGCGTGTTTAGTTCTATGATTGATAGGATTCTCATTCACTTTACTAGTGGATGCCTTGCCAATTTGTTTCACAGCTTCGTGTTGTTGGTAAAAGTCATGGGTCAGGGTAATATCAAGATTATGGCAGGTCGGCGAGATCGGCGAACCTAGTTGGAGATATTTCTTCCCCATAATGGCTTTTATTACGTTTCTTTGCCGCACTTTCATGTATTATCTTGATTGGTTGTTTTAGCATTGTCTGCATATAGGATTTTGTTTATGGCCAAATGTCAGTCTTGATGCGTTGAATATTTTTGCCTTGAAGAAATTGTTTCATTTTACTTAATCCATCCAGTATCACTCTGTAATCGATTTTTCGGGCATTTTGATACCAATTGTGCCAATTATTTTGCTTAGCTAAGAGTTTGGAGGAAGGAGTTTAGCTAAAAACGATGATTGTAGTGGTATACTTTTGAGTAGAACCCCGTTGACGATGTACATGCATTGTTTCAATCCCCAAACACCAGAGATATAAGGGAGTTAGACCCTCGTTAACCCCTCTGAGCCTTCGAAGTAGGAGTTTCTTTTCCGTTAAAAAAAACCTTATTTTTTTAACCAGGGGCAGGGTAGATGTTCAGTTAATTTAACCAAGCATTCAAATTTCAGAAGGAATGTCCCATCTGAGGTTCACCATATTTTATATTTCGCATCTTGAGATCATGTCAAAACCACGATGTTCATTTCCTCAAAAAGTCCTGAGGCCGAGATCGAATCGATACAATAATGGCTATCCCTCACCGACCAAGGAATGAGGCATTTGTTTTCTTAAAAAAAAGAGAGAAAGAAAGAAAAAGTTCAAAGACCTAAAGTCATATTGACTTCTTCTAAGTGGAAAGTATGAATAAGAAAGAAACAAAAAGCCCCGCTAAGTCGAAACTTGAAAACAAGTCGCTTAGACAAAAGTTAGGGCGTCCCGCCGGACTCCCAAAATTGAAATTCAAAAGATTTTGTCCAGGCAAAAGTTAGGGAAAAGAAGAGCCTAAAAGGCCGAAAAAGATTATCTAATAAATTTTTCACCAAAAGAAGAGGAACAATAATATCAAAGACGAAAGCAGCAGAAGTTAAGTGACAATCATGTTGGAGAATTTTTCGTGATCACTCAACCATTATAAATCCTTTTGAAAGATGAATGCTTGTGATAAGTCAACTGAACTTAGGACAGGAGAATATCACGAAGGGGGTGGGCACCAAATAACTTGATCCTTGAAAAACTTTTTTCTAAAAAACCTCGAACCAGGCCACGTTACAACCTCTAAAAGTCCTAACTGAAATATGGGTTTAACTCGAAAGCATACTACAACAGGATAACGTTTCCTAAACTCCCAAATATATGTTGCATCTTGACTCATTTTCATTTAAAAAAAAGAGAAGGGGAAGAAAAGTTTTGAAATTTTTGCACTCTAGCCAATGATTCATTCACGATAGAGATGCGATACTTTGTTAAGGTTTTCAACTTCAAGGCTTAAATAATTGTCGCATCAGATCTGTCATTCCCAAAATAAACATCTTTCTGCATGCAAAACATTTGTTTGACATGAAAAAAAAGAGTTTACAAGTTGAACACTTGTAAAGAGCTAAATGATTGTCAGGAAGGGAATATTTGGTTTTTCTTCTGTTAGACAGAGCCCATGTATGAATAGGACTTTACCTATCCTCAGTGAAGTTTCATTTCCGCAGCGAAGTTTTTTTTCCCCAGGAATCTTCTTTTAAAGGCTTCATTCTGAGACTCCGGATTTAAGGATATCGCATATCCCCAACGGAGTTGCCAACAAAGATCCCTCGCCATGACCTCTCATTTCCCAGCCGATCTGTTGATTGGGGCATCCTTATGTAAAAATCTTTCCTTATCCCCAGTAAGGTCGATACTGTGTGACTATCTGCATGATCCATCCAATGGTTGCATTCCAAAAGAAAAATCTCTCCAACAAAAATCTTCAACAGAGTTCTGTCTCCCCGGTGAAGTCTCGTTTCCTCAGCAAAGCTTTGTTCCCCTAGCAAAGGTTTTCACCCCTCATGTCGGGTTTATTGTCTTGGTGTCATCCTCAACACGGCCGCGCGCTGTCTTTTCTAAAGATTACAGTCTTGCCCTGATCTTCTCCCTCAATGCCTAATCTATAGATGGCGTCCCTCTCCAGAAGCTACAGTGTCAATCCGATCTTCTCTAGGAGTTTGCAATTTATTTCTGCAGCTCCTCTCAATGTTTGTCGCCCGTTTCTACTGGTTGCTCGGTTGTTATTCCCCGCGAAGCTTCATCTCTTCGAGGTTCCCTCTCTAGCGGTTTCCCATATTTTCTCCTCTCCTTTGGATTTTGCAATTTATTTTTGCAAGTCACGTCATATTCTGACTTCTTGGTTATTGGCTTCTCAATTGGCTATTCCCCAGTGAAACTTTTAAACATGCATCATTACATTGCATCTACCAAAATGCGTAGCATTTCCATTATATGGAACATTGTGCTGTATAGAAAGAATTCAAACATGCATCAGAACATAAGCCATTATTGTTTCTGTTGTCCCCAGTGAATTTGCTAATACTTCGGATTAAATCCCTAGCGAGGTCTTCGTCCTCATTATCTCAGTTTCCCCCCATACCAATATCCTTTTGATGTCAATCCTTTGTTTGTTTAAGTGTCTACTCTTGACTGTAGTTCAGTTTCTGATCGCGACTTTGTATGTCTATAAATCTGGAGACTGCAAGTGCACAGTCCTATCGCGTAGTCTTAAAAGATATCGAATCCACAGGGACTATGAATCGATCTACCGTAATTTTGGTTACTGGGTAAAGCTAAGGCTAATATTAATTTAATTAACGAAAGGGATCTAATTACTAAATTTAGTTATAAAATTTTTAATTATAAATACCGGTATGTATTTCACCTAAATTTTGGGTTCCGAATTTCCACTGGCTTTTACTTAAATTGGTCAAAAATTATCTTTACGCAAACTTTATTTGTCTAAAAACCTTCCCCTCACACTTCCGTTCTATTAGTTCAGGTTATACGATTAATACCCTAACGTGTGCTTCCGTCACTCCGCCGGATTCAAAAGTAATTTTTGAAAACAGAATAAAATTTAATTGTTTTTAAAATGCTTCCGCCTCTTTAAAAACAATGCCTAATAATCACTATCTGGTTTTAGCCTCAAACTTCCGTATTATTAGTAAAAACCTTAATCAATTCTAAAACCTCACACTTCTGTTCTATTGGTTTGTAAAATCTTAAACAATTTAATTGAATATTAAAACCATGAAAGAAGTTTCTTTTACAAAATAATTTTAAGCCAGTTTATTTCGGATCCCGTTATTTGGTTAATTTACATACCGATATTTAATCGGTTTAGCCAGACATGTTCATACAATTAATCATGCGAGGTTTATTAATTAGGAAACGGCAAAATAAAAACATACTCAGAACAAAGATCATACAAATATATTAAATAAAGCGTATAAATGAAAACCTGATGAAAATGTAGAAATACTTCAATAGCTTCAATTAAATATTTGTTCTTCAAATCCTTCGAGTATTCCACCACAAGTCGGCTGGATCTACCCTTCGAATATTGAATTTCGTAACAACAAGGAAAGTAAAAATACCGGATCTAACGTAAGGTTAAACTGGATAAAATTGCACAACAATTTCCGGTGTAGAAATTGTTGTACGAAAAATAAAGGCAGAAAACTGGAGAAGAAAAGAAAATAAAAACAATGCGATGAAATAAAAATAAAGGAAAAGGCAGAACAAAAATTAAAATGGAAGGAAATTTGCTCTGCTGAAAATAGTACGATCTTGCAAAAATTCTCCGACCTTTGGGATTTGGCTTTCACTTCTATTTATAATGCTTGTAAAATAACTGTATCCCAAAAGCCCAATCCACGTAAAACTGAATATCCAAAAAATATTGCTAGTGGACTTTGTTGCATAACGTGCTGAAGACATGTACGGAAATATAGCAAAAGTTGGTTTCTTCATTGACTTGGGACCGGTCGTTCCGTGTGAGGAGAAAATGGCGTGAAAATAGGAAAGGGGAGGGAACGGTCGTTCCACTCAGCTGAAGTGGGCCGGACCGGTCGTTCCCCTTAGTGGGCCGGTCGGTCCCTTCAAGCTGAAGTGGGGAACGTGTGTTCCCTTGGGCCTCTGCGTGTTCTTGGTCTTTTGGGCCTTGGAAAAATCATTCTTTTCACCCCCATTTAGTATTCTGCACCACATTAATCAATTATCTTCATTTTTGTACTAAATTGCATCTATTTCTTCATTTTCCTTCACATAAGCTTATTTAAGGCAAAATACCTGAAACAAAGAAATACCAGCGTAATATGGAAATAAAATAAAATAAATTAAATAAAAACATGAATTATTTGCATTAATTAAGTCGATTTATACGATATAAAATCGTGTTATCAAACTCCCCTACACTTGAACCTTTGCTTGTCCTCAAACAAGAAATATATATCTCTCTAAATGCGGGTCAGACGCAACAAAAATTGCCACAAGTCAAAAATGTATTAAGTTGCACATTGCTCTTGAGCTCTCGACTTCGATACTAAAGTCACCGTAACAATACTAAATAAACTCAGGTTCGAAGAACAATTCTAGTGACGCCATTATAACTTAACTCTAAATCCTACATTTTGTTTCACCTTTTTCATTCAGGCGCAATCACATTAAGCCCTTTGCCCTTTCGCGCACATAGTGGATTGACCGGTTAGTGAATTTGATCTTTTAAGCCTGCTAGGAGTTATGGTACTTAATAGTTGGTAACTCCTTTTTGTTCTTTTGTAAATTGCGGGGGATCGAACCGTAGTTCGCCCTACCAAGTTCAACACCAGAAACCGCTGAACCAATTTACAAAGAATTCATTAATTGATAATTTATAAGATTCACGACCGTTGGGCTAAATAGTCTGGTAAGGACTATCTAACTTAGTTAGAGCGTTTCTACAAATTTAATTTTTTTTATTTTTATTTTCGATCAATCACTTATATTCATCGATCCTCCACGTAGTTTGCTATTTAGACGGTGCTGACTGCTTGTATAAACTACTAAAGGTTACTTTAAAACCTAGAATTTAAATTTTCGGTATATAAAGGGTACTAAAATTTTAATTTATTTTCCTGAGATTTTAAAGCGTTGAAGTGGCGACGATATTATTTCAATCGTGTTCAATTTATAAATATTTTCTTCTAAAGAAGCAACTTTGATACACTTTTTGAGTGTGTATAATTGTGCGTCTGACCATAAATTTTTTTTTTATGGCTCAAGAATTTGGCGAATTCGGATAATCATGAATTTATATATGTATATAAGACTTAATTTAATAACAAATTTTTATTAATTAAAATTTTAAAGTACAAAAGGGAAATTACAAAAGGGAAATTTGCTTACTTGAAGAAAGATAACAATAGTTAATTCGACCCCCCTACACTTAAATTGAGCATTGTCCTCAATGCTTAAAAATGGGGAATCGAAAAATACAAAAATAAAAAGAAAAGAAATATTAAGAACTAATCGTTACGATGTGGACGACTTCCTCTTCCTCGAGTTCTTGGACGTCGCTCATCTTGGCGTTGTGGAGGCTCGAATTCGTCCAAGCGTAGGTGAAGTGAGTGCATAGAAACTCCAAGGTCAATAACATTTTCATTCAAGGTGTTGTAGTTGTTATGCATTTGTTGTACCAATGCAAATGTTGCATTTTGTTGGTTTTGCATCTGTTGCATGGTTTGGTAGAGAGTTTCCATGGTGAGATGGTTTTGTTGATTGTTGTTCATTTCTTCTTCCATTTCATCCACGGGAGCATTATTCTCAGCTTCGGGTGCATTTAAATCGAATAACCAACGGTTTCGATTTTGCACATTAATAAGATGGGGACATGGGAGAATAATGCTTGGTACCAAAACTTTATTGACCAATAAAGTAAATCTATTCTCACCTTGCCTTGGGAGGATTAGATGGGAGTCTCTGCAGTATACCTCATCTAGAAATTGGGCGGGCATGAGGTGTTGAGCAATAGTTAGGATCTCGTCAGCCAATCCTAGCGAGTAAGCTATCGCGGTAATAATGCCACCAAAAAGAAAAGGGTTGTTTCCGGCGGTTTGAGCACATAGTTGAAAGTGTGATAGCATAAATGGTGCGGCGTTGACACGACTCCCAGTTAAGGCACAATATAAGAAAAATAACTCATTTTGGGTTACCTTATGGTTGTAGGTGCGTCCAAAGATAGTGTGAGCCAAAATACGGTGAAAATACCGTATTGCTGGATTATGAACGTGGGACGCATATAATAGTCTCCAACCATTTGCGACTTCCCCACTTATCTCCTCCCAGAATTTTAAACCTTGCTCCTCCCAGGCTGGAATATCATCTTCCGTTTCAAATGGCTTGTAATAAATACCATCCCCTTGTGAGAATCCTAGTGCCTCAGCAATTTGTTCTTGATCTAGCGTATACTCACGGTTGAACATACGGAAACTAGCAGTTCTCGTAGTGTATGGATCTTCAATATCAGTTGAGTAAGAAAAAGAACCCAAAAACTCCAACACTAGAGGTTCAAAGGTTGGGTTTGGTTGGGTACAGAGATTGTATAAACCAGTATTATTTAGCAACCATGACACACTTTCAGTGAGTCCTAAAGTTTGTAGACAATTTATATCTACATACTTTGTCGGAACCACCGAGCGTTTGTATAAGTTGAGATACATGGTGCGTTGCTTATCATCGCGGAAGATAATGTTTGAAAGGTCGGGTTGTTGCCTTTCGGGACGGATGGTTCTCGGAGGCATGGTAATGGTAAGAAAATGGTGGTAGATGTAGAAGGAAGTTAGAGAAGATGAAGATAAATATGAGAGAAACATAGTAGAAAGTAAGAAATGGTGTGAAGAGATAGTAAGAAATGAGGGGTATTTATATTGTGAGGGTGGTTGAATGGTGATAATGAGAATTTAATGAGAGTTAATGGGGGAGTTGGAAAGGGTAAAAATTTGAAAAAAATGAGATAGTGGAGTAATGGGAATTTAAGAGTGGTTGGAAGTTGTTTTATGGAGAAGATAAATGGTAAAAATGAGTTATGAATTGAATTTGGCGTCGGAGACAAAGAGACATGCTTTACAGCATGCAACAGGGGGCCGGTCGTTCCCTCCTGTACTAGGACAGGGGGACGGTCGGTCCTGCTTTTCAGTCAAAAAGGGGACCGGTCGGTCCAGGGGGCATGGTGTGCGTGGGACCGTCCGGTCCTGTGCCTGCGTGGGAAATTCAACTTTTCCTTTTGTTTTCTTTTGATACAGTACGTTATAATATATATCTGAGGCACAGAATGCATAGTTTTTGCAAACAGTATCATTTCAGCTTTATTTGATACCACTTAATAATCTAATAACTAATATAAATAACATTGAAACAAAACAAGAAGATAAATAATGTTGAACTTTAAATTGCATAATTCAAATTGTACTACAAAGAACATAAAATAAACCAAATTGCAAAACATAATTCAAATGAAATCCAAATGCAAATCAAATAAATAACTAACTAAAACTAACTAATTAAATAAATTCTCTCATTAGCCACTTTTATTATTATCGTCTCCGTTATTCTTCTGCATGGAATAGATATGTTGAAACACTTCATCAAACTGCATAGCTACCGTGTCGACGAATCCAAAATGATCCATCCGGAGTGTATTAACTTCATTGTTCGCAGCTGTGAGGTTTTCTTTCAGATTCTTCACTTCTTCCTTCAATTCCTTAATTGTTTCTTCTTGGTTCATGGGTTCAGATCCTTGCCTATTTTCTTCAATCACCGGAGATATAGGTGGTGACAAAGGTTGCTCAGGAAAGTCATGGTACCCAGGTGGTGTCTCAGGATCAGATTCAATTTCATAAATCTCAGGTATCTCATAATCCTGGATTGTTTCAGTGGAGCGAGCAGGAGATGGTAAACCGTCCAAATTATACAGCCAATTACCTTTATCGTGAACACTGGTGCGTGGACTAGGCAAGGTAAAGAGGTTAACTACCTCATTATTAATCAGCAATTCAAACTCTCGTGGACCATGGTTTCCAATTAATCTTATGTTGAAACAAAAACTGAGGTCCATTGGTCGGATACCTCCGTAAGGATGGAAACTCAACAGTGGTTGCCGCAAACCCAAAGCATTCGCTATCATTGTTAATTGGTCAGCTTAATTTTTATATTAATTAAGTTAGCCTGAAATTAATTAGATACAGGAAATTTAATCAGATTTTTTTTTTTGGCCAGATGCCGAAAAGAAGAAAATAAGAATAAGCATAATAGTGATAGAATGAAGAAGAAATATAGATGAAATAGAATATTAGAGAAGATATGTGTATAAGTGTTTATGAATGAGAAGAATAAAGAGAAAAATAAGAATAATAATAATAGTAAGAATGATAATAAGAATAATAAAACAAAAAGGTAAATATAATAATTAATCATAAAAAGGTGGGTTGTCTCCCACTAAGCGCTTTGTTTTATGTCGTAAGCTCGACAAATAAAATCAAAGTTTTAAATTTCTAATTGAGCAGGTGGCTCTATTAAAGTTATTTATGGAAAGTATTCGTTACTCTCTGCGCTGTGATATGGTTTTAAACGTTGTCCATTAACTATAAAGGGTTCGGAAATCTTTCCTTTGATTTCGACCGCTCCGTTAATAAACGTGTTTGTTATTGTGAACGGACCAAACCATCTGCTGCGTAGTTTTCCAGGAAATAATTTTAATCTTGAATTAAACAGTAGTACGATATCACCTATTTTAAAATGTTTTCTATTTATTCTTTTGTCGTGCCATGTTTTCGTTCGTTCTTTATAAATCTTGGCGTTCTCATACGCATCTTGTCTCAATTCCTCTAATTCGTTTATATCAAGGATGCGCTTCTCGCTTGCGGTTGTGTAATTCAAGTTTATATTTTTAATAGCCCAATAGGCCTTGTGTTCTAATTCAACCGGCAAATGGCAAGATTTTCCATAGATGAGCTTAAACGGGGTGGTTCCTATTGGTGTCTTAAATGCGGTCCTATATGCCCATAGAGCTTCAGATAGTTTTGAGGACCAATCTGTTAGAACAATGTTTGAATCTACTACCCTATATTTGAGTTTTGATGATAACAAAGTGAAAAGATATAGTATTTATAAGTTTCATGAATGAACTATATGCTGCCTAAAATTATTATGTTCTGACTTGCAGATACTCTGATGGACATAAGCAAGATCACGTTCATTCAGCATCAGAATTTGATTTGACACACCAGCATCAGAAGTCGCTACATCAGAACGTCAAGATCAGATGATCAACTCACGAACATGCTGAAGCTTGATGAACAGAACTGCGCGTAAACACTCTGATACAGAAACACAATAGTTCATCAGCAGCGAAGCAGAATCAGAATGAGCCAAGCCAGAACGTGCATTGAAGAAGCAACGGTACTGTGTATTGAACGCTAATTAATTCCAACGGCTTCATTCCAGACAAGATCTGCTCAAAAAGGAAAGCTTGTTATTAGCATTGAATCAAGAATATTGCATTCAACGTTCATCTTCTCAAGTGCTATATAAACAAGGCTTCGAAGATTATAATGGCTAATGCTCTCCAAATCTCTACACGCACAAAGCTGAACAATAATCTTCATTCTACCAGTTTTGCTAAACCATACTCTGATATTCTATTTCTGTTTAGCAATCTAGTTTCTAAGCTTAATTTGTGTATACATCACAGTTGTGATAAAGTTTTGTAGAAAACATTCACACACATTGTTTTATACCTTTGTAAGAAAGTGTTGCCTTGACAAACCGGATTGTGGTTTGAATCAAGAAGGCTTTAGCAGTTGTTAAAGTAGTCTGTAATATTCAGTTGAATATAGTGAATTAAGACCTCGTTGGAGAGAGGCGAAATCACCTTGACGGGTGGACTGGAGTAGTTTGAGATCAAACGAACCAGGATAAAAATATCTTGTCAATTGCTTTAAGATTTCAGTTTTACAATTCAACCCCCCCCCTTCTTGTGTTTTTCACCCCTTCAATTGGCATCAGAGCGCCTGGTTCTGAGCTAAAACACTTAACCGTGTCAGTACAAGATCCAGCGTCAGAAAAACACAATGGCAGGAAACAATTCTCACTTCAGCAATGACAATAACGAGGACAGAGACAGATTCAGTGGCAAACCTCCAGTCTTTGATGGAGAAAACTTTGATTACTGGAAAGACAGAATTGAAAGCTTCTTTCTAGCACATGATGCTGATCTGTGGGATATGGTGACAGATGGATACACGCACCCTGTGAATGCAACTGGTCAGAAGATTGATAGAAAATCAATGACTGATCAAGAAAAGCGTGACTTCAAGAATCACCATAAGGCCAAAACCTTCCTCCTCAGTGCCATCTCCTATACTGAGTATGAAAAGATCTCCAACAGAGACACAGCTAAGAACATCTTTGATTCTCTCAGAATGACGCATGAGGGCAACGTTCAAGTCAAAGAAACAAAAGCTCTGGCGCTCATTCAGAAGTATGAGGCGTTCAAAATGGAAGAATCTGAATCCATTGAAACTATGTTCTCTAGATTCCAGATTCTGGTAGCTGGTCTCAAAGTTCTGGATAAAGGATACTCTACTGCTGACCATGTCAAGAAAATAATCAGAAGTTTACCCAAGCAGTGGAGGCCTATGGTTACTGCTCTAAAGCTAGCGAAGGATCTCAACAAAATCACTCTGGAGGAACTTATAAGCTCCCTCAGAAGTCATGAGATAGAGCTAGAAGCTGATGAGCCTCAGAAGCAAGGTAAGCCTTTAGCATTAAAATCTAACAGAAAATCTGAGTCTAAGGTTTTGCAGGCAGTTGAAGAAACATCTGATGGATCCTCATCAGAAGAAGACGAACTTTCCCTTCTCTCCAGAAGAGTAAATCAACTGTGGAAGCAAAGACAAAGGAAGTTCAGGAATCCCAGAAGATCTGATCAGAACGAGTCTTCTTCCAGATACAGAAGGACAGATTCTTCCTCTGGATACAGAAGATCTGAAGGCTCCTCCAGTAGCAAGAAGCCAAACACCAAAGACATCATCTGCTACGAGTGCAATGAGCAAGGACACTACAAGAGTGACTGCCCAAAGCTTCAGAGGGAAAAGCCCAAAAAGAAGTTTGGAAGAGAGAAGAAGAAAAGTCTCATGGCCACATGGGATGACTCTGACTCGTCTGAAGCTGACTCAGAATCAGATGATGAAAGGGAAAACATAGCGCTCATGGCTAACATTCCAGATGATAGTGAAGCTTCTGAATCAGACTCAGAATCAGACACAGAAGAGGTATTTCCTAACTTCGCTGTTAATTTTACAAAGGCTGAACTTGCTGAAAGCCTTAATGAGATTCTGGAACGTTATCAGCAGATTAGAGCTAAATTCAGAGACCTGAAAAGGAATCTTAAATCTGACTCTAATAAGTCTGAGAGTCTCAAATTGGAAAACTCTGAGCTGAGAGATAAAATTTCAAAATTAGAAAACTCTTTACAAAACTCTCAAAAGGAACCAATTTCTGAAACTCCCAGCAACGCTGATGAGATCATCAAGGAGTATGATCATAGTTTCCAAAAGTTCTTAGCTAAAAGCATAGATAGAAGCAAAATGGCTTCAATGATCTATGGAGTTAGCAGAAACGGCAGGAAAGGGATAGGATACCTAGGTAAGGTTCCTACACCAAAGAATGTCATGGACTTGACCATTAAACACACTCCACTAAATTCACACTTTGTGTATGGTCACACACATGATATCAAATATACTAGCAGTAAGCACTCTATGAAACCAAAATTCAACCAGAGTTTTGGTAAAACTAACAAATCAGGACCCAAGAAGATCTGGGTACCTAAGGATAAAATAATACATGTTGCAGATATCTTTAGCAGCAAGTCAGAAACACCAGTCATGGTACCTGGACTCTGGCTGCTCACGACACATGACGGGAAGAAGGCATATGTTCCAAAGCCTGGAACTTAAGCCTGGAGGCCACGTTGGCTTTGGAGGCAATCAGAGGGGAAAGATAATTGGCTCTGGAACTGTAGGTAATGGAAATCTTCCCTCTATTAATAATGTTCTGCTAGTTGATGGATTGATGCATAATCTGTTATCCATAAGTCAATTAAGTGATAACGGTTATGATATAATCTTTAATCAAAAATCATGTAAAGCTGTTAGTCAGAAAGATGGGACTATCCTGTTTAATGGTAAGAGGAAAAACAACATTTATAAAATCAAACTTTCTGAACTAAAGAGTCAGAACGTAAAATGTCTTCTGTCTGTTAACAACGAGCAGTGGATCTGGCACAGAAGATTGGGGCATGTTAGTATGAGAAGAATATCTCAGATTAACAAACTCAATCTGGTCAGAGGACTTCCTAATTTGAAGTTCAATTCAGATGCTCTGTGTGAAGCATGTCAGAAAGGCAAATTTGCAAAACCTTCTTTTAAATCCAAAAATGTTGTTTCTACCTCTAAACCATTAGAACTTCTGCACATTGACTTATTTGGACCAGTTAAAACTGCTTCAGTCAGTGGTAAGAAGTATGGGTTAGTAATCGTAGATGACTATAGCAGATGGACATGGGTAAAGTTCTTAAGACACAAGGACGAGTCACACTCTGTGTTTGTCACCTTCTGTAACCAAGTTCAGAATGAAAAAGATCTTAGAATCGTTAAAGTCAGAAGTGATCATGGTGGAGAATTTGAAAATAAAGATTTTGAGTCATTCTTTAATGACAAAGGCATTCTGCATGATTTCTCTTGTCCTAGAACTCCCCAACAAAATGGAGTTGTAGAACGAAAGAACAGAACATTGCAAGAAATGGCCAGAACCATGATCAATGAGACAAACGTTGCTAAGACTTTCTGGGCAGAGGCAATAAACACAGCGTGCTACATTCAGAATAGAATCTCAATAAGACCTATTCTTGAAAAGACTCCATATGAATTGTGGAAGAACAGAAAGCCCAACATTTCGTATTTTCATCCATTTGGATGTACTTGCTTTATGTTAAATACAAAGAATTATTTGAACAAGTTTGACTCTAAGGCACAGAAGTGTATTATGTTAGGATACTCTGAACGCTCAAGAAGGTACAGAGTATACAATACAGAAACACAGATTGTGGAAGAATCAATCAGTGTTCGTTTTGATGATAAGCTTGACTCTGAAAAGTCAAAGCAGAATGAAACCTTTGCAGGTATAGAAATTGAATTTGCAGGTTCTGAAGACAAGTCATCAGAAGCTCTCAACACAGACATTCCTTCAACGTCTGAAAGGAGCACTGCTAGAAATCCTTCAACAACTGCTG
Organism: Vicia faba; assembly: GCA_948472305.1. NCBI lineage: Eukaryota > Viridiplantae > Streptophyta > Magnoliopsida > Fabales > Fabaceae > Vicia > Vicia faba. Next base: position 1,231,720,905 of record OX451735.1, read on the forward strand.
ATCAACCTCAGAAGAGATTACCCAGAAGCAGTTTGGATCACCCAGAAGAGACTATCCTAGGAAGAAAGGAAGATCCAATCAGAACAAGAGCAAGCTTCAGAAACTCTGAAGAAACTCTTATGGGACTTGTGTCTCTGATTGAACCTTCTTCTATTGATGAAGCACTTCTGGATAATGACTGGATTCTGGCAATGCAAGAAGAGCTGAATCAATTCACCAGAAACGACGTATGGGATCTCGTTCCCAGACCCAAAGGATTCAACGTCATTGGAACAAGATGGGTGTTCAGAAACAAGCTAAATGAACAAGGTGAAGTCATCAGAAACAAGGCACGACTGGTTGCACAAGGTTATAGTCAGCAAGAGGGGATAGACTATACAGAAACCTTTGCCCCAGTCGCCAGGTTAGAATCTATCAGACTTTTAATTTCATTTGCTGTTAATAGAGGCATCACTCTGTATCAGATGGATGTCAAAAGTGCATTCTTAAATGGTTATATAGAAGAAGAAGTGTATGTTCACCAACCCCCAGGTTTTGAAAATACAAAACATCCAGAACATGTTTTCAAACTAAAGAAGTCACTGTATGGTCTGAAACAAGCTCCCAGAGCTTGGTATGAAAGGCTAAGTAACTTTCTGCTTGAAAATGAATTCACCAGAGGGAAAGTGGACACTACTCTATTCTGTAAAACAGTTAAGAGTGACATTTTAGTCTGTCAAATTTATGTTGATGATATCATTTTTGGTTCTACTAATCCTTCTCTTGGAAGAAAATTTGCTAAGTGTATGCAGGCAGAATTTGAGATGAGCCTCATGGGGGAACTGAAATTCTTTCTAGGAATTCAGATCAATCAAACTCCAGAAGGAACTTACATTCATCAGAGCAAATACATCAGAGATCTTCTGAAGAAATTTGACCTCTCAGAATGTAAGCCATCAAAGATTCCAATGCATCCTACTTGCATTCTGGAAAGAGAAGAGGTAAGCAAAAGTGTAGAACAGAAAGTCTACAGAGGTATGATTGGTTCTCTCCTCTATCTGACTGCTTCAAGACCTGACATATTATTCAGCATTTGTATCTGTGCTAGATTCCAATCAGATCCTAGAGAATCTCACTTAACAGCTGTTAAGCGAATTTTCAAGTATCTGAAAGGTACTACTAATCTGGGTTTATTTTATAGAAAATCTAGTGATTACAGCTTAGTAGGCTACTGTGATGCTGATTTTGCTGGAGACAGAGTGGAACGTAAAAGTACTTCTGGAAGCTGCCAGTTTCTGGGAGAAAATCTGATCTCGTGGTCCAGCAAAAGGCAATCAACAATTGCTCTGTCAACAGCAGAAGCTGAGTACATAGCAGCAGCAGGATGTAGCACACAAATGCTCTGGATGAAAAGTCAGCTTGAAGACTTCCAGATTTTTGAGAGTAACATTCCTATACTTTGTGATAATACCTCTGCTATTTGCTTAAGTAAGAATCCTATTTTACATTCTAGAGCTAAGCATATAGAAATAAAACATCATTTCATTAGGGACTATATTCAGAAAGGTATTTTAAACTTAAAATTTATAGATACAGACCATCAATGGGCTGATATCTTTACTAAACCCCTTTCAGAAGATAGGTTCAATTTCATTCTGAAACATCTCAGCATGAAAGTATGCCCAGAATGAAAATGTTTTAATTCCATATATTTATCTTCAGAATGTAATTATTTTACTGTGAACTTCTGATCAATCCCCTTTCAGAAAGATAGAACATGCAGATTGTATCAGATGCAAGTCTAAAGATCTGAGAGTCTAATCTCAAAGACAGACGTGCTGATCACTACATCAAACAAGTGTCATCCAATCATCAGCAAATCTCTGAAGCAGAACGCGTGCACGCTTCTGAGAAGGCAAAGCGCTGATTGGGTGCATTGAGACACATGTCTGGTAACCGTTTTTAAGTATCTTTCTCAAATCCCCCAAAATCAGCAAGCATTTAATGAAAAGTAATCATTCTTTTAAATGGCAATCATGATTTTTTTTCTCTCTCTTAAAAACGTTTAATTTTTCAAAATAATTTTGAAAACCCTATTTAAGCACATTAATCTCTCTTTTATTCTTTACGCTTTCTCATTAACACTCAAAGCATTTTCTGCATATTTCTGAGTTCTTGCAAACCTTTTTCTCTCAATTCATTCTCAAAGCCTTTTTAGTGTGAACAATGGCATCCTCCAGCATTTCTGCAGGCAATCAGAAGAAAGCAACTTCTGAGCAATATCAGGTGCCACTCAGAACTCTTCTCACTCCGGTAAAGAACCTTGAAGTGCTCTCTGAGTTAATCATCGAATTTGAAAGTTTGAAGGAAAATGGTTTTGACCTAACTGAAGAAATTAGGGCTCAAAAGTGGGAGAGGTATTTCGATAGGTTGGTTGGACCAACATTCCCAGCGCTAGTCAAGGAATTTTGGATTCACGCCAAGGTTTCTAAACATCTAGTCATCTCTTCTGTTATGGGAAAGAAGATTGTGATTTCTGAAGATCTAATTGCAAGGCTAATCGGTCAAAGTGGTGGTGGAGTCCGTTGTGTGGACATGGCTGAAAGATGCCCTGATATAGGTGTGGTAGCCAACAGGATTTTTACTCTTGGAATGCCCAGCATCAAAATTAAGGATCTGAAGGATCACTGCAGAGTATGGGCTAAGATTGTTCTTGGCTGCTTCAACCACAGGAAACCAACAAGTTCTCCTGATTATATAAACGTGGATCAGCAGTTTCTGATCTACTTTATTGATCAGAGGGTAAAGATCAATCTGGCACACTTCCTGTTCAACCATCTCAAGACCAGTGTCAAAGAAACAAGAGAAGAAGAAAGGACCAAGAGGGACTGGATACCGTTTGGAAGGCTTATATCAGATATTCTGACAGAGAATAGACTGATTGAACATCTGATTGAAGCTCAGGAGCTGAGCACTATTGAACCAACTATTGGGAAACCGCTGAACGCTAAGAATCTGAAAAAGATGAAGCTGATAGAAAATATTCAGAAGGAACCCAGAGCTACTTCAACTGCTGATATCTCCAGCAGAAGAGTGCCTCTGAGTGATTTTCCAATATTTTCTGAAATGGAATCTAAACCAGAGATGTTTCTCAGGTATCCAGATGCGTACAAGGCAGAAGATACAGGTTCAAAGCTGAAGATCAAAGATCTGAGTCAAACCCAACCAGAAGTGACTCAGAAGAAGACAAAGAAGAGGAAAGCGCCAGCAGAAGGATCATCTCATCAGACTCCAAAGAAAAGAGGTATTTCATCTGCTGCCCCTGTTTTAATTTCATCTACTATTCCAACATCTGCTGCCCCTTCTCAAACCTCTCACAGAATATCCATTCCAATCCCTACCATTGATGAAACCATACCAGAAGACCCTTCTGAGGCCTTACTACTCAGAAGACCCAGAACCAAAATCCCCAAACAACCAACAGTTTCAACAACACCAGCACTTGACCGAGTGCTAGCTGATATTGAGCGTGAACATGTTTCTGCTCAACCACACTCTGAACCACAAAAAGTTCCTCCTCCACAACCAGAACCACAACCTGAACCAGAAATACAACAACAACCAGAACCAGAACCACAACAACAACAACCACTCTCAGAAGAACCTCTGATCCCTGAGCAATCAGAGATTCCACCTCCATCTCCCCAACCAGAAAATAATCCACCTTCACCACAAACAGAGTTTCACCACTATGAAACCCCTTCTCCTCATCATTCTGACCCTCACTCACCTCAACCATCACCGTTGGCAATCCAGTTGCCATGTGGAACCACTGTTTTCAGGCCCCAGTTGCCATCCTCATTAGAATCGACACCTCCAAAAACTCCAACCACTCCAATAGAAATATCTGATTCTGATACCCCTCCTCCAAAACAAACAACCTCTCAGAAAACCGCTGAAAACCACAGCAGGACTTTCATTGACTTCACAAGTCTTGAACGTCTTGCTGATCTAAGACACAAAATTGCCATCCCCAAACCAAAGCAACCAGATGTTGGCTCTGGTATTTTGAATTTTGAAACAGGTGTGCTGCAATGGATTGCTTCTTTGAAGCAAGTCTGTCCCGGGATGATTGACCCAGCTGCTTCTGATCAGCTCTGGTCACAGTTCAGACTATGGGTACGTGCTGAAGCCCTCAAGTTGCAGGATGTCAACTATGAGCAGGCTCAACAGAACTTCAGCAAGCTGCTGAAGGAAGTTGAAAGTCATCTGCCTCAAGAAGTTGTGCTCCCTCTGGACAGTGAATCTTGGTCTGAGAAAGAGCAAGCTGCAAAGGTGCAACCATCAGAAGAAGACAAGACCATTCAGGCTGAAGAAAATCCAGCAGAAGATGTCGCTGAAAGTTCTGAGAAGCTTCCTCCTTCTGATGCTTCTCAAGCTGCCTTGGACAGGCAGACTCTGGAAGAATTAAGGCTGAATGAATTGCGTCTACAGCAGCGGATGGAAGAGAATGATCAGAAGATGAAAGCACGAATGGATGTGCAGGACAGCAAAATTGACACTGTGGTCAACATGGTTCAGAAGCAGAATGAAACTTCTGAAAAGATTCAAGCAATGCTGGAGAGCCTGTTCTCACGCATGCCCCCTCAACCTTAAATCTTTTTCATGCATAACTTTTTTATGTTTTCTTGATTTTCTGATGTACTGTTTTGATTAAGTTTTTGTAATATTCTCTTGCTCTGATTCTGAACTATCTTAATATGATTAATTTTTCTGATCAAATTGTTTTAGCACATCACCAACACTTTTTGATTGCTGACAAAAAGGGGGAGAACAAGAATGATATTTAAATCAATAACGGCTAACTAGACAGAAATTCTCAAACATTCTAACTCTATTACTTGAAATGTTTTTTCTGTTTTGTTTTAAGTCTACAGGCACAAGGAAGCTCCTGGACACTCTGAAGACTAGAAGCTCTGATCAAAATGTAGAAGCTCTGATCAACATTGCTCTGATCAATATGAAGTTCTGATCTACCTAACACTCTGATCCAAAGCAAAGCTCTGACAAGAATAACTCTGAAGCTCTGCTCTCTGATAAGTCAAAGACTCTTATAATCTGATGTTCAAAGAAAGAAAAAGATGTGATCCTGAAGAACACGTATATCGAAGGGAAGTAATAAACTCAGGGGGAGTATCTCTTAACTCTGATTTCTCCTTACTTCTTAACTCTGAAACATTTCCCAGATACCTTTTCACGTTATTTTTCATTTAAAATATCTAGTTTTTGTCATCATCAAAAAGGGGGAGATTGTTAGAACAATGTTTGAATCTACTACCCTATATTTGAGTTTTGATGATAACAAAGTGAAAAGATATAGTATTTATAAGTTTCATGAATGAACTATATGCTGCCTAAAATTATTATGTTCTGACTTGCAGATACTCTGATGGACATAAGCAAGATCACGTTCATTCAGCATCAGAATTTGATTTGACACACCAGCATCAGAAGTCGCTACATCAGAACGTCAAGATCAGATGATCAACTCACGAACATGCTGAAGCTTGATGAACAGAACTGCGCGTAAACACTCTGATACAGAAACACAATAGTTCATCAGCAGCGAAGCAGAATCAGAATGAGCCAAGCCAGAACGTGCATTGAAGAAGCAACGGTACTGTGCATTGAACGCTAATTAATTCCAACGGCTTCATTCCAGACAAGATCTGCTCAAAAAGGAAAGCTTGTTATTAGCATTGAATCAAGAATATTGCATTCAACGTTCATCTTCTCAAGTGCTATATAAACAAGGCTTCGAAGATTATAATGGCTAATGCTCTCCAAATCTCTACACGCACAAAGCTGAACAATAATCTTCATTCTACCAGTTTTGCTAAACCATACTCTGATATTCTATTTCTGTTTAGCAATCTAGTTTCTAAGCTTAATTTGTGTATACATCACAGTTGTGATAAAGTTTTGTAGAAAACATTCACACACATTGTTTTATACCTTTGTAAGAAAGTGTTGCCTTGACAAACCGGATTGTGGTTTGAATCAAGAAGGCTTTAGCAGTTGTTAAAGCAGTCTGTAATATTCAGTTGAATATAGTGAATTAAGACCTCGTTGGAGAGAGGCGAAATCACCTTGACGGGTGGACTGGAGTAGTTTGAGATCAAACGAACCAGGATAAAAATATCTTGTCAATTGCTTTAAGATTTCAGTTTTACAATTCAACCCCCCCCCCCTTCTTGTGTTTTTCACCCCTTTACAATCCTTTCTCGAAGTTGCTACAGTCTTTTCTAATATTTGCTTGATTTCACGATTAGAGACTTCCACTTGTCCACTCGTTTGTGGATGATAGGGTGTAGCTACTCGATGTCGGACACCGTATTTCCTTAGGAGTTTTTCGAATATCTTAGAAATAAAATGAGAACCTCCATCGCTTATTACTAATCTTGGTATACCGAATCTCGGAAATGTCACGTTTTTGAAGAGCCTTAATATAACTCGGGTATCGTTTGTTGGAGAAGCTATAGCTTCTATCCATTTAGATACATAGTCAACTGCCACGAGTATGTATTTGTTACCGAAAGATGACGGGAATGGTCCCATAAAGTCTATACCCCATACATCGAAAATCTCTACTTCCAGAATGCCTTTCTGTGGCATCTCGTCGCGTCTTGAAATGTTACCAGTGCGTTGGCACCGGTCGCACTTAGTGACTGCGACATGAACATCTTTCCATAGTGTTGGCCAATAAAGACCTGATTATAGGATTTTCGTACATGTTTTAGAAGTACTCGTGTGTCCTCCGTATGGTGCGGAGTGGCAATGTTTAATCACGCTTTCGACTTCTTCTTCGGGTACGCAACGACGGAAAATTCCATCGGGTCCTCTTTTGAATAACAAAGGTTCATCCCAGTAATATTGTTTGAGATCGTGAAAGAATTTTTTCTTTTGTTGGTACGTTAACTCTGGTGGTAATACACCGGCAGCTAGATAATTTACGAAATCTGCATACCAAGGGACAGATGAGATTGCTAAGGTTGTTTCAGAATAGTTTTGAGATTCACTTGCTTCGAAGTGGGCGATTAATCTATCATATTGAGATTCATCATTGATTGGAATTCGTTCTTGTTTTAGATTTTCGATTCTTGATAGATGATCAGCCACTACGTTTTCAGTTCCTTTTTTATCCTTGATTTCTAAATCAAATTCTTGTAGCAACAAGATCCATCTTAGCAGCCTAGGTTTAGCGTCCTTTTTGGTTAGGAGATATCTAATGGCAGCGTGGTCAGTATAAATTATTATCTTAGCTCCTACTAAATAAGATCGGAATTTATCGAGTGCGAAGACTACAGCCAGGAGTTCCTTTTCGGTTGTTGCATAATTCATTTGCGCTTCATCTAGGGTTCTACTAGCGTAATATATGACGTGTAATTTTTTATCTTTTCTTTGTCCTAGGACTGCTCCTACGGCATAGTCACTTGCGTCACACATTATCTCAAATGGTTCACTCCAATTTGGGGTCTTCATGATTGGCGCAGTAATTAATGCTTTCTTTAATGATTGAAAGGCTTCAAGGCATTTTTCGTTAAATATGAATTCAGCATCTTTCATTAAGAGTTTTGTTAATGGCTTAGAAATTTTAGAGAAATCTTTAATAAAACATCGGTAAAAACCGGCGTGTCCTAAGAAACTTCTTATTTCTCTGACAGTTCTAGGGGGTTGAAGGTTTTCGATAACTTCTATCTTGGCCTTGTCTACTTCGATTCCCCTATTAGATATAATATGTCCTAACACAATACCTTCTTGAACCATAAAGTGGCATTTTTCCCAATTTAATACTAAGTTTACCTTTACACATCTTTCTAGTACTTTTTCTAAGTTTGCAAGACATCCTTCAAAACTACGTCCGCAGACGGAGAAGTCGTCCATGAATACCTCCATAATATTATCAAGAAAGTCTGCGAAGATTGCCATCATGCATCTTTGAAAAGTTGCAGGTGCATTGCATAAGCCAAAAGGCATTCTTCGATATGCGAAGGTTCCGAATGGACAGGTGAAGGTAGTCTTTTCTTGGTCATCGGGGTGTATCGGTATTTGAAAGAATCCGGAGTAACCGTCCAAGTAACAGAAATATGAGTGTCTGGCTAGACGCTCCAGCATTTGATCAATGAATGGTAAAGGGAAATGATCCTTCCGGGTGGCTTTGTTAAGTTTCCTATAATCAATGCACATCCTCCATCCTGATTCGATTCGCTTTGTTATGGTTTCTCCTTTGTCGTTTTCGATTACCGTTACGCCTCCTTTCTTGGGGACTACATGAACTGGGCTTACCCATTTACTATCAAATATTGGATAAATGATGTCTGCTTCTAACAATTTTAATATCTCTTTCTTTACTACTTCACTCATTATAGGATTAAGTCTTCTTTGGTGTTCTCTAGAGGTTTTACTATCTTCCTCTAGCATTATGCGATGCATACAGATGGAAGGACTTATTCCTTTAAGATCAGTTAAATTGTATCCTAAAGCAGTTGGATATTTCCTCAGTATATGTAGTAATTTTTCAGTCTCGATTTTTCCTAGATTTGCGTTGATTATTACTGGTCGTTCAAATTCTGGGTCTAAGAATTCGTATCTCAGGTTTTTGGGTAACGTTTTGAGTTCAATGGTTGGTTTGTGTAAACCTTGTGTAGGATCGGGTGTTATTGCTAAGCATTCATCTAAGGTTTTATCTGGATGATCTTCTGCTTCTTTTATACATTCTTCTATCATATCCATAAAGTAGCAATTGTCATCTATGGCTAGTGCTTTTAGAAATTTGGAAAGAATGAATTCAATCTTTTCTTCGCCTACCTCAAAGGTGAGTTTTCCTCTTTTAACGTCTATAATGGCACCGGCAGTTGCTAGGAAGGGTCTTCCTAAAATGATAGGTGTGTTCGTATCTTCCTTAATATCCATTATTATAAAGTCGGTTGGGATGTAGAATTGACCTATTCGAACGGGGACGTTTTCAAGTACTCCTACGGGGTATTTGACAGAACGATCTGCTAACTGAACAGATATTTTAGTTGGTCTCAACTCTCCCATTTCGAGTTTCTTACTGATGGATAAAGGCATTACACTGATGCTTGCTCCTAAATCACATAAAGCTTTGTCTATGACGAATTTTCCTATTACACATGGTATAGAAAAACTACCAGGGTCTTTCAGTTTAGGTGGCATCTTATTTTGGATTATTGCGCTGCATTCAGCTGTAAGAGTAACTGTTTCATTTTCTTCTAGCTTTTTCTTATTAGATAGAATTTCTTTTAAGAATTTAGCATATGAGGGCATTTGCGTTATCGCTTCTGTGAAAGGAATTGTTACGTTTAATTGCTTGAGAAGTTCTACAAATTTCTTAAATTGCCCTATGTATTTTGTTTTAACTAGTCTTTGAGGGTAAGGAATAGGTGGTTTATAGGGAGGTGGAGGTACATAAGGTTTTTCTTGTTGTATTGTTTCTCCATCTTCCTTTCTTTTAGGTTCGTTATCCTCTTCGGCTTGGTTTTCAGAGTTTTGGTGCATGGCCGAGTTTTCGGTTCTTGGATCTAATGGTTCTTCTATTTCTTTATCGCTTCGTAATATAATTGCGTGAGCTTGTCCTTTCGGATTAGGTTGTGGTTGTCCAGGGAAAGTACCGGCTGGTGCGGCAGCAGGCGCTTGTTGTTGAGCCACTTGTGAGATTTGAGTTTCTAACATTTTATTGTGAGTGGCTAAGGCATCTATTTTGTTCGATAGTTGCTTAATTTGCTCGTTAGTGTGTATGTCTCGGTTTAGGAATTCTTTGTGAGTTTGCGCTTGGCTTGCTATAAAGTTTTCCATCATTATTTCGAGATTAGATTTCCTAGGTGCGCTCGGTGCGGCAACAGGTGCTTTTTGATATCCAGGTGGAGCAGTTTGCGCTTGAACAGGTGCGTTCAATGCGTTATTATTCTTGTAGGAAAAATTTGGGTGATTCCTCCAACCTGGGTTGTACGTATTTGAATAAGGGTTTCCCTGAGCGTAGTTTATTTGGTCAGTCGGAGTACCTAACAGAAATTGACATTCGGCGGGAGCGTGACCAGATGTTCCGCATATTTCGCAGTCAGGAGTCACTGCAGCTACGGTAGCTGCAGGAGTTAACGTAAGGTTTTCTATTTTCTGAGTTAGTGCGTCTACCTTAGCGTTTACTTGATCTAGGCTACTAATTTCGTACATTCCTCCTTTCGTCGGAGGTTTTTCAACGGCAGCTCTCTCGCTTCCCCACTGGTAGTGGTTTTGGGCCATATTATCTATCAGCTCGTAGGCTTCTACATAAGGTTTCTCCATTAGCGCACCTCCAGCAGCAGCGTCGATTGTTAATCTCGTGTTGTACAAAAGACCATTGTAGAAAGTATGTATCACTAACCATTCCTCCAGACCATGATGTGGATAGAGTCTTATCATGTCTTTATATCGTTCCCATGCTTCAAATAAAGACTCGGTGTCTTTCTGTCTAAATCCGTTGATTTGAGCTTGAAGCATAGCCGTTTTGCTTGGTGGAAAATATCGGGTTAGGAAAACTTTCTTTAATTCATCCCACGTAGTGATTGAATTAGAAGGTAGAGATTGGAGCCAAGCTCTAGCTCTATCTCTAAGGGAAAAAGGAAATAATCGTAAACGAATAGCTTCCGTGCTGACCCCATTAGTTTTTACGGTATCTGCATATTGTAGAAATACGGATAAATGCAGGTTCGGATCGTCAGTTGGATTTCCAGAAAACTGGTTTTGTTGAACTGCAGATAATAGCGAAGGTTTCAGCTCGAAGTTGTTTGCCTCGATTGTCGGAGCGACAATACTGTTATGAGGTTCGTCTTGAGAAGGGATTGCGTAAGATTTTAGAGGTCGTGGCGCAGCCATCTCAGCTCGTCTAAGATCAGTTATATAAGGGATATTCGTCGGGGGTAAATTGTTTAGTAGACGATATTCCTGAATTCAGCGTCTCAATCGAAGATAACGCTCGATGTCGTTGATTTGTAGATGCAAAGGTTCGCCTTGAGAGCGAGTGTTTGGCATACAAATCAGAAAGAGATGAAAAGAAGAAGACCTTAGTCTCTACGATGTAACTAAAAGAGTTACGATATCGACTTAAATAGTCCCCGGCAACGGCGCCAAAAACTTGATCGCGACTTTGTATGTCTATAAATCTGGAGACTGCAAGTGCACAGTCCTATCGCGTAGTCTTAAAAGATATCGAATCCACAGGGACTATGAATCGATCTACCGTAATTTTGGTTACTGGGTAAAGCTAAGGCTAATATTAATTTAATTAACGAAAGGGATCTAATTACTAAATTTAGTTATAAAATTTTTAATTATAAATACCGGTATGTATTTCACCTAAATTTTGGGTTCCGAATTTCCACTGGCTTTTACTTAAATTGGTCAAAAATTATCTTTACGCAAACTTTATTTGTCTAAAAACCTTCCCCTCACACTTTCGTTCTATTAGTTCAGGTTATACGATTAATACCCTAACGTGTGCTTCCGTCACTCCGCCGGATTCAAAAGTAATTTTTGAAAACAGAATAAAATTTAATTGTTTTAAAATGCTTCCGCCTCTTTAAAAACAATGCCTAATAATCACTATCTGGTTTTAGCCTCAAACTTCCGTTTTATTAGTAAAAACCTTAATCAATTTTAAAACCTCACACTTCTGTTCTATTGGTTTGTAAAATCTTAAACAATTTAATTGAATATTAAAACCATGAAAGAAGTTTCTTTTACAAAATAATTTTAAGCCAGTTTATTTCGGATCCCGTTATTTGGTTAATTTACATACCGATATTTAATCGGTTTAGCCAGACATGTTCATACAATTAATCATGCAAGGTTTATTAATTAGGAAACGGCGAAATAAAAACATACTCAGAACAAAGATCATACAAATATATTAAATAAAGCGTATAAATGAAAACCTGATGAAAATGTAGAAATACTTCAATAGCTTCAATTAAATATTCGTTCTTCAAATCCTTCGAGTATTCCACCACAAGTCGGCTGGATCTACCCTTCGAATCTTGAATTTCGTAACAACAAGGAAAGTAAAAATACCGGATCTAACGTAAGGTTAAACCGGATAAAATTGCACAACAATTTCCGGTGTAGAAATTGTTGTACGAAAAATAAAGGCAGAAAACTGGAGAAGAAAAGAAAATAAAAACAATGCGATGAAATAAAAATAAAGGAAAAGGCAGAACAAAAATTAAAATGGAAGGAAATTTGCTCTGCTGAAAATAGTACGATCTTGCAAAAATTCTCCGACCTTTGGGATTTGGCTTTCACTTCTATTTATAATGCTTGTAAAATAACTGTATCCCAAAAGCCCAATCCACGTAAAACTGAATATCCAAAAAATATTGCTAGTGGACTTTGTTGCATAACGTGCTGAAGACGTGTACGGAAATATAGCAAAAGTTGGTTTCTTCATTGACTTGGGACCGGTCGTTCCGTGTGAGGAGAAAATGGCGTGAAAATAGGAAAGGGGAGGGAACGGTCGTTCCACTCAGCTGAAGTGGGCCGGACCGGTCGTTCCCCTTAGTGGGCCGGTCGGTCCCTTCAAGCTGAAGTGGGGAACGTGTGTTCCCTTGGGCCTCTGCGCGTTCTTGGTCTTTTGGGCCTTGGAAAAATCATTCTTTTCACCCCCATTTAGTATTCTGCACCACATTAATCAATTATCTTCATTTTTGTACTAAATTGCATCTATTTCTTCATTTTTCTTCACATAAGCTTATTTAAGGCAAAATACCTGAAACAAATAAATACCAGCGTAATATGGAAATAAAATAAATAAAATAAAAACATGAATTATTTGCATTAATTAAGTCGATTTATACGATATAAAATCGTGTTATCAGTTTCTCCCTGGCACGGTCTTCTCGGGTTTAGTCTTCACTACCCTCTCCGGTTCATTTCAATGTCTATTGATGCACCTTTCGAATACCAGTTTCATCCTGATATTCGCTTTCATCAAGTTTTTAGGTGTACGCCATAATCTCCTTGCTTTGGGTTGAGCTCAAAGTTTCGTCTCCTCACCTTGCGCATGAAATCCAGTTTCGTCCTGGTACTCATCTAGTTTAGTTTCGCCTAACTAGTTATTGAGTCGAGTTTCGTCTCATTTTTGCTTTCATACCTTGGACCCTTTGATGGTGTTCGTTTACCGAGTGCAGTGTTCGTACTGCGTCCCTGGTTTGAAATCAGTCTCTTTTGTTCCTTGGATTCTTCTATCAGTTTTGGTCACTGTTTATCCATTGATCTAAGACCAGCGGGTGCTCTGAGAAGCATGCGCTCTCATCACTCTCGCTTTGGGTCGAGTTTCGCCTAGTCGCCTGTGCATGAAATTCGGTTTCGTCCTGGTACTCATCTAGTTTAGTTTCGCCTAACTAGTTATTTAGTCGAGTTTCGTCTCGTTTTTTATTTCATACCTTGGACCCTTTGACGGTGTTCGTTTACTGAGTACAGTGTTCATACTGCGTCCCTAGTTTGAAATCAGTCTCTTTTGTTCCTTGGATTCTTCTATCAGTTTTCGTCACTGTTTATCCATTGATCTGACACCAGCAGGTGCTCTGAGAAACATGCACTCTCATCACTTTTCTATGGGTCGAGTTTCGCCTCGTTACCCGTGCGTGAAATCCAGTTTCGTCCTGGTACTCATCTAGTTTAGTCTCGCCTAACTGGTTATTGAGTCGAGTTTCGTCTCGCTTTTGTTCCTCATTTATGGGATTCTTTCAGTTCCTTCATACTTCCTATCTTAGTTGAGATTAGTAAGTGCTCCTAGAATCACGCACTCTAGCCACTTCGCTTTGGATCGAGCTCAAAGTTTCGTCTCCTCACCCGTGTACATTTTTCTTTTCCATAGCTTAGTTTCGCCTATACTCTGTGGTTTGAGTTTTATCTCACCTCTTCTTTTTGAAGCCCAGTTTTCCCCTGGCACTTTTTTCCGGAAGTTTAGTTGCGTCTACTCTTCTTTGTTTTTGTTCTGTTTCAACATGCGTTACAACTTCATTCTAACACAAGTCTTGGGGGTTTTCTACTTCTTTTTTCTTTCTTCTTCAAGAGTGTAAATTTTCGGGTTATTTTGTATTCAATCATCTTCAATTCTGAACGCTCGAAAGTTGTCACTTTTCTCACTTATCATGTTGAAGATATTTGAATAGGGGGAGGTGTTGCACCCCAAAATTTACCCTATTGATTTAGGCTTATGTTTCATCATGAATATCATATTGCATTGCATTCATACATTGTGATGGGATCAAAATACTTTGTTTATCAAGTCCTCCTCAAGCTTTGAAGGTTGATTGCATTGATAAGTTGCTCAAGTAGAACCTTATCATCAAAACCTCTAGATCTTTCAAGCTCAAAAGTTATTGCATATCTCAAGGTATTTTATCCATCTCTTTGGATCATCAGAGGATTGAAGTTTGTGATTGATTGTAAGAAGAATTACTCTTTTGATTCACCAATAAAAATTAGGGTTTTGCTTGATCAAGGCTATTGATCAATGTACAAGTCTTGATTTGGAAGCTACAATATCTCATTAGTATTTGAAAAGTCTTTGTACAAGAAATTGGTCAAGATGCCCAGAGGATTTGAAATTTTGGAGATGATTCATCAGTCTCCTAAGGTGTTAACCAAAACTAGGGTTTGGGATTTTATCAAGATTTCTTGAGAATTTTGAAGTTAAACTTTGTACATGGCCTCTATATATTTGGGAGATAGTATGTTTGAAGTTTTGACCATCAATTTTGAAGAGAAGTGGACCAATTAATTCAAAGGGGCAAAATGGTCATTTTGGTCAAAATCAGTCAAAGTCAAGGTTGACCAAGTGAACTTTTGGTCAACCATAGATTCAAGGGTGTATTTTTCATATTTCAATTCCATTTTGATCATTGGATCAAAAACATTGAGGTTTGGGTTGAAACTTGTTCATGAAGAAACCCTAAAAATTTCTAATTTTGGAAAATGAGGACTTAATTTCAAAAATTCATATTTTATTCACCTTTGATTAAAAAAATGCAAATGAAATATGTTTGGAAAGATAAGAGGGTGATCTTTCATCTCCTTTTGGTATCATGTCCAAATTAGCAAAGAGTCAAGAGTAATGGTCTTTGGAAGTTCATGCCTCAAGTTAAAATTATAGGTCATTTTCCAAAATTAGTGAATTTCATGTCAAATTTTGAGGATCTTAGTGGATTCAATTTCAAAAACACAAAACTAAGGGATTGTATATATTTTCAATACCTTTCCAAATTGTACTCATTTGTGTCCAAACTGAAAAGTATGGGCAAGTTATGTTCTTTTGAATTTCATGCCATTTTATTGAACTTTAGCCATGCAAGCAAAATTCCAAGACTTGAGAACTTCATTTTCAGTCATTCTTTTCAATTCTAATCAGGCCCGTGACCCATTTGTGACTTGTAGAAACCCATGATGCCAGGCATTTCGTGCCCATGTGCTTGGTGTACTTGCTTGATGGAAAAAATGACAAACATGCTCAATTTGGCAAATTCATACATACTCTCTCATTTCAAATAATCATGACCTGGAACTTTTAGGATTTGTTTGAGGTTATTTGGCTCATAAAATGCAAAGAAAATGAGGAAACGCACGAGCAAATGGATTAGGCCCATGTGCACTCATTTTTTGGCCAAATTTTCCAAGCAGGCCCTTGAACAGTTTTGAGGACCAATTTCCTCTTCTAACCTCCTCTACTCACACTATATAATGTACTGCAAGCCTCATTTCAGGATACACGCGCTCCGGTTATCCTAAATCTGGATCTGAACTTTTTCTTCTCTTGCTCAAGTTTTCTTCGATTCTCTCATCTTCTTCGCACATTCATCAAATTTCATGTGGATTCATCTTCCTTGAAGTGTGTAGATCAATATCATGGAGTTTGTTGGCTTCTGTAATTGAGGAATCAAGTTTTCCAGTTTCACATTGAGGTGAGATTTTTGAACTTTGATTTTATTTGTTTAGCATGATTTGATGAATCATTCCATGTTCATGATGTATTAGCTGGCCAGACTATAGGTCTGATGTATTGGTTTACTTGATTAAAGCTTGAATCATGTTATGTGCATTTTCTGCAACTTCTTCACTTCATGTTTTCAGTAACTTCGCGCGTGTATTTCTTTTAGATCCTTTGTCCATTGAGAATTTTATGATAATCATGAGATAGATGGTAACTTCATATTTAATTTGTGCCTTGGATCATGGATTTTGGTTGAGAAACGAGCACGATTGATAGATCTGAATATAGGCTCATGACCTGTTTTGTTGTTCACATTTTGATATGCTGGAGGTTGAAGACGAAGTGAGGTGGCGCGCTCTGATTGGTTTATTTGAAGTTTTAATGCATTTCATATTATTTGATTTTAATTGATTTTCTTCTGATTTTATTTTTGTGATCAAAACATCTTTAAAAATCATGAAAAAATTACCATAGGCTAATAATAATTTCTAGTATTTGTCATATTTTTTTTGGAATTTTTAAAAATGTTTTGAATGGTTCAAAATTTCATTAAGTTTAATTAATTGTTTGTTCAATGATTATTTTTATTTTAATAGTTCTTTTGATCTAATAATTCCATAAAAATTATCTTTGACTCATAAAATAATTTATAAGTTGATTCTGATTTTGGTTTAGTATTTTTCCTATTTTTGATTAGAAACTTAATTTGGGAAGTTTATTTGAAACGTATGCTTCATAATTTTTGTTTTAATACTTCCTTTAATTCAAAAATCCTCAAAAAAAATCATATAAGTTTGCTTTTAATCATAGTGTCTGAATATAATTTTGTTTTGACCTTTTTGTGACTTTTAGCTAGGGTTTGCATTTTGCCATTAAATAATAGTTTAATTGTTTAATTGTTTGTTTGATTTTTATTTTAATATTTCCTTTAATTCAAAAATTCCACAAAAAATCATGGATGCTGGTTTTTAATTCTAATATTTGAATTTAATTTTGGTTGGATATTTTTCTGACTTTTGATTGGAATTTTATTTTGAGATGTAAATTTTGGTTTAATTGTTTAATGATTTGAATTTTGATTTTATTTTTGACTTTTCTTTAATTCTAAAAATTTGAAAAAATAAGTTCTCTGATCTTTAGAGTTTTCTTTATTTTTGTATAATTTTAACTTGATTTGTTTAGAATTGGAACTTGATTAATCAATAATTGAGTTCATTTTCTAAATAGTTAGGGTTTTGCTAATTCCCTTGTTTGTTTTGATTGCAAAAAGCAACTGGCCTTGAGTTTCAATTGAATTTGGTTCTTGTTTAAGGTTCATAGATGGATTGAGGTCCTTAAAAAGATTTTTCTTGAATTAATTGATAAGGTTTGGTATTTTCCACAAAATATTTTGAAAACTTGTCTAGTTTGGTGGTTATTGCAAACTAGTTTTTGGTATTTGAAATGTGATTGATCCTTTCCTCATCCATCCATGAACTTAAAACATGTTTGCTGACTCTTATACATGTCAAGGATGCTAAGAAATTTTTTTTTTGAATTATGGAAGGCCTTTTCTTTTTTTTGATGTATTTTTGAAGTGAAGGTACCCAATTAATGTTGCATATCTTGTTGCAATTTGCTTGAGGGCCAATGAACTTGAGTGAGGCCTATAATTGGGCACCTAATGATCATGTTGGTTCTTTTTATCCACATAAACTCAAGTCATTTCACTTAATGCCCCATGTTTGAATGATTGAACCTTTTGATGCATGTTTTATGACCTTTTGCTTTCTTGTTGATCTTCACTTTGAAACTTGAGCTTTCAATTTGAGTTTGAGGTCATTAAATGGACAATGATAACATGAAGGGAAATGATACTTCAATGATAGTCTCATGAATACTTGAGAGTAATTGATCCCTATTACTTAAGTTAGTTCTAATCATGAATGGAGTTTGGCTTCTTTCTCTTATCCTTGTTGAATTTTTGAGGCATTTTGAATGCACTTGTGCAGCATGTTATAGAATCAACACTTTAACCTTTTGATCATGTCCTAATCACACACACACACACACACACACACACACACACACACACACTTTATCTATATATATATGTGTGTGTGTGTGTGTGTGTGTGTGTGTGTGTGTGTGTGATTATGAATGCTATACATTGCCCATGGGATCTATTCATATCTGAAAATCTGAATACTTACATCATGATGGCGTAATTTCTGACTTGATTTGTCTGCTGATGCCAGCTTGCTTGAAGTTCTCTGGGTTGCTTTTATTCTTGCTCAGTTGCTACAGATAGTTATCCGTTGGTATTGCACTATTTCCTTTCTTCTATTTTCATTTTGTATAGTTCTATGTTGCATGATGGGACCTTTGTTGCTGATATATGTCAGGAGGCCCTCTATTTTGTTTGATACGTGTGTTGTGTTTGAGTTTGTTTCTTTAACTATTGATCAATGAGTCACTCAGTTTAGAAATTTAGATCACGACTTCTCTCTCAGTGTTTGTTACCCATAGGATGTTTATTGTTTTTTTTCTTTAATTGTTGATCGATGAGTCACTCAATTTAGAAATTGAGATTACGACTTCGCTCTCAGTGCATGTTCCCTATAGGATATTTTTTTTTTAAATTGTTGATCGATGAGTCACTCAATTTAGAAATTGAGATCACGACTTTTCTCTCATTTCCTGTTCCCTATAGGATAGTTTTGTTATGCTTCCTTTGACATGTTGATTAAGGTAGGAATCCAGGTATGCTAGCATAGGGTAGGAATTTCCTTTATCCTCAACCTTAGGTTCAATCATTGTATGATAACACTAGGGATAGTGCTAGGCTAGTTTCCCTTAGTTGTTTTTCCTTCCTTTGCATTTTGCATCTTAAAACAAAAATTGTTTTCTTGGCAAATCATAAAACACTTCTAATAAACTCAAACCCTTCTTCAAGGTAAAAGATATAAATCAATCTTGTTTGTTTGCATGCCTCTTGGATTTGTTTTTTAACCTGGTTTATTGTTGTTTCACCATCTTTGCCATGATACCTTGTTATCTTATAGACGATGTTTCTCCATCGCACATTTGTTTGAAGTCGATGTTTCGCCATCGCACATGTTTGTTATCCTACTTTGATTCTCAATATCATTGTTAGGTGTGATGTTTTGTCATCCGGTTTATTGATGTTTCTCCATCTTTGCCATGATACCTTGTTATCTTATAGCCGATGTTTCACCATCGCATACTTGTTCGAAGCCGATGTTTCGCCATCGCACATGTTGGTTATCCTACTTTGACTCTCAATGTCATTGTTAGGTGTGATGTTTTATCATTTGGTGTTTCGCTATCTTTGACATGTTACTTTGTTATTATTTAGCCGATGTTTTACCATCTCATTTGTTTGTTGTTTTATTTGATGTTTTGCCATCTTGACTATTTTTGTTGTCTTAACTAAAAAACACAAACCAACCAGAATATGTGAGCCGAACTACGGCTGCTCTGATTCCTTAAAAGGTATACATAGACATTGGGGTAGGGCCCAACCGAGCATAATTTTTATTTTCCCTACATTGTTTTCTTTTTTTTTCTTTCGCATGCATTCCCTTTTTAGCTTTAAGCCATAGACATAGGTTTTGACCACACCCATTAGATTAGACAACAAGAGTGGATACCATAGAGTACTACGGGCGTGTGGGGTGCTAATACCTTCCCCTCGCGTAACAGACTCCCTTACCCGATCTCCCGGTCGAAAGACCGTGATTTCTCCCTTTTCAGGTTTTCTCGATGCTTACCTGTCCCTTTTGGCGGGATAAAAGACGTTCGGTGGCAACTTCAATGATATTTCATTACCAAGATGATGGTTCCGCCAGGTTGTTTCACATGGACTTATCAGAACTTCCATCAAAAGCTCTGATCAAACATCTTCATGAAAGTATCTATTTTTTTATTTATCTGAGTATTTAACTTAGGGGGAGACCCTAATGCTTTATGTTCTTACTTGTTCATCAAAATATACAAGTTTTTGTCATAATCAAGAAGGGGGAATTTTTAGAACATAGTTTGGTTCTACATCTTAGTAATAGTTTTGATGATAATAAATACCTGATATATATAAAGAACAATTATGCTCTATAATAAATTATTTAAATATGCAGAGAAGATCTAAGAAAGAAGAATAGAGGTTGGCGAACAATTTGCGCCAAGAAGATCTGATAAGAATATTTGTACAACCCTATCTCCAAACCCTAATCGGATCAAATAACCATAACCTGTTTAGTCTGAAACCCTAACTTCCAATCCCAAACTCTATTAAACGAGAACTAAATCAAGTATCAAACATCATAATCAAACCTTAGAGCTAAGAGTTCTTAGTCTTACTTGAATTTGTAGTGATATTTCTGTTTCTAGTTCCTCCTTTATAATCTTCTCTTCTTTATTTGATTCACAGGTAGAAGATCGAAGATGGTGATGGTGACGATGGTGGCGTAGCTCAGATATAGGTTTCAGAAATTGAAACCCAGATCACTCTTCTCCTTCTCCTCATTCTCTTCTTCTGTTTGCCCTCCTTTTTTCCTTCAGTTACTTTTAGAATTAGGTATTTACAGGCTTTTAGAGATTGATATATTAGGAAAATTGTATATGATTTGCGGTTATAAATTTAGATTGGATGTAAACCGATTTAGACTTAGGGATTTAATTGCGATTTTGTTTTGGATTTGTTTGTAATTTGATTGTGATAAGATTCGATTTGATTTAATTTTGTGTAAATATGATTTATTTTAAGATTTGTTTGAGTTTCTTGAAGTTTTGATCTAGTCTATTATTGGTCTTGATTGAATATGCATTTATTTTGATTTCGGGGCTTGGGTTGGGTTGTCTTAGGAATACGAAGATAGGAGTCCGCCGCTGCTGAGCATTAGGGTTTCATGGCCCTTTATTGACTTAGTCAACGTTTCAGAAAAATAGAAATTATAATAATATAAAATAATAATTATTATAATGTTAATAATAAATAATAATAATTATAATATAACAATCAAAATAACAATTATAGTAATAACCATAATAAACAAAAAAACAAAAATGGACTCTTATAAAAAAATTGAAATGGCCTAGTAACTGTTCAATTATTGTGCCATCCTATTTGAAAAAATGTACCCCGTTTGTAATTGAAAACAAAAAGTAAATGGGCATATTATATCCTAAACATACACCCTCTATATTATCGTAACCAGGCCCCGAAAAATACCTTAATGGGCCAAAGGAATTTAAAAGCGCACCATCTTGTTATCTTATCTAGACCTTAATGGGCCATCGGTTTTTGGTAGTCCATTAAAGCAAGACACCTTTTAGTATAACAATACACCCCCTCTTATTATTATGAATCAGATAGCAAGGCTTTTAGTAAATCGATGGGCCGCAAAGACTTATTGGCCCAGTCTTCCAAATGAACTAACAATACAACCTTATTTCTATTATAAAAAATGAATTAAAAAACCCTTAATGGGCCATCAAATTTTAATGGTCCATTTTAAAGAAAACACCCACATTATGATTTTAAACCCCATTAGAATAAGACCCAAAAGTACACAATTTGAAACAATAGAATTTTATATATTTAGAAACATAGTAATAATTTTGAAATATAAGTAAAATGATCATTGAAATCGACGAGGTAAATTTGGGGTATAACAGCTACCCCTATTTTATTACCCTTTGATTGAGGAGTGCAAGAATATGCAGGTCTCACACATTCGAATTGGAGGTTTATTAAATAATGGAAGACTCCAAAATTTGACAAAAAGATTATAAGGATACACCATACAATATTCCCCAGAGTACTGAGAAAATATGCACATATGTGATGTATCATCTTACCAAAGTTTGAATAAAAAATTTTGATTCGACTTAGATACGACGATGCGGATAACTCATCAATGTCTAAGAGTGATCGTAGATTTTTCGCGTATTTACCATAACCTAGGAGGTAAATAATAAAATTTGGAAATTGACTTACTAATGCTTCGAGACTAACATAATAAGCTTATAACACAAAATTTGTCTATTCATCATAGTCTAGGGGATGAATATTATAGATTTGATAATCCATTACCGCGTGGAGACTTAACACAATGAATTATATCCCATATTTCGTATATTTACTAAAACCTAGAGAGTAAACAATATGAGGATGAACCTGTGCATTTATCATGACCTAGAGGATAAACGGTACGAGGATAAAACGAAAAAAAATGTACATTTATTACGACCTAGAGGATAAATGACAAGAGGGTAGGCTTACATATTTATCATGACGTAGAGGATAAATAATGTAATCCAGATAATTCGCCTATCTATCACGACCTAGAGGATAGATAGAACGAAGAAAAACTTGTGTATCTATCACGAACTAGAGGATAGATATTTGAATAGTGTTTTGAAAATAAAATATCCTGATAACTAAACCAAAGATAAGATCAAAGTTTACCGGTTGTGTCTATTCTCAACCAAGGTGTTTGTTTGCTTTGGAGATAAGATAATTCAGCCCGAGCCTCAAGAAAAGTTTATAGTTTAACCAAGAATGGTTTTGAAGAATGCCATGCATGATGTATATGCATAATGACTTAGATTGATATGGAACCCAAAATGTATATGCATTGAGTTTTTTTTCTCTCTGTATATTCCCCAAATATTTGTATATGCCCCACATGTTTGTACATGTGATCAGGATTATACTTATGTATCCAATGATTCGGACTGCAAGTGCACAGTCTTATCGTGTAGTTTTAAAAGATATCGAACCACAGAGACTGATGAATTGATCTACCGTCTTCTATTGTTACTTCACAAATCTAAAGCTAATGAATATTTGATTGGGTTATAGGGAAAACTAAATACTAAATTAATTTGGATTTTTAATAATCAATGAGCGTAATTACCAGTATGCAATAGTCGAACCTCAGGAACTAGCGACCGGTTGGGTGTCTTTATATTTTCAAAACAGCTTTCAGTAAAACTTATTTAGTTTAAAAACCCTCGTCTCACACTATCGTTTTGTTGATCTAGGCTATGCAGTTAAGTCCTAACGTACGCTTCCGCCATCCCGCAGGAGTTAAAAACACCTTTTGAAAACTAAATAAAATCTTAATTAACTTTAAAGTGCTTCCGCTGTATTTTAAGCTAATGCCTAATTACTACTGTCTAGTTAAAAGATCTCAAACTTCCGCTTTGTTGACCCTAACCTCTATCTGTTCTTTACTTTCGTAACAAAATAATTTAATGATTAAAAATAGTAACTTAGGCCAGAAAAGAATGTTTTGTAGTAAAAATAATCCCAACTAAGTTGCTTGTTCCCTTGGTTAAGTGACTTTACATACCGGTATAAGGATTCTATCCTGACATAATATCAGACCAAATCGGGGAATAATTTAAGAGACAAACGAAAATAAACATAATTATATTGATTAAAACAATAAGAATTCGTAAACATAAACCTGGTAATAATTTTGAAGATAGAAGCACTCCTGCACAAACTGTAGGCTTTGCTTTGATCGGAGAATAGATGTAACCGTACAATGAAAATAAATGCTGGAGGGAATATAGAAATTGTTGGAATTAAAATAATGCTTAAGGAATAATTGCTAAGAGTAAAAATAAATTCTTCAAGGTTTCTGCCCCAAAAAGAAGAACTCCTCTCGTATGGTCCAAGGCTCTATTTATAAGTCTTGTGTGAGCAGTTAGTTCTCGAAAATGTAGGAACAATTTGTGTTCCCTTGAGAAATAATAGGGCCATTAGCTTTGTTACATCCCTCGTGCTTTGACTGAATGGGTCAGATAATATAGGTAATCGTTGGATATGCTTTGAATGCGTTTCTGTCCGTTGGATGCGAAGAAAGTGGGAGAAAATGGCATTGTGACGTTTGTCACGTCCAAGTGACGATAGTCACTTGGTCATTCTTAATGCGTGACGTTCGGCATGACTCCTTGACGATCGTCAAGGTCTCCTTCATGGGGGGCCACGTGCTCACATGCTTAATGGGCTTGAGCTCATTTCTTCTCCTTTGGCCTTTTTGCTGGGTTTGCACCTCTTTTTCTTCATTTCTTCCAAAGTGTTCAGCTTAATGTATATCTGCAAAAATAGAAAAATACCTGCATAATACCTATAAAATAATTTAATTTAAACTAAAGTATGAGAAATATTTTGTGTATATCAAGCCAGAAATATCACATATTTGTGTGTCATCAACATGCCCCCAAATGTTTGTATATTCCCCAAATGTTTGTATATGCCCCAAATGTTTGTATATGCCCCAAATGTCTTTTGTAAATGTTTATTATATTTTATCCTTTTAAACCATTGGTTTTTTCTTTGTGTCATCGACTTTCCAATGTTGTATGTTGCATTGTTATGGTATCTTTGAGTTGATTTGAATAAGATGAGTAAGTCTCAGTAAGATTTTGATATTTATATTGCAGGCGCATGCATAGGTGTGGGTTTTCTTTCGTTGTTTTTTCTAACCAAAATTCTCCTTGATATTTTCTCATATGCTTCTATTTGTTTGTCAAATCCCCAAAATGATTTCAACACAATATTTATAAGAACTAATCATAGTATTCTGCAAACAAGTACAAAAAGAAAAAAAACACAAATTGAGAAGATTGAAAAAGTAAATGTTTTATTGATAAACATGCCTTTGAATAGAAGAAAGTACAAGATGTAATTCCTAGAAAGAGGTAATCACATAAATTTTTGACCAAAACTGAAAAATTGTAATGAAAATGATAATAGCTACCGCTGTTTCTCCAATGTCTTTTTGATAACTCAAATCTCCTTTGTTTTCGAGTCAAATGATTTGGATTAATATCTCTTCGTGTTCATAGTCGTGGTTCTTAGACCGCAATCTATTTGTCTTTATTTTGAATAAGATCCCTAACTTTTTCCTAGACCACCCTTTCTGGTTTTCAATCCACTAAGATAGTTTTTTTTGTTGATGTCCCTAATTTTTTCCTGGATCATTCTTTAGGGTTTTCAATCCACCGGGAAGCTCCTTTTTTCCTAAGTCACCCGTTTAGGGTTTAAACTGAGCGAGCTTTTTATACATAGTATTTTTTGCCTGTGTCGGAGTTCGTCGAATGTGGAAGTTCTTCCCCATGCATTACTGTAAGGATAAGACCACCACCCGAGAATGTTGTTTTTACCACTTATAGACCTTTGTAGTTGGTTGTCCATTTACCATGTGAATCAAGGAAAGGTAGTAGAATCTTCTTGAGCACCAAATCTCCTTGTTTGAACACTCGAGGATGAACCTTCTTGTCAAATGCATTCTTCATTCGTTTTTGGTATAATTGACCATGGCACAAAGCTGTCAAGAATTTTTATTTAATGAGGTTAAGTTGGTCAAGTCGCGTCTGAACCCATTCTGACTCTTCAAGCTTTGTTTTCATTAGAACTCGTATACTAGAGAGAAAAGAGTTGCACATGTTGACGTACATATGGATGTACGATAGCCATGTAGAGCATAGGGGAGCATTTTGTGAAAATATTTGTATGTACTCACCATTTTATGAATGATTTTCTTGATATTTTTGTTGGCCTCGTTCATCTTGGGTCGATATAGTGAGTAATTATGATGCTCGATCTTGAAGTCATCGCATAACTCCTTCATCATTTTGTGGCTCAAATTGGACCCGTTGTGTGTAATGATTCTGCTAGGAACCTAATATCTATATATAAGATTCTTCTTGATGAACAGAGTAACCACTTGTCTTGTTACATTTGCGTAGGATGCAGCTTCCACCCATTGGGTGAAGGAATCGATAGTTACTAGTATGAACCGATTTCCGTTAGAGGCTTTTGGTTCGATCATTCCTATCATATAAATTCCCCATATTGAAGATTCCTTCATGGATTTAACTCATAAGTGTATCGACTTCATGTTTCTCCTTGCATTTTGAGGAGAACTCAGGAAATTTAGAGGATTCGGTGGTACATGTATTTTGTCAGCATAGATTTGGCATTTGTGACATGTCTTTGTATAATGGTAGTAACCATCTTCCATTGTAAAAAAATAACAAACTTCTTGCAAAATTGTTCTAGCCATGGCATGTCAATTTGTATGAGTTCCAAAAATTCCTTCATGGATTTCTCACATAAGTGTATCAGCTTCATGTTTCTCCACAAACCTGAGTAACACCATATCATAGTTTCTTTTGTACAACACATCACCATTTAGGAAAAACTTTGAAGCTAGATTCCTCAGAGTTCGCTTGTCAATCACAGAGGCATTCTCTGGGTATTCTTGCTTCTCGAGATACCTTTTAATTTCATAGAACCAATGCTTGTTATTTGGTCGTTCTTCAATGGCAAAGCAATGTGCAGGATCTTCAAAATGTCTAATTGTAATACATGGTTTGTGATTTGGTTTGGTTACTTTCAACATGGCTGATAAAGTTTCCAAGGCGTCTGCCATATGATTTTCTTCTCGCAGAATATGACTGAATGTAATGCTGATCACCGTTGACTTGGTATATCTAATGATGATCACTGTTGACTTGGTATATGACTAATGTTGATAACCATACACTTCGAGGTGTTTAATTCTTAGATAAATAGAAGCTTCTAGTCCCAAGATACAAGCTTCATATTCAACAATATTATTGGTGCAGTCAAAACACAACCTTGTAGTATAAGGTTTGTGAAAATAATTCGGAGAAGTCAATACTGCCCCAATACTGTTCCCTAGTGTATTTTAAGCATCATCCAACATGAGTGTCCAACGTGCCCCTAGTTCAGGTCCTTCGTCGGGTTCTGGTATTTTGTAGTCACCTATTACCTTGACATCTTCGTCTAGAAAGTCGAACTTTATTGGTTGATATTCTGGAAATGGCTGATGAGCCAGGTGATCATCTAGTACACTACCCTTGATGGCCTTTTGAGTAACATATCGGATGTCGTACTCGGATAGTAACGTTTTCCATCGGGCAATTCTTCCTGTAAGAGATGGTTTTTAGAACACATATTTCAAAGGATATATTCTTGTTATTAACCATGTGGTGTGAGTTAACATATAATGCCTTAGTCATTTAGTAGCCCAAGAAAAGCACAACAAGTCTTTTCTAGAAGTTTGTACCTGCTTCTGCAGTCGTTGAGTTTCTTGCTGAGGTAGTAAATTGCATGCTCTTTTCTACCCGTTTCATCATGTTGTCCTAATACACATTCCATTGAACCTTCTAAAACTGTTAAGTACATGATGAGCGGTCTTCCAGGAGCCGGTGGCATCAAGATTTGTGGCTCTTATAAATATTACCTTATTGTCTTGAAGGTTGTCACACAATCATCATTCCACACCACTGGTTGATCTTTTCTAAGAAACTATGAACCTCTTTTTCTGTTCTAGGAGCTAGCATTTATCGTATGGCCTTCACCTTGTCGAGATCCACCTCAATACCATGCTGACTTACAATAAAACTCAATAACTTGTCTGTCTTGACACCAAATGCACATTTGTTTGGATTCAACCTTAGTTTGAACTTTCGCAGAAGTTTGAATAACTTTTATAAATGTACAATATGATTCTCCTTTGTATGAAATTTTACAATCATATCATCTACGTATACCTCAACTTCTTTGTGAATCATATCGTGAAATAGTGTGACCATAGCTCCTTTATAGGTTGCCCCTGTGTTCTTTAGATAGAAAGGCATCACCTTGTAACAAAAAGTGCCTCAAGGAGTCATGAAGGTAGTATTTTCTATATCCCCAGGTTCCATTTTGATCTGATTATAACCTAAGAACCCATCAATGAATGAAAATACTGAAGCTTGAGTTATATTATCCACCAAAACATCTATTTAATGTAACGGGAAATCGTCTTTTGAACTTTCTTTATTTAGATACCGATAATCCACACACATGCATACTTTACCATCCTTCTTGGGAACTGGCATGATGTTAGCTATCCAAGGTGGATAATTTTCCACAGCTAAGAACCCTGCATCAAATTGTTTAAGGACCTCTTCTCGAATCTTGCTAGACATATATGGATGAGTTCTTATGAGCTTTTGCCTAACTGGAGAACAACCTTCCTTGAGAGGAAGTCTATGAACCACAATATCTGTATCTAATCCTGGCATATCTTTGTAAGACCGAGAAAATATATCCACATATTCATGTAACAACTTGATAAATCTTTCTTTGATGTTTTCCTCTAATGTTTCCCCTAGCTTGATCTCTTTCAGATCTTCCTCTGTGCCAAGGGTGATGGTCTCAAAGGATTCCTTATATGGTTGCATATTGTCAGCTTTATGCTCTAATTCCCTTGCTAGTTATTCGGAGAGTTCAAGATCTTCATCATCTTCCTCTTCCATTTGGTTGATGGGTGTGTGATCGGTGGATCTGGAACTGACTATTTTAACGCTGGTTCGCGAAATGTCGCGGAAGCAAGAGTCGCCACCGTCTTTTATTTTCTCCAACATGGACAGGACAAAAGCACAACAAAATTCCTTATGAGATAGTTTCTCGGTTCGGGAGGTAGATTTATAGAAAGGGAAGGTGTTAGCACCCTTTCTATCCATGGTTATCCATGGGCTCTTAGATACTTGCTCTTTATGTTTTCAAAAGTGTTTGCTTTTCAATTGTGAGTGAGTTTGAAAAAGTTTCGTTTTAAAGATTTCAGATCGACTCTTGTATCAGTCCTCAAGAGTGTTTGAAAAATTGTTTTGAAAACTTTTTGAAAGGTGTCGGTGTGAAAAGAAGTTTTTGATTTGTTTTGAATTAGAGCAAGTATCTACGAGTCATCTACCTACCCTAAGGAATTAGTCTGTGTAAATGTTCTTGAGGTAGTGCCATCCCACCATTGAGGGGTAGGTAGCACCACCGTTGGAGGTGTTCGGGTCAATTCGAGTTTAGGGACAGTGTGGTCACCAGAGCAATAGTAGGACACCTTAGAAGCTACCCCCATGCCATGTTCATGGACATGAGGACTTACTAAAACGTCCTATACCCGACGACCACGTTTCGAGGGGCAAGGCAACAGTGAGGCGTACCCTAAGAGTGGTGTGTGAATTGTGTGTCATTTTCAGTTAATATTTGTCTTGTCAGGCATTGGGTGAGCTACGCATTGTTTTTTTATTTGGGCATACATTCTTTCATGTGATTAGCAGTTAAAGGGTGCGGAAATTAAAATGCGGAAAATAAAGGTCCTACGCTATTACAAGGCGCGGGTCTATACATCGCCAAATTAAACAAAGACCCGATTTTGAATAAAAGTGCGGAAAGTAAATGTCCTAATTATCTATTACAAAGCTTTGGGGCAAATACATAATATTTAAAAAAGGAAATAAAAATAAACACGCGAAAAGAATTTAGAATCGAATGCGAGGGCGTTGGACCCTTTAAAGAAATTAAATCGAAATTGAAAATTAATTAATGATTGAATAAAGAAAAGAACTTGTTTTTATGTTTTTTTTGGTATTTTATGAAATAAAGAAAATTAATTGAAATTAGAAATTAAAATAAAAGCCTAATTCTAAATTTGTTTTTTTAATTTTTAAAAGATTGTTTAAGTTTAACATAATTTAACCCTAATTAATTAATTACAAGTTTATTTACAAAATAATTAAGAATTAATAATAATGATGATAAGGAAATAAATTATTTATTAAGAAAAAAGAATAACAATGCTAAAACCTAATTTTAATGTTTTTTAGTTTATTTAAGAAAAAAATGTTAAAGTTAAAAAGCCTAAATTAACCTAAATGGATTATTAAATTTATTTACAAAAGAAAACTATTAATAAATTAAAAATTAAATGAACATATTTTATTTTTGACTTTTCTGATTTTTTTGGTTTTATGTTATTATTTTGGTGAGTTAATTAAAACAATCAAAATAAATTAAAATAAATAAAAGAGAATAAAAAAAGAAGGAAAGAAAATACAAACAGGGGGGGTTTCTGGCCCAATTATTGAGGTGTTGTTGAAGTAATTTAGGCCCATCAGAAAGCTGGCCATGTTGACTTTTCCAGCTTGAATGCTCCTTCATGGACTGAGGCACATGGTAGACGCTTGTTGGTAGCCATTAGATTGAATTTCTGGGCGCGTGGCCAACCAGGAGATGGAGTTGTATGGTGGTCTCTTGATGAAACGCTGCATAGAAACATGTTACAAGAAAAAATATAGAAGAAATATGGGGGACCTGGGAATCGAACCCAGGTCCCATCACTCACCAAACGTACACCCAACCACTGAACCACTCAAAACGCTTTTGTTATAATATTGGCAAACAAATAATATAAAAGAAACAAGCACTATTGGTATAGGTCAAACGAAAACGCGCCATCTTTTGAATGTTCCAGCCACAGGATGACACCTATGCCTCTTCTTCGTTTTCCTGCAAAAACATGAATTAGATAGCGGGGGTTTTTAAACCCCACTAAGTGACATGACGAATAATAGCGATTAGAAGAGGAAGCCACATAAATTGAGCGCGAATGGTTGGTTGAATTCGTCTGGCCTTGACGAATTCAACCATGGTCCTGGCATTGTCCAATTTTTCCTCAATCAGAAATCCCTAATTACAAGCTTCAGAAACCCTAGATGTTGTCCATGGTGGATTCTGATTCAGGCGCCTATAATTCAATTGGATGGTACCAATAGCTTCAGAGGGTCCTCATTACTGCAAACCAAACAAGAAAACTGATTAATAATGCATGAATTATGTTATGTATTTCTGGAAAAGATGACAAACCGTATGGCCTATATTCTTCAATTCCTTGCGCGTTTGAGATGATTCTTGATGCTACTAGACTCCTGGAAGGTCTAGCAATATGTTAGGATAGGTTTCAGGCCTTGAATAATCCTGCAATTGTGTTTTCAGATTTCAATTTTTTTGATGAAAAATGCAATGTTGTTCTTTCAATTCTTGCGCAGCTTTCTTCTCTTTAGCATTAGGTTTGCAATGTGCACATATAGGTGAATGCATTATGTCAGAAAAATCAAGCCCAAAACCTTGTATTCAATGATTTTGAATTTGTGATTTTCATGATCTTTTTCCAAATCTCTTTGCCATGAAACTAATGCCAATCATGAGAAGTATTGCCTTTTTGAGTATGCACGAAATATTTGATTCATTATGAGTGAAATCTCTGCACAAAAAGATTCAAAACGTTTATTTTAGTATTTTTCTCATATTTAATTTTAATTAAATGAATTAATAGAATTAAAAACTCAATTAATTAATTAAAAATAAGAAAATAACTCCCCTTTGGGTCAATGGGTCGTGCATAGCTTTTGGGTGATGATTCTTGGAAGCCATTGTGACCCATTAGCAATTTTGAGGCATTTGAAGCAAAGTTGACTTTTCAAAATTCCCAAAAATTTCCCAACTTCCACAAGGAAAATCTTGCTCAATTTTTAAGCTTTGATCATGTTCTTGGACATTTTGGAAAGGTCATGAAGTCCGCTAACCAATGCCTTTGGTCCCATGTCATTTTGATTCACCAATATCATGTTATGGTCTTTGACTTAAAGTGCCTTTTTGTTGACTTTTGAAAATGACCTATAATGTTGAGATTGATAACTTTTTGTGAGAGTATTTCTTGGACTTGAAGTGTGAAGATGAGTTGTAGGAAATGTCATTCTCTTCAAAATGAGCTTTGGATGGAATTTTTTTGATAAACCATGTGGAAGTTATGCCTTGGTCAATTTGCAATTGACTTTTTTAGCTGTCCAAAAATAGAAACTTTTGCAACTTGAGACCTTTTGAGCCATGCCTTGAGAATCATGATCAAGCATTGATCAAATGATGTTTGTGGCTTCAAAATAAGATGTTGACCAACAATTTTGACTTTTGACTGTCAAACGACCATTTTGCCCCTGCAGTTGACTGTTGAGCAATTAGGGTTTTTGACTGTGCAATTTTGTGCTGGGAGTCTTGAAACTTGGCATATGGATGCTTGACCATGTTTGTAGGCATGTGGGACTTGATTGGACCCTTGGAAACTTCAATTTCTTTGCCAGAACCAAAACCCTAATTTTTGACTGTTAGGAGGCCATTGGACTGTGCAACCTTTGGGAGATTTTGAAGCATGCTCTTAGCAAATCTTGAAGAAAATGGGAGGGCAAATTTTGGGGTACAACAGTTGCCCCTGTTCAATATTCTTAGACCTTAGGATGTAGATTGGCTGGCATGCCTTTCGTAATCCGAAGGTGGAAGATGATTGAACACTAGAGTGCCCAGAAATTTGCGCTCACATAGTAGTGTGATGGTGAGAATGGGCTTACAGATGCCATTTGGAGATTAGTGGATAGGAGGATGGGCTTGAGATGCCATGTTGAGAGGTGATGGATATGTGGATGGGCTTATAGATGCCATCTGGGTGTCGATCGCGTAAGAGTTTCCTTAGCGCGAACTTGCGTACCTGAAAAAGAAAGATAATTACCTGGCCTGTTACAGGAGTTGATCTTCAGACTCTTGTGTAGATGTGCCCTGACTGGTTACCGGAATTGAATCCTTAAACCTCTTCAGACGTGCCCTGGCGAGATACAGGAATCGAGTCTGGAGTTTCAAAAGGTGATGAATGAATCAGGGATGGTTACTATCTCAACGGGACGATGAGAGAACCTTGGGTGATTACTACCTCAACAGTAACGATGAGAGAATCTGGGGCGATTACTACCTCAACAGTAACAATGAGAGAATCTGGGGCGATTACTACCTTAACAGTAACGATGAGAGAATCTGGGGCGATTACTACCTCAACAGTAACGATGAGAGAATCTGGGGCGATTACTACCTCAACAGTAACGATGAGAGAATCTGGGGCGATTACTATCTCAACAGTAACGATGAGAGAATCTGGGGCGATTACTACCTCAACAGTAACGATGAGAGAATCTGGGGCGATTACTACCTCAACAGTAACGATGAGAGAATCTGGGCGATTACTACCTCAACAGTAACGATGAGAGAATCTGGGGCGATTACTACCTCAACAGTAACAATGAGAGAATCTGGGGCGATTACTACCTCAACAGAATGATGAAGGAATCTTGGATGTCTTCTACTGAGTCTTCATTAGGAAAATCTTTAGGAATCGATTTAACTGGACCAGAGAAGGCCTTTGACTGGATCGGCATCAGAAAAATCTTTAGGAGTCGATTTAACTGAACCAGGCAAGGTCTTGGAATCTTCAACTGGAATAAGAATCAGGGAGATCTTAGGGTCGATCTGACTGAACCAGAGAAGGCCTTTAACTGGATAGGCATCAGAAAAATCTTTAGGAGTCGATTTAACTGAACCAGGCAAGGTCTTGAAATAACTTCAACTGGATAAGAAACAGAAAAATCTTAGGGTCGATTTAACTGAACCAGAGAAGGCCTTTGACTGGATCGGCATCAGAAAAATCTTTAGGAGTCGATTTAACTAAACCAGGCAAGGTCTTGGAATCTTCAACTGGAATAAGAATCAGGGAGATCTTAGCATCGATCTGACTGAACCAGAGAAGGTCTTGGATTAACTTTGACTGGATAAGAATCAGAAAAATCTTAGAATCGATTTAACTGAACCAGACGAAAGTCTTGGAATCTTCAACTGGAATAAGAATCAGGGAGATCTTAGCGCCGATCTGACTGAACCATAGAAGGTCTTGGATTAACTTTGACTGGATAAGAATCAGAAAAATCTTAGAATCGATTTAACTGAACCAGGCAAGGTCTTGGAATCTTCAACTGGAATAAGAATCAGGGAGATCTTAGGGTCGATCTGACTGAACCAGAGAAGGCCTTTGACTGGATAAGAATCAGAAAAATCTTTAGGAGTCGATTTAACTGAACCAGGCAAGGTCTTGGAATGGCTGAGAACTTAACTGGATCTTTCCTGAAAGGTAAAGGTCAGTCATATGTAATGCATGATATGGATCAAGCAATGATGTTCTTAACATAAATGAGATTGTATGTTCATGATGCGTATATGCATGTTATAATGTATGGAAATGCGATGTTTATGAATGTATGTTTTTGTCTAGGAAAGTAAATCCTTGACGGGTGCCGGGAAGTCACATCCTGGGCTGATGTTGGAGAACAGTGCGTTGTTGTTTCCGCTGGGGATGATAGTTGCAAGAATACCGGTAGGAGAAAATAACTCCGTTGGGGGATAAACTTGACGAAGAGATTACTCTGCGGGGAAAAATTACTCTAGCTACCTTGCTGAGGAACAGTACTCTGTGGGAAGAGAGGTACGTTGTTGAGATGCCGATGGTAATTTCGCTGGGGATACCGTGGTTATGTTGGAAGTGTTAGTAGACTTTGCTGGGGAGTAAGAAGACTTCGCCAAGGACGATCTTTCCGTGGTAATTAGCTGAGGATAACCCAGTTATATCCTGGTAGGGAAATAACCTTTGAATAAATCCGAGAGACGCGTTCGTGCTCTGCAGGGGGGAAACTTCTAGAATCTACTGGGGATAAGCTTCCTGCTTGGAAGATGGATTCAAACTTTCCTGGGGAAATCTGGATTGGACTCTCCCGGGGAGATTTTGAGATGTACTGGAAGTGACTCCTCTGAATGCCTGGTATACCGCCGGGGAAAAATCTTAGATCAAGACTGCCGGGGATGCTTGTTAGGGATGTATGTATACTCTACTGAGGAATGTTTGATATTTGTTGGAGGATGCCCAACTTCCTTAAGGCGGACAGGATAACTCTGCTTGGGGAGAGTATCGTTGACTTGCTGGCTCACTCTCTGGGGATTTAAGATATCTTGGTTACGTTCTTCAGCTGAACTTACCTTGGTACCCTGGTGGACAGAGCAATTAGATCGCTTAGACGACTCATTATTGCCCCAGTTTCTGTTGGAGAAGAAGGTACCTGTGAAGGTGTTTGATGACTGCCAATTGACAATTCTTCTTCTGGTAGGCAAGTGACAAGATGACAGGACATAGTCGTACGCTTTGATCCATAACTTTTGCCTGGACCGCCCTTTCGGGTTTTCAGTCCACCGGGATACCCATTTTTGCCCAAGCCGCCTTTTCAGGTTTTCGACTTGCCGGGTATACAGATTTTTTTCATTTCATCCCTCATTTTTGCCCGAACCCTTTTGGTTCGTTGGGAAGCCCTTATTTTTGCCTAGGTGTGTCAACCTAGCGGGTCTTTGATTACGCGTAGTATTTTTTCCGACTATGTCCATGCTCTCAGGATGTAGGGAGGTGCCCCTGTTATTGTGTTGCCACGCTACCAGAAGATGTTTGGTCATGCAAGATTTGTTGCTGGGAATTCATGTCCAATGCCCTAAGTGATTCAGGCGGAGATTTGCCCCAGGCTATTTGACCTTTGAGAGACTCTCCGAATCTTGACCGAATTGCCCCAGATGATGGACAATAATCACGTCTGCCCCTTGATTGGAAGTGCCTTTGTTCACTAGGTATTCATCGTGCGAATTTCCCTGCTGTTCAAACAAATAGTCATATACAAACCATGCTATATCAAAAATGCAAAGCTTATGTCTGTCTTGAAATTTTTGAAAATTAATTTTTAGTAAAACAAGCAAATTTCGTAAAATGTGATGTCAACTCAATATTTTATGGCAATCCTTAAGGAGTCAGGATACCTTTCGTAACAGTATGCTTTCGAACTAACCCATGCTTCAGCTAGGACTTTTTAAGGGTTATAACGTGGCCTGGTTCATGGTTTAAGAAACAAAGGATAAAGGCTTAAATTATTTGTACCCACCCACTCTTCGTGATGTTCTTCAAACCTAAACTCAGCTGATCGTGCGTTTGACCTTGTTTGGGTATTTGTCCTGATATTCCAGTGATGGTTCGGATGTTGAACGTTTATTTGAATAGGCAGTCATTTTTGTTTTTGTTGAGGGTTTGTATGACCTCTTTCTTTTTGATTTTGCTATCCCTACATTTTGCCTGAACTGTTTCTTTTGTGATTACAGTCAGCGGGATGCCCCAGTTTTGTAAGTCTCCTTCATAGGTTTTGACTTATTGGGTTTTTATTTTTTTGAGATATAACGACTGCCTATCCTTATGATTTTCGGAATCATCATTGTCTTATCCTTTTTTTGTAAGGACCTCTTCGGTGCCATTTGTTGTGCACTTGGATCAACTGAGATAACTACCCTGTCCCAGGCTATGATAAAGGGTTTTAATTTTCGAAAAGAAAAAAAACTCCTACTTCTTTGGCTCAGAGGGGTTGACGAGGGATTATCATCCTTATAACTCCGGTGTTTAGGAATTGAAACAATGCCTGTACCTCATTAGCGGGGTCTGTTCAAAAGCATATTGTAAAGATCGTGATATCATTTTCGTCATCCTCCCTCAAGAGGCTTAGAATTATTGATCGAGCATTGAACATCACAAAAATGAAAGCAATTTTAAATAGTGAATACGAAATAACTACTTCAAAACAGACATGTGTAGTGCATTAATGAAGTAACAATGTTTAACATGAATAAATGTTTGAACAATCAAAAGAAAATCACAACTTGAAAAATTCTAATGAACAAAAGTCTTCTAGTCTCAGGGCTTGTTACTTCAACTGGTGCATCTTGTAGGGGTGGCAGGAGCATTCAGCCTGGCCCATCTGGGTGAAATCCACAGCTCTTTCATTAATCAGGTCTTGGATCTTATTCTTCAGAGCCCAGCAGTCGTCGGTGTCATGTCCTGGACTGTCAGAGTGGTATGCACATCTTTCCTCAGAATTGTACTTTGGGGAGGCTGTGTTGAGATTCTTAGGAGGGTCCCTTAACGTCACCAGATTCAACCTCAACAATTGTTGTAAAGCTTGAGACGGTGACACGTTGAGCTTGGTAAACTGCCTTTTAGGCTTGTCTGGCTTGCTCTGATCAGTCCGTTGTTCTTGGTGAGGTCGTTGTTGGACCTGTGAAGTAGTAGCAGCTTGGAGGGGCCCAAACCTTTGACTTCTTGGAGGCTGATTAATGACTTGGTCCCTGACTTGGGCTGGTTGTTTCATGTCTTGATGAAGCTGACTGATCATGGCCCTTAGCTCTCCTTGCTCCCCAGCTAAACTTTGGATGAGAGCCCTTTGCCCCAGCATCTGGTTTTTCAATGTGTCTACCTCAGCTTGTAGACGTTTCAGTCGTTCGTCCTTGTCGTCCTCAGCACTGTTCCTGACCAAAGTCCCCGTGAGGAGTGCTCTTAGCTCTTCCTGCCCCTTGGATAGATTCAGGAGGATTTCCCCGAACCGAGTCTCTTGAGCATGAAGATTCTGGTTATCTTGTTGGCAAGCCATTGCTGAAATAAATAGCGGAGAAGGTAAGTGACATGTAACAAGGGTACCAATAATGCAATGATATGTATGATATGCATGTAATGTTTTCAAGGACCTCGCGGGGTAACCAAGAAAATTGTTAGAGTTGGAAACTGGTAACTTGATTGAAGGAACTTCGTGTTGTTGAGAGTCCTTCTTCAAGAGTCAAGGCTCACCATATCCAGTGGGTCATAGCCTCTGACTCATATCATCAACCTGGCTAGAGGAAAATAAATCCCCTTTGCCCCTTGCTGGGATAGTTGATTCATCATGACCTGCATCACAAGCCCTTGAGATCCTTGAAATGGATTAGTCCTTATGTAGGATGTATGCAATGGTATGATGGTATGATGTTATGCTATGCGTGGGGTGATGTAAGTAAACCCTGTTATGAGCCCAGATTAAGGACTATAAACAAAACCTACAAGGAACTCATGTGTCAGATAACAAGCATGCAAGTAGTCAAGTTTGAAGGCACACAAGTCACACCGAGAGCCCTTAAAGTTTAGGCCAGCATGAAGTTTAAGTACTACCCTCTTTTAGTTTCGTTGGTTAAGACCTGTCCTAGAAAATAGTAACCGTGTTCTAGAGGATCCCAATATCACTGACTACCCTCGATCGGTCATAACTCCAGCATCGCTATCTTTTCTTGCAGCCAGAACCATCACGAGAGTTTAGCCTCAATGGGCGTAGCATACTGCTACTGTTCTATTGGCCAAGTTGGGTCATTTAAGGTTCTAAGGTCGGTTGGTGCTTAATGACTCCTCGGAAGACCCATATTCTCCTCGTTGCGACACAAGGGATATCGGTACAGACCAAGGCGCCACACCAACGTAGCCACTGCTTCACCCATGCCGGTCTATGCCGGACAGGTCCCTCACAGCTTATGCTACCTAACAGGGTATCCCCAGATCCGGTTTAGGATCTATCTAACTCTGATGCAGCCCACAATAATAAAGCAAACAAGCACAACAATTGAAAACACAAGTGATCTTAGTCCTAAGGTACACCTCACTTTATAAGAAGTCCCCAGCAGAGTCGCCAGTTCTGTGATCGGTGGATCTGGAACTGACTGTTTTAACGCTGGTTCGCAAAATGTCGCGGAAGCAAGAGTCGCCACCGTCTTTTATTTTCTCCAACATGGATAGGACAAAAGCACAACAAAATTCCTTATGAGATAGTTTCTCGGTTCGGGAGGTAGATTTATAGAAAGGGAAGGTGTTAGCACCCTTTCTATCCATGGTTATCCATGGGCTCTTAGATACTTGCTCTTTATGTTTTCAAAAGTGTTTGCTTTTCAATTGTGAGTGAGTTTGAAAAAGTTTCGTTTTAAAGATTTCAGATCGACTCTTGTATCAGTCCTCAAGAGTGTTTGAAAAATTGTTTTGAAAACTTTTTGAAAGGTGTCGGTGTGAAAAGAAGTTTTTGATTTGTTTTGAATTAGAGCAAGTATCTACGAGTCATCTACCTACCCTAAGGAATTAGTCTGTGTAAATGTCCTTGAGGTAGTGCCATCCCACCATTGAGGGGTAGGTAGCACCACCGTTGGAGGTGTTCGGGTCAATTCGAGTTTAGGGACAGTGTGGTCACCAGAGCAATAGTAGGACACCTTAGAAGCTACCCCCATGCCATGTTCATGGACATGAGGACTTACTAAAACGTCCTATACCCGACGACCACGTTTCGAGGGGCAAGGCAACAGTGAGGCGTACCCTAAGAGTGGTGTGTGAATTGTGTGTCATTTTCAGTTAATATTTGTCTTGTCAGGCATTGGGTGAGCTACGCATTGTTTTTTTATTTGGGCATACATTCTTTCATGTGATTAGCAGTTAAAGGGTGCGGAAATTAAAATGCGGAAAATAAAGGTCCTACGCTATTACAAGGCGCGGGTCTATACATCGCCAAATTAAACAAAGACCCGATTTTGAATAAAAGTGCGGAAAGTAAATGTCCTAATTATCTATTACAAAGCTTTGGGGAAAATACATAATATTTAAAAAAGGAAATAAAAATAAACACGCGAAAAGAATTTAGAATCGAATGCGAGGGCGTTGGACCCTTTAAAGAAATTAAATCGAAATTGAAAATTAATTAATGATTGAATAAAGAAAAGAACTTGTTTTTATGTTTTTTTTGGTATTTTATGAAATAAAGAAAATTAATTGAAATTAGAAATTAAAATAAAAGCCTAATTCTAAATTTGTTTTTTTAATTTTTAAAAGATTGTTTAAGTTTAACCTAATTTAACCCTAATTAATTAATTACAAGTTTATTTACAAAATAATTAAGAATTAATAATAATGATGATAAGGAAATAAATTATTTATTAAGAAAAAAGAATAACAATGCTAAAACCTAATTTTTATGTTTTTTAGTTTATTTAAGAAAAAAATGTTAAAGTTAAAAAGCCTAAATTAACCTAAATGGATTATTAAATTTATTTACAAAAGAAAACTATTAATAAATTAAAAATTAAATGAACATATTTTATTTTTGACTTTTCTGATTTTTTTGGTTTTATGTTATTATTTTGGTGAGTTAATTAAAACAATCAAAATAAATTAAAATAAATAAAAGAGAATAAAAAAAGAAGGAAAGAAAATACAAACAGGGGGGGTTTCTGGCCCAATTATGGAGGTGTTGTTGAAGTAATTTAGGCCCATCATGGACTGAGGCACATGGTAGACGCTTGTTGGTAGCCATTAGATTGAATTTCTGGGCGCGTGGCCAACCAGGAGATGGAGTTGTATGGTGGTCTCTTGATGAAATGCTGCATAGAAACATGTTACAAGAAAAAATATGGAAGAAATATGGGGGACCTGGGAATCGAACCCAGGTCCCAGCACTCACCAAACGTACACCCAACCACTGAACCACTCAAACGCTTTTGTTATAATATTGGCAAACAAATAATATAAAAGAAACAAACACTATTGGTATAGGTCAAACGAAAATGCGCCAGCTTTTGAATGTTCCAGCCACAGGATGACACCTATGCTTCTTCTTCGTTTTCCTGCAAAAACATGAATTAGATAGCGGGGGTTTTTAACCCCCACTAAGTGACATGACGAATAATAGCGATTAGAAGAGGAAGCCACATAAATTGAGCGCGAATGGTTGGTTGAATTCGTCTGGCCTTGACGAATTCAACCATGGTCCTGGCATTGTCCAATTTTTCCTCAATCAGAAATCCCTAATTACAAGCTTCAGAAACCCTAGATGTTGTCCATGGTGGATTCTGATTCAGGCGCCTATAATTCAATTGGATGGTACCAATAGCTTCAGAGGGTCCTCATTAGTGCAAACCAAACAAGAAAACTGATTAATAATGCATGAATTATGTTATGTATTTCTGGAAAAGATGACAAACCGTATGGCCTATATTCTTCAATTCCTTGCGCGTTTGAGATGATTCTTGATGCTACTAGACTCCTGGAAGGTCTAGCAATATGTTAGGATAGGTTTCAGGCCTTGAACAATCCTGCAATTGTGTTTTCAGATTTCAATTTTTTTTTGATGAAAAATGCAATGTTGTTCTTTCAATTCTTGCGCAGC
The DNA here is from genome assembly GCA_948472305.1 of Vicia faba. Taxonomy (NCBI): domain Eukaryota; kingdom Viridiplantae; phylum Streptophyta; class Magnoliopsida; order Fabales; family Fabaceae; genus Vicia; species Vicia faba. The sequence continues at coordinate 1,231,761,736 of OX451735.1, forward strand.
TTTCTTCTCTTTAGCATTAGGTTTGCAATGTGCACATATAGGTTAATGCATTAGCTCAGAAAAATCAAGCCCAAAGCCTTGTATTCAATGATTTTGAATTTGTGATTTTCATGATCTTTTTCCAAATCTCTTTTCCATGAAACTAATGCCAATCATGAGAAATCTTGCCTTTTTGAGTATGCACGAAATATTTGATTCATTATGAGTGAAATCTCTGCACAAAAAGATTCAAAACCTTTATTTTAGTATTTTTCTCATATTTAATTTTAATTAAATGAATTAATAGAATTAAAAACTCAATTAATTAATTAAAAATAAGAAAATAACTCCCCTTTGGGTCAATGGGTCGTGCATAGCTTTTGGGTGATGATTCTTGGAAGCCATTGTGGCCCATTAGAAATTTTGAGGCATTTGAAGCAAAGTTGACTTTTCAAAATTCCCAAACATTTCCCAACTTCCACAAGGCATATCTTACTCAATGTTTAAGCTTTGATCATGTTCTTGGACATTTTGGAAAGGTCTTGAAGTCCTCTAACCAATGCCTTTGGTCCCATGTCATTTTGATTCACCAATCTCAAGTTATGGTCTTTTACTTAAAGTGCCTTTTTGTTGACTTTTGAAAATGACCTATAATGTTGAGATTGATAACTTTTTGTTAGAGAATTTCTTGGACTTGAAGTGTGAAGATGAGTTGTAGGAAATGTCATTCTCTTCAAAATGAGCTTTGGATGGAATTTTTCTGATAAACCATGTGGAAGTTATGCCTTGGTCAATTTGCAGTTGACTTTTTCAACTGTCCAAAAATAGAAACTTTTGCATCTTGAGACCTTTTGAGCCATGCCTTGAGAATCATGATCAAGCATTGATCAAATGATGTTTGTGGCTTCAAAATAAGATGTTGACCAACAATTTTGACTTTTGACTGTCAAATGACCATTTTGCCCCTGCAGTTGACTGTTGAGCAATTAGGGTTTTTGACTATGCAATTTTGTGCTGGGAGTCTTGAAACTTGGCATATGGATGCTTGACCATGTTTGTAGGCATGTGGGACTTGATTGGACCCTTGGAAACTTCAATTTCTTTGCCAGAACCAAAACCCTAATTTTTGACTGTTAGGAGGCCATTGGACTGTGCAACCTTTGGGAGATTTTGAAGCATGCTCTTAGCAAATCTTGAAGAAAATGGGAGGGAAAATTTTGGGGTACAACAGGGTGCATCAAAATTATATTGGATAACAACAATAACATTATTGGTGTTTTTAGGCATGGATATGCATATTTATTATTTTTTTGTGCAGTTTTAGTATCAGAATTTGAAAATGCATATGAAGAAAAGTATTTCCATTTTAAAACATATGATATAAATGCAAAAGAAAGACATATATCTTAATTAATTGCACCTGTTGATCTAATTGAAATAAGAAACAAGCAGCAGAACACAAAATTTTATCAGAGCTAAGTTTAAGGAGGTGGAAGTCGTGCAAACAAGGCTTCCAAAAAACTCTTGATCTGATTGTTTGATTCTTCTTATTTCTCAAGCATCCCCTTAATCTCTTTGCTAGTTTCATCCTATTTATCTATCCTTTTCTTAAATACAACATTTTCTTTTTTTAACTCCTCCATAGTTTTTAACACAAGAGAAAAGGAGGCTATTTCAACAGAAGAACCCACATTCTCAGAATTAACTGCAGCAAATTCTTGCTCAGGAGATTCTTCGACTACCTTGCCTTTATCTTGAAACATGACTAGAGGAAGAGGTTTAGGAGAAAATTCAATACAATCTGAAGTCTGAGAGGCTTCCCAAGGGGTGTTGTCCAGAAGAAGGAGTGGTTTCTTTACCCAGTGTTGTAGAACTTGATCTTTGAAGATTTTCAGGCGATCGCATAAGTTTTGTTGAGCGATTTCATAGTTGAGCTCATTTAGCTTTAGAGATTAAGTGTTAAACCATTTTCTGAACTGATTCTAGTGAGAATCAGAAGCAGATGGGTTAAGATTCTCCATGCAAGCTAGCTTTAAGGAGTTAACCCATTACTGTATTTCTATTTCAAAAATTAGTAGAGATTTAGCAATATCTAATTTAAATACTTTTGGTGTTGGTTTTGGAACGAAAATCTCCTGAAAACTTGTGAAAAGATTGTCCCAAGCTTCTAAATAAATGATTGTTCTGAGGGGATCATCTAGGTAGTTATTAGGACTGGAGAGTCGGAAATAATTATAGGTGAGTTAAGTGGTGTTGAGTGATAGGGAGATGTAATATCTGGAATGGAGAAAGTTTGTGATGAAGTTGTGGGGATTATTGGTGGTTGAGTCGTGAGAGGGAAAGTGATGCTTGGGATGGATATTGTAGTATCAGAGTCAAAATTTGGATTTTCGGTTTGGGGAGCTTTAAATAGTGGATCAAATTGATCAAAATTGGAGAAAACTTGTGCAAGTTCTAGCTGAGTCTGATCAAAATGGGTAGAAGGTGGATTAATCAGAGGATTATTTGTAGGTATTGAGGTGTCAATATCTAAGTCAAAATCATCAAGGGTTTGAGGAGATGGATCTTCAGCAGGTTTTGGAGATGACAGAGTTTTAGATGTTGATAAAAATACTAATTCAATAACAGAAACAAAAGGCGAGTTACCTTTCTTTTTGGCAGCTTTGGGTGTTTTCCGAGAAGTTCCTTCTCTAGCTGCTTTCCTTTTTCTTTATTTTCTTAGAGCAACTTCCAGAGGTTATTTCCTTAGATCAAGAATGTTCACATATAGAATCGTACCATCACTCTTCTAGGCTTCCAGATACCTGAGAACAATTTCTGGAGAGGATTCTGCTTGAGTGAAGAAAGGAAAATCCTTCAGAGGCACTCTTTGGGTGGTGATTACTTCCTTGGTGGTGATTGTTAGGTCCTTCTTAATGGTTTCAATAATCTTCATCTTCTTTAGATTCTTGGTGTTTAGAGGCTTTCCAGTACATGGTTCCAAAACATTTGCTTGTTGAGCCTCAATCAGATGTTTTATTAGTCTATTTTCTGTCAGAATATTTGAAATGAGTCTTCCTAGAGGAATCAAATATTTCTTGGTTCTTTCTTATTCTCTTGTGTCTTTGACACTAGTCTTCAGATGGTTGAACAAAATATGTGAAAGATGAACTTTTTCTTTGGTGGCGATGAAGTATAGAAGGTTTTGTTGATCAATGTTGATGTAGTCTGGAGAGCTGGTTGGATTTCTGTAATTGATGCACCCCATAATTATTTTGGACCAAATTCTGAGATAATCCTTCAGATATTTGATTTTGTTAGATGGTTGTCCAGAAGAAAAAATTTCTTTGGAGACAATGGTCAGGTCAAAGCCTTTCTCTGCCATATCACTACATCTTATGTTGCTTCCGTCATGACCTATAATCTTCCCTATAAGGTCTTCAGTGATGATGATCTTCTTTCCCATAACATAAGATGTTACATGACAATTTGAAGTTGTGGCATGGATTCAAAACTCTTTCACTAGTTTTGGGAAAACTGGACCTATGAGACGATCAAAGTATTTCGTCAATCCTTCGAACTCAACATCAGGGGTTAAGTCATACCCATTTTCTTTCATGCTTATGAAATCTACAATAAGTTCACATAGAACTTCCAGAGAATCAATAGGGGTGAGAAGAGTTATTGATTGTTTAACCTACCTTTCTTCATTAGTGGAGAAGAACCAGGAATGATTTGAGAAACTTGAGAAATTTGATGAGAGTAAACCATTGTTCATAGAATATTTTAGGGTTTTGAAAGAGGAACAAATGAAGACAGAAAAGTGAGTGAAGGTGAATATGTGAGATTGTTACTGAAAGAGTGTGGTATAAATAACCAACGGAAGAAAAATAGGAATTTTGATTTTGATTAAAATAAATAAAAATAATGATTAAGTTCATTTAATGATTCTTGAAAAGAGGGATAACGTGAAGATTTTAAATAGTTACCGATTTGAATCGCGCCTCAATGCGACGACTCAACCATTTCAGTCCCTTCAGATGTTGAACACATGTTCAGCTTTATAAGGTGGCCTTGCATTTAGAGTTGACAGATGTTGATATCGTGAACTGCTTGCTTCAATCTTATAAATGAAACATTTTTGGAAAACGTTCAGATCTTCTGGATAGTTTTTGATACAAATTTCATTCTCACTTATAAAGAACTATTGATTAATGTTCACACAAAAGAAATTAAAGCATAAAGTTCTGAGGATTAAATATATAGAAATTACATTCTTATTCTGGGAATAATTCCATACTAAGGTGATTCAGAATGAAATTAAATCTATCTTTAGAAAGAGGTTTAGTGAAGACATCAACCCATTGATGGTCTGTGTCTATAAATTTTAAAGAAAAAATTCCCTTATGAATATAGTCCCTAATAAAATGGTGTTTAATTTCTATATGTTTAGCCCTAGAACATAAAATTGGATTTTTTGAAAGGCATATAGCAGAAGTATTATCGCAAAGGATATGAATGTTAATCTCATACATGTTAAAGTCTCCAAGCTGACTCTTCATCCAGAGCATCTGTGTATTGCATCCAGCTGCAACTATATATTCAACTTCAGCAGTTGATAGTGTAATAGTGGATTGTCTTTTGTTGCACCACGAGATTAGATTGTCTCCAAGAAACTGGCAGCTTCCAGAAGTACTTTTTCTTTCTATTCTTTTTCCGGTAAAGTCAGCAACATAATATCCTACTAATTTATATTCTTTGTATTTTCTATAACAAAGACCAAGATTAGTACTACCTTTCAGATACTTGAAAATTCTCTAAACTGTTGTTAAGTGAGATTCGCTAGGATATGACTGGAATCTGGCACACAGACAAACACTATATAGAATATTAAGTCTTGAAGGTGTTAAATATAAGAGAGAACCAATCATACCTATGTAGAGATTATGTTCTACTTTCTTACTTACCTCTGCCCTTTCCAGAATGCAAGTAGGATGCATAGGAGTTTTGGATGGCTTATGTAATAAGGTGGGAGAACTGATTTAGTTTTACAATTTATCGCAAATGTTACGGATAGCTAGAGTCACCACTGACTTTTATTTTATCCAATATTTAGGAAAGGTAAAAAGAACAGGAAAGACCTTTGATAGATTTTGAGTTTTGGGGGTAAGTTATGAAAAGGGAAGGTGTTAGCAACCTTTTCATTTGTAGTTATCTACAGGCTATTAATCGCTTAGTTCACTTTGTTTTTAAAATTGGTTTATGTTGTGCATGTTTGAAAATATTTTGAAAATGTCAATTGTAAGGAGAACTTTGTAATGATTCTCGTATCTGTCCTCGATAATGTGTACAAGGTGTTTTGAAAATACTTTGAAAGTGTCTGTATAAAATGTTTTTGTTTTGAAGAGATTTGTGACCAAGCGACTACCAGTGGTATACCTACTCAAAAGTCTTTCGTGTTATTTTCCTCCTCCCTTAGATAGTGCTATCCGTACCATTAGTTAGTAGGAAACCTTATCATTGGATATGAAGGAACAGGCGCGGGTCATCATACAATCATAAAGGAAACTCGTAGGGGCGCTTTAGCAATTTTTATCGTAAGGGACTAAGATCATTTACCTAAGGCATCATAGAAGGGTCATCAAAGGACTACGATCTTTTAACCGAGGGTCTTTGCTAAAACATCTCCACATTCGAGGGACATGAGTGTTTTCCAAGGCAACGAGTGAAGTTACCCTAGAGGTTTATGTGTGAAGAGTGTTTTGATTTAGTTATTTTATCTTTAAAGATTAGGGTTTTCTAAGTTCAATTATTAGTCTTGTCATACAATTCTATTAAGCTAAACAGTTATAAGGAAAGCGATAATTGCAGAAAGTAAATGAAGAAATTAAAGGGTTCTACGATATTACAATGCTTCGGGAATGGGGATATAAACAGTAAAAATTAGGGGAAAACCTAAACCCTAATTAAACTATTAAAAACCAGTAGCAGTTACATAATGATACAAATAATGAAATACGCGACACTAAAATACACGAAATGATAAAATGAAGAGAAACAGAAAAGAAATATTTTGTGATTGTTGGATGAAAAAAAGTTTGACGACTAACCTAAAAAACCTAATTGATTTTAATTAAAAAAAAGTTAGTTAATTAAATAAAATCCTAATTCTAAGTTGATTTTAACTTAATTAATAAAACGTAAAAAATATATTAGGGTTGATTAAATTAAAAACTTAAAATTAAATTAGGGTTTGTTAAGAAAAATGTTTTGAAAAAAGGTTTTTTGTAAAAGATTTTGTAAAGTTAAAAAAGAAAAAAAGGGTGAAAAGAGTGAGAAACATAGAAAATAAACCAAAGAGTAGGGGTGGGTGTTGAGCCCACGCCCTCAAGAATTCTCCACACATAGCTTACCACCAGGCCAAGTTGTTGTTGGTGTCAAGATCTAGCATCAGCGTGTTTTGTACTCTATTCTGCAAAAATATGAAAATATGAGAATTTTGGCAAAACTAGGGGATCGAATCCGTGACTTGGGAGACCAATGTGTTAACGCGTGCGTTTCTGCCACTGGGGTGTCTGTACATTCATTTATTTAGATGAAACAATTAATATATAATATAAATCTGAATATATTGATCGGAGAGACGTTGAAGCCCTAGGTCTGGTCGTCTTCTCTGACGACCTTCTTGTATCAACCTTGCATAATAGACAGAATTAACAATTCAGAAATACCCTATCCCCCTAAATCAAGGGTTGCGGGTCCAATGGAGGTATTTTTATGGCCTAAAAATCCATGATTTTTGAGATATGATGCAAACAAGGTGGATCAGTATGAGAATGATGGTTCACGATACTAACAACATGGGACCCCTGCAATTGTTCTATCCTACATTAACAAACCTCATGAACACATTAGTAACATTAATACATGTTAAAGCAAGCAAAAAAATCAAGATATGAATGATATGAAAATTATGAAACATGAGATGCCATGTTACGAGATTTCACGCGTTTGGGATAAACAAATTTGCTCCAATCTTACCCTGGGAATGAATGGAATTGATTGAGATTGCTAGTTTGTGGAGAAAGGGTTTGTAATAAGGATTTGGAGATTTTAGGGTTCTTTGAAATTTTGAGATTTTTGATAAGTTTGTAAGGCAAATGTTTCGTGGCCTGTATGTATGAAAAGAATGAGATTATATAATGGAAATTAGGTAAAAGATTTGCGGACTTGGGCTTTGTGTAAGAAGATGTGATTTTATCTTATTTATTTTGCATTATTAAAGAATAAATAAAAAATAATTAAAATGATTAAAATAAAAATAGGTCAAGGGATGTATAAATGAATTCCGAGATGTATAAGGAGTATAGAACACGTTTGGACCCTGAAACCATGGCCCAATAGCCCAAAATAACAAGCTTGCTCACTTTGAACTTCATGCATTTTCTCAAAATTTCCCAATTTTCACTGGTCATAACTCTCTCAATTGTTATCCTTTGAAAGTGATATTTGAATTTTTGGAAATCTCAAGATGTCATATACAATCCCTCTTTTGATCCTTTTTGCATTTGAAGATTTTATCTTGATGTAAGTTGCCTTGACAAAAAGTGTCTTTTGGTTGACTTTTGGAATGACCTGTAATTTATTGGCTTATATCTCTTTGAAATGATTCACTTTTTGGACTTGAGCTTAAAGAGAAAAAAATTGTAGGGAATTGAATATCCTTAAAAATGAGCTTTTGTTAGGGAAAATCCGATGAAGCATGTGAAAGTTATGCTTAGTCAAAGTTAAGTTGACTTTTCCTAAGGAAACCCTAATTTGGCAACTTTTGAATTTTGACGATTTGGAAGATTTTCTTGAGGAATATTGATCAAAACTTGATAAAATGATGAATATGACTTCAAAATCTTGATGTTGACCAAAAATATTGAGGTTTGACTATATGTTCACCACAATTGACTTTTTACCCAATACAATTGATTTTCAGTCATCTGAGTGATTGACTGAGCAAACTTGTGATGCAAGACTTGAAACTTGACATGAGCATCCTTGGGGACATATGAGAAACCATGGGAACCACTTGAGGCCTTATAAACCAAACTCTCTTGAGAAAAATGAAACCTTAGTTGTAAGTCCATTGCTTAGGAGGTGAATTTGTCTGATCAATTCTTGAGCCACCTTGAGTATTTGAGAACCCTAGGAGAATTTCTTGAAGAAAAATGGAGGAAAAATTATTGGGTATAACAACTGCCCCTTTTCAATCTTCTTAAACCTGAAAAGTTAGATTGGCATGTCTGCCATTCATGACTCGAATGTGAAAGAGGATTGAACACTTAAGTACCCAAAAATTTGCACTCGCATGTTAAGGCGGTAACGCTGTCGGTTGATAATATTGCTTGAATGAGCTTAAAGATGCCATTCGGAGAGGCGACAAATTATCGTCGGAGATGGGCTTAAAGATTCCATCTAAAGTAACTGTTGAAAGGAGTGCTAGAATAAGTCTACGCTCGACTTGATTTGATGGAAATGCTTTTCAGAATGAAGATGTGAAGGAAAGTGTTTTTCATGTAGATAGTCGCCCCGTCCTATTTCGGGTATTGATCTACAATCTGTTTTCATTGGTAAACCCGTCCTGTTTTGGGAATTCGTACGCCTTGGTGATAAAGATAGTTACCCCATCCTGTTTCGGGAATTGATCTTCATCTGGCCATAAAGGCAGAAAGATAGTTTCCTCGTCCTGTTTTGGGAGTTAATTTTCGCTCGGTTATATATATATATATATATATATATATATATATATATATATATATATATATATATATATATATATATAGTTTCCCCTTCCTATTTTGGGAGTTAATCCTCAACCAATTCATATACATAGTCACCTCGTCTTGTTTCGGGAATTGATCTACAATTTGTTTTCATAGATAGTTTCCCTGTCTTCTTTCAGGAATTAATTTGTGTATGATCATACAGATAGTTGCCCTGTCTTGTTTTAGGAGTTAATCTGTGACCTGTTTATAAATATTGTTTCCCCGTCCTGTTTTGGGAGTTAATCTTTACTTGGTCGTATATAGATAGTTTCCCTGTCCTGTTTCAGGAGTTAATCTTCAACCTGTTCATGTAGAAGTTTCCTCGTCCCGTTTCGGGAATTAAACTACAATTTGCTTTGACAGATAGTTGCCCTGTCTTGTTTCAGAAATTAATATGTGTCTAGTTATCCAGATAGGTACCCTATCTTGTTTCGAGACAGGGCAACTATCTGTATGACCATACACAAATTAATTCCTGAAACAAGACAGGGAAACTATCTATGAAAACAAATTGTAGATCAATTCCCGAAACAAGACGAGGTGACTATGTATATGAATTGGTTGAGGATTAACTCCCAAAATAGGAAGGGGAAACTATATATATATATATATATATATATATATATATATATATATATATATATATATATATATATATATATATATATATATATATACATATATATATAGTTTCCCCTTCCTATTTTGGGAGTTAATCCTCAACCAATTCATATACATAGTCACCTCGTCTTGTTTCGGGAATTGATCTACAATTTGTTTTCATAGATAGTTTCCCTGTCTTGTTTCAGGAATTAATTTGTGTATGGTCATACAGATAGTTGCCCTGTCTTGTTTTAGGAGTTAATCTGCGACCTGTTTATAAATATTGTTTCCCCGTCCTGTTTTGGGAGTTAATCTTTACTTGGTCGTATATAGATAGTTTCCCTGTCCTGTTTCAGGAGTTAATCTTCAACCTGTTCATGTAGATAGTCGCCTCGTCCCATTTCGGGAATTAAACTGCAATTTGCTTTGACAGATAGTTGCCCTGTCTTGTTTCAGAAATTAATGTGTGTCTAGTTATCCAGATAGGTACCCTATCTTGTTTCGAGAATTAACCTGGGACCTAATTTTTATTGGCCGTAGAGGTAGTTGCCCCGTCTTGTTTCGGGAATTAATCTCTAACCTGGTCACATAGATAGTTTCCCCGTCTTGTTTCAAGAGTTAATCATTGACCTGTTTGGGAATTGTTGATGATATTCATCTGTTTGTAGATTTTACCTGAAAAGATAAAGAGTTAGCTGTATGCAATGTTATGATGTATGAAATGCATTGCTTAATGATATTTTCAAAGTAAATGAGAGTGTGCTATATGTGTTTCTTATGCATATGCTATGAAATATATGAATATAAGATGTCATTGATGTGTATTGGTAGCTCCGTATAACATTTCGGACTGAGGAAAATAAATCCCTGACTATTGTTGGGGATGAAGAATATGTGTAATCCTCAATCTTTGTTTAGAATGTTTCTGGTGAGGATTCCTCTTTTCTGTTTGAAAAAACTACACTGAGGAATTTGATTGCTGCTTGGGGAGAAGAGTTCAAGAGCATTGGTCGCTCATTGTTCTATTATGGAATTTAATTCTTATATACCATGACTGGGGATAAAAGAGATGGGTAACCTTTTGAGGTGCTACCTGACCAAGTTTTCGATATGGATGCCGACTTGTCTGGGGAGGATAAGATTAATTGATATTTGGTTTGATTTCATATTCCGTAGCAACTCTTTAGGGATGGCAATCTGGACTACCCTTTGCCGGAGAGAGAAATTTTTCCGGTGATTAGTAGTAGTCAAAGTGATAAACTCAAGTTGGGGAAAATGTATCATGTTGGGGGAAATAAACCCTGTTGGGGTAATAAATCCTGTTGGGGAAATAAACCATGCTGGAGAAATATATTATTCTAAGTAAATGAGCCCTGCAGGAGAAGAGGATTTTACAGTGTTGGAGAAATAAACTCAGTTGGGAAGAGAATTTCTTTGAATTGTGTTGGTGTCATACTCTCTGACAAGGGTTGGGACTCCGTAGGTTGGCGACATTTCCGCGAAAAAGATCATGTTTCTTTGTCCGCTAGGGGGGTCCGATGGTGAGTATGATTAGGTTAATTGTTGTAAAATGTCCTAATTCTTGTCCTAAGGCATGTTAAACTTGCGGGGGAATGTATCTTTATTGAAGACAAGCTTGTGAAGCTGACTCTGCGAGGGATAATCTTATGGAAATTACCCTGTGGGAATTTATGGATAACTTGAACGTTATCCCAACTCCTTGAGTGTTGAGTAAACGCTTTATTCCTTTTTTTATGCATATATTTGCTAACGGTAATCATATTCATATTCACATGTTCATTTAATTTAGCCATTGGACGTTTTTGCGAACAAAACAGAAAAAGTTAAACAAATTTTGAATTTTGAAACTGTGTGTATATTGATAGTTTTTCCATAAATAGGCGATTGTTGTACAAAGAGACATAAGTTCTAGTAAGAGGAAGTCATCTTGAAATGCAAATATTACTAAGTGAAAACAAAATATATAGCTATGCGTAAATGATCTCGTTTGGTTTCAACTCTGCTATTGCCCCTATGTATTCGAGTATCTCATCCCTTGTTATCGAAAGAAGTTGATTGAATTGATCTGCACCATTCGAAATTGATGTTGGAAATAAAGTTGATTGTAAGTGATCCAAAGGGACATAGTCGTACTCTTTAATCCCTAATTTTTTCCTGGATCGTCCTTTCGGGGTTTCAGTCCACTAGGATTTTCTTATTGAATGTTTTGATCATACGCTTCTGATACATGTGACTGTGAAAAACAACCGCAAGCCTCTTCTCGTCAAACAAATTCAATTGTTCTAGCCTAGTTTAAATCCATTCGTCTTCGTCTAAGTCCGCATCTTTCATAATTCTCAGAGAAGAAATCTGAACTTCGACAGGTAGGACAACCTCCATATTGTAGACCAGAGAGAATGGGGTTGCCCCAGTTGATGTTCGTGCCAAGGTATGAAAGCCATGAAGAGAAAATGGCAACATCTCATGCCAATCTTTATACGTCTATGTCATAGTGTTATTGAGATTGGTACCATTGTCTGTGATAATGCTCTCGGGGATTCCATACTGACAGATAAGGTTATGCTTAATGAACTGGGCGACCACATTCTTAGTAATAGAGGAAAACGAGGCTGCTTCATCCCATTTGGTGAAATAATCAATGACAACGAGGATGAAGCGATGCCAATTATAAGAAATGGGCTTGATTTCTCCAATCATATAAATTCCCCACATTGCGAATGGCCAAGGAGAAGTCAAGACATTCAAAGGTACCGAAGGCACATGTACTTTGTCAGCATAGATCTGGAATTTGTGACAAGTTATTGAGTGGCGATGGCAGTTAGTTTCCATAGTCGACCAATAATATCCCACTCTAAGAATCTTCTTAGCCATAGGATGTCCACTGGAGTGAGTACCGAAGATACCTTCGTGCATATCTTCCATAATTTTGTCTGCTTCCTTCTTGTCCATACAACGAAGCAATGTCGAATCGTGGTTGTCCCTGTACAGAATTTCATTACTCAGGAAGAACTTAGCAGGGAACCTCCATAGGAATTTCTTGTCATTGATATATTCCTCCTTATGGTACTCTTGAGCCTCAAGGTATCTCTTTACTTTATAAAACAAAGGCTTCTCCTTTACTCCGTATGTGTCAACCTCATAGTAATGTGCAGGTTTGTCTAGCCTTTCAATGGTAATTCTAGGGGCCTCGTTGTCCCATCTGACCTTGAACATGGATGACATGGTAGCTAACGCGTATGCCAATTGATTCTCTTGTTGTGGGATGTGCTCAAAAGTGATTTACTCGAACTACAAGACTAAGGTAAGCACCTGTTCTCTATAAGGAATGAGATTCAAATGCTTCATATCACATTCTCCCTTGATTTGACTGATTACCAGGGTTGAGTCCCCGTATACGCTCAAGAACTTGATTCTCAGATCAATAGCCGCTTTAATACCCATGATGCATGCTTCATATTCAGCTTTCTTGTTGGTACAGTGAAAACATGATATGGAGGTAAAAGGCTTATGAAAACCCTGATGAGAGATCATTACAACACTAATTCCATTACCAAGTGCATTAGAAGCTCCGTCGAAAACCATAGTCCTTCAGGATCCTGGCTTAAGTCCTTCGTACGGTCCAGGTTCTTCATAATCTGTAACTAAAATATTGTCGTTCGCGAACTCGAAATTCATAGATTGGTAGTCGTCTACAGCTTGATGAGCTAAGTGGTCTGCTAGTACACTTCCTTTGATTGGTTTTTTAGTGGTGTATGGAATGTCATATTATGTTAAGACAATTTTCCATCTAGCTATCCTTCTGGAGAGAGCTGGATTCTCGAATATGTATTTTATAGGATCCATTTTAAAGATCAACCAGTTAGTATAGGTCAACCCATATTGTCTTATTCGGCGAGTAACCTATGCCAAAGCACACAAAGTTTTCTTGAGCAATGAGTATCTTGTTTCACAGTCGATAAACTTTTTTCAAAAGTAGTATATTGCATTCTCTTTTCGACCAGACTCATCATGTTGGCCCAATACACACCCCATTGAATTCTCTAGCACTGTTAGGTACATGATTAAAGGTCTTCCTTCAACCGGTGGCATCATAACTGAAGGTTCTTGTAGGTATTCCTTGATCTTGTCAAAAATTGTCTGACAATCGTCGTTCCATTTTATTACCTAATCTTTCTTCAGCAACTTGAATATTGGCTCACAAGTAGCATTCAAATGAGAAATGAATCGGGAAATATAATTTAGTCGTCCCAAGAAACCTCTGACTTCCTTTTCATTACGAGGAGCGGGAATTTCTTGAATAGCTTTGACTTTATTGGGATCAACCTCAATACCTTTACTACTGACGAAGAAACCTAGGAGCTTACCAGATCTCACCCCAAAGGTGCACTTGTTTGGCTTCAATCTCAGCTTATATTTCTTCAGTCCGTCAAAAAAACTGTGTATTTGGTCAAGATGTTCCTCTTTGGTCTGATACCTAGCAACAATGTCGTCGATATAAACTTCTATCTCATGATGAATCTTGTCGCGGAATAAAGCTACCATGGCACGCTGATAACTGGCGCCGACATTCTTCACCCCAAAAGGCATAACCTTATAGCACAAAGTTCCCCACTGTGTGATGAAGGTTGTTTTCCCCATGTCTTCAGGTGCAATCTTGATCTCATTATAACCCGAGAAGCCGTCCATGAAGGAGAATATCTTATGTTGAGCGGTGTTGTCGACCAGAACGTCTATATGTTGTAGTGGAAATCATCTTTGGGGCTTGCCCTGTTCAGAACCCTGTAGTATACACACATACGTAACTTGTCGTCTTTCTTTAGTACCGAAACCACATTTGCAACCCATAAAGGATATGATGTCACTGCTAAGAACCCTGCGTCAAATTTTTTCATAACTTCATCTTTGATCTTCTCTGACATCTCGGGACGCATGCGACGAACCTTCTGCTTTATCGGAGCAAAACCCTCTTTCATCGGCAGTCGGTGAACCACACTATTAGTATCGAGCCCTGGCATGTCTTCGTATGACCAAGCGAAGATCTCAACATATTCACGTAACATCTGAATCAATTTGTTCTTGACATTGTCGTCTAGGTTGGCGCCTATCTTGACTTCTTTTCTGTCAGCTTCGGTATCCAAGTTTACAATTTCAACTGGCTCTTCATGTGGTTGAATAACTTTTTCTTCTTGCACTAACAGTCTGGAAAGTTCTCCAGGTATTTCACAATCTTCCTCACCTTCATCCTCAGCTTGGTAGATAGGATTTTCAAAGTCATAAGTGGAAATAGCAGAATCGTTATCAACGGGATCCAGAGTGGATGTGGATTTGCAATTTATTGTGTGGGTGTGTGTAAGAACACATATATATTTGAAAGTGATAAAAGTAAAAAGAACAGAGAGAAAAAAATTTGAATGTAAAACGTCCAATGCTTTATTAAATGAAAATATGTTTATGAAATGACAACCCTTAACAAACGAACCGCTGAGCCCCGGGTAAGGCACAAGGTTTGAAGTTATCGTTTAAATATTACAAAGCCAAAACTTGAAAGAAATAAAAACAAAAATGTAGCTATTACTTCCGACTTAAGGAGATAGAGACAATGTCTTGAGCCTTCCAGTTGTTGAGCCTCTTGCCGATAGTAGGAAAGATCCAACTGTCAAGGTTATAATCACTGTCAGCATCCTCTATCACGTTGACTTTGTTGTTGCTGATGCAGAATGGTGGCCTTCCAGCATGAGTGTGAAGAACAGTCCTCTGACCCTCTGTAGTGAAATCCAAACCAAATTTGTCAAATTTATAGGGAATGTCCTGAAGCTGACCCCAAACAGCATAACCACCTTCTTCTACAACAACTTTAGCATATTTCAAGGAAAACATTCTGGGAGGAACCCTGGTAACTTTGGGAATGGCATATACGTCTTCAGTTGAGGAAGGAGGGATGACTTCGAAAGTATGACATGGAGTCTCTATGAATTCACCGTCCATATCTACATACCAGAAAGAATTCAAGTGGCTAACCATATACTCCTCTTCACCGCAGACTGTAACAATAATTCCGTTCACAGGATGTTTTAACTTATGATGTAGGATTGAGGTAGCAGCACCTACCCCATGGATCCAGGGGTTCCCCAGTAAGCAAGAATAAGATGGCCGAATATCCATTACATAAAAGGTAGAATCAAAGACCTGCGAACCCACTTTGATCAGAATATCCACTTCTCAGTGTGTCATTATTTTTAACCCGTCAAAAGCTCAAACTACGATATCACTGGGTTTTCGTACAACCCATTCGCAATCAAGTCTGTCAAGAGCGCCCTTCGATAGAACATTTAACGAGGACCCAATATCAATTAATACATGAGCCACCAGAGATTCCATCAGAGCAGTAAGATTGGCCATGCCGACCTTTAAAGCAGAAACTTCCTTGTGCAGCTCGCAATTCTCTTGTTCTAAGTTGTCCATCTTTCTTTTGAAATTAGCCCGAGTGTGGTAGTGGTGAGTCAGCTTGTTGAACGAAGTAAAGAAGCTTGGTAAGACACCTGGATACACATAACAAATGCAAGGAATATGTGCAATATGATGCATGATATCCAATGCACATGATTTTATTTTTATTATTTAATATTTCAAGAGATTTAAAGTTTTAGAGACACATTGCAAATATCAAAGTAATAACACATTTGAAATACTGAAAATTTCTATTATAATATCTTCAAAATAGGTTACAAGTCTCAACAATCCCAAGTACAAGACAAAAATAAATTCTAAAACCCTGAGAAGTAAAGCGCTCGGAGATCACTCTATACGGTGGAGCTTCCCCGTAAGCCCGACAATCTGAGCCTTCAACCTCTGGTTTTCTTCCGCATACCTGGTGGCGACTTCCTTCCAATCACCCGAATCAAGAATTAAGTAACTAGCATCTGAATGAGGCTTAGGAGAAAATAAATCCCCTTGCCTATCCAAAGTCTCTACCACTCAACTCTCAAGGATCTCAATCAAGTTATCATTTTCCTTTAAGTTTGCTATAAAGGAAATCTAAAAAGTTTGGCACTTATTCTTCCAAGCATCCTTTTCCTGTTGCATCCTGACCAAAGCAAGGTGCAGCTCTTCTAGATCATCCAATAAGGGAGGAGTGGTTTTCACAAACAAATCAGGAATAAGTGTTTCCTGGAAATACGACATCTTTAACTAAATAGCTCTCGCTTGAACCCACTGAAGATATGGCTCCAAAGAAACAGCACCCCTAGGTCTCAAGTCTTTCCTACTCTTATTGTGGATGTGACTCCAGGCCTTCGCAATCTTCTCCCTAGCCTCCTTATGGTCCTCTCCCTCCTTCAGAAAGAAACTACTCAAATGAATACTATTTGGTTTATCCCTCATCGGATAACCAAGTTGTCGTCGTGCAAGAACAGGGTTATAGTTAATTCCTCCCTTTGTACCGAGAAGAGGTACATTGGGGAAACTACCACAACTGTCAACAATATCTATATTCTGGTAAGCTTGATGATACCAATCAATTTCTGAGTGAGTAAGTTCCATGATCTTAGGAGCCCAACAGGGTTCCTTCTTGACATCTCAAAAAGCATTAGACTGAGGCATATGAGAGATAAACCATCGGTACAACAAAGGCGTGCAACAAATAATAATCCCCCCATGATAAGAATTCCGAAGGTGAATAGGGTAATAAGCATCACCTAACAACGTAGAAATTGGGTTTCCAATCACGAAGATCCTGATAGCATTGATGTCAACGAACTTGTCCACATTAGGAAATAAGAACAACCCGTAAGCCAGTAGAGCAAAGACGGCCTCAAAAGAGACTGTACTCTTCATCCTGGCAAAGTAACGACCTTTCTCCAATAAGAACTGGGCCGGTAATCCTCTAATCCCTCCTTTAGTAGTCATATGGGCTTCAACTTCAGACTTCCCCAGATGAATCAAAGCAGTAATCTCATGTGGTTTTGGCTCACCTTCTAAACCAGTAAAAGGAACACGATCGGTAACAGGTAAATCTAACAAATAAGAATACTCCTCCAGTGTAGGCATCAACTGATAGTCTGGAAAAGTAAAGCAATGATACATCGGATCATAGAACTGGACCAAGGTCGAGAGAAAACCCTCATTCATCCTAAGCTTAATAATAGGAATGATGGATCCATACTTCTTCTGAAAATCTGCAGAACACTCGATCTTGGGAATTAGACTGATCAACTCATCTATCTTGGGATCCTTGAAACTGTACTTCCCGGTCTTTCTTTTTCCAGAATCCATGATTAAAAAGTACCTGCGATATTCACAAATGGTCAAATTTTAAGTCCCTTGAAATAAGATTTCTTCAAAAGATGTTTATAAGTGCATGGATGCATGATGCAACAATCACATACAAGATCACACATATATGGTTCATAGGTTCAGCTTCACGAGCATGAGGTCGACGTTACTACCCATAAGGTGTTGGTCTAAAAGTTATCACCTGCCAAACAAGGTTCTAGAGGTTCCCAGAGTCTACATCCTTCCTTTGGATGTTACCAACTTCCCGATTAACTCGGTAATTAGTAATATTCTCAATAAAAACTCGTCTGAGCGTAGTATCGCGTGACAACTATTTCTGGATTATTCCGTCATAGCTTCCGCAATACACCTAAAAGGCCAAGATGGGTTAGGTATTCTATGTTCCTTAGCTTCAGTAGGCTCCCAGGTCGAAGGCAGTACGTCTTACCGATTACTCGGTAAACGATACTATTGTACCCCAAAATTTACCCTCTCATTTTATCAAGATTTCCCCTCACAAGACTCTTTGGACTCCAGACAAGATTAGGGTTTGCTCTGCTCAAGACATCTCCTTGCACTGTTGACCTGGAATTAGGGTTTGAGTTTGCACAAGGATTTTTGGACTTCCAATGCCTAATGTTACTTTCATACTTCATGTTGGACTTATAAGATTTCTCATACCAAGTTTCAACCTTGAATAAAATTTTTGCCCAATCAATTGGACAGTTGACCTAGAAATCAGCTGTATTGGGGAAAAAGTCAACTGTGCCAATTTACAATCAAACCTCATAATATTTTATCCACATCAACATTATAGACTCATATGAACCATTTGATCAAGTTTGGACCACAACTCCTCAAGAAATTTGATCAAATCATCAAAAGGGCAAAATGGTCATTTTTAGGGTTTTGACTGCAGAAGGGCAATTTCTGATTTTTAACCTAGCCAATGGCAAATTGGGTTCAAGAATGGATTCAAGTACTCAATGGCATCATCTTGACCTAACCACAAGGTTCAAAAGATCTCAAAAGCATTGGATTGACAGATGAATTTTCCAGTCAACTTATCAAAAATCAATTGTACACTGAAAAGTCAAACTTTGACTTTTTGGTGAAAATCAAGTGCCAAGGGTCATTTTTCATCAAGATATGTCAAAACATGAAACTTGTTCACCAAAAAAACTCAAATTTCAAAATTAGGGTTTAAGATTGAAAACCTTCATAACTTAGAAATTTTCTAAGTTATGAAAATTTCTTATTTTTCCTAACTTTGCCTAACTTTTTCACCATGATGCAATTGGACTCAAACAAAACTTCCAACATGAAAGTTGTATTCCTCCAAAAAATCTACAACTTTGATTCACAAAGTTTTCCCAAAAGATGCTTGGATCTCAAGTTATGATTTTGTGAACAAGGATCCATAAAACTTTTAACTTAGTGAAATTTTGCCCTAGTTTAGGCAGGATTTTGACCTATCTTCATGGCATTTTTTCACATAGTTCCCATTGGAATCTCAAAATTCATTTCAAATTTGGATTTTATAGCATGTTACAAGCTTTCCAAAATGTTATAGAACTCTCCAAAATCATTTGTGGTTAGGGAGAATCGAAGGATTGAAAATGGCAAAATATCACTTTCATCCAAGGCATTTTTCATGTTGCTACAAGTTGCAAATTCTGTCCAACCATGCTTGTAATTGTTTACAGGTCATAAAACCCTTACACACTCAAAAATTGAATGCAAACACAATGGATTAAGGCTTTTTCTGAGCTTTAGAAGATTACACATTGAATTAATCCATTTTTGGCAAAAAGATAACAATGCCATTTTGATAAAGGTTGCTTTATGTAATTTTGTTTCTCTTGAGATGTGAACCCAATCCTTTGCAGCAAACCAACTCCACAAACTTAGGCAAAGGTACACCAACTATCAGCATGCTTGGAGCTAGCTTGTACAGGCCATGGTATTGTCAAAATCACCTTTTCTTCAAAAGCAAGTCAACTTGCAAAATCACCACAACTCTTGTATCTGATATAACCAAGATTTGTAAACATTTCAAACAAGTTTTGCATATTGCCTAAGGTCAGAAACACGAACTCACCACTTCTCAAACCTTCCAAAACACCAAAACATAAGTTCTTATCAAAATAGGGCAGGTTGTGCATTTTGATTTCCAAAACAAAATCCACTCGTGCGTTTTGCTTGCAACCAGTTCCAACACACTCCATACAACATACCTAAACTATCCCAACCATTCCCAAGTCAATGTAACCCCATTTACACACTTCACAATTTTCAAATTCTGACTTTGCAGGTTGAGTTCTATAGAGAGATTCAAGCAAGTTCAAAGCTAGCTAAGCATTGGGAAAGCTCAAGGGAACTTCAAGCAAGCTCACAAGCATCTCAGGCCTCACTCACAACCCCTACATTGTCATACTCGAGCTTGACTGAAACAGGTAAAGTTCAAACTTCTATCTCTCCATTCAGGAATCATTATGCATAGGTTTGTGAATAAAAAATGTAGTCCTCATTGCCCTTGAGCTGTACATATGCATAGGATTCATTTAAGTTAACTGAGCTGGGAGAATTTGAATGATGAACTTTCTGAAAAAACTAGGTTAGAAATTAGGGCCAGAGAAATTCTCTCTGGTCTTTGAGAGTTAGATTAACTTTTTTACATGGTTAGAATCGTGTGATCATGATCTATAACTTTTATGTTGCAAGTTTTTGTTTTTAAGCACAAATACAGGAGTTAGCAATTTGAACACAGGCACGCGTTTTCTTGTGCTTAAGGATAGGGACGAAGGCAACTTGGGCTGGGCTTGGATTCTTCTTGCTTTTGACACCCTCCATCCTGCTCTTTGCACCCCCTGGCCCATTTCTCTTATTTTTTATATTTTCTCATTTATTCTACATTTTCTGACTTTTATTTATTTTTCTAAATATTAAAAATCCCCAAAAATATTTTCTTAAATTTTCATATTTTTTTTTCATTATTTTTTTTAAATTATTTTTGCATAAAAATAGTTAAAAAAAATAATATATACTTCTATTTTCTTAAATAAGTTTGTAAATAAAATTAAAATACTTACATATTTTTATTTTATTATTTATACATATAAAAATAATATTTTCTCACATATTTTATTTTTTAATATTTTTGTGAATATTTTTATTTATTTTTCTTGTGCATAAATAAAGAATATATATATATATATATATATATATATATATATATATATATATATATATATATATATATATATATATATATATATATATATATTCTTTAAACAAAATTAGGGTTTTCTACCCTTTCAAAAAATAATCATTTTTGTTTTCCTTTTTAAGACATTAAATAACTTATTTTTACATACATAAAAATAATACAAAAACATTTTTTGTATATTTATATTTATTGGCATATTTAAATATTTGTCAATTTATTACTTGTACAAAGAATTCAATTTTGTTGTAATAGTTGAATTAGGTCTTTTATTTTCTTGCAAATATCCCCCTATTCAAACTTGTATCCCCCTCTCCATATCAATGTTGTAATAGTCGTAGATTTACTTTTATGCACTTTATTGCTTTCGAATATGCATGATAGTGAAACTAGGGTTTGTATGATGATCAAAAATCAAAACAAATAGCTTGACTAATACAAGACAAAATGCATGAAGATGACAACACAATGCACACAAGCACCCCTAAGGTTTCATCCACTTGTTGCCTTAAAAAACATGGCCATGGTATGCATGCTAGGTATCTTGGCAAACAAAAAAAAAACAAAAGATCATAGTCCCTCAATGACGCTAACTTGGTTGCCTATACAAAAATGATCTAGTCCCTCAAACAAAACTTGCTAAGATACTTGGCACAATTGCTATCATGATCATACGATGACCCACGCCTGTCCCGTTTAACATCCAAACACAAGGTTGTTTACCAAATGCAATGGTAAAACAATAATGTCAAAGGGTTAAAAATGTGTAGGAAAGATCTTTGAGTAGGGTAGAAAACTCCTAGTTACTTGATCAAAATCGCAAACATCCTTGTTAATTTCAAAAACACACAACACAATTTCAAAACATTTCCCAAAACAAACTTTCAAACAATGAAACATTTTTCAAAAGACAAACACCTTTGTATACATTCAAACAAGAATCATTACAAAGGTTGCCTAGACAAAGGCCTCTTTTCAAAATACTTTCAAAACCATACACAAAAGCACCATTTCAAACAATTGAAAAGCAAAAGCAAGTGATCTAAAACAAGTAACTAAGAGACCATGGAAAACCATGGATAAAAAGGGTTCTAGCACCTTCCCTTTTCATAATCAACCCCCGAACCCAAGAAAACATCTCAAAGGTCTTTCCTGTGCTTTTCGACCTTTCCTTTAGATAAATAAAAACTCGGTGGCAACTCTTGCTAAACTGAAACATTTGCGAATGAAAAACGCAAAACCTCAAGTCAGTTCTCCCACTGTATCACATATACTATAGTCAAAAGGGCCTCTATTTAGTGGGGGATCGCATGCCTAATTTTTTGGGATTACTCCCTCAAAGTTAACATGACTATATCGGTCGTCCTATCTTAAAGTTTGCACAAGTCCGTGTATAGGACTTATAAGTAATCCCCAAGCACCCTGAAAACCAGGAAAATCCAGATAAACAAATATACAACATATAACACATAAACAAAAATAGCACTTATACAAATAAAAACAAATATAGGTTTAACCCACTTAGGGATGGACTAGCAAGAGGTCAATCTGTCCCCAGTGAAGTCGCCACTTTTCTGTAGTGGTAGAAATGTTTAAGACTAAGCCATTGGATTGACTAGACTTGTATAAATCAAAATAAAAATCACCAATGCGCTTTATTGTTTCCAAAGGAATGGGAAAAGAGCGAGTAACCCAAAAAGAGGGGGAAAGATTCTAGGTAAGGGGGTTGGTTATGCAAAGGGAAGGTATTAGCACCCTAAACATCTACGGTACTCCGCAGGAACCTCTTTGTAAATCTGTATATTTTGGCTATAAAATGTTGTATAAAAATGGATGGTGGAGGTGAGAAAAGAAATATATTTTTATGGTTTTTATACCCGCCGCGGTTGCGAACCATTAGTGCCTACGTACCACCTTCCGTGCAATAGGGGATCAGGGTACACGTAGTTCCTCTTTAAAAAAAATTTAAAACACAAGTGTGTTGGTTAATTTTATGAGATAATAGATCATCGTCATTGTCCGTGTGGAAAAACATACTTACTACCCACAATCATGAGAAAGGATAACTTGCATCATCTCAAAGTGGAGGATATGGCTTGGATTTTAAAGTCAATAATGCCTCACTCAACACGCAAGTTTAAAATATCTCACTTCACTACATATCATAGAAGTATAGTTGTTTGCATCACTACAAGGATTGACAAGAGTCAAATCTTTTGAGAAAAGTTTAAGATGAAAGCCAAGATGGAAAAATGGTTTGGATCAGATTTATTGATTTTTACTCTTCTCACAAAAAAATGTCTAGGTTTTATTAAAGTTGACTGAAGTTTATTTGTGAAAGATGTTTTGAAAATGGATGGACCTAAGTCCAAGTTTATTATGAAAGTATTTCAATTTTAAAAATAAGAAGAATTTTCAAAAAGAGGGAGAAGATTTTTTGAAATTTAAGAAGATGGGAGGAGAAGAAGAGGTTATCCTAAAGCATAAGGTAAAAGCTAAGGATAAGAACCATCTAACCAACAAGGAGCCAATACTTGACATTATGAGTCAAGATAGAATTCCCAATCCTTGGATTGAAACCAAGCAAGCAAAGATACTATACCTCTTTAGAGAACCAAACTTCAAGTGTATTAAGTCTTCACAAAAATTAGGCAGAGTAACGGCTGTATACGGGTGAATTCTAGATTATAAACAAAGAATGTAATCATAATAACCTGAACACAAAACAAACAAACAACTAAATGTCTTGAGGTAAACCTCAAGAACTCTAGACAAAATATCAATTAAAGCCACAAGGTATCCAACCTAGGTCAAGGTTTCTAATCCTAAGTCCAAGAAGTCCAATACTCCATAATACCAAGGATAGTAACCAAATAGTCCAAGTATCATTAAAGGTTTTTTAGGGTTTATGTTGATTATTAGGTGTCTTGAAAAAGAAAAGAAAAGCTCAAGTGAGCAAAATAAAAATAACAAGAAAGTAAATGCTCAAGTGAGAAAAAATAAAAATGGCATGAAATGTAATGCTTAAAGTAAATGGTACATAAAGCATAAGAATAAAAACATAAAGTAAAACAATTTAATAATTAGTGGTTAGTTGGATGACCATCTTGAAACTTACATTTGGAACTCATTAGAGGATTGGTAAAACCAAAGCCTCCACACAACAAGTTGCATTTTATTTTTGTCAAGTATATCATCCATTTGGAATCCTAAAAAGTACCATTTAATGATCAATGATGTTTAAGTGATCCGCGTTGACGAAAAGTGTTGTAGACCCATTAGAGGATTGGTAGAACCAAAGCCTCCAAACAATGAATCTCAAGGTTATTGGATCAAAGAGATCAAATTAATATACTTGGGCTTGCAAATATAGGTTTAGGCCACGAATGATCATTTATTTGAATCGGGACAAAATTTAGCGCTATGTTAAGTAATTGTATGTGGTCTTATGTAGAAGTCGCACCTATTTTAAGGTCGGTCAATAGCAATCTATGCACCATTTATTTTGAGACATGATATAGAGATCATGCTCCAATAACACTTAGTGCAATGAGAAAGGGATAAGATGAAGAGGGGTGGGAGAGACCATACAAATGATATTTAAATTAAATTTAAATCAAACTATTATTAAAATTATTCATCCATTTTTGTGGAGTTAGACTCAACGCCATGGATCCAATGTTGTTAATAAATTTCATGATAAAAAATTCAACCCAAGATCAGCCAGAAAATAATCACAAAATAATATTGCATTTAATATATACATTAAAAAAGGTTTTAGAAATATTTATAATAGAAATAAGGGATAAAAATATCAACTATGTTCAAATTAATCAAGAAATAAAAAGTAAGACCATAGAAAAATCAGGAATGGACTCAAATATTTTTATAAAATTTTTGGTAATTTTTTAAAGTCAGAAACTATTTTTAAAATTAAAAGAAATGAGTAAAATAAACCAAAAATGATAAAAAATATCAAAGTCAGAAATAAAAAATAAGTGAGGTCACCAATATTTGTCAAAATATCATTGTATCATTCCATATTTTTTCAGAATTTAAAAATGCATAAAAGTATTTTTAAACATTTAAAACAATTCAAATAAAGTGAAAATTTATAAAAAAATACGAAAACACAAAATAAAGTTGTGAAAAAATGAAAAATAGAAAGAGAAAGATCAAAAATATTTTTCATAATTTTTTCAGATTTTTTGGACTGAAAATGAATTTTCTATGATTTTTTGAAATTTAAAACAATTAAATATAAAAATCAAAAAAGAAAATAAAAACCAAAAACAAATATGGGCCATCTGATCAATGTCAAAATGCCTTATTAAACAAATCAAGTGGAACTGGTGCGCTGTGCATGTTATGGACTTTAGTGGATAATGCATTGAATCATTAATTAAATCAGATTTAAAAAAAAAACAAGTGGCGTGCCATCATTGGTTGAAAGATGACACGTTGGTCATCTTCAACCTCCATCCAACGTGAATTGTAGGTCTCTCAAACTGTAAAATTAGAAGCTTAGACCTATGCCATTCGCTTCGTCTCTTCAAGACGAAGACAACCACACCTTCGCGACAAATTTATATAAACTGTAGCTCAAGCAATTTGGAAGGAAAGTTTTGAAAAGGGATTTGAAATTTCATGGGCAAAACAAGTTTCAAGATGAAAATAAGTGTTGTGAATAGAACCAAGGCAATGAGAGAATCACAATGATATCAAAGTTTTGAAGAATTGATAAAGGAATCTACCTATTGAAGTTGAGTTGCAGAGCTCTAAAACTGGACTTCTATGGAGCAATATAAGGCACGATTCTTGAATGTAATTATATGGTTAGCTTCGGGGAAGATCAAGGAAGGTGAATTGATGGAAAAATTGGATTGAAAAAGGCTTGAGAATAGATTTCGAAGGAGAATAATTTTGAGTTATGGAACAACTTTGGAAGGGTGATTCTGGCTATCCAAGCTTGAGGAAATGGATGGGGAATGACCCTCTATTTATAGGGAATCAAATGGAATGTTCAAGCGTGTGAAATGATGAAGTTTGGAGGGAAATCGTGTGAAGTTGCAAACAAGAAAAGTGTGTCCTCTACTTTTATCAAAACTCATCCAAAACACGTGTTTTGCTATGCTAATCACTTTTGGAGGTTCACTAAACATGTTTAGAAGCAAAAACGCGCAGAATTAAAGTGTTTAGAAGCTAAAACAATGATTTCAAATTATGACTTTTGAAGAAACTTTAATTCCAAGTTACCAAGTTCAACTCAATGATATTCTCAGCTCAAAGGGTCTTAGGACATGATTCTTGAAGCTTTAGAAAGACGAGATTACAAAATTTGCAATGGAAAAAGAATGGAATCAAATGGAAGCTTGAGCTGAAAGTTACATGGAGTCAAAGTTGAAAAAAAAAGGTTGACTTTCCACACTTAGAAATATTTCAAAGTTTTCTTCAAAAGTGACCTATAATGTTTTGCATCCAAACATGGCTTTCCACTTGGAATTTGCTCTTGACCAAAAAATATGGCATGAAATAGACCTCTTGAATGACAATTTGAAACTTGAACCATTCAAAATCTCCAAAACTTGAGAGAGTTATGAATTGTTGAAGTTTCCAAAAAATCATGAAATGACCTATAATGTTTTGTATCCTTAGGGCATCTTACATCCATTTTCTCACTTTGCACATAAAAGAAAGCATAAATTTCACCTCCTCAAGATCATTATGGAAAAATAATGGGTTCATGGTGATGAAAATTGGCCAAGTTATGATCATTTGAAGTCACACATGAGAAATTGGGGGTTCATCTAGAGGACTTGTAATCTTTCTTCATCATTAAGTTTCTTCCACATGAAAACTCCTTGAAACTTTTGAAGTGATTTGTAGATAACCCTTTGAAGAGAAGGATGTCTTTGGAATCACTCAAAAATACCAAAAGATGAGAAAGATATACTTCTTTGAAGTTCAAACCCTAACTCCTAGATCAAGAAAATGCTTTGAGGAACCTTGACAATTTTGAACAAACTTCTTGTACCAACACAAATGCTTTATAAATATAAGTTGTTGAGGATGAAAATGAGATTTCATAGCCACCAAAACCACTTCCATATCTTGATAATTTAGATAAATATGCACTTGTGATCAATGGGAACAAGGCCTTGTCCAAGCATGACAACTTCTTCAATCAACCCCTTGTACTTTTTGAATCAATTTGATAACCTTGAAATGTGGTGAACCAAAATAACCTTGCCATTCCATTTCTTCCAAAACAAATCCAATGGTGAGGTTTGAACTTCTCAAGATTTATTAACTAGGGCATGGAAATAAACTCATGAACCCATGGAGTAACTTCCTAAATCTCATTGCCTTGGCATACATAAGTAACAAGCAAGACAAACCAACATTGCATTTAATTAATTAAAAGAAGAAATCAAGACAAAAATATTCATTATCACAAAAGAACACAAGTCAAGGTGCTTGGTGATTCCTCAAAGAGCAAAGCTAAAGATAGGGAGGGGAACCAAGAATCCTAATGTGATCTTGTTGTGATTTAATCAACATGGTATGATGAGGGGATCTTAGGTGGAAAAATTGGGGTACAACAACTTCCCTTATTTATGTTTCTTCTATCCGGAGATAAGAAGGTTGAAAATCTTCGTCTCGACACGATCGAAGATACTTAAATATAAAACAAACCCATATTTTTGGCCCTAAGATGCCACGCGGTGCTTATGAGTATGAATTCATATGATCAAAACCAAAGAGACTCAAAACACCACTGGGGATGTAGCAAAGGAAATACAGAAACAAAAGAGAAATCCGAACAGGAAAATAAATCACTGGTGGATCCAAAGACCTGATTTATAAAGGGTAATAAAAGTCAAAGGATACACCAACTCATACTGAAGGCGACCTACCAACTTTCACTAAAGGTAGAAAGAGGAAATAAAATACAACACCGATGTTCACTGACGGTGAGCTACCAATGTTCACTGAGCGTAGAAGAAAAAGAAATATCATAACATCGTTGTTCACTGACGTTGACCTACCAACGTTCACTGAGGGCAGCAAAAAGATAACAATCACCAACTTTCACTGAAGGTGACCTACCAACTTTCATAAAAGTAGAAATAGAAAATATCATAGCACTGCCGCTCACTGACGATGAACTACCAACGTTCACTGAGGGTAGAAAAAAGATAACAATCACCAAATTTAACTGAAGGTGACCTACCAACTTTCACTGAAGGTAGAAAGAGGAAATAAAATACAACACCGACATTCATTGACGGTGAGCTACCAACATTCACTGAGGGTAGAAGAAAAAGAAATATCATGGCATCACCGTTCACTGACGATGAACTACCAACATTCACTAAAGGTAGCAAAAATATAACAATCACCAACTTTCACTGAAGGTGACCTACAAAATTTCACTGAAAGTAGAAAGAGAAAATATCACGACACCTTCGTTCACTAACTATTAACTACCAACATTCACTGAGGGTAGGAAAAGATAACAATCACCAACTTTCACTGAAGGTGACCTACCAACTTTCCCTGAAGGTAGAAAGAGAAAATATCATGACACCGCCGTTCATTGACGATGAAATACCAATGTTCATTGAGGGTAGCAAAAAGATAAGAATCACCAACTTTCATTGAAGGTGGCCTACCAACTTTCCCTGAAGGTAGAAAGAGAAAATATCATAGCACCGCCATTCACTGATGATAAACTACCAACATTCACGGAGGGTAGCAAAAAGATAACAATCACCAACTTTCAATAAAGGTGACCTACCAACTTTCACTAAAGGTAGAAAGAGAAAATATCATGACATCACCGTTCACTGACGATGAACTACCAACATTCACTAAGGGTAGCAAAAAGATAACAATAACCAATGTTCACTGAAGGTGACCTACCAACTTTCACTGAAGGTAGAAAGAGAAAATATCATAGCACCGTCGTTCATTGACGATGAACTACCAACATTCACTGAGGGTAGCAAAAAGATAACAATCACCAACTTTCACTGAAGGTGACCTACCAACTTTCAGTGAAGGTAGAAATAGAAAATATCATGACATCACCGTTCACTGACGATGAACTACCAACATTCACTAAGGGTAGCAAAAAGATAACAATAACCAACTTTCACTGAAGGTGACCTACCAACTTTCACTGAAGGTAGAAAGAGAAAATATTATAACATCGCATTTCACTGACGATGAACTAACAATGTTCACTGAGGGTAACAAAAAGATAACAAGTTTCCCCAAGATTCTGGCATTTCACCTAGAACGGGTCTCAACTTCTTCTTTAACCAAAGCATTCTTCCTGGAAAGGGTAATATATAAGTTGTCTTAAATAAAGAGACTATCACTTGTAAAGATTTCACAATGAACTGTCTCTATGATATTGAAAGTCTTGCCATCCACTGAAGTAATTTGGGCAACAGGATGCAAACTATCCACTCATAGTGAAGATAGCAAAAAAACAGTTACTTCGACTTTTACAGGGAAGTACAGGTTGCTCAAATAAAGAGACCTGCCACTTGCTGTTATGGAGGATTGTAAAATTAAAGACTTTCTGGGGAAATAAATATGACTTCCTGGGGAAATGCCAATATATTCCTGCTTGAGGAGATAAAGGTCTTCTCGTGCAAAATAAATGCACATTCTCAAACCAATTCTCGAAGCTTGCGGAAATCCAAAGTAATAATATTACCGAGGATCAAAAATTCAAACCAGAAATAAACTGGAATGAGACAGTCGTCTGAAACACTTCCTTCGAGAAATAAACTCAAAAGGGAGACCCAAATCAACCAGTCAAAGAGTTGTATAAGAAGGATGAAGCAAAAAATCTTCCACGAAGGATAACTAAGTGGGGAAATTGAAAGAATATACGCTTTCTGCTTAAGGCCAGCACTCTATTGCAGAGAGGACAACATAACATATGCAAAACAAGGTAATATGTCAATAAAATATTAACGAATGTGAATGAGCGATGATTTGCCAATTTTAGTTATGCATGATGTGTGTATGAATGTATGGGTGTTTATTGTGCATATGCTGACAAAATAGATATATAACACTGGGAATAAATAGGAAAAACCAACTCGGGCACCATCAATACTCGGCCAAATTACATCCAAGATGAACAATCCAAGAAAAAGTAATCGTCAACTGAGGAAACAAAACCTAATGCCTGGTTTAACTTTATTGGGGAAAAACGTAATTCAGTAGCTAACAAAACATAGCGACCAAACAGTATAGATACAGAGATACAACATCCTCTCATAGGTCTTTTCCAGGGAATAACACTCAAAATTGAACAGGAAATCAAATATTTTCAAAAGTAACGCTTCTACTGGGGATTTTTAAAAATCAATTCCATGTAGAGCAGACGGACAATAAATCATCAAAACATTCACCGGGGAATTCGTGCCAGCTTCATTGGGGAGGTCAACTGTTAGAACAAAGTTTGAATCCACTACCTTAAGTTTAAGTTTTGATGATAACAAAATGCTAAGATATATTAATTATGTGATTCATGTAAAGAACTATTTGCTACCTAAAAATTACTTTTTGTTCTACAGAAACTCTGATGAGTATCAGCAAGAGTACATCTTAATCAGCATCAGAAAATTGGATATCAACATCAACATTAGAAGTTGCTATATCAAAATACCAGAATCAGAAGAACAACTCACGCTTATGCTGAAGCTTAATGAACAGAACTGCGCTCAACACTCTGATCTCTGATAAAGACAACAACAGTTCATCAGCACTTAAGCAGCGTCAGAATGAGCCAAAGCCAGAACACGCTTTAAGTAGCAACGGTACTGTGCATTCAAGATGAGTTATTACCAACGGCATCATTCCAGACAATATCTGCTTAATAAGGAAAGTTTGTTATTGGCATTGAATCAATATTATTGCTCCAACGTTCACCAATTCCAATGCTATATAAATAAGACAATGAAGCTTGAATTGGCTAATGCTCTACATCAATTCACACGCCTAAAAGCTAATCATCATCTTCCTTCTCTCAGTTTGCTAAAAGCTCCAAAATTCCTTACTCAATTATTTTAGCAATCTAGTTTCCATAAGCTTAAGTTGTGTAGTATCACAATTGTGATAAACAGTTTTGTAGAAAACATTCACACACCTAGATTTCAATTCTTTGTAAGAAAGTGATTCCTTGAGAAACCGGTTTGTGGTTTGACTCAAGAAGGCTCTAGCAGTTGCTAAAGCAGATTGTAATATTCAAATGAATATAGTGGATTAAGACCTCGTTGGAGAGAGGCGAAATCACCTTGACGGGTGGACTGGAGTAGTTTGAGATCAAACGAACCAGGATAAAAATATCGTGTTCATTGCAATTGATTTTCAGTTTTACAATTCAACCCCCCTTCTTGTGTTTTTCACTTCTTCAATTGGCATCAGAGCACCTGGTTCTGAGCTAAAACACTTAACCGTGTCAGTACAAGATCCAGCGTCAGAAAAACACAATGGCAGGAACTTATTCTCACACAAGCAATGACAACAATGAAGACAGAGACAGATTCAACGACAAACCTCTGGTCTTTGATGGAGAAAATTTTGATTACTGGAAAGACAGAATTGAAAGCTTCTTTCTGGCACATGATGCTGATCCGTGGGACATGGTGACATATGGATACATGCACCCTGTGAATGCAAGCGGTCAGAAGATTGATAGGAAAGCAATGTCTGACCAACAAAAGCGTGACTTCAAAAATCACCACAAGGCCAGAACCATCCTTCTTAGCTCCATCTCTTATGCTGAATATGAAAAGATCTCTAACAGAGACACAACAAAGAACATGTTTGACTCACTCAGAATGACGCATGAAGGCAACGTTCAGGTCAAAGAAACTAAAGCTCTTGCGCTCATTCAGAAGTATGAGGCATTCAAAATGGAAGAAAGTGAATCCATTGAAACAATGTTCTCAAGATTCCAAATTCTGGTAGCTGGTCTCAAGGTTCTGGACAAAGGATACTCCATTGCTGATCATCATAAGCTTACCAAAGCAGTGGAGACCAATGGTTACAGCTCTGAAGCTAGCAAAAGATCTCAACAAAATTTCTCTGGAGGAACTTATCAGCTCCCTCAGAAGTCATGAGATAGAGCTAGAAGCTGATGAACCTCAGAAGCAAGGTAAGCCTTTAGCATTAAAATCTAACAAAAAATCTGAGTCTAAAGTTTTACAGGCAGTCGAAGAAACATCTGATGGATCCTGATCAGAAGAAGACGAACTTTCTCTCCTCTCCAGAAGAGTGAATCAACTGTGGAAGCAGAGGCAAAGGAAGTTCAGGAATCCCAGAAGATCTTATCAGAACGAGTCTTCTTCCAGATACAGAAGGACAGATTCTTTCTCTGGATACAGAAGATCTGAAGGCTCCTCAAGAAGCAGAAAGCCAAACACCAAGGACATCATCTGCTATGAGTGCAATGAGCAAGGACACTACAAGAGTGACTGCCCAAAGCTTCAGAGGGAAAAGCCCAAAAAGAAGTTTGGAAGAGAAAAGAAGAAAAGTCTCATGGCTACATGGGATGACTCTGACACGTCTGAAGCTGACTCAGAATCAGATGATGAGAGAGCAAACATAGCTCTCATGGCCAACATTTCAGAAGATAGTGAAGCTTCTGAATCAGACTCTGAATCAGATACTGAAGAGGTATTTCCTGACTTTGCAATTAATTTTACTAAGGCTGAACTTGCTGAAAGCCTTAATGAAATTCTGGAAAGGTACCAGCAGATTAGAGTTAAATTCAAAAACCTGAAAAGGAATCTTGAATCTAACTCTGATAAAACTGAGAGTCTTAAATTGGAGAATTCTGAGCTGAGAAATAAAATTTCAAAATTAGAAAATACTTTACAAAACTCTCAGAAGGAACTAATTTCTGAAACTCCCAGCAACGCTGATGAGATCATCAAGGAGTATGATCACAGTTTCCAGAAGTTCCTTGCTAAAAGCATAGATAGAAGCAAAATGGCTTCAATGATCTATGGAGTTAGCAGAAACGGCAGGAAGGGAATAGGATACCAAGGTAAGGTTCCTACACCAAAGAATGTCATGGATTTAACCATTAAACACACTCCTCTGAACTCACATTTTGTGTATGGTCACACACATAATATTAAATACACTAGCAGTAAGTATTCTGTGAAACCAAAATTCAACCGGAGTTTTGGTAAATCTAACAAATCAGGACCCAAGAAAATCTGGGTACCTAAGGATAAAATAATACATGTTGCAGATATCTTTAGCAGCAAATCAGAAACACCAGTCATGGTACCTGGACTCTGGCTGCTCGCGACACATGACGGGAATAAGGCATATGTTCCAAAGCCTGGAACTTAAGCCTGGAGGCCACGTTGGCTTTGGAGGCAATCAGAGGGGAAAGATAATTGGCTCTGGAACTGTAGGTAATGGAAATCTTCCCTCTATAAATAATGTTCTTCTAGTAGATGGATTAATGCATAATCTGTTATCCATAATTCAATTAAGTGATAACGGTTATGATATAATCTTTAATCAAAAATCATGTAAAGCTGTTAGTCAGAAAGATGGGACTATCCTGTTTAATGGAAAGAGGAAAAACAACATCTATTAAATCAAACTTTCTGAACTGAAAAGTCAGAATGTAAAGTGTCTTCTGTCTGTTAACAACGAGCAGTGGATCTGGCACAGAAGATTGGGGCATGTTAGTATGTGAAGAATATATCAGATTAACAAACTCAATCTAGTCAGAGGACTTCCTAATTTGAAGTTCAATTCAGATGCTCTGTGTGAAGCATGTCAGAAAGGCAAGTTTGCAAAACCTTCTTTCAAATCTAAAAATGTTGTTTCTACCTCTAATCCATTAGAACTTCTGCACATTGACTTATTTGGACCAGTTAAAACTGCTTCAGTCAGTGGCAAGAAGTATGGGTTAGTAATCGTAGATGACTATAGCAGATGGACATGGGTAAAGTTCTTAAGACACAAGGACGAGTCACACTCTGTGTTTGTTACCTTCTGTAACCAAGTTCAGAATGAAAAGGATCTTAGAATCGTTAAAGTCAGAAGTGATCATGGTGGAGAGTTTGAAAACAAAGATTTTGAGTCATTCTTTAATGACAGAGGCATTCTGCATGATTTCTCTTGTCCTAGAACTCCCCAACAAAATGGAGTTGTAGAACGAAAGAACAGAACATTGCAAGAAATGGCCAGAACCATGATCAATGAGACAAACGTTGCTAAGATCTTCTGGGCAGAGGCAATAAACACAGCGTGCTACATTCAGAATAGAAACTCAATAAGACCTATTCTGGAAAAGACTCCATATGAATTGTGGAAGAACAGAAAGCCCAACATTTCATATTTTCATCCATTTGGATGTACCTGTTTTATATTAAATACAAAGAATTATTTGAACAAGTTTGACTCTAAAGCACAGAAGTGTATTATGTTAGGATACTCTGAACGCTCAAGAGGGTACAAAGTATACAATACAGAAATACAGATTGTGGAAGAATCAATCAGTGTTCGTTTTGATGATAAGCTTGACTCTGAAAAGTCAAAGCAGAATGAAGTTTTTGAAGGTATGGAAATTGAATTTATAGGCTCTGAATACAAGTCATCAGAAGCTCTCAACACAGACACTCCATCAACGTCTGAAAGGAGCACTGCTAGCAATCCTACAACAGCTGCTGATCAACCTCAGAAGAGATTACCCAGAAGCAGCTTGGATCACCCAGAAGAAACTATCTTAGGAAGAAAGGAAGATCCAATCAGAACAAGAGCAAGCTTCAGAAACTCTAAAGAAACCCTCATGGGACTTGTGTCTCTGATTGAACCTTCTTCTATTGATGAAGCACTTCTAGACAACGACTGGATTCTAGCAATGCAAGAAGAGCTGAATCAATTCACCATAAATGACGTATGGGATCTTGTTCCCAGACCTAAAGGATTCAACGTCATTGGAACAAGATGGGTGTTCAGAAAAAAGCTAAATGAACAAGGTGAAGTCATCAGAAACAAGGCACGACTGGTAGCACAAGGTTATAGTCAGCAAGAGGGGATAGACTATACAGAAACCTTTGCTCCAGTCGCCAGGTTAGAGTCTATCAGACTTTTAATTTCATTTGCTGTTAATAGAGGCATCACTCTGTATCAGATGGATGTCAAGAGTGCATTCTTAAATGGTTACATAGAAGAAGAGGTTTATGTGCACCAACCCCCTGGTTTTGAAAATACAAAACATCCAGAACATGTTTTCAAACTAAAGAAGTCACTATACGGTCTGAAACAAGCTCCCAGAGCTTGGTATGAAAGACTAAGTAACTTTCTGTTAGAAAACGAATTCACCAGAGGGAAGGTGGACACTACCTTATTCTGTAAGTCAGTTAAGAATGACATCTTAGTATGTCAAATTTATGTTGATGATATTATTTTTGGATCTACTAATCCTTCTCTTGGAAGAAAATTTGCTAAGTGTATGCAGGCAGAATTTGAGATGAGCCTCATGGGGGAACTAAAATTCTTTCTAGGAATTCAGATCAATTAAACTCCAGAGGGAACTTACATTCATCAGAGCAAATATGTCAGAGATCTTCTGAAGAAATTTGACCTCTCAGAATGTAAGCCATCAAAGATTCCAATGCATCCCACGTGCATTCTGGAAAGAGAAGAGGTAAGCAAAAAGGTAGAACAGAAGGTCTACAGAGGTATGATTTGTTCTCTCCTTTATCTGACAGCTTCAAGACCTGATATCTTATTCAGCGTATGTATTTGTGCTAGATTCCAATTAGATACTAGAGAATCTCACTTAACAGCTGTTAAGCGAATTTTCAAGTATCTGAAAGGTACTACTAATCTGGGTTTATTTTATAGAAAATCTAGTGATTACAGCTTAGTAGGCTACTGCGATGCTGACTTTGCTGGAGACAGAGTAGAGCGTAAAAGTACTTCTGGAAGCTGCCAATTTCTGGGAGAAAATCTGATCTCTTGGTCCAGCAAAAGGCAATCCACAATTACGCTATCAACAGCAGAAGCTGAGTACATAGCAGCAGCAGGATGTAGCACACAAATGCTCTGGATGAAAAGTCAGCTTGAAGACTTCCAGATTTTTGAGAGTAACATCCCTATACTCTGTGACAATACTTCTGCTATTTGCTTAAGTAAGAATCCTATTTTACATTCTAGGGCTAAGCATATAGAAATAAAACATCATTTCATTAGGGACTATATTCAGAAAGGAATTTTGAACTTAAAATTTATTGATACAGACCATCAATGGGCTGATATCTTCACTAAACCCCTTTCTGAAGATAGGTTCAATTTCATTCTGAAACATCTCAGCATGAAACTCTGCCCAGAATGAAAATGTTTTAGGTTTATATAATTATCCTTCAGAATGTATTTTTTTTACTGTGAACTTCTGATCAATCTCTTTTCAGAAAGAAAGAACATGCAGATTGTATCAGATGCTAGTCTTAAAGATTTTAGCGTTTCAGCTCAAGGATAGACGTGTTGATCACTAAATCAAACAAGTGTCATCCAATCATCAGCAAATCTCTGAAGCAGAACACGCGTGCACACTTCTGAGAAGGCAAAACGCTGATTGGGTGCATTGAGACACATGTCTGGTAACCGTTTCAAGTATCTTTCTCAAATCCCCCAAAATCAGCAAGCATTAAATGAAAGTAATCACGTTTTAAAACGTA
Source organism: Vicia faba (assembly GCA_948472305.1). Lineage (NCBI taxonomy): Eukaryota > Viridiplantae > Streptophyta > Magnoliopsida > Fabales > Fabaceae > Vicia > Vicia faba. Next base: position 1,231,798,371 of record OX451735.1, read on the forward strand.
ATCATGATTTTATTTTCTCTTTCTTGAAACCGTTTACATTTTCAAAAAGTATTTTGAAATCTATTTAAGCACTTTAACTTCTCACATTAATCCTTTACCGTTTCTCATAATCTCTCAAATATTTTCTGCATTTTCTCTGTGTTTTCTTCTCTCTCAAGAAACCCATTTTTCAGTTTTCTCAGAAAAACCCTAAGTGTGAACATGGCAACCTCCAGCAGTGCTTCTGCAGGGTCTCAGAAGAAAGCTTCCTCTGAACAGTACCAAGTTCCATTCAGAACACTCCTTACACCAGTAAAGAATTTAGAAGTGTTGTCTGAACTGATCATTGACTTCTCCAGTCTGAAAGAGAATGGTTTTGACTTGACTGAAGAAGTTAGGGCACAGAAATGGGAGAGATATTTTGACAGGTTTGTTGGACCAACGTTCCCAGTTTTGGTCAAGGAGTTCTGGATTCATGCGTCCTCTTCAACGCATCAAGTCACCTCCTACATAATGGGAAAGAAGATTGTGATCACTGAGGATCACATAGCAAAATTGATTGGTTACAGTGGCGGTGGCGTCTGCTGTATTGATATGGCTGAAAGATGCTCTGACGTTGGTGTCATAGCAGAACAGATTTTCACCCTTGGGGTGCCCAGCAGCAAAATCAGAGACCTAAAGGATCACCACAGAGTTTGGGCGAAGATCATTCTGGGGTGTTTTAATCACAGGAAGCCAACCAGATCCCCTGATTATATAAATATAGATCAGCAGTTTCTGATCTATTTTATTAATCAGAAGGTAAAAATCAACTTGGCTCATCTTCTGTTTAATCACCTCAGGACCAGCGTGAAGGAGACCAGGGAAGAAGAAAGAACAAAGAGGGATTGGATACCCTTTGGCAGGTTAATATCATATATTCTGACTGAGAATAGGCTGATAGAGCACCTTTTAGAAGCTCAGGAGTTAAGCACTATTGAACCAACTGTTGGCAAGCCTCTGAACACCAAGAATCTGAAGAAAATGAAACTGATAGAGAATATCAGAAAGGAGCCCAGCGTCACTCCTCTTGCTGACATCACCAGCAGAAGAGTCCCTCTGGACGACTTTCCGTTATTTTCTGAGATAGAATCTAAACCAGTGGTGGTTCTCAGATACTTGGACGCGTGCAAGACTGATGGTACAGATCCCAAACTGAATATCAAAGATCTGCACCAACAACAACCAGAAGTTTCTCAGAAGAAGACGAAGAAAAGGAAGGCCACTTCAGAAGGATCATCCCAGTAGACTCCCAAGAAAAGAGGTAATTTATCTGTTGCTTCTGTTTTAAATTCTTCTGTTATTCCAACATCAATCCCAACTCCAGCTTCACATGAAATTCCAATCCCCATACCAACTATAGATGAAACCGAACCAGAAGATGACCCTTCTGAGGCACTGACTCTCAGAAGACCCCGCACCAAACATCCTAAACCCACAACTTCAACAACATCAGAACTTGACAAAGTTCTGTCTGACATTGATCAACGTGTTTCTGATCATCTCTCAAATAATCCAAACACTGAACCAGAAATTGCCCACTCTCCTCAACCAGAACAACCTCTCTCACCCATACCAGAAGAACCACATATTCCTGAACAACCAGAAATTCCTCCTCCTTCTCCACAACCAGCAATTCCTCCTCCCTCTCCTCAACCAGAAATTCATCCACCATCACCTCAACCATCACCTCAACCATCACCTCCTCAACCTGAGTTTCATCATTCTGAAACTCCATCTCCTGAACCTCATTCTCCTCAATCCTCTGAGCCACAACCTCTGGCAATTCAGCTGCCATGTGGAACAACTGTAACCATGGCCCAGCTGCCATCCTCGCCAGAATCTACCCCTCCAAACACTCCCAAAACTCCCCCCAGTCCAATTATTATTTCTGATTCTCCCACTCCATCTCCCAAACAAACATCTCCCAAACAAACTACAGAAGACCCCAGCAGGACCTTCATAGATTTAACAATCCTTGACCGTCTTGCTGATCTTAGAAATAAAATAGCCATTCCAAAACCAAAACAGCCAGATGTTGGCTCTGGCATTGTGAATTTTGAAACAGGTTTGCAGCAGTGGATTGCTTCTCTGAAGCAAGTCTGTCCTGGAATGATTGATCCTGCTGCCTCAGACCAGCTCTGGACACGATTTAGAATCTGGGTACGTGCTGAAGCTCTCAAATTGCAAGACATCAATTATGAGCAAGCACAGCAGAATTTCAGCAAGCTTCTGAACGAAGTTGGAAGTCAGCTGCTGAAAGAAGACGTGCTCCTTCTGGATAGTGAGCCATGGTCTGAGAAGCATCCAACTTCAAAAGTGCATCCAAAAGAAGATCAGACCATTCAAGCTGAAGTCAGTCAAGCTGAAGATGTTGCAGAAAGCTCTCAAAAGCTTCCTGCTTCTGATGTTTCTCAAGCTGCCTTGGACAGGCAGACTCTGGAAGAGCTGAAGCTGAATGATATTCGTCTGCAGCAAAGAATGGATGAAAATGATCAGAAGATGAAGGAAAGGATGGATGTGCAGGATAGCAAGATAGATACAGTAGTCTGCATGGTGCACAAGCAGACTGAAACTACTGATCAGATTAAGGCAATGCTTGAGACTCTGTTCACACGCCTTCCTCCCCAACCTTAGATTTTCATTCATGCTATTTTCATGTTTTTTTTTTTGCATATCTTCTGTACTGTTTTGTCTGGCTCAGAATATTTTAATATAACAAGTTTTTCTGCTCTTATCGTTTTAGCACATCACTTACACTTTTTGATTGCTGACAAAAAGGGGGAGAACAAGGATGATATTTTTCATAACGGATTACTGAGACAAAAAGTCTCAAACATTCTAACACTCTGACATACTTGAATGTTGTCTGTTTTTGCTTAAGTCTACAGGTACAAGAATGCTCTCTGATACACTGAAGCCCAAAGCAAAGCTCTGATATTCTGATCTGAAGTTCTGACAATCAAAGCTCTGATAATCTGATCTGAAGTTCTGACAATCAAAGCTCTGATATTCTGATCTGAAGTTCTAACAATCAAAGCTCTGATATTCTGATCTGAAGTTCTGACAATCAAAGCTCTGATATTCTGATATGAAGCTCTAACACTCTGATGTTCAGAAAGTCAATAAAGATCTGATCCTGAAGAACTCTTGGAATTAAAAAGGGAAGTAATAAATTCAGGGGGAGTATCTCCGACCCCAACTCCTCTATCCCTTATCTTTGATAAATCCTTATTTAGTCCTGATACAACTTATCATTTAGTTATCTCTGATTCTTTTCACGCTATTTTCAATTAAAAAATATCTAGTTTTTGTCATCATCAAAAAGGGGGAGATTGTTAGAACAAAGTTTGAATCCACTACCCTAAGTTTAAGTTTTGATGATAACAAAATGCTAAGATATATTAATTATGTGATTCATGTAAAGAACTATTTGCTACCTAAAAATTACTTTCTGTTCTACAGAAACTCTGATGGGTATCAGCAAGAGTACATCTTAATCAGCATCAGAAAATTGGATATCAACATCAGCATCAGAAGTTGCTATATCAGAATACCAGAATCAGAAGAACAACTCACGCTTATGCTGAAGCTTGATGAACAGAACTGCGCTCAACACTCTGATCTCTGATAAAGACAACAACAGTTCATCAGCACTTAAGCAGCGTCAGAATGAGCCAAAGCCAGAACACGCTTTAAGTAGCAACGGTACTGTGCATTCAAGACGAGTTATTACCAACGGCATCATTCTAGAAAAGATCTGCTTAATAAGGAAAGTTTGTTATTGGCATTGAATCAAGATTATTGCTCCAACGTTCACCAATTCCAATGCTATATAAACAAGACAATGAAGATTGAATTGGCTAATGCTCTACATTAATTCACACGCCTAAAAGCTAATCATCATCTTCCTTCTCTCAGTTTTCTAAAAGCTCCAAAATTCCTTACTCAATTATTTTAGCAATCTAGTTTCCATAAGCTTAAGTTGTGTAGTATCACAGTTGTGATAAACAGTTTTGTAGAAAACATTCACACACCTAGATTTCAATTCTTTGTAAGAAAGTGATTCCTTGAGAAACCGGTTTGTGGTTTGACTCAAGAAGGCTCTAGCAGTTGCTAAAGCAGATTGTAATATTCAGTTGAATATAGTGGATTAAGACCTCGTTGGAGAGAGGCGAAATCACCTTGACGGGTGGACTGGAGTAGTTTGAGATCAAACGAACCAGGATAAAAATATCGTGTTCATTGCAATTGATTTTCAGTTTTACAATTCAACCCCCCTTCTTGTGTTTTTCACTTCTTCATCAACACCACCTTCACAAAGGGAAAACCAATATACGTTCTTTACTAGGGAAAACAGAGGCCTGTGTTCTTCGAGAGTAATCATTGTACCAACTTCTCTGGTAAGAAAGAACTTCTGTTAAATAAACGAAATCTTCATTGGAGAAATCTTGGATTGAATCTCCATATCATGCAAACTCGGAAGAGAAGAGAAATGAACTAAAACTTGACCGGGGATACTGGAGTTACAAACCATATACGACGAAACATCTTGAGAAAAGATTCCTCGAGAAACAAAACTTCTTAAAAGCAACTGGAGTTTGTCCATTCCTGGGATCACCACTTTTGTTTCTCTTGCGTCACAAATTTTAAAGTAAAAACAAATTATAAATTCTTTTTGAAATTCAATTTTTTTATTCAATCTTTTTGCTTTGAAAGTTATTAAGTAATAAATGGAGTCTTTGCAAGCTAAATAAAAATAATAAATATAAAGAATTGGGTAAAAGCTCAAATTTCATTAATAGAATGGCAGTCTGCGAATAGCGAGACTCCGTGGACAATTAAAAAGTTCGGAAAATGGTAATATATAATGGAAAAGATACATTGAGATACAATGACCACTATCCCCTCTAACAACTTTTGAAATCCCGAGCAGAAACTTCTATTAAAGTATGATGAGGATCCGAGAAGATTGTTGCTCCAATGATCAAGTCTTGTCTGATGTAGTTACTTGCCAAGAAAGTCCCTAACTTTTGCCTAAGCTGCCCTTGCGGGTTTTCAACTTAGCGGGAAATTTATTTTGTTTATATCTCTAATTTTTGCCTAGACCGCCCTTTCGGGTTTTCGGCATACCGAGGCACTCTTTTTTGTCTAAGCCTCCCTTTCGGGTTTTCAACTTAGCGAGTTGTTCTTTTATTTCTTTAGGCGAAGTATTTCTTGACTGCATCAGCATTCATGGGACGTGGGAACTCCTCGCTATCCATAGTTTCAAGAATTAATGCACCACCGTAGAAGGCTTTCTTGACAACATAAGGGCCTTCAAAATTGGGAGTCCACTTGCCCTTAGAATCAGTGTTAAAGGACATGATATTCCTTAGCACGAGGTCGCCTTCTCTGAATTCTTGAGGTTTGACCTTCCTGTCAAAAGCTTTCTTCATCCTCTTCTGATATAACTGGACATGACACAAAGACGTAATTCTCTTCTCTTCAATCAAATTCAATTGATCAAACCTGTTCTGGACCCATTCAGCCTCTGACAACTTGGTTTTCATTATCACACGCAAAGACGGAATCTCAACCTCGATTGGGAGCACAACTTCCATTCCATACACAAGGGAGAACGGGGTTGCTCGTGTTTAAGTGCGGACAGATGTCTGATATCCATGCAAAGAAAAAGGGAGCATTTCATGCCATTCTTTATAAGTAACAACCATTCTCTGGATAATTTTCTTGATATTCTTATTAGCAGCTTCAACATCCCCATTCATCTTTGGCCTGTACGGAGATGAAGTGTGATGGACAATGTTGAATTCCTCACAAAGTTCTGTCATCATCTTGTTGTTCATATTCGAGCCATTGTCAGTGATAATTCTTCTCGGCACACCATACCGACATATAAGATTATTCTTAATGAAACGCACAACCAACTGCTTGGTAACATTAGCATATGAAGCAACCTCCACCCACTTGGTGAAGTAATCAATTGCTACCAAGATAAAGCGGTGTCCATTTGAAGCTTTGGGTTCTATCATTCCAATCATGTCAATACCCCACATAGAGAAAGGCCATGGGGAAGAGATCACATTAAGAAGTGTCAGAGGCATATGAACCTTGTCCGCATAAATTTGGCATTTATGACAATTCTTTGCAAATTTATAACAATCAAATTCCATTGTCAGCCAATAGTAACCTGCCCTTAGCATCTTTTTAGCCATCAAATGTCCATTGGCATGAGTGCCAAAGGAACCTTCATGAACCTCACGCATCAACATGTCTGCTTCGTGTCTATCCACGTACCTGAGCAAAACTATGTCATAATTTCTCTTGTACAACACATTTTCACTGAGGAAGAAACTTCCAGCCAATCTTCTCAATGTCTTTCTATCTTTATTCGAAGCACCAATTGGGTATTCCTGAGTCTGAAGGAAATGCTTGATATCATAATACCAAGGTTTTTCATCTTCTACCTCTTCTGTTGTAAACACATGAGCGGGCCTATCCAGTTGCCGAACCATAATTCGAGGTATATCATTCCAAGTATTCACTTGATACATAGAAACCAGAGTTTCCAGAGCGTCCTCCATTTGATTTTCATCTCTAGGAATGTGACGGAATTCAACTTTATTAAGGAAGGGTAACTACCTTCTAGCCTAATCTTTGTAAGTGATCAAGTCGGGGTGACGAGTATCCCATTCTCCTTTAATCTGGTTTATTACCAAAGCTGAATCACCATACACATATAGAATTTTAATTCTGAGATCAATAGCTTCCTCGAGACCCATGATGCAAGCCACATATTCTGCCATATTATTAATACAATCAAATGTCAACCTTGCAGTGAAAGGAATGTGCGATCCATGTGGAGTGACAATCACGACACCAATTCCTTTACCATAAGCATTCACAGCTCCATCAAATATCATACTCCACCGAGATTCAGGATCAGGGTCTTTCTCAGGAAATGGTTCATCACAATCTTTCACTTTTAGAAACATCACATCTTCATCGAGAAATTCATACTTCACAGACTGACGATCCTCAACTGGTTGGTGAGCAAGATAATCTGCCAACATGCTGCTTTTAATAGCTTTTTGAGTGCAGTATTCAATATCCTATTCAGATAACAACATCTGCCAATGGGAAATTCTTCCAATAAGAGCAGGCTTTTCAAAAATGTACTTGATTGGATCCATTTTGGAGATCAACCAAGTAGTGTGATTCAACATATACTATCGCAAACGTTTGGCCGCTCAGGCCCGAGCACAACTTGTCTTCTCCAACATGGAATACCGTGACTCAAAATCAGTAAACTTTTTACTGAGATAATAGATGGCATACTCTTTCTTCCCTGTTTCGTCTTGTTGTCCCAGAATACAGCCCATGGAATTATCTAACACTGTCAGATACATAATCAACGGTCTTCCTTCGACATGAGGGAGAAAGATAGGAGGTTCAAGCAGATATTCTTTAATACTCTCAAATTCCCTTTGGCAGTCATCTGTCCACACACAATGTTGATCTTTCTTTAACAACTTAAAGATCGATTCACATGTTGCAGTCATGTGGGAAATGAATCTGGAAATATAATTCGAACGTCCGAGGAACCCTCTGACTTTCTTTTCAGTTCTTGGCACTGGCTTCTCTTGAATTGCTTTGACTTTATCAGGGTCAACTTCAATTCCTTTCTGGATAACAATGAAACCCAACAATTTCCATGACCGAACACCGAAGGTACATTTATTTGGATTCAAGCGGAGACGATACTTCCTCAAACACTGAAATAACTTCACCAAATCTTCTACATGCCCTTATTCAGTCTATGATTTAGCAATCGTATCATCAACATACACCTTAATTTCCTTGTGCATCAGATCATGGAATAGGGTTGTCATAGCCCTCTGGTACGTTGCACCAGCGTTCTTCAACCCGAAGGGCATCACTCTGTAACAGAATGTTCCCCAGGGTGTGATAAACGTTGTTTTTTCCATGTCCTCTGGAGCCATTCTTATTTGATTATACCCGGAAAATCCGTCCATGAACGAGAATACTTTGAATTTTGCTGTGCTAATCACTAACATATCAATGTGTGGCAATGGAAAATCATCTTTTGGACTATCTTTATTTAGATCTCTATAATCTACGCACATACGGACTTTTCCGTCTTTTTTTGGTACTGGAAAAATATTGGAAATCCACTGAGGATACACTGAAGTCACAAGAAAAATGACATTAATTTGCTTTAGAACCTCCTCTTTGATCTTTACTGCCATATCTGGGTGAGTTCTTCTCAATTTTTGTTTGATTGGCGGACACTCTGGCTTCAACGACAAACGGTGCTCTACAATATTTGTATCTAGACCTGGCATATATTAATAAGACCAAGCAAAAATATCCACATACTCTTTCAACAGCTCAATCAACCAGCTCTTCACATCAGGATACAGTAATGCTCTAATATTGACTTCTTTCGGACTTCTTCTGAACCCAAATTGATCACTTCCAATGGCTCTTTATATGGCTGAATGGTATTTTCCTCGTGCTCAAGAAACCGTGAAACCTCTTCTGGAATCTCATCATGGTCTTCTCCTTCGGCCCCATACGCAGGATATTCAAAAATGGGAGAGGGTGCAGGGTCATTGTATTCAACGGGTTTTTTAATTAATCTGCACATATGATTTATGATTGTATTTAGAAATTGACAAATATAACAAGTGATTATGCAGATTGTATTTCAGTTATTATTTATTTTGAAAGGTTTTTTCTGATTACCATTTTCCAAGAAAAAAGCAGAAAATAAAGAAACAATTTGGGAAACAAAGACAACTTTTATTATTGATTTTAAAAGTCACATCAAACATATAAGCACTACAATATTAATACTTCCACCTTGGGCAGAATGAAAGCTTTTCAAAAGGATTAACAAATAAAATTACTTTGAAACATGTATGCAAGAGGGAACATCAATTGGTGATCCAGTTCTGAACACTAACTCTGTGCGTCACATAATTTGGCATTTCCTGCTCTGCTTCATCTTCCACAATGGCATTAATCCCGGAAACAGTTGGATGAAGATAACCCTTGCTACGAAAGATGTCTTGATACTTGCCTGCAGTAGACTTTGGCTTCCCGCTCTTACCTTTTTCATTCTTCAAAGAGAACCTCAAGCCAGCTCTATTCTTGTTTACAGGTGGATCCACAATCTGTCCCCAAACATCACTATGGCCATTACGCACAACCTGCTGTGCATCCTTGAGCGAAACCATAGAATTTTCATTTCCTCTTATGTTGTCAATGGATAAAGCTTGGAACTGGGTTCCAATAGTAGCTTCATCCGCCTCTACAATGCTGAAAGAGGACAAATGAGATATCAATAATGCTTGTTCTCCATTTATGATCACAACTTTCCCTTCACGTACAAACTTCAGTTTCTAGTGTAAAGTTGAAGTGATAGCCCCTGCCTCATGTATCCACGGCCTTCCTAGCAAGCAACTATAAGCAGGTACAATATCCATGACCTGGAAAGTAATATGAAACAAATGTGGGCCTATATGAATAGGCAAGTCCACTTCACCAATAACATATTTCCTTGATCCATCAAACGCTTTCACAATGATGCCACTCGGGAGAATGGGCTTTCCTTGATATTCCAACTTCATAAGCGTGCTCCTTAGTATAACATTCAATGCAGATCCATTAAAAATCAGCACATTGGATAGTGAATCATTCTTGCAATTCATAGAGATATGAAGGGCCAGGTTGTGATTCCTTCCTTTGTCCAGTAATTCATTGTCGCAGAAACTCAGGTTATTACATGACGTAATGTTCCCTACTACGCTGCTGAACTGGTCTACAGGAATGTAACTTTCCACAAAAGCTTGGTCCAATACCCTCATCAAAGATTCTCTGTGAGAAGAGGAGTTCATCAATAAAGCCACGATAGATATTTTTGAAAGAGTCTGCAGTAGCTGATCTACAATTCTGTAGTCGCTCATCTTGATTATCTTAAAAATATCATCCACTTCTTTCTCTAACGTAGCCCCACTAGTCTCACCCGTAGTCTTCTTGGGTTCAACATTCTCAATAATTTTCTTTCCAGCGCTAACATCTCCACGAACAACTTGTGCAAATACACGACCGGTACAGGTCACTCTGCTAGTCTCAACAATATTTCTAACATCAAGCATTGGCTAGATAGGAACTTCCACACTATCCTCTAAGATTGTAGCGTTATATTTGTAGGGTACAGCCTTATCTGATTTGTAGAGGACTGGATCCGACAAACTAATCACCAATGGGGTAAGAGCTGGCTTGCTATAATACTCAACCTCAAAATAGATGGGTGCACCGAAACAAGGCATAATGACGTTTACCCCTTCTTCAACACAATCAGTCATTATTGAGTCATCTCTCAAAACCAAATCCCCATCTGAGGAGAAATACTCATCTACAGAGGCATACTCATCATCTGACTCTTCTACAGCTAAACAAACCTCAATCATATCAACTTCATGGTAATCATCCCTTTGACCTGTGACCTTTATAGTTCCTTTGTCCAACAACAACTGAACATGTTTCTTCACGATTGAACATCCTCGGGGGTCCTGACAGCAAATTCGGCAAGATCCATACTGATGCTCCACCTGATCAACCAAGTGGAAGAAAGTAGCATACAATTGTACAAGATCCTCATTCATATACTCCACATCAAAAATTATGAACTCTCCAGGACATCTATAAACCATGTTCCCTTCCTCTTCATACTCTTCCCTAGGCTTGATTATGTGGATGAGGCCCTCGTCCATCATCTCCTACAAATCAGCCTTTATCTTGTCACAACCATGTATATTTGTACTGCAAATAGCACAACCGGAATCGTCTTGCATATAGTAGCTAAATTCACAGAGGTCTGCAGGAAGTTTCACCAAATCTCCTCTAACCAAATTAATATCAAAAATTTGGAAGTCGCCTAGACAACCGGCCACCATATTCACAGCGTTCACTCCTCCATGCTTGGGTAGAGGATTGTCTTTCACATTAGGGCTCACATCCTTGAAAGATATAATAACAGACTTCACCAATTTCTGCACCTCAGTCTTCAAAGGATAAAAACTCTCAACATTATGCCCTGGTGCTCCCTGATGAAAAGAACATGTTTGGTCTGCTTTGTAATACCAAGGAAATGGTGATGGTACAGCGGGAGGTGGTCGGGTCTGAAACAACCTCTTCTAAATCAATGTTGGTAGTAACTCCATATAACTCATAGGAATATGGTCATAACTCTCCCTTCTTTGATTATACCCTTGATTCCCCTGTTGGGACGGTTTCTGATAAGCAACAGTGGTTGGAGCTACACCAGTGACTGGAGTAACTGAGACGACTTGCTGATGACGCTGATGATTTCTTCTAGGAGTATTGGCCCTCCTTTCTTGCATAACAACGTTTGTATCTCCTTCCTTCTTCTTGGTAAACCCATAATATGGCTTCTTCGCACCTCCAAATCCTCCACTCTTCGTTAAACGACCCTCTCTTACAGCCTCTTCTAGACGGATACCCATGCCTACCATTTCAGTAAAATCACTCGGCGCACTTGCTACCATCCTTTCATAGTAGAAAGCACCCAGAGTCTTCAATAAAATCTTAGTCATCTCCTTCTCTTCCATAGGATGAACCACTTAGGCGGCTACCCCACGCCATCTCTGCGCATATTCTTTGAATGATTCCTTGTCTTTCTGAACCATGGTCCTGAGTTGATCACGGTCAGGCGCCATGTCCATGTAGTATTTGTATTGTCTGATAAATGCTTCTCCCAAGTCATTGAAAGTATGGATGTTGACATTGTCCAAACTCATATACCACTTCAGCGCAACATCGGTCAAACTTCCTGAAAAAAGTGCATCAGCAGACGCTGGTCATCAGTACGGGTATACATTCTCCTTACATACATCACAAGATGAGCATGAGGACAGGTGTTTCCCTTGTACTTCCCAAACTCCGGAACCTTAAACTTTGCAGGTATTTTAACATTCAGGACCAAGCATAATTCATTCACATTCTGCCCTAATAACTCTTTTCCCATGAGGGCCTTCATCTCCCTCTGCATCTTGTCAAACTGCTCTTGAAAATCATCCATTCTGTCATAAAGACCCAAATCTTCACTTGGTAGAGGAAAATGACGACACACATCATCGTTAACAAATGGAACCAAATTCACCGAAGAAGGTGCAGCAGGAACATGCACCACAGGAGGTGCATGAGTAATAGTAGTCTGAACAACTGGAGCTTCTTGAGGACTAAGATTGAAAACTTAAGGTGCAAAATTCTCTGGCATTCCCCAGGGATAACCTTGAGGCATGCGATTCTGAACAACAACTGGAGTAGCGGACACAGGAACATCCAGAACCTCAGCAGTAACCCTTGTTGGTTGAGGTTGAATACTCGGTGGCTGATTCTGAGCAGCCACCAGAGATTCCATCAGAGCAGTAAGATTTGCCATGCCGGCCTTTAAAGCAGAAACTTCCTCGCGCAACTCGCGATTCTCTTGTTCTAAGTTGTCCATCTTTCTTCTGAAGGAAGTAAAGAAGCTTGGTAAGACACCTGGATATGCATAACAAATGCAAGGAATATGTGCAATATGATGCATGATGTGCAATTCACGTGATTTTATTTTTATTATTTAATATTTCAAGGTATTTAAAGTTTTAGAGACACATTGCAAATATCAAAGTAATAATATATTTGAAATACTGAAAATTTCTATTATAATATCTTCAAAATAGGTTACAAGTCTCAACAATCCCATGTACAAGACGAAAATAAAGTCTAAAACCCTAAGAAGTAAAGCTGTCGGAGATCACTCTATACACTGCCGCTTCCCTGTAAGCCCGAAAATCTGAGCCTTCAACCTTTGGTTTTCTTCCCCATACCTAGTGGCGAATTCCTTCCAATCACCCGAATCAGGAAGTGAGAAACTAGCATCTGACTGAGGCTTAGGAGAAAATAAATCCCCTTGCCTCTCCACAGTCTCTACCGCTCGACTCTCAAGGATCTCAATCAAGTCATCTTTCTCCTTCAAGTCTGCTCTAAAGGAAATCTCTAAAGTTTGCCACTTATTCTTCCAAGCATCCTTTTCATGTTGCATCATGACCAAAGCAAGTTGCAGCTCTTCTAGATCATCCAATAAGGGAGGAGTGATTTTCATAAAGAAATCAGGCATAAGTGTTTCCTGGGAATACGACATCTTCAACTGAATATCTCTCGCTTAAACCCACTGAAGATATGGCTCCAAAGAAACAACACCCCTAGGTCCCAAGTCTTTCCTACTCTTCTTGTGGATGTGATGTCAGGCCTTTGCAATATGCTCCCTAGCCTCCTTAAGGTCTCCTCCCTCCTTCAAAAAGAAACTACTCAAATGAATACTATTTGGTTTATCCCTCATCGGATAACCAAGCCTTTGTCGTGCAAGAACAAGGTTATAGTTAATTCCTCCCTTTGTACCGAGAAGAGGTACATTTTGGAAACTACCACAATTGTCAACAATCTCTATATCCTGGTAAGCTCGATGATACCAATCAATGTATGAGTGAGTAAGTGCAATGATCTTAGGAGCCCAACGACATTCCTTCTTGACATCCCAAAAAGCATCAGATTGAGGCATATGAGAGATAAACCACCGGTAGAACAAAGGCGTGCAACATATAATCATCCCCCCATAATAAGAATTCCGAAGGTGAATATAGTAATAAGCATCACCTAAAAACGTAGGAACTGGGTTTCAAATCATAAAGATCCTGATAGAATTGGTGTAAACAAACTTGTCCACATTAGGAAATAAGAACAACCCGTAAGCAAGTAGAGCAAAGACGGCCTCAAAAGCGACTGTACTCTTCATCCTGGAAAAGTAATGAGCTTTCTCCAATAAGAACTGGGCCGATGATCCTATAATCCATCCTTTAGTAGTCATATGGGCTTCAACTTAAGACTTCCCCAGATGAATCAAAGTAACAATCTCATGTGGTTTTGGCTCACCTTCCAAACCAGTAAAAGGAACACGATCGGTAACAGGTAAATCCAACAGATAAGAATACTCCTCCAGTGTAGGAATAAACTGATAGTCGGGAAAAGTAAAGCAATGATACATCAGATCATAGAACCTGACCAAGGTCGAGAGAAAACCCTCCTTCATCCTAAGCTTCATAAGAAGAATGATGGATCCATACTTCTTCCGAAAATCTGCAAAACACTCGATCTCAGGAATTAGACTGATCAACTCATCTATATTGGGATCCTTGAAACTGTACTTCTCGGTCTTTCTTTTTCCATAATCCATGGTTAAGAAGTACCTGAGATATTTACAAATGGTCAACTTTTAAGTCCTTTGAAATAATATTTCTTTAAAAGATGCTTATGAGTGCATGGATGCATGATGCAACAATCACATACAAGATCACACATATAGGGTTCATAGGTTCAACTTCACGAGCATGAGGTAGACGGTAATACCCATAAGGTGTTGGTATAAAAGTTATCACCTGCCAAACAAGGTTTTAGAGGTTCCCAGAGTCTACATCCTTCCTTCGGATATTACCAACTTCCCGATTAACTTGGTAATTAGTAATATTCTCTAGAAAAATTCGTCCGAGCATAGTATCGTGTGACAAATATTTCCGGATTACTCCGTCATAGCTTCTGCACTACACCTAAAAGGCCAAGATGGGTTAGGTATTCTACAGTCCTCAGCTTCAACAGGCTCCCAGGTCGAAAGCAGTACGTCTTCCTGATTACTAGGTAAACGACACTATAGTCAAAGGGGCCTCCACTGAGTGGGAGGTCTCATGTCTCCTTTTTTTGGATTACTCCCTCAAAGTTAACATGACTATACCGCCCGTCCTATATTAAAGTTTTCCCAAGTCCGGGTATAGGACTTATAAGTAATCACCAAGCACCCTGAAAACCAGGAAAATCTAGATAAACAAATATATAACATATAACACATAAACAACAATAACACTTATACAGATAAAAACAAAGATAGGTTTAACCCACTGAGGATGGACCAGCAAGAGGTCAATTTGTCCCCATTGAAGTCGCCATTTTTTCTGTAGCGGTAGAAATGTTTAAGTCTAAGCCATTGCATTGACTAGACTTGTACAAATAAAAATAAAAATCGCCACCACGCTTTATTGTTTCCAAAGGAATGGGAAAAGAGTGAGTAACCCAAAAAGAGGGGGAAAGATTCTAGGTAAGGGGGTTGGTTTTGCAAAGGGAAGGTATTAACACCCTAAACATTTACGGTACTCCACAGGAACCTCTTTGTAAATCTGTATATTTTGGCTATAAAATGTTGTATAAAAATGGATGGTGGAGGTGAGAAAAGAAATATATTTTTATGGTTTTTGCACCCGCCGCGGTTGCGAACCTTTAGTACCTACGTACCACCTTCCGTGCAATAGGGGATCAGGTTACACGTAGTTCCTCTTTGAAAAAAATTTAAAACACAAGTGTGTTGGTTAATTTTATGAGATAAGACATCATCGTTATTGTCCGTGTGGAAAAACATACTTACTACCCACAATCATGAGAAAGGAGAATTTGCATCATCTCAAAGTGGAGGATATGGCTTGGATTTTAAAATCAACAATGCCTCACTCAACACCCAAGTGGAAAATATCCCACTTCACTACATATCGTAGAAATATAGTTTTTTGCATCACTACAAGGATTGACAAGAGTCGAATCTTTTGAGAAAAGTTTAAGATGAAAGCCAAGATGGCAAAATGGTTTGAATGAGATTGATTATTTTTTTCGTCTCACAAAAAAATGTCTAGGTTTTATTAATGTTGATTGAAGTTTATTTTTGAAAGATCTTTTGAAAATGCATGGACCTAAGTCCAAGTTTATTATGAAAGTAGTTCAATTTTAAATATAAGAAGAATTTTCAAAAAGAGGGAGAAGATCTTTTTAAATTTAAGAAGATGGGAGGAGAAGAAGAGGCTATCCTAAAGCTTAAGGTAAGAGCTAAGGATAAGAACCATCTAACCAACAAGGAGCCAATAATAATACTTTATAAGTCAAGATAGAATTCCCAATCCTTGGATTGAAACAAAGCAAGCATAGATACGAGACCTCTTTAGAAAACCAAACTTCAAGTGTATTAAGTCTTCAAAAAAATTGGGCAGAGTAACGGCTGTATACATGTGAATTCTAGATTACAAACAATTAATGTAATCACAATAACCTGCACACAAAACAAACAAACAACCAAATGTCTTGAGGTAAACCTCAAAAACTCCAGACAAAATATCAATTAAGGCCACAAGGTCTCCAACCTAGGTCAAGGTTTCTAATCCTAATTCTAAGAAGCCCAATACTCCATAATTCCAAGGATAGTAACCAAATAGTCCAAGTGAGCAAAATAAAAATAACAAGAAAATAAAAGCTCAAGTGAGCAAAATAAAAATAACAAGAAATTAAATGCTCAAGTGAGCAAAAATAAAAATGGCATGAAATGTAATGCTTAAAGTAAATGGTACATAAAGAATAAGAATAAAAGCATAAAGTAAAACAATTTAATAATTAGTGGTTAGTTGGATGACCATCTTGAAACTTGCATTTGGAACTAATTAGAGGATTGGTAGAACCAAAGCCTCCACACAACAATTTGCTTTTGATTTTTGTCAAGTATATCATCCATTTAGAATCCTCAAAAGTACCATTTAATGATCAACGATGTTTAAGTGATCCGTGTTGACCAAAAGTGTTGTAGATCCATTAGAGGATTGATAGAACCAAAGCCTCAACATAATGAATCTCAAGGTTATTAGATCAAAGAGATCCAATTAACATGTTTGGGCTTGCAAACATAGGTTTGGGCCACGAGTGATCATTTATTCGAATCGGGACAAAATCTAGCACTATGTTAAGTAATTGTAAGTGGACTTATGTAGAAGTCACACATATTTTGAGGTCGGGCAATAGAAATTTATGCACCATTTATTTTGAGACATGATATAGAGATCATGCTCCAATAACACTTAGTGAAATGAGAAATGGACAAGATGAAGAGGGGTGGGAGAGACCATACAAACCACATTTGAATTAAATTTAAATCAAACTATTATTAAAATTATTCATCCACTTTTCTTGAGCTAGACTCAACACCATTGATCCAATGATGTTAATAAAGTTCATGATCAAAAATTCCACCCAAGATCAGCCAGAAAATAATCACAAAATAATATTGCATTTAATATATACATTAAAAAAGGTTTTAGAAATATTAAAAATAGAAATAAGGGATAAAAATATCAACTATGTTCAAATTAATCACGAAATAAAAAGTAAGAACATAGAAAAATCAAAAATTGACTCAAATATTTTTATAAATTTTTTGGTAATTATTTAAAAATAGAAACTATTTTTAAAATTAAAAGAAATGAGTAAAATAAACCAAAAATGAAAAAAAAAATACCAAATTCAGAAATAAAAATAAGTGAGGTCACCAATATTTGTTTCAATATCATTGGATCATTCCATGTTTTTTTCAGAAATTAAAAATGCATAAAAGTATTTTTAAACATTTAAAACAAATCAAATAAAGTGAAAATTTATAAAAAATACCAAAACACAAAATAAAATTGTGAAAAAATGAAAATCAGAAAGAGAAAAATCAAAAATATTTTTCATCATTTTTTCAGATTTTTTGGACTGAAAATGAATTTTCTATGATTTTTTGAAATTTAAAACAATCCAATATAAAAATCATAAAAGAAAATAAAAACCGGAAAAAAATATGGGCCATGTGATCAATGTCAAAATACGTTAGTAAACAGATCAAGTGGACCTGGCGCATTGTGCATGTTATGAACTTTAGTGGATAATGCATTGAATCATTAATTAAATCAGATTTCAAAAAAACAAGTGGTGTGCCATCATTGGTTGGAAGATGACACGTTGGTCATCTTCAACCTCCAGCCAACGTGAATTGCAGGTCTCTGAAACTGTAAAATAAGAAGCTCAGACCTATGCCATTCGCTTCGTCTCTTCAAGACGAAGGCAACCACACCTTCGCAAAAAATTTATATAAACTGTAGATCAAGCAATTTGGAAGGAATGTTTTGAAAAGGGATTTGAAATTTTATGGTCAAAACAAGTTTTTAGATGAAAATAAGTGTTGCAACTAGAACCAGGGCAATGAGAGCATCACAATGATATCAAAGTTTTGAAGAATTGATGAAGGAATCTACCTATTGAAGTTGAGTTGCAGAGCTCTGAAACTAGACTTTTATGGAGCAATATAGGGCATTATTCTTGAATGTAATTCTATGGTTAGCTTCAGGGAAGATCAAGGAAGGTGAATTGATGGATAAATTGGATTGAAAAAGGCTTGATAATAGATTTCGAAGTAGCAGAATTTTTAGTTATGGAACTAGTTTGGCAGGGTGATTCTGGCTATCAAAGCTTGAGGAAATGACCCTCTATTTATAGGGAATCAAATGGAATGTTCAAGCGTGTGAAATGATGAAGTTTCAAGGGAAATCGTGTGAGGTTGCAAACAAGAAAAGTGGGACCTCTACTTTGATCAAGACTCATCCAAAACGCGTGTTTCGCTATGCTAATCACTTCCGGAGGTTCACTAAATATGTTTAGAAGAAAAAACGCGCAGAATTAAAGTGTTTAGAAGCTAAACCAATGATTTCAAATTCTGACTTTTGAAGAAACTTCAATACCAAGTTACCAAGTTCAAATCAATTTCATTCTCAACTCAAAGGGTTTTAGGGAATGATTCTTGATGTCTTAGAAATATAAGGTTACAAACTTTGCAATGGAAAAAGAATGGAATCAAATGGATGCTTGAGCTTAAAGTTACATGGAGTCAAAGTTGGAAAAAAAGGATGACTTTCCACACATAGAAATATTTCAAAGTTTTCTTCAAAAGTGACCTATAATTTTTTTCATCCAAACATGGCCTTCCACTTGGAATTTTCTCTTGAAAAAAAAAGATGACAAGAAATAGACCTCTTGAATGACAATTTGAAACTTGAACCATTCAAAATCTCCAAAAATTGAGAGAGTTATGAATTGGTGAAGTTGGCAAACAATCATGAAATGACCTATAATGTTTTGTGTCCTTAGGGCATCTTCCATCCATTTTATCACTTTAAACATAAAAGAAGTCATAAAGTTCACCTCCTCAATATCATTGTGGAAAAAGAATGGGTTCAGGTGATACAAATTGGCCAAGTTATGATCATTTGAAGTCACACATGAGAAATTGGGGGTTCATTTGGAGGACTTTTAATCTTTCTTTATCATCAAGTTTCTTCCACATGAAAAATCCTTGAAACTTTTGATGTTATTTGTTGATAACTCTTTTAAGAGAAGTATGTCTTTGGAATCACTCAAAAATACCAAAAGATGAGCAAGATATACTTATTTGAAGTTCAAAACCCTAACTCATAGATCAAGAAAATTCTTTGAGGAACCTTGACAATTTTTAACAAAATTCTTGTACCAACACAAATGCTTTGTAAATAGAAGTTGTTGAGAATGAAAATGATAATTCATAGCCACCAAAACCACTTCCATATCTTGAGAATTTAGAGAAATATGCACTTGTGATCAATGGGAACAAGGCCTTGTCCAAGCATGACAACTTCTTCAATCAACCCCTTGTACTTTTTGAATCAAATTTGATAACCTTGAAATGTGGTGAACCAAAATAACCTTTCCATGCCATTTCATCCAAAACAAATCCAATGGTGAGGTTTGAAATTCTCAAGCTTTATTGACTAGGGCATGGAAATAAACTCATGAACCCATGGAGCAACTTGCTAAATCTCATTGCCTTGGCCTACATAAGTAACAAGCAAGACAAACCAACATTTCATTTTGTAGCAGTTGAAATGTTCAAGACTAAGCCATTGGATTGACTAGACTTTATACAAATCAAAATAAAAATCTCCACCGCGCTTTATTGTTTCCAAATGAATGGGAAAAAAGCGAATAACCCAAAAAGAGGGGGAAAGATTCTAGGTAAGGGGGTTGGTTATGCAAAGGGAAGGTATTAGCACCCTTAACATCTACGGTACTCCGCAGGAACCTCTTTGTAAAATCTGTATATTTTGGCTATAAAAATTTGTTATATATAAAATGGATGGTGGAGCTGAGAAAAGAAATATTTTTTTATATTATTTTTGCACCCGCCACGGTTGCGAACCTTTAGTGCCTACGTACCACCTTTCGTGCAATAGGGGATCAGGGTACAGGTAGTTCCTTTTTAAAAAATTTAAAAACAAAAGTGTGTTGGTTAATTTTATGAGATAAGACGTCACCGTCATTGTCCGTGTGGAAAACATACTTACTACCCACAATCATGAGAAAGGAGAATTTGCATCATCTCAAAGTGGAGGATATGGCTTGGATTTTAAAATCAACAATGCCTCACTCAACACCCAAGTGGAAAATATCTCACTTCACTACATATTGTAGAAGTATAGTTGTTTACATCATTACAAGGATTGACAAGAGTTTAATCTTTTTAAGAAAAGTTTAAAGATAAAAGCCAAAGTGGCAAAATGGTTTGAAATGAGATTGATTGAATTTTAGTCTTCTCACAAAAAATGTCAAGGTTTCATTAAATTGATTGAAGTTTATTTATGAAAAGATTTTGAAAATGCATGGACCTAGGTCCATGTTTATTATGAAAGTGGTTCAAGTTTAGAAACAAGAAGAGTTTTCAAAAGGAGGGAGAAGATTTTTGAAATTAAAGAAGATGGGAGGAGATGAAGGGACTATCCTAAAGTATAAGGTAAAAGCTAGGGATAAGAACCATCTAACCAACAAGAAGCCAATACTTGACATTATGAGACAATATAGAATTCCCATTCTTCGGATTGAAACCAAGCAAGCAAAGATACTAGACCTCTTGAGAGAACCAAACTTTAAGTGTTTTAAGTCTTCACAAAAATTGGGCAGAGTAACGGCTGTATACGGGTGAATTCCAGATTACAAACAAAAGGTGTAATCACAATAACCTGCACACAAAACAAACAAACAACCCAATGTCTTGAGGTAAACCTCAAGTACTCCAGACAAAATATCAAAAAAAGTCACAAAGTCTCCAAGATAGGACAAGGTCTCTAATCCTAAGTCCAAGAAGTCCAATGCTCCATAATGCCAAGGATAGTAACCAAATAGTCCAAGTATCATTAATGATTTTTATGGTTCATGTTGATTATTAAGTGTCTTCAAAAGGAAAAGAAAATCTCAAGTGAGCAAAAATAAAAATGACATAAAAGTAAATGCTCAAGTGAGCAAAGATAAAAATAGCATGAAATGCAAATGCAAAAATTAAATGGTACATAAAGCATAAAAAATAAAAGCATAAAGTAAAGTCAATTGTTAGTAATTAGTGGTTAGTTGGATGGCCATCTTGAAACTTGCATTTAGAACTCATTAGAGGATTGGTAGAACCAAAGCCTCCACACAACAAGTTGCATTTGCTTTTTTTCAAGTATATCATCCATTTTGGAATCCTCAAAAAGTAACATGTAATGATCAACGATGTTTAAGTGATCCGTGTTGACCAAAGGTGTTGTAGATCCATTAGAGGATTGGTAGAACCAAAGCCTCCACACAATGAATCTCAAGGTTATTGGATCAAAGAGATCAAATTAACATACTTGGGCTTGCAATCATAAGTTTGGGCCACGAATGATCATTTATCTGAATCGGGACAAAATTTAGCGCTATGTTAAGTAATCGTAAGTGGACTTATGTAGAAGTCGCACCTATTTTGAGGCTGGTCAATAGCAATCTGTGTACTTCATGTTTGGATAAATGGTATAGAGATCACCATCCCTTAACATGTAACACAATTAAAAAAAGAAATGGATAAGATGAAGAGGGAGGGGAATGATAAGCCAATTTGGATCACCATTTCAAAATTCTTTCATCTTTAAATTCAACCACTCCTCTAGATAGATTAAAGCACTAAACAAATCATTAATCCAAAGCACCAAAAATGAATTAAATAATTCACTCTTAGGTAGATTTAAATTGATGAACATTTATCCAACTTCATCTACATCACAAAGTCCATTGAGTTTAAAGACAAATTGGACATTTAAAATTGCAATCCAAACCAACAATCAAAAGGAGTGGGTAGAAAAATCATTTTGGATCAAAGCTGCCTCAAAACAAGGCAAAAAAGTACATTATGTCCCTGTGTGAATCGATTGCACTACTGTGTAAATCGATTTACACAATACAGTTTTCAAATATTTGTGTAAAATTGCTTCTGTGCAATCGATTGCACAGTTACTGCAATCGATTGCACACTGTTACAAGCAGCAAAAACAGCATTTTAAAAGGCCAATTTCTTGTTCAAACTTTCCATCAAACATGTTATGATCATGGATCCAATTGAGCACGAAAATTCCATCAAATTATGAGAAAATAATACCATTGGAATCACAAAATAATGCTCGAAGAATCGAACCCAAAGATCAACAAGAGATCACATTGTGAAAGATGAATTATCTAACTTACCAAAGGTAGATCTAGAGAATTATCAAAACAACTTCAAGAATTGGCTTCAATTCAACCACAAGAATCAATTGATTAAGCTTAGATGTAGAGAATTGATAAAGAAAAAGTGTTTGGATGAAAGTTTAACTCAAAGATTAGTAAGCTTCAATGCAAAGCTTACTAACTTTTTGAAAATGGAGCTTTGAGTGAATTTGGTAGATGGAGAGAATTGAGAGATTTTTTAGCAAGGTGGATTTGGCTATCAAAAGATTGAAATTTGAATGAAATGAGGGCTCTATTTATAGAGTTTTAGGATTGGGATTAGTGGTAATTTGGTAATTGATTCTTGGAGCCAAAATTTGTATTAATGATAATTCTTTCAAATATTAGAGCCAAAATTTGAATTAATGATAATTCTTTTTAAAAATGAAAGATTGGCACTAAAATTTGAATTAATGATACATCTTTCAAAAGTGAAGGAAAATTGGAGCCAAAATTTGACAAGTTTAAAATTCCCGATTTTTTTCAAATTTGCATGCTGTGCAATCGATTGCACTATAGTGCAAATCGATTTGCACTGTGTATTTTTTCAAAAATGGCACAAAATGCACTATGTGCAATCGATTGCACTCTAAGAGAAATCGATTGCATCAGTGAAAAAAAAATGAAAATTTTTAATTCTTTTTCTTTGCAAATAGAGATTTTAGGAAAATGATACCAGAAATCCTTATTTGTCAGATGCTTCGACTTGGTACCTATAAAACAAAAATATACAAAGATAAAGAAAAATATTTTTTGTATTTTGATTAGAAGTTAGTCAACAACACATATACAAAATACACAACTAAGGTGCTTGGAGATTCCTCAAGAGCAAACTTAAAGATACGAGATAGAAAAAGAGGAAGAATCAACCCTAATGTGATCTTGTTATGATCGAATTGATATGATATGATAGAGGAATCTTAGGGGCAAAAATTAGGGTACAACACATTTTATTAATTAAAAGAAGAAATCAAGACAAAAATATTCATGATCACAAAAGAACACAAGTCAAGGTGCTTGGTGATTCCCAAAAGATAAAAGCTAAAGATAGGGAGGGGAACCAAGAATCCTAATGTGATCTTGTTGTGATGGAATCAACATGGTATGATAAGGGGATCTTAGGGGAAAAAATTGGGGTATAACAAACTGCAACTTCTTTCGGGGTCTCCGTCAGGGAAGACTTCATTACTTGCTCTTTTCCCCGAGTCTCGGCAATTGACTCGGTAGAGGTGACCTTAACAGGTGTGGAAACAGTCTTCAGAGAGATTTCCAGGGAGAAAACTCTTCTGCTTCTAGTAACTTTATTCTTCCCATCAATATTGTCAATGTCGGGATCAGTAATTTCAGTAACTTCATCTTCAACAGTCGGTAGTTCTTGCTTGACACCATGGTAGTAGATGTCAGACCCATAGTTCCACGAAATAACTTTATCCGAAGAATATGGGATAGGTCCAGGTGTAGTGATGTTTAGGGGAACAACTTTTGGATTGGCAGTAATCCTTACAGGACCTTTGGAGGTAATCCTGACAGGAGTGTTAGATATTTCGATAAGTCTTGACACAGATTCTCAGTAGACAGAATCTTCTCAATCATAATTATATGATTGTCCATTAGGAATTTAACGCCTTTCTTCAGAAATTTGCAGCCATTGGGTTGGGCTGTACAGTAGTAACATCTATTAATACAACCCAGAAATAAACCGGCCTGCAATAGATTCTTCTTGATGGCTGGGAGGGGAGTAACTAATTCACTTACCGTGGCAACATAAATAACATCATCAATAGCACTTATGCCTTTTTCATGCTTTGGCATAGGTGCAGTAATCACATTTGGGGTCTCCGTAGGATCAAACTCAATCTCTTTGTTGTCAATCATGTCTTGAATTTTGTTTTTCAAGACCCATAAATTATTGGTATCGTGCCCAGGACTGTTGAAATGGTAGGAACACTTCGCATTTTGATTTTACCAAAGAGAGGAGGTGTTGGGATTCTGAGGAGGCTCCCTCAATGTTATCACCTCTGCTTTTAGTAAATGTTGCAATGCTTGAGAAAATGGCATACTGATTTTCGTAAACTATCTTCTCAAAGCGCCTGACCTATACTGATTGCCCCGTTGTTGTTGTTGAACAGGCGCAAAATTAAAAATTAGTACCGCTCCTACATACTGATTGCAAGCACTTTTAAGACGACCCTTCTTGCCATAAACAACATTGGTCTCCTTCTTAGCACTAAATGTCTTCTTCACAACACTTGAAGACGCAGCCATTGGAATTTTTCCGCTCTTGATCAGATCAGTGAAACCCGATGAGGAGCTTCCAATCAGATGGTTAAATAATGGCCCTGTCGAAGTGCCCATGAACATATCCACCATCTCCCTATCAGACAGTGGAGGTTGAACTCGTCCAGCCAGATATCTCCATTTTTTGGCATATTCTTTGAACCATTAATTCGAGCCCATAGACATATTTTGTAATTGCACATGAGTTGGTGCGAGATCAACATTGTAATAAGGTGGAAGAACTGACTTTACTGGTTTTGAGTTTTAATCGTAAATGTTGCAGTTAGCAAGAGTCACCACTGACTTTTCTTTTATCCAACAAAGGAAAAGGTGAAAAGAACAGGAAAGACCTTTTTAAATATTTTGAGCTCGGGGGGTAGATTATGGAAAGGGAAGGTGTTAGCACCCTTTTCATCCATAGTTATCTACAGGCTCTTAGTTGCTAGCTCGCTTTTGAAAATGATTTCTTTTTGTGTAAGTGTGTTTGAAAATATTTTTGAAAAGACGCCTTGGTGCGGAGAACTTTGTAATGTTTCTCGTTTCGTTTAGAACGTATACAAAGTGTTTTTTGTCTTTGAAAATATTTAGAAAAAGAGTTTGTGTACGTGTGAAAAATTGTTTTGTTTGTTTTTTGTGAGAAATAAACTATAAGCAGTCTACATACTTGAATGGTATTTGTTCTTTTCCTCTTTTCCTTTAGACAGTGTTATCCTACTATTAGTCAGTAGGTAGCCCTATCGTTGGATGTTTAGAGAGACAGGCGAGGGTCATCGTACAGTCACGAAGGTAACTCGTAAGATACTTTAGCAATTACTCTAAGGTTTTAAGATCATTTACCGAGGAAACATCGAAAGGGTCATCGAGGGACTTATGATCTTATAACCAAAGGGTCACTATTAAAATCTCCTATGTTCAAGAGATGTGACTGTTTTATTCCAAAGGCAACAAGTGGAGGTACCTTAGAGGTGCACGTGTGCGAATGTGTTGTGTTTCAGTTATTTATCTTTAAACATTTAGGTTTTCTACTGTTTGTTTTCAGATCTTATCATGCAATCCTATTAAGCACACATATAGCAGTTAATTGTATATAAGTACGGAAAATAAAGTGCTGGAAATTAAATCTACGCTATTATAATGCTTCGGGATGGGGGAATTACACACTAAAAATGGGGAAAGAAAAATGTAAAGGGTCCTAAATAAGGCTATTACAACCTTTGGACAATTACATAATTTATGGAAATAATGCGAATAAATATAGATGAACGCGCGAAGAAGAAAAAGAGGGAAAAGATCTAAAACCTAAAAATAATGTAAGTGATAAAAAGAAATATTTTTTTTGTTTTTGATTAGGAAAAAATAATAATAAAATTAATAGAAACCTAATTCTAATTGATTAATTATTTAAAAAGAAAGTGATTAAATAATTAAATAAAAATTAATTTAATTAAAAAAAACTAAGTATAATATTTTTGCGATTTTTTATTAAATGATTTTTTAATAGAAAAATGAAATTATTTGAAATAAAAGAAAATAAATAAAGAAAAAAGACAAAATGGGTCGCGCTGTAAAAATGAAAATGAGGGGTGAGAAAGAAGCATAATTAAAAGCTCAAACTGGACAAAGCTCAGTTCTGTGCTGGATCCAGTGTGGATAACGTCTTCGGGTGCATTACGGGGACGCGCCTTTGAGGCTTTAGATTTGGAATTTTCAAATTCGTTCATTAAAACTTAAAAGCAATGGCTCTAAAACTTTCTAAACATCAGTATGAACATGCATGAATGTTTATAAACCATTTACAACGTAAGAATTGAGATTTTGTAATTAAGAATTTTTACCCAACCGGAGCTACTTGGTGCGGCTGTTTTGGGCGTGGGTTTGGTTTTGCAAGAGGTCTGAGTAGACTCTTGGAAGTCTCAGAAATATGATTTGCTCACTTGATTGGGCTGATAGCGCCTGGGAATATAGTTGTGAATTCTTGCAACTTTGATCAATTTTTGAGAATTTTGTAGAGCTTTCTTTTAGCTATCTATGCTTGGTCCTTTATAATCTAAAGCATGTGTTTTTATAGAGAGGTAAGAGAGGAGTGAACATGTATGACAAGGAACAAAGCATTTGTGGCCTTTGAGAAAAAAATAAAACACATTAAGAAGTTGTCATTTTTGAGTGATTCTTACCCTTTTTGAATGTGCAATGAACCTGGAGCATTTTTGTGTGTCTTGCATGAAATTTTGGGCTCCATGATGGGTCAAGTCAAGTCCAAATGCTCTAGCCCATTATTTCTTGAATTTTTATCAAATTTATTTGATTTTAAATTAAATTAAATCAAGATAAATATAAATAAAAATCAAGGCCATTCAAAAATGGATTTAGAGGACCTCTAAGATATTATGGACATGTTTGAAATCCAAAAAGTAGGCTTATTGGTCCAAAATAGTAATTTTTCTCAATTTGTACTTCATGAATTTTTACAAAATTCTCCAATTTGTGCAACTCATAACTTGCTCTATTTTTATCTTTTGAAGATGATCTTTGACTTTTTGGAAATCCCAAGATATCCTATACAATCTCTATGTTTATCATTTTTTCATACGAAGACATTATCTTCATGTAAGTTGCCTTGACAATAAGTGTCTTTGATTGACTTTTGAAAATGACCTATAATGTATGAGCTCATATCTTTCAAATGAAGCATTTTTTGGACTTGAGAACAAAATCCAAGTTGTAGAGAATTTAATTTTATTCAAAATGAACTTTTGTTGGGGAAAAGTTGATGGAGCATGTGAAGTTTATGACTTGTCAAAATTCAGTTGACTTCTCCTAAGGAAACCCTAATTTGACAAATCTTGACTTTAAATGATTTGAGAGTTTTTCTTGGGGAATCATGATCAACCCTTGATCAAATGATGAATATCACTTCAACATATTGATGTTGACCAAAAATCTTAAAGTTTGACTGTATGTTGATCATAGTTGACTTTTTGACCAATACAGCTGATTTTCAAATATTTGAGCCATTGACTGAGCAAATTTGTGATGTAGGGCTTTAAACTTGACACGAACCTTGTTAAGGACCCATGAAGAACCAAGGAAGCCACTTGAGACTTTTTCAAACCAAATTTCCTTGAGAAAATTTAAACTCTAGTTGTAGACCTTTGACTTAGGAGGAGCATCTCGACTAGTCAACCCTTGAGTGTCTTGACTATTTGAAGAGCCTTGAAAGAATGTTTTGAGAAAAATGAGAGGGAAATGTTTGGTTACAACAAGCATTGTATTGATACTGCTTGTAAAAAGTAGCATCCAGGTCTTCCCAGGTACGAATGTTAGTTCCTTCCAGCTGATAGAACCATTCGATTTTTGTACCCGACAGACTTTTCTGAAATAAGTGAACCCATAACTCTCTGTCAGCAGTATGGTGTTGGATCTTACGAACATAGGACCTCAAATAGAGCTTGGGACAAGAAATATCATCATATTAGCCAAAGCGGGGACCTTGAATTTGTGAGGGATAACTACCCCCAAAATAAGACCCAACTCTTTAAAATCCAATCCTAGCACTTTCTTGATCTCCATGGCCTTGAGGCGATCTTCCAACTATTTTGTATTTATCGTCCCTGAAAGGATATTGTTCATCAGAATAGTCTTCATCCTCAGGAATTATACCAGAAACCTGGTTGCTTCCACCTTCAGCCCTGATACTTCTATCGTCTTCCTCTTTATTGTCATCTTCATCAGAGGATATATCAGTAGTTTAAACCGGTTTAGCGGGGCCTTTGAACCTTCTCCCCATATTAAGGATATTAGTTGGCTTCTGAGTCTTTTTATTTTTAGGCGATGAGCGTTATAATCTCTTTCTGCCCCTAGGCTAAGTTCAAGAGGGTTTCCTGGAATTGGGCATTCTGAGCTTGAAGGTCTTTCACAGTTTGTTCGAGAGTCATCTTTTGCTGAAATAAATAGTAAGAAGATTATAAATCTAGTGTGGGAAAACCTATTATGTAATGATGCATGATATGTAGATGCAATGATTTCAAGGATCTTGCGGGGTGAACAAAAAGAAGTGTTAGAAGTTGAGTCTGGCTGCAACTTTGATTGAAGAAATTCACGTCGTTGAACTTCCTTCTATGAGCATCAAGCTCACCATGTCAAGTGGATCCTAGACTTTGACTCTAGATAATGTACTTTGGTCTTCGACGACAATGGTTAGAGGAAAATAAATCCCCTTGCTCCTTGCTAGACGTCGGTTCATGATGAAGAAGTGAAAAACACAAGAAGGGGGGTTGAATTGTAAAAAAAAATGGAAATCAATTGCAGTCAACACGGTATTTTTATCCTGGTTCGTTTGATCTCAAACTACTCCAGTCCACCCGTCAAGGTGATTTCGCCTCTCTCCAACGAGGTCTTAATCCACTATATTCAACTGAATATTACAACTGCTTTAACAACTGCTAAAGCCTTCTTGATGCAAACCACAAACCGGTTTCTCAAGGAATTACTTTCTTTCAAAGAATTGATATCTAGGTGTGTGAATGTTTTCTACAAAAACTGTTTATCACAACTGTGATACTACACAACTTAAGCTTATGAGAACTAAATTGCTAAAATAATTGAGTAAGGAATTGAGAGCTTTTAGCAAACTGAGAGTGAGGAAGATGATGAATAGCTTTAGGCGTGTAGATTGTTGTAGAGCATTAGCCAATTCAATCTTCATTGACTTGTTTATATAGCATTGGAAATAGTGTACGTTGGAGTAATAATTCTGTTTCAATGCCAATAACATTCTTTCCTTATTGAGCAGATCTTGTCTGGAATGATGTCATTGGTAATAAATCATCTTGAATGCACAGTACCGTTGCCACTTAAGCATGTTCTGGCTTTGGCTCATTCTGACGCTGCTTAGGTGCTGATGAACTGTTGTTTTCTAGATCAGAGTTCAGATGGTTAAGCGCAGATCTGTTCATCAAGCTTCAGCATAAGCGCAAGTTGATCTTCTGATTCTGGTATCTGATATAACATCTTCTGATGCTGATGTTGATATCCAATTTTCTGATGCTGATGAGGATGTTCTCATGCTGATATCCATCAGAGTTTCTGTAAAACAGAATGTAATTTTTAGATAGCATATGTGTCTTGCATGAATCATACAATTAATGTATCTTAGAATTTTGTTATCATCAAAACTTAAACTTAGGGTAGTAGATTCAAACTTTGTTCTAACAATCTCCCCCTTTTTGATGATGACAAAAACTAGATATTTTTTAATTGAAAATTAGCGTGAAAAGTATCAGAGATAACTTAAATAATAAGTTGTATCAGAATTAATCAGGAGGTTATCAAAGATGAGGGATAAAGAGATATCAGAGTTTAGATCAGAGATACTCCCTGTGATCGGTGGATCTGGAACTGACTGTTTTAAAGCTGGTTCGCGAAATGTCGCGGTAAACAAGAGTCGCCACCGTCTTTTATTTTCTCCAAATGGAAAGGACAAAAGCACAGAAAAATTCCTTAAAGAGATTGCTCTCGGTTCGGGAGGTAGATTATAGAAAGGGAAGGTGTTAGCACCCTTTCTATCCATGGTTATCCATGGGCTCTTAGATACTTGCTCACTTGTGTTTTCAAAAATGGTTTGTTTGCTTTTCAACTGTGGGTTTAAAAAGTTTCTTTGAAAATTTCAGTTCGACTCTTGTATCAGTCCTCAAGAGTGTTTGAAAAATTGCTTTCGAAAGCTTTTTGAAAAGGTGTCGGTGTGAAAAGTATTTTTGATTTGTTTTTGAAATTAGAGCAAGTATCTAGAGTCGTCTACCTACCCTAAGGAATTTGTCTGTGTAAATGTCCTTTAAAGTAGTGCCATCCCACCATTGAGAGGTAGGTAGCACCACCGTTGGAGGTGTTCGGGTCAATTCGAAGGTTCGGGACATGGTGATCACCAGAGCAATGGGAAGACACCTTAGAAGCTACCCTCATGCCAGGTTCCCGGATCATGAGGACTTACTAAAACATCCTCTACTCGACGATCACCTTTCGAGGAAAGGCAACAGTGAGGCGTACCCTAGGGGTGGTGTGTGCGATTCGTGTGTCGTTTTCATTTATTTTTGTCTTTTGTCATGTCATGGGTGATCTAGCGTTTGTTTTTATTTTTGTCCATACATTCTTTCATGCCTTGATTAACAGTTAAAAATTGCGAAAAGTAAATTCTAAGCTATTACAAACGGCGCGGGTCCACATCGCCAAAATTAAACCAGGACCCGATTTGACAGAAAAAATAAATAAAGAAATAAAGTGCGAGAAAATTAAAATGTTACAAGGCCTTGGGAGAGATACATAAATATTTAAGCGAAATAAAATAAATATGCGAATTGAAATTTAAATCGAAACGAGGGCGTTGGACCCTTTTTGCAAAATTAAATTAAATGATTAATTAATTAATTGAAAAAGAAAAGAAATTGTTTTTTTGGTATTTTTTGGTATTTTATGTTTTTAATGAAAAAATTAATTGAAATTAAATGTCAACCCTAATTCTACAATTTTTGTTTTATTATGAAAAATATTGAAATTTTTAACCTAAAATTAACCCTAATTAATTTACATGCAAATTTAATTATAAAAATAAATATTTAATTATTATGGAATAAAAGGAAAAGATGAAAATTAATTAAACCCTAATTCTATGTTTTTTAGATTTTTATTATGAAAATATTAAATTAAACCCTAATTTAAAATTAATTAATTTACATGCAAAC
Organism: Vicia faba; assembly: GCA_948472305.1. NCBI lineage: Eukaryota > Viridiplantae > Streptophyta > Magnoliopsida > Fabales > Fabaceae > Vicia > Vicia faba. The sequence continues at coordinate 1,231,829,969 of OX451735.1, forward strand.
TTATTTAAAATATATATACTAAAATATATATTTATTATTTTTCTCTTTTTTCTGATTTTTATGTTTTTTGTGTTTTTATGAAAATAATAATTAAATTAACAGAATTAATTAGAAATAATAATTGAAAATAAAGAAATAAAGAAAAATAAAAAATAAAAAATAATGAAAAGGGTTTGTAAACCTGGGGGGTTCAGGCCCCAAATAGGAGGTGAAATTGTGGTAATCTGGCCCAAGATTCTGAGGCCTTGTGGACTTTCCCCAGGACACGTACTCAAACGTTGACTAGAGCCCATCGTGTTCCCCAGACCTCTGCCTTTGGATTGACGTAATTGACGCGTGGACGGCTTGATCTTTGAGGTGTATGGTGCGCTCTTTAGGCTGAAACTGCATATAATTATGAATTGAAAAATAATGTGAAAGGAGGTGAGGACCTGGGGCTCGAACCCAGGTCATGAGTGTTACCAACAATAGTGCTCACCACTGAACCAATTCACGCGCTTTTAACATATGATAACTAATAAATATTATAAAAGAAAATTAGTCAATAGCTTAAAAACGCGCGCAGAATTTGAATGAACCAGTCAGACCTCGCCACCTAAGCGTCTTCTTCGTTGGTTTTTATTTTCCTGAAACACAAACATGTTAGGCAACGGTTTTGCAAGCGTTCTTTTAGGCATGTTTTGGGAAAATAGCGAATAGCCCTGTGATGCTCATAAATTGAGCGCGAGGGTCTCAAACTCTTCGTCCATGTATGCTGAATACGTTCATGGCACTGTGGTGTGCTAATTTTACAGGACCAAGAAACCCCCAATTCGTAGCTTGTAAACCCCTAGAAAACAATAATGGTGAAATCGTATATAGCTTGCAAAAACTCAATCAAGATAGATGGTTAGCTTCAGAATCACATAAGGAATATGAATCAACAATTAAAATGCCATGAAAATGCATAGATGTTAAAACACAATTATGAAAAAAAAGTGGAAAAGTGTGACTTCTATACAATGATTCAAAGGGTTATGTTTGATGTTTTTGATCCAGGAAGATTGCTTGAGGTCCTAGGAGTGCAATGGGATGAAAATTTCGCCTTGAATCGTCCTGCAAAGGTGTTTTCAGAATTGGAATTTTTTGACAAATTTCAAGCTTTGCTTTTCAGATTTTTGAGCAGCTGCGTGGTCTTTTTCATTAGGGTTGTGTTCTATGCTTATGTAAGAGTGAATTAGGTCAAGAATTCTGATCAAAATCCATGCATTGATGGTTTATGAGATTTGATTTTCTTCAAGATCTTTTTCAATCTTTTTCCATGCTATTTTGTACCAAATCATATCCAATCCTTCCCTAATTGGTCATGCACGAATTTGAGTGTCCAATGAGAATAATTTCTGCACAAAAGGATTTTATTTCATTAGTTTTGTATTTTTCATGCATTTTATTTAATTAAATGAATTATTAATGATAAAAAATCCAAATAAATAAATAAAAATGGAGAGAAACTTCCCTTTGGGCCTAATGGTCGTGTGCATGCTTGGGATAATGAATTGTGGAAGAAAAATGGGCCCATTAGCAATTTTAGGTTATTTGAATCAATGTTGACTTTTCAAAATATCCAAAAATTTCCCAACTTCTACAAGGCATAACTTGCTCAATGTTTAAGCTTTTCTCATGTTCTTAGACATTTTGGAAAGGTCTTTGAGTCCTATAACCAATGCCTTTGGTCCCATGTCATTTTGATTTACCAATCTCAAGTTATGGCCTTTGACTTAAAGTCCCTTTTTGTTGACTTTTGAAAATGACCTATAATGTTGAAATTGATAACTTTTTGTGAGAGCATTTCTTGGACTTGAAGTATGAAGATGAGTTGTAGGAAATGTCTTTCTCTTCAAAATGAGCTTTGGATGGAATTTTTCTAATAATCCATGTGAAAGTTATGCCCTGGTCAATTTACAATTGACTTTTTCAGCTGTCCAAATAAGGAAAATTTTGCATCTTGATGATTTTTGAGCCAAGCTTTGAGAATCATGTTCAAGCATTGATCAAATGATGTTTGTGGCTTCAAAATGAGATGTTGACCAAAAATTTGAACTTTTGACTGTCAAATGACCATTTTGCCCCTACAGTTGACTGTGGTGCAATTAGGGTTTTTGACTGTGCAATTTTGTGCTGAAAGTCTTGAAACTTGATATGAGGATGCTTGACCATGTTTGTAGGCATGTGAGACTTGATTGGACCTTTGGAAACTTCATTTTCTTGATCAGAACAAAAACCCTAATTTTGACTATTCAGGAGGCTCTTGCACTGTGCAACCCTTGGGGAATCTTGAAGCATGACTTGGAAATTTCTTGAAGAATATGGGAGGGCAAATTTTGGGGTACAACAGTTGCCCCTGTTCAATCTTCTTAGACCTGAGGGTGCAGATTGGCTGACGTGCCTTTCGTAATCCGAGGGTGGAAGATGATTGAACACTAGAGTGCCCAGAAATTTGCGCTCACATAGTAGCAATGTGATGATGGAAATGGGCTTATAGATGCCATTTGAAGATTGATAAATAGGATGATGGGCTTATAGATGCCATCTGGATGTTGATCGCGTAAGAGATTCCTTAGCGAGAACCTGCATACCTGCAAAACAAAAATGAGTACCTGACATGTTGCAGGAGCTGGTTTTCAGATGCTTGGTATAGATATGTCCTGACTGGTTACAAGAGCTGAATCTGGAGCTTCAAATGGCGATGAATGAACCGGGGGTGGTTACTACCTTAGCATGAACGGTGAGATAACCTTGAATGATTTTAACTTTAACAGCAATCGTTGAGAAAGTCTTGGGATTACCATCTTCGCAGGATCGGGAAGAGAACCATAGGCAATTGTAATCTCAAAAGCGGACGTTTGAGAAAAAGCTGGATTGGCATTATCGTCTCCGCACCGCTGGGGAGAGAACCATAGGAAATTATAATCTCAAAAGCGGACGTTTGAGAAAAACCTTGGATGGAATTATCATCTCACGCACCGTCGGGGAGAGAACCATAGGAAATTATAATCTCAAAAGCGGACGTCTGAGAAAAACCTGGGATGGAATTATCATCTCACGCACCATCGGGGAGAGAACCATAGGAAATTATAATCTCAAAAGAGGACGTTTGAGAAAAACCTGAGCTGGAATTATCATCTCACGCACCGTCGGGGAGAGAACCATAGGAAATTATAATCTCAAAAGCGGACGTCTGAGAAAAACCTGAGCTGGAATTATCATCTCACGCACCGTCGGGGAGAGAACCATAGGAAATTATAATCTCAAAAGCGGACGTCTGAGAAAAACCTGAGCTGGAATTATCATCTCACGCACCGTCGGGGAGAGAACCATAGGAAATTATAATCTCAAAAGCGGACGTTTGAGAAAAACCTGAGCTGGAATTATCATCTCACGCACCGTCGGGGAGAGAACCATAGGAAATTATAATCTCAAAAGCGGATGTTTGAGAAAAACCTGGGATGGAATTATCATCTCACGCACCGTCGGGGAGAGAACCATAGGAAATTATAATCTCAAAAGCGGACGTTTGAGAAAAACCTGAGCTGGAATAGAGAAGGCCTTGGACTGGATAAGAAATCTTTGGAGTCGATTAACTGAACCGGTCTAGGTCTTGAAATATGATGGAGAATTTAGCTGAATCTTTCCTGAAAGGTAAAGGTCAGTCATATGCAATGCATGATATGGATCAAGCAATGATGTTCTCAACATAAATGAGATTTGTATGATATGATGCGTCTATGCATGCTATAATGATGTATGTGATGTTTTATGAATGTGTTTTTCGTCTAGGAAAGTAAATCCTTGACGGGTGCCGGGAAGTCACTCCTGGGCTGATGTTGGAGAATAGATTTTGCTTCCGCTGGGGATGATAGTTGCAAGAATACCAGTAGGAGAAGATGACTCCGTTGAGGAATGAACTTGGCAAATGGAAGATTCTGCGGGGATAAAAATACTCTAACGATCTTGCTGGGAAGCAATACTCTGTGGGGAGAGGTACTTTGTTGAGTGTTGATAATGACTTGCTGAGGATACTCTTGTTGTGTTGGAAGTATAGACTTCGCTGGGGGTAAGAGAACTTCGTCGGGGACGCTCTTTCCATGGCTTTTGGCTGAGGATAACCTAGTTATATCCTGTTAAGGAAATAACTCTTTAAATAAAGCCGGGCGACGCGTTCGTGCTTTTGCGAGGATAAGCTTCCAGAATCTACTGGGGATAAGCTTACCGCTTGGGGAGATGAATTCCAACTTTCCTGGGGAACTGGATTGGACTTTCTTGGGGAAGTTTTGAACTGCGGGGGAAGTGATTCCTTTGAATGTTGATATGCCGCCGGGGAACAATCTTTAGACCAAGACTGCCGGGGATGCTTGTTAAGAATATGTATATTGCTGCTGGGGAATGTTGAGATCTACTGGAGGATACTCAACTTCCTTGAGATTTGACAACTCTGCTTGGAGAAGAATGCACTGACTGCTGACTTACTCTCTGGGGAATTGAGATATGCTGGTTATGTTCTTTAGCTGAACCTACCTTGGTACCTTGGAGGATAGAACAATTAGATTGCTTAGACAACTATTTATTGCCCCTGTTTCTAATGTTACCTGTAATTAATCCTTTGTTTCGTATGCAAATATTTATGAGTTAGCAAATTATTGTCAATGCATATATCACAAATTGAACCTTGGACGTTCTTCGCAAAACAAACAGAAACAGAAAAAACAATTGGCACTTTTAACTGAAAAGTATATTTGTATTGATTTTTGAGTGGCCTGAAAATAGGCGTTTTGTGTACAAGAGGCTGACGTCCTAGTAAGAGGACGCCGCCGAACAAAAGAGTTTATACAAATTTTGTACAAAAGAGAATAAAACAGCTGTGTGAAATATGAATGATCCCACTGGGTTTTAACTCTGCTATTGCCGTTATATCTCCGAGCGTCTCATCACTTGATGACCTTGGTTGAAGGTGAAACTGACTGATCGATGTCGTCTGAACTTGATGTAGATACCGGATTCTGGGTGCAAAGTGATCAATGAGACATAGTATTACGCTTTTATCCCTAATTTTTGCCTGGACCGCCCTTTCGGGTTTTCAGTCCACCGGGATACCCATTTTTGCCCAAGCCGCCTTTTCAGGTTTTCGACTTGGCGGGTGTACATATTTTTTCATTTTCATCCCTTCATTTTGCCCGAACCCTTTTGGTTCGCCGGGAAGCCCTAATTTTTGCCTAGGCATGTCAGCCTAGCGGGTTTTTTTTCATGCGTAGTATCTTTTTACTATGTCTGCATTGGCGGGGTGAGGAAGGTCGTCACCATCCATGTTGGTTAAAATCATGGCTCCTCCTGAGAACACATGTTTAACCACAAATGGTCCTTCGTACGTAGGGGTCCATTTTCCCCTTGGATCACTCTGAGGAAGGATGATTCGTTTGATTACCAGATCCCCAACTTGATACTCCTGTGGTCTGACCTTTTTGTTAAATGCCCTGATCATCCGTTTCTGATACGTCTGACCGTGACAGATAGCAGCAAGTCTCTTTTCATCAATAAGGTTGAGCTGATCAAGTCGTGTCTGGATCCAATCATCTTCGTTCAGATTTGCATCCTTCATTATCCGAAGAGAGGGTATTTGCACTTCGATTGGTAAGACTGCCTCCATACCATAAACCAAAGAGAAAGGAGTTGCCCCGGTTGACGTCCTAGCTGAGGTACGGTACCCATGTAGAGAGAACGGTAACATCTCGTGCCAATCCTTATAAGTCACTGTCATCTTCTGCACAATTTTCTTGATGTTCTTATTTGCTGCTTCTACAGCCCCATTCATCTTCGGTCTGTAAGGAGAAGAGTTGTGGTGCTGTATCCTGAACTGTTCGCAGAGCTCAGCGATCATCTTATTATTCAGATTGGTACCGTTGTCTGTAATAATCCTCTCTGGGATGCCGTACCGACAGATCAGATTATGCCGAATGAACCGTGCCACAACAGTCTTGGTTACCGTAGCATAGGAAGCTGCTTCAACCCACTTTGTAAAATAATCAATCGCCACTAAGATGAAGCGATGCCCATTAGATGTCGTAGGTTTAATCTCGCCGATCATGTCTATACCCCACATTGCAAACGGCCAAGGCGCAGTCAGAACAATCAAAGGAACTGGAGGAACATGCACCTTGTCTGCATAAATCTGGCACTTATGGCATGTCCTAGAATGTTGGTAGCAGTCAGCTTCCATTGTGGACCAATAATACCCTGCCCGAAGGATCTTCTTAGTCATGGTGTGTCCACTGGAATGTGTACCAAAGGTCCCTTCATGTAGCTCTTCCATGATCCTTTCTGCTTCAGTCTTATCCACACAGCGCAATAAGGTTGAATCATGGTTTCGCTTGTACAAGACGCCGTTGCTAAGGAAGAACTTGGCCGCAAACCTTCTCAGAAACTTCTTATCATTGATGGAGGCACCTTCAGGGTATTCCTGAGCTTCCAGATATCTCTTCACTTCATGGTACCAAGGCTTCTCAGTCACCAATTCAGTCTCGAGATCACAACAGTATGCCGGTTCGTCCAGTTTCCAGATGATGATCCGGGGAGCCTCATTATCCCATTTAACTTTGAACATAGAAGCCATTGTAGCTAACGCGTCCACCAGCTGATTCTCTTCTCTTGGAAAGTGTTCAAAGGTTATCTTTGTGAAGTGGGGGATCAGGGTCAACACACATTCTCTGTAAGGGATAAGATTCGGATGTTTCGTATCCCACTCTCCTTTGATCTGATTGATCATAAGAGCGGAATCTCCGAAAACGCTCAGAAACTTGATCCTTAGGTCGATCGCAGCTTGAAGACCCATGATGCACGCCTCGTACTCCGCCATGTTGTTGGTACAGTTGAAACATAGCCGGGCAGTGAGTGGAGTATGAGTGCCTTGAGGAGATATGATTATGGCGCCGATGCCGTTACCCAAAGCATTGGAGGCTCCGTCAAAGTGCATAGACCATCGGGATCCTGGTTCAGGTCCTTCATCTAGTCCAGGTACCTCACAATCAGTTACTATCATGATGCTTTCATCCGGAAACTCGAAGTTCATTGACTGATAGTCATCTACAGCCTGATGTGCCAAGTGGTCTGCCAATACACTTCCCTTGATGGCTTTCTGGGTCGTGTACTGAATGTCGTATTCCGTCAAGATCATTTGCCATCTTGCAATTCTCCCGGACAGAGCGGGCTTTTCGAATATGTACTTTATAGGATCCATTTTTGAGATCAACAAGGTAGTGTGAGTCAGCATATACTGTCTCAGCCGGCGAGCAGCCCATACCAAAGCGCAGCAAGTTTTCTCGAGCAGTGAGTATCGGGTCTCACAATCGGTAAACTTTTTGCTAAGGTAATAAATGGCATGCTCTTTTCGGCCAGACTCGTCATGCTGCCCCAGCACACACCCCATTGAATTGTCAAGTACAGTCAGGTATAATATCAGAGGTCTCCCTTCAACCGGTGGCATAAGGATAGGTGGTTCTTGGAGATACTCTTTGATTATGTCGAAAGCAGCCTGACATTCATCGTTCCAACGTACTACCTGATCTTTCTTCAGCAGCTTGAAGATTGGCTCACAGGTAGCAGTCAGGTGCGAGATGAACCGAGCAATGTAATTCAGGCGTCCTAAAAAGCCTCTGACTCCCTTCTCTGTCCTAGGAACTGGCATCCCTTGAATAGCTTTGACCTTAGCAGGGTCCACTTGAATTCCTTTGTCACTTACAACGAAGCCTAGTAACTTCCCAGATCTTACCTCGAAGGTGCACTTGTTCGGGTTCAACCTCAGCTTGTATAGTTTCAGCCGGTCAAACAACTTCTGCAGATGATCTAGGTGCTCTTCCTCAGTCTGGGACCTTGCGATCATGTCGTCAACATACACTTCTATCTCATGATGGATCATGTCATGAAATAAAGCAACCATGTCACGTTGGTAGGTTGCCCCAGCGTTCTTCAACCCAAATGGCATGACCTTGTAGCAGAAGGTGCCCCACTGAGTAACAAATGTAGTCTTTTCCATGTCTTCAGGCGCCATCTTGATCTGATTGTAACCTGAAAAGCCATCCATGAAAGAGAACACCTTATGCTGAGATGTATTATCAACAAGGACATCAATGTGAGGTAAGGGGAAGTCATCCTTGGGGCTGGCCCTGTTCAGATCCCTGTAGTCGACACACATTCTGACCTTACCGTCCTTCTTAGGTACCGGCACCACATTAGCAACCCACTGAGGGTAAGAAGTCACTGCAAGAAACCCAGCGTCAAACTGTTTCATAACCTCGGCTTTAATCTTCTCAGACATCTCTGGACGCATCCGGCGGACCTTTTGCTTAACTGGAGGGCAATCTTCCTTAGTTGGCAAGTGATGGACCACAATATCGGTATCCAACCCGGGCATGTCTTCGTAGGACCAGGCAAAGATCTCCATATAATCATGTAGCATCTGAGTCAACCGTTGCTTCACGCTGAGCTCTAGGTTGGCACCAATCTTTACCTCTTTCCTGTCTGCCTCAGTACCCAAGTTTATTGTTTCCACTGGCTCTTCATGGGGTTGAATTGCCCTCTCTTCCTGAAGCAACAGTCTTGCAAGCTCGCCAGGCACTTCGCAATCATCTTCACCTTCGTCTTTGACTAAGTTGATCGGATTTTCGAAGTCATAATTGGCAGTAGCAGAGTTGTTATCAGTAAGATCCAGAGTGGATTGAAACCTGTATGAGTGAGTGTGTGTGTAAATACAGCTGTTTTGAAATATATGTAAAGGAAAGAAAGACAGAAAAGGAGCATAAAATTTTCAATGCGAGAAAACGTCCAAGACTTTCATTTATGGTATATGGAATGACAATTTATATGCCCTCACAAATGAAACCACGGTGCCTCGGGTAAGACACCGGGCCATAGAGTTTATTTATTGTTTATTACAAATAACGAAACAAAGAAATTTATTACTGCGTCACAAAGGTAACAGGAGTATGGTCTTTGGCAATCCAATTGTTCAATCCGCCTTCGGTCGTCGGGTAGATCCAGCTATTGAATTCTGCTTCATCCACTTCGTTGTCTTCCCCAACAGCATTCACTCCTGGATTTGTAATGAACACAGGAGGTCTTCCGATCTTCGCTTTCCGCATAGCCTTCTGACCCTCTGCAGTAAAACCCAGCCCAAATTTGTCGGTCTTCTGTGTAAAGTCTGGAAGCCTGCCCCAGTTAGCACACTCACCTTTCTGAACCACAGCCCGGGCAGCCTTCAGGGAAGCCATCTTCAAAGGAACATTTTCTTCTGCTGCTGCTGCAATTGGAAGCACCTCCTCGAAATGCTGAAAGGGGGTTTCAATAAACTCCCCGTCCATCTCAATGTATCTGAAGGAATTCAGGTGGCTTACCATATACTCCTCCTTTCCATGCACAGTGACGATCTTCCCTCTGACAGGGTACTTCAGCTTCTGGTGCAAGGTAGAGGTTACTGCCCCAGCTTTATGTATCCAAGGTCGACCCAGTAAACAAGAGTACGATGGACGAATATCCATCACATAAAATGTAGAGTCAAACACCTGAGAGCCCACACGAATCGGAATGTCGACCTCTCCATGAACCATCCTCTTTGAACCGTCAAAGGCCCTGACGATGATATTGCTGGGTTTCAATTCCAGGCCTTCACAATCTAAACGGTCGAAAGCCTTCTTGGGCAGCACATTCAAAGAAGAACCAGTATCCACCAATACATGTGCCAGAGTAGTGCCCCTGCATTCAATAGAGACATGCAGGGCATCATTGTGGTCTCTTCCTTTCGCGGTCAGGTCAGCGTCTGAGAAACCCAAGCCATTGTCTGCTGTCAGATTTGCTACGCAATCAGTGAACTGGAGTGCAGATGTCTCATGTGGCACATGGGCCGTCTTGAGGAATGAGATTAAGGCCTTAGCATGGGCCTCAGAGCACAGCAATAAAGAGAGCATTGAGATCTTGGAGGGCGTGTGCCCCAGCTGTTCTACAACATTGAAGTCACTCTTCTTTATTATTTTCAAGATTTCCTCCATATCTTGTTGGGAGGTGTTGTACCCCAAAATTTGCCCTCCCATATTCTCCAAGAAATTGCCAAGTCAAGCTTCAAAGTTCCCCAAGGATTGCACAGTTCAAGGGCCTCCTATACAGTCAAAATTAGGGTTTGTGTTCTGATCAAGAAAATGAAGTTTCTAAAGGTCCAATCAAGTCTCATGTGCCTACAAATATGGTCAAGCATCCTCATATCAAGTTTCAAGACATTCAGCTCAAAATTGCACAGTCAAAACCCTAAATTGCACTACAGTCAACTGCAGGGGCAAAATGGTCATTTGGCAGTCAAAAGTTCAAAATTTTGGGCAACATATCATTTTGAAGCCACAAACATCATTTGATCAATGCTTGATCATGATTCTCAAAATCTGGCTCAGAAATCATCAAGATGCAAAAGTTTCCTTATTTGGACAGCTGAAAAAGTCAACTGAAATTGACTAGGGCATAACTTTCACATGGATTATCAGAAAAATACCATCCAAAGCTCATTTTGAAGAGAAAGACATTCCCTACAACTCATCTTCATACTTCAAGTCCAAGAAATGCTCTCACAAAAAGCTATCAATTTCAACATTATAGGTCATTTTCAAAAGTCAACAAAAAGGGACTTTAAGTCAAAGGCCATAACTTGAGATTGTTAAATCAAAATGACATGGGACCAAAGGCATTGGTTAGAGGACTCAAAGACCTTTCCAAAATGTCCAAGAACATGAGAAAAGCTTAAAAATTGAGCAAGTTATGCCTTGTAGAAGTTGGGAAATTTTTGGATATTTTGAAAAGTCAACATTACTTCAAATGACCTAAAATTGCTAATGGGTCCATTTTTCTTCCATAATTCATCATCCATGACATATGCACGACTACTTGGCCCAAAGGGAAGTTTTTATTCATTTTTTATTTATTTATTTGAATTTTTATTTATATTAATTCACTTAAATCAATTAAATATGTGAAAAATACTTAACTTAACCTAACAAATCTTTTTGCACATATAATCTACTCAATAATTCGTGCACATTCAAATATGGAAAGAATTGGACTGATTGGATCATGATTTGCACAAAAGCACATGGAAAATATTTGGAAAATAAAGCTTGAAAATCAAATCTTCAAAACTATGAATGCAAGAGATTTGGATGATTCTTTTTGACCTAATTCACTACTACATATGCCAGGATCACAACCCTAATGCAAACACACGCGCAGCTGCTCAGAAAAGCCATTATCAAACTTGGAAAATTTGTCAAGAAACTCAAAACTGAAAGTTCACTTCCAGGGCGATTCAAGGCACAAAAACTATTCCATTAGCTTCCTTGAAGATTACTGAACGTGTTCCAATCAATATCATTCCTCAAAGCTTAAAGAATTGGTATATTGAACCGGACCTGTGCATGAAAAATTTCAGAGTCGTGCATCTCATTCCATGCATTCTTTGAGAATTTTAAAGTTTGATTCATGTTAATTACTTTGTTCTGAAGCTAACCCAATGTTTTGATTGAATTATTATGCATTGTGTACGATTTCACCATGGTTAATTTCTAGGGTTCACAGGATTCCAAATTGGGGCTTTTCACCCAAGGAAAAATTGAGACTTATGACCACCATCATTCAAATCAACGCGTTTGGACGAACAAGAACCAATCCTCGCGCTCAATTTATGAGTGTCTGAGGGCTAATCGCTATTTTTTAATAGCTGGCCTAAGAAAACGCCATGAAAACCGTTGCTAATGTGTTTTCGTTTCAGGAAAATAAAACCAAACGAGGAAGATGATTATGTGGCTGCCTGTGAGTGGAGCGTTCAAATCTTCGCGCGCGTTTCCAAGCCATTAACCAACTTTCTTTTATATTATTTGCTTGTTATTATATATTAACAACGCGAATTTGGTTCAGCTGGCAAGTGATAGTAGTGGCAAAGCACATGACCTGGGTTCGAACCCCAGGTCTTCACACTTTCAATATCATTTTCCAATTCATGTTCAGGTACAGCGCCAATATTGAATACCATGGTACACCTTCTCCACTAAGCCATCCACGCGTCCATCAGAATCAGATCAAAGGCTATGAATTGAGAGACACGGTGAGTCCCAGTCAACACGCCAGCACGCTAGTGGAAAAAGTCTTACAGGCCAATTGCTAATGGGCTCAAATTGCTGAAGAAAAGCCTCACAATTGGGGACAACACCCCCTGAGGTTTGCAATGTTTTTTTTTCTTTTTTTGATTTGATTATTTTGTTTACTTTCAATTATTATTTATTTTAATTAATTCTATTTAACTTAATTATTTTTTCATAAAAAAATCAGAAAAGATAAAAAAAATACAATAAATAGTTTTAGTATTTTTTTTTTCAAATAAATTTGCATGTAATTGAATTTAGTTTTAAATTAGGTTTGCAATTTTAATTCTTTTAATAAAAAATATAAAAAACATAGAATTAGGTTTAATTAATGTTTTTATTCCTTTTTAATTTTTCTTTCTTATAATAATATTTATTTATTTTTATAATTAAATTTGTATATAAAAATTAGGTTTAATTTAGGTTAAATTCTAATGTTTTCTTAATAAATTAAAATAAAATAGAATTAGGGTTAGCGTTTAATTGCAATTAATTTTTTTCTATTAAATCTTAAAATACATAAAAATACCAAAAAAACAAAAACAATTTCTTTTCTTAAATTAATTAATTCATGTAATTTCAATATTTTGCAAAAAGGGTCCAACGCCCTCATTTCGACTTAATTGTTTATTCGCACATTTATTTTATCTCGCTTAAATATTTATGTATCTCTCCCGAAGCCATGTAAATTACTTCTCGCACTTTTAATTACTCTATTTATTTTTTCTGTCAAATCGGGTCCTGGTTAATTTTGGCGATGTGGACCCGCGCCTTTTGTAATAGTTTAGAATTTACTTTTTCCGCAATATTTTATTAACAAAGCATGAAAGAATGTATGGACAAAATAAAAACAAGCGTAGAACACCAATAACATGACAAGACAAATACAAATGAAAACGACACACAATTCGCACACACCACCCCTAGGGTACGCCTCACTGTTGCCTTGCCTCGAAAGGTGATCGTCGAGTAGAGGATGTCTTAGTAAGTCCTCATGATCCGGGAACCTGGCATGAGGGTAGCTTCTAAGTTGTCTTCCCATTGCTCTGGTGATCACCATGTCCCGAACCTCGAATTGACCCGAACACCTCCAAAGGTGGTGCTACCTATCTCTCAATGGTGGGATGGCACTACTTTAAAGGACATTTACACAGACGAATTCCTTAGGGTAGGTAGGTTCTCGTAGATACTTGCTCTAATTTCAAAAAAAAATTCAAAAATACTTTTCACACCGACACCTTTTCAAAAGCTTTCGAAAGCAATTTTTCAAACACTCTTGAGGACCGATACAAGAGTCGAACTGGAATTTTCAAAGAAACTTTTTTAAAACCCACACTTGAAAAGCAAACAAACAATTTTGAAAACACAATGAGCAAGTATCTAAGAGCCCATGGATAACCATGGATAGAAAGGGTGCTAACACCTTCCCTTTCTATAACCTACCTCCCGAACCGAGAGCAATCTCTATAAGGAATTTTTCTGTGCTTTTGTCCTTTCCATTTGGAGAAAATAAAAGACGGTGGCGACTCTTGCTTCCGCGACATTTCGCGAACCAGCATTAAATAGTCAGTTCCAGATCCACCGATCACAGGAGGCTTCAGCAGTTACAGGTATAGGTGCCTCCATCTGGGCAGGCTCAACTTCAATTCCCTTGCCCCGAGCATTGGATGACTCGGTAGTCGGAGAAACAACTTGATCAGCAACAGGAACAGGTACACTTGTAGGAGTTATAAGAAGTGGTCTTCGAGCAGCAGGCGGTGCAATGTCAGGCGAGAAGAGCCTGCCACTGCGGGTGACTTTGGCTGGGCCAGTGATATCACAGATGCTGGCGCCAGCGTTGAACTCTTGTTTAATCCCGTTCACATATACATCTGCCCCATAATTCCAGGGGACAGCTTTATTAGATACGTAGGGCAGGGGCCCCGGAACAGTGATAACAATAGGTGCGACGGTCATGATTTGAACAGGCTTCTTCGGGAAAACCTGGATTGGATTATTGAATATGGTAACCACAGAAACTTCTTCCACCGGAACCAACTGAACAGCAGACTTTTTAAACAGAATCTCCTTGCTATCCAGTAGGCTTTGGATGCCTAACTTCAGCAAGGGACAACCAGATAGGGACAAAGCACAGAACAGGCAACCCTCACTGCAACCCGGAAATAAACCGGCCAGCAGCAGGTTCTTCTTGACAGTCTTCAGAGGAGTGGCTAGATCATCCATAGAAACAGCATAAACATCTTCGTCAACAGCATTTACCCCGTGCTGAGGCAAAGGAGCATTAACTACATTCGGCCTCTCAGGCGCTTCGAACTGTATCTCCTTTGCGTCGATAAGGTCTTGCACCTTACTCCTTAATGCCCAACAGTCATCAGTAGAATGCCCCGGGCTATCTGAATGGTAAGCACAACGAGCATTCGGGTTGTACTTAGGAGATGCAGTATTTGGGAACTTCGGCGCCTCTCTGACAGTCACTAAGTTGGTTGAGAGCAACTGTGGCAAGATCTACGACAAGGTCATACTCAAGCGGGTGAACTCTCTCCGGGGTCTTTCGGCCCTTTGAGGATTGGTCGGCCGAGGAGCGACAGCAGGCTTGGCAATCGTTACCGCACTGACAGATTGGCGGCGCTCAGTTCTCTCTGACCTCCGGGAGCCATACACAGCACTAGCCTCCTTTTTGAAGGGTTTCTTCTCAGAACTAGATGACGCACCCTTCGGAATCTTACCAGACTTTAACCCAGCCTCAATTCTCTCTCCAGTCAGAATCAGATCAGTGAACCCTACAGACGAATTCCCGATAAGGTGGTTGAAAAATGGCCCAGATAGGGTCCCCAAGAACATGTCTACCAACTCCCGATCAGTCAACAGAGGCTGCACCCTGCCAGCCAGGTCTCTCCACTTCTGAGCGTACTCCTTAAAACCTTCACTTGAACCTAACGACATACCCTGGAGTTGGGTACGTGTAGGGGCAAGGTCGGCATTATATTGGTACTTCTTGTAGAAAGCAGTAGCCAACTCCTCCCAGTTACAAACCTTGGTCCCATCCAGCTGATAGAACCATTCGAGATGAGTCCCTGAAAGACTCTCCTGGAAGAAGTGGATCCACAAATTCTTATCCGCCGAGTACGGTTGGATTTTCCGAACATAGGACCTGAGATGTAGCTTGGGACAAGACGCCCTATCATATTTAGTGAAAGATGGTGCTTTGAACTTCCGAGGAATAATCACACCAGTTGACAAACCCAGATCTCCGAAATCCAGCCCAGGTACCTGTTGTATCTCCATGGCATTCAGCCTATCCTCCAGCTGCTTGTAACGGTCTTCTGCCGGAGGGTACTGCTCTTCATCAAAATCAGTCTCGTTGTCGGAGACTACCGGACTAGGACCCTTTTCTGTCTGAGGCGTACTCTTGCCAACAGAAGAACCAACCTCTTCCTGCTGCAGAGTATTGCCAAACCTTCGGCCCGAGTTGAACAAAACAGTTCTTCTCTTCTTCTTTTTCTCCTTTTTCAGGAGCAGAGCTTTCAGCTCTTCTTGGCCTTGAGCCAGACCCTTGATTAATTCCTGAAATTGCGCATTCTGCGCCTGAAGAGCTTTGATGGATGTCTCTGTTGATGAAGAGTCAGGATTCATGATGCTGAAATAAACAGCGAAGAACTGTAAGCAACCTGAAAAGAGGAAAAACCTGCTATGCACATGATGAATGATATGTGTTTAAGCAATGCATTCAAGGGTTCGAAAATTCAACTTTGTTGTAGACAAAAGGAACACACGTTATCATTAAGGAAACAACTGTTTAGTACATCAAAGCCTCATGGGCAAAATAATACAAAAATCAAATCAATCCCAAAATACGCTGCGCATCCTCTTTGGAGCTATGTAAGTGTTGAGATTCCTCTCCTCATGCAACAGGCGGGTGAGCTCCAAGACCTTCTTTTCACTGGCATGTAGACTCGTCTCAAGAGAATTCCGTTCTTCCTTAAGCTGGATCCAGCTCTTCTGCATCTCTTCCCAGGATGTGGGCATATCAGGGTGCTGAATAGTGTAGGACACTTCTCCTTCCAAGACCGGTTCTTTGATTACTGGAAGCATATGGGGATAAGGCATCACTAACTTCTGGGAGCGGGCTCGTACCCACTTGAGATAAGGTTCCAACGGGATGGAGTTCCTGTGCCCCAGTGCCTTGCTGTCTATCCTACTTGGCATCTTCCAGGCTCTGATAAATCTCTGGCGAAGTCCTTGAGTATCGTTGTCGAAGTCAAAAACTATGTCAGGAATTAACATGTCATGAGGACCATCCTTCCGAGCATAACCAAATTGTCTCCAAGCCAGGCATGGGCTGTAAGTAATACCTCCTCTGATTCCAAGTAAAGGAACATTAGGGTACTCCCCGCAACGGTCAATGATAGTGACGTCTTCTCTGGACCGAGGGCACCAATGTATATCTGCATGTGTAAGAGTCATTAACCGTTGTGACCATCTCAAACCCCGCTCATTCTTCAAAACTGATTGTGGAAGGTGCGAAATAAACCACCTTCCCAGGAGAGGAGTGCAGCACATAAGGAAACCTCTTTTTCTCATGGTTCGAGTGTAACGTGAGTGAAGGATGTCTCCCAGCAACGTAGGTATAGGATTCCTGGACATAAAGATCTGGACAGCACTGATATCAATAAGCTGATCTGGATTAGGGAACAACACCAAACCATAGACAAGGAGGGCCACAACTTCTTCAAAAGCTTGCAAGTCAAGGGAGTTCCAACATTCATGGGCCTTTTCAAACAGAAACCTGGCTAAGAACCCTTTGATACCACTTCTAACTTCCCAATGTCCCTTAAGGTCAGATGACTGTAGGTGCAAGGCTTTAGCAATCTCTTCAAGCTTGGGTTCCTTTTCTGTACCGTTGAAGGGTAGCTGATCAAGGATAGGGATCTTCAGGAGCCGGGAGAACTCCTCCAATGTAGGTACCAGCTGATAATCCAAGAAGGTGAAACAGTGATGCAGAGGGTCAAAGAATTGGAACAGGACCTTTATCATATCTTCCTCAATGTTGGTATTGACCAAGCTGATGAGGCTTCCATGTCTTTCACTGAATGAAGAGTTCTCGGGGATCCTAGATATAAGGTCCTTAAGCTGAGGAGGGATCCTTACAAGGCTGATTTGAATTGTCTTTCTACGAACAGTTTCCATGTCCTACAAAACAAGAACAAAGATGAAAATTCGAACCCCTGAAATGGTTAGTCAATGCATATGATGCTGGATGATGTCATGATGTTATGATTAAACACACCACAGATATTTACAAAGACAAACATGTAAGGCACACAAGGCACACAAGACAAGCCCTTAAGGTTTAAGGCCAGCATGGGGTCTGGGTAGTACCCTCTTGAAGTTGGTGGGTTCAACCTGTCCTATCATGAGTAACCGGGTTCTAAGGGTCCCAATATCACGTGATTGCTTTCATTGTTCATCGTTTCGATTTAGCCACTGAACTGGCGACCGGAATATTCCAGGAAAGCAACCCTCAATTGAGTGTAGTATCGAGTATCAACCAACCTCGGACTGCACCAAAGTCAGTTATCTCACTACCCTAAAGAGGCCAAGATAGTTCAATTAAGGTTCCTAAGGTCTGTTGATGCTTCAAGACACCACGCGGAGGCCCCGTACTCTCCTTGACTGAACTCAAGGGTTACCGGTACACACCAAAGTGCCACATCAACGTAGCAGACTGTTTCAACCATGTCGGTATACCCCGCACAGTTCCCTCACAGCCTTGTTGCTACTTTCTAAGAAGGTATCCCCCAGATCCGGGTTAGGATCTATAGAACTCCCAAGACAGTCCCACAATTTAAAGTAGACAAGTCAATACAATTGAAAACACAGTTATGAACTACCCTAAGGTACACCCCACTTTTAAATTATTCCCCTGCAGAGTCGCCAGTTCTGTGATCGGTGGATCTGGAACTGACTGTTTTAAAGCTGGTTCGCGAAATGTCGCGGTAAGCAAGAGTCGCCACCGTCTTTTATTTTCTCCAAATGGAAAGGAAAAAAGCACAGAAAAATTCCTTAAAGAGATTGCTCTCGGTTCGGGAGGTAGATTATAGAAAGGGAAGGTGTTAGCACCCTTTCTATCCATGGTTATCCATGGGCTCTTACATAATTGCTCACTTGTGTTTTCAAAAATTGTTTGTTTGCTTTTCAACTGTGGGTTTAAAAAGTTTCTTTGAAAATTTCAGTTCGACTCTTGTATCAGTCCTCAAGAGTGTTTGAAAAATTGCTTTCGAAAGCTTTTTGAAAAGGTGTCGGTGTGAAAAGTATTTTTGATTTGTTTTTGAAATTAGAGCAAGTATCTAGAGTCGTCTACCTAACCTAAGGAATTCGTCTGTGTAAATGTCCTTTAAAGTAGTGCCATCCCACCATTGAGAGGTAGGTAGCACCACCGTTGGAGGTGTTCGGGTCAATTCGAAGGTTCGGGACATGGTGATCACCAGAGCAATGGGAAGACACCTTAGAAGCTACCCTCATGCCAGGTTCCCGGATCATGAGGACTTACTAAAACATCCTCTACTCGACGATCACCTTTCGAGGCAAGGCAACAGTGAGGCGTACCCTAGGGGTGGTGTGTGCGATTCGTGTGTCGTTTTCATTTATTTTTGTCTTTTGTCATGTCATGGGTGATCTAGCGTTTGTTTTTATTTTTGTCCATACATTCTTTCATGCCTTGATTAACAGTTAAAAATTGCGAAAAGTAAATTCTAAGCTATTACAAACGGCGCGGGTCCACATCGCCAAAATTAAACCAGGACCCGATTTGACAGAAAAAATAAATAAAGAAATAAAGTGCGAGAAAATTAAAATGTTACAAGGCCTTGGGAGAGATACATAAATATTTAAGCGAAATAAAATAAATATGCGAATTGAAATTTAAATCGAAACGAGGGCGTTGGACCCTTTTTGCAAAATTAAATTAAATGATTAATTAATTAATTGAAAAAGAAAAGAAATTGTTTTTTTGGTATATTTTGGTATTTTATGTTTTTAATGAAAAAATTAATTGAAATTAAATGTCAACCCTAATTCTACAATTTTTGTTTTATTATGAAAAATATTGAAATTTTTAACCTAAAATTAACCCTAATTAATTTACATGCAAATTTAATTATAAAAATAAATATTTAATTATTATGGAATAAAAGGAAAAGATGAAAATTAATTAAACCCTAATTCTATGTTTTTTAGATTTTTATTATGAAAATATTAAATTAAACCCTAATTTAAAATTAATTAATTTACATGCAAACTTATTTAAAATATATATACTAAAATAAATATTTATTATTTTTCTCTTTTTTCTGATTTTTATGTTTTTTGTGTTTTTATGAAAATAATAATTAAATTAACAGAATTAATTAGAAATAATAATTGAAAATAAAGAAATAAAGAAAAATAAAAAATAAAAAATAATGAAAAGGGTTTGTAAACCTGGGGGGTTCAGGCCCCAAATAGGAGGTGAAATTGTGGTAATCTGGCCCAAGATTCTGAGGCCTTGTGGACTTTCCCCAGGACACGTACTCAAACGTTGACTAGAGCCCATCGTGTTCCCCAGACCTGTGCCTTTGGATTGACGTAATTGACGCGTGGACGGCTTGATCTTGGAGGTGTATGGTGCGCTCTTTAGGCTGAAACTGCATATAATTATGAATTGAAAAATAATGTGAAAGGAGGTGAGGACCTGGGGCTCGAACCCAGGTCATGAGTGTTACCAACAATAGTGCTCACCACTGAACCAATTCACGCGCTTTTAACATATGATAACTAATAAATATTATAAAAGAAAATTAGTCAATAGCTTAAAAACGCGCGCAGAATTTGAATGAACCAGTCAGACCTCGCCACCTAAGCGTCTTCTTCGTTGGTTTTTATTTTCCTGAAACACAAACATGTTAGGCAACGGTTTTGCAAGCGTTCTTTTAGGCATGTTTTGGGAAAATAGCGAATAGCCCTGTGATGCTCATAAATTGAGCGCGAGGGTCTCAAACTCTTCGTCCAGGTATGCTGAATACGTTCATGGCACTGTGGTGTGCTAATTTTACAGGACCAAGAAACCCCCAATTCGTAGCTTGTAAAACCCTAGAAAACAATAATGGTGAAATCGTATATAGCTTGCAAAAACTCAATCAAGATAGATGGTTAGCTTCAGAATCACACAAGGAATATGAATCAACAATTAAAATGCCATGAAAATGCATAGATGTTAAAACACGATTATGAAAAAAAAGTGGAAAAGTGTGACTTCTATACAATGATTCAAAGGGTTATGTTTGATGTTTTTGATCCAGGAAGATTGCTTGAGGTCCTAGGAGTGCAATGGGATGAAAATTTCGCCTTGAATCGTCCTGCAAAGGTGTTTTCAGAATTGGAATTTTTTGACAAATTTCAAGCTTTGCTTTTCAGATTTTTGAGCAGCTGCGTGGTCTTTTTCATTAGGGTTGTGTTCTATGCTTATGTAAGAGTGAATTAGGTCAAGAATTTTGATCAAAATCCATGCATTGATGGTTTATGAGATTTGATTTTCTTCAAGATCTTTTTCAATCTTTTTCCATGCTATTTTGTACCAAATCATATCCAATCCTTCCCTAATTGGTCATGCACGAATTTGAGTGTCCAATGAGAATAATTTATGCACAAAAGGATTTTATTTCATTAGTTTTGTATTTTTCATGCATTTTATTTAATTAAATGAATTATTAATGATAAAAAATCCAAATAAATAAATAAAAATGGAGAGAAACTTCCCTTTGGGCCTAATGGTCGTGTGCATGCTTGGGATAATGAATTGAGGAAGAAAAATGGGCCCATTAGCAATTTTAGGTTATTTGAATCAATGTTGACTTTTCAAAATATCCAAAAATTTCCCAACTTCTACAAGGCATAACTTGCTCAATGTTTAAGCTTTTCTCATGTTCTTGGACATTTTGGAAAGGTATTTGAGTCCTCTAACCAATGCCTTTGGTCCCATGTCATTTTGATTTACCAATCTCAAGTTATGGCCTTTGACTTAAAGTCCCTTTTTGTTGACTTTTGAAAATGACCTATAATGTTGAAATTGATAACTTTTTGTGAGAGCATTTCTTGGACTTGAAGTATGAAGATGAGTTGTAGGAAATGTCTTTATCTTCAAAATGAGCTTTGGATGGAATTTTTCTAATAATCCATGTGAAAGTTATGCCCTGGTCAATTTACAATTGACTTTTTCAGCTGTCCAAATAAGGAAACTTTTGCATCTTGATGATTTTTGAGCCAAGCTTTGAGAATCATGATCAAGCATTGATCAAATGATGTTTGTGGCTTCAAAATGAGATGTTGACCAAAAATTTGAACTTTTGACTGTCAAATGACCATTTTGCCCCTACAGTTGACTGTGGTGCAATTAGGGTTTTAGACTGTGCAATTTTGTGCTGAAAGTCTTGAAACTTGATATGAGGATGCTTGACCATGTTTGTAGGCATGTGAGACTTGATTGGACCTTTGGAAACTTCATTTTCTTGATCAGAACAAAAACCCTAATTTTGACTGTTCAGGAGGCTCTTGCACTGTGCAACCCTTGGGGAATCTTGAAGCATGACTTGGCAATTTCTTGAAGAATATGGGAGGGCAAATTTTGGGGTACAACACTCCCCCTGAATTTATTACTTCCCTTTTTAATTCCAAGAGTTCTTTAGGATCAGATCTTTATTGACTTTCTTTGAATATCAGAATATCAGAGCTTCAGATCAGAATATCAGAGCTGATTAACTTCTTGTACAGAATATCAGAGTGAGTATCAGAGATGATTAACTTCTTGTACCTGTAAGCTTATGCAAAAACAGAAAACATACAAGTATATCAGAGTTTTAGAATGTTTGAGACTTTTTGTCTCAGTAATCCGTTATTGAAAAATATCATTCTTGTTCTCCCCCTTTTTGTCAGCAATCAAAAAGTGTAAGTAATATAAGCTAAAACGATCAGAGCAGAAAAACTTGTTATATTAAATTCAGAGCCAGACAAAAGTACAGATGAAATGCAAAGAAAATAATGAAAATATCAAGAATGAAAAACTAAGGTTGGGGTGGAAGGCGTGTGAACAGAGTCTCTAGCATTGTCTTGATCTGATCAGCAGTTTCATTCTGCTTGTGCACCATGCTGACTACTGTATCTATCTTGCTGTCTTGCACATCCATCCTTTCCTTCATCTTCTGATCATTTTCATCCATTCTTTGCTGTAGACGAATATCATTCAGCTTCAGCTCTTCCAGAGTCTGCCTGTCCAAGGCAGCTTGAGAAACGTCAGAAGCAGGAAGCTTCTGAGAGCTTTCTGCAACATCTTCAGCTTGACTAACCTCTTCAGCTTGAGTTGTCTGATCCTCTTCTGGATGCACTTTTGAAGCTGGACGCTTCTCAGACCATGGCTCACTATCCAGAAGGAGCACTTCTTCTTTCAGCAGCTGACTTCCAACTTCGTTCAGCAGCTTGCTGAAGTTCTGTTGTGCTTGCTCATAATTGATGTCTTGCAACTTGAGGGCTTCAGCGCATACCCACATTCTGAAACGTGTCCAGAGTTGGTCTGAGGCAGCAGGATCAATCATTCCAGGACAAACCTGCTTAAGAGACGCAATCCAATGCTGCAAGCCTGTTTCAAAATTCACAATGCCAGAGCCAACATCTAGCTGTTTTGGTTTGGGGATGGCTACTTTATTTTTGAGATCAGCAAGACTGTCAAGGATTGTTAAATCGATGAAGGTCCTGCTGTGGTATTCTGTAGTTTGTTTGGGAGATGGAGTGGGAGAATCAGAAATGATAATTGGACTGTTTGGAGTATTTGGAGGGGTAGTTTCTGGTGAGGATGGCAGCTGGGCCATGGTTACAGTTGTACCACATGGCAGTTGGATTGCCAAGGGTTGAGGTTCAGAGGATTGAGGAGAATGAGGTTCAGGTGATGGAGTTTCAGAGTGATGAAACTCAGGTTGAGGTGAGAGTGGATGAAGTTCTGGTTGAGGAGAGGGAGGAGGAGTTTCTGGTTGTTGAGAAGGAGGTGGAATTTCTGGTTGTTCTGGTATGGGTGAAAGAGTATGTTCTGGTTGAGGAGAGTGGGCAATTTCTGGTTGAGTGTTTGGATTATTTGAGAGGGGAGCGGAAGCACGTTGATCAATTTCAGAAAGAACTTTGTCAAGTTCTGATTCTGTTGAAGGTGTGGGTTTTGGATTTTTGTTGCGGGATCTCCTGAGAGTGAGTGACTCAGAAGGGTCATCTTCTGGTTCGGTTTCATCAATAGTTGGTATGGGGATTGGAAGTTCATGGAAAGCTGGGGTTGGGATTGATGTTGGAATAGCAGAAGAATTTAAAACATTAGCAGCAGATATATTACCTCTCTTCTTAGGGGTCTGCTGGGATGGTCCTTCTGAAGTAGCCTTTCTTTTCTTCGTCTTCTTCACAGGAACTTCTGGAATTTGCTGGTGCAGATCTTTAATGTTCAGATTGGGATATGTACCATTAGCCTTGCAAGCGTCCAAGTATTTGAGAACAGTGACTGGTTTAAAGTCAATCTCATAAAATATTGGAAAGTCGTCCAGAGGGACTCTTCTGCTGGTGATGTCAACAAGAGGAGTAACGCTGGGCTCCTTTATGATATTCTCTATCAGTTTCATTTTCTTCAGATTCTTGGCATTCAAAGGCTTGCCAACAGTAGGTTCAATATAACTTAATTCCTGAGCTTCTGTAAGGTGTTATATCAGCCTATTCTTAGTCAGAATATCTGATATTAACCTGCCAAAGGGTATCCAATCCCTTTTTGTCCTTTCTTCTTCCCTTGTCTCCTTGACGCTGGTCCTGAGGTGATTAAACAGAAAATGAGCCAAGTTAACCTTTACCTTCTGATTAATAAAATAGATCAGAAACTGTTGATCTATATTTATATAATCAGGAGAGCTTGTGGGCTTCCTGTGATTAAAGCACCCTAGAATAATCTTCGCCCATATTCTGTGCTGATCCTTTAAGTCTCTGATTTTCTACTGGGCACCCCATGGGTGAAAATCTGCCTTACAATGACAGCAACGTTAGAGCATCTTTCTGCCATGTCGATACAGCAGATGCCACCACCGTTGTATCCGATCAATCTTGCAATGTGATCCTCAGTGATCACAATCTTCTTTCCCATTATGAAGGAGGTAACAAGATGTGTTGATGCAGACGCATGAATCCGGAACTCCTTGACCAATACTGGGAATGTTGGACCCACCAACCTATCAAAATATCTCTCCCATCCCTGAGCCCTAACTTCTTCGGTCAAATCGAATCCATTTTCTTTCAGACTGGAGAAATCAACAATCAGTTCAGACAGAACTTCCAGGTTCTTCACTGGTGTAAGGAGAGTTCTGAAGGGAATCTTGTATTGTTCAGATGAAGCCTTTTTCTGAGAACCTGCAGAAACATTGCTAGAGGATGCCATGTTCACACTTAGGGTGTTCTGAGAGAAATTTTTTTTGAGAAAAAAGGTTTCTTTTGAGAAAGATGATTGCACAAGTAAAAATGCAGAAAAAGCTTTGGATGATTGTAAGAAACGGTAAAAGTTTAATGAAGGCTGTTAATGTGCTTAAATAGATTTCAAAATGATTTTTGAAAACGTAAACGGTTTGAAGAAAGAGAAATAATTCATGATTACGTTTTAAAACATGATTATGTGCATTTAATGCTTGCTGATTTTGGGGAATTTGAGAAAGATACTTAAAACAGTTACCAGACATGTGTCTCAATGCACCCAATCAGCGTTTTGCCTTCTTAGAAGCGTGCACGCGTGTTCTGCTTCAGAGGTTTGCTGATGATTGGATGACACTTGTTTGATTTAGTGAGCAGCACGTCTATCCTTGAGCTAAACCGCTCAGACCTTTAAGAATAGAATCTGATACAATCTGCATGTCTATCTTTCTGAAAGAGATTGATCAGTAGTTCACAGTAAAGAGAAAACAAATTCTGAAGGTTAATATATAGAATTAAAACATTTTCACTCTAGGCAGAGTTTCATGCTGAGATGTTTCAGAATGAAATTGAACCTATCTTCAGAAAGAGGTTTAGTGAAGATATCAGCCCATTGATGGTCTGTATTAATAAATTTTAAATTCAAAATTTCTTTCTGAATATAGTCCCTAATGAAGTGATGTTTTATTTCTATATGCTTAGCCCTAGAATGCAAAATAGGATTTTTACTTAAGCAAATGGCAGAAGTATTGTCACAGAGTATAGGGATGTTACTCTCAAAAATCTGGAAGTCTTCAAGCTGACTTTTCATCCAGAGCATTTGTGTGCTACATCCAGCTGCTGCTATGTACTCAGCTTCTGCTGTTGATAGCGCAATTGTGGATTGCCTTTTGCTGGACCAAGAGATCAGATTTTCTCCCAAAAACTGGCAGCTTCCAGAAGTACTTTTACGTTCTACTCTGTCTCCAGCAAAGTCAGCATCGCAGTAGCCTACTAAGCTATAATCACTAGATTTTCTGTAAAATAAACCCAGATTAGTAGTACCTTTCAGATACTTGAAAATTCGCTTAACAGCTGTTAAGTGAGATTCTCTAGGATCTGATTGGAATCTAGCACAAATACATACGCTGAATAAGATATCAGGCCTTGAAGTTGTCAGATAAAGGAGAGAACCAATCATACATCTGTAGACCTTCTGTTCTACCTTTTTGCTTACCTCTTCTCTTTCCAGAATGCACGTGGGATGCATTGGAATCTTTGATGGCTTACATTCTGAGAGGTTAAATTTCTTCAGAAGTTCTCTGACATATTTGCTATGATGAATGTAAGTTCCCTCTAGGTTTTGATTGATCTGAATTCCCAGAAAGAATTTCAGTTCTCCCATGAGGCTCATCTCAAATTCTGATTGCATACACTTAGCAAATTTTCTTCCAAGAGAAGGATTAGTAGATCCAAAAATAATATCATCTACGTAAATTTGACAGACTAAGATGTCATTCTTAACTGACTTACAGAATAAGGTAGTGTCCACCTTCCCTCTCGTGAATTCATTTTCTAACAGAAAGTTACTTAGTCTTTCATACCAAGCTCTGGGAGCTTGTTTCAGACCATATAGTGACTTCTTTAGTTTGAAAACATGTTCTGGGTTTTTTGTACTTTCAAAACCAGGGGGTTGGTGCACATAAACCTCTTCTTCTATATAACCATTTAAAAATGCACTCTTGACATCCATCTGATACAGAGTGATGCCTTTATGAACAGCAAATGAAATTAAAAGTCTGATAGATTCTAACCTGGCGACTGGGGAAAAGGTTTATGTATAGTCTATCCCCTCTTGCTGACTATAACCTTGTGCTACCAGTCGTGCTTTGTTTCTGATAACTTCACCTTGTTCGTTCAACTTGTTTCTGAACACCCATCTTGTTCCAATGACGTTGAATCCTTTAGGTCTGGGAACAAGATCCCATACGTCATTTCTGGTGAATTGGTTCAGCTCTTCTTGCATTGCTAGAATCCAGTCATTGTCCAGAAGTGCTTCATCAACAGAAGAAGGTTCAATCAGAGACACAAGTCCCATGAGGGATTCTTCAGAGTTTCTGAAGTTGGCTCTTTTTCTGATTGGATCTTCCTTTCTTCCTAAGATAGTTTCTTCTGGGTGGTCCAAGCTGCTTCTGGGTAGTCTCTTCTGAGGTTGATCAGCAGCTGTTGTAGGATTGCTAGCAGTGCTCCTTTCAGATGTTGAAGGAGTGTCTTTGTTGAGAGCTTCTGATGACTTGTCTTAAGAACCTGTAAATTCAATTTTCATACCTGCAAAAACTTCATTCTGCTTTGACTTTTCAGAGTCAAGCTTATCATCAAAACGAACACTGATTGATTCTTCCACAATCTGTGTTTCTGTATTGTATACTTTGTACCCTCTTGAGCGTTCAGAGTATCCTAACATAATACACTTCTGTGCTTTAGAGTCAAACTTGTTCAAATAATTTTTTGTATTTAACATAAAACAAGTACATCCAAATGGATGAAAATATGAAATGTTGGGCTTTCTGTTCTTCCACAATTCATATGGAGTCTTTTCCATAATAGGTCTTATTGAGATTCTATTCTGAATGTAGCACGCTGTGTTTATTGCCTCTTCCCAGAAGATCTTAGCAACGTTTGTCTCATTGATCATGGTTCTGGCCATTTCTTGCAATGTTCTGTTCTTTCGTTCTACAACTCCATTTTGTTGGGGAGTTCTAGGACAAGAGAAATCATGCAGAATGCCTCTGTAATTAAAGAATGACTCAAAATATTTGTTTTCAAACTCTCCACCATGATCACTTCTGACTTTAACGATTCTAAGATCCTTTTCATTCTGAACTTGGTTACAGAAGGTAACAAACACAGAGTGTGACTCGTCCTTGTGTCTTAAGAACTTTACCCATGTCCATCTGCTATAGTCATCTACGATTACTAACCCATACTTCTTGCCACTGACTGAAGCAGTTTTAACTGGTCCAAATAAGTCAATGTGCAGAAGTTCTAATGGCTTAGAGGTAGAAACAACATTTTTAGATTTGAAAGAAGGTTTTGCAAACTTGCCTCTCTGACATGCTTCACACAGAGCATCTGAATTGAACTTCAGATTAGGAAGTCCTCTGACCAGATTGAGTTTGTTAATCTGAGATATTCTTCTCATACTAACATGCCCCAATCTTCTGTGCCAGATCCATTGCTCGTTGTTAACAGACAGAAGACACTTTACATTCTGACTTTTCAGTTCAGAAAGTTTGATTTTATAGATGTTGTTTTTCCTCTTTCCATTAAACAGGATAGTCCCATCTTTCTGACTAACAGCTTTACATGATTTTTGATTAAAGATTATATCATAACCGTTATCACTTAATTTACTTATGGATAACAGATTATGCATTAATCCATCTACTAGCAGAACATTATTTATAGAGGGAAGATTTCCATTACCTACAGTTCCAGAGCCAATGATCTTTCCCCTTTGATTGCCTCCAAAGCTAACGTGGCCTCCAGGCTTAAGGTCCAGGCTTTGGAACATATGCCTTCTTCCCGTCATGTGTCGCGAGCAGCCATAGTCCAGGTACCATGACTGGTGTTTCTGATTTGCTGCTAAAGATATCTGCAACATGTATTATTTTATCCTTAGGTACCCAGATTTTCTTGGGTCCTGATTTGTTAGATTTACCAAAACTCTGGTTGAATTTTGGTTTCACAGAATACTTACTGCTAGTGTATTTAATATCATGTGTGTGACCATACACAAAATGTGAGTTCAAAGGAGTGTGTTTAATGGTTAAATCCATGGCATTCTTTGGTGTAAGAACATTACCTTGGTATTCTATTCCCTTCCTGCCGTTTCTGCTAACTCCATAGATCATTGAAAGCATTTTGCTTCTATCTATGCTTTTAGTAAGGAACTTCTGGAAACTATGATCATACTCCTTGATGATCTCATCAGCGCTGCTGGGAGTTTCAGAAATTGGTTCCTTCTGAGAGTTTTGTAAAACATTTTCTAATTTTGAAATTTTATTTCTCAGCTCAGAATTTTCCAATTTAAGACTCTCAGTCTTATCAGAGTCAGATTCAAGATTCCTTTTCAGGTTTCTGAATTTAACTCTAATCTGCTGGTACCTTTCCAGAATTTCATTAAGGCTTTCAGCAAGTTCAGCCTTAGTAAAATTAATTGCAAAGTCAGGAAATACCTCTTCAGTATCTGATTCTGAGTCTGATTCAGAAGCTTCACTGTCTTCTGAAATGTTGGCCATGAGAGCTATGTTTGCTCTCTCATCATCTGATTCTGAGTCAGCTTCAGACGAGTCAGAGTCATCCCATGTAGCCATGAGACTTTTCTTCTTTTCTCTTCCAAACTTCTTTTTGGGCTTTTCCCTTTGAAGCTTTGGGCAGTCACTCTTGTAGTGTCCTTGCTCATTGCACTCATAGCAGATGATGTCCTTGGTGTTTGGCTTTCTGCTTCCTGAGGAGCCTTCAGATCTTCTGTATCCAGAGGAAGAATATGTCCTTCTTTATCTAGAAGAAGACTCATTCTGATCAGATCTTCTGGGATTCCTGAACTTCCTTTGCCTCTGCTTCCACAGTTGGTTCACTCTTCTAGAGAGGAGAGAAAGTTCGTCTTCTTCTGATGAGGATCCATCAGATGTTTCTTCAACTGCCTGCAAAACTTTAGACTCCGATTTTTTGTTAGATTTTAATGCTAAAGGCTTACCTTGCTTCTGAGGTTCATCAGCTTCTAGCTCTATCTCATGACTTCTGAGGGAGCTGATAAGTTCCTCCAGAGAAATTTTGTTGAGATCTTTTGCTAGCTTCAGAGCTGTAACCATTGGCCTCCACTGCTTTGGTAAGCTTCTGATGATCTTCTTGACGTGATCAGAAGTAGAGTATCCTTTGTACAGAACCTTGAGACCAGCCACCAGAATTTGGAATCTTGAGAACATTGTTTCAATGGATTCACTTTCTTCCATTTTGAATGCCTCATACTTCTGAATGAGCGCAAGAGCTTTAGTTTCTTTGACCTGAACGTTGCCTTCATGTGTCATTCTGAGTGAGTCAAACATGTTCTTTGCTGTGTCTCTGTTAGAGATCTTTTCATATTCAGCGTAAGAGATGGTGCTGAGAAGAATGGTTCTGGCCTTGTGGTGATTTTTGAAGTCACGCTTTTGTTGGTCAGACATTGCTTTCCTGTCAATCTTCTGACCGCTTGTATTCACTGGGTGCGTGTATCCATCTGTCACCATGTCCCACAGATCAACATCATGTGCCAGAAAGAAGCTTTCAATTCTGTCTTTCCAGTAATCAAAATTTTCTCCATCAAAAAGTGGAGGTTTGCCGCTGAATCTGTC
Source organism: Vicia faba (assembly GCA_948472305.1). Classification (NCBI taxonomy): domain Eukaryota; kingdom Viridiplantae; phylum Streptophyta; class Magnoliopsida; order Fabales; family Fabaceae; genus Vicia; species Vicia faba. The sequence continues at coordinate 1,231,860,048 of OX451735.1, forward strand.
TCTGTCTTCATTGTTGTCATTGCTGGTGTGTTGATAAATTCCTGCCATTGTGTTTTTCTGACGCTGGATCTTGTACTGACACGGTTAAGTGTTTTAGCTCAGAACCAGGCGCTCTGATACCAATTGAAGAAGTGAAAAACACAAGAAGGGGGGTTGAATTGTAAAAAAAATTGGAAATCAATTGCAGTCAACACGGTATTTTTATCCTGGTTCGTTTGATCTCAAACTACTCCAGTCCACCCGTCAAGGTGATTTCGCCTCTCTCCAACGAGGTCTTAATCCACTATATTCAACTGAATATTACAACTGCTTTAACAACTGCTAAAGCCTTCTTGATGCAAACCACAAACCGGTTTCTCAAGGAATTACTTTCTTTCAAAGAATTGATATCTAGGTGTGTGAATGTTTTCTACAAAAATTGTTTATCACAACTGTGATACTACACAACTTAAGCTTATGAGAACTAAATTGCTAAAATAATTGAGTAAGGAATTGAGAGATTTTAGCAAACTGAGAGTGAGGAAGATGATGAATAGCTTTAGGCGTGTAGATTGTTGTAGAGCATTATCCAATTCAATCTTCATTGACTTGTTTATATAGCATTGGAAATAGTGTACGTTGGAGTAATAATTCTGTTTCAATGCCAATAACATTCTTTCCTTATTAAGCAGATCTTGTCTGGAATGATGCCGTTGGTTATAAATCATCTTGAATGCACAGTACCGTTGCCACTTAAGCGTGTTCTGGCTTTGGCTCATTCTGACGCTGCTTAGGTGCTGATGAACTGTTGTTTTCTAGATCAGAGTTCAGATGGTTAAGCGCAGATCTGTTCATCAAGCTTCAGCATAAGCGCAAGTTGATCTTCTGATTTTGGTATCTGATATAACATCTTCTGATGCTGATGTTGATATCCAATTTTCTGATGCTGATGAGGATGTTCTCATGCTGATACCCATCAGAGTTTCTGTAAAACAGAATGTAATTTTTAGATAGCATATGTGTCTTACATGAATCATACAATTAATGTATCTTAGCATTTTGTTATCATCAAAACTTAAACTTAGGGTAGTAGATTCAAACTTTGTTCTAACACATGATACTTTGACGACATTTGGTTAAAGGAAAATAAATACTCTTGCCCATTTCTAGATGTATGGTTCATGATAACCTACATTAGAGGCCCTTGAGATCCTTGAACTAGTCAGTGAAAATGATATGGTATGATGTCATGATGTTATGATGTTATATTTCAATAGATAATCAAACACAAGCAAAGCACACAAGTCCTTAGGTTCCAGCTTGCATGGAATTTGTAGGTAAGTACCCTCTTTATGTCCAGTTGGCTTAACTTGTCCTAACAAAAGTAACTGGGTTCTAAGGATCTCAATATCACTAATCTTCACCCAGACATTGTTTCAGCACAGTATCTGATTTACGACTGAAATATCCTGAGAGCCTGATCTCAATGAGTGTGGTATTGATTATCAACCAACTTTAGTCTACACCAAAGCCGGCCATCTCACTACATTCTAATGGCTAAGTTGGGTCAATTAAGGTTTTACGGTCAGTTAATGCTTATGACACCATGCGGCAGCCTAGTATTCTCCCCGACTAACTCGAGGGACACCAATACCAACCAATGTGTCGCACTAACGTAGCCATTTCTTCAACCATATCGATATATGTCATACATTTTCCACGATCTATATCTACTTACCTAAAATGTACCCAGATCCAGGTATAGGATCTTTGCAAGAAATAAACCCGAGCAAACCCCTAATTATAAACCAATCAAATCAAACAAGTAAAGCATTTAAAGTGATATAATTCTAAGGTAACCCCACTTTTTAGTTCTCCCCAGCAGAGTTTCCAGTTCTGTAATACGGTGGGAGAACTAACAAGCTTTTGCATTTTATCGCAAATGTTGCAGATAGCTAGAGTCGTCACCAACTTTTCTTTTATCCAATATTTAGGAAAGGTGAAAATAATAGGAAAGACCTTTGATAGATTTTGAGTTCGGGGGGTAAGTTATGAAAAGGGAAGGTGTTAGCACCCTTTTCATCTGTAGTTATCTACGGGCTCTTAATCGCTTAGCTCACTTTGTTTTGAAAATTACTTTGTGTTGTGCATGTTTAAAAATATTTTGAAAATGCCAATTGTAAGGCAAACTTTGTAATGATTCTCGTATATGTCCTCGAGAATGCGTACAAGGTGTTTTTAAAACATTTTGAAAGTGTTTGTGTGAAATGTTTTTATTTTGAAGAGATTTGTGAGCAATTGATTAACAGCGGTCTACCTACTCAAATGTCTTTCGTGTTCTTTTCCTCCTCCTTTAGATAGTGATATCCGTACTATTAGTTAGTAGGAAGCCCTATCGTTAGATGTGAAGGGACAGGCGCGGGTCATCATACAGTCATAAAGGCAAATCGTAGGGGCGCTTTAGCATTTTTTATCGTAAGGGACTAAGATCATTTACCAAAGGCATCATCGAAGGGTCATCAAAGGACTACGATCTTTTAACCGAGGGTCTTTTCTAAAACGTCCCCACGTTCGAGGGATATGATTGATTTTTGAGGCAACGAGTGAGGTTACCCTAATGGTGCTTGTGTGAAGAGTGTTTTGATTCAGTTAAATTATGTTTGAAAATTAGGGTTTTCTAAGTTCAATTATTAGTCTTGCCATACAATCCTATTAAGCTAAACAATTATAAGGAAAGCGGTAAATGCAAAAAGCAAATGCAAAAATTAAAGAGTCCTACGCTATTACAAAGCTTCGTGAAGGGGGATACAAACAGTAAAAATTGGGGGAATAGGTAAACCCTAATTAAACTATTACAAACCAGTAGAAGTTGCATAATGATAAAAATAATGAAATACGCGAAAGTAAAATACACGAAGTGGTAAAATAAAGAGAAACGAAAAAGAAATGTTTTGTGATTGTTTGATGAAAAAGAGTTTGACGACTAACCTAAAACCTAATTGATTTTAATTAAAAATAGTTAGTTAATTAAATAAAACCCTAAAGTCTAAATTCATTTTAATTTAACTAAGAAACCCTGAAAATTAAATTAGGGTTGATTAAATTAAAAACCTAAAATAAAATTAGGGTTTGTTAAGAAAAATGTTTTGAAAAAACGTTTTGTAAAGGAATTTTGGAAGTTAAAAAAGAAAAAAAGGGTGAAAAAAGAGTGAGAAACATAGAAAATAAAGCATAGGGTAGGGGTGGATGTCTAACCCACACCCTCAAGCATTCTCCACGCATAGCTTACCACCAGGCCAAGCTGCTATTAGTGTCAAGATCTAGCTTCATCACATTTTGTACTCTATCCTGCAAAAATATGAAAATATGAGAAATTTGGCGAAACCGAGAATCGAACCCGTGACCTGAGAGACCAATGCCTTAACACGCGTGTTTCTGCCACTATGGTGGTTATACATCCGTTTATTTAGATGAAACAATTAATATATAATATAAATCTGAATATATTAACCGGAGATGCGCCAGAGCCCTAGCTTCGATCGTCTTCTCCGACGACCTTCTTGTATCAACCCTACAAAATAGATGGAATTAACAATCCAGAAACACCCAATCCCCCTAAATCAAGGGCTGCGGATCCAATGGAGGTATTTTTGTGGCCTAAAAATCCATGGTTTTTGAGATAAGGTGAAAACAAGGTGGAGTGGTGTGAGAATGATGCTTCATGATTCTAACTGCATGGGACCCCCTGTGATTGTTTTATCATGCATTAATAAACCTCATGAACACATTAGTAACATTAATACATGTTAAAGCAAGCAAAAAAATCAAGATATGAATGGTATGAAAATTATGAAATCGGAGATTCCATGTCACGAGATTTCATGTGTTTGGGATCATCGAAATTGCTCCAATATTACCCTCAAAATGAATCGAATTGATTGAGATGGCTAGTTTGTGGTGAAAGGGTTTGTAATAAGGAGTTTGAGATTTTAGGGTTCTTTGAAATTTTGAGATTTTTGATAAGTTTGTGAGGAAAATGTTTCATGGCCTCTATGTATGAAAAGAATGAGATTATATAATAGAAATTATGTCAAAGATTTATGGACTTGGGCCTTGTGTAGGAATATATGATTTTATCCTATTTATTTTGATTTATTAATGAATAAATAAAAAATAATTAAAATAAAAATAGGTCAAGGGTTATATGAATGAATTATGAGGTGTATAAGGAGTATAGAACACGTTTGCACCCTGAAACCATGGCCCAATAGCCAAAATTAACAAGCTTGCTCACTTTCAACTTCATGCATTTGCTCAAAATTTCCCAACTTGCACTGGTAATAACTCTCTCAATTTTCATCATTTGAAAGTGATATCTGACTTTTTGGAAAGCTTAATATGTCCTCTACAATCCCTCTTTTGATCCTTTTTGCAGTTGAAGAATTTATCTTGATGTAAGTTGCCTTGACAAAAAGTGTCTTTTTGTTGATTTTTGAAATGACATGTAATGTATTGGCTTATATCTCTCAAATGATGCACTTTTTAGACTTGAGCTTAGAGAGAAAAAGTCGTATAGAGTTGAATTCCCTTCAAAATGATCTTTGGTTGGGTAAAAGCTGATGAAGCATGTGAAAGTTATGGTTTGTTAAATTTCAGTTGACTTCTCCTAAAGAAACCCTAATTTGGCAACTTTTGACTTTTGATTTTTTGAGAGCTTTTCTTGAGGAATCATGATCAAACCTTGATCAAATGATGAATATGACTTAAAAATCTTGATGTTGACCAAAAATGTTGAGGTTTGACTGTATGTTGACCATAATTGACTTTTTACCCAATATAGTTTGTTTTCAGTCATCTGAGCCATTGACAGAGCAAACTTTTGATGCAAGACTTAAAATTTGACATGAGCATCCTTGGGGACATATGAGAAATAATGGGAACCACTTGAGGCCTTATAAACCCAAACTCCTTATATAAAAATGAAACCCTAGTTGTAAGTCCATTGCTTATGAGGAGAATTTGTCTGATCAATTCTTGAGCTACCTTGAGCATTTAAGAACCCTAAGAGAATGTCTTGAAGAAAAATGGGAGGAAAATTTTCGGGTACAAAAAATTACATTCTAATAGATAAAATTTCTTTAGAAGTTCTTCGACTTACTTGCTTTTATAAATGTAGGTTCCTTCTTGAGTTGGATTGATTTGGATACCCATAAAGAACTTGAGTTCACCCATCAAGCTCATTTCAAACTTTGCCTGCATAGACTTAGCAAATTATTTTCCCAAAGAGGCTTTAATATATCCAAAACTTATATCATTTACGTAAATTTGACAGACCAGAATGTCATTTTTAAATAGTTTACAGAATAAGATTATGTGCATCTTCCCTCTAGTAAAATCATTTTCTAACAAAAACTTAGTGTCTCATACCAAGCTCTGGGAGCTTGGTTCAGACCATATAATGTTTTCTTAAGTTTATAAACATATTATGGAAGTTTTTTATTTTCAAAACCAGGGGTTTATGCATATAAACTCCTTCATCAATGTAGCCATTTAAAAATCACTTTTAACATCCATCTGATAAAGAGTGATTCCATTATTTACTGCAAAATAATTTAACAGTATGATAGATGCTAACCTGGAAACTGGAGCAAAGGTTTCTGTATAGTCTATTCCTTCTTGCTAACTATAACCTTGTGCCATCAATCGTGCTTTGTTTCTGACGACTTCTCCTTATTCATTTAGCTTGTTTCTGAAGACCCATTTGGTTCTAATGATGTTGAAGCCTTTTGGTTTAGGAACTAGATTCCACATATCGTTTCTAGTAAATTAATGTAGTTCTCCCTACGTTACAAGGATCCATTCATTGTCTATAAGAGCTTCGTCAATAGAAGTTGGTTCAATCAGAGATATTAATCCAATGAGTGATTCTTGAGAATTTTTGAATGTAGATCTTGTTCTAATTGGGTCATCTTTCTTTCCCAGAATCATGTTTTCTGGATGTGCAAAGCTGCTTCTGAATTTTCTTTTCTAGATGGAGTCATCAGAAGTTATTGTAAGATTTGTGTCATCTGCTTCTATATTTGGTTGATATTCTTTATTAATATTTTCAAACAATCTGTTCTCAGTACCTGTAAGTTAAACTTCTATATCTGCAAAATATTTACCCTGCTTTGACATTTGAGAGCCAAGCTTATCATCAAATCTGACACTAATAGATTCTTCCACAATTTGTGTTTCTGTGTTATATACTCTATAACCTTTTGAGCGTTAAAAGTATCCTAACATGAAACACTTTTGTGCTTTAGAATCAAACTTGTTCATATATTCTTTAGTCTTCAAAATAAAACAAGTACATCAAAATGGATGGAAATAAGAGATGTTGGGCTTTCTGTTCTTCCACAGTTCATATGGAGTCTTATCCAGAATAAGTCTTATTGAGATTCTATTCTAAATATAACATGATGTGTTAATTTCTTCTGCCCAAAAGTTTTTAGCAATGTTAGTCTCGTTGATCATAGTTCTGGCCATTTCTTGTAAAGTTCTATTCTTTTGGTCTACAACTTTGTTTTGTTTAGGAGTTCTAGGAAAAGAGAAATTACGAGAGATGCCATTATCGTTAAAAAAAGTTTTTAAATCTTTTGTTTTTGAATTCATCACCATGATCACTTCTGAATTTTACAATTCTAAACTCTTTTTCATTTTGAACTTGGTTACAGAAGGTAGAGAGCACAGAGTGTGACTCTTCCTTGTGTCTTAATAACTTTACCCATGTCCATCTGTTGTAGTAATCTATAATCACTAAACCATACTTCTTACCACTAATGGGTGCAATTTTCACTGGTCTAAAGTTATGTATATGCAGAAGTTCTAATGGTCTAGAGGTAGAGACAACATTTTTTTATTTGAAAGAAGGTTTGAAATCTTGCCTTTTTTACATGCTTCACACAGAGCATCTGAGCTAAACTTCAAGTTAATAAGTCCTCTGACCAGATTGAGTTTTTTAATCTGAGATATTCTTCTCATACTAACATGCCCTAATCTTCTGTGCCGGATCCATTGATCATCGTTAACAGACATAAGACATTTTATATTCTGAGTTATTTTTTGTCTAGAATGAAAAGAATGAAATCTCAAAATGTTTATTTTTCTGAATGATAAAATGAGACTCTGAGTTATTTTATTTTATTTATTCATTTATGGAATATGAGGCTTCTGAAGAGTGAAGTTCTCATGTATCATAAATGTCCTAATTCAGGAATCTTTTCTGTCTTGAAGAGACTGAAGAGTTTACTTTATTAATAGTTGTCAAGCACGCGAAAAGTCTGTGGTTCAAAAACTGACAATTGTTCTTTCTTAAAACACACTTATCGTTTGATGTGACACCCTCGAAGAAGTTATTTATTGGTATTAGATTAAAATATTTTCTATTTACGCGTTATCAAAATTCTTGCAGTATTCAAAATCTTTTTTAATCATTGCAAAAATTTGTATTTAAAACTCGTCCACTCTCACTTCACACAAGTTCGCAGCCGTTATCCCACACTTTCTCTCTTTTAAGCCCCATAAGTTCTCTGCAACCCTAAAACCCTTTTAGTTCTTGTTTGTAATCATATTTGCAATGTCTCCACAATCTTCACCAACATCTCAATAACAACAACAAGCTTCTCTACAACAACTGATTCAAGGATCTTCATCTTCTCAACAATGACAACAACAAGATCCTGATCATCATTTGTCTACTCCTATTGATGATTTCTGTTCTTGCTTAGTTAATCGTAGATTTTGAGAACCTCAAGGAAAATGGGATCGATCTCTCCAAGATGTTGTGAAGCTTATAGAAAACCATCCATTAGTCTTTCCTGAACATGTTCTCAGAAGCGTTTATGATAATGTTGCAATTTGTGGATATGCTGACAATTTTCTAGACATACCTGAAGAACCACTTATCATAAAGAAGAGAAAAATCACATATGTTTGTGAAGAGGAAACCATAATTCCTAGTGATCCTTAGGAATATTCTATATCTTCTTCAAGTAAGTACTTTCCCAACTCTTCCTATCAGAATGTTATTATTAATTCATCCTCATTTATTCCTTATTCAAAGATACTTCTTTTCAAAACAACCTCTCCTAGCATTTATGAATCCCATTTATCCTAAGTTAATCAAACCGACACTTTCCTAAACTTTCTTGACACCCATTATGCTTCTAGTGACACTTTAGATCGTGTTCATGTTATTCCATCTAATTCTGAAGAAGAACTTGATTTAACCACTCCCTCACACCAAACACACCCTTCCCCTGAATCTAACTCAAACATTATTAATGTACCTTTTATCCTTGGTGTTGTTGACCTTACTTCTCCTCAGAAAACCATTTCTATTGACTCTAATGAAGAAATTCAAAGAATCATTTCCTTTCCAGATAGAACCCATAATCCTTATTCCACTCTTTCTGACCAAACATTCCTAAGAACCAACATCCGACCACCCTCTATGGATGAAATAATAATGCAATTTGGTACTGAAGTAAGTGATTATTTGCACTCTATGAGGAATTGTTGCATATTTGTTGTCAACCCTACTGAGATTGATCCGATGTGGACAAACTTCATAAGATGGGTGATTTATCGCTCTCTGGGGTTGAATAACTTGTCTTATCAATATGCTACAAATATATTCCTTTCCGGACTCTCTGACGTCTTTCTATCCATTTTGGGACGAGTTAGACATTTCTTCCTTCCTGCTCTAAAATCGCTTCTATGTCTTCCTGCACCTGAAGTGAGTCAACCTGTTGAGGAGTCTTCTACATCGCTTCATCCTTATGAAGAATTTCCTTCTTTTGAGAAGCTAGCTTTGTATTTCACTGAGAAGGCTCCTACTGAATTGGTTTCTACTTCCAAGGATTGGAAGTCCGTAAATCCTAAGGAGTTGTCTTCTGTTGTTAAGGAAACTCTGGATCTGATCAGACAAGATAATTCTTAAATCATACAACATTTGTATCTTTAAGATCAATTGTACCTATATCAAATGGCAACAAATTCTGAGATTACTCAGATGCTTCAGGATATTGCATCAAGGCTACCCCCAAGAACAAACCCTTAGTCTCTTTTATTTTTACCTTTGTCTTTTGAAACTTTTCTTTCATTTGTTATAATCTTTACTTTATCTGGTTAATCAATGAAGTTATCATTTGGTTAAATCTTTTAAGGTCTTTTTGATTTCCGATAATGCAGGAGAAAGTGAGATTTTTTTGATATATCTATTCTCAAGAACTATGTCATACGTGTTTTGATATTTCTAATTTTTTCCTCTAACCATGATTGATTGATTATGAATTTTTAGAATGTTCATTGAATATTCTAAGAAAGACTATGATCAACATTTATAAATAAGATATTATAAGGTCAAGTTAACCATACCTTTGCTTAAAGGAAATTCAACTAGTCTCTGATACACCCAAGTTCAACCAAAGTTCTGATACTCATCAAACTAGGTTCTGATAAGAAACAAAGATCTAGTATTTGAATCCAGACTCTAAATAAACCAGGTTCTGGAAGCTAATCAGGTTTTGACAGCAAGCCAAAATGTGAGTTACCCAATTATCATTCTAGTCACCTAATGATGTTTCTAATTGGACATTACGAACATACTCTGACAAGTGTTCTATCAGGGAAGTATACCTTTCATTCTGATTAGAATGTTTTATTTTTTCAAGAATTATCTCATAAGTCTTGAACTCAGGGGGAGACTCTGAACAAGTTGAGATAAGTTTATAACTAACTCTGAACTGTTTTAATATGATTAAGCCTATAAAAATTATTTATCAAAGTACATGATTTTGTCATCATCAAAAAGAGGGAGATTATAAGACCAAGATGTGGTTTTTCATCTGGCCTTTAGTTTTGATGATAACAATATATTGTTTCTTAGATAACAATTTTTTACCCTAACTGGTTTGTCTAGTGTGTATATTTTTCTAACATGTTCTAACTCTAATAGAAGTGTGTGTGACATCATCAGTTTTTGAATCAACACACTCTGACAATTGAGAGACTTTAGTACTTGTTACTAAGATCTAGTCAAGTTCAGGAAGAATACCTATAGACAATGGTTCAGATGAACGTTAGTCTAAAGCTTATGTGTTCTGACTCTGAATGAAGAGCTTCTGAAGACTTCTCAAGCTTTGAAGATTCTGCGCTTTTAATATTCCTAGATTCTGAAGATCAAAGTTCTGAAGACTCTAAAAGACAAGGTCATGGAAAGAACAAGTTCTGAATACTCTGAAGACATGGATTCTGAAGATTCTCTTTTATGTTTTTGGTCCTTATAAGCATGATTCATCAACACACATCTTGAAGCCTCTGAAGATTAGAAGATAAGATCAAAAAGGTTTTACGTGAGTGCATGGTACATGGTATAAGATCAAGTGTTTCCACTATTGTGATTTTATGGCGCAAGGACCGTACGATGGTATGATGTTGTATACCCCTCTCACTAACTATTACACAAGGAGACAACTAGATATCACTATTCCTATTCTACCCTTCAAAATATTTCTTTTTGGCTGTAAAAGGAAGACTTGGAAGAATTAGAAAAGAATAAGTTTATGCAAAATAATTTCCTAAAATGCTGCTCAACTTTCTACTGAAATATCTTTTGTAAAGTTTTGTAAAAGTAAAGAATATTTGTTCATTAAATTTTAAGCAAGGAACTTTTGTTCGTTCAACTTTCTATTAAAATTGTTGTGTTATTTCTTTGTATTTCAAATCGTGTAATCTTCTTTTTAAGAAGCATGTTTTTAAACACACTTTGTATTCAACCTTGATATTGATTGTTCCTTGAAAGACTAGGTTAGAGTCAGAATATCTCAAGAAGACATTGACAGTTAATCTTTGTGTTTTGTAAACATTGACAGGTAGTCTTTGTTTGTGTTTTTATTCAGTTTGATTATAGTGGATTAAGTCCTTATTGAGAAAGGAAAATCACATTGGTGGGTGGATTAGATTAAATTCGTTAACACTGAACCGGGAAAAAAATAAATGTGTTCATTTCTTTGTTCTTGTTTCATCTTTGCTTGTTTGGGAGATCAAAAGTTTTTTAAATTTGGAAACCCAATTCAACCCCCTCTCCCTTTATTGTGTTTCTCATACCTTCATATTCTTCATTCACCATTATCTAAAACACTTGACTAAAACACTTGGCATTGTTCATCATATTCATCCTTAGTCATGTTCCACTGTTAAGAACTTTAATCTCTAAAGATTGAGTGTTGAGGGAGACTAGTGGTACATTAGAGTCTCTAATGTTTTATGTGAAGTTTGCTATTTGTAATAGGTTCATGTATTATTTCTTGGATGTATTTTGGTGTTTGTTGTTAGTTATCAAGAATAAAGTTTCTATTATACTCCAAGAACGACTTTGGTGAGATCAAGTATCAATTTTCCTTAAGTCTGGGATGAAAGTTGTCCATATTTTGTGGCGTTGGAGAAAGATTGCTCGCAGACAAAGTTGGGAGTTCTCTAATCAATGTTTGCCTATGGAAATCGCTTAAACAAGAGATTGGTGGAATCAGGTGGATTGCCATATACGAATACTTAGATCAGAATTATTTTAGATAGAAAGCTTATTTGATCAAGATATTTTAGAGATCTTGACTTTTTGTTAGAAATTTAGTGTTGAAAATCAGACACTTTCAAAATAGATGTTTAAGACTGATGTCCCAAGAGCAAAACCCAATATGAAGAAAGATGTTAAGACATCATCTGCTGACAGAATTATTTACTTAAAATAGTAGGTAATGAAAAAAGTAAATTGCAAAAGATAAATAACACAGTCAATTGTTAACACAGTTCAGTGCAACCTCATCTACTTTGGGGCCATCCAAGCAAGGAAGGAAATCCACTATGATAGTATTACTTCAAAGCTAAACAATCCTAGTTTACAACTTATCACCTAATCATTACCTTATACATCTTCTACCTAAGAACCCTCTAGATATGAGAACCCCCTTTCACTTCCCATCAAAAGAGATACATGAGTGACATACACAAACAAAAATACCCTTGAAAAACTCTCAAAACCCTAAGAATCTTGAATAACTAAGTTCCCCTTATTTTTCTTAGGCTTTTAATAACATTAGGTTTAGGTTTTTCTTTTATAAAATCTTTAGCAGTCCGTGGGCTTCGAAATATTCACCCAAATTTTTGTTGATCCGCAAGCTGAGGGCTGCACCAATTATGCAGAAAAATCTCCTTGGATTTTGGATAAAAACATCATAAGTTTCCTAAATTATCCCAACATTCAATTTTAGAAACTAATGTACAGTTGGAGATAAAATCAATTGTTCCAAATAAAATCTTTTTGACTTGCGCAAATAAGTGAGATGTATCCTAGATAATATCACAAAATCAAATCAAATATGTCAAGAAAGTAACATCTCTTTCTATATCAGTTGGCCAAGATGTCACAACATCTTGCTCAACATCTGGAGGCAGCAACACCTGCTATAACAATTGTTCAATATGTCATGACATCTTTATCATCATCTGGTTATAATTCATGTTTTCCCAAATGAAACATGTTTTACCAAAATAGTTGTCAATCATAAAATCAAGGATCTAAAAATCTCCCCCTTTTGAAGGTTTTGGCTAAAACAACCTTTTTCACAATAAACCTGGAGATAAGGAATAAAACCACAAAATAACAAAACATAAGCTACATGAAATACATGTAAACTTTATATAAAACTACAAACATAAAAACATCATAGATAAATTAAGGTATAGAGAGACCCATCCTCACATACAAAACACCAGAGAATAAAACTTCTTTAAACTCCAGAAATCTCCATTGATCGGATGTCAAGACATGTGGTCTGACATCACATCAATATAGCCAAACACAACTCCAACACAACACAACAAACTCAACACCATAGCACATTGCTCAATAACTTCAGACATGTCCATTACGCCCCCAGTCACACATAATTAATACTCTCTCTCAAGGAAACATACAAACATCCGAACATCCAAACATGAACTATCCAAGTTTACAAATTAGAGGAACATGCAGCAGAAGAAAAATAAGCCTCACAAACAAAAACTAAGAGAACCAGAGTAACCAAAGTGAGATCAAAAAATACTTCATGCAATATGTCAGGTCATATGGGATGACATCTTGCATACACAAATCTACAATAGAAGCAGAAGCAAAGTTCCCTTAAGCATTAGCAAAAAGCATGACATACACTCATGTTTCCCCTAAATAGTTGCATATATACAACAAACAACCAAATACTACTCTCCATAAGAATCAGTACAATCCTATCACAATGTTAATCAACATGTCAACATATTTGACATGAAATCAACATATGGACAATCAAACTTGCAAACTAACACAATAACACTTTACTCCCCCTTTTTAATAAAAAATTGACAAAAAATAGAGAAAATGTACAATAAACATGGAATCACATAAGAAAAAAAGATTAATCAACAGATGGAAGCACAAAAAAACTTGATGGAGACACACCAATTGGAATCATAAAACTAGATGGAAACAAACATTCATTTGTGGAAGCAAATTCATTGTTGGGAGAACATTGTTGAGAATTACAAGCATCAACAAACAAGTGCATAAAATGTTATGCATCATAAGCCCTTACATATAAAGCAACAAACAAAACAAAATAAAGAAGAACACAGTTCTTTAAACACTAGTGTTGCTGGCTGTTTCTTCTTGTCCAATGCACTAGCATTGCTGGCTGTTTCTTCTTGTCCAAAATTTAATCATTGTGTTCAATTCTCTCAGTATAGGTCTAGATAGTTTCACTCAGTTCCTTGCAGGTATCTTTGAGTTAAGCAATGGTTCCCTCTTTTCAAGTTAGGCTAATATCCTCCTTGATAGAAGTTGTGTCAATGTCTTGGACATGTGTCCCTATGAATAAATTATAGTGTAAGGATAGAGGACATTCCATCTTTATTACTCTATCAAAGGTGTTTAGGATCCCTGGATGCTGACTTAGAATGATGCCATAGATGGGAGTAGGAAATGCAATGGGAATTTTCACAGCATATGAATAAGCATGCTTGATGGTTTGCTAAAAAATATAGGTTCCAAAATAAAATTTGGTTTTAGTTCCAAACTGTATAAATGAACTTGCATAGTCCTGTAGCTATTGAGGAGGTGTGATGTATAGGGACCCAGTTGGCAGATCCTATTCTATTCAACACAACATACTTTACACTCAGATTACTCACAAAGAGCTTCTCTTTTCTTGGCCATTAAGTCACTTGTTTTGCAGTGATATCTTTACAAATAGTATTATCAATTACCTATATTTCACCCTACTCATCTTCATATCTTCCAATATACCTGTTAATTACATTAGGTGAGAACTCCACACATTGCCTCTGACAAACACCTTTATGTAATCATTGCTTCTTTTGTTGTCACACTGTCTCAGAATGTTCACTATAAATTCCTTCATAAGTGTTTCATAACACTCACCCAGTCCATCTATAGTATTTATTAATCATGCTTCCTTAATGACACTGATATCTTCTTTGCATTCAAGAGCATCCTTTCCCAATTTTCTTTCTAATGTTAACCTTGTATGGATCACAAACTTCCATTTATCCACATTTTCACCAGAGTGAAAGGAAATATTATCAATTGCAACTTCAGGAATATTGAAAGGAATATTTTTACCTGCTAATACCTGTCAGGAAGATGGAACGGTGTGTTGAAAATTTGGTTCAATATCTTCTTTATATCATGAATCACTAGGAGATGCTTGCTTTCTTTTCAAAGACTTTTTCTAGACAGCATGAGTTTCCACTTTATTCCACTTCCTACCAGGACCAACAACATGACTCTTTTTGGGAGCTTTTTGGAGATTTCTTGAGCAATCAACATAATTTCCTTTTATATTATTCAACATATTTTCTATTCCAGGAGTCAATCTCCTAGTAATTGGTTTATCATTATAATTAGGATCATCAACAACAATCATGTCAGCATTTTGATCATTGATCATTATAGTGTTTTCCTCTTCTTGATTGGTATTTTCTTTTTCAGCAGGCGCATGACCTTCAACTTCTTCCATAATCCTTTCTTCTTGAGGATGCTCAGAAGACTCAATGAAACTATTTTTGTCAGGTTCCTGAGTGGAATGGCCAGATTATGCTAGGGATGTTATAACATCTGACACACCACTAACCTACGAATGATTTAATCAAATAATACAATACTAGTAGTACTTGGGTTGCTCCCAGGTTTCCAGATAGAGGTTTCAACATTTGATTCAACATCAGGAGTTTCAAAAGAATCAAGATGTGAGCTAGTCATGAAATATGGTTTCTTGACATCAACACTAAACTTAAAATTCCTGATATTACTCATTTATTTAGAAATGGACACATATGGAGATGGTTTACCTTCCTTGGGGGTTGTACCTTATTTTATAGTAGATGGTTTGGTCCTCCTCTTTGTGGGAACACTTGGAGGAATGGTAGCAATGATAATAACATTGGTAATGATTTCTATGGAGTCGTTGCAGGAGCTAGAGTTAGGAGACTTTGTCATCTTGAGTTTTTGTTGAGCTTGAGGCAGTTGATGGGTACGAGAATACAAATAGAATGTTGGAGCATTTTCTTTGATTGAGAATAAGCGAGGAATGCAAAGGGTAGGAAAAGATATGATATCATCAAAAAGAGGGATTATATAATTAATGCAATGATTTTACTAAATTAGCATGCATCATTGATTGAGGAAATAACTTCTCACATAACAGTCTCTTTTTAAAAAACTAGTGGATGTATTTGACCATTGTTTCTTTGTGACCACGTGTTCACAATATGTTGTCAAGACATTCAATTTGATTTTACTCTATTTTGACCTTTGATGCAACCAATCCATTTTAGACCATTTTCTTTTTATTTTCATCAAACAAAACAAGATTCAGAACTTCACAGTTTTGTTCATCTACTTTGATTCTAACTTCCTTGAATATTGAACATGTGAATAGATAGGTAACATCTTCAGATAAGTTTTCAATAGAGGCACAACTTATAATACTAGTGACATCATCCTCGTCTTTCCATTTCTTTCTAATTATATCCCTTACATCATTAGAAAGAATATAATAGTCTTTATGTGACCATACTTAAAGAGTCTAAAATATAATAGTCTTTATGTGACCATACTTAAAGAGTCTAAAATATAATAGTCTTTATGTGACCATACTTTGCATAATTATTACATTTCCAGGGTTGAAACTTGGCTTTGCTCTGAGTTTTTTGTAACTTGGCGGGATGTTGGAACATTTGGTTTGACATTTTTATTTTATCCTTTTCTTTTACAAAAACATGTTTTGTCACAAAATTTATTCCTTTATCATTCAATGGATGATAGTTAAAGCCTATATCAGTGACTCTTCTACCTCCTTCTCCAATTTGAATAATTTCTTCCAACACACCAGATCCACTTTTAATGTTTTCAAGTTTAGAGGTTAATAGAGTTGCTTTATCTTAAATCTCAGAGTTCATTACTAAAAGTTTTTCTTTTTCATCCTGAAGTTGAGCCATGACCTTCTTCTATGTTTCACTTAACTTACACATTTATTCACTTCTCACATAAAGTTCCTTGTCAGAAAGAACTAATTCTAAATAGGTTAGGTCCTCATCACAAGAATCTTTATCAGATTTGTACCTACAAGTTAAGGCTATAACATTCTTTGCAGTTTCTTTATCAATCTTACTTTTAGGATTATCACTCTTTATAATAGACAATTCCTTCTTATGCTTCCTTGGAAATATTTGAAACCTTGACTTATTATGACTAACACCCTTTCACTCATAGCACTGAATATTTCCACCTTGATTTTCATTATCTTCTGTTATTACTTTTCATTGAACTTCACTGTACTTTCTGATTTTAGAAGAGATGTTCTGGAAATTTGGTCATGACTTCATCTTTTTCAATAGCTATTTAAACTCACCCCCAAGAATAAAAATGGATTTTGACAAACCTTCATCAGTGTTCAGGTCATAATGGACCTTTTTATCTTTACATTAGATGTGCCTTCTTGAGTTGTCCTGAGGATTTCCTAAGCATCCTTGGCTATACTACATGTACTTATCAACCCGAA
This sequence comes from Vicia faba, assembly GCA_948472305.1. Lineage (NCBI taxonomy): Eukaryota > Viridiplantae > Streptophyta > Magnoliopsida > Fabales > Fabaceae > Vicia > Vicia faba. The sequence goes on from OX451735.1 coordinate 1,231,877,183, forward strand.
AACATTCTTGTCCACTCTAATGAATAAAGCACTCAATACCTTGGAAATTCCAAGAACTAATTCATCTTTCTCTTTGGACCAATCTTCCTATGGATTTAAAGATTCATTCCCATCTTTTTCCTTCAAAATAGGATGATTCCATCCTTTCAAAATAACATTCCAAGATCTTTGTCCATGGATTTGAGAAAGGCTAGAATTCCAACCTTCCAATACCCAGAGTTTGCACCATCAAATAGAGGGGGTATGTTGTTGTATCCTCCTTCCTTATCCATAGTACCAGAAAATATCTTCCCTTGAGCTAACCCAAAAATAGAACAGGGTGCTTGTAACACCCCCCTAAATTCCGTACAAATAATATGGCATAATTAAAGTAAATTAGCATGCATATCAGATGAGGGAGTCACATTTACTTCACGACAACAACACAATACACTGGTCATGCTTATATCATAAATTTAAAATGATGTTTCATACACTAACGCATATGCATCTTGTAGTAGAATAATTCTTATTTCAAGATAATACTAATGATTGAAATCCCATACTAACAAATCATAACATAAAACATTAGGCACTAAAGGCCAGCATCACATAATCTAAATACAACATAAATATCCAGAGAGGATAACAACATCTCTAAAATAAACATGAATATAACAAATATAACAGGAAACCAAATGTTCCCCGTGTTACATGATCAGAGAATGACTCACTACCTAAGTAAGGGTAAACAAAGAACTAGCTCCTCCGACTAATCCTTGCTAGGAGCACCACCCTATCCTTGGCACCTGAGCGATGTCGTATAAAACATAATTTCAACAGAAGGGTGAGAACGCATATCATTATAGAAATATATAATAATAAGTAATACATAACAAACATACATCAATTGAATTCATTACACTTCACAAAATCATGTATTAAACATACTTCAACATAATTCACATGATCTCATATACAACTTTACTCGATGATTCAAGATTCAAAGATAATTAATCACAAATATAAAAAATGTAACATTCACACCAATATTATATATTGCACACCAATTCAACCTTTACATCGAAAAATGTGACTCCAATCCAACTCAATGCATAATACATGTGGTACTGACTGTTATCCTTACCAATTCTTCCAGGTTCACATCTCGAAGACAGATAACCACCAAAAAACCTGTTGTCTAAGCTTTCAATCCCCCATCTCCAAGATTTGGACAAGTCAATAATTCCCACGAAATTACCAAACATTTCCTATTTACACAAATGATGCATATGCAATCTCAACATATATATATATATATATATATATATATATATATATATATATATGCAATTAAGACAATCTCCATATCTTAATCATACTAGCATATCTCACATAATTCAACATATTTGAATTATCTTCACCATATTGCACAACATATATACACTATGTCAACATTCACATACAATGCATACTCATAACATTTATAAAATCAACACACCAATATAACATGTAGAAAACAAGTTCAAACCATGTTATCTTCAATCAACATCAATTCCCAGCGATTACATACACAAAATCAAGTATCATATTTCCATCAAAACCAATCCAAAACACAATTAAATTTCAGAAAATTCATGAAAATTCCTGATAAATCATATACATCCATGATCCATAACAGTTTCAAAAAATAATAAGTTTTACATTCCAGATCGCGCTAAGCGCCCTTCACCATGCTAAGCGGCCTTGTGAAAAACCAGAAAAATCTATTACCAACAACTTCTGCCTTGCTATGAATCTGTCCATCCAAATCCCATTCAAACACATATATTTACCCAATTAAATGTATTATAACCTATATCTAACATATAGAATCAAATACAAACATCAAAACATGATTTCCATCATCAATTTCATGATTCCTCATTCAAAACCTAACATGTCAAAATCTAGAAATTGAAGAACAAATCCCTAATTCATGCTTACTACTTATCACATACCATTACATACACCCATAAATCAATGAATACCCACACTTAACTTAGATGTAGATACTTTAGGGTTCTATCCTCTTCTCTTCCTTTTCTCCCTTTTCTCCTCTGTTCCTGTTTCTTCTCTTCTTTTGTTTTCTTCACTTTTTCTTTCTAATTCTATATTTTTCTTAGTTTTTTCAACTCTTACTAACTCTAAATGGGCTTAACTTCACTCACCCACTCGAATGTAACATAAGGCCTAAATGTGTATTTTGATATTCTCACACTCAATAACCCAATAACATATAATAAACGCTTATTCCAATTAAATCAATTATTCACATAATCACACAAAATCAAATAATTAAATAATTATCAAACCAAATAATAATTAACATGGAAATTAAATTATAAAATAATTAATAAATAAAATTGGGGTGTTACAACTCTCCCCTACTTAAAATATTTTCATCCTCGAAAATTAATTTAAACAAACAACTCAAGATAAGACTCTCTCATTTGACTCTCGACTTCCCAAGTCATGTTTCCAACCGCCAGTCCTCCCCAAGCTACTGTCACCAAGGATATCTATATACCATGAAGTTGTTGAAGGTGTGAAAAACACAAGAAAGTGGGAGTTTGAATTGGGTTTTTAAAACAATAACTTTTCTTTAAAAATACCCCCCTTGAAGTTAAAATCTTTTTTTCTTCACTCTTGATAATAACAATAAGTAAGAACAGGAAGTAAAGAATAATGTATATATATACTAGTTCACTTGAAAATTATCAAGCTAGTCTAGTCCACCCGCCAAGGGGATTTCACCCAACACAACCGAGGACTTAATTCACTATAACTGAACTGATTACAATTTGCACAAGCTACCCGCAAGTGACTAACAACTTCTAAGAATCGCATGTCAAAGACTTCTTAAGGATACAGACCTACCCGGTCCCTTAAGGAATATCATACAATAATCAACTTGATTATTACAACGCACAAGCTGCCCGCAAGTGACTAACAACTTCTAAAACTCACAAGTCTTAGACTTCTTAAGGACATATACCTAGTCGGTCCCTTAAGGAAAATCAAATAGCCATTTTAATACAAGTTTTATTTACAGGAATGTTGCGTCTACACAAGCTGAACATGTAAAATATTTTAAGAATAGTGACTTAAGAATATGAAAGTGATGACAGCATTTGCGCGTGAGTATTTCTTTGATTGGCCAGCTTTCTCTCTTAGTCTTCCAACCATTACATAGCCAATAAAATAATATATCCGTTGAGGGGTACTCTTGGTATTTCCAGAAACATTGATAGCTTGAACAGTAATGAGAGGGACAAGATCGTGCAACACATTCGTTCTTTCATGGTATTGAAATGAAATGTTAAGTGTACCATGTACTATTTGTACCACGTTAATATTATCTTCTTTCCTTCTGCACTTCAGAGACTTCTTTAAGAATGAGTTTAGAAGCTAGAACATAACATAAGATCATCAGAACTTCAAGTCTTCAGAGTCTTTAGAACCGCGTCTTCAGAGTCTTCAGCACTTGGTTGTGATAGCCTTTTCTTGGAGCCTTGGGTCTTTAGAACTTCAAGTCTTTAGAATCTTTAGAATTTCATCTTTAACACTTAGTCTTTAGAACCCTTACATTTAAAACCTTGGGTCTTTAGAAACTTGAGCCTTTAGCAACTAGATTTGAGTAGAAACTTCTATCTTCATATCTTTTGATTGTTTCTTTAGAACCCATTGTCTTGAGAAACACGAGTCTTCAACATATGTACTTAAGTAGTAACTTCTGTCTTCAGATCTTCTAACTGGTTTCTTTAGACAAATATCAAAGCTTACACTTTAGAGCCTTCTGGAGTGTCTTGCTACTATTCAACATAACTTGTGTAGTGTAGAAGCAAAACTGCTTCTCTTCTAATGTTTTGGCCACACCATCCGTCAGAAGCAGAATGCGTTTGTTAAGTACTCAACTATAACAAGCATTATTACAACAAAATTGTTCACAAAAACATACTCATTTGTTATCATCAAAACTTAGATATAATATTGCAGAACCTAACCTTTTTCTTACAATATCCCCCTTTTTGATGACGACAAAACTATGTATTTTGTTGACACAATATTATACATAATCATAATTAGTGAAATAAGAAGGTTAAGGAATACTTATCCTTCATATGAGAAACTCCCCCTAAGACACAGACTGGGTGAGAATCAGATATCCTGAGTGTGAACCTTCTGGGTGACCTCCCCCTGGTTCCAACAGATCAGATATTGAATCCTTAGAAGTCTTGACTATGGATACCAATGGAAAAGTTGAGATCTTGATGCCAGTAGAACAACTAAGATCTTGATTTAATAGAATTTCTTCTTTTTGAATCTTGACTTTAGATGCCAAAGAAAATGAAGTCTAATTGAAATCTTTGAAACTTTAATGTCACTAAGGCAACTTCTAGATTCTCAATTCTTTGAAGTCTGATTCCATATTTCACATCTTGGAGTCTGATTATGAATTGAAAAACATCTTCAGAGTCTGAAGCCAATAGGTTAGACATAAGCCTTGCACAATGATTTCAAATCTTTGTCTTTAATCAGAGTTCTTATTTCCTGAAAAAGAAAAACAATTCTAACAGAAACAGAAGTTTAACTGGGGTAGAATGTAAGCAGCTCTTTTCAGAGAACATTTTTTAGAACTTGATTATTGAAATCAAAATTATGTTCATTTAATTACTCCCCCCCTTTTTTCATAATTAAAAAGGTAATTATCTGTGAGAAACATAAAGACCAAAAGAATTAACAAGAAATGATGAGAAGTTTCATTGATAGGTCAAAAGAAAACTTCGTCAAATTTAAACAGTCACATGATAGGTAAATTGAAAGAAGTAGAAAAAACTAATATCCAAAAAGAAAAGTCTTATAGACATCAAATAATCAGAAGAGACATAAAAAGTAATAAGCAAGTATTTATGTGGTTTAGAAGCAAAAGAAAATCCTAGAGCCTAGGGTTTAAGAGCAGAAGTAGAAATCTTTTGCAGAATTAGTTGTAGCATGTTCTGAACATTCTCATTGACGACCTTCTATTCAATGATACTTTTTCTGAACAACTATTGTTCTCCTCTAATCTCAACAATTGCATTTTCCAGACGCGCAATGGCGGGATCAGAAGATGAAGACACCAGAGCATCTTCTTTAGCCTTAGCAACTTTTTCCACTTCTTTAGCCAATCTGGCTTGTTCAAATTTTCTAGCTTCTTCTTCCTTTTGAGCCTTAAGCCCGACTTTTGCTTCTCTTTGTTTTGCAATAAGTATTTCAACATATTTGACTCTTTCTCTTGTTACTATTCTTTCCGTTACAATTTCAACATCCCAGATTCTAGATGCTTTAGCAAAATAATTTATTCTTTCAACTTCAGAAGACATCCACTTCTGAAATTTCTTCCAAGAACCATCCCTATCTCGAGGCTCAGTACTTGTACTTGCCTCTTCCTTTAACTTAGGAAACTTTTTATTAGCCTTGATTCTAAAATTGTTAATGCATTCATCTAAGGGCTTTGGAACATATTTTTCATATACAACTATGGCTAGGTCCTTTTTTGAAGAAATGAATTCAGAAGTTATAGGTTCAATTTGATTAGTTGTTCAACTAGATCGAAAAGAAGTTCTAGACTTATTCTTCTTCTTCTTCTTCTTCTTCTTCTTCTTCTTCTTTCCAAGTTTAGAAGCTTCTGAACTCTTCATTCTTTTACCTCTAGAAGAGTCAACATACTCTTGAGCATGAGGTAAATCAGAACAGGTTAAACTGGACATATCATATCCTTCTTCTTCCATCATTTTGAAGTAGATAGCAACGCTAAAAATGTTATCTCACTTGGTAAACAAAGGGTAGTCATTGGCATGAATTCTTGTGATTTTGATGCTTTCAGAGGGAACAAGTAGAGGTTTAGTAGTGACTTCCTCTATTAGCCTCATATTCTTTAGAGTCTATCCATTGAAGGAATCTCCATGACTAGAAGCGAGATCCTCTGTAAACTTAACTTCTTCTACCAGGATGTCAGTGATGAGACGTCCAAAAGGAATATAGTTGGAAACATTTTTTTAGGATCATCAGTGGTTCTAGTTTTTGAAATAAAATCTCTCAAATAATGAAACAGGAGGGTTGAAAGACACAACTTCTGATGAGTCATCAAATAGTACAACATGTACTTCTGATTGACGTTGAAATAGTCAGAAGAACTGGACAGAGGTCTGGGGTTAATACAATTTTGAATGATTTTGTGCCAGATTCTAAGTTCATCATGGAGATATTTACTTTTATACTCAGTGTTTTCAGGAGAGTAGATTTTGAAGAGGGCTTTGTTAATTGTATCCTTCACAAATTTAGACTTGCTCTTCATCATATAAATTCGTTTTCCATTAAGATGTTGCATGCCCAGAAGATCAGCAATAGACTTTTGAGTAATGACAATTTTCAGACCCAACAGATGAGCAACTACATGAAGATTGTCACAATCCGCTTGAATCGATAAATCCTTAACCAAAGATTCATAAATAGGACCATGAACACGCATTCAAGTCAGCAATTAGGTTTGCACCATTTGTAGAAAGGTTATTGAAGTCCACCATATATTCACGAAGAACATTTAACTCATATGGTTATAGATTACAGTGAACTTGAACACATTTCGGTGTTATGTGGTGTTTATCAATAATTGATAGAGAAGATGAGCCAATTACCATAGGAGAAGAAGAATTGGTTGGAATATTTGAAGAAGATGTCCTAGAAGGATTTAGGGCTGGTTCTATTTCTTTGTAAAACTGGACAACTTCTTGTTGTTGAGCATTCATCATGTTTAAGACGATGAAGGTTGTTGACGAGGGTGATAAATTCTTTTTGATGAAGAGCATTGATGAAGATGATGAACACAGAGAACTTATTGAGCAGTTTGAGAGAAACAAAGGGTTTAAGGTTTCTAAAGTATAGAAGTAAAGTGAACGTGTGTGATTTATAGTGTTTGATAATTGAGAGAAAATAAAATAAAAATGAATCTAAATAAACATAATAATTTGGAGCATTAAATGAAGGTAATTATTATGATATCAATCAAATTCAAAGAAATACGAACACTTCTCATTGCATATCTTAGATAGCGTGTGATGATTAAGCATAACCAAGGGTTACACACATTAATTAATACATCTAACTAAGTGACACGTTTGATATCCTCAGAGTCTGGAGAACCAAAAGGTTTCAATCTAATCAAAGACATTTATGACTGAAACATCTTCTGATTACTGAGGTTCTGAAAGAAATAACAATAATAAGATTCAAAGAGAATAAAAACATTACTCATAGAAGTCTAATAGAGTATTAAGTGATTCTTTAGACAATTTTCAAAATCTAGACTTTATTCAGAAGATAAGCTGGCACAAGTGAGATCATTAAGGCTCAGAAGCATTTCTCCGGAAGATTTAAAGTTTGGTCTTGTTCTGACAATAACATTTTGGATTATAGAAATTTCAGAGCCAATAATATTTATTTTCTGTTTTTTTCTGACACTATCCATGCCTCCTAACTTAAGTTCCAGATCTTGGAGCATATGCCTTTCTCCAATCATGTGTTGCAAGCATCCATTATCCATGTGCCATAATTGGTGTTTCTGTTGCGCCATCAAGAACATCTGCCTCATAGATTACCTGATCTTTGGGTACCTATTTTTTGGGTCCTCCTTAGTTAGAAGTTCCAGAGGATCTGACACCTTTGGAATTTTGTGCAACAGATAATCATGTAAAATTTGTGCATGATACTTTGGTTTAGAAGTTTCCTTATGTGTCTATGTTTATGCTACAATAGTATCAGAATCTTCTTGTTCTAGACATTTGAAATTTGTGGCAGCAATCACGAAATGTTCAGAAAGAGGTTTTTGGTTTGACATTCAGAGTCTCAATAATTTTCTTTGATTGTCTTAAATATTCCAAGCCTCTGATTCCATTTCTAGTAACACCATAGATCATTGAATCTATTTTGCTTCTATCTATGCTTTTAGCAAGGAAATGTTGAAAATCTCTATCATATATGATTACTTCGTCAGTAACAACTGTGTTAGAGAAAATATCTTCTTTTAATCTAGAGACTTTACTTTTCAGAGCGATGTTTGATTTTTCTAAAACAAATATTTATTAATGTAATTCAGAAATATTTTGCTCATCTGTAGTAGTGTTCTCAGAAGTAGATACAAAACTATTTTTCAAGATTTTTTGTTTACTTAGAAATGGTTGATACCTTTTCTTTAATTCAGATAAACCAATTTCAAGTTCATAACGAGATAAGGAAGAAAGTACCTCTTTATCATCATCAAAGTCTGACTCATAGTTAAGTGTCAGTTTGTTTTCTGATGCTGCTTCTCCCTTGCTGGTTCTGGCCATGAATGCCATGTTTGCATGCTCTTCATCAGAATCTTCATCTTTTGATTTTGAATCATCACATGTTTCCATGAGACCTTTTTTAGCTTTGTAAGCCTTCTTAAGCTTCTTGTCTTTCTTAAGCTTTGGACAATCATTTTTGTAATGTCCAGGTTTGTTGCATTCAAACAAGTAACTTCTTTTCAGAATCTTCATCTTCTGATTCTGAATCATCACATGTTTCCATGAGACCATTTTTAGCTTTGTAAGCCTTCTTAGGCTTCTTGTCTTTCTTAAGCTTTGGACAATCATTTTTGTAATGTCCAGGTTTGTTTCATTCAAACAAGTAACTTCTTTTCCAGAAGCATTCCTCTGCCCGGAAGTGGATTCAGCTCTTCCATATGTCCTTCGTTGACCTATGAACTTGCTTTGTCTGTGCTTCCAAATTTGACATATTCTTCTGATTCTTCCTTAGCTTGATATGCCTTGGTTTTCCCAGAAGTAGACTTTAGAGCAACCGATTTTACCCTCTTTTGAGGTTCATCTTGTTGCAGCTCTATTTCATGACTTCTTAAAGATCTAATCAGCTCCTCAAGAGAGGTGTTGTTCATATCCTTTTCCATTTTTAAAACAATTACCATTGGTCTCCATTTTATAGACAAACTTCTGACAATCTTTTTAACATGATTTGCGATGGAGTAACCTTTATTTAGAACCTTAAGTCCTGCCACAAGAGTCTTAAATCTTGAAAACATCATTTCCACATATTCCTCATCTTCCATTTTGAAGGCTTCATATTTTTGAATTAAGGCCAGAGCCTTTGTTTCTTTTACTTGTATGTTTCCTTCATGTGTCATCTGGAGAGAATAAAATATAGACTTTGCAGTCTCTCTATCTGTGATTTTGTCATATTCATTATATGAAATATCACTTAGAAGAATGGTTCTGGCTTTGTAGTGATTTCTGCATAATTTCTTTTGTGCTTCCGTCATTGCACTTTTTGCAATCTTATGACCTTTATCATCTAATGGATGAGTGTAGCCATCAACTACCAAGTCCCGTAGATCCAAGTCATATTCTATAAAGTAACTTTCTATTCTATCCTTCCTATAGTCCAATTTCTCTCCATCAAACATTAGAGGTTTTGAACTATAGTGATCTCTATCATTATCCCTATTATCAATAGTGTAAGTAGATGTAGCCATTTGTTTTTCACATATATACTAGATCGGTACTGGACACTGTTAAGTGTTGATAAAAATTCAAACTTTTTATCTCCTCAGAACCGGAGCTCTGATGCCAATTGAAGGTGTGAAAAATACAAGAAAGAGGGGGGGGGGGTTGAATTTGGTTTTTAAAACAAAAATTTTCTTTAAAAATATTCCCCTTTAAGTTAAAATAATTTTTCCTTCACTCTTGATAACAACAATAAATAAGAACAGGAAGTAAAGAGAAATGTATGTTTATACTTGTTCACTTGAAAATTATCAAGCTAGTCTACTCCACCCGACAAGGTGATTTTTCCTTACTCACTCGATGACTTAATTCACTATAGCCTAATTTATTACAATTTGCACAAGCTACTCGCAAGTGACTAACAACTTCTAAGACTCGCAAGTCAAAGACTCCTTAAGGATACGAACTTTTTCGGTCCATTAAGGAATATCAAACAAAAATCAACCTGATTATTAAAATGCACAAGCTACCCGCAAGTGACCAACAACCTCTAAAACTCGCAAGTCCTAGACTTTTTAAGAATACACACCTACCTGGTCCCTTAAGGAAAATCAAACAACCGTTTGAATACAGGTTTTGTTTACAAGAATATTTCTTGTACACAAGCTGGATATGTAAACTATTTTAAGAACAGTGACTTAGGAATGTGAAACCTATGATAGGGTTTACGCGTGAATATTTTGTTTATTGGGAATCTTTCTATTTTAGTCTTCAAGACCTTATATAGTTAATAAAATAATATATTCGTTGAGGGATACTCTTGAAATTTCCATAAACATTGGCAGCTTGAACAATAACGTGGGGGACAAGATCATGCAACGCGTATGTCATTTCATGGTAGTGGAATGAAATGTTGATTGTGCCATGTAGTATTTGTACCACGTTAATGTTTTCTTCTTTCCTTATGCACTTCAGAGGCTTATGCGAACATGAGTTTAGAAGCGAGAACATAACACAAGGTCATTAGAACTTCAAGTCTTTAGAACTGCGTCTTCAGAGGCTTCAGCACTTGGTGTTGAGAACCTTTTATTGGATCCTTGGGTCTTTAGAAATACAAGTCTTTAGAATCTTTAGAACTGTGTCTTCAGAGTCTTCAGCACTTGGTCTTTAGAACCATTATCTTTAGAACTATTGGTCTTTAGAAACTTGAGACTTTAGCATATGGACTTGAGTAGAAACTTATGTGTTCAGATCTTTTGACTGTTTCTTTAGAACTCGTTGTCTTCAGAAACATAAGTCTTCAGCATCTGGACTTAAGTAGCAACTTCTGTCTTTAAATATTCTGACTAGTTTCTTTAGAAAAATATCAGAGCTTACCCTTCAGAGCATTCTGGAGTGTCTTGCTTCTGTTCAACAGAACGTGTGTAATGCATAAGTGGAACTAATTCTCTTCTAATGTCCTGGCCATGTCATCCATCAGATGCAGAACCTGTTTGTTAAGTACTCAACAATAACAAACATTAGTACAACAAATTTACTCACACAAACATACTGATTTGTTATCATCAAAACTCAGAGATAATATTGCAAAACCAAACCTTGTTCTTATAGTTTTTTCAACTCCCGATCCTCTATTCACATAGGTGATGTTTCTATAGTCAAGTTATCTCTCACTTGTACATCATCTAATTGAACCACATGAGATGGATCCCGAATGTATCTTCTCAACTGAGACACATGAAACACATCATTGAGATTATCAAGCGACAGTGGCCAATCAACATTATAAGCCACTTTACCTATCTTCTCTAAAATCTGATAAGGACCAATAAAGTTTGGCGTCAACTTACGTGACTTTAAAGCTCGGCCAACACCCATTACTGGAGTAACTCAAAGAAACACATGATCTCCCTTCTAAAACTCAAGTGCTTTCCTCCTCTTATCATGATAACTCTTCTAACGACTCTGAGAAGCCTTCACCTTCTCATGAATCATCTTAATCTTATACGTACTATCTCAAATCCAACCACAACGCTTTCTCCAGATTCATACCAACACAAAGGCGTCCTACACCTTCTACCATACAAATTCTCAAATGGTGCCATCCCAATACACAAATGGAAACTATTGTTATAAGTAAACTCGATCAAAGGCAAGTAACTATCTAAAATTTCTCCTTTTTCCAATACACAAGCTCTCAAAATATCCTCAAGAGACTAAATCGTCCTTTCAGTCTGACCATTTGTTTATGGATTATAAGCAAAACTCAAACGCAACTTCGTACCCAAGGTATTCTACAAACCTTCCCAAAATCTCGAAGTAAACCTCGTATCTCGATCTGATACAATACTAGACAGAATACCATGCAAACTGACAATCCTCTCAATGTATAATTTTGCAAGCTTTTGCATTATATAATCCATTCTCATCAGAATAAAGTAAGAGGTTTTAGTTAACCTGTTCATGATAACCCAAATAGCCTCAAAATTACTTGGTGTTCTAGGTAAACCAGAAACAAAATCCATATAAATACTATCCCGTTTCTATTCAGGAATAGATAACAGTTGCATCAAACCAGGCGATTTTTGATGTTCAATCTTTTACTTATGACAAATCAAACAAGAATACAAAAATTCCAAAATCTCTTTCTTAATATCTGGCCACCAAAATAATTTCCTCAAATCTTTATACATCTTAGTAGCTCCGGGATGAATACTCAATCCACTATGATGCCCTTCTTCAAGAATCCTCTTCTTCAAATAAAATATATTCAGAACACAAACTCTATTACGAAATCTCATAATACCATTATCATCAATTTGAAAATCGCCACCTCGGCCTTGATTGATCAACATCAATATATCCACCAAAATCAAATCAGATTTTCGACCTTCTTGAATCTCATTAAGAGTGCCACTGGTAAGCTTCAACATACCAAGCTTAACTCCAGGACAAGTCTCTTCACAAACCAAACTCATATTTAGAAATTTCTCATGCAATTCCAACTCTCGCACCATCAACATCGACATATGCCAAGACTTCCTACTCAATGCATCAACCACAACATTTGCTTTACCCGGATGGTAATTCAAACCAAAATCATAACCCTTCAAGAATTCCAACCATCTTCTTTGTCTCATATTCAAATCTTCCTAATCAAACATATATTTAAAACTCTTGTGATCACTAAACCCATCAAATATCGATCCAAAAAAATAATTCCTCCAAAGTTTAAATACAAACACAACAACATCTAACTCCAAATGATGAGTCAGATAATTCCTTCCATGCACTTTAAGTTTCCTTGAAGCATAAGCTACAACTTTTCAATTCTACATCAACACACTGTTATACCCCAATTTCCCCCCTAAGATCCCTCATCATTTCATATTATCAATACAACAAGATCACACATTAAGGTTGGTTCTCCCTTTTTATTTCATACTATATTTAGGTTTTCTCTTGAGGGATCACCAAGCACCTTGAATTTTGTAACTTGTATATGTTTTCTTTTAACTAACATCAAAATATGTATATATGTCTCTTTGAATGTTCGTATAGTAGGTGATGACACAATTGCATTCATTTCACCATCTAACCTAGGGTTTAAAGTATGATCCTCAGTCAAATGGTTCTTCAATGGATTGCAAGAGTTCAAGCTTCAAGGATATGTCTATGATATCAAATATTTGTTGTAAAAAGAGTTCTCTCACTTTATTTAGGTCAAGTTCTTCTCAAAGTTGGTGGTGGAATTCAACAAGAAAATTCATAGGTTCATGTGTTTATTTCCATGCCTTCTTCAACAAGTTTCATTAAGACTTAAGTTTCATCTTTGAGTGTGATTTAAGAACACATCATCTCAAGGTCTACTGTGATTAATCATTCTTTATTTTACCAAGAAAGTTCAAAAAGATTCAAGGTTGGTTCAACAAGTTTGACCTAATTGAGCAAGTGCTTGATTCAGTGATCACATGTGCATAAATCTCTCAATTTTCAACATTTTAAGTTGGTTCTTTTTGCTATGTATTCTTATCATCATCTACAAGAACCTCTCTTCACATGACAAGATCCAATTGTGCAATAAAAATCATCAAAAGTTGAAAAGGGTTTCAAGTTATTTTGACACTCTCTGAGCTAGGGTTTGTTGACTTCCAAGGACCATATCTGTTAGAACATTGTTTGATTCTACAACCCTTGATTAGAGTTTTGATGATAACAAAATACAAAGAATAAATAAATTCAAAGATATATATATATATATATATAAAACAAATATGCTTCTTAAAATTATGTTTTGTATATATAGAAGTTCTGATGGAATCAGCATCAGAAGATCAGTAATATGTGCTACACGCTGAAGCTACCAGATTATACGCTGAAGCTTGATGACCAGAATCTGCGCATAAACAAATACACTCTGACTCTGATCTAAGATCTTTACCAAGTCATCAACACTCTGAAGCGTTATTATAAGTTAAAGCAAAGAAGACTCTGAAGCGTTATTAATTAGTCAAGACAGAATTAAATGCTAACGACTCTCTTCAGACAAGAAATTCTTCAAAAGGAAAGTGTGTTATTGTCATTAAACTGGCTTTGTGGACAACGTATCTTTGCCTTGCCTATATAAACAAGTCTGCTTGAGAAAAGACGTACTCATGCACTCACATAATTTGCCAAGCCTTCAAAACCACGCTTATTCAAACGCTTTAGCAAATTCAGTTTATTCCAAGCTTAAGTTGTGTAATTATCACAGTTGTGATATATTGTTTTGTTAGAAAACGTTAACACATCCTTGTTCAATTATTTGTAAAAGATTTCCTTGAGATAAACCAGTTTGTGGTTATACTCAAGAAGACTTTAACAGTTGTTAAAGTAGCTATTGTAATTCTTTGAGAATAGAGGATTAATACATCGTTGGAGAGAGGCGAAATCACCATGATGGGTGGACTGGAGTAGTTTGAGATCAAACAAACCAGGATAAAAATACTGTGTCTTAAAGCTGTTTATTATTTAATCCAAGTTATTTTTTTCAATTCAACCCCCCCTTCTTGTGTTTTTCACATCTTCAATTGGCATCAGAGCGCCTGGTTCTGAGCTTATAACACTTAATCGTGTCAGTACAAGATCCAGCGTAAAAAAAACACAATGGCAGGACCAAGTCAAAACATCAGCAATGACAACAATGAAGAAAGGGACAGATTCAGTGGCAAACCTCCAGTCTTTGATGGAGAGAACTTTGACTACTGGAAAGACAAAATTGAGAGTTTCTTTCTAGCCCATGATGCTGATCTGTGGGACATGGTGACTGATGGATACACGCACCCAGTGGATGGACGTGGTCAGAAGATTGATTGGAAAATGATGTCTGATCAACAAAAGCGTGAGTTCATAAATCATCACAAGGCCAGAACAATTCTTCTCAGCGCCATCTCTTATTCAGAATATGAGAAGATATCAAACAGAGACACTGCAAAGAATATGTTTGACTCTCTGAGAATGACGCATGAAGGCAACATTCAAGTCAAAGAAACCAAAGCCCTTGCATTCATTCAGAAGTATGAGGCATTCAAGATGGAAGAGAGTGAATCAATAGAAACTATGTTTTCAAGATTTCAGATTCTTGTTGCTGGCCTAAAAGTTCTTGACAAAGGGTATTCCACTGCTGATCACGTTAAGAAGATCATCAGAAGCTTGCCAAAACAATGGAGGCCAATGGTCACAACGCTTAAGCTAGCCAAGAATCTCAAAAAAATATCTCTGGAGGAACTTATCAGCTCCCTCAGAAGTCACGAGATAGAGCTAGAAGCAGATGAACCTCAAAAGCAAGGTAAGCCTTTAGCTTTAAAATCTAATAGAAAATCTGACTCCAAAGTTTTGCAGGCTGTGGAAGAAAGCTCTGATGGGTCCTCATCAGAAGAAGATGAACTGTCTCTCCTCTCCAGAAGGGTGAACCAATTGTGGAAGCAGAGGCAAAGGAAGTTCAGGAATCCCAGAAGATCAGAAGATCAGAAAATCAGAATGAATCTTCCTCCAGATACAGAAGGTCAGAATCCTCCTCTGGACACAGAAGATCTGAAGGTTCTTCAGGAAACAGAAAGCCAAACAACAAAGACATCATCTGCTATGAATGTAACGAGCAAGGGCACTACAAAAGTGATTGCCAAAGCTTCAGAAGGAGAAGCCCAAAAAGAAGTTTGGCAAGGAAAAGAAGAAAAGTCTCATGGCTACATGGGATGATTCTGACACATCTGAAGCTGACTAAAAATCAGATGATGAAAGAGCAAACATAGCTCTCATGCCAAACATAACAGAAAACAGTGAAGCTTCTGAGTCAGACTCTGAATCGGATACAGAAGTGGTATTCCCTGACTTTACTATAAACTTTACTAAGGCTGAACTAGCTGAAAGCCTTAATGAAATTCTGGAAAGATATCAGCAGTCAGAGTCAAATTCAGAAACCTGAAAAGGAATCTTTCTTCTGACTCTGATAAGACTGAGAGTCTCAAATTGGAGAATTCTGAGTTAAAAGATAAAATTTCAAAATTAGAAAACCAATTGCAAAACTCTCAGAAGGAAACAATCCCTGAAACTCCTAGCAATGCTGATGAGATCATCAAGGAGTATGATCACGGCTTTCAGAAATTTCTAGCTAAAAACATAGACAGAAGCAAAATGGCTTCAATGATCTATGGAGTTAGCAGAAATGGCAGAAAAGGGATAGGATATCAAGGTAAGGTACCTACACCAAAAAATGCCATGGATTTAGTTATAAAACATACTCCACTTGATTCACACTTTATATATGGGCACACACATGACATAAAATATACAAGTAGTGATTACTCTGTCAAACCAAAATTCAACCAGAGTTTTGGTAAAACTAACAAATCAGGACCCAAGAAAATATGGGTACCTAAGGATAAAATAATACATATGGCAGAAATCTTTAGCAGCAAAGCAAAAACACCAATCATGGTACCTGGACTCTGGCTGCTCACGACACATGACGGGAAGAAGGCATATGTTCCAAAGCCTGGAACTTAAGCCTGGAGGCCACGTAGGCTTTGAAGGCAATCAGAGAGGAAAGATCATTGGCTCTGGAACAGTAGGTAATGGAAATCTTCCCTCTATAAGTAATGTTTTATTAGTTGATGGATTAATGCATAGCCTGTTATCCATAAGTCAATTAAGTGATAACGGTTATGATATAATCTTCAATCAAAATTCATGCAAAGTTGTTAGTCCGAAAGATGGGACTATCCTATTTAATGGAAAGAGGAAAAACAACATTTATAAAATAAAACTTTCTGAACTAAAAAGTCAGAATGTAAAATGTCTACTGTCTGTTAACAACGAGCAATGGATCTGGCACAAAAGATTGGGACATGTTAGTATGAGAAGAATATCTCAGATTAACAAACTCAATCTGGTCAGAGGACTTCCTAACCTGAAGTTAAATTCAGATGCTCTGTGTGAAGCATGTCAAAAAGGCAAGTTTGCAAAACCAGCTTTCAAATCCAAAAACATTGTTTCCACCTCCAAGCCATTAGAACTTCTGCACATTGACTTATTTGGACCAGTTAAAACTGCTTCAGTCAGTGGCAAGAAGTATGGGTTAGTAATCGTAGATGACTATAGCAGATGGACATGGGTAAAGTTCTTAAGGCACAAGGACGAGTCACACTCTGTGTTTGTTACCTTCTGCAACCAAGTTCAGAATGAAAAGGATCTTAGAATCGTTAAAGTCAGAAGTGATCATGGTGGAGAATTTGAAAACAAAGATTTTGAGTTATTCTTTAATGATAAAGGCATTCTGCATGATTTCTCTTGTCCTAGAACTCCCCAACAAAATGGAGTTGTAGAACGAAAGAACAGAACATTGCAAGAAATGGCCAGAACCATGATCAACGAGACTAACGTTGCTAAGATCTTCTGGGCAGAGGCAATAAACACAGCGTGTTACATTCAAAATAGAATCTCCATAAGACTTATTATGGAAAAGACTCCATATGAATTGTGGAAGAATAGAAAGCCCAACATCTCCTATTTTCACCCATTTGGATGTACATGTTTTATTTTGAATAAAAAAAATTATTTGAACAAGTTTGACTCTAAAGCACAAAAGTGTATTATGTTAGGATATTCTGAACGCTCAAGAGGGTACAGAGTATACAATACAGAAACACAAATTGTGGAGGAGTCAATCAGTGTTCGTTTTGATGATAAGCTTGACTCTCAAAAGTCAAAGCAGAATGAATTCCTTGCCGGTATGGAAGTTGAAATCACAGGTATTGAAGACAAATCATCAGAAGGTCTCAACAAAGACACTCCCTCAACATCAGAAAGAGTAAATGCAAGCAATCCAGCACCTGGGGATCAACTCC
Organism: Vicia faba; assembly: GCA_948472305.1. Lineage (NCBI taxonomy): Eukaryota > Viridiplantae > Streptophyta > Magnoliopsida > Fabales > Fabaceae > Vicia > Vicia faba. Next base: position 1,231,895,106 of record OX451735.1, read on the forward strand.
AAAAAAGACCATCCAGAAGCAGCATGGATCACCCAGAAGAAACAATCTTAGGAAGGAAGGAAGATCCAATCAGAACAAGATCTAGCTTCAGAAACTCTGAAGAATTCCTCATGGGAATGGTTTCTCTAATTGAACCAACAACAATTGATGAAGCACTTCTGGACAATGACTGGATTCTAGCAATGCAAGAGGAGCTAAATCAATTCACAAGAAATGACGTATGGGATCTAGTTCCCAAACCAAAAGGATTCAACGTCATTGGTACAAAATGGGTGTTCAGAAACAAACTGAACGAACAAGGTGAAGTCATCAGAATCAAAGCATGACTGGTAGCACAAGGTTATAGTCAGCAAGAGGGAATAGACTATACAGAAACCTTTGCTCCAGTCGCCAGGTTAGAATCTATCAGACTCTTAATTTCATTTGCTGTTAATAAAGGAATCACTCTGTATCAGATGGATGTTAAGAGTGCATTCTTAAATGGCTATATAGAAGAAGAGGTATATGTGCACTAACCCCCTGGTTTTGAAAGTTCCAAAAATCCAGAATATGTTTTCAAACTAAAGAAGTCACTTTATGGTCTGAAACAAGCTCCCAAAGCTTGGTATGAAAGTCTAAGTAACTTCCTGCTAGAAAAGGAACTCACCAGAGGGAAAGTTGACACAACCTTGTTCTGTAAGATAGTTAAGAATGACATTTTAGTATGTCAGATTTATGTTGATGACATCATATTTGGATCCACTGAATCCTCTCTGGGAAGAAAGTTTGCTAAATGTATGCAGGCAGAATTTGAGATGAGCCTAATGGGGGAACTAAAATTCTTTCTGGGAATTCAGATTAATCAAACCCCAGAAGGAACTTACATTCATCAGAGCAAATATGTCAGAGAACTTCTGAAGAAATTTGATCTCTCAGAATGTAAGCCATCAAAGATTCCAATGCTTCCCATGTGCATTCTGGAAAGAGAAGAGGTAAGTAAAAAGGTAGAACATAAGGTCTACAGAGGTATGATTGGTTCTCTTATCTATCTGACGGCTTCAAGGCCTGACATTCTATTAAGTGTTTGCATTTGTGCTAGATTCCAATCAGATCCTAGAGAATCTCACTTAACAGCAGTTAAGCGAATTTTCAAGTATCTGAAAGGTACTACTAATCTGGGTTTGCTTTATAGAAAATCAAGTGATTACAGCTTGATAGGATACTGTGATGCTGATTTCGCTGGAGACAGAGTAGAACGTAAAAGAACTTCTGGAAGCTGCCAGTTTCTGGGAGAAAATCTGATCTCATGGTCCAGCAAAAGACAATCCACAATAGCTCTATCAACAGCAGAAGCTGAATACATAGCAGCAGCTGGATGCAGCACACAAATGCTCTGGATGAAAAGTCAACTTGAGGACTTCAAAATATTTGAGAGTAACATCCATATCTTCTGTGACAATACTTTTGCTATTTGTCTCAGTAAAAATCCTATTTTGCATTCTAGGGCTAAGCATATAGAAATAAAACATCATTTTATTAGGGACTATATTCAGAAAGGGATTCTAAATTTAAAATTTATTAACACATACCATCAATGGGCTGATATCTTTACAAAACCTCTTTCTAAAGATAGGTTCAACTTCATTCTGAAACATCTCAACATGAAGCTCTGCCCAGAATAAAACTGTTTTGATTCCATATCTTAACCTTCAGAACTTTGTTTATTTTTCCGTGAACTACTGACCAATCTTTCTTCAGATCTTTAGAAGTACGATTGTATCAGAATCTATCCATGAAGATCTGCGCGCTTCATTTCAAGGATAGAAATGTGCAGTTCACTCAAGCAAACAGGTGTCATCCAGTCATCGACTACTTTCTGAGGCTGAACACATGTTCACATTTCTGAAAGGTCAAAAGCGCTGATTGGATGCATTGGGACACATGTCATGGGTAACCGTTCTAATATCTTTCTGAATACCCCAAAATCAGCTATCATTAAATGCTCATAATCATTATAATTTATTTCTCTCTCTTGCCGTTTATGTTTTCAAAATCCTTTTTAAAAATCTATTTAAACACGTCTCTCACTACTTACACTTTTTCACTTTCACTTTCATTTTCTCTACAATCTTATTGATTTCAGCTTGGAACCTTTCTTAAAACCCTTTCAATTTCTTCTCAAAACCTTCGGTGTGAACATGGCTTCCTCAAGCAACCCTACTTCCAGTACTCAGAAAACAGATTCCTTCGAACAATATGAAGAACCCTACAAAACTCTTCTCACACCCATCAAAAATCTAGAAGTTCTTTCAGAATTGATTGTGGACTTTAACAGTCTTCAAGAAAACGGGTTTAATCTCTCTGAAGAAGTAAAGGCTCAAGGCTGGGACAGATATTTTGACCGACTGGTGGGTCCAACATTCCCAATCCTTGTGAAGGAATTTTGGATTCATGCTTCATCTTCCAACCATCAAGTTACTTCATACATAATGGGGAAGAAGATAATCATAACTGAGGACCTCATTGCAAGATTAATAGGATACAATGGTAGTGGTGTACGATGCATTGACATGGCTGAAAGATGCACTGATGTCGCCCTAATTGCTAGAGAAATCTTCATTCTGGGTCTTCCCTCCAGCAAGATAACGGATCTAAAAGACCATCACAGAATATGGGCCAAGATTATTCTGGGATGTATAAACCAAAGGAAGCCTACCAGCTCTCCTGACTACATCAATATTGATCAGCAATTTCTGATCTACTTCATCTCCCAGAAGATTAAGGTAAATCTGGCTCATTTGCTGTTTAACCATCTAAGGACTAGTGTTAAAGAAACCAGAGAAGAGGAGCGCACAAAAAGGGACTGGATACCCCTAGGAAGGCTTATATCAGATATTCTAACAGAGAATAAGCTGATTGATCATCTAACAGAAGCTCAGAAAATCAGCTCTTTGGAAGCTACTATTGGCAAACAGTTGAATGCAAAGAATCTGAAGAAGATGAAGTTAATTGAGAACATCAAGAAGGAACCCAATGTCACTCCTTTTGCAGCAATCTCCTACAGAAGAATCCCTCTGGATAACTTTCCCCTGTTCTCAGAGATTAATTATAAACCTGATATAATAGTCAGATATCTGGATGCATGTAAGGCGGATTGTACAACACCAGATTTGAACATTCAGGATCTGCAGCAGAAGGCTCCAGAAGTTGTGCTGAAGAAAACCAAGAAAAGGAAAGCTGTAGCAGAAGGATCATCCCAGCGGACTCCTAAAAAGAGAGGTAATCCTTCTTCTGTAACTGTTCTAAACTCAATTTCTGTATCAACATCTATACCAATTCCCACTCAATCAGAAAACCCCACACCACAAACATTTGATGACTTTGACATTGAATTCGACCCCTCAGGAACCTTAACTCTTAGAAGATCTCGCTCCCTACCTCCAAATCAAAATATTGAAGCAACCCAACAAGAACTTGCAAAAATTCTATCAGATATAGAAACCTTTGACCAACATACTTCTGCTCCCATGCCAGAAAATCCAAACCCTGAAACCACCATAGAAGCACCACAACCAGAAATACCACTACCTCCATCTCCTCAACCAGAAATTCATTCACCTTCTCCACAACCTGAACTATTTCAACCAGAAGTTCAAACTTCTGAAGCTCAACCTTTTGAATCCTGTGAACCAGAACCTCATAACGATTAATCAAACCAAACTGTTGATTCTGATACCATTCCCATTCCAGGAATTACTGAATCTCTGGCCATCCGTATGCCCCTAACCATTCTAGATATTCCCCAAATTCCATCTTCACTAGATTCAACTCCACCAAACTCTCCAACTAGTCCAATAATTATTCCAGACTCTCCCACTCCCTCACCAAAGAACAATCCAGATGACAACATCAAGATTGTCATTGATTTAACAGTTTTTGAACGTCTTGCTGCCATAACCCACAAAATAGATATTCCAAAACCAAAACCATTTGAACCCTCTCCAGATGTTGGTACCAGCTTATTGATAATTGAAACAGAAGTACAGAAGTGGATCACTTCTATGAAGCAAGCTAGTCTTGAGCTGATTGATCCCACTGCAGCAGACTACCTTTGGACAAGGTTCAGAAGATGGGTATGTTCTAAAACTCGTAAGATGTAAGAACAGAGCTACGGATAAGTTCAACAGAACTTCAGTAATCTACTGAAAGTAATTGAAGATCAAGTTCTGAGCCAGCTGCTCAAGGAAGAAGTTCTCCCTCTGGACAATGCTCCCTAGTCTGAACATCGTCCAACATACCTGATACTCCAGAGCAGATGATTCCTGCTGAAGAACTGGGTCAAAAAGAGGATATTGCAGAATGCTCTGAGAAGCATCCAGTTACTGAAGATCCTCAAGCTTCCTCCTATGAAAGGCAGACTCTAGAAGACCTGAAAAGATCTGATATTTTGATGAAGGAAAGAATGGATAAACAGGACGACAAAATTGAGGTAATCACGAGCATCTTAACCAAGCAACAGGAAACCAACATCCAGATCAAGAGCATGTTGGAAGCTTTATTCACGCGTCTACCTCCTCCCTCTTAGAATTTCCTCGTTTTTAAAAACATGTTTATCTGTAATATTCTTACATTGCTGCTGTTCTGAACTTTTCGTTGATTCTAGTTTTTAATATAAAAGCATTTTGGCTCTGATTATATGTTCTTTTTTATAACTGACAAAAAGGGGGAGAAAGAATAAGATATTTTTCAATAACGGATTACTGAGACATAAGTTTCAAACATTCTGATCTATTTAAATTTCTCTCTTCTGAAAAGCTTGAACAGGTACAAAACTCTGATGAAAGATACAGTAAGGTTCTGATGCTCAAAGACTCATGGAATTAAAGGGAAGTAATCAACTCATGGGGAGTTTCTCTTCTTAATTCTGTACTTTTTATTCTTTATTTTTAATTGAAAAATTTGATTTTTGTCATCATCAAAAAGGGGGAGATTGTTAGAACATAGTTTGATTCTACAACCCTTGATTAGAGTTTTGATGATAACAAAATACAAAGAATAAATAAATTCAAAGATATATATATATATATATATATATATATATATATATATATATATATATATATATATATATATATATATATATATATATATATATATATATATATATATATATATATATATATAAAACAAATATGCTTCTTAAAATTATGTTTTGTATATACAGAAGTTCTGATGGAATCAGCATCAGAAGATCAGTAATATGTGTTACATGCTGAAGCTACCCGATTATACGTTGAAGCTTGATGACCAGAATCTGCGCATAAACAAATACACTCTGACTCTGATCTAAGATCTTTACCAAGTAATCAACACTCTGAAGCATTATCATAAGTTAAAGCAAAGAAGACTCTGAAGCGTTATTAATTAGTCAAGACAGAATTAAATGCTAACGACTCTCTTCAGACAAGATCTTCTTCAAAAGGAAAGTGTGTTATTGTCATTAAACTGGCTTTATGGACAACATATCTTTTCCTTGCCTATATAAACAAGTCTGCTTGAGAAAAGACGTACGCATGCACTCACATAATTTGCCAAGCCTTCAAAACCACGCTTATTCGAACGCTTTAGCAAATTCAGTTTATTCCAAGCTTAAGTTGTGTAATTATCACAGTCCTGATATATTGTTTTGTTAGAAAATGTTAACACATCCTTTTTCAATTATTTGTAAAATATTTCCTTGAGATAAACCGGTTTGTGGTTATACTCAAGAAGACTTTAACAGTTGTTAAAGTAGCTATTGTAATTCTTTGAGAATAGTGGATTAAGACCTCGTTGGAGAGAGGCGAAATCACCTTGACGGGTGGACTAGAGTAGTTTGAGATCAAACAAACAAGGAGAAAAATACTGTATCTTAAAGTTGTTTATTATTTAATCCGAGTTTTTTTTTTCAATTCAACCCCCCCTTCTTGTGTTTTTCACATCTTCAATATCTTGCTCATTTTTTGAGAATTTTCATTGAATCCAAAGCCATAGTTCTCTTTAAAGGGTCCTTAACAATAACTCTTCAGTAATATAAGGCTAATATTGAATGGAAGATGACTAATGGTAGAGAAAGATTACAAGTCTCCTTGAAAAGCCTTTGAATTTTAGGGTTTGACTTCAAATGATCATAACTTGGTCAATTTTTATCTCCTTGAGACCATTATTTTTCCATAATAATACGTGGAATGTCTACTACAACTTGGTTTCAATGTTCAATACTTGAAATGCTTGGAAAGTCGCTGAAGAATTGAAACGATTATAGGTCTTTTGTGAATTTCCCCAAATTTATTCATCATCTTCCAAAGACTACAACTCTTTCAATTTCTATGATTTTTGAGTGATATAAATTCCATAATTCAATTCAAGAGGTTTACTTCATGTCATCTTCAGATATTCAAGAGGTTTACTTCTTGTCATGATCAGGGTGCACACGATTTCACCTGATTTCTTATCATTCACCTTCTCTCGGCATTGCATCATATTCTCCTATAAATAGAGACTTACTCTACTTCACTTTACAAGCTTTAGAGAGTAAAAAAACCTATGTTGAACTTCCTCCATACCTCTCAATTTTGCAACTTCTAATTTTGTTTTAAAGCATTTTCAATCCAATTTCTTTGCTAATTCTTCATCCTTGAACTTCACTAAAGCTAACAGAAGAAGAACCAAGCCTTGAAGTATCCTAAATCTTGGTAGCCAAGTCAACTTTTAGAGCTCTGAAGTTGAGCTTCAAGAGTTAGATTCCTCCATCAATTCTCTTCAAACTTGTTTCTACAATGTAGCTCTCATCACTCTGATACTTATTGCATTGTTGGTTTTTAACCGGAAGCGAGTTTTGATCATGAGTTTTCAAATCTCGTTTCAATTGTTTCCAATGTTTTTTTACAAATCGACTAGGTTGTGGTTAATATAAATTTTTTGCGAGGGTACCATTGAAATCGTCTTGAAGATACGAAGCGAATGACACTGGTCTGAGCTCCTAATTTTACAGTTTGTGAGACATGTAATTCGCGCGTGGCTGGAGGTTGAAGATGACATGGTGCCACACATTTTTTCAAATTTGTTTTAAATTAATGATCCGATTGTTTATTCACTAATGACCATGATATGCACAGTGCGCCAAATCCCTTGAATTTGATTACTAACGTGTTTTGACATTGATCCAATGTCCTACATCTTTTTGGCTTTATTTTTATTTTCTGATTTTATATTTTAATTGTTTTAAACTTCAAAATATCATAAAAATTTCATTTTAACTTCTAAAATCCTGAAAAAATTATCAAAAATACTTTTGATTTCTCTGTTTCTGGTTTTTATTTTTTTCACAATTTTATTTTGTGATTTGGTATTTTTTTATGAGTTTTCAATTATTTTGATTTGTTTTAATTATTTAAAGATACTTTTCTTGATTTTAAAATTCTGGAAAAATTAAAGAAGGATCCAATGACTTTTTGACAAATATTGGTGACTTATTTTATTTTTATTTTTTAATTTACTATTTTTCACAAATTTTGATTTGTTTTGCTTATTTCTTTATGTTTTAAAAATAGTTTATGACTTTAAAAAATTCTGAAAAATTTTGTCAATATTTATTGACTTATGTTTGACTTGTGATATTTTTTTAGAATTTTTATTTGGTGTTTTAAATTTTTTATTTTATTTTACCAATTATTTCCCTTTTATTAATCATTTAAATTTTTTTTTTATTAAATATATTTTTTTTATTTTTGCTTGGTCTTGATTTGTGTGTTATTTTGGGACAAGTTCCACAACGTCATTGAATCTTGGGTGTTGATAGGTTGAAAAACTAAATCCACCAAAATGGATGAATGATGTTGATGATATTTGAAACCTTAATTTTATTTGATACATCGCCTCCCTCTTCATCTTATTTATTTCTTGTTTTTACTTGTGCTACATGTTTTTAGAAAATAATCCACATATTATTTCTCTAACATGTTGGTACATAGATTTTTATTGATTGGCCTCAAAATAGGGGTGACTTCTATATAAGTCCACTTACGATTGCTTAACATAACGGTAAATTTGTCCCGATTTTAAAATTATCATTCGTGGCCCAAACTAATGTTTGCAAGCCCAAGTATGTTTAAATTGAAACCTTTAATCCAATAAGTTTTAAGTTCATTGTTAGGAGGCTTTGATCTTATCAATCCTCTAATGAACTTCACGAACATTAGTCTTAGTGAATCATTTGAACATCGTCGATCATATGTGGTTGCTTTGAGCATTTAAAATGAATGATATACTTGACAAAAAGTAAATAAGACTTGTTGTTGAGAAGCTTTGAGTTTATCAATCTTCTAATGAGTTCTCAAATTCAAGTTTAAAGATGGTCATTCAACTAACCTTCTAACTTCTCATTCACTAAAAATTAACTTTACTTTTTGCTTTTTCTTTATGCCTTTATTTTACGACTTTATTTTTATGTACCATTTTTTTATCATTTACATTCCATGGCATTTTTATTTTGCTCGCTTGAGAATTTATCTTTATGCCCTTTTATCTTTACTCATTTGAACTTTTATTTTCTTTTAAAGACACTTAATAATAAACTTGAACAATAAAAAACTGTAAGATTACTTAGTTCCTATTCTTAGCATTGTGGAGTTGTGGGTCTCTCAGACTTAGAATTAGAAGCCTGGATACTTTGGGACCTTGTGGCTCTGTTGTTATTTTACCTGAAATCCTTGGTATTTACTCCAAGGAATCAGGTTTTTTTTCTTTGTGAGCAGGTTATTATAATTATATGCTTTGTTTGTGATTAATAATTCCTCTGTATACAACTGTTACTCTGTCCAATTTTTGTAAAGACTTAATTCATCTGAAGTTTGGTATTCCTTAGAAGTTTAGTATTTTTGCTTGCTTGGTTTCAATCCAAAGGATGACAATTCTACATTGACTTCATATGTCAAGTGTTGGATTCTTGTTGATTAGATAGTTCTTTTCCTTGGCTTTTACCTTATGCTTTAGGATAGTCCCTTCATCTCCTCCTATCTTCTTTAATTTCAAAAATATTCTCCCTCCTTTTCAAAAATCATCTTGTTTTCTAACTTGAACCGCTTTCATAATAAGCTTGGACTTAGGTCAATGGATTTAAAAAAAAGCTTTTATTAATCAAACTTTAATCAACTTAACTATACTTTAACATATTTTTAAAGACTAAAAGTCAATTAACCTCATTCAAACCATTTTTCCACTTTGGCATTTTACTTTAAAAAATTTCTCAAAATATTAGACTCTTCTTGATTCTTGTAGTGATGCAAGCTACTATACTTCTACAATATATAGTGATGTGAGATATTTTACACTTGGGTGTTGAGTGAGGCTTTGTTGATTTTCAAATCCAAGGTATATCCTCTGCTGTACCCCAAAATTTTCCCTCTCACGTTTTCCAAGAGATTCCCCTACATGGTTGGTCACAAACTTTTGCCTAAAGAAAAGGAAAATTTGTGGGTGATGTTTTTAAGCTTCCTTCGATTGGCATCTCCAAAATGCCTTTCGATTGGCATCTCCGAAATTCCTTTCGATTGGCATCTCCAAAATTCCTTTCGATTGGCATCTCAAAAATTTCTTTCGATTGGCATCTCTAAAATTTCGATTGGCATCTACATAGCACCCTTCAATTGACATGGACAAAGGTCCTTCGATTGGCCTGTTAACAAGGCCTTTCGATTGGAATTTTAACAAGTACCTTTCGATTGGCATTGTAACAGTGTCCTTCGATTGGCATTTTAACAAGTACCCTTCGATTGGTATCTGGACAAATGTCCTTCAATTGGTATGGACAAAGGCCCTTCGGTTGGAACTTCGGAGTTCCCTCAATCAGAACATCAGAATGTAATGACCTTCGAATGGAATTTCAGTGCAGAGTTTGTCTTAATCTAAGATGCTCTGATGAAGGAAGTTATGAATACTTTGAATCAGAACTTAGACTCATCACAAGGCCATGGGCTGGTCGAAGTTGTCTAATAGGGAAAATTTTGAATAGATTCGAATTAGACTTCGAAGCTGGCAAAGAAGGCCAGATTCTTGCCTTGTTTTCTCCCAACCCCACAAGAGCTGATTCGACCAGGGAATTTTCTTCAAAAGGACAAGAAATCATAGTAAAGGGTGGCTCAATCGAAGGAGCCCTTGTATTGAAGCTGGGACAATTAGAAGTCAGAACCATCAAGGAAAAAAAGGTTCTGATAAGGAAAGTCTTGATTGGCTCGAACTGGAGTTTAAGGTTGGTAAGGAAGGAAAATTCGAAGGAATGGAGATGGGATTTGTTCCAAACCAAACCAAAGAAATCAAATGATCGAAAGAAGATTTTCTCATCAAATGAAGAGTAAAACATGCTGGCAAATTAAAGAAAACGCATGGGAGACATTTTGCAAGATTTGGCCAAATTTTGAAAGATTACATATGATACTCAAAACAATTATTGTGTGATGAAAGCATTGGATTTTTTCCATAATTTCAACCCTAAATTGATTTGCTATATATACACAAGAACCCTGGGACGAAAGACAGACATGCGCAGCAACCACAAAAAGGGCCAGACAAAAAGTGCAACATTTCAAGAGAACGAAAGCTGCCTCCAAAGCCATAAAAAAATTACAAAATTACAAGAGTGGTGCCATTCCAAATCTCACGCTCCATCTAATCTCAACCAGTTCCAGCAAAATCCAATTGTATTCCTGGGATTCTCAGCGAGCCACTTCATCCATCTTCGACGGGAAAATCCTCCCAGAACCAGCTAATTGAAATAGTTCATTGTGGGTAACCTCTTGAATTTATTTTGATATTTCTATGATGTATTAACCCTTTTCTTAGTCTGATTCGTACCCGGGAAATTGTTTAAGGCATGACCAATGTGAAACATGAGTGGTTGGATGTGAAACAAAGATTTTTCCATTGTTTTGGAAAAATCTGTGTCATGCTTCAAATCAGATGATACAGGCGTGCCCAATGAAAACTAAGACTGGATTTGAATTCAGTAACACCTTTTGTGTGGGATGGGTTTTCGATTCGAAGCTTAAATTTCCAGAATTTACATATAATATTATTATGTTGTTATATGTATGAATGAACAAGCAGCACAGTTGGCAAGGGATTAGTTATAAATTAATTTAATTAAACTTTAACCTTTTTTCTTAAATTTAAAATTAGTTAGAAATTAGGTTCAACTTCTAATTTTTTTCATAAAATACCAAAAACATTTTCAATGAGCAATTAGACTTTCAAGGTTTAGAACTTATTCTCATCTCTATTTTTGCGCGCAATTACTTTTCATTGTAATCGCCTAATTAGGGTTTTAATTTCCGCATTTTACATTTTCAGTCAATTCCTTATGTATCTACACCAAAGCCTTGTAATAGAGTAGGACCTTTATTTCTCGTTTTTATATTTTATATGCATGTATATAAATTACTAACAACCTAGGTGTGTATGATTAATCAATCAATCTTAGATCACTAATATCAAAGATAAAAATACCTAAAAAAGAATACTATTGCACACTTGCATCCTTAGGGTATACCTCACTTGGTTGCCTCGGAAATAGTCGTCATGTCCCTCGAACGTAGGGATACTCTTAGCAAATACCCTCAGTTTAAAGTCATCATAAAGATCATAGTCTCTAAATGTCCCTCGACTTGCCTACGAGAAATGATCTTGTCCCTTGATGTTGCCTATATGATGAGAGTCCCTTCGAAATGCTAAGGTATCTCCACATGTTGCCTTCAATGACCATAAAACGTCCCTTTCGATAGTCCCTCAACATCCGACGATAGGGCTACCTACTCACTAATAGTAGGATAACATTATCTAAAGCGTAGGAGGAAAAGAACACCCTTTTTCTAGTAGGTAGATAAATCTTAAGTAGTTTCTCAAATATTTTTTTACACTTACACACTTTCAAAATTCTTTTCAAAAATGCTTTATCACACTCTTGAGGACTGATACAAGAGTTACCATAAAGCAAACAAAAATCTTTCAAAACACACAAACACAAACAGTTTAAAAAAATGAGCAAGTACCTAAGAGCCCGTGGAAAACCACAGATGGGAAGGGTTCTAACACAATCCCCTTCCATAATCTACCCCCCTTACTCAGAAAATCTCGAAAAAGGTCTTTTTCAGTTCTTTTCACCCTCTTCTTTGTTGGATAAAAGAAAAGTCGATGGCGACTCTTGCTTACCGCAACATTTGCGAACAAAAAAAGCAAACCAGTATTAACAGTCGGTTCTGCCACCGTATCACATCCTCCAATTTGAGGTGATGCAAATTCTCCTTTCTCATAATTGTGGGTAGGAATTATGTCTTCTCCTCGAATATGACGATGATGTCTCTTCTCTTAAAATTAACCAACACACATTTGTGTTTTAAAAATTTCTGATTTGAACTACGAGTACCCTGATCCTCTATTGCATGAAAGGTGGTACATAGGCACTAAAGGTTTGCAACCGCGACAGGTACAAAATTACAAAAAACACTTATTTTCTCATCTCCCCTTTTTTGGGTTTATTCACTCTTTTCCCATTTCCTTTGGAAACAATGAAGCACGTTGGAAATTTTTATTTTGATCTGTGTGAGTTAAGTCAATCGAATGACTAAGTCTTAACATTTCTATCGCTAAAGAAAACTAGCGACTCTGCTGGGGAATAAAATCTCTAGGTGGGTTCAGCCTATCTTTGTTTATTTGTGTATGTGCTATTATTTTGTATATTATTTGTTGTATATATGTATGTCTAGATTTTTATGGTTTTCAGGGTGCTTGGTGATCTTTTATAAGTCCTATATCCGGACTTGGGAAAACTTAAGATATGAAGGTTGGTATAGTCATGTTAACTTTGAAGGAGGAATCCAAAAAGAGGAGACATGAGTTCCTTCACTCAGTGGAGGCCCCTTTGACTGTAGTATATGTTTATCGAGCAATCATGAAGACGTGCTGCTTTTGACCTGGGAGCCTGTTGTTGTTGAGGTTCATAGAACCCTTAACCCATCTTTGCCTAGTAGGTGTAGTGCGGAGACTATGACGGAGCAATCCCGAAGTGGTTGTCACGCAATACTACACTCAGATGAGTTTTTCCTAAGAATATTGCTAATTACCGAGCTAATCGGGATGTTGGTAATATCTGAAGGAAGGATGTAAACTCTGGAAAATCTTTAGAACCTTATTCGGAAGGTGACAAACCATTAGTCCTTACCTTGTGGAGAGTACCATCGACTTCATGCTCGTGTTGTCGAACTTGTGAACCCCCATGTTTGTGATTGTTGCATCAAGCATTCATGCACCCATGAGCATTATTTAAATGTTTTTTCAAGGAACTTAAGGTTGATTGTTGTAAATATATTAGGTACTTTTTGACCATGGATTTTGGAAGGAGAAAGACTCGGAAGTACAATTTATAAGATCCTAAGATAGAGGAACTGATGAGTTTGATTCCTTAGATTGAGAGTTCTACAGATTTCTGGAAGAAGTATCGAGCCATTGTGCCTTTTATGAAGCTCAAGATGAAGGAGGGTATTCTTTCTACATTGGTCCAGTTCTATGATATGTTACACTGTTGTTTTACTTTTTTTGATTATCAGCGGATGCCCACATTGGAAGAGTATTCTTACTTACTTGGTTTACCTATTATAGATTGTGTTCTGTTCACCGTCTTAGAAGGAGAGCCTAAAACTCATGAGATTGCCACTATAATTCACGTGAGGAAGTCTGAGATTGAGGCTAACATGACTACCAAAGGAGGTATCAGGGGTTTACCTAATCAGTTTCTATTGGAGAAAGCTTATTACTTCGCCAAAATGAAGAGTACAATTGCTTTTGAGTCTGTCTTTGATTTGCTTGCTAATGGGTTGTTCTTGTTTCCTAACCTCGACAAATTTGTGGATGTTAACGCCATTAGGATCTTTCTGATTGGGATCCATTCCCTATGCTTCTAGGAGATACTTATTCTTCCATCCATCTTTTTGGAATTTCTATTAGGGAGGGATGGTCATCTGTTGCACACCGTTGTTATATAAGTGTTTCAATTCTCACTTACTTCAGTCTGTTACTTTTTGGGATATCAAGAAGGAACCACGTTGGCCCCAAAGATTATGGCTCTCACTCATTCTGACATTGATTGGTATCATCAAGCTTATTATGATGTGGAGATTATTGATAGTTTTGGTAGTTTCCCCAATGTGCCTCTTCTTGGTACAAAGGGAGGAATTAACTACAATCTCGTTCTTGTGCATTGTAAACTTGGATATCTGATGAGAGACAATCCAAACAACATTCATCTCAGTAGTTTCTTTCTCAAGGAAGGAGAAGATCACAAGGCAGCTAAGGAAGCGATTGAAAAGGCTTGGCTCCATATTCATAGAAAGGGTAAAGACTTTGGACCAAGAGGAGTTGTTTCCTTAGAGCCTCATCTCCCTTGGGTATAAGCAAGGGCAATTATGTTGAAGATGCCTAGTTCTCGTGAAGAACCTATATCTGATATGTTTATGTGGACTACTCCTCCTCTCTTAGATGATCCGGAAGAACTTCAGCTTACTCTAGTTATGATGAATCAAGAGAAGGAAGCATGGAAGAATAAGTACTAGACATTGGAGGTGTCTTACTCAACAGAATTGAAAGAGAAGGATGACTTAATCGAGATTCTTGAGGGTCGTGTTGTGGAGATGATGGAGAAGCAAGAGGATTTATTTTCCTCTAGATTTCAGCCTGGTCCTGGTAACCCATTTTCTGATTCTAGTGAATGGAAGGAATTCGTTGATAAATATGCAGAAGAGAAGAGGCAGTTGAAGGCTCAGATTGCAAGACTCGGGGGAAAGCGTCACTGTGTAAAGAGATCTTCTTCAACTTTGGCTCCATAAGATTTTTAAATTCTATCTTTATTCTCTTGTACTCAGGATTGTTGAAACATGTATTAAAAGTTGTACTCCATACCAAAACTATTATTAAAATTAGAATTTTCAGTATTTCTAAATGTGTTAGTACTTCAATATTTGCATTTGTTGATGATTCTTTGAGTTCCTTGAATAAACAAAATAAATCATATGCATTGCATATCATGAATCATTTTGAACATATCTTTGCATTCCTATTCATTTTCAGGTGTCTTACTTGTTTCTCTACTTCGTTCAGTCAGTAAGTTGTCTCATCATGAGTTGCGTGAAGAAGTCATTGCTTTGAGAGCTGGTATGGATAATCTGACTACTTTTGTAAATTCGTTGGTGGCCGCACATAATCAACCACCACCCCCTCCCCCGTCTCCTCGTGCTACTCAGCCACAATAGACGGCTGTCATTTCAAAGGGTGTGTCAATTCCCATCTCTGTTACTCCAATTACTGCTACATAATATCGTATGCCTCGTGGTTACCCATGGTGAATGCCTGAGAATTTCATGCTGGAAGGTTACAATCTTGCTGCTCAAGTTGCTCCGTTCGGTCAAAATGTTGCTACTTATGCACCTCCTGTGGTGCATGCTACTCCCATTGCTAATACTGAGATCCATCATGTTCTGCATCCTACAATGAATTTTATGCCTGTTATTAATGGTGAATTTTATTATCCTGCTCCTCCATCCAGTGAAAGTATGGGCTTTTATGATTGAATGGATGACTTTCAGGATCAATTCAATGTAGAAAGAAGTGAAGGTTCTTTGATAGAAAGAGGTATTCGGACAAAATTTCAATGATCTCTGCCTAGTTCCTCATGTGAAAGGGCCAGCGGAGTTTAAAGTACCAGAATTTGAGAAGTACAAGGGCAACTCTTTCCCTCGTGAACACCTGGTGATGTATATTAGAAGGATGTCCACTCATATTAATGACCAATGATTTCTTATTCATTTCTTCCAGTATAGATTAACTGTTGTTGCCTTGAAGTGGTACATGGTATTGGACAATAGAAACATGTGTACATTCAATGACTTGGGTAAAGCTTTTGTGAAACAACATAAGTATAACATGTTTATGGAACCTGGCTAAAACCATTTGAGAGCGATGGATCAGAAAGATAAGGAGTCACTAAAGGAGTATGCACAACATTGGCGCGAAGTTTCTTCCTAAGTGCTACCCGCAATGAGTGAGAAAGAAATGACCAAGGTCTTCCTAAAAACCCTTGGTTCATTTTACTATGAAAGAATGGTGGTGAGTGCGCCAAGTGATTTCACTGAAATGGTAAGTATGAGTGTTCGTCTAGAAGAAGCTATTAGGGAAGGATGATTAACAAAATATGAAGGTTCTAGTGGAACAAAGAAATCGTCGTATGGGTTTTCTGAGAACAAAGAAAGTGAAACAGATGTTGTTGTTGAAGAAATAATGGTTAGACCTCCAAGAAGACGTTATCAGCATCAAAAATAGGTTGCTTCTGTAACTTCGATTGTCAACATGGCTCTGACTGATATTTCCTATCAGGGAGCACCTCAAAAAGGTAATCAAGGGCAAGGTCAGAAGAGACAAGATTTTTGTCCTATTATGATGAGTTATGCAGAATTATTTCTGGCTTTGATTCAAAAGAAAATTATGGTAACTAGGCCTCCCCCTGCTATACCCTCTACTTTACCATGGTATTATAAGGTGGATCGGACTTGTGCTTTTCATCAAGGAGCCCCTGGGCACAACATTGAAAATTGTTACCCATTGAAGTCTGAAGTGCAGAAGATGGTCAAATTTGGTCTCCTGTCTTTTAAAGATGTTGTTCCCAATGTGAAGGATAATCCACTACCCAAACATGGTGGTGGAAGTGTTGTAAATATGGTTGCTGGTTGTCCTATGGACTTCCAGATTTTTTATATCAATCTGGTCAGAGGTGACTTAGTGAAGATGCATGCTAATATCTTTGAGTTCAGCTATTACACACACAATCATGAAATTTGTAGTGTTTGTAGTATGAATGTCCATGGATGTGATAAAGTGAGAGCTGATCTTCAAGAAACGATAGATGTAGGACTCATACAAATAATCAGACAAAGGGCTGGGTATGGATATGTTAATATGATTGAAGACTATGATGTTTAGTGTAAGACTCCTGATGAGTTCTTTCCTTCAAATGAGTTTTTGTCAGACGATGAGTATGCTTCTGCTGATGATTTTGATTCTGATGATGAGTTTGTGTCTTCTGATGAGTTCTTTTCTGATGATGACTTTGTGGATGTTAGTGTCAAGGAACATACAATTGAAGAGCTACATTCTTTGACTCCTAGAGAGATACATGAAAAATGAGTTCAAAGAGGGCTTATTGATTTTAGCTATTATTGTTGTCCAGAATATGCAAAGAAGCCGTGGGGTTGCTCTGCTTTAAGGGGTGATCTCGGGATAATAAAAAGCTCGGGTTTATTTAAAGAATGATCAATAACACTTCTCGCTGATAGAAAGAAGATTGCTGAAAACTTGTGTGCTCCCTTGCCAACCTTGGAAGGGAAATCTGATACAGACAATGAGATCATTGTTTATAAAGTAGTAGTTAACCTGCTGCTCAAGCATGTATAAACTTTGGTGAGCTTGATTAAAAGATTCTCTAGAGTTTAAGGATGATTAACCTTCTCAGTTTATTAGCAATTTTACTACTTTCTCATTTGTAATTTTTCTTGTTTATCATCAAACTATTTGCATGTAAGAATTTCTTTGCATTTGAATGATTATCTTAATATAATGAATATGTTTGTCTTGAAGAAATCCATTTTTTTCACGTATATTTGTTTTTAATTTTAAATTTCTTTTTGGTTGTATGCTTTTGGATAAAACACTATTGACGATGTACATGCATTCTTTTAAATCCCCAAACACCGGAGATATAATGGAGTGAAAATCTCGTTAACCGCTTTGAGCCTTGAAGTAGGAGTTTCTTTTCATTTCAGAAAAAACCATTATTATTAACCCGAGCTAGGGTATTGTTCAGTTAATTTGATCGAGCATAAAAAACTCATCAGGAGTGCACATCTGAGGATCAACCACAATGGGTGTTATCCTTCAAAAGGTTGAAGAAAGTCAAAACCGCAATGGTAAATCTTCGCCTATCAGCAGTGTGCATAAAAAAAGATAATACCATAATGGTTATATCTCATCAGGAGTTAAACAGATGATGATACCACAATAGTTATTCCTCATCCACCATGGACTCGAGTAGTCCCGATTACTTCCAATAAATCCAAGACAAAACAAGATCATACGACTTATTCAAAAAAAGGATGATGAATTAAAGCAAGAATGAAGTCATGTGATAGTAAATCAGAGGAATAAAAAAGTGAGTGACTTGCATTTCCAAAGAAAACCTCGGTTGGTTCCTCAACCATCTCGAAATTTCTTTTGAGAGATGAACGTTCGTGTCAACTTAACTGAATTTAGGACTAAAGAATATCATGATGGGGGTGGGCAACAAATAATTTTGAGCCTTAAAATCCATTTTTTTCTAAAACCGTGAACTAGGCAAAGCTACAACCCTCAAACGTCCTAATTAAAACAAAGTTTATTTCAAAAGCATACTTCAACGAGATGGCGTTTCCTGACCCTTATGAGTTTTGCTGAATAGTTATGTTGGTATCATATGCTTTTGTCATCTTCCATACAAAAATTAATGTCGCATCCTAGCCATTGATTCATTCACATGGCTTTGTGACGTCTTTTTCAATAAAATCTTCAAGACTTACATAATTGTTGCATTAGAATTGTCATTCATAGAATTAACATTTTTCTGCTTGTAAAACAACTGCTTCATTTCATGGAATCTTACATTTGAGTATCAACATAGGGCATGTCACCGAGAAGAAATTGTTGAGCAAAGTGGATGCAATATTCAGCCAATCTAGGTCAGTTATGTCGAGATTCGACAAATCTCTAGAAGCCTTTTGGTCAGGAAGATTATCTTAAAAGCATACAACCAAG
Organism: Vicia faba; assembly: GCA_948472305.1. Lineage (NCBI taxonomy): Eukaryota > Viridiplantae > Streptophyta > Magnoliopsida > Fabales > Fabaceae > Vicia > Vicia faba. The sequence continues at coordinate 1,231,914,006 of OX451735.1, forward strand.
GGAAAGTTGTGAAACTTATCATGATCAGGACTGTAAATTGTGAAACTTAGTTGATTGGATTCATTCTTCCTGTGTGTGGAGAATGGATGTAAAATCTCTTGTAGAGCATTGTTCTCTCTGTTTACGACATTGTTGTTGTTGTGTGCTCCCTAAGTAGTCTGACAAGGTCAATATCTTTTCTAAGAAGTGTTGAAACAACTGTCAACTTTTTTGGGTTCTTTCTCGCTAAATGATGGGTTTGATCTAAAATCCCCTTAATTTTGACTCCTTATTATGTTCTAAACTTCTTAACTCCCCGGATGAAGCGAAGGTGATGCTTCCCTCTAAAGTTGTTATCCCTGGGAAGTTTCGTAAATTCTCCCCAGAGAAGTTAGTGCAACCATTACCCTTGATATTAAAGATTATTTTTAGGATCCCCTCAGAATGCATGGTTTCATTTTCCCTAGTGAAGTCAGTACGAAATCCCTAGTTGAATACTAGACGATGTGGCATTATCTTCCCTAGAAAAGTCTCTATGATATTCTCCGGTGAAGCCTGAAGGAGGGTGCTATGTCCCTGCAATTGTTTTGGTTTATTACTGTTAGATTTCACGTTGATTATTTTTCAAGTTGTGTTTCTTCCCAATGAAGTTAAGCTGTGAAGTAGGACTTTGTTTCCTCAGTTGGGGCTTACTCTCTTATGGAATATTCATCCTGGATGTGATTTAGTCGAGTGTTGTTCTTACCCAAGTTGGTTTTGTCTTGTTATCCCCAGTGCAGTATGTCTGTTTTGTTAGTATATACATAATAACATTCATACATTCATACATCATGCATAGTTGAATTAAAATGCATTGCACGTTTGCATTCATTGATGTTTTTGTTGGCATATTATCCTATTTGTAGAGTTATGTTATCCTCTCTCCAATAGGTTGTCAACCTTAAGTAGAAAGTGTATATCCTTTCAATTTCCCCACTGAGTTATCCCTCGTGGAAAAATTTAGCTTCAACCTTCCTACCCAAATTATTACCTGGATGGAACTTGGTCCCCGTTTGAGTTTTTTCCTCATTGATGGTGTCTTGGATGGTTGTTTCACTCCGGTATGTTCCTGGTTTGAATCTTTGGTCTCTGGCATCAATATTATTTTCATCCCTCTAGGTTGTGAGCCCTGGATTGATAATGTGCATTTTATTTTGCACGTGAAGACTTTATCTCATCAACAGGAATGTGTTGGTATTTACCCAAGTTAAAATTTATTTCCCAATAGTATTAATGAAATACTTCTCATAATAGCAAGTGATAGTCTCTTTATTTGAGCAACATGTACTTCCCCAATAAGTCTGCTAATGCCAGAGAAGATTTTTTATTCCAATGGATGGTAGTCTCTTAATTATAGGAGATAGTTCGTTGTTGAGATTTTACTCCAATGAAGGGTAGTCTCTACATTATGAGAGATTGTTTATTGTTAAGGTTGGCTTTACTCCTATGATAAAAACATTTTGTTGAAAGATTCTTACAACAATTTGTTACCCTTCTCGATTGATGTCTTGAGTAAAGAAGAAGTTGAGACCCGTTCTAGGGTTTAAAGGATGGTCCTCAATCAAATGGTTCTTCAATGGATTGAAAGAATTCAAGCTTCAAGGCTATGTATATGATATCAAATATTTTTGGTCCAAAGAGTTCTCTCACATTATTTAGGTCAAGTTCTTCTCAAAGTTGGTGGTGGAATTCATCAAGAAACTTCATAGGTTTGTGTGTTTATTTCCATGTCTTATTGAACATGTTTCACTGAGACATAAGCTCCATCTTTTAGTGTTCTTCAAGAAAATATCATCTCAAGGGCTATTGTGATTCATCATGCTTTATTTTACAAATAAAGTTAAAAAATATTCAAGGTTGGTTCAACAAGTTTGACCTAATTGAGCAAGTTCTTGATTTCGTGATCTAATGTGCATAACATTATCAATTTTCAACATTTTGTGTTTGTTATTTTTACTATGGATTCTTATCATCATCTACAACAACCTCTTTTAAAATGACAAGATCCAATTATGCATTAAAACTCATCAAATGTTGAAAGGGGTTTCAAGTTATTTTGACACTCTTTGAACTAGGGTTTGTTGACTTCCAAGGACCATATCTTTCTCATTTTTTGAGATTTTTTATCGACTCCAAATCCATGAATCTGTTTAAAGGGTCCTTAACAAGATCTCTTCATTAATGTAAGGCTAATTTGGAATGGGAGATCAGTAATTGTTGAGAAAGATTACAAGTCTCCTTAAAGAGCCTTTGAATTTTAGGGTTTGACTTAAAATGATCATAACTTAGTCAATTTTTATCTCCTTGAGCCCATTCTTTTTCCATAATAATCTTTGGGATGTCTAGTAAAACTTTTTTATAATGTGCAAGACTTGAAAATGCTTGGGAAGTGGTTGAAGAATTGAAAAGATTATAGGTCTTTTGTGAATTTCCCCAAATTAATTCATCATCTTCCAAAGACCATAACTATTTTGATTTTTACGATTTTTGAGTGATCTTGTAATACGGTGGGAAAACTGACTTGTTTTTGTATTTTATCACAGATGTTGTGGATAGCAAGAGTCGCAAGCGACTTTTCTTTTATCCAATAAGGAAAGTGTTAAAAGAACAGGAAAGACCTTGAAGATTTTTGTGTTTAGGGGGTAGGTTATGAAAAGGGAAGGTGTTAGCACCCTTTTCATCCGTAATTATCTACGGGTTCTTAATATCTTAACTCACTTTTTTTTAAAATTTTCTTTGTGTTGTATGTTTGAAAATATTTTGAAATTCCAATGTAAGGAGAAACTTTATAATGATTAATGTATCTGTCCTCGACAATGCGTACACAGTGTTTATTTGAAAACAATTTTTAAAGTGTGATTGTATGAAATGTTTTTGTTTTGAAGAGCTTTGTGAGCAAGCGATTACGAGTATCTATCCTACTCAAGGTCGTTCTTGTATTTTCCTCCTCCTTTATATAGTTCTATCCTACCATTAATTAGTAGGAAGCCCTATCGTTGGATGTGAAGGGACGGGCGTCGGTCATCGTACAGACATCAAAGGAAACTGGTAAGGATGCTTTAGCAATTTTTCGTAAGGGACTATATCGTTTACCGAAAGGCAATGTCGAAGGGTCATCGAGAGACTATAATCTTTTGTATTCAAGGGACTTTTCTAAAGCGTCCTTGTGTTCAAGGGACATGACTATTTTTCGAAGGCAACATGGGAGGTTACCCTAGAGGTGCAAGTGTGCAAGTGATTTGTGTTTAGTTGTTTTAATCTTTACGTTAGGGATAACTATTGATTCATTGTTAGTTTTTCCATACAAGCCTAATTACTAAGCAATAATATAGCAAGTATAAAAAACTGTAAAGGTGCGGAAAGTAAACCCTAAACTATTACATCGCTCTAGGGTAGTTACATAATAAAAATTGCAGAGAATGAAAACCCTAGCTATTATAAACCGGGAAACAATTACATAACCAAGGAAAATGCGAGAAGAATAAATTACGCGGAAAAAATGTAAGAATAGGAAAACAAAAACGAAAGTGTTTTTGGTGATTTTTTTATTAAAAGGTTGTTTGCGATTAATTAAAAAAACCTAAAAATTCTAATTAATTTTAGTTGAAAATAAATTAATTAAAATAAAAACACAAAACTTAATTTGATTAGGGTTTATAAAAAAGTGTTTTGAAAAAAATAGGTTTGTTAAAAAAGGTTAGTGGTTTATAAATTTAGGGTTTTTAAGGAAAAGGGAGAAAAAGAGTAAGAAAAATAGAAAAAGCCACAAATTTCCAGGGGTGGGGGTTAAACTCACGCCCTTAGCTCTTTCATCCAGCGCCTTCACCACTAGGTCGGGCACACTTTGGGTTTGGGTAGAACAGGATCAGCGCACTATGTAACCAGCAAAACATAAAACTATGAAAATAATTCCCAAAATACAAAAATTCAAGGATCAAATTCGTGCCCTAGTATAGTAATTCCTTAGTGCGCATGTTTTAACCACTACGGTGGTGATACATCCATTATTATCAGCAAAACAAAATAATTATAAGATAAAATCAATTCACTACACCGGAGAGGCGTTGGAGCCCTAGCTCCGGTCATCTTCTCCGGTGGCTTCTTTTTTCGTTCCTACAACAATAGACATTGTTAGAGATCCAAGTGACCCCTACCCCTTAAATCCAACCCTGCAAATTCAATGGGAGTGGTATTTTTGGTTTAATCATGCTATTTTTTAAGTTATGACAAAAATAACATGGATCGGTGCATGTATGGAAATTCATGGTTTGATTATCATGGGACTCCCATGTTGGATTTTTCTTGCAAATTGATACCTCTTGAACATGTTAGAAAAGTCAATATACATAAAAACTCAAAGGAAACTGAAATAAAAACTTCATGTAATAAAGGGAAATTGGTGATGCGTGTTCATGCATTTTAGGCCCTCTGAATTGTTGCAAACGGTTCAATCTTACCCTACAATGCTTCAGAAATTGAATGGCACAGTTAGTTTATTGTGAAAGTGGCTGCAAGCTAGGGTTTCAAGTTTCCCTAGTTTGAATGATTTTGAGATTTTGGAAGAGATGTTTTGTTGCAAGGATTTCGTGGCTTGCCATGTCTGAATTAAGAGAATATATAAGGCCTGAAATTAGGTCAAATGTTTTGGACTTGGACCTTGTAAGAAAAGCCTTGTGTTATTTCATTTATCTTTGACTTTAAATTAATAAACATCAAAATAAATAAAATAAAAAGGTCAAGGGATGCATGAATAAGATCTGAGGTTTATCCTGAGGTACTAAACATTCATGGACCTTGAATCACAAGCCCAATAGCCTAAAATCCCAAATTTGATCACTTTTGGTTTCAGGTATTTGTTCAACATTTCCCAACTTGCACTAGTCATGACTCTCTCAATTTTTATCATTTGAAGGTGATCTTGGACTTTTTGGAAAGCTTAATATTTCCTCTGCAATCCCTATTTTGATCATTTTGGAATTTGAAGAATTTATCTTGATGTAAGTTTCCTTGAAAAAAGGTGTCTTTTTGTTGACTTTTGAAATGACTTATAATGTATGGACGCATATCTCTCAAATGAAGCATTTTTTGGACTTGAACTTAGAGAGAAAAAGTTGTAGAGAATTGAACTTCCTTCAAAATGAGCTTTGGTTGAGGAAAATTTGATGAAGCATGTGAAAGTTATGCTTGGTCAAAGTTCAGTTGACTTTTCCTTAAGAAAACCTTAATATGGCAACTTTTGACTTTTGATGATTCTTGATTTTTCTTGATGAATCATTGTCAACTCTTGATCAAATGATAAATGTGACTTCAAAATCTTGATGTTGACAAAAAATCTTAAAGTTTGACTGTATGTTGTCCATAGTTGACTTTTTACCCAATATAGTTGATTTTCAGTCATCTGAGGCATTGATTGAGAAAACTTGTGGTGCAAGGCATGAAAATTGGTATGAGCATTCTTGAATACATGTATGAAACCATGAAATTCACTTGAGGCATTAGAAACTCAATCTCCATTGAGAAAAGTGAAACCCTAGTTGTAGACCCATTGCTTAGGAGTAGAATTTGTCTGATCAATTCTTGAGCAACCTTGAGCATTTGAGAACCCTAGGATAATATCTTGAAGAAATTGGGAGGAAATATTTTTGGGTACAACAACTTCCCCCGTTCAATCTTCTTAATCCTGAAGAGTTAGATTGGCATATCTACCATTTGTGATCTGAAGGTAGAAGAGGATTGAACACTTAAGTGCCCATAAATTTATACTCGCATATGCAGGAGGTAATGATGTTGGTTGATAATATTTCTTGAAGGGGCTTAAATATGCCATTCGGAGGGATGACTGAGTGTCGTTAGAGATGGGCTTATAGATGTCGTCAAAGTAACTATCGATAGGAGTATCAGAATTAGCCTACGCTTGACTATATATGAAGGATGCTTTTACAAGACGACTCTCTGTGGAAAGTGTTAAAATAGCTGCTTGTCAGATTTAGTCTCTGAGGGAAATGCTTGTCAGATTAAGTCTCTGAGGGAAATGCTTGTCATGTAGATAGTCGCCCCGTCCTGTTTCGGGAATTGATCCATAATCTGCTTTTGTTGGTAAACCCGTCCTGTTTCGGGAATTTATACCACCTTGTCATATTGATATTTTCCCCATCCTATTTCGGGAGTTAATCTTTTCTCGGTTATAAAGAAAGTTGCACCATCCTGTTTCGGGAATTAATCTTTATATGGTCATGCATATAGTTTTCCCGTCCTGTTTCGGGAGTTAATCTTTGACCTGCTTTATGTTGGTGAACCCGTCTTGTTTCCAGAATTCATGCCGCCTGGTCGTATTGATAGTTGCCCTATCTAGTTTCGAGAATTAATTTGTGACCGGATCATATAAATAGTTGCCTCGTCCTATTTTGGGAATTATTCTCTGACGTGTTTGAAAATTGCTGATGATATTCGTCTGTTTGTAGACTTTTACCTGAAAAGTCAAATTTAGTCTTTATGCAATGTCATGATGTATATAATGCATTGCGTAATGATGTTCTCAAAGTAAATGAGAGTGTGCTATATGTGTTTCATATGCATATTGTGATCGGTGGATCTGGAACTGACTGTTTAACGCTGGTTCGCGAAATGTCGCGGTAAGCAAGAGTCGACACCGTCTTTTATTTTCTCCAAATGGAAAGGACAAAAGCACAGAAAAATTCCTTATAGAGATTGCTCTCGGTTCGGGAGGTAGATTTATAGAAAGGGAAGGTGTTAGCACCCTTTCTATCCATGGTTATCCATGGGCTCTTAGATACTTGCTCATTTGTGTTTTCAAAAATTGTTTGTTTTCTTTTCAACTGTGGGTTTTAAAAAAGTTTCTTTGAAAATTTCAGTTCGACTCTTGTATCAGTCCTCAAGAGTGTTTGAAAAGTTGCTTTCGAAAGCTTTTTGAAAAGTGTGTCGGTGTGAAAAGTATTTTTTGATTTGTTTTGAAATTAGAGCAAGTATCTAGAGTCGTCTACCTACCCTAAGGAATTCGTCTGTGTAAATGTCCTTAAAGTAGTGCCATCCCACCATTGAGAGGTAGGTAGCACCACCGTTGGAGGTGTTTGGGTCAATTCGAGGGTTCGGGACATTGTGGTCACCAGAGCAATGGGAAGACACCTTAGAAGCTACCCTCATGCCATGTTCATGGACATGAGGACTTACTAAAACGTCCTCTACTCGACGACCACCTTTCGAGGGGCAAGGCAACAGTGAGGCGTACCCTAGGGGTGGTGTGTGATTTGTGTGTCGTTTTCAGATATTTTTGTCTTGTTCATGCATTGGTGATCTACGCGTTGATTTTATTTTTGACATTCATTCTTTCATGCAGGTTAATTAACAGTTTAAAAGATGCGGAATTAAAAGTCCTACGCTATTACAAAGGCGCGGGTCCACATCGCCAAATTAATCCAGGACCCGATTTGAAATAAAGTAAAGTGCGAAAAATAAATATCCTAATTAATCTATTACATGGCTTTGGGAGAATTACATGAAAAAGGAAATAAAATAAAATGCGAGAATAAGTAAAATCGGGAATGCGAGGGCGTTGGACCCTTTTAAGGAAATTAAATTACAATTATGAAATTAATTAAATTTAATGAGAAAAGAGAAGTTATTTTTGAGTTTTTCGTATTTATGGATTTTAGTAAGAAAATTAAATGAAATTAAAAAGAAAAGTCAATTAACCCTAATTCTAAATTGCTTTTAATTTATTAAGAAAACTATTTAAATTAGACCTAGTTTAAATTAATTATTTACATGGCAAATTATATTTACAAAATAATGATTAACAATTAAATATGGTAAAAAAAGAAAAAAAAATGAATAAAAGTATAAAACCCTAATTCTACATTTTTTAGTTTATTACAAAAAGATATTAAAATTTAAACCTAGAATTAAGCAACTAAATTAATTAATAAGATTTATTTACAAAATAACATTAAATAAAAATATATTTTATTTTTTGTCTTTTCTGATTTTTATTATTTTTATATTATGAAAATATTAATTTATGAATTAAAAGGAAATAATCAAATTAAAGCAAATAAAAATAAAATAGGAAAAAAGAAAAGAAATGCAAACCCTTGGGGGTGTTGACCCCAGTTTGGAGGTATTTGGCCAGTAATTAGGCCCAATGTTTTAAGGCCTTGTTTGACTTTATTGGCTTGTGCGTGACACGTCTGACTTATGCACATGGTGGTCTCCAGATCAAGGCCATTGGACTCATCTCAGTGGCCATGTGGCAAGCATGGATGGTGGATGTATGATGAACTCCTGGGCGTACACTGCATGAGATCAAGTGAAAACAAAATATATTAAGAAAGTGAGGGGACCTGGGAATCGAACCCAGGTCCCAATGTTCAGAGGACAGCGCATCTACCACTTGTGCCAGTTGCTTTCTTTGTTATTATGATAGAAAATAAACAATATATAAAACAAAACACGCTAATGATGTTAATTCAAAAAAAAACGCGCTAAACTTGAATTGTCCAATCACCGGTTGACAGCATGCCTTCTTCTTCGTTGATTCGTTTTGCCCTGAAATAAAACAGTTAGATAGCGGGGGTTTTAAACCCCCACTAAATGATGAACATAAAAATAGTGAATAGGCCATCGTTGTTCATAAATTAGGCGCGATAGGATGACTGGATTTGTGTGAAGCTTCTGGTTCTGATGGTATAAGTCTCATGTCTCAATTTTTCCAGAACAAGGAAACCCCAAATTTAAACCTCTGAAAACCTAGAATATGTCAATGGTAGATTCTTGCACAGGGCATAAAAATACAATTAAATGATGCCAAAAGTTTTAGAATGCTTATGTTAGTGCAAAGCAACAAGAAAAAGTCATGAATCATGTGTATAATTCAAAACACGAATATGAGAAAAGTTAAGGACAGGACGGTTTCGTTCTACCGTTTCTTTGTGTTAGAAGCAGTGGTTTAGATCCAGGAATGTTCCTTGAGGCCTTGGCAAGCTATTGGAATCAATGTTTTGCCTTGAAACCAACTCTAAGTGCCTTTTCAGTTTTCAATTTTTTCACAAAAAAGCCAAAGTTGTTCTTGATGTGAGGCGCAACTTCCAGGTTGTGAGCTTTAGGTTTGCATTTTGACTTATGTATGGGATGGATTAGGGTTGAATTTTGAGCCAAAAGATCAATGCATTGATGTATCAAATATTTGATTTTAATGGCATATTTCTTCAAATCTTTTCCATGTGTTTTGATACCAATCATGACCAAATCCTTCCTTCTTTGGGTGTGCACGAATCTTTAATGACCAATGAGAGCAAATGCTGCATAAAAAGATTCACATACATTTGTTTTAGTATTTTTTCATATTTTATTTTATTAAATGAATTAATGGTGATTAAAAATTCAAATAAAATAATAAAAATGATGAAATAAATCCCCTTTGGGCCAAATGGTCGTGCATAGCCTTTGGATGATGAATCTTGGAAGAAAATATGGCCCATTAGCCATTTGGAGGCATTTGAAGTAAAGTTGACTATTCAAAATTCCCAAAAATTTCCCAACTTCCACAAGGCATATCTTGCTCAATATTTAAGCTTTGATCATGTTCTTGGACATTTTGGAAAGGTCTTGAAGTCCTCTAACCAATGCCTTTGGTCCCATGTCATTTTGATTTACCAATCTCAAGTTATGGTCTTTGACTTAAAGTCCCTTTTTGTTGACTTTTGAAAATGACCTATAATGTTGAAATTGATAACTTTTTGTGAGAGAATTTCTTGGACTTGAAGTGTGAAGAGGAGTTGTAGGAAATTTCTTTCTCTTAAATATGAGCTTTGGATGGAATTTTTCTGATAAACCATGTGGAAGTTATGCCCTGGTCAAGTTACAGTTGACTTTTTGAACTGTCCAAATATGGAAACTTTCGCATCTTGAGACTTTTTGAGCCATGCCTTGACAATCATGATCAATAATTGATCAAATGATGTTTGTGGCTTAAAAATAAGATGTTGACCAAAAATTTGAACTTTTGACTGTCAAATGACCATTTTACCCCTACAGTTGACTGTAGGGCAATTAGGGTTTTTGACTGTGCAATTTTGTGCTGTAAATCTTGAAACTTGACATGAGGATGCTTGACCATGTTTATAGGCATGTGGGACTTGATTGGACCCTTGGAAACTTCATTTTCTTTGTCAGAACCAAAACCCTAGTTTTTGACTGTTAGGAGGCCCTTGAACTGTGCAACCCTTGGGGAGATTTTGAAGCTTTGACTTGGCAAATCTTGAAGAATATGGGAGGGAAAATTTTGGGGTACAACACATATTCTATGATACTTGTAAATGATGTATGGACGTAAGATGTCGTTAAAGCGTATCAGTAGCTTTGTATAATATCTTTGGTTGGGGAACATAAATCCCTGACTGTCGCTGAAGATGAAGGATATGTCTCTCCAATCTTGTTTAGAATGTCTACGCTAGGGATTCCTACTTTTTGTTTTGAGGATACTATACTAGGAATGTTTGACTTCTGCTTGGGGATAAAAGAGTTCAGGAACATTGGTCGTTCGTCGCTCTACTGGGGAATTTAGTTCTTATATACCCTGAATGGGGATAAAATAGGAGAATAACCCTCTTATGTGTTGTCTGACCAAGTTTCCGATATGGATGCTAACACTTCTAGGGAGGAAAAAGTTAAATGACATCTGGCCCGATTTCGGATTCCATAGCAACTCTCTAGGGATAACAACCTATAATTTGTTGGAGAAGAGAATCTTGCCAGTGATTTTCAGTAGTCAGACAAATGAACTTTGTTTGGGAAATTAAATTTCATTGGGGAAATAAACCTTGCTGGAGAAGAGAATTCTTCCCAGGGATTTTACAGTGTTGGAGAAATAAACCCTGCTGAATAATTAAATTCTTATGGACTGTGTTAAGGATATAATCTCTGACGAGGATTGGAATTCTGTAGGTTGTGCAGAGGAAGTTTCCACTATATACGGGAGTAATGATCAAACTCCTTTATCTGCTAGGGGATCTTCCGGGGAGTATGGTTATGTTAATAGCTTGGAGATGCTTCAATTTCTGTCTGAGGGCATATTAGACTCGCTGAGGAATGTATCTCCGTCGGGGATGAGCTTGTGCAGGTAGCTCTGCGGGGATTTTTCTGTGGGGATTTGTGGACGACTTTAATATTATCCCAACTCTTAGAGTCTTTAGTAAATTTTGATTCTTGTTTTTATGCATATATTTGTAAACGACAATCATATTCATATGCATATGTTCATTCAAATTAGTCATTGGACATTTTTGCAAACAAAACAGGGAAATTTGAATTTTGAATGATATTTGTATTGATAATTTGCCTATAAATAGGCGGTTTTATACAAGGAGACGGAGATCCTAGTAAGAGGAAATCATCGAAAAACAAAAAGAGTACACAGTAAAACTGAAATATTAAAGCTATGTGTAAACAATCTCCTCGAGTTTCAAATTTGCTATTGCCCCTATGTCTTCAAGTATATCATCCCTTGCTGTCAGAAGAAGTTGATTGAATTGATTCATACGTTTTGTACTTGGCGTTGGTAACAAATCTTGTTGTATGTAGGTGATCTAATGGGACATAGTCGTACGCTTTAACTCCTGACTTTTTCCTGGACCGCCCTTTCCAGTTTTCAGTCCTCCAGGATACCCTTTTTTGACCAAGTTGCCTTTTCAGGTTTTCGACTTGCCGAGGGTACAATTTTTATATATATCCCTAATTTTTGCCCGAACCCTTTTGGTTTGCCGGGATGCCATTATTTTTTCCTAGGCCAGTCAACCTAGCGCGTCTCTTTTAGGCGTAGTATTTTTAACTATGTCTGCATTCACAGGGTGCAGAAAATCTTTACTGTCCATATTGGTAAGTATCATAGGCCTCCAGAAAATATCTTATTGACTACAAATGGCCCTTCGTAGGTGGGATTCTGTTTGCCCCAGGGATCACCTTGTGGAAGGATGATGTGTTTCATTACCAAGTCACTAGCCTGATATACCTGATGCTTGACTTTCTTGTTGAAGGCTTTGATCACACGCTTCTGGTACATCAGACCATGACAAACAGCTGCAAGCCTTTTCTCGTCGATCAAATTTAGCTGGTCTAACCTGGTCTGAATCCACTAGTCTTCGTCTAAATCCGCGTCTTTCATAATCCTTAGAGAAGGAATCTGGACTTTGACAGGTAGGACCGCTTCCATACCATAGACTAGAGAGAATGGGGTTGCCCCAGTCGATGTCCATACTGAAGTGCGATATCCATGAAGAGAAAATGGTAACATCTCATGCCAATCTTTATATGTCACTATCTTATTCTGTATGATCTTCTTGATATTCTTATTCGCGGCTTCCTCTACGTCATTCATCTTCGGTCGATACAGAGAAGAATTATGGTGCTAAATCTTGAACTGCGTCCAGAGTTCCATGATCATAGTATTGTTAAGATTAGTACCATTTTCCGTGATAATCCTTTCGCGGATGTCGTGCCGATAGATAAGATTATGTTTAATAAATAGGGCCACAACATTTTTTGTAATGGAACTAACGAGGTTGCTTCAACCCACTTCGTGAAGTAATCGATGGCGGTGAGGATGAAACGATGTTTGTTAGAAGCCGTAGGCTTAATCTCACCAACCATATCAATTCCCCACATTGCAAATGGCCAAGGAGTTGTCAAAACATTTAGAGGAACCAGAGGCATGTGTACTTTGTCAGCATAGACCTGGCATTTATGACAGGTTCTTGAGTGACGATGGAAATTAGTTTCCATGGTCCACCAATAATAACCCGCTCTCAGAATTTTATTAGCCATCATGTGCCCACTAGAATGAGTACCAAATACCCCTTTGTTCATATCTTCCATAATCTTCTCCGCTTCCTTCTTGTATACACAACGAAGCAGAGTCGAATCATGGTTATGCTTGTAAAAAATTTTGTTGCTCAGGAAGAACTTAGCAGAGAACCTTCATAGAAATTTCTTGTAATTAATAGACGCCCCCTCTGGGTACTCTTGTGCCTCGAGGTATCTCTTTACTTCATGAAACCAAGGGTTTTCCTCTACTCCATTGATACCAACCTCGTAGCAATGTGCCAGTTCATCCAACCTATCAATAGTAATTCGAGGAGCCTCGTTGTCCCATATGACTTTGAACATAGAGGACACGGTTTCCAATGCGTCTGCCAACTGATTATATTCTCCCGGAATATGCTCAAAAGTGATTTCCTCGATGTACAAAATTAATGTCAATACATGCTCCTGATAAGGGATGAGATTCAGGTGCTTCGTATCCCATTCTCCCTTAATCTGACTGATCACTAGGGTTGAGTCCCCATATACATTTATGAACTTTATTCTCAGATCAATAGCAGCTTTGATACCCATGATGCACGCTTCGTATTCAGCCATGTTGTTGGAATAGTCAAAGCAAAGTCTGGCAGTGAATGGCGTATGGAAACCCTTGGGAGAAATAATCACGACACTGATTCCATTACCAAGCGCATTAGAAGCTCCATCGAAAACCAAAGTCCATTGGGATCCCAACTCAGGTCCTTCATACGGTCCGAGTTCTTCATAATCTGTGACTAGCATAATATTCTCATCCGAGAACTCAAAATTCATTGACTGATAGTCGTCTACAGCTTGATGAGCCAAATGATCTTCCATTACACTTTCTTTGATTGCCTTTTGCGTGGTGTACTAAATGTCATATTCTGTCAAGACCATTTTCCATCTGGATATTCTTATAGAGAGAACGGGCTTCTCGAATATATACTTTATGGGATCCATTTTAGAGATCAACAAAGTAGTATGGGTCAAATATACCCTCTTAGTCAACGAGCAGCCCAAGCCAAAGTGCATCAAGTTTTCAGGAGCAGTGAGTATCTTGTTTCACAATCGGTAAACTTTTTCTAAGGTAAACCCTAAACTATTACATCACTTTGGGGGAAGTTACATAATAGAAATTGTGAAGAATGAAAACCCTAGCTATTACAAACCGGGGAAAAATTACATAACTAAGAAAAATGCGAGAAGAATAAACTACGCGAAAAAAACATAAGAATGGCAAAAGAAAACGAAAGTGTTTTTGGTGATTTTTTTATAATTTTTTTTTTGTGATTAATTAAATAAACCTAAAAAGTCTAATTAATTTTAAATGAAAAGAAATTAATTAAATTACAAACCTAAAACCTAATTTAATTAGGGTTTATAAAAAAGCTTTTGAAAAAAATAGGTTTGTTAAAATGGTTTATGGTTTATGAATTTAGGGTTTTTAAGGAAAAAAGAGAAAAAGAGTAAGAAAAATAGAAAAAACCATATATTGCCAGGGGTGGGTGTTGAACCCATGCCCTTAGCTATTTCATACAGTGTGGTTACCACTAGGTCATGCGCGCTTTTGTGTGAGTAGAACAGGATCAGCGCGCTATGTAACCTGCAAAACATAAAACTATGAAAATAATTCCCAAAATACAAAAAGGAAGGGATCGAACCCTATCCCTGGTATAGTAATGCATCAGTGCACGCGTTCTAACCACTTGGATGGTAATACATCCATTATTATCAGTGAAACATAATAATTATAAGATATAATCAATTCACTGGACCAGAGAGGCGCCAGAGCCCTAGCTCCGGTCGTCTTCTCCATTGGCTTCTTTTTTCGTTCCTACAAAAATAGACATTATTAAAGATCCAAGGATCCCCTACACCTCTAACTTCAACCTAGCGAATTCAATTGGAGTGGAATTTTTGTCTAAATCACGCTATTTTTTGAGGTATGACTAAAACAACATGGATCGGTGAATGTATGGAAATTTATGGTTCGATCATCATGAGACTCCCAGGTTGTGTTTTTCCTGCATATTGATACCTCATGAACATGTTAGAAAAGTCAGTATGCATAAAAACTCAAAGGAAACAGAAATACAAAATTCATGCAATAAAGGGAAATAGGTGTGGCGTGTTCATGCATTTCAGGAACTTTGGATTGTTGCAAAAATTTAATCTTACCCTACAATGCTTCTGGAATTTAATGGCATGATTGGTTTGTTATGAAAGTGGCTGCAAGTTAGGGTTTTCAAGTTGCCCTAGTTTGAATGATTTTGATATTTTGGAAGAGGTGTTCTGCTGCAAGGGTGTTGTGGCTTTCCATGTCTGAATGAAGAGAATATATAAGGCCTGAAATTAGGTCAAATTTTGTGGACTTTGACCTTTTAACAAAAGCATTGTCTTATTTCATTTATCTTTGACTTTAAATTAAAAAAATCAAAATAAATAAAATAAAAAGTTCAAGAGGTGCATGAATAAGATTAGAGGTTTATCTTGAGGTACTAAACACGCGGACCTTGAATCACAAGCCAAATAGCCCAAAATCCCAAGTTTGATCACTTTTGGTTTCATGCATTTGCTCAACATGTCCCAACTTGCACTAGTAATAACTCTCTAAATTCTTATCATTTGAAGGTGATCTTCAACTTTTTGGAAATCTCAAGATGTCCTCTATAATCCCTATGTTTATCATTTTTGCATTTGAAGAATTTATCTTGATGGAAGTTGCCTTGACAAAAAGTGTCTTTTTGTTTACTTTTGAAATTGCCTATAATGTATTGGCCCATATCTCTCAAATGAAGCATTTTTTTGGACTTGAGCTTAGAGAGACAGAGTTGTAGAGAATTGAATTTCCTTTAAAATGAGCTTTGGTTTAGGAAAACATAATGAAACGTGTGAAAGTTATACTTTGTCAAACTTCAGTTGACTTCTTCTTAAGAAACCCTAATTTGGCAACTTTTGACTTTTGATGATTCTTGAGTTTTCTTGATGAATCATGAGCAACTCTTGATCAAATGATGAATATGACTTCAAAATCTTGATGTTAACCAAAAATCTTGAAGTTTGACTGTATGTTGACCATATTTCACTTTTTACCCAATACAGTTGATTTTCAGTCATCTGAGCCATTGATTGAGAAAACTTGTGGGGCAACGCATTAAATTTGGTATGAGCATTCTTGAAGACATGTAAGAAACCATGAAATCCACTTTAGGCCTTAGAAACCCAATCTCCCTTTAGAAAATTGAAACCCTAGAAGAATGTCTTGAAGAAAATGGGAGGGCAAATTTTGGGGTACAACAGATCTCAATTCCATAATTCAATTCAAGAGGTTTTTCTTCATGTCATCTTCAGATATCAAGATCAAATTTTGAGTATAAGGTCATGTGATTTTGAAGAACATTATAGGTCACTTTGGAGTTTTACACTTAGAAATTTTTCTAAGTACAAAAATCAGTTTGTTTTTCACAATTTCAAGAGGTAATAAATTCCAGCTTAATTATCCAAATGGAGTTTTTTTTGGCACATTACAAATATTGTGACCTTGTATTTCAAATGCCTTGTGAATCATGCCCTAAATCCTCCTGAGTTGTGTTTACCATGGATTCAAAGTTGGTACCTTTGAACTGATGTTTCACTTACAGTCAGATTGCAAATTTAATAATGTGGTTTCTAATGATCATTTTGTGCATGTTTTCCACTTAAACATGTTTAACAAAAATTCTAAGGTTGGATTAAGGATTTAAACACAAGAATTAGCTAAGTTTTGATGAGTTAGAAGTCACACTTTTGCCATGATCAGGGTGCACACAATTTCATTTGATTTCTAATGATCAATTTTGTGCGTGTTTTCTACTTAAGCATGTTTCACAAAAATTCTAAGGTTGGCTTCAGGATTGAAACACAAGAATTAGCTGAGTTTTGATTATTTCGAAGTCAAACTTTTGTCATGATCACGGTGCAAACAATTTCACTTGATTTCTTATCATTCACCCTCTCTCGGCATTGCATCACATTCTCCTATAAATAGAGACCTCATCTACTTCATTTTACAAGCTTTGGAGAGCCAAAAAACCTTTGTGGAACCTCCTCCATACCTCTCAATTCTACAACTTCAAATTTGGTTTTAAAGAATTTTTCAATCCAATTTCTTTGTTTATTCTTCATCCTTGAACTTTGCTGAAGCTACCAAAAGAATAACCAAGCCTTAAAGTGTCCTAAATCGTGCTAGCCAAGTCAAGTTTCATGGCTCTGAAGTTGAGCTTCAATAGGTAGATTCCTCCATAAATTCTCTCCAAACTTGTTGCTGCAATATAGCTCTCATCACTCTAATACACATTGCATCATTGGTTTTTAACTGGAAGCGAGTTTTGATCAGGAATTTTCAAATCCCTTTTCAATTGTTTCCTTCTATTTTTTTTTTTGCAAATCTACTAAGTCGGGGTTAATATAAATTTTTCGCTAGTATACCATTGAAATCGTCTTAATGAGACGAAGCAAATGGCACCGGTCTGAGCTCATGATTTTATAGTTTGTGAGACCTGTAATTCGCATGTGGCTGAAGGTTAAAGATCACCAGCGTGCCATCTCTCAACCAATGACACGGTGCCATGCAATTTTTACAAATTTGTTTTTAATTAATGATCTGGTGGTTTATTCACTAATGACCATGATATGCACAATACGCGAAATCCATTGGATTTTATTACTAATGCATTTTGACATTGATCTAATGGTCTACTAATTTTTGGCTTTATTTTTATTTTTTGATTTTATATTTTAATTGTTTTAAATTTCAAAAATTCATAAAAAATTCATTTTAACTTCTAAAATTCTGAAAACAATTATCAAAAATACTTTTGATTTTTCTCTTTCTAATTTTTATTTTTTCACTTTATTTTGTGATTTGGTATATTTTTTATGATTTTTCAATTTATTTGACTTGTTTTAAATATTTAAAATAACTTTTCTTGATTTTAAAATTCTCGAAAAATTCTGGAAGGATCTAATGACCTTTTGAAAAATATGGGTGACCTTATTTTATTTTTATTTTTGATTTTACTATTTTTCACAAATTTTGATTTGTTTTTCCTATTTCTTTAAATTTTAAAAATTGTTTGACTTTAAAAAATTCTGAAATTTTTTGTCAACACTTATTGACTCTTGTTTACTTCTGATACTTTTTTTTATTTTTTATTTGGTGTTTTAACACATTTTATGTATTTTACCAATTATTTATGTTTTATTAATCATTTAAATATTATTTTATTAAGTATATTTTTATTATTTTTGCTTGGTCTTGATTTGGGTGTTATTTTGGGACAAGTTCCTCAACCACATTGGATCTTAAGTATTGATAAGTTGAAAAACCAAATACCCCAAAATGGATGAATGAAGTTGATGATATTTGAAACCTTAATTTCATCTGAATAATCCCCCATCTTCATCTTATCCCTTTCTTATTTTTACTTGTGCTACATGTTTTTGGAGAATGATCTACATACCATTTCTATTTACCGGCCTCAAAGTAGGTGTGACGTCTACATAAGTCCACTTAAGATTACTTAACATAGCGCTAAATTTGTCCCGATTCGAAAAATCATCATTCGTGGCCCAAACCTATGTTTGCAAGCCCAAGTATGTTTATATTGAAACCTGTAATCCAATAACTTTGAAGTTAATTGTTAGGAGGATTTGATCTTATCAATCCTCTAAAGAACTTCATGAACTATGGTCTAAGTGAATCCTTTGAACATTGTTGATCATATGTGGTTGCTTTGAGCATTTGAAGTGTATTATATACTTGACAAAAAGCAAATGATACTTGTTGTTGAGAAGATTTGATTTTATCAATCTTCTAATGAGTTCTCAAACGCAAGCTTCAAGATAGTCACTCAACTAACCTTCTAACTTCTAATTCACTAAAAATTAATTTTACTTTTTGCTTTTTACTTTATGCCTTTATTTTACACCATTATTTTTATGTACCATTTATTTTATCATTTACATTCCATGCCATTTTTCTTTTGCTCACTTGAGCATTTATCTTTATGCCATTTTATCTTTTCTCATTTGAGCTTTTATTTTCTTTTAAAGAAACTTAATAATCAAGTTACATGGATTACTTGGTTATTATCCATAGCATTGTGGAGTTGTGGATCTCTAAAATTTAGGATTATAAGCCTTGATAATTAGGGACCTTGTGCCTCTGTTGTTATTTTGTCTGCAAGTCCTTCACAGTTTGCTCGAGATGCATTTTATATTGAAATAAACAGTTAAAATATGAGGAAAGCTGTGTCAGAAAACCTGCTTATGATATGATGCATGTTATGCGTATGCAATGTTTTCAAGGAATTTTAAGATTTAAATTTGCTAAACATTGAGAAGAAAACAAACATTAATTGAATTAATAAGCTCATGAATTACAAACGCCTCTTGGGCTTACAATGGAAGAAACACAAGTGGCACAAAATAAAATCCTAATATAGAAAGGACTCAAGCTTCCCATGAGCGCATCCTCTTTGGTGCAATGTAGGTATTCAAACTTTTCTCTTCATGAAGTTGCCTTGTGAGCTCCAAAACATTCTTCTCGCTTGCATAGAAATGTGCTTCAAAGGTTTCTCGTTCCCCTTTGAGTTGAATCAATAATATTTGCAATTCCTCGAAGTCGGTAGGCATGTCAAGATGAAAAAGGGTATAAGGGGTGTCTCCCTCAGCAACAGGCTCTATAATCACAGGTAGAAAAGCTGGGTAAGGCATCATGAGATTTTGAGCACGAGTTCGTACCTAGATGAGGTAAGGCTCAAGAGGGATTGAATTTTTATGCCCTAGGGTCTTTCTATCCAACTTGTTTACCATTCTCCAAGCTCGTATGAACCTTTGATGATAGCCTTGGATTTCTCCTTCATAGTTAAATACCAAACCTTGGATGAGTGCATCATGGGGACCATCTCTTCGCGCATACCCAAATTGTCATAGATCTAGAGAGGATTATAAGTGATACCTCCCCTAACGCCAAGGAGTGGGACATTAGGGAATTCCCCAAAACGGTTAATAATGGTGACATCCTCCAAAGATCGGGAACACCAATGAATATCTGAATGAGAGAGTGACAACAACCTTTGAGACCACTCCATGCTTTGTTCATTCTTCAAACCTGACCGAGGAAGGTGCGAAATAAACCACCTAGCCAGCAAAGGAGTGCAACACATAAGAATTCCCCTTCTCTTCATGGTACGGGTGTGAAGAGAATGCAAAATGTCTCCAAGTAGGGTAAGCACCGGGTTACGAGAGAGGAAGATTTTGACTGCATTCACATCTATAAGTTGGTCTGGATTAGGGAACAGTACCATCCCATAAATTAGAAGAGCCAAAACTTCATCAAAAGCTTGCAAGTCTAGAGGATCCCAAAATATTTTAGCCTTCTCAAACAAAAACTTAGCTAGTTAAAGGGATCCTAAAATAGTTGAGCCTTCTCAAACAGAAACTTAGCTAGAAAACCTTTAACACCACTTCTAGTTTCCCAATTAGCCACAATGTCAGACAGTTGCAATTATAAGGCTAGAGAAATCTCCTTAGGTCTTGAGTCTTTCTCAATACCGGTGAAGGGTAATTGATCAAGAATAGGCATTCCCAATAATTGAGAGAACTCCTCAATGGTAGGTACTAATTGGTAATTAGGAAATGCAAAATAGTAATGTTTAGGATCAAATAATTTAAAAAGAACATGCACCATGTCTTTTTCAAAGTTTGAGGTAACCAAGTTGAGGAGTCGACAATACTTCTTGGTTAACGGAGAATTTTCAGGGACCCTTGATGCTAACTCCTTGATTTGAGGAGACATTTTTCACAAGGTTTATTCGGATGGTATTTCTGTGAATGGAAGCCATATCCTACAAAATAGAACAAAGATAAATCTCTATGTCCTTGAAATGGTTAATGCAAATGCTATAGTATGATGTCATGATGTTATGTACAAATAATCATATACAAGCAAAGAAAATAAGTCTTTAGGTTTCGACTTGCATGGGGTTCATAGGTAAGTACCCTCTTGAAGTTTAGTTGGTCCTACCTGTCCTAAAAAGTAATCGGGTTCTAGGGAATCTCAATATCATTGATCTTTCTTCATCGTACATTGTTTCAGCGTAAGCCTCTTTATTGGCGACCAAAATATCCCAAAAGTCCAATCTCAATAAGCGTAGTATCGAGTATCAACCAGCTTTGGACTGCACCAAAGCCGGATATCTCACTACTTCCTAATGGCCAAGTTGTTCAGCTAAAGGTTCTAAGGTCAGTTAGTGCTTCATGACACCATGCATCGGCCCCGTATTCTCCTCGATTTTCCACAAGGGAACCAGTACCCACAAATGTGTTACACGAATGTAGTTATTGCTTCAACCATATCGGACTATGTTACACAGTCTCCATAATCTTTTCTACTTACTTAATAATGTTCGCACATCCGGGTGGAGGATCTCAAAAACCCCAAACATAACCCATAATGTAAAGAAAGCAAGTCAAACAATGAAAGCATCTAAAGGTGATCTAATCTATAAGGTAACCCCCACTTTTAAGTTACCTCCCCAGCAGAGTCGCCAGTTTTGTAGTACAGTGGGAGAACTGACTTGGGTGTTTTGCGTTTTATCATAATTATTGCGGATAGCAAGAGTCGCCACCAACTTTTCTTTTATCCAATAATGGAAAGGGTGAAAAGAACAGGAAAGACCTTTTGAGATATATTCTTAAATTCATGGTGTAGGTTATGAAAAGGGAAGGTGTTATCTACGGGCTCTTAGTTGCTAGCCCACTTTAAAAATTCTTTGTTTAAAATGTGTTTGTGATGGTTTGAAAGTATTTTTGAAAAGTTCCTTCGTTTAGGCGAACTTTGTAATGATTCTCGTCTCTATAAGAATGTATACAAAGTGTTGAATTTTGAAAATATTTCATGGGAAGTGTTGGTGTGTTTGAAAAGATGTTTTGAAATGTTTGTGAGCAAGCAACTATGAACGTTCTACCTACTCAAAAAGTCTTTGTTCATTTCCTCCTTCTTTAGATAGTGTTATCTTACCATTAGTTAGTAAATAACTATATCATTGGATGTAAAGGGACAAACGTGGATTGTCGTACAGTCATAGAAGGCAACATTGTAGGATACTTTAGCAACTTGTCGTAAGGGTCTAAGATCGTTTACCGAAGGCAACATTGAAGGGTCATCGAGGGACATGACTATTTATTTGGAGGAAAAAAGTGGGGTATAACAGGTGCAGGTCTGAATTGTGTTTTGATTTCATTCTTTTTGTCTTGAATTTAGGGCTATCTACATGTTAATTTTATGTCTTGCCATACAAACCTTAATTACTAGTAATCATATTAAAAGCGATAAACTGCGGGAATTAAAGTTCTACGCTATTACGTCATTTGAGGATGTGGTTACAAGTTACAAATGGGGGAAGAAAGCAATTAAAACCCTATTTTACTATTACAACCATATTAAATATTGCAAAGTAAAATATCCAAGAATATGAAAATAATGTACAAGAAAAGAAACTTGTTTTGATTTGAGTCTTAATGAAAGATTTTAACCTATTTAGTTAAACTAAAATGAATGATAAGAAATTAATTAATTAGACTCCTAAATTATAAGTTAATTAAAAGAAAAATTAAAATAAAAACTAATTCTAAATTAATTTAAATAAGAAATTAAATTAAATTTTTAAGAGAATATTTTTAGGGTTTTGTTTAAAAGAAATAAAATAAACTAATAATCTAAATAAATATAATATATTTTGGTAACTTTTCCATAAGATAATAATAAAAGTAACAATAATAATAATAATAATAATAATAATAATAATAATAATAATAATAATAATATTAATAGTAATAATAATAATAATAATAATAATAATAATAATAATGTAATAAGAAGAAAGAAAATAAAAGAAAAGAAAATATGAAAATATAAAATTGGGTCAGGGGGTTTAAAAGTGAAAAGGGTGTTAGAAAGTAAAAAACATTTTTTGTTTATTTTTGGCCCAAACCCTTTTTTGTAGTCAGAAATAAAACAAAAAAATAAATATAAAATGGGTTGTGTGTTATGTAGTGATCATAGGGGTGGGTGAAAGTAAGAAGGCAAGGCCCAGTTGCTGAAAAGCCCAAGCGCGTACCTGTTTCAAACAAAAAAACAAGTGGAAAAAATGAAAAAAATTACAAAAGGTCTCGTTGGGGCTTAAAACCAAGACCTTCCATAATAATGTCTTACAAGCGTGCTTGCTGCCACTGGGGTGGCTTGTTTCATCCGTTAATAATCCATGTTGCAATAAATTTCAAATAAACTTCCTCCTAATTATAATTTCATCTTCAACCTCGTGCCCAACTCTGAACCAATTTTGAATCATGTAACTTCTTTATCTCTCAATCATTTGCAAAAGTACAAACATGAAACTTGCTCCAAATTTCATCACGAGTTTAGTCATATAAATAACTAAAGCTATAAATCAAAGATGAGCATGAATTTTTAATGGTACCAAATCTGTCCTAATTATTTAGAAAGTTCAACTCTAAAATTCTCACTACTCAGACAACATAAATGAATTCTAAGGACATGATCAGTTTCTAGGCTATGATGTCTACATTTTATCTTTTAAAATGGAAAGCTAACAAACCCTATATGAAGAGTTCAAAAGTCAGAAAACTTACCCATAAAATGGAATTCGAGTTTTAAAAATGAGCTTGTTTCAAGATGCTGCAATGATCATGTTAGCTTCCTTTGACCTCTAGGAAGCTAATGCAATGCTAAGCTTGAGCTGAGAGTGGCTGAAATGATCTGGAGAAGTCCAACTGCAATGCTATATTTTTGGTTATGAAAGATGAAGAAGATTGTGTTATAGTTGTATAACAGCTGTTGGGATGGGTTATATTTGATGTGAGGAAGATTTAGGATTGATTTGGAGAAGAAACGCACAAGTGGATTATGAGATGGATGTTTTTGGACCGAAATGGAAAGTTATGGGAGTCCGATTGAAAATATGAGTTTGAGGGAGTTTCAAGGCTTGTAATTTCGTTTCTTAGGTTGTAAATGAACTCTCTATTTATAGAGGAAAGGTTTGAGGGTTTGAAATAATCAGAAACAAAAAATCACATGTTATGGTATTGAAACTTGTTTTTGAAGCAAAGTTGAAATTCATGGTTTCAAAGTGAAGTACAAGAGTTTATAGGGTGGTTAACATGTTATAGATATGTTGCTTCTTACTTTGAAATGTTTTGGAGTCAGAAGCAATAATGTATGGGCTCAAGAAGGGTTCACATTATGATTAAAGTCACTTTTCCAAAATGACAATGTTACCTTTGTGCCAAAAATGGATTAATCACTTGGACAATGGCTCAAATACTTGGGCAATGTCTCTATCAGTTGTGTAATCAATTAATTATGGAGTGAAACATAAGCTAGAAGCCTGTAAAGCAAGATTATGCAGCATGGCTATGAGATTGGATCAAATGTTCATCAAGAAAATGACCTATAATTCAAGTTTGAAAGCTCAACTTCTCCTCTTCAATTCTCCTAGCTCAAAAATGATATAATTTTGTTCTTGGACATTTTGAAAATCTTGGAACTTCCTATACAACTTTCATGTTCACCATTTTGACAAAATAATCTTGGAGCTTGGTGAAAATTGGCCAAGAAGTTAGGTAAAAAATCTTCCTAAACTAGGTCAAATTTTCACTAAGTGTTTTAGAAAAAGTGCATGACTTCATGAACTTATAACTCAAAATATAAGCTCTTCTAGGGATTGATACAGTAAAGAAAAGTTGTAGATATCATCAACATCTACAACTTTAATGTTGAAAGTTGTTTTTGAATCATCTTGCATCATGGTCAAAAAATGTTATGAAGTTAGGAAATTATAAGGTTTAAAACACTTAAAAAATTTCAAAGTCTTGAAAAGTTAGACTTTTTCAAAGACTTTTTGACTTTCTTGATTTCTTGATGATCAATCTTCATATTTGTAATGTCTTGATGAATTATGATTTTTAAAACTCAAATTTGACCAAAAAAGTCAAAGTTTAACTTTTTATGCACCAGTTGATCAAATTTCAACAATCAATTCATTGATTTCGAAAGATGATTTGATCCATGAGATTAGGTCAACATGTGGTAATAGAATCCTTGAGCTCGTGCTTCAAGCCATTGGATCATGTATTAGGTAAAAAGTCAATGACCAGTCAATTACAGTCAAAACCCTAAATTTGACCATTTTGCCCTTTTGGTAAATTGAACATTTTTCTTGAGGAATTAAGATCCAAATTTGATCAATTGATGAATATGACTTCACAATGTTGATGTGGAAAAAAAACTCTTGAAGTTTTATAGTAATTTGACAAAAGTTGACTTTTTATCTAATATAGTTGATTTTTCAGTCATCTGGTCAATTAACTGAGCAAATGTGTGATTCAAGAATTGGAACTTGACATGAGTATTCTTGGAGGTCTATAATGATCCATTAAGGTAATTTGAAGCATTATAAGTCCAATTATCCTTGTGAAAATCAAAACCCTAATTTGAGGCATCCGTGTTTTAGGAGATGGTTTGACCTAGTGCAAACTTGAGCTTTTGGAGATCTTCGGAGAAATGTCTTCGGAAAGGAGAGGGAAAATGTTGGGGTACAACATAAAAAAACAAAATTAATCGGGTTGGATTGGATTTTTTTGGTTTGGTTGATCGGTTTTCAACACTTTTTTTTAAATATTATATTCATCGGTGTATTATTTTCAATTATGTTTTTCGGAATATTTTATGCTATTAGTTTTTCAAATAATACATTTCATATAATATATTTCATACTATACTTTTCAAACAACATATAAATTGTTCTTCATCCATATGAAGTATTGACATAATTTTGATACGTTATGAAATAAGTTCACTATCGAATACAAAGGTTGCACTTGACATGAAAAGGTTGGGAAGAGATTTGAAAGCTTAATGTGAATACATAGATCTATTGCCTGGGCTAGAAGAGATAAAAGGAAAGGCACAATTGAGAGACTGAGAAAAGAAAGTAGATAATCAACCTATTACCACCCTGGGTCGAGATCACAAGCCCTAAACTGAGTTATGAGATCGGAGGGTCATGTAATTGGCCGTGGAAGATGATGAAGAGGTATTAGTCGGGCTCATACCCTATATCTAGAGGTTAAACTAAGCCTGACTATAATGGAGTCGTTACGCAATGGTCAGTCTATTGAGGGCATAACCGCTCATCATTATACGACAACGCATATTATGATAATCAACATCATTGGTGATGGTGGACATTACTTGCCTTTAAGGCAACTCAATTACTTAACATGGAAAGCCACAACAGTTACATGCAGTAATCAATGAGGTTCATGCACTTCTATATATAGGGCTCCCGACTGAGGGGTAAGCAAGACACATCGCTTGGAGCTCCCACATACTTGTGTAAGCCTACAAATCCCTCAAATATCATAAACAACATCTTCTTGTCTGTTTAAGGCTCTCCTTGTCATCCTCCAAGCAGCAGGGAAGTTTCAAATTTAGTGTTTAGCAAGAACATTTGGCGCCCACCGTAGGGCCTGGTAAAACTATCACATACCGCATTAACCAACCTTTGAAAATAGTCTTCTGAGGGGACCCTCCTCTAGACATGGCGCAACTATTGGTCATTATATATGATCTTCACCAACAAAATGATACACTGCATGATAACGTCCAGGTCCTACAAATGAAGAGCCAGGATGACGCTGACCCGAGGCTCGAGCTTTTGGAGCCTCAACAATTTTCCCAAGCCATTTTGGATGACCAGGTTCTAGAGAACTTCAAACCACGACATTTGTGACTTACGACGGAAAGTCTGACCCCCATGAGCATATCATTACCGTCAATAATATAATGACAATAATTGGAGCTAACGATTCAATAAAGTGTAAGCTTATGGCCGACACCTTCAAGGAATCGGCCCTGAGATGGTACATGAATCTCCCCAGATACTCTATTGTTATTTACCTAGACTTCACCATAAAGATGGTTCAGCGGTTCTCGGCGAGTTGGCATTAGAAGGTGTTGACTACAACATTGTTTAATGCTTGTCAGCTCTCGTTAGAATACATGAGGGATTACGTAGACCTGTTCAACGAGGAAACCATAAAGATCTCACATCCCAATAAGGATATTTTTGTTGCAGCTTTCCAGTACGGTCTCTGGGCCGGCCTATTCAACGAGCCACTTTCCTAGAAATCAGCTGCCAGCATGGATGAAATAATCACTCGGGTCGAATGCTACATAAAGGGAAAAGAAAGAAATATGGAAAAGAGAACTAGAGTCTCTAGAGAAAAAGGAAGAACCCAAAAATAAAGTTCCAAGCAGAAGAAGCAATAGAGAAGGTCTTGTGATCGACCACCACCTCGGGAACGACCTCCCCATCGATCATCCCAGCGACCTTTGGTTTCAGATGAAGATCTCACTCCTCTAAATGCCAGAAGAGAGGACATCTAGAAGGACGTGAATCACCTCAACTTACTACCCAGACCATGGCGCCCCAAGGGAATAAATGCAATTTTGGATGATGACACCGAGGCATGGTGTGCCTATCACCGAATCCAAGGACATCCACCGACGAATACCAGCAGCTAAAAAAGGAAATTGAAAAGAAAATACAAAGAGGAAAGCTACTATTTTATGTTAAAGATAATGCCGAGCAAGTCGGAAAACGAAGCCCTCCGAAGGATAACGACACCTCGGAGTTCCCTTCAAAGAAGAGGGGGAAAGTAACAGAGGAAATCCGAGAAAAGAGACTTACCCATCACACCCTTACTATAATATTTGGAGGATTCACCGGAGGAGGCTCCACAAACTCGACACGAAACATGTATGCCCGAAATATAATACATGTGGCTCAGGTGGAATGGACAGACAAAGGCGGAGACCCCGAGGTTGTTACCTTCTCCCGGGAAGACGCAGCAGGAATTTTACCACATGAGAACAAACCCATGGTCATAAAAGTTCAGATCATAGATTGGAGTATCAAACAGGTACTAATCGACCCCGAAAGCTCAGTCAACGTGATGTACTAGGAAGCCTTCAAAGGCATGGGCTTCGAATCGAAAGAGTTGTTACCCTTCAATGGAACCTTAGTTGGATTCTTCGATGAGAACGTGCAGGTACTCTGACACCTTCTGGTTATGATCATATTCGGAACAAAGGAGAACACCCAAGAAGTAAGAATAAGGTCCTTGACCATTAATGAAACGTCTCCCTACAACATCATAATTGGTAGGTCATCGTTCATTGCACTGGAAGCGACACTATAAACCCTCTACCATAATATAAAGTACCCTCTCAGCGAGGGCCGGGTAAGAACGATACGAGGAGACCAAGGCCTGGAAAAAAATTGTTACAAAGATAGCCTAAAATTGAAAAAGAAGGTTACATTTGTGGAAGAAATAGATTTCCACAAAGTCAATATGGTCGATATTAACCCTCAAGAAGAAACTAAAGAAATTTAGATCGGCCCCCAATCCTCAAAAATCACGCACTTGGGAACTAATCTATCACTAGAGGAGGAGGGAGAGATTTTTTACATTCTGATGAGAAATATCTAAATGTTCGCTTGGAAACCTTCTGACATGCCCTGAATCGACCCTAACATCATGTGTCATCACTTGGCTCTTGATCCCGGGGTGAGACTAGTGTCCCAGCGAAAGAGTAAAGGCAGCGATGAAAAGACAAAAGCAATAGTCTAAGAGGTGGATAAACCGGTGAAGGTTGGATTCATAGGAGAAATCCAATATCCCACCTGGATATCCAATGTGGTTATGGTTATTAAGAAAACAAGGAAGTGAAGAATGTGCGTAGACTTCACCAACCTCAATAATGCGTACCCAAAAGATCCGTATCCACTATCTCATATTGGCTAGTTGATTGACTAAGCTTATGAGTCCAGGCTTCTACGCTTCATGGATGCTTATTTTGAGTATAATCAAATCCTTATGAACCCAACAGACGCATCAAAAACAACATTCATAACAGACCGAAGCAACTACTACTACGAGGCTATATCGTTTGGCCTGAAGAACGTCGAAGCTACTTACTAGACACTAATGGACATGGTCTTTTCTCCACAAATTGGATGGAACATGGAAGTTTATTTAGACGACATGGTAGTCAATACCGCTGAAGAATGGAAACACATTCAAGACCTTGAAGAGACGTTGCATGAATTTAAAGTTATAACATGTGCTTGAATCCAGGTAAATTCACATTTGGAGTTCAAGCCTGAAATTTCCTTGGGTTCATGCTGATGAACTGGGGAATAGAAGCTAACCCAGATAAATGCTAAGCAATCATCGACATGAGAAGCCCGACATTCATCTTTGAAGTCAAACAACTAACTGCTTGTTTGACTGCCTTATCTCGTTTTATGTCTTGTTTAGGTGACAAATTAATTCACTTATTCGCGACAATAAAAAAGAAGGTTGATTTTTAATGGACCAACGACATTGAAAGAGCTTTACAAGAATTCAAGAAATTCCTCTCATCTCCCCTAATACTATTCCGACCTAAAGAAAATGCAACATTGGTACTGTACTTAGCAGTATCAGACAGAGCCATAAGATCGGTTATATTCCAAGAGAGGGAGTCAGGAGAGAATTCGATTTACTTTGTCAACAAGGTACTGCGAGGAGTATAACTCAGATACAGGAATATCAAACACTTAGTTTCGGCATTAATCATAACAGCGAGAAAGATGAGGCACTACTTCCACGGCCACCCCATCCTGGTAAAAACAAATTTCCCCATAAAACAAATCTTCAAGAAACCAGACTTAGCTGGAAGAATGGTAGCATGGGTTGTGAAGCTCTCATAATATGACATAGAGTTCATCCCTCGCACCAGTTTAAAGTCTCAAGTGTTGGAAAATTTCGTGGTAGAACTGAGCTCTTCGATGAACGAAGAAACATCCTCAAAATAGGTTTTGTCTGTGGATGGGTCATCGAATTTGAGAGGCATTGAGGTTGGCATTGTATTAGAAGGACCAGACGATTTTATCTTGGAATACTCATTGCGCTTCAACTTCAAAATTAGAAACAACTAGGTCGAGTATGAATCTTTGATCGCCGAAAAGAAATTAGCTAAAGAAATCGGGATAACCCACTTGCTCGTCCAGACCGATTCACAATTAGTGGCCTGACAAGTCGGGGGAGAGTTCTAGACGAAAGAACCTGTTCTGCTAAAGTATTTTCAATTGGCTATGGAACTTACAAAGGAGTTCCAAGAATTCACAATATGTCACATACCAAGAGAAGAAAATAAGCGAGCCGACCTTTTGGCCCGGTTGGCTAGCACAAAGGGCTCTGGTCTAAACAAAATGGTGATTCAAGAAACATTAAAAGTACCAAGAATAGAGAAAGGATAAATGCTCTCTATAGAGGAAAAAGTGGGGTGGATGACTCCTATAATCAAATACTTGCAACAAAGATAACTGCCACCTGATAAAGAGGAGGCCAAAAACGTGAAAAGGATCTCAGCAAGATACCTCATGGAGGAAGATAATGTAATACCCCTAATTTTAGATTAATTAATTAATTAATTAATTTAGTATGATTATATAAGTCTATGTGAAGTAGATGGTGTTTTGATGTTTTGATGCTTATTTATGATGTTTTGGTGCCTTGTGTGAGTCCTTGTGACGGTATATAATGTGTATTCGTGATTCAATTGTGATGCAAATAACGATGATTTAATGAATAAGGTGTTTAAGATGGTGAGTTGTATGGTGTAGGATGAGTTAGTAAGAAGGTTTGGAATTTAAATAATTATTTTGGAATTATTTAGATTTAATAGTGATTAATTGAAATTATTTGGATTTAAGTAATTAGAATAATAGAATAATAGAAATGTAGAGAAAATAAGGACAAGATGGTAATTAGTAGAAAGAGTGATGGCATGATGGTAAATGGTATAATGATAAGTGAGGGAAATTGAAGAAGATATTAGGGGTCATTGTGATAACTAAGGGAAAATAGAATTGTATGATCATTTGGTACGATCGAGATATTGAGAGAAGAGCAAAGGAGAAGATAGGGCACAAGGAGACATGGAGGAAAAGAGGAATTTGTAGAACGATAAGAGGAATCGAAAGCTAACAAACAATAATCATAAGGTAAGGGGGGGGGGGGGGTGAATGGACTCTCTAATCGGTGATCTTACATTAGAGGATAGTGAGGGTTCATTTCCCTCTTAGGTTGTTTTATATGATTGATGCATAATTTGTTTGGTTTGATTGAACTGATGTGTTGTATATGATTATACATGGATCTGTGATGTTATGTTGTGAATGTTATTGTGATTGCGTTGTTATGATGATTGTTGCATAAGACCCCAATCCAGAACCTATAAGTAATGAGAATTAGGATTTTGAGGATTTTGGATGAGTATTTGATGAAATATAAGATGAATTATAATTACCAAATGATGTATAATTGATGTATAAACATAGGATGACAATGAATGATGAATTCATCTGATTAGATGATGTTTTAGGACCCAAAATTTAGTGAAATCATCGAAAAATCACAAAAAAACTCAGAATTTAACATTTTGCATCGATGCAAACAGGGAAGCAGTTAATGCAAACAACACAGTAGTGAGCAGAAAACAGTAACAGCATAGGCGTTCGACACAAAATCCAGGAGCCGTCAATGTAAGGGTCTACGCAACCTAACCCGAGGGAAGCCCAATTTTTGACAATTTTTGTAACGGCCATAACTTTTGAACCGTAACTCTGTTTGATGCGTCGTTCGGAGCGTTGGATAGATAACACCATAACATGAAGTAGGTAGAATAAAATAATGATTTAGAAGGATAATTCTAGTAAATAAGTTAAAATTGGAATTATTCCTTGTTGGTACACCTAAACGATGGGTTGTTTTCTTGCGATGTTCTTTTGTTGATGATGCCAGTATGAGGAAATGTTGGTGTTTATGATGAGGATGATGTGGATGGCTTAAATTTCCATGTTTATGAAAGCTTATTCCTTGTGGTTTTCTCAAGTTGTTGCATGTTCATATTGCATGCATTCATGGATGAAGGCTTATACCCTGATGTTGGCCTGGACTGGCGTTGTGTTGAGGGCTTATGATATGTTATTTCTCAATTGGAATTGAGTTGAAGGATTATGCTTTGATGGTACCACATGCATGTTGATGTAGGACTATTGCATTTCATAAATAACTAATTGATGATGTATAATGTGATGATGGTTGTTTGTGATTAATTTTTTGTATGTTGTGATTTACTACTCCTTAGCATGTTTTATTTCATCGTGTAATTATTGCATGAAATTCTCACCCCTTTTGTGTTATTGTGTCTGTACTCTTTGGGAGTACAGATAATCAGGTACCTGAGTAGTGCTTGAAGTGATGTTACCAGATCGAGTCTTAGGAGTCGCTCTGATATCTAACACGGGATTTGGGATTTTCATTATGTTTTGCATGATTTCAAATGTTGCACATTTTATTTTAAACTTATGATGGACCACATATTATGAATTTGAATTGTTGTTAAGGCTATAATTCCATTGAACTACTTTTATGTTGATTTTCTGTTGCCGAATAACAATTTTTTGATACACGAAGTAATAAAGTATTTTGAGAACTTTGTGGATTTTATGATTTATGTGGCATCCCATTATGAACTCTGATACATTTGTCGTATATTTCATTATAAATATTCATATGTGAAAATAAGGTGTTACAATTGGTATCAGAGCAGGTCGGTCCGTCCGACCAGGTTGTCTAATGTTGTTTGTTCCTTAGTGTGCGACGTGTGTGTGAAACACTGTCGGTACTTTCTTGTTTTTCTGACTATTTATCTGCAAGGGTTAGTTTGAAACAAGTGAGGGTATGTTTTTTCTTCTCTGAGATGTTTCAGGTATGGGAGTTGGTGTAATACATTTTTGTGTTGGTGTAATACGAATTCGTGATTTTTTCTGCAGGTCAAGTTGGGATGTCTTCAGAGAGAACGATCAGGTATTTTTGATGTTTTCTTCTTAGAGATTAGAGATTAATGTGACCGCTAGTGATATTCCAATGTTGTGTGATGCCTGATGTTTTTTCTAAAGATATTTGCGACTTGCCTCCAAAGTGTGGATCTGAGTTTAGTGGCAGTAGAGAACTGGTGTTTGTATCTGCTAAGCAAGTAGAATAACCCTTGGGATATGAGGCTTAGGGGTTTTCATGTTTGTTACAACAATTGAATGACGTCATGTGTGGATTACCGACCATTTAGTAAGGTAATGATTAAAATTAAATATCCACTTTAAAAGGATTGACGATTTGATGGAGAAATTGTTAGGCGAGTATGTCTATAGTATAATCGAATTAAGGAGGGTTAACTTCAGATTTGGATGAAGGGTGAGGATGGTTGGAGGACAAATTTTATAACTTGTGTAGGCATTACAAATATTTGTGTTAGTTTGTTGTGGTTTTTATTGAGGACATTATGAGTTAATCTAACTAAAAATAACGAAATGTCGAACATTGTGATTTGAATTACAATTTTGAAAAGGAAAGGACTTTATGCTAAGTTGTCAAGGTGTAGATCACAGTTTGAGGAAAGATTAATTGGACCATGGGGATTTAGGTAACTTTGAGCATAAGTTCTAAATAAACATTATTCTAGTTTAGTAATGATGGTTTATGCGCCATCGTGATTGTCGGCTACCTATTAATAAATTGAGGAACTGATCACCCTTAATATGTTGTTAATAGTAGATGGGATCGTGTTGGACGAGATAGACTTATCTTATTAGCTTGATGGTGTGTAAAGTGATTGATGTTCTATCAAAAGGATAGTCGTTCATCATTTCAAGTATGGGATGTTTCATGTGAAGAATATTTTGTATAACTAAAGAAAAGATTGACGACTGCTCCTGTATTAGTTTTTCCTAATCCGAGTGAGTCATTTGTAGTGTATTATGAATGCTTCTAAGATGTGACTTAGTGGTGTGCTAATGCTGAATGGACAAGTTGTTGCTTGTGCTTCTAGACAACTCATATTTGATGAGAGGAACTATCCTACGTGTGACTTAGAGTTAGCAGTGGTGGTGTTTATGTTGAAGATTTGGAGACATTACCGTTTTGGTTCTAAGTTTGAGGTATTTTGTGATCATAAGAGTTTGAAGTATTTGTTTGACCAGAAGGAATTAAACATGAGACAGAGAAGGTGGTCTGAATTACTGAAGAATTATGACTTTGATTTGAATTACCATCTTGATAAAGAAAATGTAGTTGTCGATGCATTGAGTAAGAAGTCTCTATATGTGTCGATGCTTATGGTTCGAGAATCGGAGATGATCAAAAAATTCTGAGATATGAGCTTGGTGTGTGTAGAACTTCCTGATAGTGTGAAGTTTGGTATGTTAAAGCTAACTAGTGGTATAATAGAGGAAATCTGAGAAAGTCAGAAGTTTGATTTGAAGTTGGTTGATCAATTGACTTTAATCAACCAAGGTAAAGGAGATAAGTTCAGAATTGATAAGAATGGTGTGATTAGGATATGAGATAAAGTGTATGTTCCAGATGTTCCATGAAACAACTAGCAAAACTGTCATCATATATATGAAATATCAATGAAGTCGCCACCGAACGTCTTTTATCCCTCTAAAAGGGAAAGGTAAACATCGAGAAAACCTGAAGAGGGTGAAATCACGGTCCTGCGACCGAGAGATCGGGTAAGGGAGTCTTTTACGCGAGGGGAAAGTGTTAGCACCCCACAGGCCCGTAGTAATCTATCGTATCCACTCTGGTTGTTCTAACCTAATGGGTG
Source organism: Vicia faba (assembly GCA_948472305.1). Lineage (NCBI taxonomy): Eukaryota > Viridiplantae > Streptophyta > Magnoliopsida > Fabales > Fabaceae > Vicia > Vicia faba. The sequence continues at coordinate 1,231,948,717 of OX451735.1, forward strand.
TGTAAAAATTTGTATCTAAGTTGTACAGGGAATGCATGCAAAAGAAAGGAAAAAAGAATGTAGGGGAAATAAAAGTTGTGCTCGCTTGGCCCCTACCCCAATGCAACATATCCCTTTTAAGGAATCAGAGCAGCCGTAGTTCGGCTCATATATTTTGGTTGGTTTGTATTTTTTAGTTAAGAAGACAAAATCAACAATCAAGATGACAAAACATCAGATAAAATGACAAAACATCAACAACGATGATAAAACTACAAAAGAGATGACGAGACATCGCATGGTAACACAAACTCAGGTAAGAGGATAAAACGTCAACGTGATAGCAAAATATCAGACAAGACGACCAAACATTACACCTAACAATGATAATGAAAATCAAAGTAGGATGACAAACATACGTGATGGTGAAACATCAGCAACAAACATATGCGATGGCGAAACATCGGCTAAAAGATAATAAGATAACATGGAAAATATGATGAGACATCAATAATCCAGATGCTAAAACATCACACCTAACAATGATATCAAGAATCAAAGTAGGATAACAAACATGCGCGACGGCGAAACTTCGGCAACAAACATATGCAATGGAGAAACATCGGCTAGAAGATAACAAGAGAACATGGCAAAGATGGCGAATCATCGACAAATCAGATGATAAAACGTCACACCTAACAATGATATATAGAATCAAAGTAGGATAATAAACACATGCGCAATGGCGAAACATCGACGACAAACATATGAGATGGCGAAACATCGGCTAAACGATATAAAGGTAACATGGAAAAAATGGTGAAACATCAATAAACCAGATGACAAAACGTCACACCTAACACTGATATTGAGAATCAGAGTAGGATAACAAACATGTGCGATGGTGAAACATCGGCTACAAACATGTGTGATGGCGAAACACCGACTAAGATAACATGGAAATGATGGTGAAACATCAATAAACCAAATGACAAAACATCACACATAAAACTGATATTGAGAATCAGAGTAGGATAACAAACATGTGTGATGGCGAAACATCGGCTAAAACATGTGCGACTGCAAACACCGGCTAAGATAACATGGCAAAGATGGTGAAACATCAATAAACTAGATGATAAAACATCACACCTAACACTGATATTGAGAATCAGAGTATGATAACAAACATGTCTGATGACAAAACATCGACTACAAACATGTGCGATGGCGAAACACCGACCAAGATAACATGTTAAAGATGGGGAAACATCAAAAAACCAGATGACAAAATATCACACCTAACACTGATATTGAGAATTGGAGTAGGATAACAAATATGTGCGATGGATAAACATCGGCTAAAAGATAACAAAATAGCATGGCACAGATGGAAAAACATCAATAAACCAGATGAAAAGGCCAAGAGGCGCATAAATAAATATGATTGGTTTGTATTTTTTACCTTGAAGAAGGGTTTAAGTTTTTTAGGGATATTTTATGATTTGCAAAGAAGAGGTTTTTGTTTTAAGATCCAATTGCAAAGAAAGGAAAAATAACTAAGGGAGGATAGCCTAGAACTACTCCTAATGTTATCATACAATGATTAACCCTAAGGTTGAGGATGAAAGAGGGAAGTTTCTACCTTATGTTAACATACATGGATTCCTATCCTAGAGTCTAGCTCGAGGAATAACCCTACATGAGAAATCCTAAGGGAGCATGGTAAATACCAAACAATTGAAAAAATAAGTGTTTAAACATGAGTAAAAAGAGAGGCACATATGGGTAATTTCCTTAAACAGGTCTTTAAATAAACCAGAGGGACTCCTGACATATATCAGAAACGGGTGACCCATAATGCAATAGAAATCCATAACGAACGGAAACAGTAAAATGAAATAGTGCAATACCAAACGGATAACTATCCGTAGCAAATGAGCAAGAAAAAGAAACCCAGAGAACTTCAAGCAAGCTAGCATCAGTAAACAAATCTAGTCAGAAATCACGCCATCAAATATATATACTGAGGCTTCAAATATGAACATATCCCACAACTGATGTGTAGAAATCACAATTACAGATATATCCTGCAAAAGAATGACAAGTATATAAAGCATAGGAATGGTGCAAACACAACCAATTTTGTTCCACAAATAAAGTGGAACACTACAGTACCAAGTCTAAATGGAAAAAGAACTTTTCCTCATAGTACCTCGCACATTCAATAGACAAAATTAGTGACATCAAAGAGAAATGATGAACCAATAAAGGATGGATAATGGTATAATAATACAATGAAAGGAAATGATAGCAAGACAACCAAGTAGTAGATGTAAAAAGCATCAAGTAGGTACATGCAAAACTAAATAACTATTGCTCCTTTCTTGTCACCATGTTAAATTGACAAGTAAGTGTCAATCAAGGATGAAATAAGCAAGAGAAGAATATAAACAAAGACCTTGGAAGTCAGTAGCAAACACTTCACATCCATACTTATCCATTGCAATATGGTTCACAAGCATAACAAAAGAGAGATACCACAAAAATGTATCATAAAGCTTGGATCATAAGTTAGCAAAGGAAGAAATTCAAACAAAGATAAAGTTAGAAGACTTAAACCATTCAAAGACTTGAAATCAAGATTTTAACATGCTATAAGGATATGATCAGAATTTTAGAAAGTTGATTCTAATACATGTTGCACAATTGCATTCAATATGCCTCAAGGGTTCAAAAGGAAAGAAGAAAGGAACATCAAATTCATATATGAATGAAATTGGTTCATGCATTAAAGGTCAAGTGAACTCAAGTCCTTATGAGGCTATCCTTGATGTATCATTCCTCAATATGTTATCATTGGTCATTTGATGACCTCAAACTCAAGCCAAAAGTTTAATGTTCAAAGCAAAAACAAGAAAAGAACTTTACTTAGGAGGCATGAATCAAAAGGGGTCATCAACCAATTATGGGAAATCAAGAGGATTAATTTTAATTGGAGTGAGGAAACAGAAGCAACATGATCATTAAATTCCAAATTACAGGCCTCACACAAGTTCATTAGCCACTAAACAAATTGCAACAAGATATGCAACATCAATTGAGAATTTTCACTTTGAAAATTCATCAAAAATAGAAATGGATTTCCATAATTCAAACAAAAATTTTATTAGCATCTTTAGGATGTATAGAAATCAGAAAGCAAGTCTTAAATTCATTGATGGTTGAGGAAATGATCAAATAAGCTTCAAACATCCAAACTAGTTGGTGAAACCACCAATTTAGACAAGTTTTCAAAATAAGTCAATGGAAAATACCAAACCTCATCAATTAATTCAATAAAGGGGATTATCAAAATCCTAATTATTTAGAAAATAAACTTAAATATTGATTAATCAAGTTCAATTCTAATTAATTCAAACTAAAATCATACACGAATGAAGAAAACTCCATAGATCATAAAACTTATTTTCCATATTTTTTGAATTAAAGAAAAGTCAAAAATAAAATCAAAATTTAAACCATTAAACAATTAAATAAATATTCAAATTTCAAAACAAAATTCTAATCAAAAGTCAGAAAAATATTCAACCAAAATTATATTCAAATATCAAAATTAAAAATAAGCTTCTATGATATTTTGTGGAATTTTTGGAGTAAAGGAAATATCAAAATCAAATCAAATGTCAAACAAACAATTAATTAATCACACGGATTTTAAAACTAATCAAAACATTTTTAAAAATCCTGAAAATAATACACAAGGTCAAAAATATTATTTTTAAGTTTCATGAAATTTTTCAGAATTTTTCATCAAGTTTTGATCAAGAAATAAAATCTAGAAAAATCAAGTTATAAAACAAGATTCAAATGAATGCAAAATTCAAATGGACCAATAGAATTGCGCCACCACATTATCTTCAACCTCTGGACAAGTTTAAAAATGCGCGTAAGAACACTCCTAGGGATCATGTTCAGATCCATCATACATACTCATTTCCACACCATTTTTCATGAAATTTCGTGCAAATTAACGCCAGAAATAAGATCTACATCATGCTATTCGAATTACATCGAATGATTAACCATAGATCAAGAACGGATCTCATGAAAATTGAAAAAACACACTAAGCAAAATGTTGTACCCCAATTTTTGCCCCTAAGATTCCTTCATCATACCATATTGTTTCAATCACAACAAGATCACATTAAGGCTTTTGGTTTTTCTCCCTATCTTTAGCTTTTCTCTTTTGAGGAATTACCAAGCACCTTAACTTTTTTTCTTTTGTGATCATAAATATTTTGCTTTGATTTTCTCTCTAATTAATAAAATGCAATGTTGGTCTGTCTTACTTGTTAATAATGTAGGTAAAGGCAATGAGGTTTAGCAGGTTGCTTCATGGGTTCATGAGTTTATTTCCAGGCCCTAGTCAATAGTTTGAGAAATTCAAACTTCACTATTGGAGTGATTTTGGAAGAAATGGCATGACAATGCTTATTTTGGTTCAACATATCTCAAATTTATCAAAATTGATTCAAAAGCACAAGGGGTTGAGGGAAGAAGTTGTCATGATTGGATAAGGTCTTGTTCCTATTGGTCACAAGAGCATATTTCTCTCAAATTTCAAGATATGGAAGTTGTTTTGGTGGCTATGAATCCACATCATCATACTCAAAAACTTCTATTCACAAAGGAAGAATATTGGCACAAGAAGTTTGTTCAAACTTGTCAAAGTTCCTCAAAGCTTTCTCTTGATCTAGAAGTTAGGGTTATAACTTCAAAGGAGCATATCTTGCTCATCTTTTGGTATTTTTGAGTGATTCCAAGGACATACTTCTCTTTAAAGGGTTATCAACAAATCACTTCAAAATTTCCAAGGATTTTTCATGTGGAAGGAACTTGGTGAAGAAGAAAGATTACAAGTCATCTAGATAAATCCCCAATTTTCCATATGTGACTTCAAATGGTCATAACTTGGTCAATTTTTATCACCTTGATTCCATTATTTTTCCATAATGATATTAAGGATGTGTAATTCATTCCTTCTTTTATGTGCAAAGTGAGAAAATGGATGGAAGTTTCCTTAAGAATGCAAAAGATTATAGGTCATTTCATGATTTTTGGCCAACTTCAATAAGTCATAACTTGCTCAATTTTTTGAGATTTTGAGTGGTTCAAATTGAAAAATGTCATTCAAGATATCTACTTCATTCCATCTTTTTTGGTCAAGAGAAAATTCTAAGTGGAAGGCCATGTTTGGATATAAAAGATTATAGGTCATTTCTAAAGAGGAATTTGAAATATTTCTAAGTATGGAAAGTCGACTCTTTTTCTTCAACTTTGACTCCATGTAACTTTCAGCTCAAGCATCTATTTGATTCCATTATTTTTCCATTGCAAAGCTTGTAACCTCATCTTTCCAAAGCATCAATAATTATGCCCTAAGACCTCTTGAGTTGGAAATGCCATGGATTTGAATTTGGTAGTTTGAAACTGAATTTTTCCCAAAGTCAGGATTTTGAAATCTTTGTTTTGGCTTCTAATCACAAGTTTTCCACGTGTTTTTTCTTCTAATCATGTTTAGCAACATGCTAGAAGTGATTAACATCATGAAACACACGATTTGGCTGAGTTTTAATCAAGTTTGAGTCACACTTTCTTCATGATGCAGACCCACACGAATTCCCTCCAAAACGCATCATTTGCTATTCCTTTTGATCTCATTTGCTTTCCTATAAATAGAGGGTCATCCCCCATTCAATTTCCCAAGCTTAGATAGCCAGAATCACCCTGCCAAACTTGTTTCACAACCCATAATTCAGCAACTTTGAAATCCATTCTCAAGCCTTTTTCAATCCATTTTCCCCTCAATTCACCTTCCTTGATCTTCCCTGAAGCTAACCCTATAATTACATTCAAGAATCGTGCCCTATACTATTCCATAGAAGTCCAGTTTCAGAGCTCTGCAACTCGACTTCAATAGATAGATTCCTTCATCAATTCTTCAAAACTTTAATATCATTGTGTTGCTCTCATTGTCCTAGTTCTAGTTGCAACACTTACATTTCACTGGAAACACGTTTTGACCATGAATTTTCAAATCCCTTTTCAAAACTTTCCTTCCAAATTGCTTGAGCTACAATTTATATAAATTTGGCGTGAGGGTGTGGTTGTTTTCGTCTTGAAGAGACGAAGCGATTGGCATAGGTCCGAGCTTCTGATTTTACAGTTTGAGAGACCTGCAAATCACGTTTGCTGGAGGTTAAAGATGACCTACGTGTCATCTTCCAACCAATGATGGCACGCCACTTGTTATTTTCGAAATTCTGATTTATTAATGATTCTGCACATTATTCACTAATGACCATGATATGCACAGCGCGCCAAATCCCTTGGATTTGATTACTAACGCATTTTGACTCTCATCCAATGGTCCACATATTTTACTTTTATTTTCTTTTTCTGATTTTTATATTTTAATTGTTTTAAATTTCAAAATATCATAGAAAATTCATTTTTAGTCCAAAAAATCTGAAAAAATTATGAAAAATATTTTTGATTATTCTCTTTCCGATTTTTATTTTTTCACAATTTAATTTTGTATTTTGGTATTTTTTTATAAATTTTACACTTATTTGATTTGTTTAAAATGTTTAAAAATACTTTTATACATTTTTAAATTCTGAAAAAATTATGGAATGATCCAATGATATTGTGACAAATATTGGTGACCTTATTTTATTTTTGTTTCTAACTTTACTATTTTTTTACTATTTTTTTTATTTTATCCATTTATTTTAATTTTTAAAAATAGTTTCTGACTTTTAAAAATTACCAAAAGTTTTACAAAATTACTTGGCCTCTTTACTGATTTTTCTATGGTCTTAATTTTCATTTCTTGTTTAATTTGAATATAATTGATATTTTCCTCATTATTTTCCATTCTTTAAACATTTTTAAACCTTTTAATGTATATATTAAATATGATATTATTTTGTGATTATTTTCTGGCTGTCTTGGGTTGATTTTTTTATCATGGCTTTATTAACATCATTGGATCTTAGGTGTTGAGATCAACTCCACCAAAATGGATGAATGATTTTAATAATAGTTTGATTAAATTTTTAATTCAAAAGTGGTTTATTCATCTTTTTTCCCTAATTCTCTTCATCTCATCCCCTTCTCATTGCACTAAATGTTGTTGGAGCATGATCTTAATATCAAGTCTCAAAACAAATGGTGCATAGATTGCTACTGACCGGCCTCAAAATGGGTGCGACTTCTATATAAGTCCACTTACGATTGCTTAACATATCGCTAAATTTTGTCCCGATTCGAATAAATGATCATTCATGGCCCAAACTTATGATTGCAAGCCCAAGTATGTTAATTTGATCTCTTTCATCCAATAACCTTGAGATTCATTGTGTGGAGGCTTTGGTTCTACCAATCCTCTAATGGATCTACAACACCTTTGGTCAACGCGGATCACTTAAACATTGTTGATCATTAAATGTTACTTGTGAGAATTCCAAATGGATGATATACTAGACAAAAAGAAAATGCAACTTGTTGTGTGGAGGCTTTGGTTCTAGCAATCCTCTAATGAATTCCAAATGCAAGTTTCAAGATGGTCATCCAACTAACCACTAATTATTGACTTGTTTATCTTATGCTTTTATTGTTTTTATGCTTTATGTACTATTTATTTTTTAGCATTTTACATTTCATGTCATTTTCATCTTTGCTCATTTGAGCATTTATTTTCTTGTCATTTTTACTTTGCTCACTTGAGCTTTTATTTTCTTTTCTTAAGATACTTAATAATCAACATAAACCCTAAAAAACTCTTAATGGTATTTGGACTATTTGGTTACTATCCTTGGCATTATGGAGCATGGGACTATTTATTGGACTTAGGATTAGAAACCTTGGCCTATATTGGAGACCTTGTAATTCTATCTGATTATTTTGTCTGGAGTTCTTGAGGTTTACCTCAAGACATTAGGTTGCTTGTTTATTTTTGTGTGCAGGTTTTTGTGATTACATTCTCTGTTTGCAATCTGGAATTCACCCGTATACAGCCGTTACTCTGCCCAATTTTTGTGAAGACTTAATACACTTGAAGAGGTCTAGTATCTTTGCTTGCTTGGTTTCAATCCAAAGAATGGGAATTCTACCTTGGCTCATAATGTCAAGCTTTACCTTCTTGTTGGTTAGATGGATCTTATCCTTAGCTTTTACCTTATGCTTTAGGATAGTCTCTTCTTCTCCTCCCATCTTCTTTAATTTCAAAAATCTTCTCTCTCCTTTTGTGAACTCTTCTTGTTTTGAAACTTAAGCTACTTTCATAATAAACTTGGATTTAGGTCCATGCATTTTCAAGACATTTTCATCAATAAACTTTAATCAACCTAATAATACTTTGACATTTTTGTGAGAAGACTAAAAGTCAATCAATCTCATTTCAAACCATTTTTCCACTTTGGATTTTTATCTTTAAACTTTTCTCAAAAGGTTGGACTCTTGTAAATCCTTGTAGTGATGCAAACAACTATACTTCAACAATATATGGTGAAGTGAGATATTTTCCACTTGAGTGTCGAGTGAGGCATTGTTGATTTTTAAATCCAAGCCATATCCTTTACTTTGAGATGATGCAAATTCTCCTTTCTCATGATTGTGGGTAGAAAGTATGTTTTCCACACGGACAATGACGATGATGTCTTATCCCTTAAAATCAACCAACACACTTGTCTTTCAAATTTTTTAAAAGAGGAACTACGTGTACCCTGATCCCATATTGCATGAAAGGTGGTACGTAGGCACTAAAGGTTCGCAACCGTGGCGGATGCAAAAAAAACATAAAAATATACTTCTTTTCTCACCTCCAATATCCATTTTCTATACAACACATTTTTATAGCCAAAATATACAGATTTTTTAAAGAGGTTCCTGCGGAGTACCATAGATATTTAGGGTGCTAATACCTTCCCTTTGCATAACCAACCCCCTTACCTTGAAACTTTCCCCCTTTTTTGGGTTATTCGCTATTTTCCCATTCCTTTGGAAACAATAAAGCGCGGTGGCGATTTTTATTTTTGATTTGTATAAAGTCTAGTCAATCCAATGGCTTAGTCTTGAACATTTCTGCCGCTACAGAAAAATGGCGACTTTAGTGGGGAAAGATTGACCTTTTACTGGTCCATCCCTAAGTGGGTTGAGCCTATCTTTGCCTATATTTGTATATGTGTTATTGTTGTTTATGTGTTATATTTTGTATATATGTTTGTTTGGATTTTCCTGGTTTTTAGGGTGCTTGGTGATTACTCATAAGTCCTATAACCGGACTTGGGAAAACTTTAAGATAGGACGAGCGGTATAGTCATGTTACTTTTGAGGGAGTAATCCCAAAAAGGAGGCATGAGATCCCCTACTCAGTGGAGGCCCCTTTGACTGTAGTGTCGTTTACTGAGTAATCGGAAAGACGTACTGCTTTCGACCTGGGAGCCTGCTGAAACTGAGGATCGTAGAATACCAAACCCATCTTGGCCTTTTAGGTGTAGTGCAGAAGCTATGACGGAGTAATCCAGAAATAGTTGTCATGTGATACTATGCTCAGACGAGTCTTTCTTGAGAATATTTCTAATTACCGAGTTAATCAGGAAGTTGGTAATATCCGAAGGAAGGATGTAGACTTTGGGAACCTCTAGAACCTTGTTCGGCAGGTGATAACTCTTAGACCAACACCTTATGGGTAGTACCTTCGACCTCATGCTCGTGACGTTGAACCTATGAACCCTATGTATGATCTTGTGTGTGATTGCTTCATCATGCATCCATGCACTCATAAGCATCTTTTGAAGAAAAAAATATTTCAAGGGATTTAAAGGTTGACTTTTTGTGAATATCTCAGGTACTTTTAACCATGGATTCTAGAAAGAGAAAGACCTGGAAATACAGTTTTAAGGATCCTAAGATAGATGAGTTGATCAGTCTAATTCCAGAGATTGACTGTTTTGCAGATTTTCGGAAGAAGTATGGATCCATTATTCCTCTCATGAAGCTGAAGATGAAGGAGGGTATTCTCTCAACCTTGGTCCAGTTCTATGATCTGATGTATCATTGCTTTACTTTTCCCAATTATCAGTTGATGCCTACACTGGAGGAGTATTCCTATCTATTGGATTTACCTGTTACCAATCGTGTTCCTTTTACTGGTTTGGAGGGTGAGCCAAAACCACATGAGATTACTGCTTTGATTCATCTGGGGAAGTCTGAGGTGGAAGCCCATATGACTACTAAAGGAGGGATTAGAGGATTACCAGCTCAATTCTTAGTGGAGAAAGCTCGTTACTTTTCCAGAATGAAGATTACAGTTGCTTTTGAGGCCATCTTTGATTTACTTTCTTATGGATTATTCTTATTTCCTAATGTGGACAAGTTTGTCGACATTAACGCCATCAGGATTTTCATGATTGGAAACCCGGTTCCTACACTGTTGGGTGATGCTTATTACTCTGTTCATCTTCGAAGTTCCTATCATAGGGGAATGATTATCTATTTCACGCCTATGTTGTACCGGTGGTTCATCTCTCATATGCCTTAGTCTGATGCTTTTTGGGATGTCAAGAAGGATCCCTGTTGGGCTCCTAAGATCATGGCACTTACTCACTCGAATATTGATTGGTATCATCGAGCTTACCAGGATGTGGAGATTATTGAAAGTTGTGGTAGTTTCCCCAATGTGCCTCTTCTTGGTACAAAGGGAGGAATTAACTATAACCCTATTCTTGCACGACGAAAGCTTGGTTATTCGATGAGGGATAAATCGAACAGTATTCATTTGAGTAGTTTCTTTCTGAAGGAAGGAGAAGACCACAGGGAAGCTAGGGAGCAGATTGCGAAGGCCTGGCGTCACATTCATAAGAAGAGTAGGAAGGATTTGGGACCTAGGGGTGTTGTTTCTTTGGAGCCATATCTTCAGTGGGTCCGATCGAAATCCATTCAGTTGAAGATGTCGTATACTTGGGAGACACCCATGCCTGATCTATTTGTGAAGACCAGTCCTCCCTTATTAGACGATCTAGAAGAGTTACAGCTTGCTTTGGTTAGGATGCAACAGGAAAGGGATGCTTGGAAGAACAAGTTCCAGACTTTAGAGAGTTCCTACAGAGCAGAAAGACGATTTGATCGAGATCCTTGAGAGTCGACCAGTGGAGTCTATGGAGAGGTAAGGGGATTTATTTTATCCTAAGCCTCAAACAGGTGTTGATTATTCACTTCCTGATTCAGATGATTGGAAGGAGGTTTCCATCATACATGTGGAAGAAAACCAGAGGTTGAGGGCTCAAATTGCCAGGCTCACAGGGAAGCGCCAGTGTACAAATTGATCTCCATCAGCTTTTTTTCTCAGGATTTTAGATTGTATTTTCATCTTGTACTAGGGATCATTGAAACTTGTAATCCATTTTGAAGTTATTATAATAAAAGTTTTTAGTATTTCAAAAGCTTTATTACTTTGATGTTTGCAATATGTCTATAAATCTTAACACTAGTGCAGAAATGACTTTTTACATCGGGTGAAACTGACTTTTTACATCGGTTCTGGGTCCGATGTAAAGTCAGGCGATATAGTAAATCAGGTACTTTTTACATCGGTTCTGGGACCGATGTAAAAAGTCCCCTTTTTACATCGGTTATAATATAAGAATGATGTAAGAAACAATTATTACATCATTTTAAAAAAATTGATCCAATTTTTTACATCGGTTAGAAGTAATACCTGATGTAAAAAGTACCCTTTTTACATCGGTTATAATATAAGAATGATGTAAGAAACAATTATTACAATATTTTTAAAAAATTGATCCAATTTTTTACATCGGTTGGAAGTAATACCCGATGTAAAAAGTCTCTAATGACGCAACTTTTTACATCGGTTATTACTCCCAACCGATGTAAAAAGTACCTTTTTGAAAGTTTTTACATCAGTTTTGAGTAATAACCGATGTAAAATGTATGAAATTATTTGGGAATAGATTATTTATTTTCTGGATGTTTCCCTGTACAAATATAATTTGTACCCATTTTTTCATATTTTTCCAATATCACACAGACTATATTTATGTCGCTATATAGATTTCATAGCTTTCCAACATCACATAGACCACATCTAGGTCGATGTTTTCATATTTTTCACAAAAAACTTACAAATTGAACAATTGTATTGCAAACTTGTATTTTATTACAACAAACAAACTCACAACAAACTTAAAATTACAAATTCTTCACAAAATATACAAAAATATTCAACTATTTATAAGTATTTTTCAAAACTTACAATTACATATTATTCACAAAATATACAAAAATATTCAACTATTTCTAAGTTTCCAAAATTGAATTACCAATATAAAATCTTCGGTAGACAACACCAAAATCACATTGCCTGATAATAAATAATAACAATTAACATCAGCAAAAAAAATCAAGAAACTCAATAAATGTGCAAACACATGTATTGTGCAAAAACCACAACTTATACAATTCTATAAAACTCACCAAGATAAACTTAATGTTCATGTAACTCAAAGAAACATTTTGCCCAACGAAGTCGCAAATCATACAAATCATCTGGTGTTAATTTTGTTGGGTCATCAAATACCTATAATACATAAATATAACAATATAGAGTTATTTTTAAAAAATTCATATTAAGTCGAAAAACAAAAAGTAAATAACAAAGTAAAGTTATTTTTAGTACCTGCATCCAATTCTCGGTTATATTAGCAGAGACAATATCCAACATATTTTTCATCACATAGTATCCACAATCATTAGAGTTATGTTGTTGCCTTGTCTACAATTGAATGACATAATTAGTGAATATTTATCATAAATTTAACTATAGAATTACAATTTTCATCACACTTACATTGGGATGAAGCCATATAGCCTTTTTTCTATTTCCATTTGCCATTTGATGAATCCCAAAAGAACTAATACAGAAAGATAAACATCACATAACTAAATTTACTCGCCAATGAAAAATCACATAACTATTAGTTGTCAATGAAAGTCACATGAAAGATAAACTTACTTTGTAATAATTTTCTTCGTGTGATGGTCAATTTCCCGATGAAGTGAACAAAATACGACAACTAAATTGTGTCTTGGACACATGACTATTAATTGCCAATGTCTCCTGTACGTGAGTGTGGAAACAAAAAAGTCACATAAAATATATATGTTATCAAAATTAAATAATATAAAACACAATTTCATAAAAATTCTTACCCATGAATTAATGCTAGTAAGTGGCACACTCTGTTTTCATCACGTAACTTTTCTAGTACGTAATTTTTAACATCTTCTTGAGATTTCGCTACATTATCATTATAAATACACCTAACAGGGTCCATAAATCCATATAATTCTGAAATAGAATTCTCAAGACAAACACGATGAATATACCTGAATAATTTTAAAATAAACATTAGAATAAAAGTGATGAGAGATATAACATATTAATAGAGATTGACTTTAATAAAACAATAAAATGTACTTACGTGCACCAAATTTGTAGAATAGACACGTGAAGCCAATGACCTAAACCCACCAATAACTCTCTGATACATTTAGCTGAAACATAAAAATTAGAGACACTCGCACAATGACTTAATTGTATTTCCAAATGGTTATCATCCATTTTCAAAATCATGAGTAACAATCTCTGAACATCATCAACTTCCACGTCTTTTGTTCTCTCTTTTGTGCTTCCCTTTGCAGCTGAACAACTTCCTTTTCTGCTTCCATTGATAATTTCCAATTTTTCAATGCATTTATTATCACCTGTCTTTGTGATAAACCCATAGACTTAAGTGTCTCCATTAATGATTGTTGAAACATCTTACCCTCTTCAACCAACTTTTCTTCAAGTTCAGCTCTAAGTTTTGTTTCCAATATTGCAAGTTGTTCATTTACGTCAATATGTTGACGTGATCTTACAAAGTAAGTGCTTTGTTTATGGTGTTTTCCAACACCACGAACATGACCTCCATGCTCAGATGTTCCAATGGCTAATGATAAGATATCGTTACGTCCATCGGGAACAATTGCACCTTTTTCAGCTTCTTGAACTAGAGAATCCTACAAAATGCAAAAACATCAATTAATCAATCACAAATATAATGATACTTGAATAATTTTTCGTTGTTTACTTACAATTTTTTCAGCAACCTCTTGTGTAGATTTTGATGTGTATTCTCCTCCTTTATTTTGTCGTGCTCTCTTTCATAACTCATGGCGTGATGGTGGAGATGGACTATCATTATCATCTAATGTGGACAAATAGTGAACCATATCCACTAATTATTGAGAGGTACTAGTGAACCATATAATGTGATGCTATATAACTCTTGGTTATATTAGCAGAGACAATATCCAAATAGTATATGATTATAAAATATAATAAAGTATTGTATTTAAAATACCTGAATATCAGTCCAAATAGCATCTTTTACGCCTTCATCTACTTCTTTCCAATCATTTTTCACAATACTACAATACTGTCGAGCAAGAGATGCTATATAACTCTTGAAATGTGTAGCATTTTTACCAACACCATTACATTCATAGGTTCTTACATTAAACTCGACCTTTATCTTTTCACCTGTTTGATGAACTTTGTCAATTTGTGTCATTAAAGTGGGACCTCTAACTCTTCTTTTATTGGGGTTTGAATCACCCATGTATCTGTTTAAACAAAACAAAAATAACGAGAAATAATATTATGCAAAAAATAAAAACAATTAGAAATAAAATTAAGCACAAAATAAAAACAATTAGAAATAAAATTAAGCACAAAATAAAAACAATTAGAAAATAAAGTAACGTGGAATTAACTTATACAAAAAATCTTACTAGTCCTCCCATATCCCTTCTTCATGGTCTATGCGAATAGCATGCACATCATCCCCTTCATTTTCTTCAATGAATGTAGTCACATTTGTTGAGAAAGGATGAGTTTCAGAAATATCAAGATTCTCATCATGATTTTCATCACTATCATGGACCTTTCCTTGTAAAACCACTGACCACTTTTTATTATAAGGATCTGTGACATAAAACACTTGTTTTTCTTGAGATGCCATGATGAATGGTTCGTTCGCATAAGCTAACTTGCTAAGATCAACCAGTGTAACTCCAAATTCATCGATTCTAACACCACTGTTGATATCAATCCATTTGCATTTAAATACAAGAACTTTAAACACAACATAATTAACTTCCCAAATCTCTTCAATCACCCCAAAGTACGGCGTAGATGCCATAATCGGGTTTTTATCTTTAGCACTAGAGAAGTGCATGGACTCGGCCACAATCATTACCCCACTATTTTGTGTGGTACTACGGTCATCCTTTGACTTTGTATAAAAAGAGGTTTTATTAATATCATATCCACTCCAAGTTATTATGTTACATTTAGGCCCGTAAGACAACCACTTAATTGTATTAGAAACACTATCTTCATTAGCAATTCTTTCTTTAAACCATTCAGAGAAACTCTTATTATGCTCTTTTAACAACCCTCTTTCATTCATCTTGGGGTAGTTTTTCTTTATGATGCTTTTGTAAGCAGATAAGTAAGGTTGAACTTCATTTATGTTATTCAATATATACAAATGCACTTGAACAACCACATCAATACTTAAGCTCTTGACTTTTAAACCTTGTGTACCCACACCCTCATATCTTCCATCATGACGAGACTTGGGAACCCCTACAACATTCACTCCTGACAAATAGTTAGAACAAAACTCAATTGCTTCTTTTGAAATGTACCTCTCAATAATCGATGCTTCCGGACAGTGTGGGTTTTTGTATACCCTTTTCGAATCTTCATGTATCGCTCTATTGGATACATCCACCGTAAAAAAACTGGACCACATAATCTAATCTCCCTTACTAGATGAACAATCAAGTGAACCATAATGTCAAAAAATGAAGGAGGAAACTACATCTCTAATTGGCACAAGATAACTGCAGCCTCATTTTCCAAATCGTCTAACTTTAGTGGATCAATGGTTTTACAAAAATTGCATTGAAAAATAAGCACAACCTAGTTATAGTCTTCCTTACGTTGTTAGGCAATATGCCACGAATAGCCAATGGTAGTAGTTGTTGCATTAAGACATGACAGTCGTGAGATTTTAAGTCAACTAATTTAAAATCTTTAACTGATACAAGCCTCTTGACATTTGATGAGTAACCATGCGGCACTTTGATACTTTGTAAACACTCACAAAAACTAGTTTTCTCTTTTTTAGACAAAGTGTAGCAGGCAAGAGGCAAATATGTCTTGTTACCTATATATTATGGAGTTAACTCTTTTCGTATACCCATCAAACCCAAATCCAGACGAGCATTAATACCATCTTTTGTATTGCCTTGAATGTTGAGAAGTGTTCCGATTACACTATGGCATACATTTTTCTCCACGTGCATCACATCAATACAATGTCTTACATCAAGACTAGACCAATATGGAAGATCAAAGAAAATCGATCTCTTTTTCCATACATTTTTCATAGTAGATCGTTTTTGGTACTTTCCAAAGACACCATCAAGTCCCTGTTGTCGCTGATAAACTTCCTCTCCAGACAAGGGCTTTGGAGCAACACCATGCTCTTGTTCCCCATTGAAAGCTTTCTGCAATCTACGATATTGATGATAACGTTTTATAAATTTTCGACGCCCGAGATAAACGGTCTTCTTTCCTTTTTCAAGCTGATGGTAACAAGTGTCTTTTTCACATATAGGACACGCATTATGCCCTTTAACTTTATACCCTGACAAATTACCATATGCCGAAAAATCGTTGATGGTGCAAAACAACATGGCACGCATATTGAACTGTTCGCCAGAATACGCATAAAAAACATCCACCCCTTCCTCCCACAGCACTCTTAAATCATCAATCAGTGGACTTAGATAAATGTCTGTCATTTCCTGGTTGTTTTGGGCCCGATATCATCATCGATAACATAATATATTTACCCTTCATGCACAACCTAGGAGATAGGTTGTAAATCATCAAGAGAACAGGCCAAGAACTATGGTTAGTACTCAGATTACCAAACAAATTCATTCCATCAGTAGCAAGTCCTAGTCTAAGGTTTCTCGACTCTTTGCCAAAATTTGGAAACAAAGAATCTATTTTCTTCCATTTCAAAGAATCGGCTACATGACGAATTTGACCATCATATTTTCTTTCTTCTACATGCCATCTAAGATTCTTTACGTCATCTGCATTGGCGAATAATCTCTTGAACCTTGAAATTATTGGTAGGTACCATACCACTTTCGCAGGAGGACCCTTTTTGACCACCTCATCATCAATTGATTCACCATATTTCTTTTTGTAGCGTGAAGCCTTACACTTCGGATAATGATTATACTTTTCATACTCTTTTCTGTATAATATGCAATCATTAGGGCATACATGTATCTTTTCATACTCCAAACCCATAGGACACAATATTTTCTTCGCCTCGTAATAACGACTTGGCATTACATTATCTTCTGGAAGTATTTCGGTCAACAATTCAAGCAACTCGGTAAAACTTTTGTCAGTCCACCCATTCTTTGCCTTCAGATTAAATAATTTTAACATGGCTAACAGACGTGTAAATTTTTTGCATCCCAGGTACAATGGTTTATCCTTGTCATTGCATATAGTATCATACGGATGTGCCCTCTTAAACGAATCTTGTCCAATATCACGTATCATGTCTTCTAGACGATCATCCATTTCTACACTAACATCATCTCCTTGAGACACGTTTGACTTTGCTACTACTTCACCGTGCCATATCCATTTTGTATAACTTTGACAAATCCCTACACAAATTAGATGATCCATGATTTCTTTCTTACTATGTTTTGGTTCTTTATTTGCACAACGAACACATGGACAGAGAAAAAGCGTAGGAAGACTTTTTTCAGCATTACTTTCAGCAAACTGTAGAAATTCCATCACTCCATGTTCGTACTCGTCACTTAATCGATTAGCTCTCATCCAACTACGATCCATAACTATGTTCACACATAGGAAGGTCTGACGAACGGTGTGCCCGCGGCTGCCCTACTTCACGGAGATTCCGAGATTGCAAGTTGCGCTGCTTCGCGGAGAAATAAAAATATAATCAAATTTCAATGGCAAGGTGATAACTCTATTAAGTTTGATAGGTTAAAGATAAACAGTGTGTTTCTGAGAGGATCTTAAGGCTCCAATGTGATAAGATTTCAAGATTCAGTTGTTAATTTGCTATGGTTGGTTATTGGTTGGTGTTATTGACACTATATTAATTGCATTTTTAAGAGACATAAAAAAGAACGTGACAATAATGGTGGCTAGCTAGTAGCCACAAATTCTTCAAGTCGTTCCTTATCTATCTTTATCTATACATTATTATATCTACATTATCAACAAATATATATATATATATATATATATATATATATATATATATATATATATATATATATATATATATATATATATATATATATATATATATATATATATATATATATATATATATATATAACCAATTGCGGAAACCTTTTCTGAGATATCTATTCTAACACCTGATGTCAATGAATCATGTATTATATATATTGTTATAGATTATAAATTGTTTTGATAAAATCAATTTAAATATCACGTGACAAAACTTATCTCGTTAAAAATATTATAAGTTAAAATGAATTCAAACAAAAAATTTGTACATAATGTACTGTAGCATTATCTCCTCTAGCATGTTAACCATCCCTTAGAACAAGATATCTCTGATCTCTAGGTATGTTTTCCAATATTTCCGATTATGGTTTCACAATGCATAACACCTTATCTTCTCTTAAAGATATTGTTGCTTTTTTAACTCAACTCTCATGAATCTATCATATCTTGTAATAAAACCTTCTGTTATTCTTAAAAAGCTTAGAAATTTGGATAAATAAAGTTTCTCAAAGAAAATTTTACAAGTTAAAGCGCTTGAAATGAATTTCTACCTAGTGTTAACATAAGGTATTGACTTAAATCAAGAGAACAAACATTGAATCAATAACACCACCAACACTTTGTTTCACACTCACTATGGCTTTCACATTATGAGTTTTACTTGTTGCCATCAAAATGATAAACATCAATCTTATACTCCTCCTTAAACTTAGCAGCAAAATGATGGAACAAAGCCTCATCAAAATCCCTAACCTAACCTAACCCATAACTAACTAGCAAACCTAACCTATATTTTGAATAAGTCATATTATAGATCAAATAAGTGAAGAATGTGACTTACAGTTGAAACAACGAGCGAGGAAGGGCGTGAATCGGCCGGCGAAATGTCGTGAATGGCGTACGATGAGGCGACGAGGATGCGTGAATAGGGGTGGCGAGGAGACGTGAAGATGTGAAACAGCGTGAACGACGTACAGTGAGGCGACAAGGATGCGTGAACAGGGGCGGCGAGGAGACATGGAGATGTGAAACGGCGTGAAGTTGTACAGTGAGGCGACGAGGATGTGTGAACAGGGGCGGCGTCTGCGTCTGCGTATTGTACAGTGGAAATAATGTGTAATTAGGAGCCAAACTAAATAATATATGAAACCTATTACATTGGTGGAATCAATGGACCGATGTAAGGGTTCGGGCCTGTGAACCTTTTACATCGGTGGAAAAAGGCCCGATGCAAGCGTGTGAACCTTTTACATCGGTGGAGACAAGAACTGATACAAGCCTGTTACTATGATGATTTTTACATCGGTTGGTTTGTGGACCGATGCAAGCGTGTTTTAATTGGTTTTTTACATCGGTTTATAATACTACCCGATGTAATTGTTTTAATATATTTTATATATTCACAACCTGCGTGTGAACCTATTACATCGGTTTTTAGTTAAACCGATGTAATATCTTGCTTGTTTTTTATTTACATTTCTTCCACCTTGTTTCTTATTTACAAAAATGCCACCGTATTTTTTTCTGAAAACCTTCTACATCGATGGATGAGATTGCCCGATGTAATAGGTAGCGGAAAATATTTTTTTCTTATTTTTTATATCATTACAAATAAATACCTGATGTAAAATGTTTTTAATTGTATTTTTTACATCATATATTTTGATACCTGATGTAAAAGCCTTTTCTCAAATGTCTTTTTTTTAGTAGTGTAAATCCCTTGAAATATTAAATAATGAAGTAAAAATAATCATATGCATTAGATATCATGCATCATATTGCACATGTTTCTTGAATTTGTTATGGATATCTAAGTGCCTTACCTAGCTTCTTTACTTCATTCAGCAAGCTGACTCATTGCTATAACACTCGGGCTAATTTCAAAAAGAAGATGGACAACTTAGAACAGGTGAATCGCGAGCTACGCGAAGAAGTTTCTGCTTTGAAGGCTGGCTTGGCCAACTTGACTACTCTGATGGAAGCTCTGGTGGTTGCTCATAATCAGCCACCAAGTGTTCAACCTCAACCAACAAGGGCAAATGCTGAAGTTCCGACTGTTCCTGTATCCGCTACTCCGGCTGTTGTTAAAAATCGTATGCCTCAAGGTTATCCAGGGGAATGCGAGAGAATTTTGCACCTGAAGGTTTCAATATTGGTCCTAAACATCCTCCAGTGGTTCATACTGTTGTTACTCCAGCACCTCCTATGGTGCATGTTGTTCCTGCTGCAACTCCTTCGGTGAATTTGGTCCCGTTTGTTAATGAAGATACGTGTCGTCCTTTCTCTCCGCCGAGTGAAGACTTGGGTCTTTATGACAGAATGAATGATTTCCAAAAGTAGTTTAATAGAATGTGAAGAGAGATAAAGGCTCTTAGGGGAAAAGAGATATTTTGGCAGAATGTGAATGATCTGTGTTTGGTCCCGAATGTTAAAGTGCCTGCTAAGTTCAAGGTCCCAAAGTTTGAGAAGTACAAGGGCAACACTTGCCCTCGTGCTCACTTGGTGATGTACGTAAGGAGAATCTCTACCCACACCGATGATCAGCGTCTACTGATTCACTTTTTCCAGGATAGTCTGACCAGTGCAGCATTGAAGTGGTACATGAGTTTAGACAGCGCCAACATCCATACTTTTAATGATTTGGGAGAAGCATTCATCAAACAATACAAATACAATGTAGACATGGCGCCCGACCGTGACCAGCTTAGGGTTATGGTTCAGAAATACAGGGAGTCGTTCAAAGAGTATGCGCAGAGATGGCGCGAAGTAGCTGCACAAGTGATTCCTCCCATGGAGGAGAAGGAAATGGCTAAAAAATTTCTGAAGACGCTGGGCGCTTTCTACTATGAAAGAATGGTAGCAAGTGCCCTAATTGATTTTACAGAGATGGTAGGAATGGGTGTCCGCCTAGAAGAGGCAGTAAGAGAAGGTCGTTTGACGAAGGGTGAAGGATCTGGAGGTGTGATGAAGCCATCTTATGGGTTTACTAAGAAGAAAGAGGGGGATACAAATACTTTCATACAAGAGAGGAGGGTAAATGCTCCTAGAAGGAATTATCAGCGTCAACAGCAAGTCGCCTCAATTACTCCTGTAATGAATGCTGCTCCAACTACCGTTTCTTATCAATGACTGTCCCAGCAGGGGAACCAAGGGAATAATCAGAGAAGGGATAACTATGACCCTATTCCCATGAGCTATGCAGAGTTATTACCGGAATTGATTCAGAAGAAGTTGGTCCAGACACGACCACCTCCTGCCGTACCATCACCATTGCCTTGGTATTACAAAGCAGACCAGACGTGTGCCTTTCATCAGGGAGCACCAGGGCATAATGTTGAGAATTGTTATCCTTTGAGGAGTGAAGTGCAAACGTTGGTGAAGTCTGGAATTCTATCTTTCAAAGACATGTGACCTAATGTGAAAGACAATCCTTTACCCAAGCATGAGGGGGTGAATGTTGTGAATATGGTGGCTGGTTGTCCTGGTGACTTTCGGATTTTTGACATTAATCTGGTTAGAGGAGATTTAGTAAATATGCACGCAGACCTCTGTGAATTCAGTTACTATACGCATGACCACACCAATTGTGTTGTTTGCAGTACAGACATACATGGTTGTGAGAAGATAAAGGCTGATTTACAGGAGATGATGGATGAAGGTTTAATCCATATAATCAGGCCTAGGGCCGAACATGTAGAGGAAGTGAATATGGTTTATGGATGTCCTGGTGAATTCAGAATTTTTAATGTGGAGTATTTGAATGAGGATCTCGTGCAGTTGCATGCTACCTTCTGCCGTACTACTGGTCAGGTGGAACACCAATATGGATGTTGGATAGCTTGTTGTCGAGACCCCCGAGGATGTTCTATTGTAAGGGAGGGTATTCAGTTGTTGTTAGACAATGTAACTATCAAGATCACAAGTCAGAGAGATGATTATCATGAGATCGATATGGTTGAAGTTTGTTTAATGAAAGAAGAATCAGAGAAAAAGTATGCTTCTACAGATGAGTATTTCTGTTCAGACGACGATTTGTTTGTCGGAAATGACTTTTTTATGGTTGATTGTGTTGAGGAAGGGGTAAACGTCATTGTACCTTATTTTGGTGCACCCTCTCATCTTGAGGTGGAGTGCCATAGAAAACCAACTGTTACCCCATTGGTAATTAGTCTGCCAGGTCCTATTCCCTATAAATCAGATAAGGTTGTACCTTACAAATACAACACTACAATCTTAGAAGATGGGGTGGAAGTTCCCATCCAGCCAATGCCTGATATTGGAAATATAGCTGATAATAGCAGGGTGACCCGTAGCGATCGTGTGTTTGCGCCGGTTGTACAAAGAGATTTTTTTGCTGGAAAGAAAATTGCTGAGAATGATGAGCCTAAGAAGGCTACAGGAGAGACTAGTGGGGCTACATTAGAGAAATAAGTGGATGATATTTTGAAGATAATTAAGATGAGCGACTACAGAATTGTAGATCAGCTATTGCAGACTCCTTCAAAGATATTTATCCTAGCTTTATTAATGAACTCCTCCGCTCATAGAGAATCACTGATGAGAGTACTAGACCAAGCTTTTGTGGAGAGTGACATGCCATTAGATCAATTCAGCAGCGTAATTGGAAACATTACATCATGTAACAATTTGAGTTTCTGCAATGATGAGTTACCAGATTAAGGGAGGAATCACAACCTGGCTCTCCATATATCTATGAACTGCAAGAATGATTCACTGTCCAATGTGCTAATTGATAATGGATCTGCGTTGAATGTTATACCGAGGAGTACTCTCATGAAGTTAAAGTATCAGGGAACAC
Organism: Vicia faba; assembly: GCA_948472305.1. Lineage (NCBI taxonomy): Eukaryota > Viridiplantae > Streptophyta > Magnoliopsida > Fabales > Fabaceae > Vicia > Vicia faba. Next base: position 1,231,972,042 of record OX451735.1, read on the forward strand.
CTATGCGCCCGAGTGGCATCATTGTGAAGGATTTTGTTCGGTTGAGGAAATCTATCATCGGTGAAGTGGACTTGCCCATCCATATAGGACCACATTTGTTCTTGATAACCTTCCAGGTCATGGACATTATTCCCGCATATAGTTGTTTTCTAGGACGGCCATGGATACACGAAGCAGGGGCCGTCACTTCAACTCTGCATCAAAAGCTAAAATCCGTGCGTGAAGGGAAGGTAGTGATCATAAATGGGGAGCAGGAGTTGTTGATATCCCATCTATCCTCTTTCAGTATTGTAGAAGCCGATGAGACAGCTGTTGGAACCCAGTTCCAAGCCTTATCCATTGACAACATAAGGAGGAATGAGAATTTTGTTGTTTCCCTGAAGGACACGCAGCAGGTTGTGCGCAATGGTCATAACGCAGTTTGGGGACGACTTGTGGATCCACCCGTGAACAAGAACAAAACTGGTTTGGGTTTCTCTTCGAGGAGTGGAAAAGGCGAAAGTTTGAAGTTAAAGTATTATGTGAACAATTATCATGATGTTTTCTGCAGCGGAGGCTACCTCCGTCCAATTGATTCTGGAATTAATGTTGTTGAAGAGAATGAAGCAGAGCATGATGTACCAAATTATGTGACACATGGAGTCCGAGTTCAGAACTGGGTCACCATTGATGTTCCTTCTTGCATACATGTTTCAAAGTAATTTGTTTTGTTGATCTGTTTCTTACTTTTGAAAAGCTTTCACTCTGCCCAAGGTGGAAGTATTAATGTTGTAGGGCTTATTTGTTTGCAATGACTTTTATGATCATTAATAAAAGTTTTCTTTGCTTCCAAAAAAAAAGTATTTATTTTCTGCTTTTTCTTGGGAAATGGTAATAAAAAAAACCCTTTCAAAATAAATAATAACTGAAAATTATTTTGCATAATCACTTGTTATATGTGTCAATTTCAAAAGGCAATCATAAATCATATGTGCAGATTAATTAAAAAACCCGTTGAATATAATGACCCTACACCCTCTCCCAACTTTGAATGTCCTGTGTTTGGGGCTGAAGAAGAAGATTATGATGAGATTCCAGAAGAGGTCTCACGGTTGTTTGAGCATGAGAAAAATACCATTCAGCCATATAAGGAGCCTTTAGAAGTGATTAATTTGGGTTCAGAAGAAGATCCGAAGGAAGTCAAGATTGGAGCATCGTTGTATCTTGATGTAAAGAGTGGGTTGATTGAGTTGTTGAAAGAGTATGTGGATATTTTCGCTTGGTCTTATCAAGATATTCCTGGTCTAGATACAGACATTGTCAAGCATCGTTTGCCGTTGAAGCCAGAGTGTCCGCCAGTTAAACAAAAGTTGAGAAGAACCCACCCAGATATGGCAGTAAAGATCAAAGAGGAGGTCCTAAAGCAAATTAATGCTGGTTTTCTTGTGACGTCAGTGTATCCTCAATGGATTACCAATATTGTCCCAGTACCGAAAAAAGAAGGAAAATTCTGCATGTGCGTAGATTACAGAGATCTAAATAAAGTTAGTCCAAAAGATGATTTTCCATTGCCCCACATCGACATGTTAGTGGACAGCATATCAAAATTCAAAGTATTCTCGTTTATGGAAGGATTTTCCGGGTATAATCAAATAATAATGGCTCTAGAGGACATGAAAAAAACAACGTTTATCACACCCCGGAGAATATTCTGTTACAAAGTGATTCCCTTCGGGTTGAAGAACGCTGGTGCAACGTACCAGAGGGCTATGACAACACTATTCCATGATCTGATGCACAAAGAAATCGAAGTATATGATGATGATATGATTTCCAAATCACAAATTGAAGAAGGGCATATAGAAGATTTGTTGAAGTTGTTTCAGCGTTTGAGGAAATATCGTCTCCGCTTGAATCCAAATAAATGCAACTTCGGTGTTAGATCTGGGAAATTGTTGGGTTTCATTATTATCCAGAAAGGAATTGAAGTTGAACCTGATAAAGTCAAAGCAATTCAAGTAATGCCAGCACCAAGAACTGAAAAGCAAGTCAGGGGCTTCCTCGGGCGTTTGAATTATATTTCCAGATTTATTTCCCACATGACTGCAACATGTGAACCGATCTTTAAGTTGTTAAAGAAAGATCAAGGTTGTGTGTGGACTGATGACTGCCAAAGGGCATTTGAGAGTATTAAAGAATATCTTCTTGAACCTCCTATTTCGCTCCCTCCAGTAGAAGGAAGACTGTTGATTATGTATCTAACAGTGTTAGATAAATCCATGGGTTGTATTCTGGGACAACAGGATGAAACCGGAAAGAAGGAGTTCGCCATTTATTATCTCAGCAAAAAGTTCACTGATTGTGAGTCGCGGTATTCCATGCTAGAAAAGACATGTTGTGCTTTGGCCTGGGCGGCAAAGCGTTTGCGGTAGTATATGTTGAATCATACCACTTGGTTGATCTCCAAAACGGATCCAATCAAGTATATTTTTAAAAAGCCTGCTCTTACTGGGAGAATTGCCCGCTGGCAGATGTTGTTATCTGAATATGATATCGATTACCGCACTCAAAAGGCTATTAAAAGTAGTGTGTTGGCAGATTACCTTACTCACCAGTCGACGGAAGATCATCAGTCTGCAGAATATGAATTCCCCAACGAGGATGTGATGTTCCTGAAAGTCAAAGATTGTGATGAACCATTGCCTGAGGAGGGCCCTGACCCTGAATCTCGTTGGAGTAAGATATTTTATGGAGCGGTGAATCATTATGGTAAAGGAATTGGCACTGTGATTGTCACTCCTCATGGATCACGCATTCCTTTTACTGCCAGGTTAACATTTGATTGCACTAATAATATGGTGGAATATGAGGCTTGCATAATGGGTCTTGAAGAAGCTATTGATCTCAGAATCAAAATTCTAGATGTGTATGGTGATTCAGCTTTGGTGATAAATCAGATTAAAGGAGAATGGGATACTCGTCACCCTGGCTTGATCCCTTACAAAGATTATGCTAGAAGATTATTACCCTTCTTCAATAAAGTTGAATTCCATCACATTCTTAGAGATGAAAATCAAATGGCGGATGCTCTGGCAACTCTGGCTTCCATGTACCAAGTGAATAAATGGAATGATATACCCCGAATTACAGTTCGACGACTGGATAGGCCCGCTCATGTGTTTGCAACAGAGGAGGTAGCAGATGAGAAACCTTGGTATTATGATATCAAGTATTTTCTTTAGACTCAGGAATACCCAATTGGTGCGTCGAGGAAAGATAGAAAGACACTGAGAAGATTAGCAGGCAGTTTCTTCCTCAGTGAAAATGTGTTATACAAGAGAAATTACGACATGGTCTTGCTCAGATGCGTGGATAGACACGAAGCAGACATGTTGATGCATGAGATTCATGAAGGTTCATTTGGCACTCATGCTAATGGATATTCGATGGCTAAAAAGATGCTAAGGGCAGGTTACTATTGGCTGATAATGGAATCTGACTGTTACAAATTTGCAAAGAAGTGCCATAAATGCCAAGTTTATGCAGATAAAGCCCATGTGCCTCCGAAACTTCTCAATGTGATTTCCTCCCCATGCCCTTTTTCTATGTGGGGTATAGACATGATCGGGATGATAGAACCCAAAGCTTCGAATGGACATTGTTTTATCTTGGTAGCAATTGACTACTTTACCAAATGGGTAGAGGCTGCTTCATATGCCAATGTTACCAAACAGGTGGTTGTGCGTTTCATCAAAAATAATCTTATATGCCGGTATGGTGTGCCGAGCAGAATCATCACTGACAATGGCTCTAATTTAAACAACAAGATGATGACAGAACTGTGCGAAGAATTCAAGATTGTCCATCATAATTCATCTCCATACAGGCCAAAGATGAATGCGACTGTTGAAGCTGCTAATAAGAATATCAAGAGAATTATCTAGAAAATGGTTGTCACTTATAAGGATTGGCAGGAAATGCTCCCTTTTGCTCTGCATGGATATCGAACATATGTCCACACTTCAACAGCAGCAACCCCGTTCTCCCTGGTGTATGGAATGGAAGTTGTACTCCCTGTCGAGGTAGAGATTCCCTCATTGCGTGTGATAATGGATGCCAAATTGACAGAGGCTAAATGGGTCCAGAACAGGTTTGACCAATTGAACTTGATTGAAGAGAAGAGAATGACAACTTTATGTCATGGGCAGTTATATCAGAAAAGAATGAAGAAAGCATTTGATAAAAAGGTCAAACCTCGTAAGTTCAGAGAAGGCGACCTCGTGCTCAGGAAGATCATGTCTTTCAACATTGATTCTAGGGGCAAGTGGACTCCCATTTTTGAAGGCCCGTATGTTGTCAAGAAAGCCTTCTCTGGTGGTGCATTAATTCTTGAAACTATGGATGGTGAGGAGTTCCCACGTCCCATGAATGCTGACGCAGTCAAGAAATACTTCGCCTAAAGAAATAAAAGAACAACTCGCTAAGTTGAAAACCCGAAAGGGCAGCTTAGGCAAAAAGGAGCGTCTCGGTAGGCCGAAAACCCGAAAGGGAGGTCTAGGAAAAAATTAGATACATAAATAGAATAAATTTCCCGCTAAGTTGAAAACCCCCAAGGGCAGCTTAGGCAAAAGTTAGGGATTTTCTTGGCAAGTAACTACGTCAGACAAGACTTGATCGATGAAGCAACAATCTTCTCGGATCATCACCATACTTCAACAAAAGTTGCAACTCAAGATTTCAAAAGTTGTTAGGGAGGATAGTGGTCATTGTATCTCAATGTATCTTTTCCATAATGTATTACCATTTCCCAAAATTTGTAATCATCCATGGAGTCTCGCCATTCGCAGACTACCATTCTATTAATGAAATTTGAGTTTTTGCCTAATTCTTTGTGTTCTTATTTTATTTAGCTTGCAAAGACTCCATTTATTACTGATAATAACTTTTAAAGCAAAAAGATTAAATAGCAAAATTGACTTTTAAAAAAAAAAGAGATCTTTACAATTCAATTTACTTTGGGATTTGTTATGAAACAATCACAACAAAAATGGTAATCCCAAGAATGAACAAACTCCAATTGTTTTAAGAAGATTTACTTCCTTCATGAAGGTTTTCTAAGGTCATTTTGCTAGTATGTGCGTAATCTTTGTGTGTTTCTCAGATAGTTAAAGACGATACCAATCAATGTAAGGTACAGTATTGGGTTTGTGATCCTATTATCCCCAGTCAAGTCTTGGTTCACTTTTGATTTTGGGTTTGCATGGTCAGAAGCCTCCATCCCAGATTCCCTAGCAAAGTCTTCCCTAATATGATGAAAGGTTTTATTCCCTTGGTATGCTGAGATGTCACTCTTTCTGCAGTATTTGCATTATTGTTGGTATTTAGTTCCCAGGCAACTAGACCAGGGCAATATCTCATCTGAGAAGTTTTGAAATGTTTATCAACCTTTGGGTTTTCACCCACCAAGTGCTGGGTTTGATTTAAAATCCCCGTGGGTTTGACCTCTTTCTATAATGTTGACTTCTTGATTTCCCGGGAAGGTTATCCTAGGGAATATTTTGTTGGAATAGGTGGTCATGATGAAAAGTTTCAATCCGCATCTTTCTCCAGGAAGGCAGGCTTGAATTCCCCAGTAAGGTTTGATTGTTTTGGCGTCAGTCTTCTTTATTTGAGGTTGGTCTTGCAATCTCCAGTAGACATGTTACTTTTGGAAAACTGGTTGTTTCGATGAAGCTGGAAGAAAGATGTTCTATCCCGTTATCTGTTTAATTTGGCTACCTCCGGATTATGTTTCTCCTCAGTAAAGTTAAGGCAGGCAATAAGTTTGGTTTCCGCAGTTGGCTTTTACCTTTCTTGGAATGATCTTTATGGTTGAAGTTTAGCTTGATGTTTTTAGTACATGTGGCGGTTTTGTTTGTTTGTACTAATTGTGTATCCTTTCTACCAGCATATGCATGATAGCACTCATACATTCATCAATACATCATGCATGGCTAAAAATCATCGTTCATTGACATTGTGTTCTAACCTTCATGCAGTGCCCTTTGCTTAGTTGAATTTGGTTTTCCCTCTTGAGTTTTATTTCTCAAAGGATGTATCTTCATTGGCCGTCTTGCTCTAATTTATTTTTGATTTGGATCTATGGTTGCATGACAATATTATTTACTTTGGATTTCTGAAAACTTTGAGTTTTGGTTTGTGCATTTATTTTGCACGGGAAGACTTTATCTCCTCAGTAGGAATATCGTGGCATTTCCTCGGGAAGTCATATTTCTATCTCCAAAAAGTCGTTTCTCTTTGCAATTCTCCATGACAACAAGTAACAAGTCTCTTTATTTGAGACAGCTTATGTTTGATCTTTTCCAGGCTGATTTCCTTGGTTAAATAAGAATTTGAGACCCGTTCCAGGTGAAACACCAGAGTTTCGGGGAAAATTTGATATTTTCTCTTTCTACCTTCAATGAACGTTGGTAGGACATCGACAGTGAACGTTAGTGTTTGTTATCTTTTTTCTATATTCAGTGAATGTTGATAGTTCATCGTCAGTGAACGGCGGTGGTATGATATTTTCTGTTTCTACCTTTAGTGAACGTTGGTAGGACATCGGCAGTGAACGTCGGTGTTTGTTAGATTTTTGCTATCTTCAGTGGACATTGATAGTTCATCGTTAGTGAACGGAGGTGATATGATATATTTCTCTTTTTACCTTTAGTGAACGTTGGTAGGACATCGGCAGTGAACGTCAGTGTTTGTTATCTTTTTTCTATCTTCAGTGAACGTTGATAGTTCATCATCAGTAAACGGTGGTGGTATGATATAATTTCTCTTTCTACCTCCAGTGAATGTTGGTAGGACATCGACAGTGAACATCGGTGTTTGTTATCTTTTTGCTATCTTCAGTGAACGTTGATAGTTCATCGTCAGTGAATGGCGGTGGTATGATATATTTTCTTTTTCTACCTTCAGTGAACGTTGGTAGACCATCGGCAGTGAACGTCGATGCTTGTTATCTTCCTCTCTGATTCAGTTCTTTTGGTTCACCAATGATTTATTTTCTTGGTGGGGTTGCTCCTTTGTTTCTTCATTTTTGTTGCATCCCTAGTGATTCTTTGCGTCTCTTCGGTACTGTTCATATGAATTCATATGCATAAGCATTTGCATGACATCTTTGGGACAAAAATAGGGTTTGTTTTATATTTAAGTATCTTCGATCACGTCGACACGAAGATTTTTAACCTTTGTATCTCCGGATAAAAGAAACTTAAATAAGGGCAGCTGTTTTACCCTAATTTTTGCCTCTAAGATTCCTTCATCATACCATATTGTTTCAATCACAACAAGATCACATTAAGGCTTTTGGTTTTTCTCCCTATCTTTAGCTTTGCTCTTTTGAGGAATTACCAAGCACCTTAACTTGTTTTCTTTTGTGATCATGAATATTTTGCTTTGATTTTCTCTCTAATTAATAAAATGCAATTTTGGTCTGTCTTACTTGTTAATAATGTAGGTAAAGGCAATGAGGTTTAGCAGGTTGCTTCATGGGTTCATGAGTTTATTTCCATGCCCTAGTCAATAGTTTGAGAAATTCAAACTTCACTGTTGGAGTTATTTTGGAAGAAATGGCATAACAAGGCTTATTTTTGTTCAACATATCTCAAAGTTTTCAAAATTAATTCAAAAGCACAAGGGGTTAAGGGAAGAAGTTGTCATGATTGGACAAGGTCTTGTTCCTATTGGTCACAAGAGCATATTTCTCTCAAATTTCAAGATATGGAAGTGGTTTTGGTGGCTATGAGTCCTCATCATCATCCTTAACAACTTATATTCACAAAGGAATAATATTGGCACAAGAAGTTTGTTTAAACTTGTCAAAGTTCCTCAATGCTTTCTCTTGATCTAGAAGTTAGGGTTTTGAACTTCAAAGGAGCATATCTTGCTAATCTTTTGGTATTTTTGAGTGATTCCAAGGACATCCTTCTCTTCAAAGGGTTATCAACAAATCACTTCAAAAGTTACAAGGAGTTTTCATGTGAAAGGAACTTGGTGAAAAAGAAAGATTACAAGTCATCCAGATAAATCCCCAATTTTCCATATGTAACTTCAAATGGTCATAACTTGGTCAATTTTTATCACCTTGAGTCCATTATTTTTCCATGATGATCTTAAGGATGTGTAATTCATGCCTTATTTCATGTGAAGAGTGAGAAAATGGATGGAAGTTTCCTTAAGAATGCAAAAGATTATAGGTCATTTCATGATTTTTGGCCAACTTCAACAAGTCATAACTTGCTCAATTTTTGGAGATTTTGAGTGGTTCAAATTGAAAAATATCATTCAAGAGATCTACTTCATTCCATCTTTTTTGGTCAATAGAAAATTCTAAGTGTAAGGCCATGTTTGGATACAAAAGATTATAGGTCATTTGTAAAGAAGAATTTGAAATATTTCTAAGAATGGAAAGTCAACTCTTTTTCTTCAACTTTGACTCCATGTAACTTTCAGATCAAGCATCCATTTGATTCCATTTTTTTCCATTGCAAAGCTTGTAACCTCATCTTTCCAAAGCATCAAGAATTATGCCCTAAGACCTCATGAGTTGGAAATGCCATGGATTTGAATTTGGTAGTTTGAAACTGAATTTATCACAAAGTCAGGATTTTGAAATCCTTGTTTTGGCTTATAATCACAAGTTTTCCATGTGTTTTTTCTTCTAATCATGTTTAGAAACTTACCAGAAGTGATTAGCATCATGAAACACACGATTTGGCTGAGTTTTGATCAAGTTTGGGTCACACTTTCTTCATGATGCAGACCCACACGAATTCCCTCGAAAATGCATCATTTACTATTCCTTTTGATCCCATTTGCTTTCCTATAAATAGAGGGTAATCCCCCATTCAATTTCCCAAGCTTAAATAGCCAGAATCACCCTGCCAAACTTGTTTCACAACCTAGAATTCAGCAACTTCGAAATCCATTCTCAAGCCTTTTTTAATCCATTTTTCCCTCAATTCACCTTCCCTGATCTTCCCTGAAGCTAACCCTATAATTACATTCAAGAATCGTGCCCTATATTGTTCCATAGAAGTTCAGTTTCAGTGCTCTGCAACTCAACTTCAATAGGTAGATTCCTTCATCAATTCTTAAAAACTCTGATATCATTGTGTTGCTTTCATTGTCCTGGTTCTAGTTGCAACACTTACATTTCACTGGAAACACGTTTTGACCATGAATTTTCAAATCCTTTTTCAAAACTTTCCTTCCAAATTGCTTGAGCTACAGTTTATATTAATTTGGCGCGAGGGTGTGGTTGTTTTCGTCTTGAAGAGACGAAGCGATTGGCATAGGTCTGAGCTTCTGATTTTACAGTTTGAGAGACCTACAAATCATGTTGGCTGGAGGTTAAAGATGACCTACGTGTCATCTTCCAACCAATGATGGCACGCCACTTGTTATTTTCAAAAATCTGATTTATTAATGATTCTGTACATTATTCACTAATGACTATGATATGCACAATGCGCTAGATCCCTTGGATTTGATTACTAACTCATTTTAACTCTCATCCAATGGTCCACATATTTTACTTTTATTTTCTTTTTCTGATTTTTATATTTTAATTGTTTTAAATTTCAAAAAATCATAGATAATTCATTTTTAATCCAAAAAATCTGAAAAAATTATGAAAAATATTTTTGATTATTCTCTTTCTGATTTTTATTTTTTCACAATTTAATTTTGTGTTTTGGTATTTTTTATAAATTTTAAACTTATTTGATTTGTTTAAAATGTTTAAAAATACTTTTATACATTTTTAAATTCTGAAAAAATTATGGAATGATCCAATGATATTTTGACAAATATTGGTGACCTTATTTTATTTATGTTTCTGACTTTACTATTTTTTTACTATTTTTGTTTATTTTATCCATTTATTTTAATTTTTAAAAATAGTTTCTGACTTTTAAAAATTACCAAAATTTTTATAAAATTACTTGGCCTCTATTCTGATTTTTCTATGGTCTTATTTTTCATTTCTTGTTTAATTTGAATATAATTGATATTTTCCTCATTATTTTCCATTCTTTAAATATTTTTAAACCTTTTAATGTATATATTAAATATGATATTATTTTGTGATTATTTTCTGGCTGTCTTAGGTTGATTTTTTTATCATGGCTTTATTAACATCATTGGATCTTAGGTGTTGAGTTCAACTCCACCAAAATGGATGAATAATTTTAATAATAGTTTGATTAAATTTTTAATTCAAAAGTGGTTTATTCATATTTTTGCCCTAATTCTCTTCATCTCATCCCCTTCTCATTGCACTAAATGTTGTTGGAGCATGATCTTAATATCAAGTCTCAAAACAAATGGTGCATAGATTGCTACTGACCGGCCTCAAAATGGGTGCGACTTCTATATAAGTCCACTTACGATTGCTTAACATATCGCTAAATTTTGTCCCGATTCGAATAAATGATCATTCATGGCCCAAACTTATGATTGCAAGCCCAACTATGTTAATTTGATCTCTTTCATCCAATAACCTTGAGATTCATTGTGTGGAGGCTTTGGTTCTACCAATCCTCTAATGGATCTACAACACCTTTGGTCAACGCGGATCACTTAAACATCGTTGATCATTAAATGTTACTTGTGAGAATTCCAAATGGATGATATACTAGACAAAAAGAAAATGCAACTTGTTGTGTGGAGGCTTTGGTTCTAGCAATCCTCTAATGAATTCCAAATGCAAGTTTCAAGATGGTCATCCAACTAACCACTAATTATTGACTTGTTTATCTTATGCTTTTATTGTTTTTATGCTTTATGTACTATTTATTTTTTAGCATTTTACATTTCATGTCATTTTCATCTTTGCTCATTTGAGCATTTATTTTCTTGTCATTTTTACTTTGCTCACTTGAGCTTTTCTTTTCTTTTCTTAAGATACTTAATAATCAACATAAACCCTAAAAAACTCTTAATGGTATTTGGACTATTTGGTTACTATCCTTGGCATTATGGAGCATGGGACTATTTCTTGGACTTAGGATTAGAAACCTTGGCCTATCTTGGAGACCTTTTGATTTTATCTGATTATTTTATCTGGAGTTCTTGAGGTTTACCTCAAGACATTGGGTTGCTTGTTTGTTTTTGTGTGCAGGTTTTTGTGATTACATTCTCTGTTTGTAATATGGAATTCACCCGTATACAGTCGTTACTCTGCCCAATTTTTGTGAAGACTTAATACACTTGAAGAGGTCTAGTATCTTTGCTTGCTTGGTTTCAATCCAAATAATGGGAATTCTACCTTGGCTCATAATGTCAAGCTTTGGCTTCTTGTTGGTTAGATGGATCTTATCCTTAGCTTTTACCTTATGCTTTAGAATAGTCTCTTCTCCTCCTCCTATCTTCTTTAATTTCATAAATCTTCTCCCTCCTTTTGTGAACTCTTTTTGTTTTGAAACATAAGCTACTTTCATAATAAACTTGGACTTAGGTCCATGCATTTTCAATACATTTTCATCAATAAAATTTAATCAACCTAATAATACTTTGACATTTTTGTGAGAAGACTAAAAGTCAATCAATCTCATTTCAAACCATTTTGCCACTTTGGTTTTTTATCTTTAAACTTTTCTCAAAAGTTTGGACTCTTGTCAATCCTTGTAGTGATGCAAACAACTATACTTCTACAATATGTACTGAAGTTAGATATTTTCCACTTGGGTGTCGAGTGAGGCATTGTTGATTTTTAAATCCAAGCCATATCCTCCACTTTGAGATGATGCAAATTCTCCTTTCTCATGATTGTGGGTAGTAAGTATGTTTTCCACACGGACAATGACAATGATGTCTTATCCCTTAAAATCAACCAACACACTTGTGTCAAATTTTTTAAAAGAGGAACTACGTGTACCCTGATCCCCTATTGCACGAAAGGTGGTACATAGGCACTAACGGTTCCCAACCGCGGCGGGTGCAAAAAAAACATAAAAATATACTTCTTTTCTCACCTCCACTATCCATTTTCTATACAACACATTTTTATAGCCAAAATATACATATTTTTTTAAAGAGGTTCCTGCGGAGAAGCGTAGATGTTTATGGTGCTAATACCTTCCCTTTGCATAACCAACCCCCTTACCTTGAATCTTTCCCCCTTTTTTGGGTTATTCGCTCTTTTCCCATTCCTTTGGAAACAATAAAGCGCGGTGGCGATTTTTATTTTTGATTTGTATAAAGTCTAGTCAATCCAATGGCTTAGTCTTGAACATTTCTACCGCTACACAAAATATTTCAGAATCATCATACATGCATATCTCATCAAATCAAAAGCTCTAAAGTTGCAGAAACACTCAATGAACATCAAACAACATGATTCTAAACTCAAATCATACAATGCACGCCTAGAAATCAAGATCCAAAGTTAAGGATTCTAACCTTTGAGGCAAAAATGAATCTACTGTCTCCTTCACTCCAGCTGCAAAATAAGCCTCGATCTACAATCCTTAGAACTTTGATAAGAGAATGCAATAAGAATCACTCAAAACGCACAAGCAAAATGGGAGAATCGGAAAAATGGATTTTTGAGAGAAAATGGGATTTCAGATCTGAGCCTCCAATGCAGCCTTTCGTTCTTCTCTTCCTTCCTTTATTTTTTGCTCCCTCTTTTGAATGAGAATGCAATGTTTATATAGAGTGTTTAGAGTGGGGGCAATAAGGTCATAACTCATAGAAATCCGTTGGAGGGAAATTTTGCCAAAATAAGCAAGTGAAAATGTGAGAGCATGTGATTGCGTTTTGTTTGTTACTTGGATTTTTATGCTGTGTTTTGATGAGTTCAGATATTAATGAAATGAGGTGAGTGAAGCGTGAGGGAGTAAGGGGGAAAGGATTACACATGGTGTGGTTTTGCTTGAGGTGAAAGTTACCAATTTTGGCAAAAAATGTAGAAATCATGGGAAGGCAAGGAAAGTGTGATTGTTTGGCCAAAAGAAGTAAGAAATGAAGTGTGTGATTCGTGCCAAGCATGTGTAATATCAATCTGAAAACAAACAGAATCTAAGGGTGCACAAAATCTTCAACTTGCATAACCCACGCGTGCACCAAGATTCAGCTGACTTCCAACTGAGGCCACAGAAAACTGGCTCGTGCATTCTCAAATTTTCCTTGGGCCAAATGAAGAACATACCCTAGGATCGAAATAATCCGAGGTTCGAAAGAAATGATGGAGAGATGAGTAAGATATGAGGCTTAGGATTCTTGGGAAACTCAAGCCAACTTGCCCAAGAATGCGCGTGCGCTGGCTTTCCCATAAGGCAACACTTCGAATGGTCCAAATTGAGAGAACAAAGAGAGCATGAATGAGGCTTCGACTAGCCTATAAGGTTACTTCGAATGGTACAAGTTAAGAGAAAAAGAAGAGAGTAGGAATGAGGCTTCGACCAGCCTATAAGGTTACTTCAAATTGTCCAAACGAGGAGAAACAAAGTAAGAAGAAAGAGGCTTCGACTAGCCTTCAAGGTAACACTTCAAACTGTCCAAATGAAGAGAGAAGAATAAGGCTTCGACCAGCCCCCAAGATGACACTTTGAATGTCCAAATGAAGACATAAGAATGAGGCTTCGACCAACCCTCAAGGTAACACTTCAAATTGTCAAAACAAAGAGAAACAAATTAAGAAGAAAGACGCTTCGACCATCCTTCAAGGTAACACTTCAAACTGTCCAAACGAAGAGAGAAGATTGAGGCTTCGACCAGCCTACAAAGCTGCTTCAAATGGTCCAAGCTGAAGAAGATCAAAGTAAGCCATTCGAATTTCTAGTTTCAACACCCAACTTCCTCAAATCACCACTCCTTCGATTTTAAGCCAAAAATGTGTGATTCTAAGTTTAATGAGAAACTTTCATAGCCCTATTTAAAATGAACGAGCCACATTTTTGAATTATGCCTTGAATCAACAATTATAGGCATGTCACCAACTGTTTGATGAATTTCCTAGGCCAGATGCCTCAAAAATTGCCCAACTTGCCTTGAACTTCAAATGCTCATAACTTTTGATTTTGAGTGAGAAGTGTGTTTTTTGTCCCGTGTGGGCCCTTGTAGATCTCTTTCCCCTCTTTAATTGGCAAAAAGAACCACCAAACTCCTCTAAAAAATGAGAAAGTTATGCCCTTGCAAAGTCAGGCCAAAATCAAGAATACTTAGTGAAATTTTAAATCACCAAGATAACTTCAAATCCAAGGAACCTCTCAAACTTGCAATTCTTATCAAAATCAATTTTCAATGATCAACCCACATGAAAACACATATCAAATGCTTCATGTTGACCAAAAGGTAACTTGGTCAACTTTGACTTTGTTGACTATGAGTAAAATGATTATTTTGCCATTTTGATTCAATTGAACCACTTCTCTTTAAAATTGGTGAACAAAACTTCCAACGTATGATGTTCCAAACACATAGAGGATATGGAAAGAGTTTCCACCCAAAATTCCAAAGAATCCTTGATTAAATCTCAAACCCTACTTTTGCACTCTGCATTAGGAGATAGCTAATCAAGCTTCAAAACACTAGCTCGACGGGATATCATGAGAGACTTCTTAAACAAAATTGATTCCAATGATGATGAGAGAATGATGCTTCAATACTTGACTCATCTATACCCCAATTACTCCAATTTTGGACATAAACCCTAGTCTTGACTGATGAATCCAAAGGATGTGATTCTCCTTATAATAGCTCAATACTCAATCTTCTGATGATCCAAATAGGTGGATAAGATATCTTGAGATATGTGATACCTTTGGGTTTGAAGGATCTAGAGGTTTAGATAGTAAGGACCTCCTTGAGAAACTTGTCAACACAATCAATCTTCCAAACTTGAGGGAGACTTGATAGCCAAAATGTTTTGATCCCATCACAATGTATGGATGCAATGCAATATGATGTTTGTGATGAAACATAAGCCTAAATCAAGAGGGTAAATTTTGGGATGCAACAGTTGCCCCTATTCAATTATCTTTAACCTGATAAGTGGGAAAAGTGACAACTTTCTAGCGTTCAAAGTTGAAGACGATTGAATACGAAAGAACCCAAAAATTTATACTCTTGAACAAGAAGTAGACCCCTCCCACAAAGAAAAATAATTCCAGCACACGCGGGATTAAGAAGACACCAAACGAAATTGGATTTAGCAAACAGAGGATTTAATGAACATTGGACCTCCCAAGACGTGTGTCAGAATGAAGTTGTAACGCATATTTTAATAATGTTGAAATAGAACGAAAACTTAGAAGAGTAGACGAAACTAAACTCCAGAATAAATGTGCCAGGATAAAACTGGACCACAAAAAGGGTGAGATAAGACTCGAACAACAAAGAGTAGGCGGAACTAGACTCTGGAAAAGTACGCATGACAAAGTGGCTAGAGTACGTGATTCTAGGAGCACTTGCTAATCTCAACCTAAGATAGACAGTATGAAGGAACTGAAATAATCCTAGGAGTGAGGAACAAAATGAGACGAAAATCGACCCAATAACTAGTTAGACAAAACTAAACTAGATGAGTACCAGGACAAAACTGGATGAAACTAAACTAGATGAGTACCAGGACGAAATTGGATTTCATGCACGGGTAACGAGGCGAAACTCGACCCATATCAAAAGTGATGAGAGTGCATGTTTCTCAGAGCACATGCTGGTCTCAGATCAATGGATAAACATTGACGAAAACTGATAGAATAATCCAAGGAACAAAAGAGACTGATTTCAACCAGACACGCGGCACAAACATTGCAAAGAGGCTCGGTAAACGAAAACCGTCAAAGGGTCCAAGGTATGAAATGAAAAACGATACGAAACTCAACTCATTATAACTAGTTAGACGAAACTAAACTAGATGAGTACAAAGACGAAATTGGATTTCATGCACAGGTGACGAGATCGAAACACAACCCAAAGCAAAGTGATGAGAGCGCATATTTCTCAGAGCACCTGCTGGTCTCAGATCAATGGATAAACAGTTATGAAAACTGATAGAAGAATCCAAGGAACAAAAGAGACTGATTTCAACCAGGGACACAACACGAACACTACAAAGAGACTCGGTAAATGAAAACCGTCAAAGGGTCCAAGGTATGAAAACAAAAATGAGACGGAACTCGACTCATTATAACTAGTTAGACGAAACTAAACCAGCTGAGTACCAGGACGAAACTGGATTTCATGCGCGGGTGAGGAGACGAAACTCAGAGCTAGACCCAAAGTAAGGTGATTAGGGCGTAAAACTAAAAACCTGCTGAAAGTGAATATCAGGGCGAAATTGGTATTCCAAAAGATACATCAATAGGCATTGGAATGAACCGATGATGGTACTTAAGACTAAACCTGAGAAGACTGTGCCAGGGAAAAACTCAACTACAGATAAGAGTAGACACTCAACCATTCAAATGATTAACATCAAAAGGATATTTGTATGGGGTGAAACTGAGATAATGAGGATGAAGACCTCGCTGGGGATATAATCCGAAGTATTGGCGAATTCACTGGGGAAAATAGAAACAGTAATGACTTATGTTCTGATGCCTGTTTGAATTTTTTATATATAGCGTAATGCTCCATATAATAGAAATGCTACGCATTTTTGCAGATGCAATGTGATGATGCATGTTTAAGTGATTCACTATGGAATGGTCAAATGAGAAGTCAACAACCAAGAAGTCAGAATATGTTTAACTTGCAAAAATAAATTGCAAAATCTGTGGAGAAGAGAAATATGAGGAACTACTGGAGAGGACCCCTTGGGGAGCTGAAACTCTGCCGGGAGTAACAAATGAGTAACCAAGAGAAACATGCTACAAATACTGAGAGGAATTGCAAAAAATAAATTGCGAACTGTGCTGGAGAAGATCAGGGCAAAACTGTAAATCTCTGGAAAAGACAACATGCAGTCACATTGAGAGTGACACCAAGATAATAGATCAAATATGGGGAATGTAACCTTTTGTTGAGGAAACAAAACTTTATTGAGGAACTGGGACTTCACCGAGGAAATAAAACTCTGCTGAAGGGTGTTTCGCTGGGGATTTATGAGTCTCTGGTACGCAACCATAACATAAACCACGAAGATAGTCGAAAGCTCAGAGGGGTTAACGAGGGTCTATCTCCCTTATATATTTGGTGTTTAGGGATTGAAACAAGGCATGTACATCGTCAATAGGGTTCTACCCAAAAGCATACAATCAGAGATATCGCCCTTCCTCCAATCTTTTGAATAGGCAAAAGAGTTGGCAGAATTGGTATCAAAATGCCAGAAAATCATTTAAAGAGTGATAATGAATGGTTTAAGTAAAAACAAAAGAATTTCTTCAAGGAAAACATATTCAGCGCGCCAAGGTTGACACTCAAATTAAACAAGTTCCTGTATGCAGACAATGTTAAAACAGTCAATCAAGATACACATGAAAATGCAGCAGAGAAAAATGCCACTGTGGAAGAGGATTGTCTCCATTCGGACTTGTCAATATGGATGATGCACTGCAATCTTGACCGTATCCTGACCCATGACCTCTACATTATGAAGAGAAGTTGCGAATGGTTTTTCTTTTCTTTGTATTTTCGAATAAACGAGCATTCAAAGGGAAGGGATAAACCTTTGCCACCAGTATCGGGCCATGAAACAACTTAGCAAAGTACCCACAAGAAAGTAGCTGAGTATCAACAAGAAGAAAATTAACATGCCCCTTGCATAACATGACAGTTGTATTTATTATCCGTATTTCAAGCTATTATAACTTAGATTATCATGTTCATGTAGGGCCAAAAGCGTTTATATGCACATGTTTATCAAAATATTGGACGTTTTTGCAAACAAAAAAGTAAAAAGGAAGTTATGTGCACGTATATGAAAGAGGATCTTTTATTTACTTGAGAAATCAGCCTATGAGAAAGGCATTTACATTTGGAAACAGATCTCAGAAAGAGATAATTACAAAAATGAACAAATGTTTACAAATGGAAATGTGAACACAAATGGTAAGTTCTGACTCTGTTATAGCTCTTATGACTTTAACACTTCCGTCTTCCTGCTTTCCAACAAAACATTATTAGATTGGCTCTGAACTTCTCCCAAGTGACCGAAAAAAGAGAAAGAAACAAAGGAACTTATGCTGAGCGTAGTTATTTGCTTAAAGTCCCTAACTTTTGCCTGAATCGCCCTTTCGGGTTTTCGATTCACCGGGACACCCTCTTTTTGCCTAAGCTTCCCTTTCGGGTTTTCAACTTAGCGGGTTCTTTTTTTTTATTCAAAGTATTTTTTAACTAAGCCAGCATTCACAAGTAGAGGGAAGTATTCTCCATCCATGGTTGCGAGCATCATCGCTCCACCAGAGAAAACTTTTCTGACCATTAATGGTCCTTCATAAGTCGGAGCCCACTTGCCTCTGGGATCCCGCTGGGGAAGAAATATCCTCTTTAACACAAGGTCACCTGGCTTGTAAAACTGAGGCCGCAACTTTTTGTCAATAGATTTCCTCATTCTTTGCTGATATACCTGACCATGGCATACATCCGTCAACCTCTTCTCATCGATAAGTTCTAATTGATCCAGTCGATTCTGTACCCATTCACTTTCATCGAGCTCAACATCCTTCATAATCCTGAGAGAAGGAATTTCGACTTCCACGGGCAACACTGCTTCCATGCCATAAACCAGCGAAAATGGGGTTGCCCCAATCGAAGTACGCACAGTGGTACGATAACCATGTAAAGCAAATGGTAGCATCTCATGCCAATCTTTATAGGTTACTACCATATTCTGTACAATCTTCTTGATGTTCTTATTGCCTGCTTCAACAGCTCTATTCATATTCGGTTTGTACGGAGAAGATTTATGAAGCTTGATTTTCAAAGACTCATAAAGCTCTCTCATTATTTTGTTGTTCAAATTAGACCCATTGTCGGTAATGATATTCCCAAGCACTCCATAACTACAAATAATATTGTGTTTAATGAACCGGGTTACCACTTGTCTGGTGACATTGGCATAAGATATAGCTTCAACCCATTTAGTGAAATAATCGATGGAAACCAGAATGAAATAGTGTCCATTGGATGCAGTTGGTTCGATCTTGCCAATCATATCAATTCCCCGCATTACAAACGACCAAGGTAAAGTCAAGACATTTAGCAGTATGTGCGACACATGTACTTTATCAACATAGACTTGACATTTGTGGCAAATCTGCGCATGATTATAAAAATCAGTTTTCGTAGTGGACCAATAATAACCAACTCGAAAAATCTTTTTGGCCATGGCATGCCCACTGGAATGGGTTCCGAAGTCACCCTCATGTATCTCTTTAATGATTCTAGTTGCTTCTCTCTTGTCAACACATCTGAGTAGTAAACAATCAGGGTGCCTCTTATACAACACACCACCATTGAGAAATAACTTGGCCGAACATTTTCTCAAGAACTTCTTGTCCGTGACAGATGCCTCTTCAGGGTACTCTTGTGTTTCAAGATATATTTTGATATCATAAAACCAAGGTTTATCGTCTGATTCCAAATCGGCTTTAAAACAAAAATCTGGCTCATCCAACCTTCTAATGGTAATGGGAGGTGCTTAGTTAGCCCACTTAACTTTGAACATGGAGGACAAAGTTTCCAGTGCATAAGCTAATTGTTCACTTCTATGGAAATGTGTTCAAACGTGTTTTCTTCAAAGTATGAAATCAACCACATAGCATGCTCACGATAGGGAATCAGGTTCTGATGACGAGCCTTCCAATCTCCATTAATCTGGCTGATAACAAGATTGGAATCCCTGTAAACTTTCAAATATTTGATCCGTAGGTCGATTGTTGCTTCAATGCCATAAATGAAAGCTTCATATTTGTCATTGTTGTTAGTACAATTGAAGCAAATACGAGTTGTGAAAGGAATGTGGAATCCCTCAGGGGAAGTGATAACAGCTCTGACGTTGTTGCCCATGGCATTGGAGGCACCATCGAACAAAAGTGTCCAACATGATCCTGGCTCGGGTCCTTCATCTTGTCTTGGTATATTAAAATCCTGAATGTACAATATTTCCTCATCTGGAAAGTCAAACTTCATCGGTTCATAATCGTCCATGGGCTGATGAACAAGATGATCGGCCAATATACTACCTTTGATCGCCTTTTGCATAGTGTACTGGATATCATATTCAGTGAGTATCATCTGTCGATGGGCTACCCTGCCTGTAAGAGACGACTTCTAAAAAATGTACTTGATTGGATCCATTTTGGATATCAAGTAGGTGGTGTGAGTTAACATGTATTGTCTTAAGCGTCTGGCAGCCCAAGCAAGTTCACAACAAGTCTTTTCCAACAATGAGTACCTTGACTCGCACTCTGTAAACTTATTACTCAAGTAATAAATGGCTTGCTCTTTCTTCCCTGTCTTGTCATTCTGACCCAGGACACAACCTATAGAGTTCTCCAACATAGTTAAATACATGATTAGTGGTTTTCCTTCCACCGGCGGCATGAGTATTGGAGGTTCCTGCAAATACTCCTTTATTTTGTCAAATACCTTCTGACAATCTTCATTCCACCTTATTGTCTGATTTTTCTTTAACAATCTGAATAAAGGTTCACATGTGTCCGTGAGATGACAGATAAATCTGGAAATGTAGTTTAACCTCCCCAAGAAACCACAGACTTCCTTTTCTATCTTTGGTTTGGGAATTTCTTGTATCACCTTTACTTTAGCGGGGTCAACCTCGATGCCTTTTTCACTTACAATAAATCCCAACAACTTGCCGGACCTCACCCCGAAGGTGCATTTATTTGGATTCAGCCTCAACAGGAATTGCCTCAGTCTCTCGAACAACTTCTCCAGATGAACAAGATGCTCCTCTTCTGTGTCAGACTTAGCAATCATATCTTCCACATATACCTCAATCTCCTTGTGAATCATATCATGAAAGAGAGTAAACATGGAACGCTGATACGTTGCCCCGACAATTTTCAAACCAAACGACATCACCTTATAGGAAAAGGTTCCCCAAGGTATGATAAACGTTGTCTTCTCCATATCCCCCAGAGCCATCTTAATTTGATTATAACCCGAAAAACCATCCATGAAAGAAAACACTTTAGAGTGAGCAGTATTATCGACCAACACATCAATATGAGGAAGAGGAAAATCATCCTTAGGACTGGCTCTATTCAAATCCCTATAATCCACACACATCCTGACCTTACCGTATTTCTTAGGCACAGGCACAATATTTTCAATCCATGGAGGATAATTGATGACTTTTAAGAAATTCACATCTATCTGTTTCTGAACTTCTTCTTTAATCTTTTTGGACATCTCAGGATGAGTTCTTCGGAGCTTTTATTTGACAGGGAGCAACCTTCTTTGAGCGATAGTCGATGCACCACAATATATATATCCAAACCTGGCATGTCTTCATGAGACCAAGCGAAGATATCATAATATTCACGAAGTAGCTCAATCAATCTGACTTTCATACTTTCCTCGAGATCTACCCCTATCTTGACCTCTCTTTTTACCTCTTCTGTGCCAATGTTCACCACCTCAATTGACTCTTGATTCAGCTGGATAACCTTCTCTTCTTGTTTTAACAACCTTGCTAATTCCTTGGGAAGATCACAATCCTCATATGCCTCCTCTTCAGCTTGATAGATCAGATTTTCAAAGTCATAGTGTGTGATAGCAGAGTCGTTATCAATATAATTTGTGGTGGAAGTGCATCTGCATAAATGATATTTTGGTGTTTTCGTGACGGTGTGTGAAAAGGGAAACATTTCCATTTAAAGAGAAATAAAAAGAAAATAATGGGATAAAATTTTTGAATGCAAAAACGTCCTTTATTCATGACAAACTTTTCGAAAATAAACATGGTGGCCCTACACAAATGGTTCACTATGCCTTGGGCAGAGAGAAGGAATTATGTCACGATAACAAAAGAAAACAAGAAAATTACTCCTCAGCACTTGAAACTTAGATAGTGTCTACAGAAGTTCAATCATTGAGTGCTTGTCTTAGAATGCTTGGACAAATCCAATCTTCAATATTTTATCCATCAACCCTATCATAACCAGTTGCATTGGTGCATCCTTCTTGAGTAGCACTAGGACGGGAGAATTTCACAGGAGTAGATAAACCAGAAACTCTGGAAGTTTCACTTTGTTGAACCGGGATGAAACCAAGACCGAATTTGTTGAATTTTGGGATAACATCCAGCAACCGACCCCAACCTTTAGGGTTTCCGTTCTCCACCACCGCTTTAGCATCTCTGAGAGAAGACATAACACTTTCTGGCTTCTTTTTCTATTCTGGAGGAGGAAAATTAACCGTATGGACTGTCTCAAACGCTTGAAAAGGAGTCACATGCATTTCACCTTCAACCTCAACATAGCGGAATGATGTCAAATGACTCACAATGTACTCTTCCTTTCCGCACACAGTTATAACTTTTCCCTCTGTAGGATACACTAGCTTCTGGTGAAGAGTAGAAGTGATTGCCCCTGCTTTATGAATCCACGGCTTCCCCAACATACAACAATACGCTGGTTGTATGTCCATTACAAATAAAGTAGAAGTGAAAGTGTGAGGACCGACCTTGATAGGTAATTCCACCTCCCCAAATACTGCTCTTCGGGACCCATCAAAGGCTTTTACCATCAAGTCGCTAGGATGCAGATCCAGGCAAGAATAATCAATTTTCATCGATGCTGACTTGGGTAGTACATTCAAAGACGACACTGTATCCACCAAAACTTGGGACAGGGTAGTGCCCCTGCACTCCATAGAAATATGTAATTCTTTGTTATGGTCTCTCCCTTCTTGAGAAAGATCAAAATCTATAAAGCCCATACCGTTCTCAGCAGATATGTTAGCACAAACATTCTCGAACTGATTGACTGTTATCTCATGCGGCACGAATGCATTCTTCAACAACTTCATCAAATCATTTATGTGAGGTTCTGAATAGATCAACAAGGATAAGATAGACATATTAGAAGGGGTATGGCTTAACTGATCAATTATGTTATAATCGCTTTTCTTGATAATTCTCATTAACTCCTCAACTTCATCGGGAACTGAAGAAGTTTCTGGTACTGGAATTGGTTGAGTCACATTGGCTGGTGTAACCCTTGGATAACCAATCATCACCCGCAATTTTCCATTTTCTCTTGCAGAGGCATCTGCCTCATCTTGTACATTGGAGGGACCAAACACTCTTCCGCTTCTAGTCATTCGACTTTCACCAGAGAAATTATGAATATCCCCTTTGCTGTCTTCAGTAATTTCTTCCTCAGACGGGCGAGGATTTACCTCTTGCCTCACCCTATGGTAATAAACATTAGTACCATAATGCCATGGGATGGCCTTCTCACCGGTATACGGCATGGGTCCATGTATCATAATCATCAAAGGAAGTGCCCTAGATAGAGTAGGAATGTGCGCAGGGGTGTAAGGAATAGATACCACAACAACATCATCTTCGGTAACCTTTCAGTATATTGGTCTCCTATCGAACTTTAGGGAACCCTCATTCATCATGAATTGTATGCCAGCTTTCAAATCATCACAGCCCTTCGGTTTCTCTCTACACCTGGCATAGTCTGAAGCATAACCTGGGAAAATAGAATTGTCAAGCAAATACCTCTTAACATACCACAACGGAGTAGTTACCTATTCTACATTCATAACTAAATTTAGGATTTCTCCATTATCATCAATCATATTTACAACAACCCCTCCATGTCTAGGCATTGGGTTTTAGGTAACATTCGGACCAGTCACTGGAGTAAACTCAATTTCCTTGGCATCTAACAAATTCTTGTATTCTGCATTTCAACGCAAAAAAATTGTCGGTTGAATGACCAACTCCGCTAGAATGGAATTCACATCTTGCGCTAGCATCATAATTAGGAGGAAGTCTTCTGGGGGGTGGTGGCATATTTCTCAAATTGATCAACTTCAAATCGAGCAAATGGTGGAGTGCTTCGGTAAGAGATACTGGCAAGGGATCGAATTTTCTCAACTATCTCTGCTGTTGATTATTATACTAACGGGGAGTATCCTACTGTCTTTGCTGTTGGGGACCTGGATTCTGTCTCTGCTGTGGAGGAACATTAACAGGAATAAAAATAGCATTAATTTGTTGGTGTTGACGATCATCTCCTCTTCCTCTTTGCGAGTAAACCGCACTTGTGTCGCCTTCCCTTTTCTTGGGGTATGTATTGAGTGGATTCTTACTACCCACTGATGAACCAATAGAACCACTGATTTGAATCTTCCCTAATTTCAAACCCATCTCAATTCTTTGGCCAGCCTTAACCAAATCCGTAAATCCTGTTGAAGCACTTCGTATCATGTGATCATAAAATGGCCCTTGCAAGGTGCTCATAAACATATCAACGAGTTATCGCTCCATGAGTGGGGGTTGAACCCTCGTAGCCAACTCACGCCACTTCTGAGTGTATTCTTTGAAACATTCTTTTATCCCTGGGACAAATTCTGCAATTGAGTGCGATTAGGCGCCATGTCTACATTGTACTGATAGTGTTTGACAAAAGCACGAGCAATATCATTCCAGCATCGAATATGAGTTTTCTCTAACTTCATGTACCACTCTAGGGATGCCCCAGATCGGCTATCCTCGAAGAAATGAACAAAAACCCCTGATCCTCGGTATGTACCAACATCTTCCGGAAATAAGCAGTTACATGAGTAACATGACATGATGAACCGTTGTACTTTTCAAAGACCGATGGTTTGAACTTGGGAGGATCCTTCATCCCAGATACTAGTGCAAAATCATTAGCATCCATGCCAAGGACTCCTTTCCCTTCCACAACCTTCAAACGTTCTTCCAATAACCGATACCTTTTATACTAAGCTTGAACCTCTTGCTGAGAACGCAGTATAGAAAGCTGATCTCCATCCTGATCAAAATCATAGTCTTTATCTTGATAGTTTCTTACACCTCCCAGATTGTCCCTTTGGTTCCCCACAAGATGAGGTCCTTGGAGATTGGGGAAATTGCCCCATGTTGCACAGGAAAGGATTTCCATGTGACCTGTGAAGATTCTCGACGGGCTAGTCTTGTACATCTCCTAGTCCAACAGAAATGTCCTGATAGAGCCCTTGATTCCCACCATCCACTGGATAGTGGCGTTGATTGTTGACAATGGCGGCCAATTCTTCCTGTCGACGATTCACATTAGTGATGACTTCCATGAACTGGGTCATTTGAGTAGACATCTGGGCTCTTATTTCAGCTAGTTCAGCTTGAACTTGTTCCATCTGTCTTGGAAAATTGTTTCTAGTGGAATACCGATGAGTAGTCGTCTTGAATTCTGAATAAGAAAAGTAGAATTAAGACGAGAAAATTATCCCGAGATGACCTGCAATGTATGAGATGCATGATGTGCATGATATGTTTTTTTATTTCCAGGCATTTACAAGTTTTGTCAACCATCAGGAATAACAATTGAGCACGATAAAAGACAAATGACAAAATAAAGATACAAGTGCAAAAACAAACTTTTTTATTTACAAAAACACCAATTCTCAAAATCCACGGAATTCGCACAAGATAAAAAGATCCCATCCAACAAGAATGGTGGTGATCACTTCAAAAACAAAAAATGATAAAAATCAAAGGAGTAGGTCCCCCATCCCGACATGAAATAAAGGTCCCTCCTCCTGGAAATGCTCCTCTCTCCACTTCTTGGTCTCTTGGAATAGTTGTCTTGTCCTTAGACAGTCCCCTTCTTCAACAAGGCTTTTAATAAATACATCCTTTTGGAATAATTATTCTTATAAGTACTGACATTTCTCCAGGAAGTGGTCACATTTTTTGCATTATGGAAAAGTAATAGGTATAGGTGCACTTTCTAATTCTTCTATTTGACTTCTGAGCTTAGCATTTTCTTGCATCACACGAGTCATCTGCTCTTCGCACTTCTGATCTCGCAAACTGACTTTGTTGAGTTGTATTTCTAGTTCTTTAAACTTTTTGCCATGACATGCTTTTAACTTTGCTTCTGCTACTTGAAGACTCTTAATCCTCTGTTAACTTTTCAAAAGTGCATTATCCTGAAGACTAGTCAAGCTGGAATTCTCAATCCTTGACCTCTTTGAGTGTTCACATGATCTGTGACCCTCTAGTAGACGATATTTCTCCCGATTCTCCCTTCAAAGTCTTTTCTTTTCTTGTAAAGCAAAGGAAAGCTCAATATTTTTGTCTTGCAGATCAACTTGTAGCTTAATATTCTCATCTTTGGCGTTTTTGAGGCACGCCATTGGTACAACTTCGGATTCTCCTAGCGCGGGCTGCTTAGAAGACATCCTGCCATGAGAAAGATGATCATCCTCTGGATCATACAGATGCTGCGAGTACAATGGTTCTTCCCTCTTATAAGGTAACAACAACACCTTTACCTGACTCTGAATCCATTTTGAATAAGGTTCAAGAGCCACACCTCCACTTCTATCAAAAGAAAGCTTTCCCTTTCGACGAATGTGTTTCCAGGCGAGCTTTACCCTTTCAAACATAGCAACATCTCCTCCTTTGCCGAAATAAACGGTTTCCTTTACCTCTTGCTCAGTAGGTCCATCTGTCATTACGAATCCAAATTGGCGCCACGCCAAGATGGGATTATAGTTGATGCAACCTTTGGTTCCCATGAGTGGAACGTTAGGGAACTCACCACAACTCGTAATGAACTCCTTCAGAATTCCCATGTTGTGCTAGACGATGTCGTAAGAAGTGAGTCCTATGATCCGTGGGGCCCAAAGAGATGTCTCAGCAGTGTCGACAAACGTCCCTTGGTAGGCATGTGCATCATGAACCATATGTAAAGTAGATTTGTATTGCATACCACATCCCCTCTTTTACCATGCCGAGAATGAATAATATAGTAAGTATCAGCTAACAATGTTGGTACCGAGTTATCATTCATAAAGACACAAATTGCTGCAAAATCCACCAACCTTTCCGCCACATGTAAGAGGACTAAACCATAAATTAACACGACTAGTAATGCATTGAAAGCCTTCCACTTTCCTTCTTCTGCAAATCCATTAGCTTTGTTTATCAGATAATCCCGAGAAATACCCTGCATGTCACATTTCTTGATCCAATTGCCTTCCACTTTGCTAACGGTCAAATAAAGAGCTTTAGCGATAGCCATGTAGTTGGGAGTTTTAGGTACTTGAGTAAAAGGAATATTGTATGTGACCTTTATATCAAGAATATATGCATACTCTTCAAGGGTTGGTGCTAGCTGGAAATCTTGAAAAGTAAAACAACGTAGATGTGGGTCATAGAACTGAAGAAGCACTCTTAACGCCCATTCCTCATAAAAATAATTCACTAGGGGCAACAAGTTCCCATACCGTTTCCTGAAAATGTTTTCTTTTGGACCATTCACAAGGGCTCCCAACTCTCGCAATTGACCTCCATAAAACACAAACTGGTAGATAACCTTCTTCCTAAGAGTTTCTGCACTTGTGCTCTTGTTGTTATTCATCCTGATGACAGCTTCTAAGTACCCTTGAAATAACATACATATGTGAATTAGACATTAATACTTTTTCTTGCATTTTTTATAGAAAATAAATATGCCATGAGGTGATGCAAACACGTAGGAATCAAGGTATCTGAGGTGTTGTTCTAAATATGCCGAGAAAACAAGATCCAAAACTTTTTAAAATAACCAGTCATTCCTTTTTTAAAAACTCAGTCACCAACAGAAAAGAGTCACCAGCGGTACCTGTAAGAATCAAAATCCCCTCCCCTCTCACAGGTGTAAACTAGTTCTGGGTAAGACAAGGGTGACTCAGAATCACGGGTACGCCTGAAGCCACTATCGTTGAAACACCTACGTGAAACGATAGGACCGTATTTATACTCTGATCTGAGCATGGACGACATGACGGCACTAGTAAACCAAAGTCGACTATCCGTTCATGTTCCACTCTATTACTATGGTTCCTATGGTTGTCACTTGGCCTAGGTATTGGGCCTTTTATCTCTCGTAACGCCCACCCAACATGATAGCAGAGCCATCACAGCAGATAACCAAATATATGGAAAGCGGTAAAATGCATGCATAAACATATGAAAATAGTATATACAAAATAGGAAATAAATAAACACCCAAATAAATAAACAAACAAGAGCTAGGATCGACTCCGAGATGGACCAACAATAGGTCAATCTGTCCCCAGTAAAGTCGCCAACTGAAACAACCGGCCGAACCGTCATCTGATATATGAAATATCAATGAAGTCGCCACCGAACTTCTTTTATCCTGCCGAAAGGGAAAGGTAAACATTGAGAAAACCTGAAGAGGGTGAAATCACAGTCCTGCGACCGAGAGATCGGGTAAGGGAGTCTGTTACACGGGTGGAAGGTGTTAGCACCCCACACACCTGTAGTACTCTACGGTATCTACTCTTGTTGTTCTAATCTAATGGGTGTGTAAAAATCTGTATCTAAGTTATACAGGTAATGCATACAAAAGAAAGTAAAAGTAATGTAGGGGAAATAAAATTTGTACTCACTTGGGCCCTACCCTAATGCCTACGTATCCCTTTTAAGGAATCAGAGCAGCCGTAGTTCGGCTCATACATTTTGTTTGGTTTGTTTTTTTTAGTTAAGAAGACAAAAGTAACAATCAAGACGACAAAACATCAGATAAAATGACAAAACATCAACAATGATGATAAAACTACAAAAGAGATGAAGAGACATTGCATGGTAACACAAACTCAGGTAAGATGATAAAAAATCAACATGATAGCAAAATATCAGACAATACGACCAAACATTACACCTAACAATGATATTGAAAATAAAAGTAGGATGAAAAACATATGTGATGGTGAAACATCAGCAACAAACACATGCGATGGCGAAACATCGACTACAAGATAACAAGATAACATGGCAAAGATGACGAGACATCAACAATCCAGATAATAAAACATCACACCTAACAATGATATCAAGAATAAAAGTAGGATAACAAAACATGCGCGACGACGAAACATCGACAACAAACATATGCGATGGCGAAACATCGGCTAAAAGATAACAAGATAACATGGAAAATATGGCGAAACACGACAAATCGGATGATAAAACATCACACCTGACAATGATATCGAGAATCAAAGTAGGATAATAAACATATGCGCGATGGCGAAACATTGGCGATAAACATATGCAATGGAGAAACATCGGCTAAACGATATAAAGGTAACATGGTAAAGATGGTGGAACTTTAATAAACCAGATGACAAAACATCACACCTAACATTGATATTGAGAATCGGAGTAGGATAACAAACATGTGCGATGGTGAAACATCGGCTAAAAGATAACAAAATAAAATGGAAAAGATGGAAAAATATCAATAAACCAAATGACAAGGCCAATAGGCACACAAATAAATAAGATTGGTTTGTATTTTTTACCTTGAAGAAGGGTTTAAGTTTTTTAGGGATATTTTATGATTTGCCAAGAAGAGGTTTTTGTTTTAAGATGCAATATGGAAAGAAAGGAAAAATAAATAAGGGAGGCTAGCCTAGCACTACTCCTAATGTTACCATACAATGATTAACCCTAAGGTTGAGGATGAAAGAGGGAAGTTTCTACCTTATGTTAACATACATGGATTCTTATCCTAGAGTCTAGCTCGAGGACTAACCCTACACGAGCAATCCTAAGGGAGCATGGTAAATACCAAACAAGTGAACAAACAAGTGTTTAAACATGAGTAACAAGAAAGGCATATATGCGTAATTTCCTTAAACGGGTCTTTAAATAAACCAGAGGGACTCCTAATATATATCAGCAACGGATGACCCATAATGCAATAAAATTCCACAAGGAACAGAAAAAGTAAAAGGAAATAGTGCAATACCAAACGAATAACTATCCATAGAAAATGAGCAAAAAAAAGAAACCCAGAGAACTTCAAGCAAGCTAGCATCAGTAAACAAATCAAGTCAGAAATCATGCCATCAAATATATATACTGAGGCTTCAAATATGAACATATCCCACATCTGATGTGTAGCAGTCACAATTACAAATATATCCTACAAAAGAATGACACGTATACAAAGCATAGGAATGGTGAAAACACGACCAATTTTATTCCACAAGTAAAGTGGAACACTACAGTACCAAGTCTAAATGGAAAAAGAACTTTTCCTCATAGTACCTCGCACATTCAATAGAAAAAATCAGTGACGTCAAAGAGAAATGATGAAACAATAAATGATGGATGATGGTATAATAAGAAAATGAAAGAAAATGATAGTAAGACAACCAAGTAGTAGATGTAAAAAGCATCAAGTAGGTACATGAAAAACTAAATAATTGTTGCTCCTTTCTTGTCACCATGTTGAATTGACAAGTAAGTATCAATCAAGGATCAAAGGAGCAAGAGAAGAATATAAACAAAGACCTTGGAAGTCAGTAGCAAACACTTCACATCCATACTTATCCATTTCAATATGGTTCACAAGCATAAAAAAAGAGAGATACTATAAAAATGTATCACAAAGCTTGGATCACAAGTTAGCAAAGGAAGAAACTCAAACAAAGATAAATTAGAATACTTAAACCATTCAAAGACTTGAAATCAAGCTTCTAACATACTATGAGGATATGATCAGAATTTTAGAAAGTTGATTCTAATACATGTTGCACAAGTGCATTCAATATGCCTCAAGGGTTCAAAGGGAAAGAAGAAAGGAACATAAAATTCATATATGAATGAAATTGGTTCATGCATTAAAGGTCAAGTGATCTCAAGTCCTTATGAGACTATACTTGATGTATAATTCCTCAACATGTTATCATTGGTCATTTGGTGACCTCAAAATCAAGCCAAAAGTTTAAAGTTCAAAGCAAAAACAAGAAAAGAACATTACTTAGGAGGCATGAATCAAAAGGGGTCATTAACCAATTATGGGAAATTAAGAGGATTAACTTGAATTGGAGTAAGGAAACAGAAGAAACATGATCATTAAATGCCAAATTACAGGCCTCACACAAGTTCATTGGCCACCAAACAAATTGCAACAAGATATGCAACATCAATTGGGCATTTTTACTTTGAAAATTCATCAAAAATAGAAATGGACTTCCATAATTCAAACAAAAAATTTCTCATCATCTTTATGAAGTATAGAAATCAGAAATAAAGTCTCAAATTCATTGATGGTTGAGGAAAGGATCAAATAAGATGCATACATCAGAACTAGTTGGTGAAACCACCAATCCAGACAAGTTTTCAAAATAAGTCAATGGAAAATACTAAACCTCATCAATTAATTCAATAAAAATATTTTTAAGATCCTCAATCCAGCTATGAACTTCAATCAAGAGCTGAATTCAATTGAAACTTAAGGAAACTTGGTTTTTGGACTCAAATAAAACAAGGGGATTATCAAAATCCTAATTATTTAGAAAATAAACTTAAATATTGATTAATCAAGTTCAATTCTAAATAATTCAAACTAAAATCATACACAGATGAAGAAAACTCCATAGATCATAAAAATTATTTTTCCATATTTTTTGAATTAAAGAAAAGTCAAAAATAAAATCAAAATTTCAACCATTAAACAATTAAACAAATAATCACATTTCAAAACAAAATTCTAATCAAAAGTCAGAAAAATATTCAACCAAAATTATATTCAAATATTTGAATTAAAAATAAACTTCTATGATATTTTGTGGAATTTTTGGAGTAAAGGAAATATCAAAATAAAATCAAATGTCAAACAACTAATTAATTAATCACATGAATTTTAAAACCAATCAAAACTTTTTTAAAAATTCTGAAAATAATACACAAGGTCAGAAATATTATTTTAAATTTTCATGAATTTTTTCAGGATTTTTCATCAAGTTTTGATCAAGAAATAAAATCTGGAAAAATCAAGTTATAAAATATGATTCAAATGAATGCAAAATTCAAATGGACCAATAGAATCGCGCCACCACATCATCTTAAACTTCAGGACAAGTTTTAAAACCCACATAAGAACAGTCCTAGGGCTCATGTTCAAATCCATCGTACATACTCATTTCCACACAATTTTTTATGAAATTTCGTGCAGATTAAAGCCAGAAATAAGATCTACATCATGCTATTCGAATAACATCGAATGATTAACCATAGATCCAGAACGGATCTCATGAAGATTGCAAAAACACACTGAGCAAAATATTTCAGAATCATCATACATGCATATCTCATCAAATCAAAAGCTCTAAAGCTGTAGAAACACTCAATGAACATCAAACAACATGATTCAAAACTCAAATCATACAATGCACGACTAAAATCAAGATCCAAAGTTAAGGATTCTAACCATTGAGGCAAAATGAATCTATTGTCTCCTTTACTCCAGCTGCAAACTAAGCCTCGATCTACAATCATTAGCACTTGGAGAAGAGAATGCAAGAAGAGTCACTCAAAACGCACAAGCAAACTGGGAAAATCAGAGAAATGGATTTTTGAGAGAAAATGGGATTTTAGATCTGAGCTTTCAATGCATACTTTCGTTCTTCTCTTCCTACCTTTCTTTTTTTCTCCCTATTTAGAATGAGCAATGCAGTGTTTATATAGAGTGTTTAGAGTGACGGTAATAAGGTCATAACACATAGAAATTCGTTGGAGGGCAATTTGGGCAAAACAGGCAAGTGAAAATGTGAAAGCATGTGCTTGCGTTTTATTTGTTACTTGGCTTTTTATGCTGCGTTTTGATGAGCTCAGAGATTAATGAAATTAGGTGAGTGAAGCGTGAGGGGGTGAGGTGGCAAGGATTGCACATGGTGTGATTTTGCTTGAGGTGAAAGTTACCAATATTGGAAAAAACTGTAGAAATCATGGGAAGGCAAGGAAAGTGTGATTATTTGGCCAAAATAAGAAAGAAGTGAAGTGTGTGATTCATGGCAAGCACGTGCAATATCAACTTGAAAACAAACAGAATCGAAGGGTGCATAAAATCTTCAACTTGCATAACCCACGCGTGCACCAAGAGTCGACTTACTTCCAACTGTGGCCACAGAAAACTGGCTCGTGCGTTCTCAAAATTTCCTTGGTCCAAATGAAGAACATACCCTATGCTTCGAAACAATATGAGGTTCGAAAGAAATGATGGAGAGATGAGTAATATATGAGGCTTAGGATTCTTGGGCAACTCAAGCCAACATGCCCAAGAATGCGCGTGCCCTGGCTTGCCCATAAGGCAACACTTTGAATGGTCCAAATTAAGAGAACGAAGAGAGCAGGAATGATGCTTCGAAAATACTATAGGTTACTTCAAATGGTACAAGTTGAGAGAAAATGAAGAGAGCAGGAATGGGGCTTCGACCAGCCTATAAGGTTACTTCGAATTGTCCAAACAAAGAGAAACAAACTAAGAAGAAAGAGGCTTCGACCAGCCTTCAAGGTAACACTTCAAAATATCCAAACAAAGAGGGAAGAATGTGGTTTCGACCAGCCCTCGAGATGACACTTTGAATGTCCAAACGAAGAGAGAAGAATGAGGCTTTAACGAGCCTTCAAGGTAACACTTTAAGTTGTCCAAACGAAGAGAAACAAAGTAAGAAGAAAGATGCTTCGACCAGCCTTCAAGGTAACACTTCAAACTGTCCAAACGAAGAGAGAAGAACGAGGCTTAGACCATCCTACAAAGCTACTTCGAATGGTCCATGATGAAGAAGATCAAAGTAAGCCATTCGAATTTCTGGTTTCAACATGCAACTTCCTTAAATCACCACTCCTTTGATTTTAAGCCAAAAATGAGTGACTCTAAGTTTAATGAGAAACTCTCATACCCCTCTTTAAAATGCACGAGGAACATTTTTGAATTATGCCTTGAATCAACAATTATAGGCATGTCACTAATTGTTTGTTGAATTTCCTAGGCCAAATGCCTCAAAAATTGCCCAACTTGCCTTGAACTTCAAAGGCTCGTAAATTTTGATTTTGAGTAAGAAGTGTGTTTTTTGTCTCCTATGGGCCCTTGTAGATCTCTTTCCCATCTTCAATTGGAAAAAAGAACCACCAAACTCCTCTGAAAAATGAGAAAGTTATGCCCTTACAAAGTCAGACCAAAATCAATAATACTTAGTGAAATTTTCAATCACCAAGAATACTTAGTGAAATTTTCAAGGTCAAGATGGTAATTAGTAGAAAGAGTGAGGGCATGATGGTAACTAGTATAATTCTAAGTGAGGGAAATTGAGGAAGATATTAGGGGTCCTTATGATAACTAAGGGAAAAGAGAATTGTACAATCATTTGGTACGACCGAGATATTGGGAGAAGAGCAAAGGAGAAGCTAGGGCACAAGGAGACATGGAGGAAAAGAGGAATTTATAGAACGAGAAGAGGAATCAAAAGCTAACAATAATCATAAGGTAAGGGGGGTGAATGGATTCTCTAATTGGTGATCTTATATGAGAGGGTAGTGATGGTTCATTTCCCTCTTAGGGTAGTGATCTTATATGATTATACATGGATTAGTGATGCTATGTTTTGATTGTTGTTGTGATTGCGTTGTTATGATGATTGTTGCATAAAACCCAATCTAGAACCTATAAGTAATGAGAATTAGGATTTTGAGGATTTTGGATGAGGATTTGATGAAATATAAGATGAATAATAATGCCCAAATAATGTATAATTGATGTAGAAACATAGGATGATAATGAATGATGAATTCCTATGATTAGATGATGTCTTAGGACCAAAAATTTAGTGAAATCATAGAAAAATCGCAAAAATACTCAGAATTTAACAGTTTGCATTGATGCAAACAGGGAAACGGTCGATGCAAACAACATAACAGTGAGTAGAAAACACCAACAACAGGGGCGGTTGACGCAAAAGCCAAGAGCGATTGACGCAAGGGTCGATGCAACCTAACCCAAGGGAAGCCCAATTTTTGACAATTTTTGTAACAGCCATAACTTTTGAACCGTAACTCTGTTTGATGTTCCGTTCGAAGTGTTGGATAACTAACAAAATAAACTTGAGGGTCAGATACTATTGGCCTACCATGCTTAAATATTGTTTCCGATTTGTAAGCCGGTGTGACAAATGTCAAGTATTCTTACCATTCATTCACAACCCGGTCGAATTGCTCCATTTTGTAGTATCCCCATGGCCTTTTATTCAATGGAGAATTGACATACTTTAACAATTCCCACTGGCACCAGGATAACTAAACATTTTAATTGTCGTGGTTGATTATTTCACCAAATGGTTGGAAGCAGAAGTTGTGGCCGGGATCACAGCTGAAAGGGTAAGACGCTTTTACTGGAGGAATATCATTTGTAGATTTAGGTTACCTCGTGTAGCGGTAGAAATTTTGAGACTAAGCCATTGGATTGACTTAACTCGCACAGATTAAATAAAAATCTCCACTACGCTTTATTGTTTCCAAAGGAAATAGGAAAATAGTGAATAAACCCAAAAAAAAGAGGGGGAGAGAATCTAGGTACGGGGGTTGGTTATGCAAAGGGAAGGTATTAACACCCTAAACATCTACGATACTCCACAACAACCTCTTTGCAAACCTGTGTATTTTAGCTATAAAAGGTGTATACAAAAATTGGACGATGGATACTAGAAAAGAAGTATATTTTTATAACTTTACACCCGCCACAGTGGTGAACCTTTAGTGCCTATGTACCATCTTCGGTGCAATAGGGGATCAGGGTACTCGTATTTCACCTAAAAAAATTTAAAACACAAGTGTGTTGGTCAATTTTATGAAAAGAGACATCATCGTCAAATCCGAGTGGAAAACATACTTACTACCCACTATTATGAGAAAGGAGAATTTGCATCATCTCAAAGTGGAGGATATAGCTTGGATTTTAAAATCAACAAAGCCTAACTCAACACCCAAGTGGAAAATATCTCACTTCACTACACGTAGAAGGATAGTAGGTCGCATCACTACAAGGATCCACAAGAGTTTAATCTTTTGAGAAAAGTTTTAAAGTAAAAAAGCCAAAGTGGCAAAATGGTTTGAATGAGGTTAATTGAATTTTAGTCTTTCAAAATATGGGAAAGTATAGTTAAGTTGATTAAAGTTTGATTAAGAAAATATTTTTGAAAATGCATGCACCTAAGTCCAGGTTTATTATGAAAGCGATTCAAGTTAGAAAACAAGAAGAGTTTCGAAAAGGAGGGAGGATATTTTTGAAATTAAAGGCGATAGGAGGAGATGAAGGGACTATCCTAAAGCATAAGGTAAAATCCAAGGAAAAGAATGATCTAACAAAGAAGAAGCCAACACATGACATATGAAGTCAATGTAGAATTCTCATCCTTTGGATTGAAACCAAGAAAGCAAAAAATACTAAACCTCTGAGAAATACCAAGCTTCAGATGAATTAAGTCTTCACAAAAAATTGGCAGAGTAACGGTTGTATATAGAGGAATTTTCAATCACAGACAAATCATATAACCTGAATAACCTGCACTTAAAGAAAATCAACCCAATGTCTTTAGGGTAAACCCCAAGAGCTTCAGATAAAATAACAAAAAAGCCACAAGTTCTCAAGTATCAAGTCTTCTAATCCTAAGTCCGAGAGGTCCACAACTCCATAATGCCAAGGAAAGTAACCAAATAGTCAAGTAACCTTAAAGTTTTTTAATGTTCAAGTTGATTATTAATTGTTTTCAAAAAGAAAATAAAGCTCATGTGAGAAAAGATAAAATGGCATAAAGATAAATGCTCAAGTCATCAAAAGAAAAATAACATGTAATGTAAGTGCTAAAATAAATGGTGCATAAAAGTAAAGGCACAATAATAAAAGCATAAAGTAAAGGAATAAAGTAAAGCTAATTGTTAGTGAATTAGAAGTTAGACGTCAAGTAAAAAAGGTTAGTTGAATGGCCATCTTGAAGCTTTCTTTTGAAAACTCATTAGAAGATTGATAAAATCAAAACATCTCAACAAGTTTCAATTGCTTTTTGTCAAGTATATAATTCATTTCAAATACTTAAAGAAAACCACATATGATCAATGATGTTAAAATGATTCACTTAGACCAAAGTTGATGAATTTCATTAGAGGATTGATAAAATCAAATCATCCTAACAATGAACTTTAAAGTTATTGGATCAAAGGCTTCATATTAAACATATTAGGGCTTGCAAACATAGGTTTGAGCCACGAATGATCATTTTTCAAATCGGGACAAATTTAGTGAAATGTTATGCAATCGTAAGTGGACTTAAGTAGAAGTCACACCTATTTTGAAGTCGGTCAATAGCAATCTATGAAAAAACATGTTAGAGAAATGATATATAGATCATTCTCCAAAAAAAAAACATGTAGCACAAGTAAAAACAAGAAAGGGATAAGATGAAAAGGGAGAGGATGTATCATATGAATTTTAGGGTTTCAAATATCATCAACATCATTCATCCATTTTAGTGGATTTGGTTTTTTAACCTATTAACACCCAAGATCCAATGAGGTTGAGGAACTTGTCCCAAAATAACACCCAAATCAGGACCGATAAAAAAATAATAAAATAGTATTTAATAAAACAATATTTAAATAATTAATACAAGGGAAATAATTGGTAAAATACAAAAAATGTGTTAAAACACCAAATAAAAATACTAAAAAAATATCAGAAGTCAAACATGAGTCAATAAGTATTGACAAAAATTTTCCGAATTTTTTAAAGTCAAAAACTATTTTTAAAATATAAAGAAATAAACAAAATAAGCCAAAAGTTGTGAAAAATAGTAAAATCAAAAATAAAAATAAAATGAGGTCACCAATATTTGTCAAGAGGTCATTGGATCCTTCCATAATTTTTCAAGAATTTAAAAATCAAGAAAAGTATTCTTAAATAATTAATACAAGTCAAAAAAGTGAAAAATCATAAAAAAAAATATGAAATCACAAAATAAAATCGTGAAAAAATAAAAAAAAACAAAGAGAAAAATTAAATTTTTATTTTAGAATTTTTTTCATAATTTTAGAAGTTGAAATGAATTTTTTATAAAATTTGAAGTTTAAAACAATCAAAATATTAAATCAGAAAATAAAAATAAAACCAAAAAGATATAGACCATTGGTTCAATGTCAAAACGCGTTAGTAATCAAATCCAAGGGATCTACCGTGTTGTGCATATCATGGTCATTAGTGAATAAATCAGCAGTTCATTAATTAAAAAACAGATTTCAAAAAAATGTGTGACACCATAACATTGGTTGAGAGATGATACGTTGATCATATTCAACCTCTAGCCACACACCAATTACAGGTCCCACAAACTGTAAAATCAGGAGCTCAGACGAGTGTCATTCTCTTCGTCTCTTCAAGACGATTTCAATGGTACCCTTGCGAAAAATTTATATTAACCACAACTTAGTCGATTTGCAAAAAACCAGAAGGAAACAATTGAAAATGGATTTAAAAATTTATGATCAAAATTCGCTTCCAGTTAAAAACCAATTATGCTATGAGTAAAAGAGTGGTGAGAGCTACATTGTAGCAACAAGTTTTGGGAGAATTGATGGAGGAATCTACCTGTTGAAGCTCAACTTCAGAGTTCTGAAGCTTGACTTGGCTAGCACGATTTAGGGCACTTCAAGGCTTGGTTCTTCTTCTGCTAGCTTTTGGTGAAGTTCATGGATGAATAATGGGCAAAGAAATTGGATTGAAAAATGCTTTAAAACCAAGTTCGAAGTTACAGAATTGAGAGGTATATAGGAAGTTCAACAAAGGTATTTTGGATTTCTAAAGCTTGTGAAATGAAGTAAAGGAGGTCTCCATTTATAGGAAAAATGTGATGCAATACTGAGAGAGGGTGAATGATAAGAAATCAAGTGAAATTGTGTGCACCCTGATCATGACAAAAGTGTGACTTTTAACTCATCAAAACTCATCCAATTCTTGTGTGTTAACCCTCAATTTAGCTTTAGCAACATTTTTAACCATGTTTAAGTGGAAAACATGCACAAATTTGATTATTAAAAGGCACATTATGGAAATCGGTATCTGACTCTAAGTGAAACTTCAGTTCCAAGGTACCAACTTTGAATCCACGGTGCACACAGCTCAAGAGGCTTTAAGGCATGATTCTTGCAGAATTTGAAAGACAGGGTCACAAACTTTACAATGGGACAAGAAAGACTCTATTTGGATAATTGACCTGGAAGTTATGTCCTCTTGAAATCATAAAAAAAACAAAGTGATTTATGTACTTAGAAAAATTTATAAGTATAGGACTTCAAAATGACCTATAATGTTCTTCAAAATTATATGACCTTTCACTCAAACTTTGATCTTGAAATCTGAAGATGACATGAAGTAAACCTATTGAATTGAGTTGGGGAATTGTGATCACTCAAAAATCATAAAAATTGAAAGAGTTACGGTCTTTGGAAGATGATGAATGAATTTGAGGAAATTCACAAAAGACCTATAATCCTTTCAATTCTTCAACCACTTTCCAAGCATCTTCAAGTCTTGCACACTGAAACAAAGTTGTTGTAGACATACCAAAGATTATAATAGAAAAAAATGGGCTCATGGAGATAAAAATTGAAAATGTTTTGATCATTTTAAGTCAAACCCTAAGATTCAAAGGCTTTTCAAAGAGACTCGTAATCTTTCTCCACCATTAGTTATCTTCCATTCAAAATTAGCCTTAGATTCCTGAAGAGAGCTTGTTAAGGACCCTTTTAAAGAAAATCATGGATTTGAAGTCAATCAAAAATCTCAAAAAATGAGCAAGATATGGTCCTTGGAAGTCAATAAACCCTAGCTCAGAGAGTGTTAAAATGACTTGAGACCCCTTTCAACTTTTGATGATTTTTCTTGCACAATAGGACCTTTTCATGTGAAAAGTGATTGTTGTAGATGATTATAAGAATCCATAGAAAAAAGAACGAACTCAAATTGTTAAAAATTGAGAGAGTTATGCACATGTGATCATTGAATCAAACATTTTATCAATTAAGTCAAATTGTTGAATCACCCTTGAATCTTTTGAACTTTCTTGAAAACATAAATCATGATGAATCACCATAAGCATTGAAATGATGTTATCTTGAAGCACACTCAAAGATTTAGCTTAAGTCTCAAAGAAACTTGTTGAAAAAGGCATGTAAATAAACACATGAACCTATGAATCTTCTTGATAAATGCCACCACCAAATTTGAGGAACATCTGACCTAAATAAAGTGAGGGATTCCTTTGAACCGAAAATATTTAATATGATAGAAATAGACCTGAAGCTTGAACTCTTGCAATCTACTGAAGAACCATTTGATTGAGGACCACCCCTCTAACCTTAAGTTAGATGGTGATATGAATTCAATTGTGTCATCACCTATAATATGAACATTCAAAGAGACATAAATACATATTATGATGTTAGTCTAAGAAAATATGCACAAGATACATAATTCAAGGTGCTTGGTGATACCTCAAGAGAAAACTTAAATATATGATGAAATAGAAAGGGAGAACCAACCCTAATGTGTGATCATGATGTATTGATAATATGAGATGATGAGGGATCTTAGGGGGGGAAATTGGGGTATAATAGCTGCCTTTATTTAAGTGTCTTCTATCCATAGATACGAAGGTTAAAATATAAAACAAACCCTATTTTTGGCCCTAGGATGCCATGCAATGCTTATGATTATGAATGTATAAGACGAACTCCACAGGGGCAACAAGACATCATTGGGAGAAAAAAAGTAAAACCAATGAACCAAAAAGAGAGTTCGATCGGGAAAACAAATCGCTTGGGAAAAACACGACTATGGGGATGGCTATAAACCGGTAAAGCCAAAATCATGATTAAAGAGACCAAATATATAGTAGGATTTCAACAATGGAAACTCTTAACAATGTAAGCAACAAACTATCAAAGAGGTAAATATTATGAAGTGTTACCAACTCGACTTGAGGAAATAAGCTCAACTCCATTGGAGGGAAATCAACTCGGTTGAGGAAAAGAAAACTCAGCTCTACTGGGATAAAGCCCAAAGAGGAGACAAAGTGTCATCAACTCAATAAATGAGGAAAAAGTAATGGATAAGAACGATCGACAAATATTTGTGAACTAACCACTCAGAGATGAGATAGAAAAAAGAGAGTAACATTAACTCACAGGAGATCATGAATTAACCACCCACATGCCACAAATAGAAACGGTAAGATAATATCGGCTCAGAGATGACGGTAAACATCAACATCGAGACTAGTAAACAAATGATTGAAATTAGTACTTATGACTGAAAAAATGTTGAAATCATCACTTATGGATGGGAATAAAGGTTTATATCAACATTTATGGATGGGAACAAATGTTTGACATCAACATTTATGGCTGGGGACAAAGGTTGACATCAACAATTATGGCTGGGGAAAAAAGTTGACATCATCACTTATTGCTGGGAACAAATGATGACATTAACACTTATGGTTGTGAACAAAAGATGACATTAACACTCATGTCTGGGAACAAAGGGTTGACATTAGTACTTATGGTTGGGAACAAATGATGACATCAACAATTATGGCTGGGAACAAAAGTTGACATTAACACTCATGGATGGGAACAAAGGGTTGACATCAGCACTTATGGCTGGGAATAATGGGTGACATCAGCACTCATGGCTGGGAACAAAGGTTGGCATCAACATTTATGGCTGGGAACAAAGAATTGACATCAATGATTATGGCTGGAAACAACTCAACACTATTGGGGTAAAGTCCAATAAGGAGAAAGAGATAAATTATGACTATGAACGAAGGTGAACTACGAATTCAGGAATGATGGTAAAAAAAACTGAACAATATCGAACTTTATTTAAGGTAAAGAAACGGAAGATACATCGGCATTTACTGAAGGTGAACTACCAACTTTCACTAAAGGTAGAGATACAAAAGGTGCACCAACTTTTACTGAAGGTGAGCTACCAACTTTCACTGAAGGTAGAGATATGTATGACACCAATGTTTACTAAAGATGAGCTACCAAATTCCACTGAAGGTAGGAACATGTATTAATAATAAGAAGTTTCCCAAAATTTTGGTGTGTCACCTAGAACGGGTCTCAAATTCTTCTTTAACCAAGGCATTCTTCCTGGAAAGGGTAACAAACTTTACCAAATTCTGGAATTTTCCAAGACAATAACAATTTCTTCTTTGATCAAGATATTACTTGGAAAGGGTGAAAAATTGTTGTAAGAATCTTTCAACAAACTGTCTTTATCATTGAAGTACAACCAACCTCAACAACGAACTACCTCCCATAACGTAGAGACTACCACCATTGGAGTACATTAAAATAATCTTCTCTGGAAACTAACAGACTTATTGGGGAAGTATAGGTTGCTCAAATAAAGGGACCGCCACTTGCTGTTACAAAAAGGATTTCAATAATACTGCTAGGAAATGAATCTTTGACTTCGTGGGGAAATACCAACACATCCATGCTGTCGGGGACCACAAATTCAAACTAGGAACAAGCCAGAGTGAAACAGTAAACAAAGACACTATCTACTGAGGAATAAACTCAAATGGGGATCAATTTCATCCAGATAAAAAGCTAGGTAGGAAGGCTAAAATAGCATTCTTCCACGAGGGATAACCTAGTGGGAAAATTGAATGGGCATAAAATTTATGCTTAGGGTTGACAATCTACTGGAGAGAGGGTAACATAACTCTCTAAAGAGGATAATATGCCAGCAAAAACATCAACGAATGCAAATGAGCAAAGAATTTTAATTCAACTATGCATGATGTATGTATGAATGTATAAATGTGTGAATGTTATCATGTATATGCTGGAAAAATAGACATATTACACTAGGAATAACCAGACAAAACCAACATGGGTAAAGACAACACTTGGCTAAATCACATCCAGGATGAAGATTCTATAAGAGGGTAAGCACCAACTGAGGAAACAAAGTCCTACTTCATGGCTTAACTTCACTGGGAAGAAACACGGTTTGAAAAATAATCAAAGCAAAATATGATAGCAATAAACCAAAACAGTTGCAGGGTTATAACACCCTCCTCCAGGTTTCGCCGGAGAATATCATACAGACTTTGCTAGGGAAGATAATGCCACATCGTCTAGTCTTCACCTGGAGATTTAAGAAGTTAACATCACATCAAGAAGTCAAAATTATGTGGATTTTAAATCAAACTCAACACTTTGTGAGAGAAAACCCAAAATGGGTTGACAGCTGTTTCAACACTTCTTAGAAAAGATATTGTCCTTGTCTGACTACCCAGGGAGCACACAACAGCAATAATGTCATAACTGGAGA
Source organism: Vicia faba (assembly GCA_948472305.1). NCBI lineage: Eukaryota > Viridiplantae > Streptophyta > Magnoliopsida > Fabales > Fabaceae > Vicia > Vicia faba. The sequence goes on from OX451735.1 coordinate 1,232,015,436, forward strand.
GAACAATGTTTTACAAGTGATTTTACATCCATTCTCAACACACAAAGGGAGAAAGAACTATATCAAGTGAGAAAATACTACATAATTTTGCAATCTCTTCCTGATCACCACTTGGCTGGGGAAAGAATCACACTCAGCTAGAGAAACCTGAACCAAGACTTAGTTGGGGAATATGGGAGAGAGGTATCAAACCAGACAAACCCAACACCATATAACAATTGGAGAAAATCTAAACCAAGATTTAACTGGGGTAAATGGGATTACAAAACTCACATCATATATCAACTGGTGTGAAATTCGTCAATCCAAGGATAAAAAACAAGTGGACTATACGCATATCAATAAGAGTCACTCGGGGGTACTTCTTAGGGAGAAATTATGAAACTTTTGAGTTCGTCCATCCTTGGAACCACTTCTTTGTCCCACTTGAATCACATAATTCATATAAAAAGTAATTTGCAAATTCTTTTCAAAAACATGTTTTTATTATTATGTCTTTTTTGTTTTAAAAATTACTATCAATAATAAATGATATTTTTGTATACAGAATAAAATAAGAATTGCAAAGAATTGGATAAAGGCTAAAACTTTATTAAAAGAATGGTAGTCAATGAATGGCGAGACTCCATAGATTATTACAAAGTTTTGGAAAATGGTAAATACTTGTAAAAGATACATTGAAACACAATGACCACTATTCTCTCTAACAACTTGGAACTCCTGAGCAGAGGATTCAGTTGAAGTGTGATGAGAATCCTAGAATATTGTTGCTTCAATGATCAAGTCTTGTCTGACGCAGTTACTTGCTAGGAAATCCCTACCTTTTTCCTAGATTTCCCTTGCGGGTTTTCAACCTACCAAGAACACTTATTTTGTTTGTGTCTCTAACTTTTTCCTAGACTGCCCTTTCGGGTTTTCAGCCTATCGAGACACTCTTTTTTTGCCTAAGCCGCCCTTTCAGGTTTTCAACTTAACGAGCTACTCTTATATTTATTTAGGCGGAGTATTTCTTTATTGCGTCAGCATTCATAGGACTTGGGAACTCCTCGCCATCCATAATTTCAAGAATCAATGCACCGCAGAGAAGGATTTCTTGAAAACATACGGACCTTCATAATTGGGAGTCCACTTTCCCTTAGAATCAGCATTAAAAGACATGATCTTTCTGAGCACGAGGTCTCCTTCTCTGAATTCACGAGGCATAACCTTCTTATCAAAAGCTTTCGTCATTATTTTTTGATATAACTGAACATGACACAAGGCCGCCATTCTCTTCTCTTCAATTAAATTCAACTGCTCAAACCGGTTTTGGACCCATTCAGCCTCTGACAACTTGGTTTCCATTATTACACGCAAAGAGGGAATCTCAACCTAAACGGGGAGCACTACTTCCATACCATATAGGTCTGTAAGGAGATGAATTGTGATGGACAATCTTGAATTCTTCACAAAGTTTTATCATCATCTTTTTATTCAAATTTGACCTGTTATTAGTGATAATCCTACTTGGCACACCATACCGACATATAAGATTGTTCTTGATAAAGCGTACTACCACCTTCTTGGTTACACTAGCATAAAAAGATGCTTCCACTCACTTGGTGAAGTAGTTAATTGCAGCTAAGATGAAACAATGTCCATTCGACGCCTTGGTTAAATCATTCCAATCATATCAATACCCCACATAGAAAAAGGCCATGGGGAAGAAATAACATTGAGAAGCGTTGGAGGCACATGAATCTTGTTAGCATAAATTTGGCATTTATGGAACTTCTTCGCAAATTTGTAACATTCAGATTCCATTGTCAGCCAATAGTAACCTGACCTAAACATATTCATTGCCATTGAATGTCCATCGGCATGGGTACCGAAAGAAACTTCATGGATCTCATGCATCAACATATCTGCGTCGTATCTATCCACACATGTGAGAAAGACCAGGTCATAATTTCTCTTGTATAACACATCTTCATTGAAGAAAAAACTACCTGCCAACCTTCTCAATGTATTTCTATCTTTGTTCGACACACTAACCAGATATTCTTGAGTCTTAAGGAAATGCTTGATATCATAATATGAAGGTTTTTTATCTGACGTCCCCTCTATAGCAAACACATGAGCTGGTCTATCAAGACTTCAAATTGTAATATGAGGTACATTATTCCAAGCACTCATTTGATACATGGAAGCCATAGTGAATAAAAATTATGCCATCTGGTTCTCATCTCTGGGAATGTGATGGAATTGAACTTTATTAAAGAAATGTAATAATCTTCTTGCATAATATTTATAGGGAATCCAACCAATGTGACGAGTCACCCATTCTCCTTTGATATTATTTATTACCAAAGCTGAATCACCATATACATCAAGAATTTTGATTCTGAGATCTATAGCCTCTTCAAGACCCATGATACATGCTTCATACTCCACCATGTTATTGGTACAATCAAATGTTATCCTTGCAGTGAAAGGGATATGTGACCCATGGGGAGTGGAAATCACAACACTGATTCCTATTCCATAAGCATTTATAGCTTCATCAAACACCATACCCCATCGAGATTCAGGGTCAGGACCTTCCTCAGACAAAGTTTCATCACAATCTTTTACTTTCAAAAACATCACATCCTCATAAGATAAATCATACTTTAAAAAGTGATAATCGTCAAGTGGTTGGTGAACAAGGTATTCTGCCAACACACTGCCTTTAATAGCCTTCTGAGTAAGGTATTCAATATCATATTCAAACGTCAGCATCTGCCAACGTGAAAATCTTCAAGTAAGAGCAGGCTTTTCAAAAATATACTTAGTTGAATCAATTTTGGAAATCAACCAAGTAGTATGATTCAACATATATTTCTGCAATTGCTTTACTGCCCGGGCCAAAGCACAACATGTTTTTTCTAGCGTGGAATACCATGACTCACAGTCAGTGAACTTCTCGTTCATATAATAAATAGAATATTCTTTTCTTCATGTTTCATCTTGTTGTCCCAAAATACAACCCATAGAGTTATCTAACACGTTCAGATACATAATCAATGGTCTTCCTTCAATAGAGATACTTGAATTTCCCTAACTTTATCAGGATCAAGTTCAATTCCTTTTGGGTTGACAACGAAACCTAACAACTTTCATGAATGAACTCCAAAAGTACACGTATTTGGGCTGACAAGTCTTCTATGTGCCATTCCTCAATCTGAGATTTGGTGATCATGTCATTAACATATACTTCAACTTCCTTATGCATGAGATCATAGAATAGGGTTGTCATAGCCCTCTGGTATGCTTCACCAGTGTTCTTCAACCCGAAGGGCATCACTCTGTAAAATAAAGTTCCCCAGGTTGTGATAAACGTTATTTTTTCCATGTCCTCAAAAGCCATCCTAATTTGATTGTATCTGGAAAATACATCCATGAACGAGAACACTTTGAATTTTATTGTTCTATCAACCAACATATCAATATGTGGCAATGCGAAATCATATTTTGGACTTTCTTTATTTAAATCTCTATAATCGACACACATGCAGACTTTTTTGTCTTTCTTTGGTACTGGAACAATATTGGCTATCCATTAAGGGTACACTGATGTTACAAGAAAACCAACATCAATTTGCTTCAAAACCTCTTCTTTAATCTTCACTGAACGTTCTCAAGATTTCAAATTCTGGTGGTTGGGTTAAAAGTTCTGGATAAAGGGTACTCAACTACTGACCATGTAAAGAAGATCATCAGAAATTTACCCAAGAAATGGAGACCCATGGTCACAGATCTTAAACTAGCCAAAGATCTGAACAAAATCTCTCTCGAAGAACTTGTCATCTCTATTAGAAGTCATGAGATACAGTTAGAAGAAGATGAGCCCCAAAAGCAAGGTAAGTCTTTATCCCTTAAATCTAACAAAAAATATGAATCTAAAGTTTTGCAGCAAAAAGAAGAAAACTCTGGTGGATCCTCATCAGAAGAAGACGAACTGTCTCTTCTCTCTAGAAGAGTCAATCAGTTGTGGAAGCACAGGAAAAGGAAGTTCAGAAATTCCACAAGAATAGGGAATTAGTCTGAACCATCGTCTAGATACAGAAAGTCTGAACCATCTTCTGGATACAGAAAGTCAAGTAACAGAGACATTGTTTGCTACGAATCCAATGAACAAGGGCATTACAAAAGCGATTGTCCAAAGCTTCAAAAGGAGAAACCTAAAAATAAGTTCTTTAAGGAGAAGAAGTAAAGTCTCATGGAAACATGGGATGACTTAGATTCTTCTGAAGCAGAAACAGAATAAGAAGATGAAAGAGAAAACATAGCCCTTATGGCCAACGCGTCAGATGATACTGAATCATCTGGATCGTAATCAGACTCAGAGGAAGAAGAGGGGTTTTCTAACTTTTCTTGATCTCAATTAGAAGAGAGTCTGTTAGAAATTCTAGAAAGGTATTAAAAACTTCGAGTCATAAAAAAGAACCTGAAAAAGAATCTAGTTTCTGACTTTGAAGAAACTAAGAAACTGAGACCAGAAAACTCTGAGATGAAAGAAAATATTTCAAAACTTGAAAATAAATTACAAAATTCTCATAATGAAACTGTCTTAGAAGTTCCTAGTAACACTGATAAGATCACAAAGGAATATGATCAAAGCTTTCAGAAATTTCTTGCCAAAAACATAGATAGAAGCAAGATGGCTTTAATGATCTATGGAGTTAGCAGAAATTGTAGAAAAGGAATATGATACATAGGTAACGTATCTCAACCTAAGAAAGTTATGGATTTGGTAATTAAACGCACACCTCTAAATTCTCACTTCACCTATAGGCACACACATGAATTAAAGTATACTAGTAATGCTTTTTCCTCTAAACCAAAATTCAACTAGATTTTGGTAACTGTAACAAATAAGGACCCAAAAAGATATGGGTACCTAAGGATAAAATTGTCTATGTTGCAAATATCTTTAACAACAAGACTGAAACACCAATCTTGGTACCTGGACTCTGGATGCTCTCGACACATGATGGGAAGAAAGCATATGTTCCAAAGCCTGGAGCTTAAATCTGGAGGCAACGTAGGTTTCGGAGGCAATCAGAAGGGGAAGATCATTGGCTCTGGAACTATTGGTAACGGTACTCTTCCCTTTATAACCAATGTTCTGTTAGTAGATGGATTAATGCATAACTTGTTATCCATAAGTCAATTAAGTGATAACAGTTATGATATAATCTTCAATCAAAATTCATGTAAAGCAGTTAGTCAGAAAGATGGATATATCCTCTTTAATGGGAAGAGAAAGAACAACATTTACAAAATAAAACTTTCTGAACTAAAAAGTTAGAATGGAAAATGCCTATTATCTATTAACGATGAGCAATGGGTATGGCATAGAAGATTGGGGCATGTTAGTATGAGAAGAATATCTCAGATTAACAAACTCAATCTGGTCAGAGGACTTCCTAACCTAAAGTTCAGCTCAGATGCTCTGTGTGAAGCATGTCAAAAAGGAAAGTTTGCAAAACCCTATTTTAAAACAAAGAATGGTGTTTCTACCTATAGACCATTAGAACTTCTGTATATAGATCTATTTGGACCAGTGAAAACTGCATCCATTAGTGGCAAGAAGTATGGATTAGTGATCATAGATGACTATAGCAGATGGACATGGGTAAAGTTCTTAAGACATAAGGACGAGTCACATTCTGTGTTTTTTGCATTCTGTAACTAAGTCCAAAATAAAAAGATATTAGAATTGTTAAAGTCAGAAGTGATCATGATGGAGAATTTGAAAACAAAAAATTTGAACTATTTTTTAATGAGAATGGCATCTCTCATGATTTCTCTTGTCCTAGAACTCAATAAAACAGATTTGTAGAACGAAAGAACATTACTTTACAAGAAATGGCCAGAACCATATCAACGAGACTAATATTGCTTAGAACTTCTGGGCAGAAGCAATTAACACAGCGTGTTACATTCAGAATATAATCTCCATAAGACCTATTCTGGATAAGACTCCATATGAACTGTGGAAGAACAAAAAGCCCAACATCTCGTATTTCTATCCATTTGGATGTACTTTTTTTATTATGAACACTAAAGAACATTTGAACAAGTTTGACTCTAAAGCACAAATGTGTATTATGTTAGGATACTCTGAACACTCAAGAGGCTATAAAGTATACAACACAGAAACACAGATTGTAGAAGAGTCAATCAGTGTCAGATTTGATGATAAGCTTGGCTCTCAAAAGTCAAAGCATGATAAACATTTTGCAGATATAGAAGTCCAATTTACAGATACTATAAGACATTGCATCGGAAGTTTCTCACAAAGAATCACAGTCAACTCCAGAAAAAGATGTCACAAACATTACAACAACATCTGAAGTGCCTCTCTAGAAAAAGACAATCCAGAAGCAGCGTAGCTCATCCAGAAGACAAAGTTATAGGAAAGAAAGAAGACTCAATCATAACAAGATCCACATTCAGAAAGTCTGTAGAATCTCTCATGGGATTAGTTTCTCTGATTGAGCTAACTTCCATTGACGAAGCTCTTCTGGAAAATGATTGGATACTTGCAGTGCGTGAAGAATTAAACCAATTCACCAGAAACGATGTGTGGGATCTGGTTCCTAAACCAAAAAGGTTCAACATCATTGGAACCAAATGGGTATTCAGAAACAAACTGAATGAACAAGGAGAAGTCATCAGAAACAAAGCACGGCTGGTGGCACAAGGTTATAGTCAGCAAGAGGGGATAGACTATACAAAAACCATTGCTCCAATCACCAGGTTAGAATCTATCAGACTTTTAATTTCTTTTGCTGTAAATAATGGCATCACTCTCTATCAGATGGATTTCAAAAGTGCATTCTTAAATGGTTACGTTGAAGAAGAAGTTTATGTGCACCAACCCCCTGGTTTTGAAAATTCAAAACATCCAGAATATGTCTTTAAACTAAAGAAGTCAGTATATGATCTGAAACAAGATCCCAGAGCTTGGTATGAAAGACTAAGTAGCTTTCTATTAGAAAATGATTTTACCAGAGGGAAGGTTGACACAACTTCATTATGTAAGCCATTTAAAAATGACATTCTAGTTTTTCAAATTTATGTAGATGATATTAATTTTGGATCTACTAAAGCCTCTTTGGGAAGAGAATTTGCTAAGTCTATGTAGGTAGAGTTTAAAATGAGATTTATGGGAGAACTTAAGTTCTTTCTAAGAAAACAGATCAATCAAACTCCAGAAGGAACATACATACATCAAAGCAAGTATGTCAAAGAACTTCTGAAGAAATTTGACCTATCAGAATGTAAGCCAGCCAAAACTCCCATGCATCCTACATGCATTCTGGAAAAGGAATAGGTAAGTAAGAAGCTAGAATAGAAGATCTACATATGTATGATTGGTTCTCTCTTATATCTTATAGCTTCAAGACCTGATATTCTGTATAGTGTATGTATGTGTGCTAGATTCTAATCAGATCCTAGACAATCTCACTTAACAACTGTTAAGCGAATTTTCAAGTATCTAAAACATACTACTAATCTTGGTCTGTTTTACAAAAAAACCAAAGAATACAAATTAGTAGGGTACTGTGACACTGACTTCGCTGGAGACAGAATAGAAAGAAAAAGTACTTCTGGAAGCTGCCAATTTTTGGGAGAAAAACTGATCTCAAGGTCCAATAAGAGGCAATCCATAATTGCATTGTCAACCATTGAAGTTTAATATATAGCAGCAGCTGGATGCAGCACACAGATGCTCAGGATGAAAAGTCAGCTTGAAGAATTCAACATATTTGAGAGTAACATTCCTATACTCCGTGATAATACTTTTGCCATTTATTTATCTAGAAATCCTATTTTACATTATAGGGCTAAGCATATAAAATAAAACATCACTTCATTAGGGACTATATTCCAAAAGGAATTCTTTCATTAAAATTTATTGACACATACCATAAATAGGATGATGTCTTCACTAAACCCCTTTCTGAAGATAGGTTTAATTTCATTCTAAAACATCTCAGAATGAAATTATGTCCAGAATAAGAGTCTTATTTATGTATTATTTAACCCTCAGAATTTTATGTTTTTTTGTGAACATCTGATCAATAATTCTTCAGAAGTTAGAAGGAAAGTTGTATCAGGATCTGTCTAAGAAGATCTAAACAGTTTCCAAACGGTTCATTTCAAAGATAAAAGCGTGCAGTTCACAACATCAACATTTTTCATCTTCTCACAAGAGTTTCTTCTAAGGCTGAACACGTGTTCAAATTCTGAAGAGACTAAAGCTTTGATTGGATGCATTGAGACTCGTGTCGTATCGGTAAACATTTTATATCTCTATGCCATCTCCTTATTTTCAGGAATCATTAATGCTATGTAATCATTTCTTTTACTCTTTTCTTGTTAATTAAGTTTTCTATTTTTCTATAAATACACCTTTCACTTTCACTTTTTCACTCTCACTTCTTCTCTATATTACTTGTGTTCAATTTTTTCTTCAAAAACCCCCAAAAGTATGTGTGAACAATGGCTTCTTCTTAAACTGCTCAAAGTTCTCAAAGTGTTCCTGGCTCTTCTTCTTCAACAGTAGACAGGTACGAATAACCCTCAAGAACACTCCTGACTCCCATTCATTCGCTAGAATTTATGTGTGAACTCATTATGGACTTCGTCGGTAAGAAGGAGAACGGTTACGATCTTACTCCTGATGTTGAATATCAAGGGTGGACAAAGTATTTTGATCGTCTACTGAGTCCAGTTTTCCCAAGATTAGTTAAAGAGTTCTGAATTCATGCTACTGCTTCAAATCATCAAGTTACTTCTTTTGTGAAGGAAAAGAAAATAGTAATCTCTGAAGATCTCATTGCGCGTTTGATAGGTCATTACAGTAGAGGCATTTGTTGCAGCGACATGGAAGATAAATGCTCTAACCTAACAAAGATTTCAAAATAGATTTTTTCTTCTTGCCGACCTTCAAACTAAATCAAATATATGAAAGACTACTTCATAATTTGGTCAAAAATCATCTTGGGTTGTATCAACCACAGAAAACCTACAAATTCTCCAGACTATATCAACATTGATCAGCAATTTCTTCTGTACTTCATAGCAACCAAGGAAAAGGTCAATCTTCCTCATCTGTTGGTTAATCATCTGAAGACTAGCGTCAGAGATACTAGAGAAGAAGAAAGGACACAGAGGGACTGGATACCTCTAGGCAGGCTCATATCATATATTCTGACGGAAAACAAACTGGTAGAATATATGACTGAGGCTCAACAGGCCAGCACTCTGGAAGCTTGTGCTGGTAAACCTCTGAATGCAAAGAATCTGAAGAAAATGAAGATCATTGACACCATCAAGAAGGATCCAATAGTAACAACCAAGGAAGTCATCACAATTAGAAGAGTACCACTGAAGGATTTTCCTCTCTTCTCTCAAACTGATGCTTCTCCAAAAATTATTGTCAGATATCTGGAGTCTTGCAAAATGGACGGGACAAATCCAGAAGTGAACATTCGTGATCTGCAACAACATCCTCTAGAGATTATCCTCAAAAAATCAAGGAAAAGGAAAGCTTCTGGAGAAGGATCTTCTCAGAAGATTCCCAAGGCTTCTAAGAATAAAGGTAATTCATCTTTTATTTATATTATGGAATCAATTCTTTTATCAACATCTGAAACCCTCTCCTCCCCAAAACCCACAGAAGATCCATCACCACAAACCTTTGATGACTTTAACATTGAATTTGACCCTTCACTTACTCTAGAAAACATTCTGGATGATCCACCTTCTACCCATCTTGACCAAAATCATCCTGAACTTGCTCAAGTTCTTCCTGATATTGATCAATTTGATCCATTATTCCAAGCTCCCCACTCAGAAAATAAAAACTTCCAAGCTCCCCACTCATAAAATCCATATTTTAACTTTAATACCACTACATCCATTCCTGGAATCACCTGCCCTATCATGGTCTCACAACCAATCACAATCCATAACATCCCAGATATTCCATCTCCCTATCATTCCACTCCCCCAAACTCACCACATTCACCCATTATTATCGTTGGTTCTCCCTCTCCAAAGAACCATCCAGAAGATCACCTTCGCACCATTATAGACTTAGAAGCTTTGGACAATTTTGTCTCATGGTCTCAAAAAATTGTCGTACCAAAACCAAAACCAAAAATAACCAAAGAAGACGTTGGTAAAAATTTGCTGATTTTTGAAACAGAAATACTTGAATGGGTTAAATCTCTGAAACTAGCTTTCTTAGAGAATCTAAATCCCGCTGCTTTTGATTCACACTGGAACCAGTTCAGAAAATGGTTCAATTCTGAGTCCCAGAAACTTAAGGAGTTGAGTTATGAAATTGCTCAACAGAACTTCTGTGATCATCTAAAAGTATTCAAGGATCAAGTTTTGTGTCACTAAGAAAATAAACCTCTCCTTCTGCTAGACAATGCCCCCTGGGAAGATCAACGACCTTTAGAATATGATGAAACATTCTCTGATCCTCTACCTCTGGTTACGGTTCAAGACAAAAGGCAAGGAAGTTGAAGAAGCTACTGAGTCAGAATCAGCCGCAACTTGCTCTAAAAAGGTGGCACCTCCTGTTGATATACCCTCTTCATCTCTGGTTCTGCAAACTCTGGAGGAGTTGAAGAAAGAAAATGCAGCATTCAAGGAAAGACTAGACAAGCAAGATGACACATGCAAGGAAATCAAAGGGATGCTGAGAAAACAAGAAGATTCAAACAATCAGATTAAGAATTTGTTGGAAGCCCTATTCACACGACTTCCTCCACCTCAATCTTAGTTTTGAAAATTTGTATTATGTACTGTGTTCATTTTATTTTCTTTCTAATGTGTTTCTTGCAACCTTTTGAATACAAATCCTTTTTTCTCGCTTATAGTGTTTTTATTGCTTTTTGATTCTTGAAAAAAAAGGGGGAGAACGTAAGATGTTTCTAATATAACAGTATCGAGACACAAGCTCAAACATTTTAAATATCATAACTTCTTCTGTTTTTTTTCTGAATTCAAAACAGGAACAAACTCTGTTAAGGACAGAAGTGGACACATAAAACACTCTGATCAGAACAAACTTCAGGGAAGTATTTCTTTTCTATTTGAGTACCCAACTAAGGGAGAGACCTTAAATGCCTTATGTTCTTCATATTTCTATTGAAATATCCAAGTTTTTTTCATCATCAAAAAGGGGGAGATTGTTAGAACATAGTTTGATTCTACAACTCTTGTAAGAGTTTTGATGATAACAAACACTCAAAGAACAATTATGCTCCCTAAATTTGTATTTTATTTTGCAGAGAATTTCTGATGGAAGAATCTCAGAAGATGAGTTAAAAAGTTGTTTCAACTCTGATTCTAAACATCTCTTAAAGAAGTTCTAACGCTACAAACAGGTCTCCGTGTTTCTGATCCATAAAATTCAGGAAAGAAGCAACGGTAACTTCCATCTTCTGAAGCAAGCATGTTCTGAAGCGTTACAAATCAATTATTGCTATTCAACAGTAACGAATGGAAGGGAATAAGGATCTCTATTTTTGGAAAGCTCTTTAATTATCATTGATAAACATTCCAAAAGCTCCTACATGCTTCACCTATTTAAACAAAGTTTGAAGGATAAATCATTCACATTTTTTTCATGCACAGTAACGAAGCAATCTTCATCATCCTCAAACGTTCAAAAGAAAAATTGTGTAAAACATCACTTGTGATGCTGTTTTATTAGAAAACTTTTTATGCACATTTATTCAATATTTTTTAGTGAAATTCCTTGAGAAAATCGGCTTGTGGTTCAAACTCAAGAAGACTTTGACAATTGTCATACTAGCTTTGTAATCAAGTTTGATTAGTGGATTAAGACCTCGTTGAGAGAGGCGAAATCACGTTAGCGGGTGGACTAAAGTAGTTTGAGTTTAAACGAACCAGGATAACCAACGTGTTCTTTTCTTTAAGCTTTAAAAATCCTGTTGTACCCCAAAATTTTCCCTCCCGTATTTCTCAATACATGTCAAGTGAGGTCCTCAAATGGCTCAAGGAAGTCCAAGGGTTGACCAGACAAGCTCTCTCCTAAGGCAGTTTACCTCAAATTAAGGTTTCATTTTGCATCAAGATGCTTGAGTCCAAAGGATCCCAAATGCTCACCATTGTCCTAATATGTTCTCAAGATCATCCATGCCAAGTTTCAAGCCTTGCAGAGGAAATTTGCTCAGTCAATTGCTCAAATGCCTGAAAATCAACTATGCTAGGGCAAAAGTCAAATGTGGCCCACATACAGTCAAACTTCAAGATTTTTGGTCAACATTCTCATTTTGAAGTATTATTCATCATTTTATCAAGGGTTTATCATGATTCCTCAAGGATTGCTCACAATTCATCAAAACCCAAAAGTTGCTAAATTAGGGTTTTGTAGGAAAAGTCAACTCAACTTTGACCAAGCATAACTTTCTCATAATTTATCAAAAATGACCCATCCAAAGCTCATTTTGAAGAGTATGTCATTCCCTACAATCCATCTTCATCTCCCAAGTTCAAAATATTCACTCACAAGAAGATATGAATTTGGACATTATAGGTCATTTTGAAAAGTCAACAAAAACACCTTTTGGGTCAAAGCTTCATACATGAACATGGAAGACTAAATTGAGATGAGACCAAAAGGGTTGCTTAGAAGACATACTAAGATTTCTAAAAAGTCCAAAAACACATTTCTAGGGTAAAATTTGAGAGAGTTATGCATTGGTAAAGTTGACCCTTTTTACAAAATTGCCAAAAGTCAAATATGGCCAAAATTGCATTTTCTGCTAAATGGGCCCAACTTTTTATGCTTGCACTGAGTTTGTAATGTGACCCACGACCCATGAGTCCTTCCACTTGTAATTATTTTATTTTTGTCATTTATTTTGATTTTATTTCATTTAAATCAAATAAAATCAAAATAAAACAATGAAAATATCGAAAGCTAATTAAATCTTGAGATTTTGTGCATGATTAGGTCCATTACACTGCTGGAAGTAAGATCAAATTATGCAAGGCTCATATGGATACAAAAAGATTGCATTTTGCTTGATTTGGAAAGATTTTGCACAAGGATCAAATCATGAATCAATAATCATAATTGGGAGAGATTTGATACAAAACTGTAACCCTAATGCATTCTACTATACATAAGGAACAAGTGCAGACAAAAAAAAGAGAGGTTGGAGGCGTGCAAGAGAGAAAACAAGTTTCAAAAAAATTCAAGAAAAGTGGCAAACAGATTTCCACGTTTCAGATCACTTCAAGGCATTCTAGTCATCCCAATCGATTGCTGGACTCCCCGGGATCAAGATTTAATTTCTAGCAAGCCTCCTCACACTCAGAATTACGATGTAAGGTTCATACGGTTTATCACTTTTCTTGAATTCGAAAATCTTAATTCTGGAATCCTTAACATGATTGATTGGCATATTCTTAAACCTTGTAATGTTTGCAAGCTAATGGTTATATTTAATTGCGTTTTTATTGACTAAAAATGAAAGTGCCATGGTTAGGGATTTTGCTTTGTTTTTAGGGGTTTCTTGTACAGGTACAATTAGGCATGGATAATGGTACCATGATGCTCGTGAGGTTGCAACGAGTTGATTGATACCATTGGTTATGATTTATCATGCTTGCACAGGGTTTTGGAGATGCATAGGGTTATACCTACGCCTGGTGTCCGCAGGTAAAGGTCTTTTGTCTAAAACGACAGAAGCAACGAGGAAGATAATGGCGTGGTAATTGGTGAATGGCCATTTTGAAAATTCGCGCGTTTTGAGATTAGCTTTCGTTTATATTATATAATAATTGTTTGTTATTATTTATACAACTAACATGGCTAGTTCAGATGGTAAGCGCGCAGTGTGATAATGCTCAAGGACCTGGGTTCGATCCCCAGGTCCCAACAATGCTTCATATTATTTTTTTCTCACATATTCAGGCATGCTAGCGTCCCATGAGTCAACCATACACTATTAACGTCCAACCATCAGATCATAAAGGCTTCAGATCCAACGCCTTCTCCCTGAAGGACTACAATGCGCTTGAGTCAAGTTGACATACAGGATCTGACAAAGTCAATGGGGCCAAGAGCATTGTTGGGCTTAGAATTGCCAACCATACCCCCTTTCTTGCTAAACAGCAATCAGGCCCATTCTTATTCTTTTTTCTATTTCCTTTTATTTATTTAATTTGCTTAATTTTTTTTTTAACAAAAATTAATTATTTTTTTTCACAAAAAAATCATAAAATCAAATTTCACAAATTTAGAATTAGGTTTTTTTAATTTTATCAAATTTAATTTAATTTAGGTTAATTCTAACTTTTTCACATATTTAAAATCAATTAGAAAAAATTAGGGTTAGCATGTGATTTAATTTTTGTTTCTTTCTTAAATAAAACAAAAATACAAAAATAGGTTGATTTAATTATTTTTCTTAAATTTAAATTAATTAGAAATTAGGTTTTTTTATTTATTCAATTAAACTTTATTTTCTCAAATAACACAAAAACGACAAAAAAATGATTTTTTCTCTCTTTAAATTACAATTAAGTAGTTGGGGTTAAAACCCTAAATCGCTCGTTTCCGATTCATCGCGCGCGATTATTATTTTTGCAATATTAATGTAACTGCTCACGGTATGTAATAGTTTAATCTAGGTTTTTCTTTATTTATCGTCTTTTACGGGTTTTTGGCTATGTAATTAATCCCTACCCCGAAGCCTTGTAATAGCGTAGGTTTTATTTCCCGCATTTTAATGCCCGAAAATATTAACTGTTTAGATGTATGTTAATAGGATTGTATGACAAAGATTTCATGCTAATTTAAAATGGCTAGAAAACCCTAATGTGCAAAGATAATAACTGAAATCAAATCACTCGCGCATGCGCACTCCTAGGGTATACTCTCACTTCGGTTGCCTTCGGTAAACGGTCATTAAGTATAAGGTGTCTTAGTGGATGCCCTTCTGTCTAACAAAGATCAAAAGTCCCATTCGGAAATGTTGCCTCGAAAACGTTGCCTCGGAAATGTTGCCTCGAATATGATCTTAAGACTCTAGGGTTATTACTAAGACGTCCTAATATTGCTTTAGTGATCGCACGTCCTTTTCAAATTGACCCTTACAATTCCAACGACGGTGCTACCTATTTCTCAAATAGTAGGATAGCGCTGTCTAAAGGAAACGAGAATAGAAACGATCCTTTTTCGAGTAGGTAGATGCTAGTAGGTACTTGCTCAAAACAAACTTTTCACACCAAACACTTTTCAAACAAAGTTTTCAAAACAGCTTCGTAACACTCTTGAGGACAGAAACAAGGGTTAAAATGAAGTAAAACAAAAACTTTTCAAAACAAACACACATAAGTAATTTTTAAAGATGAGCAAGTACCTAAGAGCCCATGGAAAACCATGGATAGAAAGGGGGCTAACACCTTCCGTTTCTATAATCTACCTCCAGTACTCAAAATCTCGAAAAAGGAATTTTTCTGTGCTTTTGTCCTTTCCATTTGGATAAAATAAAAGTCGGGGGCGACTCTTGCTTACCGCGACATTTTGCGAACAAAAAACGCAAAACACAAACCAGCATTTTCAAAACAGTCAGTTCTGCCACCGTATCACAGAACTGGCAACTTTGTTGGGGAAAGTTATAAGTGGGGTATACCTTAGGATTAGTTCATAATATTTAATTCTCTTGTTTGTTTTGGTTGCTTTACTTTTAAGGGTTGTTGGGGGGTTACTATAGATCCTAACCCGGATTTAGGGACACCTTTTAGGTAAGTAGCAATAAACTGTGAGGGAACTGTACGGCGTAGACCAATAAGGTTGAAGCAGTAGCTATGTTGATATGGCACATTTATTGGTACCGGTATCCCTTGTGGAGAAACGAGGAGAATACGGGGCCGCTACGTGTGTCGTTAAGCATCAATTGACCTTAGAACCCTTAATAGACCAACTTGTCCATTAGAGAGTAGTGAGATAGCCGACATCGGTGTAAAGCTAAGAACTGGTTGATACTCGATGCTACACTCATTGAAACCATACTCTCGTGATAGTTTCGGCCGCAAGAAAAGATTGTGTGAACTGAAACCATGACCGATGGAGGTTGGTCAGTGATATTGAGAACCTCTAGAACCCGGTTACTTTTTCTAAGACAGGTGGAAACCAACTGAACTTCAAGAGGGTAATACCTTAGACCCCATGCAAGCCTTAAGCTTAAGGGATTTTGTGTGACTTGTTTGCCTTTGCCATGCTTGTTATCTGCTATACCTGTTGTTTGTTTTATCATGACATCATGCATCATAACATGGCATGCATACGTCATTATACTAACCATTTCAAATACCGAGGGAATTTATCTTTGTTCTGTTTTACAGATTATGGCTTACATGCGCAGAAACACCATCCAAGTTAAATTTGTGCAAATACCTGCTCAACTTAAAGAGTTAGCCTCGAGAGTTTCTGAGACTTCTATGTTCATTAAGAGACATGGTCAACTCCTTAGCCTGGTCACCTCAAAACTTGATGAGTAGATGATGAGTGTGCTTTTCCAGTTCTTTGATCCTATGCCTCATTGCTTCACCTTTCCTGATTATCAGCTGGTTCCCACTTTGGAAGTGTTCTCTCACTTATTGGGTATATCCATCCTAGAGTAGGTGCCTTTCACAGGTATGGAAGAGACTCCTAGACCAGAAGATATTGCTTCAGCTCTACATCTGAAACGGGCTGATGTAGTATCCAATTGGGAAACACGAAGTGGGGTCGAAGGTTTCCTAGCCAAATTTCTGATGGATCAGGCTCAGCTATTCTGGGATAATTTGGATTTTCAGGCTTTCGAAGATATCTTGGCTCTCCTTATTTACGGTCTGGTTCTCTTCCTGAATCCGGATTCCTTTGTGGATTTGAATGCGGTTAATATTTTCCTTTCTCGCAATCCCGTGCCTACTCTGCTGGGTGATATCTTGCATGCCTTCTATAATCGTACCGTGCGAAGAAGAGGGACTCTCATGTGTTGCCTGCCGTTGCTGTCGAGGTGGTTTATTTCGCACCTCCCTAAGTCCGTGCTGAAGAACGAAGAAGGTTTGGGTTGGTCCCACAGGATAATGTCACTTGCCCATATAAACATTCTTTGGAGTTCTAAGGCTATAGAAGACACTGCTGTCATTGATCGTTGTGGGGGATACCCTAATGTCCCATTGCTTGGAATAAGAGGGGGAATAACCTACAATCCTTGTCTGGCTTTGCGTCAATTTGGTCGTGCTCGGAGAGATGGTCCCCATGAGCTACTTCTTGGGAATATTGCATTTGACTACAAGGAGGACAATAACGAGCACCGCCGGAGGTTTATACGATCTTGGGGCATGGTGAACAGATTTGACCCCCAAAAGTTGGGACCAAGGACTTCCCTTCCCATGCAGCCTTATCTCCAATGGGTCCGAGCTCGTGCCCATAATCTTCGGATGCCCTATGAAGCAGTATTGCCAGTGATTGTGGAGCCCACCAATGAAGAGGGCATTCCTTACACAGTTCTTTACCCTTACATGCCCACTGATCATGGGGCATTGCAGAGATCCTGGATTCAGTTGAAAGAGGAGAGGGATACTTACCGAGAGAAGTACCATGAGCAAGAAAGGAAGATTCTGAAGTTCACTAGGCAGCTCGAGGAGGAAAGAGTGATCAATTGTTAGAACAATGTTTGAATCTACTACCCTATATTTAAGTTTTGATGATAACAAAGTGAAAAGATATAGTATTTATAAGTTTCATGAATGAACTATCTGCTGCCTAAAATTATTATGTTCTGACTTGCAGATACTCTGATTGAAATAAGCAAGATCACATCTATTCAGCATCAGAACTTGATTTCAGACACCAGCATCAGAAGTTGCTACATCAGAACGTCAAAATCAGATGATCAACTTACGTACATGCTGAAGCCTGATGAACAAGACTGCGCTCAACACTCTGATATAGAAACACAATAGTTCATCAGCAGCGAAGCAGAGTCAGAATGAGCCAAGCCAGAACTTGCGTTAAGTAAGCAACGGTATTGTGCATTGAAAGCTAATTAATTCCAACGGCCTCATTCCAGACAAGATCTGCTCAATAAGGAAAGCTTGTTATTAGCATTGAATCAAGAATATTGCATCCAACGTTCATCATCTCAGTGCTATATAAACAAGGCTTTGAAGATTGAAATGGTTAATGCTCTCCAAATCTCTACACGCACAAAAGCTGAACCATAATCTTCGTTCTACCAGTTTTGCTAAACCACACTCTGATATTCTATTACTGTTTAGCAATCTAGTTTTTAAGCTTCATTTTGTGTATACATCACAGTTGTGATACAGTTTTGTAGAAAACATCCACACACATAGTTTTATCTCTTTGTAAGAAAGTGTTACCTTGACAAACCGGGTTGTGGTTTGAATCAAGAAGGCTTTAGCAGTTGTTAAAGCAGTCTGTAATATTCAGTTGAATATACTGGATTAAGACCTCGTTGGAGAGAGGCGAAATCACCTTGACGGGTGGACTGGAGTAGTTTGAGATCAAACGAACCAGGATAAAAATATCTTGTCAATTGCTTTAGATTTCAGTTTTACAATTCAACCCCCCATTCTTGTGTTTTTCACCACTTCAATTGGCATCAGAGCGTCTGGTTCTGAGCTAAAACACTTAACCGTGTCAGTACAAGATCCAGCGTCAGAAAAACACAATGGCAGGAAACAATTCTCACATCAGCAATGACAACAATGAGGACAGAGACAGATTCAGTGGCAAACCTCCAGTTTTTGATGGAGAAAACTTTGATTACTGGAAAGACAGAATTGAAAGCTTCTTTCTGGCACATGATGCTGATCTGTGGGATATGGGGACAGATGGATACACGCACCCTGTGAATGCAAGTGGTCAGAAGATTGATAGAAAATCAATGTCTGATCAACAAAAGCGTGACTTCAAGAATCACCACAAGGCCAGAACCATCCTCCTCAGTGCCATCTCCTATACTGAGTATGAAAAGATCTCCAACAGAGACACAGCAAAGAATATTTTTGATTCTCTCAGAATGACGCATGAGGGCAACGTTCAAGTCAAAGAAACAAAAGCTCTGGCGCTCATTCAGAAGTATGAGGCGTTCAAAATGGAAGAATCTGAATCCATTGAAACTATGTTCTCTAGATTCCAGATTCTGGTAGCTGGTCTCAAAGTTCTGGACAAAGGGTACTCTACTGCTGACCATGTCAAGAAAATAATCAGAAGTTTACCCAAGCAGTGGAGGCCTATGGTTACTGCTCTGAAGCTAGCTAAAGATCTCAACAAAATCACTCTGGAGGAACTTATCAGCTCCCTCAGAAGTCATGAGATAGAGCTAGAAGCTGATGAGCCTCAGAAGCAAGGTAAGCCTTTAGCATTAAAATCTAACAGAAAATTTGAGTCTAAAGTTTTGCAGGCAGTTGAAGAAACATCTGATGGATCCTCATCAGAAGAAGACGAACTTTCCCTTCTCTCCAGAAGAGTAAATCAACTGTGGAAGCAAAGACAAAGGAAGTTCAGGAATCCCAGAAGATCTGATCAGAACGAGTCTTCTTCCAGATACAGAAGGACAGATTCTTCCTCTGGATACAGAAGATCTGAAGGCTCCTCCAGTAGCAAAAAGCCAAACACCAAAGACATCATCTGCTATGAGTGCAATGAGCAAGGACACTACAAGAGTGACTGCCCAAAGCTTCAGAGGGAAAAGCCCAAAAAGAAGTTTGGAAGAGAGAAGAAGAAAAGTCTCATGGCCACATGGGATGACTCTGACTCGTCTGAAGCTGACTCAGAATCAGATGATGAAAGGGCAAACATAGCTCTCATGGCTAACATTTCAGAAGATAGTGAAGCTTCTGAATCAGACTCAGAATCAGACACAGAAGAGGTATTTCCTAACTTCGTTGTTAACTTTACCAAGGCTGAACTTGCTGAAAGCCTTAATGAGATTCTGGAACGTTATCAGCAAATTAGAGCTAAATTCAGAGACCTGAAAAGGAATCTTGAATCTGACTCTAAAAAGTCTGAGAGTCTCAAATTGGAAAATTCTGAGCTGAGAAATAAAATTTCAAAATTAGAAAACTCTTTACAAAACTCTCAGAAGGAACCAATTTCTGAAACTCCCAGCAACGCTGATGAGATCATCAAGGAGTATGATCACAGTTTCCAGAAGTTCCTAGCTAAAAGCATAGATAGAAGCAGAATGGCTTCAATGATCTATGGAGTTAGCAGAAACGGCAGGAAAGGAATAGGATACCAAGGTAAGGTTCCTACACCAAAGAATGTCATGGACTTAAACATTAAACACACTCCTCTGAATTCACATTTTGTGTATGGTCACACACATGATATCAAATATACTAGCAGTAAGCACTCTGTGAAACCAAAATTCAACCAGAGTTTTGGTAAAACTAACAAATCAGGACCCAAGAAAATCTGGGTACCTAAGGATAAAATAATACATGTTGCAGATATCTTTAGCAGCAAGTCAGAAACACCAGTCATGGTACCTGGACTCTGGCTGCTCACGACACATGACGGGAAGAAGGCATATGTTCCAAAGCCTGGAACTTAAGCCTGGAGGCCACGTTGGCTTTGGAGGCAATCAGAGGGGAAAGATAATTGGCTCTGGAACTGTAGGTAATGGAAATCTTCCCTCTATTAATAATGTTCTGCTAGTAGATGGATTGATGCATAATCTGTTATCCATAAGTCAATTAAGTGATAACGGTTATGATATAATCTTTAATCAAAAATCATGTAAAGCTGTTAGTCAGAAAGATGGGACTATCCTGTTTTATGGTAAGAGGAAAAACAACATTTACAAAATCAAACTTTCTGAACTAAAGAGTCAGAATGTAAAATGTCTTCTGTCTGTTAACAACGAGCAGTGGATCTGGCACAGAAGATTGGGGCATGTTAGTATGAGAAGAATATCTCAGATTAACAAACTCAATCTGGTCAGAGGACTTCCTAATTTGAAGTTCAATTCAGATGCTCTGTGTGAAGCATGTCAGAAAGGCAAATTTGCAAAACCTTTTTTTAAATCCAAAAATGTTGTTTCCACCTCTAAGCCATTAGAACTTCTGCACATTGACTTATTTGGACCAGTTAAAACTGCTTCAGTCAGTGGTAAGAAGTATGGGTTAGTAATCGTAGATGACTATAGCAGATGGACATGGGTAAAGTTCTTAAGACACAAGGACGAGTCACACTCTGTGTTTGTTACCTTCTGTAACCAAGTTCAGAATGAAAAGGATCTTAGAGTCGTTAAAGTCAGAAGTGATCATGGTGGAGAATTTGAAAATAAAGATTTTGAGTCATTCTTTAATGACAGAGGCATTCTGCATGATTTCTCTTGTCCTAGAACTCCCCAACAAAATGGAGTTGTAGAACGAAAGAACAGAACATTGCAAGAAATGGCCAGAACCATGATCAATGAGACAAACGTTGCTAAGACTTTCTGGGCAGAGGCAATAAACACAGCGTGCTACATTCAGAATAGAATCTCAATAAGACCTATTCTGGAAAAGACTCCATATGAATTGTGGAAGAACAGAAAGCCCAACATTTCATACTTTCATCCATTTGGATGTACTTGCTTTATATTAAATACAAAAAATTATTTGAACAAGTTTGACTCTCAAGCACAGAAGTGTATTATGTTAGGATACTCTGAACGCTCAAAAGGGTACAGAGTATACAATACAAAAACACAGATTGTGGAAGAATCAATCAGTGTTCGTTTTGATGACAAGCTTGACTCTGAAAAGTCAAAGCAGAATGAAGTTTTTGCAGGTATAGAAATTGAATTTGCAGGTTCTGAAGACAAGTCATCAGAAGCTCTCAACACAGACATTCCTTCAACGTCTGAAAGGAGCACTGCTAGAAATCCTACAACAGCTGCTGATCAACCTCAGAAGAGATTACCCAGAAGCAGCTTGGATCACCCAGAAGAGACTATCCTAGGAAGAAAGGAAGATCCAATCAGAACAAGAGCAAGCTTCAGAAACTCTGAAGAAACTCTTATGGGACTTGTGTCTCTGATTGAACCTTCTTCAATTGATGAAGCACTTCTGGATAATGACTGGATTCTGGCAATGCAAGAAGAGCTGAATCAATTCACCAGAAACGACGTATGGGATCTCGTTCCCAGACCAAAAGGATTCAACGTCATTGGAACAAGATGGGTGTTCAGAAACAAGCTAAATGAACAAGGTGAAGTCATCAGAAACAAGGCACGACTGGTTGCACAAGGTTATAGTCAGCAAGAGGGGATAGACTATACAGAAACCTTTGCCCCAGTCGCCAGGTTAGAATCTATCAGACTTTTAATTTCATTTGCTGTTAATAGAGGCATCACTCTGTATCAGATGGATGTCAAAAGTGCATTCTTAAATGGTTATATAGAAGAAGAAGTTTATGTACACCAACCCCCAGGTTTTGAAAATACAAAACATCCAGAACATGTTTTCAAACTAAAGAAGTCACTGTATGGTCTGAAACAAGCTCCCAGAGCTTGGTATGAAAGGCTAAGTAACTTTCTGCTTGAAAATGAATTCACCAGAGGGAAAGTGGACACTACTCTATTCTGTAAAATAGTTAAGAGTGACATCTTAGTCTGTCAAATTTATGTTGATGATATTATTTTTGGTTCTACTAATCCTTCTCTTGGAAGAAAATTTGCTAAGTGTATGCAGGCAGAATTTGAGATGAGCCTCATGGGGGAACTGAAATTCTTTCTAGGAATTCAGATCAATCAAACTCCAGAAGGTACTTACATTCATCAGAGCAAATACATCAGAGATCTTCTGAAGAAATTTGACCTCTCAGAATGTAAGCCATCAAAGATTCCAATGCATCCCACGTGCATTCTGGAAAGAGAAGAGGTAAGCAAAAATGTTGAACAGAAAGTCTACAGAGTTATGATTGGTTCTCTCCTCTATCTGACTGCTTCAAGACCTGACATATTATTCAGTGTTTGTATCTGTGCTAGATTCCAATCAGATCCTAGAGAATCTCACTTAACAGCTGTTAAGCGAATTTTCAAGTATCTGAAAGGTACTACTAATCTGGGTTTGTTTTATAGAAAATCTAGTGATTACAGCTTAGTAGGCTACTGTGATGCTGATTTTGCTGGAGACAGAGTGGAACGTAAAAGTACTTCTGGAAGCTGCCAGTTTCTGGGAGAAAATCTGATCTCTTGGTCCAGCAAAAGGCAATCAACAATTGCTCTATCAACAGCAGAAGCTGAGTACATAGCAGCAGCAGGATGTAGCACACAAATGCTCTGGATGAAAAGTCAGCTTGAAGACTTCCAGATTTTTGAGAGTAACATTCCTATACTTTGTGATAATACTTCTGCTATTTGCTTAAGTAAGAATCCCATTTTACATTCTAGAGCTAAGCATATAGAAATAAAACATCACTTCATTAGGGACTATATTCAGAAAGGTATTTTGAACTTAAAATTTATAGATACAGACCATCAATGGGCTGATATCTTTACTAAACCCCTTTCAGAAGATAGGTTTAATTTCATTCTGAAACATCTCAGCATGAAAGTGTGCCCAGAGTGAAAATGTTAATTCCATATATTTACCTTCAGAATGTAATTATTTTACTGTGAACTTCTGATCAATCTCCTTTCAGAAAGATAGAACATGCAGATTGTATCAGATGCAAGTCTAAAGATCTGAGAGTCTAAGCTCAAAAGACAGACGTGCTGATCACTACATCAAACAAGTGTCATCCAATCATCAGCATATCTCTGAAGCAGAACGCGTGCACGCTTCTGAGAAGGCAAAACGCTGATTGGGTGCATTGAGACACATGTCTGGTAACCGTTTTTAAGTATCTTTCTCAAATCCCCCAAAATCAGCAAGCATTTAATGAAAAGTAATCATGCTTTTAAATGGCAATCATGATTTTTCTCTCTCTTAAAAAAGTTTATCTTTTCAAAATAGTTTTGAAAACTCTATTTAAGCACATTAATCTCTCATTCTTATTCTTTACGCTTTCTCACTAACACTCAAGCATTTTCTGCATATTTCTGAGTTCATCTCTTGCAAACCTTTTTCCTCAATTCATTCTCAAAACCCTTTTTAGTGTGAACAATGGCATCCTCCAGCAGCGTTTCTGCAGGTAATCAGAAGAAAGCATCATCTGAGCAATATCAAGTGCCACTCAGAACTCTCCTCACTCCGGTGAAGAATCTTGAAGTGCTTTCTGAGTTAATCATTGACTTTGAAAGCTTGAAGGAGAATGGTTTTGACCTAACTGAAGAAGTTAGGGCTCAAAAGTGGGAAAGGTATTTCGATAGGTTGGTTGGACCAACATTCCCAGCGCTGGTCAAGGAATTTTGGATTCACGCCAAGGTTTCAACACATCTAGTCATCTCTTATGTTATGGGAAAGAAGATTGTGATTACTGAAGATCTCATTGCAAGGCTAATCGGTCAAAGTGGTGGTGGCGTCCGTTGTGTGGACATGGCTGAAAGATGTGCTGATATAGGTGTGGTAGCTAAAAGGATTTTCACTCTTGGGTTGCCCAGCAGCAAGATTAAGGATCTGAAGGATCAGTTCAGAGTATGGGCTAAGATTATTCTGGGGTGCTTCAACCACAGGAAACCAACAAGTTCTCCTGATTACATAAATGTGGATCAGCAGTTTCTGATCTACTTTATTGATCAGAAGATAAAGATCAATCTGGCTCACTTCCTGTTCAACCATCTCAAAACCAGTGTGAAAGAAACAAGGGAAGAAGAAAGAACCAAGAGGGACTGGATACCTTTTGGAAGGCTAATATCAGATATTCTGACAGAGAATAGGCTGATTGAACATCTGATAGAAGCTCAAGAGCTGAGCACTATTGAACCAACTATTGGGAAACCTCTGAACGCAAAGAACCTGAAAAAGATGAAGCTGATAGAAAATATTCAGAAAGAACCCAGAGCTACTTCCACTGTTGATATCTCCAGCAGAAGAGTGCCTCTGAGTGATTTTCCGTTATTTTCTGAAACTGAATCCAAACCAGAGATGATTCTCAGGTACTTGGATGCGTACAAGGCAGATGATACAGATCCAAAGCTGAATATCAGAGATCTGCATCAACCCCAACCAGAAGTGACTCTGAAGAAGACAAAGAAGAGGAAGGCGCCATCAGAAGGATCATCTCAGCAGACTCCAAAGAAAAGAGGTATTTCATCTGCTGCCCCTATTTCAAATTCTTTTACTATTCCAGCATCTATCCCTCCTCAAACCTCTCATAGAATATCAATCCCAATCCCTACCATAGATGAAACCGTACAAGAAGAAGACCCTTCTGAGGCATTAAAACTCAGAAGACCTAGAACCAAACACCCCAAACAACCAACAATTTCAACAACATCAGCACTTGACCAAGTGCTGTCTGATATTGATCAACATGCCTCTGATCAACCAAACTCTGAACCACAAAATGTTCCTCCTCCACAACCAGAACCAGAACCAGAACAACAACAACAACCACTCACAGAAGAACCTCTGATCCCTGAGCAATCAGAGATTCCAACTCCCTCTCCCCAACCAGAAATTAATCCACCTTCACCACAAACAGAGTTTCACCACTCTGAAACTCCTTCCCCTCATCAATCTGAACCTCATTCACCTCAACCATCACCGCTGGCAATTCAGTTGCCATGTGGAACAACTGTTGTCATGCCCCAGTTACCATCCTCATCAGAATCGACACCTCCAAATACTCCCAAAACACCACCCAGTCTAATCGTAATCTCTGATTCTGATACCCCTTCTCCAAAACAAACAGCCTCTCAGAAAACCTCTGAAAACCCCAGCAGGACTTTCATTGACTTAACCAGTCTTGACCGTCTTGCTGATCTAAAACACAAAATTGCCATCCCAAAACCAAAGCAACCAGATGTTGGCTCTGGTATTTTGAATTTTGAAACAGGTGTGCTGCAATGGATTGCTTCTTTGAAGCAAGTCTGTCCTGGGATGATTGACCAAGCTGCTTCTGATCAGCTCTGTTCACAGTTCAGACTTTGGGTACGTGCTGAAGCCCTCATGTTGCAGGATATCAACTATGAGCAGGCACAACAAAATTTCAGCAAGCTTCTGAATGAAGTTGGAAGTATGCTTCTGAAAGAGGACGTGCTCCCTCTGGACAGTGAACCTTGGTCTGAGAAACAGCAAGCTGCAAAGGTGCAGGACAAGACCATTCAATCAGAAGAAGACAAGACCATTCAGGCTGAAGAAAATCAAGCAGAGGATGTTGCTGAAAGTTCTGAGAAGCCTCCTCCTTCTGATGCTTCTCAAGCTGCCTTGGACAGGCAGACTCTGGAAGAACTAAGGCTGAATGACATGCGTCTACAGCAGCGAATGGATGAAAATGATCAGAAGATGAAAGAGAGAATGGATGTGCAGGACAGCAAGATTGACATTGTTGTCAGCATGGTGCATAAGCAGAATGAGACTTCTGAAAAGATTCAAGCCATGCTGGAGAGCCTGTTCACACGCTTGCCTCCTCAACCTTAAATCTTCTTTCATGCATGACCTTTTTCATGTTTTCTTGATTTTCTGATGTACTGTTTTGATTATGTTTTGTAATATTTTCGTGTTTTGATTCTGAACTATATTAATATGATTAGTTTTTCTGATCTTAATTGTTTTAGCACATCACCAACACTTTTTGATTGCTGACAAAAAGGGGGAGAACAAGAATGATATTTAAATCAATAACGGCTAACTAGACAGAAATTCTCAAACATTCTAACTCTACTACTTGAAATGTTTTTTCTGTTTTGCTTAAAGTCTACAGGCACAAGGAAGCTCCTGGACACTCTGAAGACTAGAAGCTCTGATCAATATGAAGTTGCTCTGATCACTATGAAGTTCTGATCTACCCTAATATTCTGATCCAAAGCAAAGCTCTGACAAGAAAAGCTCTGAAGCTCTGCTCTGACATAAAGCTTCTGATAAGTCAAAGACTCTGATACTCTGATGTTCAAAGAAAGGCAAACAGATCTGATCCTGAAGATCACGTATAATCAAAGGGAAGTAATAAACTCAGGGGGAGTATTTCCTTACTCCTTATTCTTTTACTTCTTATTCTGATACATATTACAGATACCTTTTCACGTTATTTTTCATTTAAAATATCTAGTTTTTGTCATCATCAAAAAGGGGGAGATTGTTAGAACAATGTTTGAATCTACTACCCTATATTTAAGTTTTGATGATAACAAAGTGAAAAGATATAGTATTTATAAGTTTCATGAATGAACTATCTGCTGCCTAAAATTATTATGTTCTGACTTGCAGATACTCTGATTGAAATAAGCAAGATCACATCTATTCAGCATCAGAACTTGATTTCAGACACCAGCATCAGAAGTTGCTACATCAGAACGTCAAAATCAGATGATCAACTTACGTACATGCTGAAGCCTGATGAACAAGACTGCGCTCAACACTCTGATATAGAAACACAATAGTTCATCAGCAGCGAAGCAGAGTCAGAATGAGCCAAGCCAGAACTTGCGTTAAGTAAGCAACGGTACTGTGCATTGAAAGCTAATTAATTCCAACGGCCTCATTCCAGACAAGATCTGCTCAATAAGGAAAGCTTGTTATTAGCATTGAATCAAGAATATTGCATCCAACGTTCATCATCTCAGTGCTATATAAACAAGGCTTTGAAGATTGAAATGGTTAATGCTCTCCAAATCTCTACACGCACAAAAGCTGAACCATAATCTTCGTTCTACCAGTTTTGCTAAACCACACTCTGATATTCTATTACTGTTTAGCAATCTAGTTTTTAAGCTTCATTTTGTGTATACATCACAGTTGTGATACAGTTTTGTAGAAAACATCCACACACATAGTTTTATCTCTTTGTAAGAAAGTGTTACCTTGACAAACCGGGTTGTGGTTTGAATCAAGAAGGCTTTAGCAGTTGTTAAAGTAGTCTGTAATATTCAGTTGAATATAGTGGATTAAGACCTCGTTGGAGAGAGGCGAAATCACCTTGACGGGTGGACTGGAGTAGTTTGAGATCAAACGAACCAGGATAAAAATATCTTGTCAATTGCTTTAGATTTCAGTTTTACAATTCAACCCCCCCTTCTTGTGTTTTTCACCACTTCATCAATGACTACGTCAACACCAAGAGGAAGCGTCCATGGGATTTCTGATTTTTCTTTTTCTAGTTTAGATTTGTTTTCCATTTATTTCTTTTGAATGCCTCAAAGGCATTGATAAACCTTTTACAAGTTAATCTAATAAAGTTTGTTTTATTTTTTGGTTTACAAATTTAAATCTCTCAAAGTCTTTGAAATCATTGCATGCACATCCCATTATCATGCACACCATTATAGGTACCATTACAGGTTTCTCATCTTCTTCGCTGTTTATTTCAGCAGAAATGTCTTCTGATCAAGCCATCAAAGATCTTCAGGCACAGAACGCCCAATTCCAGTAGATGTTCTTAAGTCTGGCTAAAGGGCAGGAGGATTTGAAGACCCAGTTTCTGAAAGAGAAGAAGAAGAAAAAGAAGGTTGGTATTCTGAACATGGGTAGAAGATTTGGAGAAAGGATAATACAATCAGCTGATCTGACCTCCTCATCCAAGGATGGGGAGAACCAAGAAAGGACAAAGGACCCTAGTCCAACAGTTTCTGATAACGATACGAATTACGATGAAGAGCAATATCCTCCTGCTGAGGATAGGTACAAGCAACTAGAAGACCGTCTGAGTGCTATGGAGATTCAGAGGATCCCTGGTTGATTTCGGAGAGCTGGGATTGGTATCAGGAGTGGTGATCCCTCATAAGTTCAAAGCTCCGGTTTTTTCCAAGTACGATGGAGTGTCCTGTACAAAACTCCATCTCCGCTCGTACGTCAGGAAAATCCAACCCCACACTGCTGATAAAAATTTGTGGGTACATTTCTTTCAAGATAGTATGTCAGGGACTCAGCTTGAATGGTTTTATCAATTGGAAGGAGCCAATGTCTGAAACTGGGAAGACCTTGATGCTTCTTTTTACAGGTAATATCAGTATAACGCCAACCTTGCTCCCACTCGTACTCAACTTCATGGTATGTCAATGGGTGCAAGTGATGGTTTTAAGGACTATGCTCAAAAGTGGAGAGACTTGGATGGAAGAGTCCAACCCCCTTTGTCTGACAGGGAGTTGGTTGACATGTTTCTAGGGGCGCTATCTGGTCCATTTTTCAATCATCTGATCGGCAGTTCGTCATCTGGGTTTACTGAGTTGATCTTGACTTGAGAGAGAGTAGAAGCTGGTATCCGAAGTGGTAAGATACAGAAAGATACTTCATCAAGTGCAGTAAAGAAGCCTTTCACCGGTAAGAAGGAAGCTAGTGCAGTCTATGGCTCGAGGGGCCAGAGCAGACCTGAACACCGTCAAGCAGCAAATGCGGTAATGATATCAAGACCCACTGTTACTCCCCAACACAACAATCAACAAAGGGTGGAAAGACCACAGAGGCAGTTCACTCGGCTCAATATGGCCTTGTCTCAAATTCTACCACAATTATTGAATAGCAATTTGGTAACTCCGAGGGAAGCCCCAAAGAACCCCAACACCACTTCTCCTCATTATAACCTGAATCCCGTTGTGCCTATCACTCCGAAAGCCCAAGTCATGATCCAAACAACTGTTGGGCCTTGAAAAACAACTGTTGGGCCTTGAAAAACAACTGTTTAACGCTCCGGAGAAGCCCAACGTCATAACTGCTCCCATGCCCAAACATGGTCATGGAGTAAATGCTATAGACAATGATTTATTTGTGACCTCTGTGGAAGATATTTCTACTCCTTTGATGACAATTAAGAAGAATTTGTTGTTGGCCGATTTATTTCCGGGTTGTGGTGAAGGTTACCACGTATGTTCCATTCTGCCTGCTGGTTGCCACTTATTGAAATCAGGTGTTCAGCGCCTGATGGATAATAGAGAGATCCTGTTCGAAAATACTATGATTCCGTTGATTCCAATTGAAGATGTTGCCATCATAACCATTTCCGCCAATCCTTCCAAGGTTTCCTCGAGAAAACCTGTTAGGATTACACCCGTCCCAAGAATTGCTCCGTTAATAATTATTGTCCCTGGTCCTATCCCATACACTTCGGATAAGGTTGTCCCTTGGCACTATGGTACTGATGTGTATTCCCATAGAGTTAAACAATACTTAAGAAGTGAGGAAGCTAGTGTGGATATCAGCAATATTGTCTGGGCTAGCAAAGTCACCAGAAGCGGAAGGCTCTTTTCTCCCGAGATTTCCCCTCCGACTGTCCACATACCTGTTGTCATTCCATCTGCTAGTACATCAGCTACTATCCCGGTTCTTATTCCAGTTATCACTCTCGTTGCCGAGCCACCTGGGTCTCGGGGCAAAGAAATCATAGGTGAGCCTGCCCGGACGGAGGCACCTAAGAAGATCATTGTAGAAACCTCTAAGCAGGAGATAGAGGAAATTTTAAAGATTATCAAGAAGAGCGACTACAACGTAGTCAAGCAGCTGGGGCAGACCCCGTCTCAAATATCCATGTTGTCCTTGTTATTGTGTTCTAAAGCCCATGCAAAGGCTCTAATTGCATTCTTCAAAACTGCGCATGTGCCGCAGGAAACTTCAGTCGATCAATTCAAAGACTGCGTAGCTAGATTGACTATCGACAATGGGTTGGGTTTCTCAGACGTAGATCTGACTGCTAAAGGAAGAAATCACAATGATGCTTTTCACGTCTCGAATGAGTGCATGGGAACTACTATGGCCCATGTACTGGTGGATATTGGGTCCTCATTGAATGTTCTACAAAGAAGGCGTTAGACCGTCTGGACTGTGAATGTTTGATTCTAAAGCCGAACAATATTGTGGTCAGGGCTTTCGATGGGTAAAAAAGGATGGTGCACGAGGAGGTGGACGTCCCTGTTAAACTTGGCTCTCAGACTTTTGCATCCATCTTTTATGTGATGGATATCAGACCATCATATTCTTGCTTGCTGGGTCGCCCTTGGATTCATAAGGCTGGGGAAGTGACTTCCACACTCCATCAATGTTGAAATATCCGGTAAAAGGGAAGATTGTCACGATACGAGGTGAAGAGGAGTATATGGTGAGTCATCTCAATTCCTTTCGCTATATGGAGATGGATGGGGAATTCATCGAAACCCCTTGTCAGAACTTTGAAGAGGTCCCCAAGACTTTGGCATCAAATGAAGTTGCTACCGACAAACCTCCGATGAAGATGGCTTCTCTCAAGGATGCAAGGGCTGTAATTGAAGAAGGTGGGTGTACAAATTGGGGTCAGCTCCCTGATTTCACGCACAAAACTAAAAAAATTGGTTTGGGCTTTACTACAGGGGCTCAAAGGGCTGTTAGGCGCGCACAGATTGGAAGACCGCCCCTGCGCATCAGCAATCTGGGAGTTAATGCGATTGAAGATGGTGAAGAAGATTCATATATCGACAGCTGGATCTACCCAACGACCAAAGCGGATTGAACAACTGGACGGAGAAGGACTTCGTACTTGTTTCTTTTATCCCACAATAATTGACTTTTGTTTTAAGAGTTGTAATAAATAATTTCAAACTTTACGGCCCGGTGCCTTGCCCGAGGCACCTTGGCTTTTCTTGTGAGGGCTTATTATTTGTCATTTCATATATCATTAATAAAACATTGGACGTTTCTTGCATTACAAATTTTGCTCTCTTTGTTTTTCTGTTTCTGTCTCTCGCTTTATCAAAAACAGCTATGCTCTTACACACACTCATGTATCATAATGCAGATCCATATCCACTCTAGATCCCATTGATAACGACTCTTCTACTGCCAGTTATGACTTCGAAAATCCGATCAACCAAGCTGAGGACGAAGGTGAGGATGATTGTGAGGTTCCTGGAGAACTTGCTAGACTATTACTGCAGGAAGAGAGGGCCATACAGCCTCGTGAAGAACCAGTTGAATTAGTGAATTTGGGTATAGAGGAAAGCAGAAAGAGGTCAAGATAGGTGCAAATCTGGAGCCTAGTGTCAAGCAACGGTTGAGACAGATGCTACGCGACTATGTTGAGATCTTTGCCTGGTCTTATGAAGATATGCCTGGTTTGGATACTGATATTGTGGTACACCGCCTGCCAACTAAAGAAGACTGTCCTCCGGTAAAACAGAAGGTCCGTCGTATGCGCCCTGAGATGTCTGAGAAAATCAAAGCTGAAGTCATGAAGCAGTTCGACGCAGGATTTTTAGCTGTCACTTCTTATCCGCAGTGGGTTGCTAATGTTGTTCCGGTACCTAAGAAGGATGGTAAGGTACGGATGTGCGTGGATTATAGAGATATGAATAGGGCAAGCCCCAAAGATGATTTCCCACTTCCTCACACCGATGTTTTGGTCGACCATACCGCACAGCATAGGATCTTCTCCTTCATGGATGGTTTTTCTGGTTACAATCAGATCAAGATGGCTCCCGAGGACATGGAGAAAACAACCTTCGTTACACAGTGGGGCACCTTCTATTACAAGGTAATGCCTTTCGGGTTGAAAAACGCGGGGGCAACTTATCAGCGCGCCATGGTCGCTTTGTTCCACGACATGATTCACCATGAGATTGAGGTTTACGTTGATGACATGATAGCCAGGTCCCAGACTGAGGAAGGGCACCTTGACCATCTCCAGAAACTATTTGACAGGTTGAAGATGTACAAGCTAAGGTTGAACCCGGACAAGTGCACCTTCGGGGTAAGGTCGGGTAAGCTGTTGGGTTTCGTCGTCAGTGATAAGGGTATTCAAGTAGACCCTTCCAAGGTAAAATCCATACAGGAGATGCCGGCTCCCCGCACAGAAAAGGGAGTTAGAGGCTTTTTGGGACGTCTGAATTACATCGCCCGGTTCATCTCACATCTGACTGCTACTTGTGAGCCAATCTTCAAGCTGCTGAAGAAAGATCAAGTGGTAAAATGGAATGATGAATGTCAGCCCGCTTTCAAAAGAATCAAGGAATACCTCCAAGAGCCACCAATTTTGATGCCTCTAGTTAAGGGAAGACCGTTGATCTTATACTCGACAGTACTGGATAGTTCAATGGGGTGCGTGCTGGGGCAGCATGCCGAGTCTGGCCGAAAAGAGCATGCTATTTACTACCTTAGAAAAAAGTTTACCGACTGTGAGACCCGGTACTCACTGCTCGAGAAGACTTGCTACGCTTTGGCATAGGCTGCTCGCTGGCTGAGACAGTATATGCTGACTCACACCACCTTATTGATATCAAAGATGGATCCAATCAAGTATATCTTCGAAAAGCCCGCCTTGTTCGGAAGAATAGCAAGATGGCAGATGATCTTAACCGAGTACGACATCCAATACACAACCCAAAAAGCCATCAAGGGGAGTGTATTGGTGGATCATTTGGCACATCAAGTCGTGGATGACTACCAATCCATGAATTTCGAGTTCCCAGATGAGAACATCATGTTGGTGACCGACTGTGAGAAACCTGGACCGGATGAAGGACTTAAGGAGGGATCCCGATGGTCTATGTATTTTGATGGAGCATCGAACGCATTGGGAAATGGAATTGGCACTGTGATCATATCTCCTGAAGGTTGTCATACTCTGTTCACCGCCCGATTATGTTTTAACTGCACCAACAATATGGCGGAGTATGAAGCATGCATCATGGGTCTTCGAGCTACTATTGACCTGAGGATTAAGTTCTTGAGTGTATTCGGAGATTCTGCTTTAGTGATCAGTCAGATCAAAGGCGAGTGGGATACGAAGCACCCAAATCTTATTCCTTACAAAGAATATGTACTGACGTTGCTCCCACACTTTGAGGAGATAACCTTTGAACACTTCCCGAGAAAGGAGAATCAGTTAGCGGATGCGCTAGCTACCATGTCTTCCATGTTCAAAGTCAGGTGGGACAATTAAGCTCCCCAGATTACCATTGAGAGGTTGGACGAACCCGCACATTGTTGTGACATTGAGACGGAAGAGGTAGCAGATAAACCCCGGTTTCATGAAGTAAAGAGGTATCTTGAGGCTCAAGAATACCCCGAGGGTGCCTCTATTAATGATAAGAAGTTCTTGAGAAGGTTCGCTGTGAAGTTCTTCATTAGCAATGGGATCCTTTATAAGCGCAACCATGATTCGACCTTACTGCGATGTGTGGAAAAAAGCGAGGCAGAAAGGATCATGGAAGAGTTACATGAAGGTACCTTCGGAATTCATTCCAGTGGACATACCATGGCAAAGAAAATCCTACGGGCAGGATATTAGTAGTCTACTATGGATGCCGATTGTTATCAGCACTCTCGGACCTGTCATAAGTGCCAAGTCTATGCTGATAAGGTGCATGTACCTCCAGTTCGTCTGAATGTTTTGACAACTCCTTGGCCTTTTGCAATGTGGGGCATCGACATGATCAGTGAGATCAGACCTACTGCGTCCAACGGGCATCGTTTAATTCTGGTAGCTATCGATTACTTTACAAAGTGGGTTGAGGCATCTTCCTATGCTACAGTGACCAAGAACGTCGTGGCGCGATTTATCCGACACAATCTGATATGTCGATACGGCGTACCAGAGAGGATCATTACGTAAAATGGTACAAATCTCAACAATACGATGATCACTGAGCTCTGCAAACATTTCAAGATATAGCATCATAACTCTTATCCCTACCGGCCGAAGATGAATGGGGTTGTTGAAGCGGCTAACAAGAATATCAAGAAGATTGTGTAGAAGATGACGGTGACATACAAAGACTGGCACGAGATGTTACCATTCGCTCTTCATGGGTACCGTACCTCGGCAAGGATGTCGACAAGGGCAACACCCTATTCTTTGGTGTATGGCATGGAGGCGGTCCTACCCATCGAAGTCCAGATACCTTCTCTCCGGATTATGAAGTATGCGGGTTTGAGCGAAGATGACTGGATCCAAACCCGGCTTGATCAGCTGAACTTAATCGATGAAAAAAGGCTTACTGCTATTTGTCATGGTCAGACGTATCAAAAGCGAATGATCAGGGCTTTTAACAAGAAAGTCAGGTGTCAAGAATATCAAGTCGAGGATCTAGTGATCAAGTGCATCATACTACCGCAAGGTGATCCCCAGGGCAAATGGACCACCACATACGAAGGGCCATTTGTGGTTAAGAACATTTTCTCGTGAGGAGCTATGATTCTAACCACCATGGATGGTGACGACCTTCCCCACCCCGTCAATGCAGACATAGTGAAAAAATACTATGCATAATCAAAGACCCGCTAGGTGGACTGGCCTAGGAAAAAATAAGGGCTGCCCGGCGAACCAAAAGGGTTCGGGAAAAAGTAAGGGATGAAAATAAAAAAGTTGTACACCCGGCAAGTCGAAAATCTGAAAAGGCGGCTTGGGAAAAAAGGGTATCCTGGTGGACTGAAAACCCGAAAGAATGGTTCAGGAAAAAATTAGGGATCGAAGCGTAACACTATGTCTCATTGGATCATTTTGCGACTAGACTTTGGTATCGACTATCAAGCTCGAACGGCGCCAATCAAGCTGATCGACCTTCGACCAAGTAGCAAGGTGATGAGACGCTCGAAGATATAAGGGCAATAGCAGTGTTGGAACCCAGTTGGATTGTTTCACATAGCTGTTTTTCTTTCTTTTACACAAATTGTATAATTTCTATCTTTCGGTGACACTCTCTTACTAGGACGTCAGCCTCTTGTACAAAATGCCTATTACAGGCCAACTTCAAAAATCAATACAATTCATTTTTACAAGAAATTTCAAATAGTTTTTCTTTTTTCTGTTTTGTTTTGCAAAGAACGTCCAATGATTCATTTTTGATATATGCATTTGAAAATAATTGTTGCTCACAAATGTTTACATGAAAAAACAAAAGACAATTACTTGTAATTCCTGGAACAGGGGCAAATAAGAAATGACCAAACCTTGAAGTTGCTCTACCCACCAGGTACATGGATAGAGCCAGCTTGAGAATATAACTAAAGGTACATACACTCCCCGCAGAGTAGGAAGTATCCAAAGACAGTGGTGGTAGCTCTCCCCAGCCAAGGTTCATGATCACGAATGAGTCGGCAAAATTCTCCCCAAGAGGAGTTTATCTATCACCAGCAATAAAAGTTCACCACCCGCTGAGTTTATTTCTCCAAATAAGCGGATCGTCCAACAGAGTATCTCTCTTCCCCGCAGAGTCATTCTCCCACGGGATTATTCTCAAACAGAGTCTCTCCCGGCAGAATGTTCTCGAGCAGAACGGATGCAAGTCTCCAGCTAATCATCTTCGGTCACTATCCCCAGCGAGAACGAAGAACTCAACTCCTTATACTCTCCAATAGCAGTCCAGGATTCATTCTCCCCTGTCGGAGAATATCACAAGAACATTGCATATCCATACATCATAGCATGCGCATATGCATCATACAACACAATCTCATTTATTTTGAGAACATCATTACTCAATACATACATCATGACATTACATACGACTAACTCTTTACCTTTCATGGAAAGATACAATCAAGTTCTCACAAGTTTTCTCTGGTTCAGTCAAATCGATACTAAGATTTCTATTCCAGTTCAAGCTATGAAGCCTGGAAATCAACCGGATAATATCTTGATTTCTCCAAAATACTACGAAGCCTAGAATCGACAAGATAGTGGTATGTCTTAAATACGAGCTATGAGGTCCGGAAATCGACCAGAAAATAGCTTAACCCTCAGCAAGTTATTGTGAAGCCTGGAAACCGACCAGATAGCAGTACAAGATACCATGAAGCCTGGAATCGACCAGACAGTGGTATAAGACACCGTGAAGCCTGGAATCGACCAAATAACAGTATAAGACATTGTGAAGACTGGAGCACGACCAGATAGCGAAAAAGGACACTGAAGCCTGGGATACGACCAGATAACAATATAAGGTACTATGAAGCTTGGAATTCGACCAAATAGCAGTTTACTCGACCAATTACTATGAAGCCCGGAAATCGACCAGACATTAGTATACCTTAAATACAAATCGAAGTCCGGATGCGACCGGATAACCATCTAATTCCTTCTGAATCCAGGAGCACGAAAAGATAAGAATTGATAAATTGCAAATCCTGGAAGACAACCAGATAGCAAGCCTAATCTCATCTCCCCAGTAAGTCGCTGTAAAACCTGGAGCACGACCAGATAGCAGTCGGTCTTATTTTCCTCAGCAAATCACTATAAAGCCTGGAGCACGACCAAATAGCAGTACATTTTCACCTCCTCGACTAAGAGATGATTCCCCATTAGAGTAACGGACAATTGAAGCTCCTAAAATTCTATTTCTCCCAAGACAGATACCAGCATCCCCCAACGAAGTCCTCCTCAACAACAGGAATATGGGTTCACGCAAAGGAACCTCTTATACGATCAACACTTCTTCTAATGGCATCTTTAAGCCCATCTTCTGTCATTGACTTCCAAATGGCACTTATAAGCCCATTCCTGATATCGCAAGACAAGTACCACTTCATGCGAGTGCAAATTTCTGGGAACTCTAGTGTTCAATCATCTTCCACCTTTGGATCACGAAAGGCAGACAAGCCAATCTACATTCTCAGGTTTAAGAAGATTGAACAGGGGAAGCTGTTGTACCCCAAAATTTTCCCTCCCATATTTCTCAATACATGTCAAGTGAGGTCCTCAAATGGCTCAAGGAAGTCCAAGGGTTGACCAGACAAGCTCTCTCCTAAGGCAGTTTACCTCAAATTAGGGTTTCATTTTGCATCAAGATGCTTGAGTCCAAAGGATCCCAAAAGCTCACCATTGTCCTAATATGTTCTCAATATCATCCATGCCAAGTTTCAAGCCTTGCAGAGGAAATTTGCTCAGTCAATTGCTCAAATGCTTGAAAATCGACGGTGTTAGGGCAAAAGTCAATTGTGGCCCATATACAGTCAAACTTCAAGATTTTTGGTCAACATTCTCATTTTGAAGTATTATTCATCATTTGATCAAGGGTTGATCATGATTCCTCAAGGATTTCTCACAATTCATCAAAACCCAAAAGTTGCTATATTAGGGTTTTGCAGGAAAAGTCAACTCAACTTTGACCAAGCATAACTTTCTCATACTTTATCAAAAATGACCCATACAAATCTCATTTTTAATAGGATGTAATTCCCTACAATCCATCTTCATCTCCCAAGTTCAAAATATGCACTCACAAGAAGATATGAATTTGGACATTATAGGTCATTTTGAAAAGTAAATAAAAACACCTTTTGGGTCAAAGCTTCATACATGAACATGGAAGACTCAATTGAGATGAGACAAAAAGGGTTGCTTATAAGACATCTTAAGATTTCTAAAAAGTCCAAAAACACATCTCTAGGGTCAAAATTGAGAGAGTTATGCATTGGTAAAGTTGACCCTTTTTGCAAAATTGTCAAAAGTCAAATGTGGCCAAAATTGCATTTTTTGCTAAATGGGTCCAACTTTTTATGCTTGCACTGAGTTTGTAATGTGACCCACGACCCATGAGTCCTTCCACTTGTCATTATTTTATTTTTGTCATTTATTTTGATTTTATTTCATTTAAATCAAATAAAATCAAAATAAAATAATGAAAATATCAAAAGCTAATTAAATCTTGCGATTTTGTGCATGATTAGGTCCATTACACAGCTGGAAGTAAGATCAAATAGTGCAAGGCTCATATGGATACAAAAAGATTACATTTTGCTTGATTTGGAAAGATTTTGCACAAGGATAATATCATGAATCATTAATCATAATTGGGAGAGATTTGATACAGAATTGTAACCCTAATGCATTCTACTATACATAAGGAACAAGTGCAGACCAAAAAAAGAGAGGTTGGAGGCGTGCAAGAGAGAAAACAAGTTTCAAAAAAATTCAAGAAAAGTGGCAAACTGATTTTCACGTTTCAGATCACTTCAAGGCATTCTAGTCATCCCAATCGATTGCTGTTCTCCCCAGGATCAAGATTCAATTGCTAGAAAGCCTCCTCACACTCAGAATCACGCTGTAAGGTTCATACGGTTTATCACTTTTCTTGAATTCGAAAATCTTAATTATGGCATCCTTAACATGCTTGATTGGCATATTCTTAAACCTTGTGATGTTTGCAAACTAATGGTTATATTTAATTGCGTTTTTACTGACTAAACATGAAAGTGCCATGGTTAGGGTTTTTGCTTTGTTTTTAGGGGTTTCTTGTACAGGTACAATTAGGCATGGATAATGGTACCATGATGCTCGTGAGGTTGCAACAAGTTGATTGGTACCATTGGTTATGATTTATCATGCTTGCACAGGGTTTTGGAGATGCACAGGGTTATACCTATGCCTGGTGTCTGTAGGTAAAGGTCTTTGGTTTAAAACGACATAAGCAACGAGGAAGATGATGGCGTGGCAGGTGGTGAATGGCCAGTTTGAAAATTCGCACGTTTTAAGATTAGCTTTTGTTTATATTATATAATAATTGTTTGTTATTATTTGTACAACTAACATGGCTAGTTCATATGGCAAGCGCGTAGTGTGATAATGCTCAAGGACCTGGGTTCGATCCCCAGGTCCCAACAATGCTTCATATTATTTTTTCTCACATATTCAGGTGTGCTAGCGTCCCATGAGTCTACCATACACTATCAACGTCCAACCATCAGATCATCAAGGCATCAGATCCAACCCCTTCTCCCTGAAGGACTACCATGCGCTTGAGTCAAGTTGACATACAGGATCTGGCAAAGTCAATGGGGCCAAGAGCATTGTTTGGCACAAAATTGCCAACCATACCCCCTTTCGTGCTAAACAGCAACCAGACCCATTCTTATTCTTTATTCTATTTTATTTTATTTATTTAATTTGCTTAATTGTTTTTTTTAACCAAAATTAATTCTTTTTTTTTTCACAAAAAAAATCATAAAATAAAATTTCACAAATTTAGAATTAGTTTTTTTTTTATTTTATCAAATTTAATTTAATGTTAGTTTAATTTAATTTAGGTTAATTCTAAGTTTTTCACATATTTAAAATCAATTAGAAAAAATTAGGGTTAGCATGTGATTTAATTTTTATTTCTTTCTCAAATAAAACAAAAATACAAATATAGGTTGATTTAATTATTTTCTTAAATTTAAATTAATTAGAAATTAGGTTTTTTTATTTATTCAATTAAACTTTATTTTCTTAAAAAACACAAAAACGACAAAAAAATGATTTTTTTTCTCTTTAAATTACAATTAAGTAGTTGGGGTCAAAACCCTAAATCGCTCGTTCCCGATTCATCGCGCGCGATTATTATTTTTGCAATATTAATGTAACTGCTCACGGTATGTAATAGTTTAATCTAGGTTTTTCTTTATTTATCGTATTTTACGGGTTTTTGGCTATGTAATTAATCCCTACCCCGAAGCCTTGTAATAGTGTAGGTTTTATTTCCCGCATTTTAATTCCCGCAAATATTAACTGTTTAGATGTATGTTAATAGGATTGTATGACAAAGATTGCATGCTAATTTAAAATGGCTAGAAAAGCCTAATGTGAAAAGATAATAACTGAAATCAAATCACTCGCGCATGCGCACTCCTAGGGTATACTCTCACTTCGGTTACCTTCGGTAAACGGTCATTAAGTATAGGGTGTCTTAGTGGTTGCCCTTCTGTCTAACAAAGATCAAAATTCTCGTTCGAAAATGTTGCCTCAGAAACGCCACCTCAGAAATGTTGCCTCGAATATGATCTTAAGACTCTAGGGTTATTACTAAGACGTCCTAATATTGCTTTAGTGATCGCACGTCCTTTTCGAATTGACCCTTACAATTCCAACGACGGTGCTACCTATTTCTCAAATAGTAGGATAGCGTTGTCTAAAGGTACTTGCTCAAAACAAACTTTTTCACACCAAACACTTTTCAAACAAAGTTTTCAAAACAGCTTCGTAACACTCTTGAGGACAGAAACAAGGGTTAAAACGAAGTAAAACAAACACACACAAGCAATTTTCAAAGATGAGCAAGTACCTAAGAGCCCATGGAAAACCATGGATAGAAAGGGTGCTAACACCTTCCCTTTCTATAATCTACCCCCCGTACTCAAAATCTTGAAAAAGGAATTTTTCTGTGCTTTTGTCCTTTCCAGTTGGATAAAATAAAAGTCGGTGGCGACCCTTGCTTACCGCGACATTTGGCGAACAAAAAATGCAAAACGCAAAACAACATTTTCAAAACAGTCAGTTCTGCCACCGTATCACAAATCCCAATTCAAATCCCTCTTTCTTGTGTTTTTCCATTCTTCAACACGGCCATACATCATCATTACTTTCCCCTTGGGCGGAGTGAAATAATTTTGAAAAGACAAACAAAAAATAATTACTTTGAAAGGTGAATGCAAGAAGGAACATCAATAGTGATCCAATTCTGGATTCTGACTCCATGTGTCACAAAGTTCGACATCTCTTGCTCTAACTCATCTTCGAGAATAGCATTGATCCTTGGAGTAGTTGGATGGAGATATCCTGCACTATGAAAGATGTCTTGATATTTACTCAGAGAGGACTTTGGCTTCACAAATTCCTTCTTCATGAAGAAACCCAAACCAGTCCCATTCCTATTTACAAGTGGATTAATAACCTGCCCCCACACCTTGCTAGGGCCTTTCCGCACTACCTGTTGCGCATCCTTAAACGAGGTGATAAAATCTTCATTCTTCCTTATATTATCAATAGATAAAGCTTGGAACTATGTTCCAACAACGAATTCATATGCTTCTACAATGCTAAAGGAGTACAAATGAGATATCAACACTGCTTGCTCAACATTCAAAATGACTATTTTTCCTTCACTGACAAGTTTAAGCTTTTGATGCAAGGTGGAAGTAGAAACTTCTACTTCATGGATCCATGGTCGTCCCAATAAACAACTATAGGTTGAGACAATATCCATAACCTGGAAGGTGATTTAGAATAAGTGTGGACCTATGTGAATAGGTAAATCCACCTCTCCAATGACAGATTTTCTCGAACCATCAAAAGCTTTTACTATAATGCCACTAGGGCACATAGGATTTCCCTGGTATTTAAGCTTTATGAGAGTGCTTTTAGGTATGACATTAAAATCAGATCCATTGTCTATCACCACATTGGACAAAGAGTCATTCTTACAATTCATAGATATATGCAGAGCCAAGTTATGGTTCCTCCCTTCATCAGGTAATTTGTCATCAGAAAAGCTCAGATTGTTACACGATTTAATATTCCTTATAACATTGTTGAACTGATCCAGAGACATATCACTTTCAACAAAATCCTGATCCAACACCCTCATCATAGATTCCCAATAGGAAGAAGAGTTCATCAATAATGCGATAATGGAAATCTTTGATGGAGTTACAACAACTGATCCACAATCTTGTAATCACTCATCTTGATGATTTTTAGAAGATCATCAATATCTTTTTCCAAGGAAG
Source organism: Vicia faba (assembly GCA_948472305.1). NCBI lineage: Eukaryota > Viridiplantae > Streptophyta > Magnoliopsida > Fabales > Fabaceae > Vicia > Vicia faba. Next base: position 1,232,058,018 of record OX451735.1, read on the forward strand.
TTCCACTAGATTCTCCTACCACTTTCTTAGGTTCAGCATTCTCAACAACCGTCTTACCAGAATTAACATCTCCTAGAAAGGTACGGGAGAAGACACGACCACTGCGAGTTACCCGACTAGCTTCAACAATATTCTAAAAATTGGACAAAGGTTGGATAGGAATTTCCACTCCATCTTCCAGGATAGTTGCAGTGTACTTATAAGGCACAACTTTATCTAATTCATATGAGATAGGACCAGGCAGACAGACAACTACGGGAGCAACAACAGGCTTGCTGTGCTACGCAATCTCTATAGGAGTGGGAACATCATTATAAGAAAATATACCTTCATCAGAAGAAAATAACTCATCAGCAGAAACATACTCATCATCATACATGGCCTCAATAGAGTAGTCTTCAATCATATTCACTCTATTATAATCATCTTTGTTTGCTATGGCTCTGATAGTACCATTAACTAATAGACATCGAACACCTATTCTTGCAATAGAACAACCACAAGAATCCCTACAGTAGATCTGGAAGGACCCATAATGATGTACCTCCTGGTCATTCATGTGAAAAAAAGTGGCGTGCAGCTGTACCAGATCATCATTCATTTAATTCACGTCAAAAATCCAGAATTCACCGGGACATCCATAAACCATATTCACATCTTCCTCTTATTCAGGCCTTGGTCTAATTATAGGTATAAGTCCTTTATCCACCATTTCTTGGATCAGCTCTCACTTTATCGCGTCAATGGACATCCGTACTACAAACACTACAAGCGGCATGATCATGTGTGTAATAGCTGAACTCACAAAGATCAACATGCATCTTCACTAAATCACCTCTGACCAGATTGATATCAAACATCTGAAATTCCCCAGGATAACCAGCAACCATATTTACAGCACTTCTACCTCCATGCTTTGGTAGTGGAATATCTTTCACATTAGGACCAACATCTTTAAAAGACAAGAGACCAGATCTTGCCATCTTTTGTACTTCAGACTTCAACGGATAATAGTTTTAAATGATGTTCCCGGGGGCTCCTTGATGAAAATCACATGTCTGGTCAGCTTTATAGTACCATGCTAAAGTTGAGGGTGTAGTAGGGGGAGGCCTAGTCTGCACCAATTTCTTTTGAATTAAACCCGGAAAGAATTCTGCATAACTCATCGAAATAGGATCAAAAGCTTCTCTTTTATAACCTTTCCCTTGATTAATTTGTTGTGGTGCTCTTTGATAGGCAACAACAATCAGAGCTATATTGACAATCGGGATTACAGAAGCAACCTGTTGTTGATGCTGACGACGTCTTCTTATAGGTATAACCCTTCTTTCTTCAGATAAAACATTTGTTTCACTTTCGTTCTTTTTATAAAACCCATATGATGATTTCCTTGTTCCACTAGAACCTTCATCTTTTGTCAATCGTCCTTCCCTAACGACTTCCTGTAGACGGACACCCATACTTACCATCTCAATGAAATCACTTGGCGCACTTGCCACCATCCTTTCAAAGAAAAATGAACCAAGGGTTTTTAGGAAGACCTTAATCATTTCTTGCTCTCCCATCGGGAGTACCACTCGGGTACCAACTTAGTGCCAACATTGTGAATACTCCATAAATGACTCCTTATCTTTATGCGCCATCGCTCTCAACTGGTCACGGTCCGGTGCCATAAACATGTTGTACTTACATTGTTTCATAAAATCTTCACCCAAGTTATTGAATATACGGATGTTGCTATTATCTAATCTAATATACCATTTCAAGGGAGCGCCAGTTAAACTATCCTGGAAGAAATGAATAAGCAAGTGTTTGTCATCAGTATGAGTGGACATCCTTCTGATATACATCACCAGGTGGTCACGGGGACAAGAGTTTCCCTTGTACTTCTCAAACTCTGGCACCTTAAACTTTATTGGAACTTTTACACTAGGAACCAAGCAGAGGTCACTACCATTCTGTCCGAATAACTCTTTCCCTCGGAGAGCCTTCACTTCTCTCTGTATTTCATTAAATTGATCCTAAATGTCATACATTCAGTCGTAAAAGCTGAAACTTTTACTCGGTGGAGGAGCAGGATCATAAACTTCATCATTAATAACAGGCATAGCATTCACCTTAGAAGGTGCGGCATGATGAATCCATTATTAGTAACAGGAGTAACGTGCACCATAAGAGGTGCATAAACAATAGAAGTTTGAATAAATGGAGTAACTTGAGAAACATGATTGTAACCTTTTGGCATGAAATTCTCAGGCATTCCCTACGTGTAATCGCGAGGCATGAGGTTCTGAGTAGCAGTAACTGGAGTAACAGAGTTGTGTACTGACAAGACTTTGGAAATAACGACCATGTACTGTGGCTAAGTAGCACGAGGAGACGAAGCAGGAGGATTTGGTGGGTGATTCTGAGCAGCCACCAATGACTCTACCAAAGTAGTCAGATTAGTCATACAGACTCTCAAAGAAGTAACTTCTTTGTGCAACTCACGATTCTATTGTTCAATATTTTCCATCTTCTTTCTAGAATTAGCTCGAGTATTGTAGCGATGAGACAACTTGCTGACTGTACGAAGTAGAGAAACAAGTAAGACACCCAGAAATGAACAAGAATGCAAAAATATGTGCAAAATGATACAGGATATTCAATGCATATGATTTGTTTTGTTTATTCAAGGAACTCAAAGAATCATAAACAATTGCAAATATTGAAGTACTAACACATTTGGAAATACTTAAAACTCTCATTTTAATAATAATTTTGGAATGGATTACAACTTTTAGTACAAGTTTCAATAATCCTAAGTACAAGAAAAAAAAGATGGAATTTAAAATCCTAAGGAGCCAAAGCTGATGAAGATCTCTCCAAACAATGACGCTTCCCCTTGAGTCTTGCAATCTGAGCCTTCAACTACTTATTCTATTCTTCATACTTGTCGGTGACTTCTTTCCATCCACCAGAATCAGAAAATGGGTGACCGGGACTGGACTGAACTCTAGAGGTAAATCAATCCTCTTGATTCTCAATCATCCCCGCAGTATGACTCTCAAGAATCTCAATCAAGTCATCCCTCTCTTTCAATTTTGTTGAGTAGGACACCTGCAAAGTCTGGTAGTTGTTCGTCCATGCTCCATTCTCTTGTTGCATCCTAACCAAAGCAAGTTGAAGTTCTTCCATATCATCTAAGAGAGGAGGAGTTGTCCTCATAAACATATCTGATATAGGTTCTTCACAAGGATAAAGCATCTTCAACTGAATTTCCCTTGCTTGTACCCAAAAAAAAATGTACTTCCGAGTCATATTCTTTCCAAAATCCATGGTCAAAAAGTACTTAAGATATTTTCAAAAGTCAACCTTAAGTTCCTTGAAAAATTGTTTAAAGAATGCTCATGGGTGCATGAATGCATGATGATTCAACAATCACACACAATATCCAAAACATGGGGGTTCATAGGTTTAACTTGAAATAATCGGCTGAACTGTAAACTGATAATGAAATCAATGAAGTCACCATCGAACGTTGTTTATCCTACTAGAAGGAAAAAGTAAACATTTAGTAAATCGGAGAAGGGTGAAATCACGGTCAAACAACCGAGAGATCGAGTAAGGGAGTCTGTTACGAGAGGGGAAGGTATTAGAACCCCACACGGTCGTAGTACTCTATGGTATCCACTCTTGTTGTTCTAATCTAATGGGTGTGTTTTAATCTAAGCTTAAGAGATAAAGGAAAAATGCGAAAAGGGAATGCATGCAAAGGAAAAGAGAAAATAATGTAGGGAAAATAAAGTTGTGCTCGTTCGGGCCCTACCCCAATGCCTATGTATCCTGTTTGAGGAATCAGAGCAGCCGTAGTTCGAATCACTTGTTTTGATAGGTTTGTGTTTTTTATTTTAACAATGTTAAACTCAATCATTCCATCGCGGCTTGACCTTTGGAGATTTACGACCTGTAGTAGAAAGGAACTAACATGCTCTTAGAAGAGAAAAGCCGATTGGCAAAAAAGAAAGGAATTGGTTGGTGTTTTTTACTTTAAAAAAAAAGATTTGAAAGTTTTTTGATGTTTTATGCATTTGCCAAGAAAAAAAAAGTTTTTGTTTAAGATGCAAAGGATGAAAAAGAAAAGAAAACGTCTAAGGGAGACTATCTAAATTTAATCCCTAATGTTACCATACAATGATTGATCCTAAAGTTGAGTTTTGAAGGAAAATATCTACCCTATGTTGACATGCATGGATAACAATCCTAATGTCTATCTCAAATCATCATCTATAGATGAATAAAGAAGTCCTAAAGGAGCATAGCAAGGATCTATCACCTAAAACTATGTCTATCTTGAATCATCATCTATAGATGAATCGAGAGCTTCTAAGGGAACATGCTGAGGGTATATCATCTCAAATCATGCACATAAAGATGAAATCGAGTAAACAAGTCAATAGGCTCAAGAGATCTAGCTCAATAGAGCACACACAATGTGTCATGAGTAACGCACACTAATCCAGGTCAAATGCCTAACCAAGGTATTGAGGATCAAGGTCGGAAAACCAATCAACAATCAAAGGCTCAAGAGAGCACACCTAGATAAATCATATTTAGGATATCATGCCAAAGAAAGTCTAACGAAACTATCTTATGGGGAACATGCAATAAGATCGAATTCGTGATCTCAATTTCTAAATTGAGTGACTCATCGATCAACAAGAAAAATAATGGAAAGCAATAAAATCCTATAGGGAGCATGCCCTGAGAGAGAAGTCGTGATCTCAATTTCTAAATTTAGTGACTCATCGATAAACAAGAAAAATAAAGGAAAATGATAAAATCCTATAGGGAGCATACACTAAGAGCGAAGTCATGATCTCAATTTCTAAATTGAGTGACTCATCGATCAACAAGAAACATAAAGGAAAGAGATAAAATCTTATAGGGAGCATACACTGAGAGCGAAGTTGTGATCTTAATTTCTAAGTTGAGTGACTCATCGATCAACAATCAAGGAAGAAAATACAATCATAAAACATATAGTAAATAAAGTGTGGAATGCCTGCTACAGGTCCTTAAACAGAGGCTTTGCCACCATAGGGACTCCCAGAACCATCTAGAAAACTATAAAGAGTGAAAGAAATAAAAAGGACGTAGTGAAATACCAAACGGATAATAATTCAAAGAAACCAAGAAAAAATGAGAAACCTATAGAACTTCGAGTAAGCTAGCATCATCAAACAAAGCAAGTTAGAAATCGTATGTCAAGCATAAGCATTGAAGCAAACGGTGTGAAAATAAATCACAAAAATGAGGCGCATTAGACACCATCATAAAATTCATCCATCATAAAAATACAATCCATACAAAAACACAACAAATATGTGTATTCCTCAAGTCAAGAGAATCAAAGCATAAACTCGTTCATATTGCATTCGTATCTCGCAAATAAAGTGAAATACAGACCAAATTGAATATCGAATTCATGTTCCCCAAATAAAGTGGAACGCGAATTAATATCACCGTAAGAATCCCTTGGTATGAGTCCTTGCACAACCAACACACTTGTCAAAAATAACAAGGAAAAACTAAACCAAAAGAGAGAACATAATGAGAAATGAAGCAAAATAAAAAGAGGAAGTTGTTGTTTTTTGGCCTGGGAACCCAGTTACCAGGATTTGGGTAACCGGTTACCCTAATTGACGAGACCGAGAAAAGAGCTACTGACTTGAGGTAACCGGTTACCATATTTGGGTAACCGGTTCCCAAAACTTTGAATATTTTGGAAATTTACTTATGACTTGGGGTAATCAGTTACCATAATTGGGTGACTGGTTACCACGTAACAGTTTTGAAATTTTTGCGAATGAAATGGATGGTAACCGGTTACCATAATCGGGTGACCGGTTATCCTCGTGTCAGAGGCAGTTTTAATAGATTTTTGAGCACTTTCAATGGCTTGGCTATTTAATCAAACACAAAGTCTTCATGCACTCAACACATGATTATGTATAATTCATGGCTTAAGTTCAAATAATACATGATTGATATAAGATCAACAATTAGGCTTCATGCAACATTAACCATTTGATTTACCAATTAAGCACTTTCATGAAACAATCACTTAAGTCAAATAAGTGCTTAATTCAATTATCCAATTTCGGATTTACACATGATTGTCAAATCAATTGACAATTCTAGCACTAGATCTAAGTTCTCAATTCAAAATTCAACCTAGACTCAATTCATTCTTGACCAAAAAAGTGTTTCTAAAATAATCACTTATTTCAGAAGTGCTTAATTCAAGAAAACTCACCGATAGAAGTGAAGAGGAGGCTTAGGTATAGAGATCGCAACAAAGGGATCAATGATCGAAGAAAAATTGCTCTTGATCTTGACTTTGGATTCTTGATAAAATTGTTGTTGTGTTCTTGATCAAAAGTAGAGAAAACTTTGATTTTATCCTTGAGAATTGAGTGAATTGCTAGACTTGTGTTTTTGAGAATTTGTGAATTATGAGAGCCTCCTCAAAAATTCAGATTTAAGATTATATACATGGGCCAATTGGGCCTTGGATGAGAAATTGAATTGGGCCTCCATTTGACAGTATAAACTCGATACGTACAAAAAGTGCAATGTCATCTTCCGTACGGAATAACGAACTAACTACAAAATGAAAAAATAAAGATCATCAAATTTGTGACGTGTTTCCGAAAGAATGGGCTCAATCGGATAAATGAAGATGAAGTTATGAATTTTCGAAGTCTTACTGACACTAAGTCAGGCAAAAAAAATTTCCTGTGCAGTAATTTCTATTGCGACACACGCGGAAAGGACCAAAACCGAAAGCCTTAGAGTCACCGTTTGATTTTGGCATCTGAAGAGAAATTGTAGTAGACGAAATTTGTGAACCAAATTCTCTAGGATCAACTCAAAATGATAAAAATTGAACGAGGTGTGAATTTTACCGTATCAAACATTAATACAAATGAATTTCGGTTCAGCACAAACATGTCTTCAGAAACTCAAAATTCACAGGTCTTTCCTTAGTGAATCATCTTTTGACTTCCAAAGACGACATCAAGATGACATAGAGACAAAATTTTGGCAATTAAAACCGCATGCATACGACTCTCCAGCTGAGAGTTTTGAATTTTATAATGCACACGAAACCACGATTTAGCACACTTTTCTTTGTATTTTTCACTGTATAACTTTTAAGAGAACTGCATATTCAAAGACCTTTCTTCGAGAATTAACTTTTATTCCAAACACGAGAGTTGGATAGGACATCCAGACGGCTTCAAATCTTCAATAATCAACCCAAAACCATTTTCCAAACAGGAGATATGAATTTTTTAACTCAAATCAGTTGAAATACTATTTCCAATTCGCACTGCTTTAAATTTACCGGAAACACTCAAATCTTTCATAACTCGACATGCTTTGAAAAATATAAGAACTTTGCTGCGTTGATGAAATTCCTTGATCCCATGTGTATGGATCCCATGATATGCATGCATATATATGCTAACAAGAATATAATCCAATTAGAGTTAAAAAATAAAGAGGGAAAATTTTGGGGTACAATAGTTGTCCCTTTTCAATCTTCTTTAACTAGGGGGTGATATTGGTGGACGCCTTTTGAACAATCAAGGTGGAAGAGGATTGAATACTTATTAGAACCATAAAATTTTCAATATGAAACCAGTCGGATTAGGATGAAACTTTGGTTTTTTTATCAGAAGATGTATTCCAGGTCAAGATTAGACATACAAGACAATTATCAGGTATTCAAGAAAGAGACCAACAATATCAGGCTCTATTAGAGATATCAGATATGAAAGAGACCTAACGACAGAAACTCAATCAAAGAAATATGAAATGGAAGAGATCTGCCAAATTGATCTGACCGAATATCAAAGATGGAAGAAATCCGTTAAATCGATCTCAATCGGATATCAAAAGTGAAAGAAATCTGTCAAATTGATCTCAACCAGATATCAAAGATGGAAGAAATCTGTCAAATTGATCTCAACCGGATATCAAAGATGGAAGAAATCTGTCAAATCAATCTAATTCAGATATCAAAGATGGAAGAAATCTGTTAAATTAATCTCAACTGGATATCAAGGATGTAAGAAATTTCTCAAATTGATCTCAACCAGATATCAAATATGGAAGAAATCTGTCAAATTGATCTCAACCAAATATTAAAGATGGAAGAAATTTGTCAAATCAATCTCAACTGGATATCAAAGGTGGAAGAAATCTGTCAAATCAATCTCAACCGGATATCAAACTTGGAAGAAATCTATCAAATTGATCTCAACTGGATATCAAAGATGGAAGAAATCAGTCAAATTGATCTCAACCAAATATCAAATAGAGACTTCTTGAATCAAAAGAGAATCTCAAAGATTAAACACAGAACGCTTGTATCAAAGGTGAACTCAAACATAGGGTAGGCCTTTGACGAAATACCGCCAATCTGAAATGGACTTGTCGGGGATAAAGATGTGTATGTCTAGTCAATGTTAGACACACATAAGAAAGAGGCTGACCCAAACAGACTCTCACAGGGGATATTAACTTAGCTAATGGAAGGAAAACCCGATCAATGCGAAAAAACCAAAGACAAAGAACCGACTAAGCAGAACCCCAAAGGACACCGATCAAAGGTGAACTTGACAAGAGAAAGATACCAGCCAATGGGGACTCTAATAAGGATTGCCAACCTAGGTTAGGCTTTAAAAAGGAAGAGAATGCGCAAGAACTACCAAATTCCTCTGGCCAGAAGTGAGACATGATTCTTCAAGAGTAGCAATTATCTGAATTACCACCAACCAAGTATGGAAACTCAAATACTGGGAAATGGAGAATACCAAAGACCCGAATGGTGGTAAACCAAACTAGACTCCATGGGGAACAAATTAAATCCCTTCCTGTCTATGATAAGGATAACTTCTCTAGGAATAGAAACTTTTACTAGGGATCATAGAAAATCTTAAATGAAAAGAATTCTATTCATAGCACACTGGGGATGACGACTAGAGGTGATAAACTTCACTTGGGGAAGAAGAGAAAACCTTCGAACCAAACCTTGAAATTTGGAACTCCACTGGGGAACTTTCCACCAATATTGTCCTAATGAGGATAAGAGACCCTTGAAAGACAAGATTCAATGAATATTACTCCATAAAAAGCAAGGGACTTGATTCACTGGGGAATAAGCAGGACTGATGACCAATCATCTTCTCAAGAAAACTTAATAGGGTGAAATTCCCTAGGGAAAACCGAACTTCACATGGAGTCAATCAATCAATCTCATTGGAGATAACACCACCAGGATGGAAATCTTCTCTTGAGAAGAAACATGCATCTTGGGATAGAATCTCCACTGAGGATATCTCAAACACCTTCTATTGCGAGAGATAGAAGAATTATGAATGGCACTATCATGTACACCACACTGGGGAAGCAGGATACCCGCTCCAACGGGAAAAGAAAAATTTGCTTCATTGGGAAGATAAAAATTTCTTCACAAGGGGGAAAAGGAAAATTAATCTAGAGTTTCCTTGAAATTCAGGTTTAACTAAGCATAAAGACAACTCTTCCACTGAGTAACAGATAAGCTTCAGATAGTGGCATCAATAACACCAACCGCACTGGAAATAATCATTCCTGCAAGATTCACATCACCAAAGACTTGCACTGGGAAGAAGAAATCAATTCAAATCGGGCAAAAAAACTGCCTCCATGGGAATACCAAACCAGAATTTCCATGGGTAATTGGGAAAGTTTTTAAGAAAACTCTGATATAGGCAAATCGCATCGTAGAAAAGAGTGCAAACTTCACTAAGGAGAGGCATGCGTACTTTATGAGGAAGGCAAGGGTTAACCTCATTGGGGAAACCGTAAAATGCTGCCTTCAAGGGTAATATGTCAATAATATTTCAAGAAACCCAGAAAGCTCACACTGCAATGAAGAGGCAGAGCATACTCAAGCGAAGGTACGAAATTGTTGGAGATACACGATTTTATCCTTAGCACAAGTGTGAGTTCAATGGGGAAAATTAGATTTCATTCTACATAAATCCTTATGTTGGTCGCATACGGACCCTTCTTGATTCACTTGCCAGTACGCTTCAACCATACCTGCACAAAGTGGAGATCACAATAACATGCCCCAGTATGGGCTGGCTACCTTAACCGTCATATCAGACACCTAAAACTTTAAGCAATTTCAATTATTGGTATCATGTGCTGTAAAGCTTTAACTTTTTAAATGTAAAGTTTATCAAAAATGTTGGACGCCTTTTGCAATCAAAACAATAAACTTAAAAACAAATTGGCACGATTTGAAAAAAAAACATTTTTATTGATTGATTGGACTGTAAATAGGCATTTACATCAAGAAGCAATTATTGAAAAGAAGTAATTGCATACAAAGCATCCAGAGGAGAAAACAAAGATGGCAATTTGAGTATGGATTTATCGAGACTGACTCTGCTATAGCTCTTATGACCTCAAAGCTTCTTAGTATCTTGCTTTCTGAATAAACTAATTGGACTGATACCTCCCAACCCAACCCAACAACAATGTAAATTGATATTACTGATGCAATGTAGACCGTAGTATTCATTTTTAATCCCTAAAATTTTCCTGGATCTCCCTTTCGGGTTTTTAATCCACCTGGGTACTCTTTTTTGCCTAAATTGCCTTTGACAGGTCCAACTTAGTGGATGTACGATTACTTTTCACTTATCCACTCTTTCTTTTGTCCCTATCTTTTTCCCGAACCTTTGCTCACTCTTTTAGGTTTGTCAGAATACTTTTTTGTCTGAGAAAGTCAACTCATCGGTCGTTTTATGTGATGTACTTTTTCACCAAGTCTGCATTGACGGGGTGAGGGAAATCCTCTCCATACATAGTTATGAGCATCATAGATCCTCCTGAAAAAACTTTCTTTACAACATATGGTCCTTCATAATTAGGAGCCCATTTACCCCTAGCTTATGTATTGTTAGGAGGCAAGATCCTCTTCAGCACAAGATCACCAGCTTGAAAATTCCGCGAACATACTTTCTTGTTGAAAGCTTTCTTCATCCTCATCTAGACTAATTGCTCGTGGAAAATAGCTGCCAATCTCTTCTCATCAATGAGACTCAACTGATCAAATATATTCTGAACCCATTCGGCCTCATCCAACTGTACATCCGTCATTATCCTTAAAGAAGTAATTTCCAATTCCACAGGAATGACTGCTTCCATGCCATATACGAGCGAGAAAGGGGTTCCCCCAATCGAGGTACACACAGTTGTACGATAACCATGTAAACAAAATGACAACATCTCATGCCAATCCTTATAAGTGATAAGTATCTTCTGCACAATCTTCTTAATATTCTTGTTAGTTGCCTCAACCGCGCCATTCATCTTAAGAAGAATTGTGATGCTTTATCTTAAAGCTTTCGCACAGCTCTTTCATCATCTTATTGTTGAGTTTTGACCTGTTATTGGTGATAATCTTCTCAGGAACCCCGTATCGACAAATGATATTATGGTTGATGAAATGAGCAACCACATGCCTAGTGACGTTGGCATAAGATGTTGCTTCGACCAACTTGGTGAAGTAGTCAATGGCTACCAGAATGAAGCGGTGCCCGTTGGAAGCAGTCGGCTCAATCCGACCAATCATATCAATACCCCACATTGTGAAGGGCCAAGGAGAAGTCAAGACATTCAGAGGGTTAGGCGGCACATGCATTTTGTCAGCATAGATCTTACATTTGCAACAGATCCTGGAATGATAATAGTAATCGTTTTCCATTGTTGACCAATAGTAACATACTCTCAAGATTTTCTTGGCCATAGTATGCCCATTGGAATGGGTTGCAAAGGAAACTTCGTGAATTTCTTCTATGATCTTATTTGATCCGTGTCTATCCACGCATCTGAGCAAAACATAATCATATTTTCTCTTGTGCAAAACATCCCCATCATGGAAAAACTTGGCTGTATATTTCTGCAGAGTCTTATTATCAATGACAGAAGCATCCTCTAGATATTCACTCATTTCAAGATATTTCTTGATATCATAAAACCATGGTTTCTCATCAACATCATCTTCTTCTATTATATAAAAAAGCGCTGGCTCATCCAACCTCAAAATGGTGATGGGGGTGGGCTTCATTTTCCCATCTGACTTTAATCATGGATGATAGAGTATCCTAAGCGTCGGCTAAGTTATTCTCCTCCCTTGGGATATGCTGGAAAGTGATTTCATTAAAGTATGGGATGAACCTCAAAATGTGCTCGCGATATGGAATTATATTAGGGTGATGAGTCTCCTAATCTTTGTCGATCTAAGAGATCACTAGCACGAAACCTATATATACTTCTAGGATATTGATTCGCAAATCAATAGTGGCTTCTAACCCGAAATTGTAAGCTTCATACTCGGTCATATCGTTGGTACATTCAAAGAAAATTTTGGTAGTGAAAGGAGTATGGAACCTTCTGGAGAAGTAATAACAGCATTGATACCCTTACCCAATGCATTTGAGCCACCACCGAACACCATCGTCCATCGTGATCCTGGCTCGGGTCCCTCTTCTGGGCTTAGGATGTTACAATCTCGTACATACATAATATCTTCATCAGGAAACTCAAACTTCATCAGCTGATACCCATCTTCCATGGACTATTGAGCAAGATAATATGCCAATACACTATCCTTGATAGCCTTTTGGGTAGTATACTGGATGTCGTACTTTGTAAGAATCATCTCCTAACAGGATACTCTTCCCGTGAGAGTTGACCCTTGAAAAATGTACGTGATTGAATCAATCTTGGATATCAATAGAGTAGTATGAGTCAGCATATATTGTCTGAGACACTTTCCTTCCCACGCGAGTACACAAGAAGTATTTTCTAACAATGAATACATGGACTCACAATCATTGAATTTCTTGCTCGGGTAGTAAATGGCATGTTCCTTTCTACCCGTCTCGTCATGTTGACCGAGTACACAGCCAATGGATTTTTCCAACATTGTCAGATACATTATCAAGGCCCTACCTTCCACCGGAGGCGAAATAATAAGAGGTTCTTGCAAATACTCTTTTATTTTATCGAAATCCGCTTGGTAATAGTCATTCCACCTGTCCGTCTGATCTTTTTTCAATAATTTGAAAATTGGTTCACAAGTGGTTGTAAGGTGAGAGATGAATCTAGCAATGTAGTTCAATCTCCTGAGAAAACCACGAACCTCTTTTTTCTGTTTTTGGCATAGGCATTTCTTGTATAGATTTTACTTTTTCAAGGTCGATCTCGATTCCTTTTTCTCTTACAATGAAGCCCAACGACTTTCCGGACCTCACCTTGAAGGTACATTTGTTAAGATTCATCCTCAATCTGAACTTCCTTAATATTTCAAACAGTTTTAACAAGTGGACAAGATGTTCCTCTTCTGTATAGGACTTGGCAATCATATCATTAACATATAATTCAATCTCCTTATGTATCATGTCATGAAAGAGAGTTACCATTGCACGCTGATACATTTCCCCCGCGTTCCTCAAACCAAAGGGCGTCACTTTATAGAAAAATTTTCCCCAAGGTGTAACAAAAGAAGTTTTGTCCATGTCTTTTGGTGCCATCTAGATCTGATTGTAGCCAGAAAAACCATCCATGAAGGAAAACACCTTAGCTTGAGCAGTATTGTCAACCAGAGTATCAATATGAGGGAGCGGAAAATCATCTTTAGAGCTTGCTCTATTCAAGTCCCTATAATCCACACACATTCTGACTTTACCATCCTTTTTAGGCACGGGTACAATATTCGGAATCCACGGCAGGTAAGAAGTCACTTTCAAAAAACCTGCATCAAACTGCTTCTGAACCACCTCTTTGATCTTCTTAGACATCTTAGGATGAGTTCTTCAAAAAAAATTAACGGGATGGTACTCTTATCTAAGAGGCATTTTTCTCCCAACAATATTTGTATCCATCCCAGGCATGTCTTCATAAGACAAAGCAAAGATATCTGCATACTCACAGAGCATTTCAACCAATCTTCGCTTGACATTGTCTTCCAAAGCTGCCCCAATCTTGACTTCTCTTCGGACCTCCTCGGTACCCAAGTTGATCAACTCGGTAGTCTCTTGGTGTGGCTAAATAACCTTTTCTTCTTGCCTCCACAATCTAGATAACACTTTAGGAAGTTCACAATTTTCTTCATCTTGTTTTTCAGCTTGATAGATCGGATTTTCAAAGTCATAAAGAGCCATAGCATAATCATTTTCGACAATTTCTGGGATTAACGGGGGACATAATCTGTATGATTATTTTTATTTTATTTTAGTTTTAGATTAAAAAAAAGAAAAGAAAAACTCACACTTTTCCAAAAAATTAAAATAAACACAGGGAGAAACATTTTGAATGCAAAAAAGACGTCCTTTATTGACGATAGATTTGTAATGAAAAACATCATGGCCATACAGCATGTTCACTACGTCTTAGGAAGAACGTAGGGATTATTGCATGATAACAAATAAAAGAAATAGACTCTTCATAACGGGTGACTTCAATGACGTCCTCGACAAACCAATTAGCAAGCTATTTACCCGGCACGGTACGACGAACCCACTTATCCAAGTCCCAATCACTGTCATTATCCTCGCTCACAAAATAAGCTTCTTCTGGATAACCCCACCGCTAACAAACTGAATTGGCGGAGGAATACCTTGAACCTTGAGAGGAGTAATAGCTGACACGCTTCGACCAGCCACGAAACGTAGACCTTTCTTGTTTGTCTGTGTGGGGAGATTCAACACTCTGCCCCATCCTTAAGGATGACCAGATCGGACAACTGCTTGTGCTAGACGGTAAGATGACATGGAGACCTCTGACTTCTTAACCTCTTGATGAGGAGTCCTAACAACCTGCACGGTCCTAAAAGCATGACATAGAGTCTCATGGATTTCTCCATCCACCTCAACATAGCAAAAGGTACTAGGATGAGTGACAATATACTCCTCTTCACTGCAAATAGTGGCCACCTTCCGATTCAAAAGGAAATTCAACTTTTGGTGCAATGTGGAAGGATTAATGTCCATGATAAAGAAAGTGACTTCAAACACTAGGGACCTATCTTGATTTGCAAGTCGACTTCCCCAAACACTGTCCTTTTCGACCCATCAAAAGCTTCGATAATCAAATCGCTTGGCCTCAAAACAAGTCCATCATAATCAAGCTTCATGAGAGCGGACTTGGGCAACACATTGAGAGAGGATCTTATATCAACCAACACACGTTACAAAGTAGTCTTTACAATCTCCATGGAGATGTGCAGTGCTTTATTGTGCTTCCTCCCCTCAGGGGGTAGATCAAAGTCTGTAAAGCTAAGTCCATTACTTTAAGAAATACTATTCACAATCCCTTCAAATTGATTCACTGAGATCTCCTAAGGAACGAAAGAAGTCCCCAACAGCTTCATCAATGAATTTCTATGGGACATAGAATCTCTAAGCAAAGAAAGAATTGATATCTTTGAGGGTATCTGACTCAACTAGTCAATGATCTTGTAGTCACTTTTCTTGATGTACCTCATCAACTCGGCTACGTCTTCAGCCATTTCAACATCCAAAGCAGGAACAAGAGGATTTTTCCCCGGCTTATCACTATTGACCACAACCTGCTTGCCCTTAGCCTTAGCCGCGCCATCTGTGCTACTTTCAGGCTTTTCAGCCGGTGAAAAGATTTGACCACTATGGGTAATTCGGCTTTCATTGACAATATCAAGCACTGTGGGCTTCTCTTCTTCAAACTTGTTTTCCTCATACTTCTGAGTAACAACCTTCTTCCCCTTATAGAAGAGTTCACCTCTGTAAATCAAAAGAAATGTCTTGTCACTAACATATGGCACAAGATCAGGTACAATGATAAGTAGTGGAGATTTCTTAGCAGGCACTGAAATCATCACAGGCGCACAGTTAGACTTCAACTTGACCAGAATGGTTATCACATCCACTTCATCATTATCAACCTCGAGCTTAACGACCTTATGATCAAATTGAAGAATCCCCTTGGTAATCAGACTTTGAATTGCATATTT
The DNA here is from genome assembly GCA_948472305.1 of Vicia faba. Lineage (NCBI taxonomy): Eukaryota > Viridiplantae > Streptophyta > Magnoliopsida > Fabales > Fabaceae > Vicia > Vicia faba. The sequence continues at coordinate 1,232,074,120 of OX451735.1, forward strand.
AAAAAATTGATAACCCTCTGGCTGGTTCAAACAAAGTACACAATCCATCCCACAGCCCAAGAATACACCTTTACTCAACAACTGATCTTTCATAAACGAGAGATATGTAGTTAAATGATTAACATCCATAACCAAATTCAAACCTTCATCCTCCATGATGGCACCAACAGTGGCACCGACATGAGATGGCAAATGCTGATTAGTAATATTGGGCGCTGGTCCAAAATAAATGGCCTGAGAGTCCAATAGGTCTTGGACTTTATGCTTGAAAGCATGACAATTCTCAATAGTGTTCCCCTGTCCACCAGAGTGGAAATCACATTGTGCATTAGCATCAAAGATGTATGGTAACCTTTCTGGATCAACCTTCTAAGGGCACAACTCAACTAGCTTCAAATCAAAGCAACTGGGGTAACAACTTAGCACAAGACATCATAAGTACGTCAAGCTTCCTGGGAGGACGACTTTGGCCTTGCTGATTACATTGCTTAGACACATAAGCTTGCCTCTGAGGCGCAGCAGTTAGTATTGTTACAACAACAATCTGATGATCTGAACCCTGATATTTACCTTTCTCTTTTCGAGAATAGGTTGCGCTGGATTCACCCTCCTTTTTCTTATGGTGACCACCAAAAGACTTCTTGGTGTTACCATCATTATTTCCAGCAACAACATCCTGGATCATTCCTAACTTAATTCCAATTTCAATTCCCTCTTCATGCGTTACCATCTCGACAAAAGTACCTGACGTACTGTAAGTTTTGTAGTACTGGCCCTGCAATGTACTACTAAACATTTCCACCATCTCCCACTCCAACATGTGTGGTTGAACCTTCGCAACCATCTCTCAACACCTATGGGAAACTCTTTAAAAGACTCATCCCGCTTCTGGGACAAATTCTATAATTGGGTTCTTGTGGGATTCATATCAGTGTTATACTAGTAGTTCATAACAAAATCCTCAACCAACTATCTCCATGTACAAATGTGACTACTTTCCAACTGCATGTACCATTCGAGTGGGCCACCCGTCAAGTTGTCTTGAAAGAAGTGCATCAACATATTTTCATCCCATGTTAAGGACGCCGATTGGTTTCTTTTTCTTCTTCTTTCTCAATGGTAACGAGTACTTTAAATTCTTCCTTCCCCTTGGCTAAGTTTAGGAACATCTGTTGGAATTGGGAATTCTGAGCTTAGAGATCTTTGATTGTTTGTTCAAGAACCATTTTCCTTTCGGCCATAAACAGCAAGATGAGAAAATCTGTCTTGAGAATACCTGTTATGATATGCATGAGATGTAGATGTATATTTTGATATGGTGGAATAACCAACTATAATACTGGTTTTGCGTTTGTGTTTGCAAATGTTGCGGTAAGCCAGAGTCGCCACCGACTTTTATTTTATCCAAATTAAGGAAATGGTGAAAAGAACATAAAAATACCTTTACGAGAATTTTCTGAGTAAGGGGTAGATTATGGAAAGGGAAGATGTTAACACCCTTTCCATCCGTAGTAATCTACGGGCTCTTAGATGCTTAGCTCATTGTAATGATTCTCGTCTCTATAAGAATGCGTACAAAGTGTTGGTTTTAAAAATAGTTCAAAGATGTGTTTGTGGAAGATGTTTTTGAAAATTATTTTGAAAAGTGCCTTTGTAATGATTCTCGTCTCTATAAAAACACGTACCAAGAGCTTTGACTTTTGAAAATGTTTCAATTGAAAGTGTATGTGTGAAAATGATTTCTTTGTTATGAGAAAGCATCTAAGAACTGTCTACTTATACTCGAAAAGGTTCGTTCTTTTTCTCAAATCCTTTAGATAGTGCTATCCTACTATTAGTGAGTAGGTAGCCCTATCGTTCGATGCTTGAGGGACATTCAAAGGGACGTTTTTATAGTCACAAAGGCAACTGGGCAAGAAGCTTTAATAACTACCCTAGGGTTCTAAGATCATATTTTTATTGAGGCAACACCGAGAGGGTCATCGAGGGACTTAGGATCTTTTGGAACTAGAGGATAGCCACTAAAACCTCTCAAGTTTCGAGAGTTGTGACTATTTTCCGAAGGCAACCAAAGTGGGGTACCCTAGAGGTGTATATGTGCAATGTTTGTTATGTTCAGTTATTTTTCTTCTTCTTTGTTAGGTTTGCTAGCGTTTGATTTTAGTCTTTGCCATACAATCCTATTAATCATACATCTAGCAGTTAATATGAAAAGCAGTAAAAATGCAGAAAGTAAGGGTCCTAAGCTATTACAACCAAATCTAAAGACAAGAAAAATGTAAAAAACAAATAACAAAATAAAGAAGAGAAACGAATTCTTCGATCCAGGCCATGGGCTCATTCGATTCACCCTTATTTTGCCTTCTTTCGATTGGGCTTGAGAGTCGACATAAGCAAGCTTCGATTTGCACCTTTTCTTGTCTCCTTCGAATGAGTTTGGGAATGGTATGGGAAACCTTTGATTGCAGTCTTCTCTACTTATTTCGATTGAGCCTGGGAGTGGGCATGAGTGACCTTCGACTAGAAACTCCTCTGCTACTTTCGATTTAGACTATGAAGTAACATGGACCTGTATAGCAGCACGAGTGTATCTACTTCGTTCATACTCTTTTTGTCTTTCGTTTGAATCTGTACAGGTTAGTTCCAATAAGAAAAGCAAACAAACAAAGAGGGCAGAAATGAAGAACATAACTAAGAGTCTATCTACATATTATGCTGAAACGAAAAGTAAGTACAAGGCTATTTACATGTCATGCTGAAACGAAAAATGTAAGGTCAAAGGGACTTACCTTGCTTAAAACTGGAACTTGTGTGGGGGACTAGAGTTGCTGGATGCTCTTGGATTCGAAAGGAGAGAGAACAAGTGTGGTGTGATTTTGTTGAGTTTTGAGAGTTTTTGGTGTGCTTCTCTTAGGCTATGTATGCGTGTAAAACAATATGTGTGTATGGTCCCCCTGGGCTTATGTCTCCCTCCTGTGTGTGTATTTATGTGGTCTCCTTATATAGAGGGTATGGAGGGGACAATAGGACAAAGGAATAAACAGCCATTAAGTTAGTGTTTTAAGGCCATAAATATCACTTTGAATACTTTTCCAAAGACATGGCTTCTTGTCCCTTTTTTGAATTTGAATGAATGTGGATACAAATTACTTTCGAATTGTCTCCTTCGAATGATTCTGATTACCTCCTTCAAATGGCTCGGGTTTCCTCCTTTGAATGGCTCTGATTTCCTCCTTTGAATGGCTCTGATTGTCTCCTTTGAATGGCTCTAATTCAGCTCCTTCGATGGAGTCCGTCCACATCAATTTGTATTGCTCAGATTTTTTATGACTCTAAATTCAAAGTTTTCCCTTAATAGAGTTTCTTTAATAAATCAAAATCTGCATCAATTCGAATTGCCCAGAATTCTCTTTGTCAGAGCATTTGTCCTTTTTGATGACTCTGGATTTGAATCTGTTCAGAGTTTCCTTCATCGGGGCTCCTTCAAAAGCCCCTCGGATCTTTGCATTTTCGATTGACTCTGGAACTTGATTCGATTTGTACAAAGTCTCAACATTCTGGCTTCTTTGATCAGCCCCCAAGTTCACTCTCTTCGATTTCTCTGACACTACTCAACTAGCCCAATTGGAAGAATTTATTTTGGTCAGTCGAAGCTTCCTTTGGCAGGAATGTGCTTGTGCAAGGGGTTTGGGCTTGGCAGCATACAGGATTTTAGCCAGCAAGCATCTTGGATCAAGACTCATCACAAAGAAAACATGTTTTCAATAGTCATGTGTTCTTTGAATGGGCCAATGAATGTTTCTTAGAAGGGACCATCATGCTTGCTGAAGTGTGGAAAACTGTTTCCAAGGGGACCCTTGCGCAGTCGAAGTTGGCACAAAGGCAGCCAATGCCTTGTGGGCGCTAGCATGAGGCAGGTCAAAGAAAGCGTAAAAGAGGCAATTTCCCAGTGAATCGAATCAGGAATGAAGGAGGTATTTGCCTTGTGGGTCGAAGGAAGATTTTTTCCTAGTGGATTGAAGGAAAATCTGAAGAATTCTTGGATTTCTGTGCTGAAGGCAAGCTGAAAAAAGGGGACCCTTGCCTTGTTAGTTGAAGGCATGTCTGAGGCAAACCTTTGTCTTATGAATCGAAGACCAGTGAAAGGGGCCTTTTGCCTTGTTAAACTAAGGCAAGCATGAGGGAGTTTCTGCCTAATAGACCAAAAAACAAGCATGAGGAGGCATACGTGTGTTGATGACAAGATGAAGGGGCCTTTTACCCAGTGGAAGCTTGGTGAACTAAACTTGATCGAAGGAAACTCAGCGCCTAATCAAAGCTTGTGGGCTAATACTTGGTCGAAGGATTTTAGGAGCTCAGTCAAAACTTGATGTTATGACAGTCGAAGGGCATTGTTTAACTGTCAATCGAAGGACATTGTTGAACGGCCAATCGAATGACACTTTGCTAATATCCAAAAAAAATTATTTTCTTTAGGCAAGTATATGTAACCACCCATATAAGAGAAAAAAAACCTTGGGAAACATGAGAGGGCAAATTTTGTGGTACAACACCTACCCCTGTTCAATCTTCTTAAACCTAAGGATTTATATTGGTTTGTTTGCCTTGCGTGATCTGAAGGTGGAAAATGATTGAACACTAGAGTGCCCAGAAATTTGCACTCACATGAAGTAATATTGTTGGTTGATTATGGCGGGAATGGGATTACATATTCCATTTGGATAAGATGACAGAGAGTTTTCGGAGATGGACTTAAAGATGCCATCAACAGGTGATTATTGATAGAAATTAGACTAAATCCAAGTTTGATTTCAATTGGAAAAGAATCATAAAAAATCTTTAGAGCGATTTATATGAACAAGAGAAAGTGTCTACCGGAACGGAATCAGAATAAACCATTGATTGGTTTAAACTGAACTAGCAGAGGTCTGAAGGAAGTGTTCATCGTGTAGCTAGTCACCCCGTCCTGTTTCAGGAATTGATCTACAATCAACTTGTCCATCGATAGTTTTCCTGTCTTGTTTCAGGTATTAATCTGAAACTTGAAAATGTTGGTCACATAGATAGTTCCCCTTCTGGTTTCGGGCATTAATCTTTGACTTGCTGTATAAGTTGGTAATGTTTTACCTAAAAAGGTAAAATTAGTTTCATGCGATGTCATGATGTATGAATTGCATGATGCTCTCAAAAATAAATGAGATTGTGATGTATGCATTTGTGCTGCACAAGCTATGACGTATGTAAAATTGTGTATGAATGCAATGTGTGAACGTGTCAGACATTCCATTGTTGTATTGTTGAATTAGGGAAAATAAATCCCTAATTGTTGTTGGGGTTGAAGAATGTAAGTCTTCAGAGTTGTTGAAGTTGAAATGCTGGGAGATGAACTTCCATTGTTATAGAAATAAACTCTGTTGGGGAAGGTAAACTTCGTGGACTGTTTGAGCATTGTCAGAGTGAATCTATGTCATGATTGTATTTGGAGATGTGTTGAATAAGTATCAGGATGACATCTTTCTTTGGATCGTACCTGAACTGTTTTTAGAAGATGATCTGAATAAGTATCAGTATGACATCCGTCTTTGGATCGTACTTGCACCGTTTCTAGATGATAATCTGGAGTAAGTTTCAGGATGACATTTGTCTTTGGATCGTACCTGCACCATTTCTAGATGAGAATCTGGAGTAAGTTTCAGGATGACATCCGTCTCTGGATCATACCTGCACCATTTCTAGATTATAATATGGAGTAAGTTTCAAGATAACATCCGTCTTTGGATCGTACCTGCACTGTTTCTATATGCGAATAGTAAGTGTCAGGATGACATCCGTCTCTAGATCATACTTGCACCATTTCTAGATGAGAATCTGGAGTAAGTTTCAGGATAACATCCGTCTCTGGATCGTACCTGCACTATTTCTAGATGAGAATCTGGAGTAAGTGTCAGGATGACATCCGTCTCTGGATCGTACTTGCACTATTTCTAGATGAGAATCTGGAACAAGTGTCAGGATGACATCCGTCTCTGGATCGTACCTAAACCGTTTCTAGATAAGAATCTGGAATAATTGCCAGGATAACATCCGTCTCTAGATCGTCCCTGAACTGTTTTTAGATGAGAATCTGGAGCAAGTGTTAGGATGGCATCCGTATTTGGATCGTACCTGAACCGTTTCTAGATGAGAATCTGGAGTAAGTGTCAAGATGACATTCGTTTATGGATCGTACCTGAACCGTTTCTAGATGAGAATCTGTAGTAAGAGTTAGGATGACATCCGTTTCTGGATCGTACCTGAACCGTTTCTAGATAAGAATCTGGAATAAGTGTCAAAATGGCATCCGTCTCCGGATCGTATCTGCATCGTTTCTAGATGAGAACCTGAATAAGTATCAGGATGACATCCGTCTCTGGATCGTACCTGAACTGTTGTTAGAAGAGAATCTGCTTTATTTACAATGTTTCCGCTGGGGATTCTTGTTTTGTTGTTTTGAGAAGAAATCTGTTGGGGAATCCTGAGAAGCTTGGAGACTTCACTGAGGAATTCTTAGATATTGGAGCAGTAATTGGAGATTTTTGCTCTGCCGAGGGTATGAGAACACCTGACATCATTAGGTTGCATGTTAAGAATATGGCATTGACCTTGTAGTAGAATGCCCCTGCCTCAGTACCTGCTAGAGGAGGTATCTGCCGGAGATTTTGTAGATGGTTTAACTGTCATCCCAACTCTTAGAGTCCTTAGTGAATGCATATCAGGGTGATAAGCCTTCTACTGATAGACAAGTGACGAGATGACGGTACATAGTCGTACACTTTTATCCGTAACTTTTTCCTAGACCGTCCTTTCAATTTTTCAGTCCACCGGGATACCCTTTTTTGCCCAAGTCGCCTTTTTAGGTTTTCGACTTGCCGGGTGTACAATTTTTGTATATATCCCAATTTTTTCCCGAACCCTTTTGGTTCGCCGGGCTACCCTTATTTTTTCCTAGGCCAGTCAACCTAGCGGGTCTTTATTCATGCGTAGTATTTTCCGACTATGTCCATGTTCACCGGGTATGGAGAATTATCATTGTCTATAGTAGTAAGTGTTGCCACACTTCCAGAAGGTGTTTGTTTGATCGCATATGATTCGCTACTGGAATTCATGTCCAATGCCCCCAAGTGATTCAGATGGAGATCTGTCCCTTGCTATTTGGCATTTTTTAGAGATTCCTTAAACCTTTACTTGACTGCCCCAGATCAGCTGGAAACCATGATATGCCCCTTGATTATAAAAGGCTTATCACTGGAATGTCCTTCTATCTGAGGTGATTCTGTCCACCGAGAGGATTTTTTTTCATTGAATATCCGTCGTGCGAATTTCTCTATTATTGAACAAATAGTCATATGCAAGCAATGGTATTTTAAGAATGCAAAGCTTATGTCCGTCTTGAAGTTTGAAAATTCAAATTTTTTAGTTAAATAAATAAATTTTGTAAAAATGTGATATCAGCTCAGGATTTATAGCGAACCCTACAGGAGTCGGGATACCTTTTGTAATAGTATGCTTTCGAACTAAGCCATGATTCAACTAGGACTTTTAAGGGTTATAACATGTCCTGGTTCACGGTTTAAGAAACAAAGGATAAAGGCTCAAATATTATTTGTACCCAACCCGTTCTTCGTGATGTTCTTCAATCCTATGCTCAGTTAATTGTGTGTTTAGATCCCAATTGAGTTTGGAATCTTTGCTCTGATACTTTGTGATGGTTCAGAAATTGAACGTTTATTTGAGAAGGAAGTCATTTTTGTAACCTTTTCTTTTTTTCTCGTTGAGGATTTGTAGGACCTCTTTTTTTGATTTTGTTATCTCTACTTTCGCCTTAATTGTTTCTTTTGTGATTACAGTCAGCGGGATGCCCCAACTTTTCTTAAGTCTCCTTCATAGGTTTTTGACTTAACGGGATTTTATTTTGAGAGATAATGATTGCATATCTTGATGATTATGTGGACCCATCACCATCTTTTAAACTATTTATCGTGCATGAAGTGGAAAGCTTGTGATTGAATGCACATCTGAATTAACTAAGAAAACTACCCTGCCACAGGTTATGATTAAGGGTTTCAATTTGTGTGAAAAGAAAAACTCCTACTTCTTAGGCTCAAAGGGGTTGACTAGGGATTATCTTCCTTATAACTCCACTGTTTAAGATTTGAAACAACGCTTGTACATCGTCAGCGGGGTATGTTCAAAATCATACTGTAGAGATTGTGGTATCATTTTCGTCATCCTCCCTCTAAAGGCTTAAAGATTTTAATCGAGATTTGAATATCAAAAAAGGAAGTAAAAAAACACAGTTTGAATATAGTGGATACAAATGAAATAATTCAAGACAAACATATGCAATGCATCGATGAAATGACAAAGTTTGACGTGAATAAATGTTCGAACAATCAAAAGAAAATTACAAATTGAGAATTCAGATGAACAAAAAGCCTCTTTGGCTTTTCACTTTAGATGATGTGCCTTTGAGGGATGGCAGAAGAATTCAGTCTGGCCATCTTGTGTGAACTCCAGCACTCATTCGTTGATCAAATCTTGGATCATATTTTTCAATGCCCAATAGTCATTCGTATCATGTCCAGGACTATTGGAATGGTATGCATACATTGCATCAGGACGATAGCTAATAGCGGAGACATTGGGATTTAGAGGAGGACCCCTTAACGTAATTAACTCCATCTTCAACATGTGTTGCAATACCTGAGCCAAGGACATATTGATTTTGGTGAATTTCCTTTTGGGCTTGTCTTGCCTTTGCTGGTTACCCTGTTGTTATTGGCGAGGTCGTTGTTGGACCCTTGGTCTAGCATATGTTTTGAAAGGTGTTTTTTCAACCAGATCCTCTTGTTTCAATTGAGGTTGATTAAAGACTCGATCCCCAATTCTAGTTGTTTGCTGCATATATTACATCCATCTTGATGAAGCTTGCTGATGAGAAACCTCAACTCTTCTTGTTCCCGATCTAAACTTTGGATAAGAGTCATTTTCCCCAGCATCTGGATTCTCATTGCTTCCATCTCAGCTTGCAGTTGTTCCAACTGGTCATCCTTATTGTTGTCAGGATGTTTCTTGGTCAAGTTCCTGTTGAGGAGTGTTTTCAATTCTTCCTACCCCTTGGATAGGTTGAGGAACATTTCCATGAATTGAGATTCTTGAGTTTGGATATCTCTGTTGTTCTATTTGAAAGCCATTACCCTTGCTGAAATAAACAACGAGAACATGAGAGACATGTACTGAAAAACCTGTTATGTAATGACATGCATGATGTGTAAATTTTTTCAAGGATCTCGCAGGTTAAACAAGACAATGTCAGAAGTTGAAATTTGCAGCTTTGATTGAAGAACTTTTTATCGTTGAAGGCCCTTCTACAAGAGTCAAGCTCACCATGTCGAGTGGGTCATCTCCCCTGACCCAAGTTATTGTGTTATGGTCCTTTTGTCGGCATTGGCTAGAGAAAAATAAATCCCCTTGCCCCTTGCTAGACGTCTAGTTTAACCTAACCTGCATGACATACCCTTGAGACCCTTGAAATGGTTAAGGAGATTATATGGTATGATGTTATGTTGTGTATGTTATGCGTTAAACAAAAATGTAAGGTGGCGTAAGAAAGTAAATCCTGAAAGAAATCCAGGTTATTGGATAATGACTGTAAACAAATCCTGCAGGGGAATCATGTTTTTTGATAATAAAAACCCTGCAAGTGGTTCAAGTTAAAAGCAAACAAGTCACATAAGCAGCCTTAGGTATAGACTTGCATGGGGTTTGTAGGTAAGTACCTTTTCGATATTTAGTTGGCTCAACCTGTCCTAGTAATAGTAATCGGGTTCTAAAGTATCTCAATATCACTGATTTTTCCCACAAGTTTCGTTCCGATCAACAACTGACTTGCCACCGAACAAAACTCAGGAGTCAAATCTCAATGAGTGTAGTATCGAGTATCAACCGAATTAGGACTACACCAAAGACGGCTATCTCACTACTTCCTAATGGCCAAGTTGTTCAATTAAAGGTTCTAAGGTCAGTTGATGCTTCATGACACCATGCAGCGGCCCCGTATTCTCCTTGACTACTCAAGGGCTACCGGTACCAACCAAAGTGTCACATTAACGTAGCTATCGCTTCAACCGTGTCGGTATACCCCACAAAGTCTCCACGATCTATTTCTAATTACCTAAAAGGTGCCCCGAATCCGGGTGTAGAATCTACAGTAACAACCCAAACAAGCCCTCAAAAGTAAAGCAGACAAAGCATACGAGGCAAAGTAGTTTAAAATTAACTAACTCTAAGGTTAACCCCGCTTTTAAATTAAATCCCCATCAAAGTCTCCAGTTCTGTGATACGTTGGCAGAACCGACTGTTAATACTGGTTTTACATTTGTGTTCGCAAATGTTGCGGTAAGCAAGAGTCGCCACCGACTTTTCTATTATCCAAATTAAGGAAAGGGTGAAAAAGACCTTTTCGAGAGTTTTATGAGAAAAGGGGGGTAGATTATGGAAAGGGAAGGTGTTAGCACCCTTTCCATCGTAGTTATCTACGGGCTTTTAGATGCTTAGTTCATTTCTTAAATACCTTGTGCTTTGTGCTGTGGGTTTGAAAATATATTAAAAAAACGTCTTTGTAATGATTCTTGTCTCTATAAGAATGCATACAAAGTGTTGGTTTTGAAAATAGTTCAAAAATGTGTTTGTGGAACATGTTTTTGAAAATGATTTTGAGAAGTTCCTTTGTAATGATTCTCGTCTCTATAAACGCATACAAAGAGCTTTGACTTTCGAAAATGTTTCAATTGAAAGTTTATTTGTGAAAATGATTTTTTTGTTATGAGCAAGCATCTAAGAACTTTCTACTTATACTCGAAAAGATTCATTCTTTTTCTCCAATCCTTTAGACAGTGCTATCCTACTATTAGTGAGTAGGTATCCCTATCGTTGGATGTTTGAGGGACATTCAAAGGGATTATTTTATAGTCACAAAGGCAACTGGGCAAGAAGCTTTAGTAACTACCCTAGGGTTCTAAGATCATATTTTTACCGAGGCAACGTTGAGAGGGTCATCGAGGGACTTATGATCTTTTGGAACCAGAGGATAACCACTAAAACCTCTCACGTTTCGAGAGTTGTGGTTATTTTCCAAAGGCAACCAAATCGGGGTACCCTAGAGGTGTATATGTGCAATGTGTGTTATGTTCAGTTAGTTTTTGTCTTTATTGTTAGGTTTGATAGCGTTTGATTTTAGTCTTTGCCATACAATCCTATTAATCATACATCTAGCAGTTAATATGAAAAGCAGTAAAAATGCAGAAAGTAAGGGTCCTATGCTATTACAACCAAATCGAAAGACAAGAAAAATGTAAAAAAACAAAGAACAAAATAAAGAAGAGAAATGAATTCTTTGATCCAGGCCATGGGCTCCTTCGATTCACCCTTATTTTTCCTTCTTTCGATTGGGCTTGAGAGTTGACGTGAGCAAGCTTCGATTTGCACTTTTTCCTGCCTTTTTCGAATGAGTATAGGAATGGTATGGGCAACCTTCGATTGCAACCTTCTCTACTTCTTTCGATTGAGCCAGGGAGTGGGCATGAGTGACCTTCGACTGCAAACTCCTCTTCTACTTTCAATTTATACTATGAAGTAACATGGACCTGTAGAGCAGCACGAGTGTATCTCCTTCATTCATACTCTTTTTGTCTTTCGTTTGAATCAGTACAGGTTAGTTCCAACAAGAAAAGAAAACAAACCAAGAGGTAAGAAACGAATAACATAACTAAAAGGATATCTACATATTGTGATGAAACAAAAAGCAAGTACAGGGCTATTTACATGTCATGCTGAAATGAAAGATGCAAGGTCAAGGGGACTTACCTTGCTTAAAACTGGAATTTGTATGGGGGACTAAAGTTGCTGGATGCTCTTGGATTCGAAAGGAGAGAGAACAAGTGTGGTGTGATCTTGTTGAGTTTTGAGAGTTTTTGGTGTGCTTCTCTTAGGCTATGTATGCGTGTAAAACAATATGTGTGTATGGTTCCCCCCGGGCTTATGTCTCCCTCTTGTGTGTGTATGTATGTGGCCTCCTTATATAGAGGAGATAGAGGGGATAAGAGGACAAAGGAATAAACAACCATTAAGTTTGTTTTTTAAGACCATAAATATCACTTTGAATACTTTGCCAAAGACATGGCTTCTTGTCCCTTTTTTGAATTTGAATGAATATGGACACAAGTGACTTTCGAATGCTCTCCTTTGAATGAATTTGATTTCCTCCTTCGAACTGCTTTGGTTGCCTCCTTCAAATGGCTATGGTTTCCTCCTTTGAATGGCTCTGATTGTCTCCTTCAAATGGATCTGATTCAGCTCCTTTGATGGAGTCCATCCACATCAATTCGAATTGCTTAGATTTTTGATGACTCTGAATTCAGAGTTTCCCTTATTAGAGTTTCTTTAATTAAGTCAAAATATGCATCAATTCGAATTGACCAGAATTCTCTTCGTCAGAGCATTTGTTCTTTTGATGACTCTGGATTCGAATCTGTTGAGAGTTTCCTTCATCGGGGATCCTTCGAAAGCCCCTCAGATCTTTGCATTTTCAATTGACTCTGGATCTTGATTCGATTTGTACAATGTCTCAACATTTTGGCTTCTTCGATCATCCCCTAAGTTAACTCTCTTCGATTTCTCTGACACTACTCAACTAGCCTAATTGAAAGACTTTATTCTGGTCAGTTGAAGCCTCCTTTGGCAGGAATGTGCTTGTGCAAGGGGTTTGGGCTTGGCAGCGTACAGGGTTTTAGCCAGCAAGCATCTTGGATCTAGAATCATCACAAATAAAACTTGTTTTCAATAGTCACGTGTTCTTCGAATGGACAAACGAATGTTTCTTCGAAGGGACCGTCATGCATGCTGAAGTGTGGAAAATTGTTTCAAAGGGGACCCTTACCCATTCGAAGCTGGAACAAAGGTAGCCAATGCCTTTTGGGCGCTAGCATGAGGCAGTTCAAAGCAAGCGTAAAAGAGGCCATTGCCTAGTGAATTGAATCAGGCATGGAGGAGGTATTTTCCTTATGGGTCGAAGGAAGCTTTTTTCCTAGTAGATTGAAGGCAAATTTGAAGAAGTTTTAGCTTTGTGTGCTGAAGGAAAGCTGAAAAAAGGGGTCCCTTGCCTTTTGAGTCAAATGTATGTCTGAGGCAAACCTTTGTCTTGTGAATCGAAGACATGTGAAAGGGGCCTTTTGCCTTGTGAAACTAAGTCAAGCATGAGGGAGTTTCTGCCTAATAGACCAAAAACAAGCATGAAGAGGCATATGTGTGATGATGACAAGTTGAAGGGGCCTTTGCCCTATGGAAGCTTGGTGAACTAAACTTGATCGAAGGAGACTCAGCGTCCAATCAAAGCTTGTGGGCCAATGCTTGGTCGAAGGGTTTTAGGAGCTCAGTCGAAACTTGTTGTTATGCTAGTCGAAGGGCACTATTTAACTGCCAATCGAAGCAAATTGTTGAACTGTCAATCGAAAGACACTTTGCTAATATCCAAAAAAATTATTTTCTTTAGGCAAGTATTTGTAACCACCCATATAAGAGAAAAACCTTGGGAAACATGAGAGGGTAAATTTTTGGGTACAACATATATGCAATATTTTCAAGGATCTTGTGGGATTAAAAATATTGGGAAAAGAATCTGGTTGTAGATTTTGTCTTAAAGAACTTTGAGTCTTTATCTTTGAACGAATTTCTATAAGAATCATGCTCATCATATCAAGTGGGTCCTAGCCTCTGACTCAAGAGAATGTACTTTGATCTTGACGGCATCTGGTTAGAGGAAAATAAATCCTCTTGCCCCTTGCTAGAAATATGGCTTATAATAATCATGCACCAAAGGTCCCTAAGATCCTTGAAATGGTTAGTAAAAATGTCATGTCATGATGTTATGATATCGTGATGTTATGTTCATGTTTAAACAAGCAGCAAACACAAACAAATCACACAAGAGCCTTATGTTTAATGGCTTGCACGAGGTCCATAGGTGTCATACCTCAAATTTGTTCGCCTTAGTGCTACCGTCAAATTTATGTTCGAACTTGAGTTTTACATGGTGAAAAATTCATTTGGTTTAATTACATTAATATTTTGGGGCTTTTAATAAATATTCGCTTTGAAGTCTGTTTAAAAATATAATAATTATTTGTATTTTTTAAAAAATAGCAAATAATTGTTCACCTTCATATACTTTCAATTGACTTTTTATTTAAATTAAGTAACATAGCACAGTTGGTAAGGGAGAAAGACTTGCAAGCAAAATGTCACGGGTTCGAATCTCACTTGGTGCACTTTACATTTTTTCGTTGTTTATTATTACTAACTTTATTTTCATTTTCAATTATTTCTAACCACAAAAAGCTAATTTTTTTTACTATTTTCGTTTTTATTTATCTATTATATTTAAAAATATTATTTTTTATTAAAATCATTATTTTATTTAAAAATAATAATCAAAATACCTTATAAATTAATATTTTCAAATCAATCTCAATATTTAGAATAATCATAAACAAGGCTAGATTTATAGTCTTGTTCACCAAATAATGGACCAAATATTCAATCAATTTCCAATCTTCAAAATTATAACAAAAATAGATCAATCTCAATTAGTGCACTTTGGATATTTTTTGTTACTAACTATTTTCTAATTATTTTCAAAATCACAAAAATCATGTTTTTTTATTATTTAAATATTATTTTCGTATTTTTAATTATGACATTTTTAAAAAATAATTATTTATTTGATTTTATGCATTTTTCATCAAAATTGAGTGCAAAAATCATAATAAATAACAAAAATATTTCCTTTTCGAGATAACTGTTTCTTATTGGTTAATCTGCGTCAATTTATGTCATAATCAACTTCTGATTGGTCAACTTGTTGACCAAGAAAGATCTGATTTATATTATTCCCTTTTTTGCCTTTTAACCTGATTTTGACAGTCTATAAATAGGGCCATATTTTCACACTTTTAGGACATCCAGAAATATTCACAATTTCCATTGTATCGACAATTTCCAACACTACCCAAACTTGGTAACTTGCTTTTACAATTCTTTTTGGTTTATTCGAGAATTGTTGATAATATCAGACAATAGCCTAAGAAAAATACACTTTTTTCTCTTTCACAATTTTCTACACATTTACAAACAATGATTTTTTTGGGCCGATGGTTTCATATGAGGCCCCCCCAATTTTATTTTCGATTTTAGTTTTTCTGTTCTTTTTTTTACCACATGATGATTATTGATGGTTTTTATTTTCAAAATTATATTATTTACTAACTTTTTTCGGAAGCCAATTTCCAGATTGTATACATTTTTACGATCCAGAATCATCAATAATTTCACCAATAATTAGCAAATCCACAATTCAATAGAGTTCTCCTAAAGTTGTTGTTCTTCACATCGAAGAACAACAACAAAGAAACATGAAGCCTCCATCAACATGAAAAAAGTCTCTGCACTAAAGGAAAGAAGAAAGGAGATTAGAGGAAGCAGCTTAAGTTTGGTCACGGCACTTCAGGTTGGTTTCTCTTTTAACATCTTATTTAAACTTGTGCATGATTGCTTGTTGTTGGGTTAATTGTTTGATGTATTTCTTTGGTTAATGTCTGAATCCAAAATTCAATTTGTTCTTTGTCTATGATTATTTTGTACATAATTCTTATTTTAAAAGATTTTTAATAATATATTTAGTTTTATTAATCATATGTAGTTGTTATCGTTAATAATTATTAACATAATATTATAAAGAAAACTACACAAAACAAAACTTGTTTTTCATCATTGTTATATTTGTATATTAATTTGGGTATGTTATTTTTAAATATTAATTAAATCTGACCACATATCTAATTTTGACTTGAATTAATGTTAATAAAAGGAAATAAAATACAAATATTTTTAGCCTTATTAAGCTAATAATTAAATATAACAAGTAAGTATTTCCTTTTCTATAAATTCCTTATTCGTTAATTTTTTAGTCATTAATTAAGGGATTTTGAAATACATTTTAGGAATAGTAAGTACATTAATTTAGAATTAAATTAATGATTCTTTAAGCTATTTTTTTAATAGAAATTACTTTCTTTTTTTCATAAAAAACCACAAAACATGTTTCTCTTTAGTGTAGTTAAATATTAACCATATTTTTTATATCTATCAAACTTTTTTCAAATTATATATATATATATATATATATATATATATATATATATATATATATATATATATATATATATATATATATATATATATATATATATATATATATATATATATATATATTAATAATCGACTTGGTACATAATTTCAATTTTTTTTAAAATCTAATTAATTTCAAACATTCTAGAATTAATAGAAAATACATCTTCCAATAATTAAGTGGGGCGACATATCATCTACCGGTGTATTATTCAAAATCAAACTTTTTAATTAAAATTATACTTAATCTAAACACCCCTAGTTTTACTGCCATAACTAAAACTACACTCCTCTGATTTTCAAAATCAAACTTTTTAATTAAAATTATACTTAATCTAAACACCCCTAGTTTTACTGCCATAACTAAAACTACACTCCTCTGATTTAATTCAATTATTTGTTTTTTATTATTATATTTTTTATCTATTTTATATATTTTTATCCTATTCTTATTATTATTACTATTAATATTTATAATAATTATTATTATTAATATTTTTTTATTATTATCATATTTTATTATTTATTTATTATGTAAATAAATTATTTTTATTTAAAAACTCATGAACATATTTTCTACGTTGCATTGAAATATTTTTAGTCATGCATTATTTAAGATTTTTGTAATTTATATGATTAAAAAATATCAACAAATCTCAAATCTATTTTTCGCAAAAAATTAAGCTAAACAACATTCTTTTTTGTAAAAGAGTTCCAAACGGATTTTGACTAATCGCTCATTTAACCAAAATCTCTACAATCACTACTCCCAGACAAATCCAAGGCGATTCAAAATACATTTGCAACCCCTAAAAAACACTAACCCCATACGAACTACGAATTGGGACTCTGATTCCTCATAAGAGGATACGTAGGCATAGGTTCAAAAATCGTAGCGAGTTCCCCTATAAAAAATTTAAACCCATTCCTCCTAATTAAAATTTAAAACCCTATTTTCCCCAAACATAAACCTAAAACCTAATATCCTTGTGAACAAGGTAGATGAAAGGTGCCTAACACCTTCCTTTCGTCTAATGAAGTCTGAAACCTAGAATCTATGTCTGCAAATTAGGGTTTTATGTTAGATTCCCTTCCCTAGGATAAAAACTAATAGTGGCGGCTCTGATTTAAAAACCAGTCGCAACAATAGGTAAGTACCCTTCTCTATTGAAGTTAAGTTGGCTAAACTTGTCCTAAAATAGTAACTAGGTTCTGGGAATCTCATATCACGGATCTTTCTCGAAGGTTTTATTTTAATACAACAACTGATTTTCCACCAAAACATCCCGGGAGTCATACCTCAATGAGTGTACCATCTAGTATCAACCAACTCTGGACTGCACCAAAGTCGGCCATCTCACTACCTTCTAATGACCAAGATGGGTAAATTAAGGTTCTAAAATTTAGTTAATGCTAATGACACCACACGGAAGCCTAATGTTATCCTTGGTTGACTCAAGGATCATTAGTACAATCCAAAGTGTTGCACTAACCGTAGCCATCACTTCAACTATATCGATCTACACCGTATAGTTTTCATGATCTATTGCTACTTACCTAAGGTATCCCTAGATCCGGGTGTAGGATCTTACGAGCAATAATAAACCCAGGTAACCCATAAATTTAAAGCAAACAAAGCAAACAATAAAGCTAATAAAGGTGATCTAACCCTAAGGTAACCCCTCTTTCTTAAGTAGTCCCCAGCAGAGTCGTCAGTTCTGTAATACGGTGGGAGAACTGACTTTTTTGGTTTTATCCAAATGTGAGGATAGCAATAGTTGCCACCTACTTTTCTTTTATCCAATATTTAGGAAAGGGTGAAAAGAACCATAAAGACTTTGATAGATTTTGGGTTCGGGGGGTAAGTTATGAAAAGGGAAGGTGTTAGCATCCTTTTCATCTGTAGTTATCTACGGGCTCTTAATTGTAGCTCACTTTTGAAAATTTGCTTTGTGTGTGATTTGTTTGAAAATATTTTGAAAAAACCAAAGTACTGCTAACTTTGTAATGGTTCTTGTATCAGTCCTCAAGAACGCGTACAAAGTGTTTTTGAAAATATTTTGAAAGTGTGGCGTGTAAAATGTTTTTTTAGAAAAGGTTGTGAGAAAGCGATTAACAGTTCTTACCCACTCAAGGTAATTTTTATTCCTTTCCTTATCCTTTAGAGATAGTTTTATCCCTACCATTAGTTGGTTGGTACCATATCTATTGGATGTGAAGGGACAGGCGTAGGGTCATCGTATGTTCATCGAAGACAACATATAGAGATATTTTAACAATTTATCAGAGGGACTAGATCAACTTTTATAGGAAACATCGAAGGCTCAATGAGGGACTATGATCTTTATTCGAGGTTCGTTTTCTAAAGTATCCTTACTTTCGAGGGACATGACCATTATTTTCGAAGGAAACAAAAGGAGGTTACCCTAGAGGTGCAAAGTGCGAATAATGTGTTTAGTTCTGTTATTTATCTTGTATTAGGGTTTGTTAATGATTATTTTTAGATCTTGCCATACATGCGTAGTTACTAACAGTATAAAATATAGAAGGAAAATTAAAGTGCATAATGTAAAGACCTAAGCTATTATAGAGTTTTCGGACAGTTACATAAGTAGGAAAATGCGGGAAATAAAACCCTAAAACTATTACATCCTAGGGCAGATACATAATAGAGAAAAAGTGCGAGAAAATAAACCTATTTATAATCGATAGTCGCAACCTATACACTTGATCCATGAATGTAAATAAATGAAGAAAAATAAATAAGAAAAAAAATAAAATGAATTTTCTAATGCACACGAAACCATGATTCAACACACTTTTGTTTGTATTTTTCACTGTATAACTTCCAAGAGAACTGCATATTCAGAGACCTTTCTTCGAGAATTACCTTTTGTTCCGAACACGAGATTTAGAGAGGACATCCATACAGTTTCAAATCTTTAGGAATCAAACCAAAAACATTCTCTAAACAGGAGATACAAATTTTAAAACTCGGACCGATTGAAATACTGTTACCAATTCGCACTGCTTTAAATTTACCGGAAACACCCAAATCTTTGATAACTCGACATGCTTTGAAAAATATGAGAGCTTTGTTGAGTTGATGAAATTTCTTGATCCCATGTGTATGGATCCCATGATATGTATGCATGTATATGCTAACAAGAGTACAAGCCAATTAGAGTTAAAAAATAAAGAGGGCAAATTTTGGGATACAACAAACGTCACGAGCATGAAGTCAAAGGTACTACCCACAATGTAAGGACTAATGGTGTATCACCACCTGAAAAAGGTTCTAAAGAGTTCCTAGAGTGTAGCATCGTGTGACAACCACTTCTGGATTGCTCCGTCATAGTCTCTGCACTACACCTAAAAAGCCAAGATGGGTTAAGGGTTCTATGATCCTCAGCTTCAGCAGGCTTCCAGTTTGAAAGCAGCACGTCTTCCTGATTGGTCGGTAAACAAATTCAACAATCAAAGGGGTCTCCACTCAGTGGGGGATCTCATGTCTCATTTTTTGGGATTCCTCCCTCAAGGTTAACATAACTATATCATCCGTCATATCTTAAGTTTTCCCAAGTCCGAGTAGCGGACTTATAAAAGATCACCAAGCACCTTGAAAACCAGAAAATCCATACATACATATATAGAGATATACAACAGATATAACACATACACAATTAAATAAATATAGGCTCAATCCACTTACACATGAACTTTCCCTAGCAGAGTCGCCAATTTTCTATAGCGGTAGAAATGTTGAGACTAAGCCATTGGATTGACTTAACTCGCACAGATCAAATAAAAATCACCACCACGCTTTATTGTTTCCAAAGGAAATAGTAAAAGAGAGAATAGGCACAAAAAAAATGGGGTGGAGAATATAGGTACGGGGATGGGTTAGGCAAAGGGAAGGTATTAGCACCTTAAACATCTATGGTACTCTGCAGCAACCTCTTTGAAAATCTGTGTATTTTGGCTATAAAAGGTGTATACAAAAATAGGATGGTGGAGATGATAAAAGAAGTATTTTTTTACAATTTTACACCCGCCGAAGTTGGGAACCGTTAGTGCTTATGTACCACCTTTCGTGCAATAGGGGATCAGGGTACTCATAGTTCACCTCAAAAGTTTTAAAACACAAGTGTGTTGGTTAATTTTAGAAGAAGAGACAACATCGTCATATCCGAGTGGAAAACATACTTACTATCTTAAATTATGAGAAATGAGAATTTGCATCATCTCAAAGTGAAGGATATAGCTTATATTTTAAAATCGACAAAGCCTCACTCAACATCTAAGTGGAAAATATCTCACTTCACCACATATCGTAGAAGTATAGTAGCTCGCATCACTACAAGAATCGACAAGAGTCTAATCTTTTGAGAAAAGTTTTAAAGTAAAAAGCCAAAGTGGTAAAATAGTTTGAATAAGGTTAATTGACTTTTAGTCTTTCAAAAGATGTTAAAGTATAGTTAATTTGATTAAAGTTTGATTAAGAAATTACTTTTGAAAATGCATGGACCTAAGTCCAAGTTTACTATGAAAGCGGTTCAAGTTAGAAAACAAGAATAGTTTTGAAAAGGAGGGGGAAGATATTTGAAATTAAAGAAGATAGGAGGAGATGAAGGGACTATCCTAAAGCATAAGGTAAAAGCTGAGGAAAAAATAATCTAACCAACAAGAAACCAACACTTGACATATAAAGTCAATGTAGAATTCTCATCCTTTGGATTGTAACCAAGAAAGAAAAAAAGACTAAACCTATTGAGAAATACCAAGCTTCAGATGAATTAAGTCTTCAAAAAAATTGGGCAGAGTAACGGTTGTATACAGAGGAATTCTAAATCACAAACAAAGCATATAACCAGAATAACCTGCACAGAAAAAAAATCAACCCAATGTCTTGGGGTAAACCCCAAGAACTTCAGACAAAATAACAATAGAGCCACAAGGTCCCAAGTATCAAGGCTTCTAATCCTATGTCTCAGAGGTCCACAACTCCATAATGCCAAGGATAGTAACCAAATAGTCCAAGTAACCTTAAAGTTTTTTAATGTTCAAGTTGATTATTAAGTGATTTCAAAAAGAAAATAAAGCTCAAGTGAGCAAAGATAAAATGGCATAGAGATAAATGCTAAAGTGAGCAAAAGAGAAATAGCATGGGATGTAAATGCTAAAATAAACGGTGTATAAAAGTAAAGACACAAAAATAAAGGCATAAAGTAAAGGCAGAAAGTAAAGTTAATTGTTATTGAATTAGAAGTAAGAAGTCAAGTACAAAAGGTTAGTTGAATGACCATCTTGAAGCTTTCTTTTGAAAACTCATTAAAAGATTGATAAAATAAAAAAACTCTCAACAATAAGTTTCAATTTCTTTTTGTCAAGTATATCATTCATTTCAAATACTCAAAGCAAACCACTTATGATCAATGATGTTCAAATGATTCACTTAGACCATAGTTCATGAAGTTCATTAGAGGATTAATAAAATAAAAGCTTCCTAACAATGAGCATCAAAGTTATTGGATCAAATGTTTCAAATTAAACATACTTTGTCTTACAAACATAGGTTTGGCTCACGAATGATCATTTTTCAAATCGGGACAAATTTAGCGCTATGTTAAGAAATCATAAGTGGACTTATGTATAAGTCACACCTATTTTGAGGCCGGTCAATAGCAATCTATGTACCAACATGTTAGAGAAATGATATGTAGATCATTCTCCAAAAAAACCCATGTAGCACAAGTAAAAATAAGAAAGGGAGGGGATGTAAAAGATGAACTTTAGGGTTTCAAATATAATCAAAAGGTTAGTTGAACAACCATCTTGAAGCTTTCTTTTGAAAACTCATTAAAATATTGATAAAATAAAAAACCTCTCAACAATAAGTTTCAATTTCTTTTTATCAAGTATATCATTCATTTCAAATACTCAAAGAAAATCACATATGATCAACGATGTTCAAATTATTCACTTAGACCATAGTTCATGAAGTTCATTAGAGCATTAATAAAATCAAAGCTTCCTAATAATGAGCTTCAAAGTTATTGGATTAAATGTTTCAAATTAAACATATTTTGTCTTGCAGACATAGGTTTGGCTCACGAATGATCATTTTTCGAATCAGGACAAGTTTAGCGCTATGTTAAGAAATTGTAAGTGGACTTATGTATAAGTTACACCTATTTTGAGGCCGGTCAATAGCAATCTATATACCAACATGTTATAGAAATGATATATAGATCATTCTCCAAAAAAACCCATCTAGCACTAGTAAAAATAAGAAAGGGATGAGATGAAAAGGGAGGGGATGTATAAGATGAACTTTAGGGTTTAAAATATAATCAACATCATTCATTCATTTTGGTGGATTTGGTTTTTCAACCTATCAAAACCCAAGATCCAATGAGATTGAGGAACTAGTCCCAAAATAACACCCAAATCAGGACCAATAAAAAAGTTAATAAAATAGTATTTAATAAAACGATATTTAAATTATCAATAAAATGGAAATAATTGGTAAAATACACAAAATGTGTTAAAACACCAAATAATAATCCTAAAAAAACATCAGAAGTCAAACATGAATCAATAAAAATTGACAAAGATTTTCAAAAATTTTAAAGTCAAACTATATTTAAAATATAAATAAATAAACAAAATAAGCCAAAATTTTTGAAAATTAATATAATCAAATTTAAAAATAAAATGAGGTCACCAATATTTGTCAAGAGGTCATTGGATCCTTCCATAGTTTTTCCATAATTTAAAAATCAAGAAAAGTATTTTTAAATAATAAAAACAAGTCAAACAAAATGAAAATCTTAAAAAATATCAAATCACAAAATAAAATTGTGAAAAAATAAAAAACAGAAAAATCAAAATCAAAAGTATTTTTGAGAATTTTTTCAGAATTTTAGAAGTTGAAATGAATTTTTTATGAATTTTTGAAGTTTAAAACAATTAAAATATAAAGTTAAAAAATAAAAATAAAACCAAAAAGATATAAAATAGTTAAAAAATATAAATTCAAAACGGGTTAGTAATCAAATCCAAGGGATCTGGAGCATTGTGCATATCATGGTCATTAGTGAATAAACCACCACATCATTAATTAAAAAACAGATTTGAAAAAAATGTGTGGCACCATGTCATTGGTTGAGAGATGACATGCTGGTCATATTCAACCTCTAGCCACGTACGAATTGCAGGTCTCACTAACGGTAAAATCAGGAGCTCATACCAGTGTCATTCGCTTTGTCTCTTCAAGACAATTTCAATGGTACCCTCACGAAACATTTATATTAACCATAACTTAGTCGATTTGCAAAATAAAACAGAAGGAAACAATTGAAAAGGGATTTTAAAATTCATGATCAAAACTCACTTCCAATTAAAAACCAACGATGCAATGAGTATCAGAGTGATGAGAGCTACATTATAGCAACAAGATTGGAGAGAATTGATGGAGGAATCTACCTGTTGAAGCTCAACTTCAGAGTTCTAAAGCTTGACTTGGCAAGCATGATTTAGGTTACTTCAAGGCTTGGTTCTTCTTCTATTAGCTTTAGTAATGTTCAAGGATGAAGAATGATCAAATAAATTGGATTGAAAAACGCTTTAAAAGAAGAAGAATGAGCAAAGAAATTCGAAGTTATATAATTGAGAGGTATGAAGGAAGTTCAACAGATGTTTTTGGCTCTCTAAAGCTTGTAAAATGAAGTTGAGGAGGTCTCTATTTATATGAGAATATGATGCAATGTTGGGAGAGGGTGAATGATATGCAATCGAGTGAATTCGTGTGCACCCTGATCATGACAAAAGTGTGACTTCTAACACATCAAAACTCAGCTAATTCTTGCACTTCAACCCTTAATCCAGCCTTGGAAACTTTGTTAAACATGTTTAATAGGAAAAAATGCACAAATTTGATCATTAGAAGCCACATTATTGAAATTACTATTTGACTGTAAGTGAAACTTCAGTTCTAAGGTACTAACTTTGAATCCATGGTGCATATAGTTCAGGAGGCTTTAGGGCATGATTCTTGATACATTTGAAAGACAAGGTAAAAAAATTTACAATGTGCCAAGAAAGACTCCATTTGGATAATTGAGCTGGAAGTTATGTCCTCTTGAAATCGTGAGAAACAAACTGATTTTTGTACTTAGAAAAATTTCTAAGTATGGGACTTCAAAATGACCTATATTTTTCTTCAAAATAACATGACCTTCCACTCAAATATTGATCTTGATATCTGAAGATGACATGAAGTAGACCTCCTAAACTGAATTATGGAATTGAGATCACTCAAAAATCATAAAATTTGAAAGAGTTATGGTATTTGGAAGATGATGAATAAATTTGGGGAAATTCACAAAAGACCTATAATCTTTTCAATTCTTCAACAACTTTCCAAGCATTTTCAAGTCTTGCACACTGAAACAATGTTGTAGTATACATCTAAAAAATTATTGTGGAAAAAGAATGAGCTCATGGAGATAAAAATTGACCAAGTTATTATCATTTGAAATCAAACCCTAAGATTCAAAGGCTTTTCAAAGAGACTTATAATCTTTCTCAACCATTAGTTATATTCCATTCAAAATTAGCTATAGATTCCTGAAGAGAGATTGTTAAGGACCCTTTAAATAGAATCATGGCTTTGGAGTCAATCAAAAATATCAAAAAATTAGCAAGATATAATCCTTGTAAGTCAACAAACACTAGCTCAGAGAGTGTCAAAATAACTTGAAACCCCTTTCATCTGTTGATTATTTTTCTTGCACAATTGGATGTTTTCATGTGAAGAGAGGTTGTTGTAGATGATGATAAGAATCCATAGAAAAAAGGAACCAACTCAAAATGTTGAAAATTAAGAGAGTTATGCATATGTGATCATTGAATCAAACATTTACTCAATTAGGTCAAACTTGTTGAATCAACCTTGAATATTTTGAACTTTCTTGACAAAATAAAGCATGATCAATCACCATAGGCATTGAAATGATGTTATGTTGAAGCACACTCAAATATTTAGCTTAAGTCTCAAAGAAACTTGTTGAAGAAGGCCTGAAAATAAACACATGAACCTATGAATCTTCTTGATGAATGCCACCACCAACTTTGAGGAACATTTGACCTAAATAAAGTGAGGGAGTCCTTTAAACCATCCATCTTTGATATCATAGAAATAGCCTTGAAGCTTGAAATCATGTAATCCATTGAAGAACCATTTGATTGAGGACCACCTCTCAAAACCTTGGTTAGATGGTGAGATGAATGCAATTGTGTCATCACCTACAATATGAACATTAAAAGAGACATATATACATATTTTGATGTTAATCTAAGAAAACATGTACAAGATACACAATTCAAGGTTCTTGGTAATCCCTCAAGAGAAAAATTAAAGATAGGATGAAAAAGAAAGGGAGAACCAACCCTAATGTGTGATCTTGATGTATTGATAATATGAAATGATGAGAGATCTTAGGAGAAAATGGGGTATAAAACCCTGGGTTATCGTTCCAAATAACGGAATTCTGTAGAGAGCTCGGAATCATCAACCGCTTTATTTCAGTAGAACACCCTCAAGCGAATAGATAGATAGAGTCAGCTAACAAGGATATCCTAACCGAGATGAAAAGTAGTTAGATGAAGAAAAATGATTACGGGCCGAGTATCTCCATGAGATATTATAGTCTTATCACACCACGATTCACTCCATAACCAAAGAAATTTCTTCTGAATAGTATATAGCGACGAAGCCATGTGTAACACCCCAATTCTATCCAACGGTATTTATAATAAAATCAGAGTAATAAAATTCCAAACATAAATTGAGGCATCACATATTCATGGTTTTTCACTTTGCATTTTAATGCAACAACACAACAATCAAAAGTCGGATATACCGATCACATCATCATATATCATGTAAGCATATAATTATGCACAAGGCAGCGGAATCCATCAACGTCATACCATACAAGGCATATACATCTCCAAAATAATAATATCATGTTATGAACATAAACATGTCAAAATGCAACATATTCCACATATACAACAATAGGATATACATGTATGCTATCCTAAACAGAATAGTCAAAAGCGCCCCATTCCCGAGTGTTACGCTAATCAGAGAAGAGGTGAAACAAAAAGACTCGAGCTAATCCATTCATCCACGAGGATCACCTGCACGTTACCAGTATAAAGGCAACGGTGAAACAAGTAAAGGGTGAGATAATTCAATCATATAAATAAAGGAATGATAAATAATATATAGTTTTCGAGTTATTAAAGAATACGGTAATAAATATTATCGAGCATACATTCCAATCTCACACCTTCATTTACCAAAGTAATTCGCCTACTCAACACCATAACCTCATCATAAAATCAATCACAATCAATGCATCGCACAATCATTCAACAACATCAACAACATAAACCCTGACGACGACTCAATGAATATAAATGTGACTCGACAATGTTTATGCATGTGGTACCCGAGGATACAGCCCCCTTCGCTATTTCCCGTAATTAGAGGCCATCATCATCATTTGCCATTAAGGCCGAGGCTACAGCCCCCTTCGCTTATGCTGACATATGTGACTCCATGTACACGACTCACATATTCAGCAACAACAACAATCAACAACAACATCATTGGCATAAGCCTCCAACAACTCGTTTACCCAACACCAAGGTAAAACGATCAACAACAACATATTTTGCATTATGCAAATCATCAACAACCATTCATCAATCGCCAAAATCATGCATTCAATTAATAGAAGAGTATTAACAATATTCATAATTTAATTAATTCCGGATATGAATTAATATTCACCAAAAATATACTCGTCATAAAAAAATCATCCCAAAATAATCAGCATTAATAATATTATTAACATCACAACCGAGTCGCCGAAACGCAACTCGAACCGACTAATTCGGACCTGTTTCTATCATTTACCAGTTATCAGAATTACCGTTTAAATTCAATATATTTCACATTATATCTTAATATTACAATATCAATAGCGTAATCAATATATATACTCAATGATATCTCGCAACAACAACACAAAAATAACACAACATTGGTCATAAGACCTATAATCAACAATGTCCATAAATCGAACAAAACAAATTACCCAGCTGTACCGGAAAGTCGGCGAAATCGACATAATTTCAACCAAACGACATAACCACATTTACCTACTAATTAAACTTAGTTACCCTGTCAAATTTCGTTAAATTCCGGACAACTAATTATACCGCCTAATTCGGCTAATTCAACCAAACTGGACTGTTTTCAACTTTCAGCATCTTGTTACTAATAATACTTTGCTGCTAATTAATCATATCTACCAATTTTATCATTTACTAAAAGTTCATGTACGACATTGGCTCTGTTTCTACTATTGTTCCGCTACTGTTATAAACAAGGCAAGCATTTTATTTTGTCATTGTTATTATGCAGTACCAAAATATTACTTCATTACCACTTGTACTACTTTATTTATTTAATGCCAAGCAATATTTGATCTCATGCTAGTTATAATATCTAAGTGTATTGTTTATAGTGCTACTTCTCCAAAACAACTTTCCATTTCAACAACATAATCTAACCATAAAAAAACCAAGAAATTTCAAGAACAACCCCCAAATCTTCACAACCCTAACTCATATAAAACCTATCATTAATCTATTTATAGGATAAAAATAATCAAACCACTTACCTCTTGATGTTCTTACTGTTTTCCTCTTGATGTTCCTCTCCAATCTACAGACCCTAGCTTTGTTCTTAATATTTTTCCTCTTCTTTCTCCAAACCCTTTTTTTTTCCTTTTCTCTCTATCTATTCTGTTTCTGTTTTTCTTTCTGATACTTCTCAAAACAACAACAACCTAACCCACCCCACTTATAACACTACTTACTTATTATATTATATTATTCATATTATATTATTTCTGTTTTACTTACTTCTGTTATATATAAACATATATACATAACGTACTGCTACTTAACATATATATATATATATATAATACATATTGTAACATATATAATATATAAAACTTATATAATATATTTATTACTTATATTAATTAATTATTATTATTATAATCCAACAAATATTATTATTATCAAATAACATAATAAACACACCACTTAATCAATTAATCCCGAATAAATAAATATCGGTCCGATTAATTATCGTCGAATATATTAATAAATATACCGGTTAAAATGTAATATTTTCACGAAATCATTATTAATCAAAGATTTTGGAAATAATAAAATAAATACGACACTTAATAAAAATCGGGGCGTTACACCATGTTCCTGGTAGAAATCAACACCACATCCTGGAGAAGAGTAAGCTTTGAAGATAGTACAAATAACTAACATCTAGCAAGCAAAGCTGACCTACTTGATGAAATCAGAAACACGACAAACGTACGTGAGATTGTAGCCAAACAAAGGATAGCCCGGAGATTCAACATGAACGTGAAACAAAGAGGCTTCTTCAAAAGGGATCTAGTTCTAAAGAGAATCACAAATCCAACAAAGAAGGGAAACTCTCACTAAACTGGGAGGGACCTTTCCGAGTTGTTGAGAAACTCAGCAATGAAGCTTACAATCTAGAGACATTAGATGGCATAAAAATTCCTATGACATGACATGTATCTAGTTTTAGAATTTATTTCAGCTAGAGTCATATAAGCTCATGTAATAATAAATAAAAAAACAGGTGCACTCTTTTCCCTAGAAAGGGCCATGGTTTTTAACGAGGCAACCTATAAAATCATCCTCTTTGTCAGAATACTCACTTCAAAGGCTCTATACCTTGGTTCAAACTTAAACATCCTCAGGTATAGCCTTTTTGTTACACCTCGGTTCATATCTTGAGCCCCCTCAAGTGTAACCTTGTCAGAGATGACCCTTAAATTGGATTACTCCCCAATAAAAGGCTTTATACCTTGGTTCAAACTTAAACCTCCTTAGGTATATCCTTTCTGGGTTACACCTCAGTTCATATCTTGAGCCACCTCAGGTGTAATCTTTTCGGTGATGAACCTTAAATCAGATTCCGCCCCTTTAAAGGCTTTATACCTTGGTGTTGTACCACAAAATTTGCCCTCCCATATTCTTCAAGAATTGCAAAGTCAAAGCTTCAAAAACTCCCCAAGGGTTGCACAGTTCAAGGGCCTCCTAACAGTCAAAAATTAGGGTTTTGGTTTTGACAAAGAAAATGAAGTTTCCAAGGGTCCAATCAAGTCCCACATGTCTACAAACATGGTCAATCATCCTCATACCAAGTTTCAAGGCTTACAGCTCAAAATTGCACAGTCAAAAACCCTAATTGCACTACAGTCAACTGTAGGGGCAAAATGGTCATTTGATAGTCAAAAGTTCAAATTTTTGGTCAACATCTCATTTTGAAGCCACAAACATCATTTGATCAATGCTTGATCATGATTCTTAAAGCTTGGCTCAAAAAGTCTCAAGATGCAAAAGTTTCCATATTTGGACAGTTGAAAAAGTCAACTGTAACTTGACCAAGGCATAACTTTCACATGGATTATTATAAAAATTCCATCAAAAGCTCATTGTGAAGATAAAGACACTTCCTACAACTCCTCTTCACACTTCAAGCCCAAGAAATGCCCTCACAAAAAGTTATCAATTTCAACATTATAGGTCATTTTCAAAAGTCAACAAAAAGGGACTTTAAGTCAAAGGCCATAACTTGAGATTGGTAAACCAAAATGACGTGGGACCAAAGGCATTGGTTAGAGGACTTCAATACCTTTCCAAATTTTCCAAGAACATGAGCAAAGCTTAAAAATTGAGCAAGATATGCCTTGTGGAAGTTGGGAAACTTTTGGATATTTTGAAAAGTCAACTTTGCTTCAAATGCCTTAAAAATGCTAATGGGCCACATTTTCTTCCAAGATTCATCATCCTAGGCATGTGCACGACCATTTGGCCCAAAGGGAAGTTTTTCATCATTTTTATTTATTTATTTGAATTTTTAATTGCTAATAATTCATTTAATTAATTAAAATATATGAAAAATACCAAACCTAAGTTTTTAAATCTTTTTATGCATGAAATACACTCAATATTTCGTGCATGATCAGATTTGGAAAGAATCCATGTGATTGGACATGATTGGAACCAAAATAGCATGAAAAAGATTGAAAAATTATGGCATGAAAATCCAATATTCTCTACATCAATTCATTGATTCTTTGGACCAAAAACCTTACCCTAATCACTCACACATATATACTCATGCAAACCCTAGTGTCCATAACCTCTGAGCTGCGCAAGAACATCATCACCACTTTTGCATTTTTTGGAAAAAACTCAAATACTGAAAACTAGGTTACAGTGCGATTCAAGCAAAAATAACCATTCCATTACCTTCCTGAGGCTTCAAGGAAGGTTTTCAAATCAAAACCATCCATCCTAACACCAAGAAACGTGAGAACAATCGTGTCCTGTACAGAACTTTTTTCATATGCTTGCATCATGATTCATGCGTTTTTAGTAATTTTTAATGTTTGATTTATGTTCCTTGATTGATTCTAAAGCTAACTGCATTGTTTAATTAAGCTTTCATCACTCATACGCGAAAATACCATGGACGATTATTAGGGTTCTTCAAACTTGAAATTGGGCTTTTCTGAATACTGCAAAATTAGAGCACATCAATACCATGGTTGAATTCAGAAAGCTTGAACGATTCTAATGCAATGCTCGCGCCTAATTTATATAATACCACGGCCTATTCGCTATTATTGAAAACTGCATGTTTTAGGGGGGTTTAAAACCCCCGTTAACCTTTTTATGTTTCAGGAAAAAAATCAAACAACGAAGAAGAAGACCCTGTGGCAAGCTGTGATTGGCTGATTTGAAACTAGCGTGCGCTTTTTTATTTTTATGTGTCATTGACCATGTTTCCCTTTTATTGTTTATTCGCTATACAATATACAACGCGCGTGAAGAGCTCCAGTGGCAAGGCTTGGTATTGGTAACCTCTAGGACCTGGGTTCGAACCCCAGGTCCCCCTCCCTTTCCTTATATTTTTCTCCTAATCATGTTCTTGTGTAACTCATTTGCAAGCGCCTACCATACACTCAACATCCTGGCACGCCACATGGCTTCAGAGACTGATCTAAGGGCCAGGTCATGCAGGTCACCATACCCCCATGTCAACCATGCATATGTGAACGTGGAAAAGTCAACAAGGCCAAAGATCAGTGGGCCAGAATTACTGGACTTTACCTCCAATTTGGGGACAGACCCCCCAAGGTTTTGATTTTTATTTTCTTTCTTATTTTATTTATTTCAATTATTTCCTTTTTTAAAATTCCTTATTTTAATTTATTTTCATAAACTATAAAAATAATACAAAAAAATCAGAAAAGAAAAAATTAAAAATATATTTTATTTTAATATTTTTTAAGTAAATATCATTAATTAATTTAGCTTTGTAAAATTAGGTTTAATTCAAACATTTTTCTTAATAAATTAAAATTTTGTAGAATTAGGGTTTTAATCAATTTTTATCCTTTTTCTTTTCTCATCACTAATAATTAATTATTTATTTTTATAAATCAAATTGCACTAATTAATTAGATTTAATTTTAGGTAATTTTCATATTTTCTTAATAAATTAAAAAATAGCTAGAATTAGGGTTAATTAATACTTCAATTCCATTTAATTCTCATTAAAATCATAAATACAAAAAACCTCAAAAATAATTTCTTTTTCATTTTAATTTCATTAATTTAATAATCATAATTTAATTTCATTAAAAAGGGTCCAACGCCCTCGTTTCCAATTTTAATTCATATTCGCGCATTTTATTTATTTCTTGTAAATATTAATGTAATTCTCCCAAAGCCTTGTAAACTCGGACATTTTATTTCTCGCACTTTATTTACTTTCTGTCAAATCGGGTCCTGGATTAAATTTGGCGATGTGAACCCGCGCCTTTGTAATAGTTTAGAACTTTTAATTTCCGTATCTTTTTAACTGTTAATAAATGCATGCAAGAATGAATGTCTAAACAAAAACAAACGCGTAGATCACCGTAACATGACAAGACAAAAATAAGTGAGCATGACACACAAATCACACACCACCCCTAGGGTACGCCTCACTGTTGCCTTGCCTCGAAAGGTGATCGTCGAGTAGAGGATGTCTTAGTAAGTCCTCATGATCCGGGAACCTGGCATGAGGGTAGCTTCTAAGGTGTCTTCCTATTGCTCTGGTGATCACCATGTCCCGAACCTCGAATTGACCCGAACACCTCCAACGGTGGTGCTACCTACCTCTCAATGGTGGGATGGCACTACTTTAAAGGACACTTACACAGACAAATTCCTTAGGGTAGGTAGACGACTCTAGATACTTGCTCTAATTTCAAAACAAATCAAAAATACTTTTCACACCGACGCCTTTTCAAAAAGCTTTCGAAAGCAATTTTTCAAACACTCTTGAGGACTGATACAAGAGTCGAACTGGAATTTTCAAAGAGACTTTTTAAAACCCACAGTTGAAAAGCAAACAAACCATTTTTGAAAACACAATGAGCAAGTATCTAAGAGCCATGGATAACCATGGATAGAAAGGGTGCTAACACCTTCCCCTTCTATAATCTACCTCCCGAACCGAGAGCAATCTCTATAAGGAATTTTTCTGTGCTTTTGTCCTTTCCATTTGGAGAAAATAAAAGACGGTGGCGACTCTTGCTTCCGCGACATTTCGCGAACCAGCGTTAAGCAGTCAGTTCCAGATCCACCGATCACAGAACTGGCGACTCTGCTGGGGACTTAACTTAAAGTGAGGTGTACCTTAGGGCTTAGTTCATAACTGTGTTTTCAATTGTATTGATTTGCTTGCTTTAAATTGTGGGACTGTCTTGGGAGTCCTATAGATCCTAACCCGGATTTGGGGGATACCTTCTTAGAAAGTAGCAACAAGGCTGTGAGGGAACTGTGCGGGGTATACCGACATGGTTGAAACAGTCTGCTACGTTGATGTGGCACTTTGGTGTGTACCGGTAACCCTTGAGTTCAGTCAAGGAGAGTACGGGGCCTCCGCGTGGTGTTGTGAAACATCAACAGACCTTAGGAACCTTAATTGAACTATCTTGGCCTCTTTAGGGTAGTGAGATAACTGACTTTGGTGCAGTCCGAGGTTGGTTGATACTCGATACTACACTCAATTGAGGGTTGCTTTCCTGGAATATTTCGGTCGCCAGTTCAGTGGCTAAATCGAAATGATGAACAATGAAAGCAATCCCGTGATATTGGGACCCTTAGAACCCGATTACTTCTAATAGGACAGGTTGAGCCCACCAACTCCAAGAGGGTAATACCCAGACCCCAAGCTGGCCTAAACTCTAAGGGCTTCTCTTGTGTGACTTGTGTGCCTTCGTACTTGCCTATTTGCATGCTCGTTATCTGACACTTGAATTTCTTGCAGGTTTTGTTCACAGTCCTTAATTGGGACTCATAACAGGGTTACTCACATTATCCCATGCATACCATAACATCATGCCATTGCATACATCCTAACCCATTTCAAGGATCTCAAGGGCTTGTGATGCAGGTCATGATGAATCAAACTGTCTAGCAAGGGGCAAGGAGGATTTATTTTCCTCTAGCCAAGGTTGTCAGGGGCTATGACCCACTCGATATGATGAGCTTTGACCCTTGAAGAAGGATTCTCAACAACATGAAGTTCCTTCAACCAAGCTACCAGATTCAAATTCTAACAAGTTTCTTTGTTTACCCCACGAGATTCTTGAAAACATTGCATGCATCCATATCATTGCATTGCAGGTACACTTGTTGCAGGTCACTTACCTTCTTCGCTGTTTATTTCAGCAGTCATCATGAATCCTGAATCATCCGAGGGACAAACTATCAAGGCCCTTCAGGCCCAGAATGCCCAGTTCCAGGAGTTGATTGCGAGCCTAGCTCAGGGTCAAAAGGAATTGAAGACTCTGATTCAGAAGAAGAAGAAGAGGACTGTTTTGTTCAGCCCTAGACGCAGATCTGGGAACACACTGCAGGATGAAGCTGAGAGGACAACTCCATCTGTGGGGAAAGGCAGTCCCCATGATAGAAAGGTGCCTAGTCCAGTGGTCTCCGACAACGAGACGGAGTTCAATGATGAGCAGTACCCTCCAGCTGAGGACCGGTACAAACAACTAGAGGATCGTCTGAATGCCATGGAAATTCAACAAGTGTCGGGGTTGGATTTCAGAGACCTGGGTCTATCTTCTGGTGTGGTGATCCCACACAAATTCAAGGTTCCTTCTTTTGCTAAGTATGATGGGGCATCCTGTCCCAGGATGCATCTCAGATCTTACGTGCGGAAGATTCAACCATACACTGCGGACAAGAACTTGTGGATCCACTTCTTCCAGGAGAGTCTTTCAGGGACTCACCTCGAATGGTTCTATCAGCTGGATGGGACCAAAGTTCGTAACTGGGAGGAGTTGGCTACTGCTTTTTACAAGCAGTATCAATATAATACCGACCTTGCTCCTACACGTACCCAACTCCAGGGTATGTCGCTAGGGTCAAGTGAAGGTTTTAAAGAGTACGCACAGAAGTGGAGGGACCTGGCTGGCAGGGTGCAGCCTCCATTAACTGACCGGGAACTCGTTGATATGTTCTTGGGGACCCTGTCCGGGCCGTTCTTCAATCATCTCATTGGTAATTCATCTGCCGGATTCACCGACCTCATTCTGACTGGGGAAAGAATTGAAGCTGGTATCAAGAGCGGGAAGATTCAAGAGGCCACACCTTCTGATACTCACAAAAAGCCTTACACGGGCAGGAAAGAGTCTAATGCTGCATACGGTCAAAAGAGTCGTCGTGACCAACAAGCAGGGGCAGTCATGATCTCTGGTTATGCACCACGCCGGCAACCACAAAAGGGAAATCAGCGAAGGCCGGACGAGCCTAAAAGACAGTTCACCAAAATTAACATGCCATGGTCACAAGCATTGCAGCACATGTTGAAAATGAACCTGATTGCGGTGATCAACCCTCCTGCAAATCCCAAAACCTCCTCTCCTAGCTACAACCCAGAAGCGAGGTGTGCTTATCATTCTGATAGCCCGGGGCATGATACCGAGGACTGTTGGGTGCTGAAATATAAGATTCAGAATATGATCGACGCTAAGGAGATCGAGTTCGAGCCTGCTGAGACTCCGAATGTGACCACTGCCCCTTTGCCAAAACATGGCTTGGATTGAGAGATTTTTGTTCATTTGAATTCAAGTTGTATTTTTCTTTTCCTGTTCAAATAAACAATTATCATGTTAAACTCTTTTATTTCATGAATGCATTACACGTGTCTGTCTTGAATTAATTATATTCACTATATGCAAACTGTTTTCATATTTTTCTGATGTCAACTCTTGATCTAAAATTCTAAGCCTCTTGAGGGAGGATGACGAAAACGATACCATAATCTACAGTATGCTTTTGAACAGACCCCGCTGATGAGGTACAGGCATTGTTTCAATCCCTAAACACGGGAGTTATAAGGAAGATAATCCCTCGTCAACCCCTCTGAGCCAAAGAAGTAGGAGTTTTTCTTTTCGAAAATTAAAACCCTTAATCATAACCTGGGGCAGGGTAGTTCTCTCAGTTGATCCAGGTGCATAACAAATGGCACCAAAGAGGTCCTTACAAAACAAAAAAGACAATGATAGTTCCGAATAATCAATAAGGACAGGAAGTCATTATATCTCTCAGAAATGAAAGCCCAAAAACTCAAATCCTATGAAGGAGACTTACGAAAACTGGGGCATCCCGCTGACTGTAATTCCAAAAAGGAAACAGCTCAGGCAAAAAATGGAAACCAAGTTTTCAGAGGCTGAATGGGTCCAAAACAGGTTTGACCAACAAGATTTGATTAAGGAGAAGAGAATGACCACTTTGTATCATGGTCAATTATAATAGAAGGAAACCCCGTGCTCAGAAAGATCATGTCTTTTAACGCTGATTCTAAGGGCAAGTGGACTTCTAATTATGAGGGCCTATATGTTATCAAGAAATCCTTCTTTGGTGGTGCATTGATTGTTGAAACTATGGATGGTAAGAAGTTCCCATGATCCGTGAATGTTGTTGCAGTATAGATATACTTCACCTAAAGAAATAAAAGAACAACTTGATAAGTTGAAAACCCAAAATGGTGGCTAAGGAAAAAATGAGCATCTCAGTAGACTGAAAACCCAAAAGGGAGGTCTAGGCAAAAATTAGAGACATAAAAAAAAAATTATCTCGGTAGATTGAAAACCTGCAAGGGAAAACTAGGCAAAAATTAGGGATTCCATGGCAAGTAATTACATCCGACAAGACTTAATGTTGAAGCAACAATCTTCACAGATTCTCATCACTCTTCAACTGAAGCTTAAGCACATGAATTCAAAGTTGTTTTGAGAATAGTGGTCATTGTATTTCAATGTACCTTTTCCATGTATTTACCATTTTCCAAACTTTGTAATCATTTATAGAGTTCCACCATTTGCAGACTACCATTCTATTAATAAAATTAGAGCATTTATCTAATTCTTTGCAATTCTTATTTTTATTCTACTTAAATAATCTATTTTTATTGATAATAAATTTCAAAACAAAAATACTTCAATAATAAAACAAGTTTTTGAGAAATTTGCAAAAAAATTAGTTTCACTTCAATTCTATGAATCAAAGGAATAAAAATAGTTGTTCCAAGGATGAATGAACTTCAAATCTCGAAGGTTCTCCCCGGAAAGTCTTCTCTATCTTACTTCCACAAATGAATGCATAGTTTCCTTGTGACTTTTTTAAAACGGGTAGAGGATTTCCTACAAGTTATTATATGGTATTAGATTTGAGATCTTATATGCCCTAGTGACAAGTTAAAGAGTAATTTCTTTTGAGAGGTGTTGGAACAACTGTCGATTTTTTTTTTTGAGTTTTCTCTTACTTTGTGTTTCTCATGTTAATCGAGGATGATGTTTCCCTTTAAAGTCATTATTCCCCACAAAGACCCTTTGATCTTCCCTAGAATAGTTTATGTAACCTTTATTCTTGGTATTGGATAAGGTTTGTGGTTTACCCTCAGTAGATGTGGTGCCTTCTCCCGTAGCAAAGTCAGAATGATACTTCACAGAGAAGTCAAGCCTGGAAGTAGGATGTTGTTTCCTCGGTTGTTTGCTTAGTCTATTATTTGATTTCTATCTTGGAAGTGATTTAGCCAAGTGTTGTCTTTACCCAAGTTTATTTTGCCTGGTTATCCCCAGTGTTATATGTCTGTTTTGTCAGCATATATATTACATACATACATACATTCATTCATACATACATCATGTATAGCCAAGTTGAAAAATTTATTGCTCGTTTTCATTCATTGATGTTTATGTTGATATTTTATCCTCTTTGCAGGGTGTGTGCTATCCTCTCTCCAATAGAATATCAACCTTAAGTAGAAAAAGGTATAGCTTCAATTTCACCATTGAGTTATCCCTCAAGGAAAAAAATTTCTTTAGCCTTCCTACCTAACTCATTACCTGGATGAAATTAATCCTCACTTTATTTAATTCCTCATTGGTTAGAGTCTTACTTGACCGTTTCATTCTAGTTTGTTCCTAGATTGAATTTTGGTTCTTGTTAGCAACTATTATTTTTCTTTCAAGGCTTGGTTTATCCCTGAACCTTTATCTTTTATCATTGTTAGCCTATCAGACCTTTGATAGATGATATTCACTCTTATAGCCTTTTGGTTTTCACCATTGTTATCCTATTATATCTTTGATATATGGTATTCACTTTTATGCTTTTTGTTGTTTACACTCGTTATCCTATCACATCTTTGATAGATGGTATTCACTTCACATCTTTGATTTTTTTACCAATATTTATGGCATGAAAATCCAATATTCTCTACATCAATTCATTGATTCTTTGGACCAAAAACCTTACCCTAATCACTCACACATATATACTCATGCAAACCCTAGTGTCCATAACCTCTGAGCTGCGCAAGAACATCATCACCACTTTTGCATTTTTTGGAAAAAACTCAAATACTGAAAACTAGGTTACAGTGCGATTCAAGCAAAAATAACCATTCCATTACCTTCCTGAGGCTTCAAGGAAGGTTTTCAAATCAAAACCATCCATCCTAACACCAAGAAACGTGAGAACAATCGTGTCCTGTACAGAACTTTTTTCATATGCTTGCATCATGATTCATGTGTTTTTAGTAATTTTTAATGTTTGATTTATGTTCCTTGATTGATTCTAAAGCTAACTGCATTGTTTAATTAAGCTTTCATCACTCATACGCGAAAATACCATGGACGATTATTAGGGTTCTTCAAACTTGAAATTGGGCTTTTCTGAATACTGCAAAATTAGAGCACATCAATACCATGGTTGAATTCAGAAAGCTTGAACGATTCTAATGCAATGCTCGCGCCTAATTTATATAATACCATGGCCTATTCGCTATTATTGAAAACTGCATGTTTTAGGGGGGTTTAAAACCCCCGTTAACCTTTTTATGTTTCAGGAAAAAAATCAAACAACGAAGAAGAAGACCCTGTGGCAAGCTGTGATTGGCTGATTTGAAACTAGCGCGCGCTTTTTTATTTTTATGTGTCATTGACCATGTTTCCCTTTTATTGTTTATTCGCTATACAATATACAACGCGCGTGAAGAGCTCCAGTGGCAAGGCTTGGTATTGGTAACCTCTAGGACCTGGGTTCGAACCCCAGGTCCCCCTCCCTTTCCTTATATTTTTCTCCTAATCATGTTCTTGTGTAACTCATTTGCAAGCGCCTACCATACACTCAACATCCTGGCACGCCACATGGCTTCAGAGACTGATCTAAGGGCCAGGTCATGCAGGTCACCATACCCCCATGTCAACCATGCATATGTGAACGTGGAAAAGTCAACAAGGCCAAAGATCAGTGGGCCAGAATTACTGGACTTTACCTCCAATTTGGGGACAGACCCCCCAAGGTTTTGATTTTTATTTTCTTTCTTATTTTATTTATTTCAATTATTTCCTTTTTTAAAATTCCTTATTTTAATTTATTTTCATAAACTATAAAAATAATACAAAAAAATCAGAAAAGACAAAATTAAAAATATATTTTATTTTAATATTTTTTAAGTAAATATCATTAATTAATTTAGCTTTGTAAAATTAGGTTTAATTCAAACATTTTTCTTAATAAATTAAAATTTTGTAGAATTAGGGTTTTAATCAATTTTTATCCTTTTTCTTTTCTCATCACTAATAATTAATTATTTATTTTTATAAATCAAATTGCATTAATTAATTAGATTTAATTTTAGGTAATTTTCATATTTTCTTAATAAATTAAAAAATAGCTAGAATTAGGGTTAATTAATACTTCAATTCCATTTAATTCTCATTAAAATCATAAATACAAAAAACCTCAAAAATAATTTCTTTTTCATTTTAATTTCATTAATTTAATAATCATAATTTAATTTCATTAAAAAGGGTCCAACGCCCTCGTTTCCAATTTTAATTCATATTCGCGCATTTTATTTATTTCTTGTAAATATTAATGTAATTCTCCCAAAGCCTTGTAAACTCGGACATTTTATTTCTCGCACTTTATTTACTTTCTGTCAAATCGGGTCCTGGATTAAATTTGGCGATGTGAACCCGCGCCTTTGTAATAGTTTAGAACTTTTAATTTCCGTATCTTTTTAACTGTTAATAAATGCATGCAAGAATGAATGTCTAAACAAAAACAAACGCGTAGATCACCGTAACATGACAAGACAAAAATAAGTGAGCATGACACACAAATCACACACCACCCCTAGGGTACGCCTCACTGTTGCCTTGCCTCGAAAGGTGATCGTCGAGTAGAGGATGTCTTAGTAAGTCCTCATGATCCGGGAACCTGGCATGAGGGTAGCTTCTAAGGTGTCTTCCTATTGCTCTGGTGATCACCATGTCCCGAACCTCGAATTGACCCGAACACCTCCAACGGTGGTGCTACCTACCTCTCAATGGTGGGATGGCACTACTTTAAAGGACACTTACACAGACAAATTCCTTAGGGTAGGTAGACGACTCTAGATACTTGCTCTAATTTCAAAACAAATCAAAAATACTTTTCACACCGACGCCTTTTCAAAAAGCTTTCGAAAGCAATTTTTCAAACACTCTTGAGGACTGATACAAGAGTCGAACTGGAATTTTCAAAGAGACTTTTTAAAACCCACAGTTGAAAAGCAAACAAACCATTTTTGAAAACACAATGAGCAAGTATCTAAGAGCCCATGGATAACCATGGATAGAAAGGGTGCTAACACCTTCCCCTTCTATAATCTACCTCCCGAACCGAGAGCAATCTCTATAAGGAATTTTTCTGTGCTTTTGTCCTTTCCATTTGGAGAAAATAAAAGACGGTGGCGACTCTTGCTTCCGCGACATTTCGCGAACCAGCGTTAAACAGTCAGTTCCAGATCCACCGATCACAGAACTGGCGACTCTGCTGGGGACTTAACTTAAAGTGAGGTGTACCTTAGGGCTTAGTTCATAACTGTGTTTTCAATTGTATTGATTTGCTTGCTTTAAATTGTGGGACTGTCTTGGGAGTCCTATAGATCCTAACCCGGATTTGGGGGATACCTTCTTAGAAAGTAGCAACAAGGCTGTGAGGGAACTGTGTGGGGTATACCGACATGGTTGAAACAGTCTGCTACGTTGATGTGGCACTTTGGTGTGTACCGGTAACCCTTGAGTTCAGTCAAGGAGAGTACGGGGCCTCCGCGTGGTGTTGTGAAACATCAACAGACCTTAGGAACCTTAATTGAACTATCTTGGCCTCTTTAGGGTAGTGAGATAACTGACTTTGGTGCAGTCCGAGGTTGGTTGATAC
This sequence comes from Vicia faba, assembly GCA_948472305.1. NCBI lineage: Eukaryota > Viridiplantae > Streptophyta > Magnoliopsida > Fabales > Fabaceae > Vicia > Vicia faba. Next base: position 1,232,115,388 of record OX451735.1, read on the forward strand.
TCGATACTACACTCAATTGAGGGTTGCTTTCCTGGAATATTTCGGTCGCCAGTTCAGTGGCTAAATCGAAACGATGAACAATGAAAGCAATCCCGTGATATTGGGACCCTTAGAACCCGATTACTTCTAATAGGACAGGTTGAGCCCACCAACTCCAAGAGGGTAATACCCAGACCCCAAGCTGGCCTAAACTCTAAGGGCTTCTCTTGTGTGACTTGTGTGCCTTCGTACTTGCCTATTTGCATGCTCGTTATCTGACACTTGAATTTCTTGCAGGTTTTGTTCACAGTCCTTAATTGGGACTCATAACAGGGTTACTCACATTATCCCATGCATACCATAACATCATGCCATTGCATACATCCTAACCCATTTCAAGGATCTCAAGGGCTTGTGATGCAGGTCATGATGAATCAAACTGTCTAGCAAGGGGCAAGGAGGATTTATTTTCCTCTAGCCAAGGTTGTCAGGGGCTATGACCCACTCGATATGATGAGCTTTGACCCTTGAAGAAGGATTCTCAACAACATGAAGTTCCTTCAACCAAGCTACCAGATTCAAATTCTAACAAGTTTCTTAGTTTACCCCACGAGATTCTTGAAAACATTGCATGCATCCATATCATTGCATTGCAGGTACACTTGTTGCAGGTCACTTACCTTCTTCGCTGTTTATTTCAGCAGTCATCATGAATCCTGAATCATCCGAGGGACAAACTATCAAGGCCCTTCAGGCCCAGAATGCCCAGTTCCAGGAGTTGATTGCGAGCCTAGCTCAGGGTCAAAAGGAATTGAAGACTCTGATTCAGAAGAAGAAGAAGAGGACTGTTTTGTTCAGCCCTAGACGCAGATCTGGGAACACACTGCAGGATGAAGCTGAGAGGACAACTCCATCTGTGGGGAAAGGCAGTCCCCATGATAGAAAGGTGCCTAGTCCAGTGGTCTCCGACAACGAGACGGAGTTCAATGATGAGCAGTACCCTCCAGCTGAGGACCGGTACAAACAACTAGAGGATCGTCTGAATGCCATGGAAATTCAACAAGTGTCGGGGTTGGATTTCAGAGACCTGGGTCTATCTTCTGGTGTGGTGATCCCACACAAATTCAAGGTTCCTTCTTTTGCTAAGTATGATGGGGCATCCTGTCCCAGGATGCATCTCAGATCTTACGTGCGGAAGATTCAACCATACACTGCGGACAAGAACTTGTGGATCCACTTCTTCCAGGAGAGTCTTTCAGGGACTCACCTCGAATGGTTCTATCAGCTGGATGGGACCAAAGTTCGTAACTGGGAGGAGTTGGCTACTGCTTTTTACAAGCAGTATCAATATAATACCGACCTTGCTCCTACACGTACCCAACTCCAGGGTATGTCGCTAGGGTCAAGTGAAGGTTTTAAAGAGTACGCACAGAAGTGGAGGGACCTGGCTGGCAGGGTGCAGCCTCCATTAACTGACCGGGAACTCGTTGATATGTTCTTGGGGACCCTGTCCGGGCCGTTCTTCAATCATCTCATTGGTAATTCATCTGCCGGATTCACCGACCTCATTCTGACTGGGGAAAGAATTGAAGCTGGTATCAAGAGCGGGAAGATTCAAGAGGCCACACCTTCTGATACTCACAAAAAGCCTTACACGGGCAGGAAAGAGTCTAATGCTGCATACGGTCAAAAGAGTCGTCGTGACCAACAAGCAGGGGCAGTCATGATCTCTGGTTATGCACCACGCCGGCAACCACAAAAGGGAAATCAGCGAAGTCCGGACGAGCATAAAAGACAGTTCACCAACATTAACATGCCATGGTCACAAGAATTGCAGCACATGTTGAAAATGAACCTGATTGCGGTGATCAACCCTCCTGCAAATCCCAAAACCTCCTCTCCTAGCTACAACCCAGAAGCGAGGTGTGCTTATCATTCTGATAGCCCGGGGCATGATACCGAGGACTGTTGGGTGCTGAAATATAAGATTCAGAATATGATCGACGCTAAGGAGATCGAGTTCGAGCCTGCTGAGACTCCGAATGTGACCACTGCCCCTTTGCCAAAACATGACTTGGATTGAGAGATTTTTGTTCATTTGAATTCAAGTTTTATTTTTCTTTTCCTGTTCAAATAAACAATTATCATGTTAAACTCTTTTATTTCATGAATGCATTACACGTGTCTGTCTTGAATTAATTATATTCACTATATGCAAACTGTTTTCATATTTTTCTGATGTCAACTCTTGATCTAAAATTCTAAGCCTCTTGAGGGAGGATGACGAAAACGATACCATAATCTACAGTATGCTTTTGAACGGACCCCGCTGATGAGGTACAGGCATTGTTTCAATCCCTAAACACGGGAGTTATAAGGAAGATAATCCCTCGTCAACCCCTCTGAGCCAAAGAAGTAGGAGTTTTTCTTTTCGAAAATTAAAACCCTTAATCATAACCTGGGGCAGGGTAGTTCTCTCAGTTGATCCAGGTGCATAACAAATGGCACCAAAGAGGTCCTTACAAAACAAAAAAGACAATGATAGTTCCGAATAATCAATAAGGACAGGAAGTCATTATATCTCTCAGAAATGAAAGCCCAAAAACTCAAATCCTATGAAGGAGACTTACGAAAACTGGGGCATCCCGCTGACTGTAATTCCAAAAAGGAAACAGCTCAGGCAAAAAAAACAGGGATAGCAAAATAAAAAAAAAGAAAAGAGGTCATACAAACCCTCAACAATAACAAAAAAGAATGACTGCCTATTCAAAATAAACTATCAACATCCGAACCATCACGGGAATATCAGAGCAAAGACTCAAACAAGGTCTAACGTATGATCAACTGAGTTTAGGTTTGGATAACATCACGAAGAACGGGTGGGTACAAATAAAATTTGAGCCTTTATCCTTTGTTTCTTAAACCGTGAACCAGGCCACGTTATAACCCTTAAAAGTCCTAGCTGAAGCATGGGTTAGTTCGAAAGCATATTGTTACGAAAGGTATCCTGACTCCTTAAGGCCTACGGTAAATACGGAGTTGACATCACGTTTTACAAACATTCACTTGTTTTATGAAAAAATGCATTTTCAAAATCTTCAAGACAGACATAAGCTTTGCATTTTTGATATAACATTGTTTGCATATGACTTTTTGTTTGAACAGCAGGGAAATTCGCATGATGAATACCTAGTGAACAGAGACACTCCCAATCAAGGGGAAAACATAATCATTATCCATCATCTGGGGCAAGCCTCCACCCGAGTCACTTGGGGCATTCCAGCAAAGAAAATCTTGCCTAATCAGACATCTTCTGGTAGCAGGGCAACACAACACTACTGACAGGGGCACCTCCCTACATTTGGAGGGCGTGGACATAGTCGAAAAAATACTACGCACGATAAAAGACCCGCTAGGTTGACATACCTAGGCAAAAATTAGGGCTTCCCGGCGAACCAAAAGGGTTCGGGCAGAATGAAGGGATGAAAATGAAAATAATCTGTACACCCGGCAAGTCGAAAACCTGAAAAGACGGCTTGGGCAAAAATGGGTATCCCGGTGGACTGAAAACCCGAAAGGGCGGTCCAGGCAAAAGTTAGGGATTAAAGCGTACGACTATGTCCTGTCATCCTGTCACTTTCCTACCAGAAGAAGGTTTGTCCATCAACAACTATCAACACCTCACAGGTCTTCCTCCCTCACCTCAGAAACAGGGGCAATAATGAGTCGTCCAGGCGATCCAATTGCTCTGTCAACCAAAGTACAAAGGAAAGGTCAATATAAAGATGATTACCATCTACCTTTACAAATTCCAGATCATGGGTTAACATCCGAAACCAAACAGGACAATCATCCACTTGATCATCATCAGGCAACCCTACACCGGTTCCTTCTCAACTTTCAGACAAAGTCTTACACAGACTCATCCACAGGCAACCCTACACCGGTTCCTTTCCTTTCAGAAAAAGTCTTACACGGGCTTACCCCAAGATGACCTTACCCCGGTCCATCAAGAAGTTTTACACGAACTTATCATCAAGGTAACCTCACCCCGGTTCCTCCAGAAGTCTCACACGGACTCATCTTAAGATAACCTCACCCCGGTTCATCAAGAAGTTTTACACGAACTTATCCTGCATAACCTTACCCCGGTTCCTCCAGAAGTCTTACACGGACTTATCTTCAAAGTAACCCTACACCGGTTCCTCCAGAAGTTTTACACGAACTTATCCAAGTAACCTCACCCCGGTTCCTCCAGAAGTCTCACACGGACTCATCTTAAGATAACCTCACCCCGGTTCATCAAGAAGTTTTACACAAACTTACCCCGAAGAAACCCTACACAAGTTCTCCCCCTCCAGACGTAGTTTTACATGGACTCATCACCCAGTAACCCCACACAGGTTATCTCTTTCCAGACGTAGTTTTACACGGACTCGTCATCAGTAAACCCTACACAGGTTTCCTTCTCAAAACTCCAGATGTAGTTTTACACGAACTCGTCACCCAGAAACCCTACACAGGTTCTCTATTTTTAAGGATGCAGTTTCACACGAACTCGTCACCTAGAAACCCTACACAGGTCCTCTATTTTCAAGGATACGGTCTTATACGGACTCATCGACAGTAAACCCTACACAGGTTTCCTTCAACCCCATATACAGCTTCACACGAGCCCAACCTCAGTAGTAACCCTACACAGGTGTCCTTCCTTCCAAGATGCGGTTTTACACGAGCTCATCATCAGACAACCCTACATAGGTTCCCTCGTTCAACTTACAAAAATTACAATTCAAAACTTCCTCAGGAGAGTCCTATCCAGTTTCCCCAGGAAGGGTGGAATCCATCTCCCCAAGCAGTAAGCTTATCCCCAGTAGATTCTGGAAGCTTATCCCCGCAGAGCACGAACGCATCTCCCGGTTTTATTTAAGAGTTATTTCCTTACCAGGATATAACTGGGTTATCCTCAGCCAAAAGTCACGGAAAGATCGTCCTCGACGAAGTCTTCCTATCCCCAGCGAAGTCTATCAACACTTCCAACACAACAATGGTATCCCCAGCGAAGTTATTATCAACAACTCAACAAAGTATCTCTCTCCCCACAAAGTATTGCTTCCCAGCAAGATCGTTAGAGTACTTTTTCTCCCCGCAGAGTAATCCATTCGCCAAGTTTATTCCTCAACGGAGTTATCTTCTCCTACCGGTATTCTTGCAACTATCATCCCTAGCGGAACCAAAAATCTAATCTTCAAACATCAGCCCAGGATATGACTTCCCGACACCCATCAAGGATTTACTCTCCTAGACAAAAACATACATTCATAAACATCGCATTTCCATACATTATAGCATGCATATATGCATCATACTTTACAAATCTCATTTATGTTGAGAACATCATTGCTTGATCCATATCATGCATTGCATATGACTGACCTTTATCTTTCAGGAAAAGATTCAGTTAAGTTCTCAGCTATATTTCAAGACCTAGACCGGTTCAGTTAAATCGACCCTAAGATTTTTCTATTTCTTATCCAGTCCAAGGCCTTCTCTGGTTCAGTCAGATCGACCCTAAGATCTCCCTGTTTCTTATCCAGTTGAAGATTTCAAGACCTAGACCGGTTCAGTTAAATCGACCCTAAGATTTTTCTGTTTCTTATCCCGTCAAAGGCCTTCTCTGGTTCAGTCAGATCGACCCTAAGATCTCCCTGTTTCTTATCCAGTTGAAGATTTCAAGACCTAGACCGGTTCAGTTAAATCGACCCTAAGATTTTACTGTTTCTTATCCAGTCCAAGGCCTTCTCTAGTCCAGCTAAATCGACCCCTAACAGATTTTCCTGATAAAGACTCAGTAGAAGACGTCCAAGATTCTCTCAATGATTACTGTTGAGGTTGAAGTCGCCTGTGGTTCTCTCCCCGTTACTGTTGAGGTAGTAATCACCCCAAGATTCTCTCAGCGTTACTGTTGAGGTAGAAGTCGTCCAAGATTCTCTCAGCGTTACTGTTGAGGTAGAAGTCGCTCAAGATTCTCTCAGCGTTACTGTTGAGGTTGAAGTCGCCCAAGGTTCTCTCAGCGTTCCTGTTGAGGTAGTAACTATCCCTGGTTCATTCATCATCTTTTGAAGATCCAGATCCAGCTCCTGTAACCAGTCAGGACACACCTATACAAAGAGTTTGAAGACCAACTCCCGTAACAGGTCAGGTAATCATTTTCTTTTGCAGGTACGCAAGTTCTCGCTAAGGAATCTCCTACGCGATCAACACCCAGATGGCATCTATAAGCCCATCCACTCATCCATCATCTCTTAGCATGGAATCTATAAGCCCATCATCCTATCCATCAATCTCCAAATGGAATCTATAAGCCCATTCCCCACCATCACTACTATGTGAGCGCAAATTTCTGGGCACTCTAGTGTTCAATCATCTTCCACCTTCGGATTACGAAAGGCACGTCAGCCAATCTGCATCCTCAGGTTTAAGAAGATTGAACAGGGGCAACTGTTGTACCCCAAAATTTTCCCTCCCATATTCTTCAAGAATTGCAAAGTCAAAGCTTCAAAAACTCCCCAAGGGTTGTACAGTTCAAGGGCCTCATAACAGTCAAAAATTAGGGTTTTGGTTCTGACAAAGAAAATGAAGTTTCCAAGGGTCCAATCAAGTCCCAAATGTCTACAAACATGGTCAAGCATCCTCATACCAAGTTTCAAGGCTTACAGCTCAAAATTGCACAGTCAAAAACCCTAATTGCACTACAGTCAACTGTAGGGGCAAAATGGTCATTTGACAGTCAAAAGTTCAAATTTTTGGTCAACATCTCATTTTGAAGCCACAAACATCATTTGATCAATGCTTGATAATGATTCTCAAAGCTTGGCTCAAAAAGTCTCAAGATGCAAAAGTTTCCATATTTGGACAGTTGAAAAAGTCAACTGTAACTTGACCAAGGCATAACTTTCACATGGATTATCAGAAAAATTATATCCAAAGCTCATTGTGAAGATAAAGACACTTCCTACAACTCCTCTTCACACTTCAAGCCCAAGAAATGCCCTCACAAAAAGTTATCAATTTCAACATTATAGGTCATTTTCAAAAGTCAACAAAAAGGGACTTTAAGTCAAAGGCCATAACTTGAGTTTGGTAAACCAAAATGACGTGGGACCAAAGGCATTGGTTAGAGGACTTCAAGACCTTTCCAAAATGTCCAAGAACATGAGCAAAGCTTAAAAATGGAGCAAGATATGCCTTGTGGAAGTTGGGAAATTTTTGGATATTTTGAAAAGTCAACTTTGCTTCAAATGCCTTAAAAATGCTAATGGGCCACATTTTCTTCCAAGATTCATCATCCTAGGCATGTGCACGACCATTTGGCCCAAAGGGAAGTTTTTCATCATTTTTATTTATTTATTTGAATTTTTAATTGCTAATAATTCATTTAATTAATTAAAATATATGAAAAATACCAAACCTAAGTTTTTAAATCTTTTTATGCATGAAATACACTCAATATTTCGTGCATGATCAGATTTGGAAAGAATCCATGTGATTGGACATGATTGGAACCAAAATAGCATGAAAAAGATTGAAAAATTATGGCATGAAAATCCAATATTCTCTACATCAATTCATTGATTCTTTGGACCAAAAACCTTACCCTAATCACTCACACATATATACTCATGCAAACCCTAGTGTCCATAACCTCTAAGCTGCGCAAGAACATCCTCACCACTTTTGCATTTTTTGGAAAAAACTCAAATACTGAAAACTAGGTTACAGTGTGATTCAAGCAAAAATAACCATTCCATTACCTTCCTGAGGCTTCAAGGAAGGTTTTCAAATCAAAACCATCCATCCTAACACCAAGAAACGTGAGAACAATCGTGTCCTGTACAGAACTTTTTTCATATGCTTGCATCATGATTCATGCGTTTTTAGTAATTTTTAATGTTTGATTTATGTTCCTTGTTTGATTCTAAAGCTAACTGCATTGTTTAATTAAGCTTTCATCACTCATACGCGAAAATACCATGGACGATTATTAGGGTTCTTCAAACTTGAAATTGGGCGTTTCTGAATACTGCAAAATTAGAGCACATCAATACCATGGTTGAATTCAGAAAGCTTGAACGATTCTAATGCAATGCTCGCGCCTAATTTATATAATACCATGGCCTATTCGCTATTATTGAAAACTGCATGTTTTAGGGGGGTTTAAAACCCCCGTTAACCTTTTTATGTTTCAGGAAAAAAATCAAACAACGAAGAAGAAGACCCTGTGGCAAGCTGTGATTGGCTGATTTGAAACTAGCGCGCGTTTTTTTATTTTTATGTGTCACTGACCATGTTTCCCTTTTATTGTTTATTCGCTATACAATATACAACGCGCGTGAAGAGCTCCAGTGGCAAGGCTTGGTATTGGTAACCTCTAGGACCTGGGTTCGAACCCTAGGTCCCCCTCCCTTTCCTTATATTTTTCTCCTAATCATGTTCTTGTGTAACTCATTTGCAAGCGCCTACCATACACTCAACATCCTGGCACGCCACATGGCTTCAGAGACTGATCTAAGGGCCAGGTCATGCAGGTCACCATACCCCCGTGTCAACCATGCATATGTGAACGTGGAAAAGTCAACAAGGCCAAAGATCAGTGGGCCAGAATTACTGGACTTTACCTCCAATTTGGGGACAGACCCCCCAAGGTTTTGATTTTTATTTTCTTTCTTATTTTATTTATTTCAATTATTTCCTTTTTTAAAATTCCTTATTTTAATTTATTTTCATAAACTATAAAAATAATACAAAAAAGTCAAAAAAGACAAAATTAAAAATATATTTTATTTTAATATTTTTTAAGTAAATATCATTAATTAATTTAGCTTTGTAAAATTAGGTTTAATTCAAACATTTTTCTTAATAAATTAAAAATTTGTAGAATTAGGGTTTTAATCAATTTTTATCCTTTTTCTTTTCTCATCACTAATAATTAATTATTTATTTTTATAAATCAAATTGCATTAATTAATTAGATTTAATTTTAGGTAATTTTCATATTTTCTTAATAAATTAAAAAATAGCTAGAATTAGGATTAATTAATACTTCAATTCCATTTAATTCTCATTAAAATCATAAATACAAAAAACCTCAAAAATAATTTCTTTTTCATTTTAATTTCATTAATTTAATAATCATAATTTAATTTCATTAAAAAGGGTCCAACGCCCTCGTTTCCAATTTTAATTCATATTCGCACATTTTATTTATTTCTTGTAAATATTAATGTAATTCTCCCAAAGCCTTGTAAACTCGGACATTTTATTTCTCGCACTTTATTTACTTTCTTCAAATCGGGTCCTGGATTAAATTTGGCGATGTGGACCCGCGCCTTTGTAATAGTTTAGAACTTTTAATTTCCGTATCTTTTTAACTATTAATAAATGCATGCAAGAATGAATGTCTAAACAAAAACAAACGCGTAGATCACCGTAACATGACAAGACAAAAATAAGTGAACATGACACACAAATCACACACCACCCCTAGGGTACGCCTCACTGTTGCCTTGCCTCGAAAGGTGATCGTCGAGTAGAGGATGTCTTAGTAAGTCCTCATGATCCGGGAACCTGGCATGAGGGTAGCTTCTAAGGTGTCTTCCTATTGCTCTGGTGATCACCATGTCCCGAACCTCGAATTGACCCGAACACCTCCAACGGTGGTGCTACCTACCTCTCAATGGTGGGATGGCACTACTTTAAAGGACACTTACACAGACGAATTCCTTAGGGTAGGTAGACGACTCTAGATACTTGCTCTAATTTCAAAACAAATCAAAAATACTTTTCACACCGACGCCTTTTCAAAAAGCTTTCGAAAGCAATTTTTCAAACACTCTTGAGGACTGATACAAAAGTCGAACTGGAATTTTCAAAGAGACTTTTTAAAACCCACAGTTGAAAAGCAAACAAACCATTTTTGAAAACACAATGAGCAAGTATCTAAGAGCCCATGGATAACCATGGATAGAAAGGGTGCTAACACCTTCCCCTTCTATAATCTACCTCCCGAACCGAGAGCAATCTCTATAAGGAATTTTTATGTGCTTTTGTCCTTTCCATTTGGAGAAAATAAAAGACGGTGGCGACTCTTGCTTCCGCGACATTTCGCGAACCAGCGTTAAACAGTCAGTTCCAGATCCACCGATCACACTTGGTTCAAACTTAAACCTCCCCAGGTATAAACTTTCTGAGTTAGACCTCGTTTCATATCTTGAGCCACCTCAGGTGTAACCTTCTCGGTGATGAACCTTAAATCGGATTCCGCCCCTTCAAAGGTCTACACCTCGGTTGACATCTTTTGCCACCTCCCCGAACATTACACCTCAGACCAAACTAAAACCCCCTAAAGTGTGATCCTCATGAGACAACTAGGGATAACCTTACAACCCATATACCTCGGCTTTCATAAGTATAGGGTCCAACACCAAAAAGTGTTTAAGCACATAAAGACGCCTCCCGGCCTCCACAAGCCTACACGACTATTAAAAAAAATTCCGGGTGATGGCTTAAAATACAAGCAGAAGAAAATCTTAAATAAAAACTCTTATGCCGCATAATGATCTCTCAAATAGAGTTATAAACCCTACGAAGATTGAGGCCGGGATGAAATCATTCATATGAGAACAGCCAATCTGTTCCAAAACAACATCAAGCATATAAACAAGGATTAGGGACTTTCCTTCGAAACTAATCACTATTGTTTTTGCCAAGACCACGTGACCAAGGAGATACCATACATCTATAATCCTCTCACATATGGGAATACAAAATACATACAAGTGAAAACCGACATAAATGGAAATTACAAAACAAAAGCAAATGTACGATTAATGATAAAAGGCCCATAGGGCAATTGTCAGAACATGTAAAAAGAATTCAAAAGTGCACCCACCAAAAAAGTATGACTAACAATCATGTATTCAATAAGGAATCACTTGGTCTCATCCACATGGGAAGCGTCGTCGATACGCGGCTCACCTGCGGTAAGGGGCTCATCACCGTCTTCTTCAACTTCCATGTCCACCAGCTTACTATCCACAATGCTCTTGAAAATGTCCACTAAAGAGATGTCCAACTCTGGATAGAGGCGCAACACTTGATCCTTAGCCCGGTCGAAAGCCATATCCCATGCATTAAAACATCCATCTGAGACTTCTCCATAGACTTTTGCAGGTTGATGCATGACCTCTCTGCAGCATTCAAACCATCGATAAGCTTGACAATTGAGGCCTTAAGATCCTCATTCTCCTTGATCAGAAATTTGTTCTTTGAACTTTCTTCAAGCAACTTCTTCTCAATAATTGAGCATTTGTCAGCATAAGTCTTCTCGCTCTCTGTCGGGTGTTGTAAGTCCTTCTTAAGGTTTGTACACCTCTCCTTCAAGACTCAAATAAACTTCGGGCCAACACAGCAGACCTCATAAAGTAAGAACTCGGGTTCTGGTTGAGCTTATGAGGACCAAGGCTCTTCACCTTATTGACATCGTCGGTGGCATTGAGTTGATCATAAAGGAACTTCATCCAATTAAAGTTGTTTGAACAGAACTTCATCACACTATTTGATGATAACCATCCCTCAAAAATAAAAATGTACAAAAAAAAAGGTAAGAGGAAGAGAAGAAATACCTGGTAACATTGGTCGATTGAGATATTTTGAAAGAAACAGACGAGAGCGCTTGCAAAGGGAAGTAGAAGAGTCTTTTAGAAACAGAAAAGGAAATTTATGGGAAATGAAACGCTTAAAGAAGAGGAATCGTGTATAAAAATTTAATTTTTTGCTTAGCAATGATTACACTTAAGGGACTACGGGACTGCTGAGAAAGTAGGATGTGAGTATCATGCACGTCGAGTTATCATTATTCAGTCTTAGAGGCCCAACCCGAAGCATAGATCCATTTCTATGTTGACCAATCATAAGGCTTCAGGTAAAAGCCATATGCTCGTGGGGCTTATGTTCATACATAGATCTATTGTCCAGGCTAGAAGAGATAAAAGGCAAGGCACGTTTCAAAGAGAGAGAAAAGAAAGTAGACAATTAGCCAGTTACCACTCTGGGTCGAGATCACAAGGCCTAAACTGGGTTGTGAGATCAGAGGTCGTGTAATCGGTCATGGAAAAAGATGAAGAGGTAGTTGTCAGGCTCATACCCTGGATCCATAGGTTACCCTGAGCTCGACCTTAATGGAGCCGTTACGCAATGGCCGGTACATTAAGGGCATAACCACTCATCACTATATAACGACAAACGTTATGATAATCGCCATCATTAGTAACGAAGGACGTTAATTTCCTTTAAGGTAACTCAGTTACGTAACATGGAAAGCCAAACCAGTTACATGCAATAATCAATGAGGTTCATGCACGTCTATATATAGGGCTTCCGACTGAGGGATAAACAAGACATGTCGCTTGGAGCTCACACGCACTTGTGTAAGCCTCCGAGTCCCTCAAATATCATAAACAACATCCTATCTCCCGTTTAAGGCTCTCCCTGTCATTCTCCAAGAAGCAGGGTAGTCTCATATTTGGTATTTAGCAAGAACACTTAACAAATAAAGCACAACAATTAAAAAACAAAATGTTTCAATACACAAAAATTAATATATTCCCCATCACAAACATACATCAAAACTATTTTGTAACAAGATTAGAAGGAAGTTCATTGAAGAAGAAATATAAAAGGTAATAAAAATATGAAAACTAACAAAGAGAACTTTAACATGAATAAGACAACAATAACCTATAAGAATGACGGTGGCGAGCGAAACTGTGGTGGCGGACAACCAGAGTATTAGTTTGGCGAGAGCAAGTTTTTATGGCTTATGGTTTCTATTTTATTCAAAGAAAAAGTTGGAGAAGTCTTGGACCAATATAAAGTTTGGATTTAATAATGAGCTAAATAAAATATTAAGTAGGTTTTTATAGTCATCGGTTCGGCTCATCAGTTTGGAGGTTCCTAAAAACTAAAATCGAGAACAAAACCAAACCACCTCTGTTTTAATTAGTTTGGTTCGATTTTTGAACTAAACCAAAAACACTCGGTTTTTTTCAAGTTTGGTTTGGATTATCGGGTTAATTGGTTTTTTCTGATCCGCTTACACCCCTACTTGTAGTAAATTCACTAATAATTTCTTTATTCTCAATTTGAATTAACTTCAACTGCTTGTTGTGAGTTTATAACCTCACCACCATTATCTTATCAGCTTCTATAGAAATTTTCTCCAAGATTTCTCAAGCTTCCTTTAAGGATGTGAAGTCACCAAACTTCTTAAAATTATCAGCAACAACACATTGATAAATGAGATACAAATATTTTAAATCTTTCATCTTCTCCTCATTGTGTGCAGTTATTTGTGCAACCATTGCACCTTCTACAAGTGAATTAACATTGTTCTTGATCACTTCAAGGACATCTAGATAATCAAGCACCACTTTCATCTATTTGCACCACTTGTCATAATTCTTCGCATCAAGACTTGAGAGATTTGCAAGGATAAATTCATTTGAGATGAAAAGCATGTTTGTAGACTAAGTGTTTGGTCAAAAAACCAGACTCTTGATGCCAAATGTCAGGTGAATTAGGGGGGATATGACATTTTTTCACTAATGACCTAACATGGATATTTAAACCATCATACAAAATAATATAGCTAACCAACTAATGAGAAAAATAAATTTCTCATACGTATAACAGATTACACATTTGATATAATCGATTACCTTAAATCACTACCTCAAAAATACAAAAACTAGAAGGGATATAACTGATAATATATTTGGTGTAATCGGTTATACTAAACCTTTGTGTGATATTTTAGTGCTATTAAATTACACTATTTTCTCAACAATTTTAACAGTGATTGCAAATTTTAAACACACATTTTTATTTAAAATTATTTAATTTTTACGAAATTTCAACAATTTTTAAATGAATTTTCAACTATTACTTTCTCTTTTTTGTTTGTTGTATTTTTAATTAATTTTGTTTTCGAGCAAGTTCACACGCATGTTGGATGTATATTTACAATAGTTTACTCAAAATATATGTATATATATGCAATGTACAATAGTACTATTACCAAAATATATATATATATATACATACAATGTACAATAGTACTATACTCATTTTCCAACTAGGCATTCACGTATACTTATCCAAAATTTCTACAACGTGTTAAACATTATGCAAATGGAGCCGATACATACATTTTGAGAAACTTTTTAAGGTGAAGTTTGATTTTACGCAAACGATACATTGGTTAAACGTAATTAACTGGTCTTATTCCTTATTATATTGTATATACACTCGAATGTGTATTAGTTAACATATAGCATGTTTAGTTGAAATTATACGTTGTGCTTTTGTCGAAACTAATGCCCTTGTAAATAAACTAGAGATTAATTACTTTTAAGTATACGCTGAACTAATATTACCGATTAACCATATGTATTTGATGTGAGAATATTCAAAATATGGAGTTACCTACTTTGTCTCATTGGAGAAAATTCATGTCCATTTCGTATCTCTTTTGTCCATTTCGAGTTGTATATTGTTTTTTTCTCATTAATACAAATTAGCAACCATCCCACTTAAAAATATTATAATTCCAACATTACCGACCTAACACTTGCAAGGCAAATAATGTGTGTAATTTAAATTTCTTATCCCTCTTTAAGAGAAGTTCATGCTAATTCAAAAGACCTAACAAAACGCAATCAAGAAATGAACTTCAAATTTTTTTATTGACAGAACTTTTACAGCTCGGCGATACTACTTGATGCTATCAATCAAGGATCCTATTACCGACATTTAAGGGATTCAAATCAAACCAGCACTTCCTTTGAAAATTGTCTTGCAACTTTCCAAAAAAAAAAATGAATGTTTGTTTATTCTGAACCAAAACACAATCGACATAATACATTATGGTTCCCCCTAATAATGCCTCGTTTCGCTAACTTGGCCCTCACTGACAGCCTATTTAGTATCAATTTCCTACCAAAACATTGAGTTTTACTTGGCAGATTGACAATCCATAACTTATCTAACTCCTTTAAGGAATTAATGTCCACACTCTAGAGACACAGGAAACTTAACAATTTGTTGTAGTGGGTCTTGATAGAGAAGCCATTAGCATTAACCCACCAAATAAACCAATCTTATATGTTCGAATTAGGTTGAACTCCCTACAAAGATCCAACAAATCCACCAAGTTGATACTAGTAGAAATTGTCTGAGCTGTGACAATTGAATCGTCTGATTGACGAACGTCCACGGTAAATTCCCAAATCAATCGATGATTGATCCACACACCATTTCATAAATTTTTTAATTTTGGCTAGCTGCATTAAAAAATAATTCAAGGAATAGACAACGAAAAGTAAGAGGACCTCTCTACCTATGACCTTGATAATCGACATCCATGATGTTTCCAAGCTTAGCGCTGATACTAGCAGAAAACCAATTACAATTCCCTCCAAGGTTTGCTTTCATGGATCAAATATCTTTCCCTTATATATAGGTACACTTGTCGTTACCAGCTATGTGTAAATTTACCACATTGCTCTTGATGTCCCCATACATGAAAACCAACAAATCATACTAAACAACTCTTTTCTCGGTCAAAATACGGCAATACCATTTACTAGGAAATGCTAAGTTAAGCAACTTAAATTTTTTTATTCCAATACCACCCTATTTCTTTGACTTGCATACCCTCTTCCTGTTGGGTCATCAAGAGGAGCATCCCCATTAGGTCAAGAGCAATACACAAGTGAAACAAATACCACATATTCACCAAAAACCTTAAGGTAATAGGTGTATGGATCTTTTCACTTATAAAGTGCTAAACCTACATTATTACAAGCAATGTGGGACTAACAACTCATACTTGTACACAACAATCTCCCCCTAAATTTTGATTCTATCCACTATGGTCCCCCTCGAGAGGAATCTCTTTCATCCATATACACTTGTACCGTCATTGCAGACACTACAACGGGACAAGTTTTCTGACCACAACCATACAAGGAAAACTTTCGATATGAGGAGCCAGTCCCTTAATTGAACCATCAGCTTTGATACCAATGTTGGGTCATAAAGAGGAGCATACGCATTCGGTCAAGAGAAACACACAAGTGAAAGAGACACCACATATTCACCCAAATCCTTAAGCTAATAAGTGTATGGGACTTTCAATTATAAAGTGCTCACCTCCACTATTACAAGCAATGTGGGACTAACAACTCACACGTGTACATCACAATCTCCCCGTCAAGTGAGTTCATCCATTATGCTCCCCTTATTTTCAGTGACAAGTACCTAAGATTGAGATGAAGAACCTTGTGACTTCCTTCTCATCTCCTCATTAAGAATACCATCCTTAGTTGTTTCCAAAGAAACAACACCTTTACGAGCAGAACTTGTAATAGAAACCCAAAATTTCTCCCAAGAATCTGGTAAGGTTCATCATCAAATTTAATACTCATTCCTGACATATGATCAAGGAGCCCTTGAAATTCACTTAAGTGATCCAAAATAGAAGTCCCCTCCTTATACTTCAAACTTATGAAGCTATTCAACAAGAACACTTTATTATTCCCTGTTTTAGAGGCATACAAGGACTCTATCTTCTCCCACAAAGTTTTTTTTCATATTTCTCATTAACAATATGATTATAAGTATTATCTTATACATATTATCAAATAAAATCACATACTTTTTCATTTTCAAACTCTCGTTCTTCATCAGACACTAAATTCGGCTTTACAGAACTAAAAACCTGTAAATACAATTTCTTCACAAATAGTAAGTCTTTCAGCTTGCCCTTCTATAAATGGTAATTAGAACCATTCAACAATACCATCTTCATCTTTGTATTTGACTCCATCATTCAAACAGGTAAAATAACCCTTAACAAAGAGCTCTGATGCCACTCTGATGGGAAATTAAGACAAAATAACAGAATAATACGCAACAGATATATAATTCTCCTCACTTGTAGGAACCTTGAGGACCAAAAATAAATATAAGATGACAAACTGAACACATAAAAACACAAAAGAACATTGATATCTTCTTCCAACTTACCCAATTGATTTTGCGTCACCCTTCAACGCCCACATGAAACATATATGGCAAGCTCATTAATTCATTATCAATAGGTTTAGGTGCTTCGAAAAAAGAAAATTAGAAAATAGGAATTCTATTTAATATAGAATTTAGAATGACAACTCAACCTCCCTAAGATAAACATTTCCTTTCCAAGAAGACATCCTTTTTCCAACCCTTGTAAGGACCATATTCCAAGTTTCTTTCCGTCGTGGATTGGCTTCAATTGGTATACCAAAAAAAGAGAAAGAGAATTTATTAATATCACAAGGCAGGAAGGAAGAAGACGCTTTCAGTGCATCTTCTTTCATGTTAATACCAAACACCTTACTTTTTCATAGGCTTAGCCATAATCCTGGGACAAGTTTGAAACCACACAGAAAAGACTTGATTGTCCAAAGATTATCCTCAGAATCATTCCCTATTATCATAGTGTCGCTTGCTAATTGCAAGAGGATGAAACTAAGGTTTTCGTTTAAGTGAAACACTTGGAAATCATTGTTAAGTCTAACGTTTCACATCTGAACCACCAAACTTTTGGCCACAGAAAAACAAGAAAGGGGATAATGGATCTCCTTGGTGAATCCCTCTACCAACTATAACATTCTATATGGGGCTTCCATTGATGATAATCAACACAGAGCTTGTGAAGATCAAAGCTTTCATCCATAAGTCTCATAATTCCATTCTTTTCAACATGTATCTAAGGTAATCCCAAGTAATACAATCATAGGCTTTCTCAAAGTAGATCTTAAATAAAATGAAAGCTGACTAAGCAATGGAAATAAGATTGCACATCACATTTTTCAACTAGTTTGTTAGGAGTTTAGATACAATCCTATACAAGCTTCCCACAAGACATATGTGCTTGTGCGGAAATATGTGCTTGCATTTATAAAGTTGTAACTCCCACAAAAGATCTAAATGAAGTTTTGATGATGACACTGATAATTAAAGTAGGTGGAAATACCTTTCAACTCTTTGATGATGGTGACCTAACCAATGAAACATCTTATGACTCATAAGTAGAAAGAGAATAAAGATTAAAGTGCTTATATAATCGGGAGCATCCAGCAAAGAATTTTGAAGCCTCAAATAAAGTGTAAAAGCTCGCTAGGTCGTGTCTGTCTATGTGAGTGACCCGAGATAAGGAAGTAACTTTGAAGTGCTAAATAAATTTACACACAAACAAACCTTAAAATATCTTTTTCAAACATTTTTATCTAGAAAATTATTTTCTAAGTCAAGCCAAGTGATTAAGAAGTTTTCCAATATCTTTCTAAATAGTTTTTTAATAAACTAATTGTGATACGGTGGCAGAACCGACTGTTAATACTGGTTTGCGTTTTGTGTTTGCAAAATGTCGCGGTAAGCAAGAGTCGCCACCGACTTTTATTTCATCCAACCGGAAAGGAAAAAAGTACATAAAAAATCCTTTTTCGATATTTTGAGTACGGCGGGGGGGGGGGGGGGGGGTAGATTATAGAAAGGGAAGGTGTTAGCACCCTTTCTATCCATGGTTTTCCATGGGCTCTTAGGTACTTGCTCATTTTTAAATTGCTTGTGTTTGTGTGCTTTGTTTTTGAAGAATGTTTTACCTCGTGATAACCCTTGTATCAGTCCTCAAGGGTGTGACGAAGTTGTTTTGAAAATTGTTTTGAAAGGTGTAAGTGTTAAAAGTTTTGATTTGAGCAAATACCTACTAGCATCTACCTACTCGAAAAAAGATTGTTTCTATTCTTATTTCCTTTAGACAGCGCTATCCCACTATTGAGAAATAGGTAGCACCGCCGTTGGAATTTGTAAGGGTCAATTCGAAAGGGACGTACGATCACTAAAGCAATATTAGGATACCTTAGCGATAACCCTATAGTCTTAAGATCTTTTCGAGGCAACATTTCTGAGGCAACATTTCCGAGGTAACATTTCCGAGGCAACGTTCGAATGAGACATTTTGATCTTTTTAGACTGGAGGGAAACCACTAAGACATCTTATGCTTAATGATTGTTTACCGAAGGCAACCGAAGTGAGAGTATACCCTAAGAGTGATATGTGTGAGTGATTTGTTTCAGTTATTTATCTTTGCACATTAAGGTTTTCTAACCGTTTTAATTTGTCATGCATTATTGCCATACAATCCTATTAGCATACATCTAGGCAGTTAAATATTTGCGAGAATTAAAAATGCGAGAAAATAAACCTAGCTATTACAAGGCTTCGGGGAGGGGGATTAATTACATAAACAAAAAATCGGGGATTTAAACATTAAATAAAAACCCTAAGTTAACTATTACAAACCAGTGAGCAGTTACAAAATAATGGCAAAATAATTAACAAGCGCGCAGCGAATTAAATACGAGACAATTAGGGTTTTGACCCTTTGACTAATCCTATTTGCGATTGATTAAAGAAACAAATGTTTTTTTGTCATGTTTTGTTATTTGAGAAAATAATGAAATAATTAAATTAAAAGAAAATCCTAAGTTCTAATTAATGTTAATTTTTTAAAATAAATTAATAAATTCTAAACAACCTATTTTTGTATTTTTTTATTTTTATTTGAGAAATAAATAAAAATTAAATCAAGAGTTAACCTAATTTTATAATTTAATTTTAATTGTAAAAACACAAATTAAAGTTACCCTAGTTTTAATATTAATCTAATTAATTAACAAAATTGAATTTGATAAAAAAACCTAATTCTAATTTTTGTGATTTCTTGATTTTATGATTTTATGAAAAAAATAAAGAAAGTGATTTATTTTGTTAATTAAAATAATTAAGGAAAATAATAAAAGAATTAAAAAAAAAGAAGAAATAAAAAGTGAAGAGATGGGCCTGTGTTGAAATCCGATTTTCTTGGCCCAAATAAGCATTAAGCCTGGTCATCGCTGGATCTGGTATGGGCGTTGACTTGAGTAGCATGGTGGACCTTCATTGCTGGCACGTTTGATCTGGCTTGCTGATGAATCTGATGGTCAGATCTTTGAGCTGCATGGTGGACACATGGAATGGTAGTGCACCTGATCATATGAAGAAAAATAATACAAAGCAATGGTTGGGACCTGGGATCGAACCCAGGTCCTCAGGCTCAATTCCAATGCTTGCTTGCCAACTGTGCTACGCGTTCTTTTTGTTCATATAATAGAAGCAAAACAATATAATCAAATCAAACAATATATTCAGAAAATGCGCGAAAATTTAAACCAGCCATCCTTGGACTGCCACGCCTCATCTTCTTCCTTGGACCGTCGCCTTAGAAAACAAGACTTTTACCTATATACGTTCACTGTAGGTATAACCATGTTCATCTCCAAAATTGCATATGAGCAAGATAAATGCAATGTACTGGTACCAATCAACTCATCTCATCCTCACGAACATCATAGTACCAGAATCAAGGCCTAATTTTGCCTGCATTGAAAACCCCTAAAACGAATACAGAAACCCTAACAATGGAAATATCACATACAAGCATCAAAAACACAATTAAATGGCATGGTTAGCTTGCAAACATGATGACAAACATGAATATAACAATCAAAAGTGCTAATGATGCGTAAATTGCAATAATCAAATTTTAAAAAGCTTGCAAACCGCGTTAGGTGTAGAGCGCGTTTTTGGGCGTGTTGAAGCTTGCAAAGGATGTTGTTAGCTTCTTGAGATTTCTAGCAAGCGATTGGAATGGCTAGGATGGCTTGAGATAGCCTGTGGAATGAAAACCAACTCCCACTTTTCTTTGAATTTTTCAGTTTTGTTTTGTGCTTTACAAGACCTCTAACCCTTTATTTTTTCATCTGGAAAGCTTAATTATATAACCTAGAGCGAATTAAGTTAACAAACTTGGCATGAATCTTTGCATTTATCCAAGATTTGATTTGATTTTCAAGTTGTATGATATGTTCATATTTTGAGCCAAATCATGCCTTTCTTATACCAATTGGCCTTAACTCGAATTGATCTTGTAATCTCTGCATATCTTGATTGCTAAACTGTCAAAAAAGCAAATCAAATCATATCTTTATTAATTTTCATCATTTATTTGATTTAATCCACTTTTTAATTAATGAAAAATCAAAATAAATTGAAAAATGAAGCAAATAATGGGTGAGTGAACATTTGAGTCGTGGACCACATTATACTTGAGGTGCAAGCATAAATATTTGGGCCCATTTAGCAAAAAATGCAAATTTGAGCATATTTGACTTTTGGCAATTTCACAAAAATGGTCAACTTGGCTAATGCATAACTCTCTGAATTTTGACCCTAGAGAGGTGTTCTTGGACTTTTAAAAAGCTTAATATGTCCTTTAAATAACCCTTTTGGTCTCATCTCAATTTAATCTTCCATGTTCATGTATGAAGCTTTGACCCAAAAGGTGTTTTTGTTGACTTTTCAAAAAGACCTATAATGTCAAAATTCATATCTTTTTGTGGGTGAATATTCTGAACTTTGGAGATGAATATGAATTGTAGGTAATTTCATCCTCTTAAAAATTAGCTTTGGATGAGTCATTTCTGATAAAGTATGAGAAAGTTATGCTTGGTCAAAGTTGAGTTTACTTTTCCTGCAAAACCCTAATTTAGCAACTTTTGGGTTTTTATGAATTATGAGCAATCCTTGAGGAATCATGATAAAACCTTGATAAAATGATGAATAATACTTCAAAATTAGGATGTTGACAAAAAAATATTGAAGTTTGACTATATGTGGGCCACAATTGACTTTTGACCTAGCATAGTTGATTTTCAGGCATTTGAGCAATTGACTGAGCAAACTTCTTTTGTAAGGCTTGAAACTTGACATGGATGATCTTGAGAACATATTAGGACAATGGTGAGAATTTGAGTCCTTTGTGGGTCACACATCTTGATGAAAATAGAAACCCTGATTTGAGGTAGGTTGCCTTAGGAGAGAGTTTGTCTGGTCAACTCTTGAACTTCCTTGAGCAATTTGGGGACCTCACTTGCCATGTGTTGAGAAACATGGGAGGGAAAATTTTGGGGTACAACAGCTGCCCCTGTTCAATCTTCTTAAACCTGAAGATGTAGATTTGCTGCTCTGCCTTTCGTGATCTGAAGGTGGAAGATGATTGAACACTAGAGTGCCCAGAAATTTGCACTCGCATGAAGTGATACTCGATTTGTGATATCGGGAATGGGCTTACAGATACCATTTAGAAGTTGCTAGAGAATTGTCAGAGATGGGCTTAAAGATTCCATCAGAAGAGGTGTCGATCGCATAAGAGATTCCTTTGCGAGAACCCGCATACCTGTTGTCGAGGAGGATTTCGCTGGGGAATGCTGGTCTCTGTCTTGAGAGAAATAAAGTTTTAGGAGCTTCAGTTGTCCGTTACTCTACTGGGGAATAATTCCAATTTGGGAAGCGGAAGTGAACTGCGTATCTGGTCGGGGTATATGCTACACCGAAACTTTCTGGGGAAATGTGAAATTAATTGTGTTTGATCGGGTCCCGGTCTTACAGTGTTGTGGACTACCGTTTGGGGATAAGAGAGGAAGAACCCGGATAGTAAGGTTATGAGAAGGAACCTGGAAAGTAGGGTTACTTTGACATGAAAGCCTGGATAGTAGGGCTGTGAGGAGGCACCTGGATAGTAAGGTTACTTCGATATGAAAGCCTGGATAGTAGGGCTTGAGAAGGAACCTGGATAGTAGGGTGTATGAAAGTCGGGATAGTAGGGCTGTGAGAAGGAACCTGGATAGTAGGGTTACTTCGGTATGAAAGCCAGGATAGTAGGGCTTGAGAAGGAACCTTGATAGTAGGGTTACATCGAAATAAGTTTGGGTAAAACTGCAGAGGGAACCTAGGTAAGGTTGCTTTATGATGAGTCTGTGCAGGACTTCAGGAGGAACCTGGGTAAGGTTGCTTTGTGATGAGTCTGTGTAGGACTTTTGTGAGGGACTTGCATATCGATGATTACTCTGTTTAGCTTCAAGTGTTGATCATGGATCTGCTAAAAATTGTTGATAATAACTATTTTTCCTGAAAGAAATACAGAGTTAGTTATGTGTGATGCATGAGATGCATTGTATGATGACGTTCTCAAAATAAATGAGACTATGTTATATGTAATGTATGCACATGTCATGATGCATGAACATGAAATGCTGATGTAATAATTTGAGTCCGGGAAAATAAATCCCTGACTGTTGTTTGGAGAGTATGAGAAATGGTATTCCTGACTGCAGTAAAAAACATAATTCCTCTACTTCTGTTGGGGATGGTGAACAAAGATGACTAACTGGGGATTCACATTCATTCAGTTGGTGAATATTCTGCCAAAAGAGACCTTGTCTGAGGATAACTCTGCGGGGAATAACTCTGTTGGAGAGGAGATACTCTGTTAATAGATCTGCTGATTTGGAGAAATAAACTCAGTTGGGGATGAATTTCCTTTGCTGGTGATAATGAATTCTGTTGGAGATTAAATTTCTGCTTGTGAGAGAAATAAACTCTGCTTGGGGAAAAATTACTGACTCCCTCGCGATCGTGAACCTTAGCTGGGGAGAGTTATGTCCTGTTCAGGAAAGCTAACATCACTGTCTTTGGGTACTTTTTAATCTATGGGGAGTGTATGTACCACTACTCATGTTCTCGAGCTGGCTTTATCCCAGTATCTGATGGGCAGAATAAATGTAAGGTTTGGGAACTTCTTGTTTTCCATGTTTTTAGTATTACGAGTAGTCGTCTTTTGTTTCTTATGTAAACATTTATGAGCAGCAATCATTTTCAAATGCATATATAAAAAATGAATCATTAGACGTTCTTGCAAAACAAAACAGAAAAAGAAATACAAATTGAAATTTCTTGTGAAAATGAATTGTATTGATTTTTGAAGTTGGCCTGTAATAGGTGTTTTGTACAAAGAGGCTGACGTCCTAGTAAGAGAACACCGCCAAAAGATAGAAATCACAATTTGTGTAAAAGAAATAAAAATAGCTATGTGGAACGACCCCATCGGATTTCAACTCTTCTATTGCGTTTATATCTTCAAGCGTCTCATCACTTTGCTGATTGGTCGAAGGTGGATCAGATTGATTGGCGCCGTCTGAGCTTGATAGTCGATACCGAAGTCTGGTTGCGAGATGATCCAATGAGACATAGTGTTACGCTTCAATCCCTAATTTTTTTCCTGGACCGCCCTTTCGGGTTTTCAGTCCACCGGGATACCCTTTTTTGCCCAAGTCGCCTTTTTAGGTTTTCGACTTTCCGGGTGTACAGTTTTTTTTCATTTTCATCCCTTACTTTTTCCTGAGCCCTTTTGGTTCGCCGGGAAGCCCTTATTTTTGCCTAGGCCAGTCAACCTAGCGGTTCTTTAATTATGCGTAGTATCTTTTCACTATGTCTGCATTGACGGGGTGGGGAAGGTCTTCACCATCCATGGTGGTTAGAATCATAGATCCTCCCGAGAAAATGTTCTTAACCACAAATGGCCCTTCGTATGTGGGGGTCCATTTGCCCCTGGGATCACCTTGCGGCAGTATGATGCGTTTGATCACTAGATCCCTGACTCGATATTCTTGACGTATGACTTTCTTGTTAAAATCCTTGATCATTCTCTTTTGATACGCCTAACCATGACAGATAGCAGTAAGTCTCTTTTCATCGATTAGATTCAGCTGATCAAGTCGGGTTTGGATCAAGTCGTCTTCGTTCAAACCCGCATCCTTCATAATCCTGAGAGAGGGTATCTGGACTTCGATGGGTAGGACTGCCTCCATGCCATACACTAAAGAGTAGGGTGTTGCCCCTGTCGACGTCCGTGCTGAGGTACGGTACCCATGAAGAGCGAATGGTAACATCTCGTGCCAGTCTTTATATGTCACTGTCATCTTCTGTACAATCTTTTTGATGTTATTGTTAGCTGCTTCAACAACCCCATTCATCTTCGGCCGGTAGGGAGAAGAGTTATGATGTTGTATCTTGAACTGTTTGCAGAGCTCGGTGATCATTGTGTTATTGAGATTTGTGCCATTGTTAGTAATAATCCTCTCTGGTACACCATATTGACAGATCAGATTGTGTCGGATGAACCGCGCCACGACGTTCTTGGTTACTGTAGCAAAGGAAGCTGCCTCAACCCACTTTGTAAAGTAATCAATGGCCACCAGAATGAAACGATGCCCGTTAGACGCATTAGGTCTGATCTCGCCAATCATGTCGATGCCCCACATTGCAAAGGGCCAAGGAGCTGTCAAAACATTCAGGGGAACCGAAGGTACATGCACCTTATCAGCATAGACTTGGCACTTATGACAGGTTCGACAGTGCTGATAACAATCGGCTTCCATAGTGGACCAGTAATATCATGCCCGTAGGATTTTCTTTGCCATGGTATGTCCACTGGAATGAGTTCCAAAGGTACCTTCATGTAACTCTGCCATGATCCTTTATGCCTCGCTCTTGTCCATACACCATAGTAGTGTGGATTCATGGTTACGCTTATAGAGGATCCCATTTCTAAGAAAGAACTTTGTAGCGAACCTTCTCAGAAACTTCTTATCGTTAACAGATGCCCCTTCGGGATACTCCTGAACCTCGAGATACCTTTTGAATTCGTGAAACCAGGGTTTGTCTGCCACTTCGTCAGTCTCAATGTCACAGAAAAGTGCAGGTTCATCCAACCTCTCAATGGTAATCTGGGGAGCTTCATTGTCCCGTCTAACCTTGAACATAGAACACATGGTAGCTTGCGCGTCTGCTAACTGGTTCTCCTCTCGTGGGAAATGTTCAAACGTTATCTCCTCAAAGTGTGGGAGCAATGTCAGTACATACTCTTTGTAAGGAATAAGAGTCGGGTGCTTCATATCCCACTCGCCTTTGATCTGACTTATCACCAGAGCGGAATCTCCGAATACACTCAAGAACTTAATCCTTAGGTCAACAGCAGCTCGAAGACCCATTATACACGCTTCATATTCCCCCATATTGTTGGTGCAGTTAAAACATAATCGGGCGGTGAACGGAGTATGACAACACTCAGGAGATATAATTACAGCACCAATTCCATTACCCGAAGCATTCAAGGCTCCATCAAAATACATAGACCATCGGGATCCCTCCTCGGGTCCTTCATCCGGTCCAAGTTCTTATAGTCAGTCACCAACATGATATTCTCATCCGGGAACTCAAAATTCATGGACTGGTAATCATCCACGGCTTGATGCGCCAAATGATCCGCCAATACACTCCCCTTGATTGCTTTTTGGGTTGTGTATTGAATTTCGTACTCGGTTAAGATCATATGCCATCTTGCTATCCTTCCGGGGAGAGCAGGCTTCTCGAAAATATACTTGATCGGATCCATCTTTGATATCAACAAGGTAGTGTGAGTCAGCATATACTGTCTCAGTCGGCGAGAAGCCCATGCCAAAGCGCATCAAGTTTTCTCGAGCAATGAGTATCGGGTATCACAGACGGTAAACTTTTTGCTAAGGTAATAAATGGCGTGCTCTTTTTGACCAGACTCGTCATGCTGCCCCAGCACACACCCCATTGAATTGTCTAGCACTGTCAAGTATAATATCAAGGGTCTTCCTTCAACTGGAGGCATCAAAATTGGTGGGTCTTGAAGGTATTCGTTGATTCTTTTGAAAGCGGTCTGGCATTCATCATTCCATTTTACCACTTGATCTTTCTTCAGCAGCTTGAGGATTGGCTCACAAGTAGCAGTCAGATGCAAAATGAACCTGACGATGTAATTTATACGTCCCAAGAAACCTCTAAATTCCTTCTCTGTGCGGGGAGCCGACATCTCCTGTATGGCTTTTACCTTTGCAGGGTCCACCTGAATACCTTTGTCACTGACAACAAAAACCAGAAGCTTACCAGACCTTACCCCAAAGGTACACTTTTTCGGATTCAACCTCAGCTTGTACGTCTTCAACCTGTCAAACAGTTTCTGGAGGTGATTAATGTGCTCTTCCTCAGTCTGGGACCTGACTATCATGTCATCAACATAAACCTCGATCTCGTGGTGAATCATATCGTCGAACAAAGCGATCATGGCGCACTGATAAATTGTCCCAGCGTTCTTCAACCCAAAAGGCATTACCTTGTAACAGAAGGTGCCCCACTGTGTAATGAAGGTTGTCTTTTCCATGTCCTCAGGAGCCATCTTGATCTGGTTGTAGCCAGAAAAACCATCCATAAAGAGAAGATCTTGTGCTGCGCAGTGTTGTCGACTAGAACATCAATGTGAGGAAGTGGGAAGTCATCCTTAGGGCTTGCCCTGTTCAAATCTCTGTAGTCCACACACATCCGTACCTTACCGTCCTTCTTAGGTACCAGAATGACGTTGGCAACCCACTGCAGATAAGAAGTGACAGCTAAGAATCCTGCGTCGAACTGTTTCATGACCTCTGCCTTGATTTTCTCTGACATTTTAGGGCGCATACGGCGGACCTTCTACTTTATCGGAGGGCAGTCTTCTTTAGTCGGAAGGCGATGTATCACAATATCAGTGTCCAAACCAGGAATGTCTTCATAGGACCAGGCTAAGATCTCAACATGGTCGTGTAGCATCTGTATTAACCATTATTTGACACTAGGCTCCAGATTCGCACCTATTTTAACCTCTTTCCTGTCTTCCTCTGTACCCAAATTCACTGACTCAACTTGCTCTTCATGAGGCTGTATGGCCCTTTCTTCCTACTGTAATAGTCTAGCAAGTTCTCCAGGCACCTCACAATCATCCTCACCTTCGTCCTCGACTTGGTTGATCGGATTTTTGAAGTCATAACTGGCAGTAGTAGAGCTGTTATCAATGGGATCTAGAGTGGATATGGATCTGCAGTATGATATGTGAGTGTGTGTAAGAGAATAACTGTTTTGACAAAGTGAGAGACATAAAAGAAAAACAAGGAGCGCAAAATTTGTATGCAAGAAACGTCCAATGCTTTATTAATGATATATGAAACGACAAATAATGGCCCTCACAAGCAAAGCCAAGGTGCCTCGGGCGAGGCACCGGGCCGTAAAGTTTCAAATTGTTTACTACAGATCTTAAAACAAATGAGTTAATTACTTCGGAATAAAAGAAACAGGTATGAAGTCCCTAGCCGTCCAGTTATTCGGTCCACCGTTGGTTGTTGGGTAGATCCAATTGTCGATGTCTGAATCCTCTTCATTGTCTTCCATTGCATTAATTCCACGATTGCTGATGTGTAGAGGAGGTCTTCCAGCCCGAGCGCTCTTAACAACCCTTTGAGACCCTGTAGTAAAGCCTAAACCAAATTTGTCAGTTTTGTGAGTGAAATCCGGGAGCTGACCCCAATTGGTACACCCACCTTATTCAACTACAACCCTGGCATTCTTGAGAGAAGCCATCTTCAATGGAGGTTTGTTGGTAGTAACTTCAGTTGATGCCAAAACCTAAGGGACCTCTTCGAAATTCTGACAAGGAGTTTCTATGAATTCCCCGTCCATTTCTACGTAGAGGAAGGAATTGAGGTGACTCACCATATATTCTTCTTCATCTCGCACTATGACTATCTTCCCCTTCACTGGATACTTCAACATTTGATGGAGTGTGGAAGTAACTGCCCCAGCCTCATGGATCCAAGGATGACCCAGCAAGCAAGAATATGACGACCTGATATCCATTACGCAGAAGGTGGAATCAAAAGTATGAGAACCCACTTTGACAGGGATGTCCACCTCCCCGTGCACCATTCTCTTTGATCCGTCAAAAGCCCTTACCACAATGTTACTAGGCTTTAGAGTCAAACCCTCACAATCCAAACGGTCCAACGCTTTCTTTGGCAGAACATTCAGTGAAGACCCGATATCTACCAGCACATGGGCCATAGTGGTGCCCCTGCACTCAATCGAGACATGTAGAGCATCATTATGCTTCCTTCCTTTTGGTGTCAGATCCGCATCTGAGAAACCCAGCCCATTGTCAGCAGTCAGGCTGGCCACACAATCCTTGAACTGATCTACTGAAGTTTCCTGCGGCACATGCGCAGTCTTGAGAAATGCAATAAAAGCCTTCACATGGGCTTCAAAACACAACAATAGATACAACATGGATATCTTTGATGGGGTGTACCCCAGCTGCTCAACCACATTGTAATCGCTCTTCTTAACGATTTTCAGTATTTCCTCTATTTCTTGTTTAGAGGCTTCCACAACGATTTTCTTAGGTTCCTCCGTCCGGGCGGGCTCACCTATAATTTCCTTGCCCCGAGTCCCAGATGGCTCAGCAGCAAGGGTAATAACTGGAATAGGAACAGGAGAAATGTCAGGAGTGCTGGTTGGAGCAGCAATTGGAATAACAGTAGGCTTGATGATCTTCGGAGCAATCTCAGGAGAGAAAACCCTTCCACTTCGGGTAACCTTACTAGTCCCGACAATATTACTGACATCAGTATTAGCTTCTTCATTCTTCAGATCTGGTTTAATGCCATGATATTACACATCATCACCATATTGCCATGGGACAACCTTGTCTGAGGTGTACGGGATGGGACCAGGAGCAGTGATTATTAGCGGAGCAATTCTTTGAACAGGTGTAATCCTAACAAGTCTTCTCGAGGAAACCTTGTAAGGATTGGCGAAAATGGTTATAATAGCGACGTCTTCAATGGGAACAACAAGGATCACAGTCTTCTCGAACAAAATCTCTTTATTATTCATCAGGCGCTGAACACCCGACTTCAACAAACGACAACCAAAAGGTAGAATCGAACACATGTGGCAACCTTCACCACAACCCGGAAATAAACCGGCCAACAGCAAATTCTTTTTAACAGTCATAAGAGGAGTAGAAATTTCTTCAACAGAGGTCACAAACAAATCAGTGTCAACAGCATTAACTCCACGACCATGTTTGGGCATGGGAGCAATTATAAAATTCAGCTTTTCTAGAGCATCAAACTCGATCTCCTTGGCTTCTAGCAAGTCTTGTACTTTGTTTCTCAGAGCCCAGCAATCATTTGTATCATGGCCAGGACTCTCAGAATGGTAGGCGCACCGTGCGTTGGGATTGTATCTAAGAGAGGCAGTGTTTGGATTCTTGGGAGCCTCTCTCAAGGTTGCCAAGTTGGATTTTAATAAATGAGGTAGAACTTCAGCCAAAGTCATGTTGATGCGGGTAAACTGCCGCTGTGCTGTTTCCACCCTTTGTTGATTGTTGCATTATGGAGCAACTGCGGGTCTTGGTATCGCTATAGCATTTACCGTTTGATGGTGTTCAGATCTGCTTTGGCCCCTTGGGCTATAGACCGCACTAGCTTCCTTCTTACCAGCGAAAGGATTCTTTGTTGAACTCGAGGAGGCATCCTTCTGTATTTTACCACTCCGAATTCCAGCTTCTACTCTTTCTCTAGTTAAAATCAGCTCGGTGAAACCAGATGATTAGTTGCCGATCAAATGATTAAAGAATGAACCTGATAGTGTTCCTAGAAACATATCAACCAACTCCCTATCAGACAAAGGGGGTTGAACTCTCCCAGCCAAGTCTCTCCATTTTTGAGCATAATCTTTAAAACCTTCACCTGCACCTATGGACATACTCTGAAGTTGAGTACGGGTGGGAGCAAGGTCGGCATTGTACTGATACTGCTTGTAGAAAGTAGCAACAAGATCTTCCCAATTTCGGACACTGGCTCCCTCCAACTGGTAGAACCATTCAAGTTGAGTCCCTGACAGACTATCTTGAAAGAAGTGCACCCATAAATTCCTATCAGCGGCGTGGGGTTGGATTTTCCTGACATAAGAGCGGAGATGGAGTTTTGGGCAGGACACTCCATCATTCTTGGAAAAACCGGAGCTTTGAACTTCTGAGGGATGACAACTCTCGATACCAGACCCAATTCTTCGAAATCTAAACCAGGTATCTTCTGAACTTCCATAGCACTCATAAGGTCTTCTAGCTGTTTGTATCTATCCTCAACAGGAGGATATTGCTCATCGTTGTAATCCGTATCATTGTCAGAAACTGCAGGACTAAGGTCATTTTCTCCTTCTTGGTTCTCCCCTTCCTTGGATAAAGAGGTCAGGTCAGTTTGTTGCTTCAACCTCTCTCCAAACCTTCTGCCCATATTCAGAATACCAGTCTTCTTCTTCTTCATCTTCTCTTTCAGAATGAGGGCTTTCAGATCCTCTTGCCCCTTAGCCAGACTTATGAACATCTGTTGGAACTGGGTGTTCTGTGCCTAAAGATCCTTGATGGCTTGATCAGAAGACATTTCTACTGAAATAAACAGCGAAGAAGATGAGAAACCTGTAGTGGTACCTGTAATGATGTGTATGATAATGGGATGCGCATGTAATGATTTCAAAGACTTTGGGAAATTTAAATTTGCAAACCAAAATAAACAAAAACTTTATTAGCTTAAATTTGAAAGTTCAACATGCCTTTAAGGCGTTACAAATAAGTAAATAAAACAAATCTAAAACTAGAAAAGAAAAATCAAAAGTCCCATGGATGCTTTCTCTTTGTGCTGATGTAATCATTGAGCACTCTTTCTTCTTGGAGCTGCCTGGTGAGCTTTAAAACCTTCCTCTCTTGATCATGGAACTGTTCCCTGTAAGTATCCCGCTCATTCTTCAGCTGAATCCAAGACCTTCGTAACTCCTCAATATTAGTGGGCATGTAAGGATAGAGAACCGTGTAAGGAATGCCTTCCTCAGTAGTGGGCTCCACAATCACTGGTAATATGGCCACATAAGGCTTTATAAGCTTCTGGGCACGAGCTCGTACCCATTGGAGGTAAGGCTGCATAGGAATGGAAGTCCTTGGTCCCAAGTCTTTGTGGTCAGATCTGTTTACCATGACCCAAGCTCTTATGAACCTCCAGTGATACTCCTTAACATCATCCTCATAGTCGAAAACAATGTCCTCAATAAGTAACTCATGGTGCCCATCCTTTCGAGCACGACCAAATTGTCGCAAAGCTAGACAAGGGATGTAAGTTATACCCCCTCTGATACCAAGTAATGGGACATTAGGGTACTCCCCACAGCAGTCAATAATAGCAGTGTCTTCCATAGCTCGGGAACACCAAAGAATATCGGTATGAGCGAGTGACATTATCCTGTGCGACCAACCCAAACCTTCTTCGTTCTTCAGTATAGACTTAGGGAGGTGAGAAATAAACCACCTCGATAGAAATGACATGCAGCACATAAGAGTCCCTCTTCTCTTCATGGTACGAGTATGGAGAGCATGCAAAATATCTCCAAGCAAGGTAGGCACATGGTTGCGAGAAAGGAAAATCTTGATAGCATTCACATCTACGAAGGAGTTCGGATTAGGGAAGAGAACTAAACAATAGATAAGAAGAGCCAAGACATCCTCAAAAGCCTGAAAATCCATATCATCCCAAAATAGTTGAGCCTTGTCTATCATAAATTTAGTTAGAAAACCCTCGACTCCGCTTCGAGTTTCCCGATTGGATACCACATCGGCCCGTTTCAGATGCAAAGCTGAGGCAATGACCTCTGGCTTAGGAAATTCTTCTATACCTGTGAAGGGTACCTGTTAAAGAATGGAGATTCCCAATAGCTGAGAGAATTCTTCCAAGGTGGGTACCAACTGATAATCTAAAAAGGTGAAGCAGTGATGCTTGGGATCGAAGAACTGAAAAAGTATGCTCATCATCTGTTCATTAGAGTTTGAAGTAACCAGGATGAGAAGTTTACCGTGTCTCTTAATGAAAATAGAGGTTTCAGAAACTCTTGATAATAGATCTTTGAGTTGGGAAGGTATCTCCACAAAGCTAATTCGGATAGTATTTCTATGCACGGAAGCCATGATCTGCAAAACAGAACAAAGATGAATTCCCTTGGTCTTTGAAATGGTTAGTGTAATGAAGCATGAATGCCATGTTATGATGCATGTGTCATGACAAACCATAGGTATAGCAAACACAGGTATTGCAAACACAATCAGATCACACAAAGCCCTTAGGTTTAAGGCTTGCATGAGCTCAAAGGTAATACCCTTTTGAAGTTAAGTTGGTTTCAAACCTGTCCTATAAAAGTAACCGGGTTCTAGAGGATCTCAATATCACTTACCATCCTTCATCGGTCATGGTTTTAGCTCACACAATCTTTTCTTGCGGCCAAAATATTCCGAAAGTATGATCTCAATGAGTGTAGCATCGAGTATCAACCAGTTCTCATCGGTCATAGTGAACGTCAGTGTTTATTATCTTTTTTCTATCATCAGTGAACGTTGATAGTTCATCGTCAGTGAACGGCAGTGATATGATATATTTTCTCTTTCTACCTTCAGTGAACGTTGGTAGTACATCGGCAGTGAACGTTGGTGTTTGTTATCCTTTTGCTATCATCAGTGAATGTTGATAGTTCATCGTCAGTGAATGGCGATGATATGATATATTTTCTCTTTCTACCTTTAGTGAACGTTGGTAGTACATCGTAAGTAAACGTAGGTGTTTGTTATCTTTTTTCTATCATCAGTGAACATTGATAGTTCACCGTCAGTGAACGGAAGTGATATGATATATTTTCTCTTTCTACCTTCAGTGAACGTTGGTAGTACATCGGCAGTGAACGTCAATGCATGTTATCCTCCTCTCTGATTCTTTTCTTGTGGTTTACCAGTGATTTATTTTCCTGGTGGGATTGCTCTTTTGTTGTTACATTTCATGTCACATCCCCAATGCTACTTTGCGTCTCTTTTATTCCATTCATATGCATAATTGTTTGCATGGCATCTTAGGGCCAAAAACAGGGTTTGTTTTATATTTAAGTGTCTTTTATCACGTCGACACGAAGATTTTTGACCTTCGTATCTCCGGATAGAAGAAACTTCAATAAGTGCAGCTGTTGTACCCCAATTTTTGCCCCTAAGATCCCTTCATCATACCATATTGTTTCAATCACCACAAAATCACATTAGGGCTTTTGGTTCTTCTACTTATCTTTAGCTTTGCTCTATG
The DNA here is from genome assembly GCA_948472305.1 of Vicia faba. NCBI lineage: Eukaryota > Viridiplantae > Streptophyta > Magnoliopsida > Fabales > Fabaceae > Vicia > Vicia faba. Next base: position 1,232,149,471 of record OX451735.1, read on the forward strand.
AGGAGTTACCAAGCACCTTAACTTGTTTTCCCCTATGTTCATGAATATTTTTCTTTGATTTTCTCTCTAATTAACAAAATGAAATATTGGTTTGTCTTACTTTCTAATAATGTAGGTAAAAGCAATCAGGTCTAGCAAGTTGCATCATGGGTTCATGAGTTTATTTCCATGCCCTAGTCAAAGCTTGAGAGATTCAAACCTCACCCATGAAGTTGTTTTAAAGTTGGTATGAAAGTAGTTTTTGTGGCCACGAGTCCTCATCATTATCCTCAACAATCTCTATTCACAAGGGAAGAGCATTGGCACAAAAAGTTTGTTCAAATTTGGCAAAGTTCCACCAAGCTTTCTCTTGATTTAGAGGCTAGGGTTTTGGACTTCAAAGGGGAATATATTGCTCATCTTTTGGTATTTTTGAGTGATTCTAAAAACATCTTCTCTTCAAATAGTTAACAACAAATCACTTCAAAATTCCCAAGGAGTTTTCATGTGGTAGGAACTTGGTGAAGAAGAAAGATTACAAGTCATCCAGATGAATCCCCAATTTTCCATATGTGACTTCAAATGATCATAACTTGGTAAATTTTTATCACCTTGGGCCCATTCTTTTTTCATGATGATCCTAAGGATGTGTAGTTCATGCTTTCTTTTATGTGCAAAGTAAAAAAATGGATGGAAGTTGCCTTAAGAATGCAAAAGATTATAGGTCATTTCTTGATTTTTGGCCAACTTCAACAAGTCATAACTTGCTCAATGTTTGGAGATTTTGAGTGGTTCAAATTGCAAAAAGTCATTCAATAGGTCTACTTCTTTCCATACTTTTTGATCAATAGTAAATTCTAAGTTCAAGGCCATGTTTGGAAGCAAGAGATTATAGGTCATTTTTAAAGAAGAATTTGAAATATTTCTAAGTATGGAAAGTCAACTCTTTTTCCTCAACTTTGACTCCATGTAACTTTCAGCTCAAGCATCCATTTGATTCCATTCTTTTTCCATTACAAAGCTTGTAACATCATCTTTCCAAAGCATCAAGAATTTTTCCCTAAGACCCCTTGAGGTGGAAATGCCATTGGATTGAACTTGGTAACTTGGAACTGAAGTTTCACCATGAGTCAGAATTTGAAATCCATGTTTTGGCCTTTAAACATCAAATTAGCACGCGTTTCTGATCTAAACATGTTTAACCAAGTTTCCAAAGTGAATTAAAGCTTTGAAACGCAGGATTTGATGAGTTTTGACGCAAATCAGATCACACTTTGCTCGTGTATCAGGTTCACACGATTTCCCTCCAATTTGCATCATTCCACACGCTTGAGCATTCCATTTGATTCCCTATAAATAGAGGGTCATCCCCCATTCAATTTCCCAAACTTAGATAGCCAGAATCACCCTTCCAAACATGCTTCACAACTCAGAATTCAGCTACTTCGAATCCTATTCTCAAGCCTTTTTCAATCCATTTTTTCCATCAATTCACCTCCCTTGATCTTCCCTGAACCTAACCATACATTTACATTCAAGAATCGTGCCCTACATTGCTCCATAGAAGTCCAGTTTCAGAGCTCTGCAACTCAACTTCAATAGGTAGATTCCTTCATCAATTCTTCAAAACTTTGGTATCATTGTGTTGCTCTTATTGCTCTGGTTCTAGTCGCAACATTTACTTTCATTTGGAAGAACGTTTTGACCATGAATTTTCAAATCCCCTTTTAAAACTTTCTTTCCAAATTGCTTGAGTTACAGTTTATATAAATTTGTCGCGAAGGTTTGGTTGTCTTCGTCTTGAAGAGACAAAGCGAATGACATAGGTCTGAGCTTCTAATTTTATAGTTGGAGAGACCTGCAATTCTGAGGGCTGGTGGTTGAAGATGACCAACGTGTCATCTTCTAACCAATGAAAGCGTGACATTTGTTATTTTCAAATTCTGATTTATTAAATGATTCTGTACATTATTCAGTAAAGACCATGATATGCACAGCGTGCCAGATCCTTTAGATTTGATTACTAATGTGTTTTTACTCTCATCCAATGGTCCACATCTTTTTATTTTATTTTCTTTTTCTGATTTTTATATTTTAATTGTTTTAAATTTCAAAAAATCATAGAAAATTCATTTTTAGTCAAAAAAATCTGAAACAATTCTGAATAATATTTTTGATTATTCTATTTTTGATTTTTATTTTTTCACAATTTATTTTTGTGTTTTGGTATTTTTTATGAAATTTACACTCATTTGATTTGTTTAAAATACTTAAAAAATACTTTTATACATTTTTTAATTCTGGAAAAATTATGGGATGATCCAATGACATTGTGACAAATATTGGTGACTTTATTTTATTTTTGTTTATGACTTTACTATTTTTTACCATTTTTGTTTATTCTACCCATTTATTTTAATTTTTAAAAATAGGTTCTGACTTTTAAAAATTTCCAAAATTTTTATAAAAATATTTGGACCCATTTCTGATTTTTCTATGGTTTTATTTTTCATTTCTTGATTAATTTTAATATTATTGATATTTTCCCCATTATTTTTTAGTTTATTTTAATATTTTTCATCCTTTAATACATATATTAAATATTATATCATTTTGTAAATATTTTCTGGCTGTCTTGGGTTGATTTTTTGGTCATGGCTTTATTAAAATCATTGGATCCATGGTGTTGAGTCTAACTCCACAAAAAATGGATGAATGATTTTAATAATAGTTTGATTAAATATTAATTCAAATGTGGTTTTCTTTTTTTACCCTAATTCCCCTTCATCTCATCCCCTTCTTCTTGCACTAAATGTTGTTGGAGCATGATCTCTATATCATGTCTCAAAACAAATGGTGCATAGATTGATATTGACCGACCTCAAAATAGGTGCGACTTCTATATAAGTCCACTTACGATTGCTTAACATAGCGCTAAATTTTGTTCCGGTTCGAATAAATAATCATTCGTGGCCCAAACTTATGATTGCAAGCCCAAGTATGTTAATTTGATCTCTTTGATCCAATAACCTTGAGATTCATTGTGTGGAGGCTTTGGTTCTACCAATCCTCTAATGGATCTACAATACCTTTGGTCAACGTGGATCACTTAAACATCGTTGATCATTAAATGGTACTTATGAGAATTCCAAATGGATGATATACTTAACAAAAAGCAAACGCAACTTGTTGTGTGGAGGCTTTGGTTTTACCAATCCTCATGAGTTCCAAATGCAAGTTTCAAGATGGTTATCCAACTAACCACTAATTATTAACTTGCTTTATTTTATGCTTTTTATTCTTTTATGCTTTATGTATTATTTATCTTTTAGCATTTTTACATTTCATGCCATTTTCATCTTTGCTCATTTGAGCAATTATTTTCTTGTCATTTTTAATTTGCTCACTTGAGCTTTTATTTTTTTCCTTTTTCTAAGATACTTAATAATCAACATAAACCCTAAAAAAGTTTTAATGGCACTTGGACTATTGGGTTACTATCCTTGGCATGATGGAGCAGTGGACTTTTCCTTGGACTTAGGATTAGAAACCTTGGCCTATCTTGGAGACCTTGTGATCTTATCTGATTATTTTGTCTAGAGCTCTTGAGGTTTACCTCAAGACATTGGGTTGCTTGTTTGTTTTTGTGTGCAGGTTTTTATGATTACACTCTTGGTTTTGTAATCTGGAGTTCACCCGCATACAACCGTTACTCTGCCCAATTTTTGAGAAGACTTAATACACTTGAAGAGGTCTAGTATCTTTGCTTGCTTGGTTTCAATCCAATGAATGGGAATTTTATCTTGGCTCATAATGTCATGTTTTTGCTTCTTGTTGGTTAGATGGTCCTTATCTTTAGCTTTTACCTTATGCTTTAGGATAGCCTCTTCTTCCCCTCCCATCTTCTTTAATTTCAAAAAATCTTCTCCCTCCTTTTGAAAACTCTTCTTGTTTTGGAACTTAAACCACTTTTATAATAAACTTGGACTTATGTCCATGCATTTTCAAAAAATATTTTCATAAATAAACTCCAATCAATTTAATAATACCTTGACATTTTTGTGAGAAGACTAAAAGTCAACCAATCTCATTTCAAACCATTTGCCACTTTGGCTTTTATCTTTAAAACTCTTTTCTCAAAAGATTAAGGCTCTTGTCAATCCTTGTAGTGATGCAAACAACTATACTTCTACAATATATAGTGAAGAGAGATATTTTCCACTTGGGTGTTGAGTGAGGCATTGTTGATTTTAAAATCCAAGCCATATCCTCCACTTTGAGATGATGCAAATTCTCCTTTCTCATGATTGTGGGTAGTAAGTATGTTTTCCACACGGACAATGACGATGATGTCTTATCTCTTAAAATCAACCAACACACTTGTGTTTCAAACTTTTAAAAGAGGAACTACGTGTACCCTGATCCCGTATTGCACGAAAGGTGGTACGTAGGCACTAAATGTTCGCAACCGCGGCGGGTGCAAAGATCATAAATAATATATTTCTTTTCTCACCTCCACCATCCATTTCATATATAACACATTTTATAGCCAAAATATACAGATTTTACAAAGAGGCTCCTGCGGAGTACCGTAAATGTTTAGGGTGCTAATACCTTCCCTTTGCATAACCAACCCCCTTACCTTGAATCTTTCCCCCCTTTTCTGGGTTATTCGCTCTTTTCCCATTCCTTTGGAAACAATAATGCGCGGTGGCGATTTTTATTTTGATTTGTACAAAGTCTAGTCAATTCAATGGCTTAGTCTTGAACATTTCTATCGCTACAATTTTTAACTTGTGGGATGAAGATTACTTGTATGGAATTGCATCCTCTTCAAAATGAGCCTTGGATGGAAAATTTCTGATAAAGTATGAAGAAGTTATGCCTGGTCAAAGTTTTGTTGACTTTTCCTATAGAAACCCTAATTTGCCATTTTTGACTTTTGATGGGTTAGGAGCATTTCTTGAGGAATAATGATAAACCCTTGATCAAATGATGGATATCTCTTCAAAATGTTGATGTTGACCAAAAATCTTGAAGTTTGACTGTATGTGGACCACAATTGACTTTTGACCTAGTACAATTGATTTTCAGGCATCTGGGCAATTGACTGAGCTAACTTCTTGTGCAAGGCATGAAACTTGACATGGATGATCTTGAGAACATATTAGGACCATGGGAAGAATTTGGGACCTTTGGACTTCAACCATCTTGATGAGGAGTGACACCCTAGTTTGAAGCTTGTTGCCTTAGGAGGAGGATTTGTCTGGTCAATCCTTAGTCATCCTTGAGCAATTGAGGACCTCTAGAGGCTTGTCTTGAGTGAAATGAGAGGGGAAATTTTAGGGTACAACAACTGCCCCTGTTCAATCTTCTTAAACTTGAGGATGTAGATTGGTTGTCTGCCTTTCGTAATCTGAAGGTGGAAGATGATTGAACACTAGAGTGCCTAGAAATTTGCACTCGTCTGAGATGGTGCTGGACTGTGTAGGTAGTATCGGGAATGGGCTTACTGATTCCATTTGGAGGATATGACGTAAGGTCACCGGAGGTGGGCTTAAAGATGCCATCCGGAAGATATGACGGAGAATCGTCGGAGATGGGCTTAAAGATGCCATCTGGAAGATATGACGGAGAATCGTCAGAGATGGGCTTAAAGATGCCATCTAGAGGATGTTGATTTCCCCGAGATATTCCTTTGATGAGAATTCCTGTTCCTGTCGTTGAGGAGGAATCTGCTAAGGAATGTTGTTCTCTGTCTTGGGAGAAATGGAATCCTAGGAACTTCAGTTGTTCATTACTCTACTGGGGAATCATCTCTTAGTCGAGAAGAGTAAAATGAACTGCTATCTGGTCGGGCTCCAGACCTTACAATGATTTGCTGAGGATAATAAGACTGTCTGCTATCTGGTCATGCTCCAGGTTTTACAGTGACTTACTGGGGAGATGAGGTTAAACTTGCTATCTGGTTGTGCTCCAGGCTTTGCAATCTCAAAAACTGTTATCTTGTCGTGCTCCAGGCTTCATAAGGAATTAAGTGGTTATCTGGTTGCATCCGGGTTTCAACTTGAATTTAAGGCATACTAACATCCAGTCATTTCCAGGCTTCAACAGTAATTGGCCGAGTAAACTGCTATCTGGTTGAATTCCAAGCTTCGCAGTACCTTATATTGTTATCTGGTCGTGCTCCAGGTTTCACAGTGTCTCTTACCGTTATTTGGTCGTGCTCCAAGCTTCAGTAATTTGGAGAAATTAAGATATTATCCGGTCTATTTCCGAGCTTCATAGCTTGAATTTGAGATATACCACTATCTGGTTGATTCCAGGCTTCGTAGTATTTTGGAGAAATTAAGATATTATCCGGTCGATTTTCGGGCTTCATAGCTTGAATTTGAGATATACCACTATTTGGTCGATTCTAGGCTTCATAGTATTTTGGAGAAATTAAGATATTATCCGGTCGATTTTCAAGCTTCATAGCTTGAATTTGCGATATACCACTATCTGGTCGATTCCAGGCTTCGTAGTATTTTGTACTATTATTCGGTGGTGCTCCAGGCTTCACAGTATGATGTATTGTTGGTTGACTATTATCCGGTCAGTTTCCGGGCTTCATAGCTTTTGAACTGGAATAGAAATCTTAGTATCGATTTGACTTAACCGGGGAAAGGTCTCAAGTTGTCTTCAACTGGGAGAGAAATCTTAGTATCGATTTGACTGAACCCGGGAGATGTCTCAGAATAACTTTGACTGGCATAGAAATCAGGGGAATCTTAGCGGCGATTCAGCTGACCCAAACGAAAGTCTTAGAACATCTTCAACTAGAATAGAAACATTAGTGTCGGTTTGACTGAACCAGAGAAAATCTTGAAAAGTGTTGGAATATATTCAACTGGAATAGAAACCTTGGTATCGGTTTGACTGAACTAGAGAGAACTTGTGAGAACTTGATTGCATCTTTCCCTGAAAGGTAAAGAGTTAGTCGTATGTAATGTCATGATGTATGAAATATATTAAGTAATGATGTTCTCAAAATAAATGAGATTGTGTTGTGTAATATGTATGCGCATGCCATGATGTATGGATATGCAATGCTATTGTGATATTCTCTAGTTGGGGAAAATAAATCCTGGACTGCTGCTGGAGAGTATAAGGAGTTGAGTTCTTAGTTTCCGTTGGGGATAGTGACTGAAGATAATTAGCTGGGGATTTACATCCATTCTGCTTGAGAACATTCTACCGGAGGAGACTCTGTCTGAGAATAATCCTACGGGGGAATGACTCTGTATGGAAGAGAGATACTCTGTTGGAAGATCTGCTGATTTGGAGAAATAAACTCAGCTGGGGATGAACTTCCATTGCTGGAGAGAAGAGCTCTATTGGAGATTGAGCTTCCGCTGTCAGAGAAATAAACTCTGCTCGTGAGATGGCTTTATAAACTGCTCATGGTTATAAAACTCGGCTGGGGAATACAGACATCAGCTTTCTAAAGGAACCTGCTGGGGAAGGAATTCCTGCTTGGGGATACAGAGGTCGGACTTCGGCTGTATCGGCTCTGTGGGGAATATAGGTATCACTGGCTTGTATGTGATAGTGACTTCGCTTCCAACTGTCTTTGCCCCTTGTACCATGATGGAAAAATTACATGCGCAGATTTTGTGGATGGATCTATGTCGTAATTGTACTTCAACATGTATTTAATGAGTGTTAGGATGACATCCGTCTCTGGATCGTATCTGAACTGTACTTGAAACCTATGTTGAATGAGTGTCAGAATGACATCCGTCTCTGGATCGTATATGAACTGTACTTGAACATGTGTTGAATGAGTGTCAGAATGACATCCATCTCTGGATTGTATCTGAACTGAACTATTTCTCAATGTATGAAAATCTTGAATAAGTAGCAGAATGACACCCGTATCTGGATCGTATCTGAACCGTTTCTCGATTCTGGTGCTCTTGATGAATGTTGATCAAGGTATAAGTCTTCCACTAATAGACAGGTGACAGGACATAGTCGTACGTTTTAAATCCCTAACTTTTGCCTGGACCGTCCTTTCGGGTTTTCAGTCCACCGGGATACCCTTTTTTGCCCAAGCCGCCCTTTCGGGTTTTCGACTTGCCGGGTGTACAGATTTTTTCATTTTTTATCCCTAATTTTTGCCCGAACCCTTTTGGTTCGCCGGGATTCCCTTATTTTTGCCTAGGTGTGTCAACCTAGCGGGTCTTTTTTTTCATGCATAGTATTTTCCGACTATGTCCACGCTTTCAGGATGTAGAGAGTTGTCACTGTCCATAGTGTTGTGTTGTAGTACTGTCAAAAATGTTTTTTTGATGGCACATGAGTCGTTGCTGGAATGCGTGCATAATTCCCCAAGCGATTCAGGTGGAGATCTGCCCCTGGTTATTTGGCACTTTTGGAGAGACTGCCCCAGGTGTGTTTAGACATCATGTCATGCCCCTTGCTTATGGAAGACCTGTTATTGGAAGTGTCTTTTCCGCTGATGTGATTCTATCCATTGAGAGGATGTATGTTCATTGAATATCCATTGTGCGGATTTCTCTGCTGTCAAACAATTAGTCATATGCAAACAATGTCATTTAAAGAATGCAAAACTCATGTATGTCTTAAATTTTTTTTTTAAAATGTGTTTTGTGTATTAAAACGATATTTGCAAGAATGGGATATCAACTTAGGATTCGTAACAAAGCCTACAGGAGTCAGGATACCTTTGTAACAGTATGCTCTCAAACTAACCCATGCTCCAGCTAGGACTTTTAAGGGTTATAACGTGGCCTGGTTCACGGTTCAAGAAACAAAGGATAAAGGCTCAAATTTTATTTGTACCCAACCCGCTCTTGGTGATGTTCTTCAGTCCTATGCTCAGTTAATTGCGTGTTTAGATCCCGATTGAGTATGGAATCCTTGCTCTGATACTTGGTGATAATTCAGAAATTGAGAATTTGTTTTGAAAAGGAAATCATTTTTGTAATCTTCTTTTTGTCGAGGATTTGTAGTAACCTCTTTTTTTTTGTGTTCGTTATCCCTTTTTTTGCCTGAACTGTTTCTTTTGTGATTACAATCAGCGGGATGCTCCAATTTTTCTCTTAAGTCTCCTTCATAGGTTTTGACTTAATGGGCTTTTATTTCGAGAGATAATGACTGTCTGTCTTAACAATTATACAGAACCATCACCGTCTTTTGTTTTAGAAGGACGTCTTCAATGCCTTTCATTGTGTGTGAAGCGGAAGATTGTGACTGAATGCGCCTCTGAATTAACTGAGAAAACTACCCTGCCCCAGGTTATGATTAAGGTTTTTAATTTGTGTGAACAGAAAAACTCCTACTTCTTTGGATCGAAGGGGTTGACTAGGAATTATCTTCCATATAACTCCACTGTTTAGGATTTGAAACAACGCCTGTACATCATCAGCGGAGTCTGTTCAAAAGCATACTGTAGAGATTGTGGTATCATTTTCGTCATCCTCCCTCTAAGGCTTAGAGTTTTTTAATCGAGAGTTGAATATCACAAAAGGAAATAAGAACACATTTTTGAAATAGTGAATGCGAATAAATTGATTCAAGATAAACATGTGCAATGCATTGATGAAATAACGAGGTTTGATATGAATAAATGTTCAAACAAAATCAAAAGAAAATTACACATTGAAAATTCTAATGAACGAAAATTCTTCTTGTGAGAACTTGTCACTTCAGATGATATGCCTTGGAGGGATGGCAGAAGAACTCAGCCTGACCGTCTTATGCAAATTCTAGCGCTCCTTCATCAATCAAGTCTTGAATTTTATTTCTCAACACCCAACAGTTATTAGTGTCATGTCCCAGACTGTTGGAGTGGTACACATATATTGCATTTGGATTGTACCTTTGGGAAGCTATGTTGGGATTCTGAAGAGGGTCTCTTAACATAACCAACTTGGCCTTCAACAGGTGTTGCAATGCTTGAGCCAATGACATGTTGATCTCAGTGAAGCGTCTTCCGGATGTATTCTTCTTATGCCGATTGCCCCGTTGTCGTTGGCGAGGTTGTGGTTGGGCTTATGATGTAGTAGCAATCTGGAAAGGTCTGTTCCTGACCAAACCAACCTCTTCCCTCACTGGGAGCTGATTAATTCCTTGATCCATAATTTTAACTATTTGTTTCATGGATCTGCATCCATCTTGGTGAAGCTTGTTGAGGAAGGCTCTTAGCCCTTCTTGTCCTCGAGCTATGTTTTGGATAAGAGCCATCTATCCCAGCATCTGGATTCTCATTGCTTCTACCTCAGCTTGCAGTTGTTCCAATTGTTCATCCTTGTTGTTTACGGGACGTTCCTTGGTCAGATTCCCGACAAAGATTTTTTTCAGGTCTTCTTGCCCCTTGGATAGATTCAGGAGAAATTCCTTGAACTGGGCATCTTGAGCTTGGAGATCTCTGTTGTCTTGTTGGAGAGACATTGCTAAAATAAACAGAGAGAACATGAGAGACCTGCTTTGAAACCTGCTTATGCAATGATATGTATTATATATGTATGCGATGTTTTCAAGGATCTCGCGGGGTAAACAAGAAAATGTCAGAATTTTGAATTTGCAGCTATGATTGAAAAACTTCGTATCATTGAGAGTCCTTCTATGAGAGTCAAGCTCACCATATCAAGTGGGTCATAGCCCCTGACTCAAGTTGTTGAGTTTTGATCTTCTGACGACATTGGCTAGAGGAAAATAAATCCCCTTGCCCCTTGCTAGATGTCTGATTTATTATAACCTGCATCACAGGCCATCGAGATCCTTGAAATGGTTAAGGAAATGTTAAGGCATGATGTTATAATGTGTATGCTATGCTTTTAAGCAAAGGTGCGAAGTGATGTAAGCAAGTAAAACCCTGAAAGAAATCCAAGTTATTGGATAATAACTGTAAACAAAACCTGCAAGGAACTCATGTTGTCAGATAATAAAACTCTGCTTGTAGTTCAAGTTTAAAGCACACAAGTCACACAAACAACCCTAGGTTTAGGCTTGCATGGGTTTTAAGGTCATACCCTCTTGAAGCTGGATTGGTTCAACCTGTCCTATAAATATGTAACAGGGTTCTAAAGGGATCTCAATATCACCGATCTTTCCCCCAAGCCTTGTTCAATCGACGATTGACTCGCAATCAAACAAAACTCATAAGTCAAAACTCAATGAGTGTAGCATCGAATATCTGTCGACCTTGGGCATACACCAAATCCGTCCATCTCGCTACGTCCTACTAGCCAAGTTGTGCAATTAAAGGTTCTATGGTCAGTTGATGCTTTATGACACCACCCGGCGGCCCCGTATATCTCCCTGATTGACTCAAGGGTTACGGGTAGCTACTGCTTCAACCGTGTCGGTATACGCCAGCACAACTCCCTCACAGTTTATTGCTACTTACCTAAAAGTTGTTTCTTGATCCGGGTGTAGGATCAAATAACCCAAACAGTTCCCATAAATATAAAGCAAGCAAGACAATCAAGATAAAGCAATTAAATATGACCTAGATCCTAAGGTTTACCCCACTTTATATTTTAATCCCTAACAGAGTCGCCAGTTCTGTGATACGGTGGAAGAACCGACTGTTAATACTGGTTTGTGTTTTTTGTTTGCAAATGTCGCGGTAAGCAAGAGTCACCGCCGACTTTTATTTTATCCAATCAGGAAAAGGAAAAAGAACAGAAAAACCTTTTTCGAGATGTTTCTGAGTACGGGGGGTAGATTATAGAAAGGGAAGGTGTTAACACCCTTCCTATCTGTGGTTTTTCACGGGCTCTTAGGTACTTGCTCATTTTGCAATTACTTGTGTGTGCTTGTTTTGAAAAGTTTTGTTTTACTTTGTTTTAACCCTTGTTTCTGTCCTCAAGAGTGTTATGAAGTTGTTTTTGAAAACTTTGTTTGAGAAAGTGTTGGTGTGAAAAATTTTGTTTGTTTGAGCAAGTACTTAGGAGTTTCTACCTACTCGAAAAAGGTTTGTTCATTTTCCTTTTAGACAATGCCATCCCATTATTGAGAAATAGGTAGCATTGTCATTGGAGTTTTTTAGGGACATTCGAAGGGACAAGTACGATCACAAAAGCAATGCTAGGAAACGTTAGTAATCATCCTAAAGCCGTAAAGATCTTTTTCCGAGGCAACATCCGAATGGGTCATTTTAGATCTTTCGGGTCTATAGGACAACAACTAACAAACCCTATACATCATGACCGTTTACCGAAGGCAACGGGAGTGGAGTAAACCCTAGGAGTGAGCATGTGCGAGTGTATGTTTTCAGTTAATTTATCTTTGCAAATTTAGGGTTTTCTACCGTATTAATTTTCAGTTTTTCTTTCCATACAATCCTATTAACATACATCTAAGCAGTTTATAGTTTGCGGAAATAAAATGCGGTAAAGTTTAAGTCCTAGCTATTACAAAGGTTTCGCAGATGCATAATTATTTCGACTGTGTGATACGGTGGCCAGAACCGGGACGTGTTTCCCTATTTTTTGAGGAATTTGCTAGTTTGTGTTTTGCGTTTGTTTTCGCAAAATGTCGCGGTAAGCAAGAGTCGCCACCGTCTTTTATTATATCCAATAAGGAAAGGAAAAAAGCACAGAAAAATTCCTTTTTCGAGATATTTCTGAGTACGGGGGGGGGGGGGGGGTAGATTATAGAAAGGGAAGGTATTAGCACCCTTTCTATCCGTAGTTATCTACGGGCTCTTAGGTACTTGCTCATCATTTTCAAAATTGTTTTCTTTGTGTTTGCGTGATTTGAAAAGCTTTTGTTTTGACTTCGATTTAACTCTTGCTTCTGTCTTCAAGAGTGTAATGAAGTATTTTTGAAAACTTTGTTTGTAAAGGAGTGTAAGTGTGAGAAAAGTTTATTTTGATTGAGCAAGTACTTAAGAGCTAATCTACCTACTCGAAAAATAGAATCTTTCTATGTTCATTTCCTTTAGACAATGCTATCCCACTATTAGTGAGTAGGTAGCACCGTCGTTGGAGTTTTGAGGGTCAATTCGAAAGGGACGTACGGTCACTAAAGCAATGTTAGGACGTCTTAGTAGTAACCCTAATGTCTTAGATCAATCATGCGAGGCAACAATTCCGAGGCAACCATTCCGAGGCAATTTTTCCGAATCGGGACTTTGATCTTTGTTTAGACAAAAGGATGACCACTAAAGCATCCTATACTCAATGACTGTTTACCGAAGGCAACCAAGTGGGAGTGTACTCTAGGAGTGCGCATGTGCGAGTGATTCAATTTTAGATTATTTATCTTTGCACATTTAGGGTGATCTAACTGTTTTAAATTTAATCATACATTCTTGTCATGCATCCTATTATCATACATCTAACAGTTAATAATTTGCGGAAATTAAACTACGCTATTACAAGGCTTCGGGTATTTACATAGCAAAAAAAAACCCTTTGAAAATAAAGCGATAAATTAAATCAACGTCCTAATTAAACTATTACAAACTGTAGGCAGTTACATCAATATGAATAAATAAAATAATAAAGCGCGCGATGAAAATTAGAACGAGTGCGAACTAGGGTTTTGACCCTTCTATCCTAATTAAAAGAGAAAAAATGTTTTTGTTGTTTTTAATAAAAGAATTAAGTTTTCTAAATTAAATATGCAATTAATTAGTTAATTAAATAAATTAATAAAAATAATTACATGACATATTTTGGTTTTTTTGTGTTATTTCAGGAAAGAAATAAAATAATTAAGTTAGTAATAAAAACCTATTTATTCTAATTGATTTTAATTATTTGCAAAAAGAATTACAATTGTCTAAATTAATAAACCTAATTAAGTTAATTAATTAAATTTTTTAATAACAATAAGATCTAGATCTAATTTGTGAAAAATTATATTTTTGTGATTTTTGATAAAAAGAAAATAATTTTTGGTTAGTAATTAAATAAATAAAATTAAATGAAATAAATAAAATATAAAAGAAATAGAAATTGGGCCTGAAAATTGGGGGTGCAAAGAGCAGAATCTGGGCCCATTTGTGGAGGTCCACATTTGACTTTTGAAATCCAGTGCTACATGTTTACTGTGGCTCATGGTAGTCATTAACCTCATGCGTGAAATGAATTTCCAGAATGAAAATGGAAAAATAGCAAATGCTGGAGGCAGGGGTCGAACCCCTGACCTCCAGCCTCCTAATGCCTTAAGTGCCCATCTGGCAACCATTGCACCACTTTGTTTTCATTGTACATATAATGAATAATAAAAATAATATACAAAAACATGCGTTAGTGGAGAACAAAAAGAAAATGCGCGACGAACATTTGAATTGGCCAATGGGGGAGTGACAACTCATCCTCTCCTTCCTCTCTCTGTGGGTAAAGGTTTGATAACCTATACCTACGGACGAACGCCCATTGCTATAGGTCTGTGCTTTCTCAAAATCTTCCACAGGCCATGGAAATAACATCTAATGCCATGGTTGTGTTCGTCTTGTCCTCCTGAACATGGTAGTACCACTTACGAAGGCCAATTTTCCATGTAATCAAAAACCCTAAAACAAAGCTCCAAAACCTAGCAATGGTGATTTACAGTATAGGCCATATAAATGAAATTGAATGATACAAAAAGTTTGCATATGTTCCATAAATCAAGAATATGCAATTAATTCATGTTAACAATGCTTATATCACGAGATACAAATTCAAGAACAAGGGTATGTCGTGATGAACTTACAATGCGTTTTGGGACTGGAATGGACTTGTTCTTGATTGCTTTAGCTTGCTGAGAGTCCCAGGAGTCGATTGGGATCGTTCAAAGGTCCTGAAACTGCCTCCAAATGGGATTTCGATCTCACACTTTTCTTGCTTTTTTTTTCAAATCTGGTTCCTTCTCATACGCCTCTCTCTAACTTGTTTTTAGGTCTGCACGCACTCTATATGTACCAAGCAATGCATTAGGGTTGATAACTGCATCCAAATCTTTCTCCTTCAATGATTTTTGATTTGATTTGATACACTTTTAAATCTTTCCAAAATTGGTCCAAATCCAATCTTTTTGTGCATACATGCCTTGATATGAGTTTGAATGATTTGCTAGCTGTAATTGGAACCTAAAACAATCACCAAATCTTTTGTTTTCAATGTTTTTGATTTTATATGATTTTTGATTTAAATTGAATTAATTCAAATAAAAATCAAAATAAATAATAAAAGTAAGATATGGAAAAGTGGAAAAGGCTAGAGCTCGTGGGCTATGTTGCCAACTCAAAACAAGTGAAAACGATTGGGCCCATTTGGCAAAATTTGAAGTTTTGGGCATAGTTCACTTTTGGCAATTTTGCAAAAAAAGTCAACTTCAACAATGCATAACTTCCTCAATTTTGATGCTTTAGAGGTGTTCTTGGACTTTTTAGAAAGCTTGAGATGTCCTCCAAGCAACCATTTTTGTCTCATCTAAGTTTGATGTTCCATGCTCATGTATGAAGCTTTGACAAAAAAGGGGTTTTTGTTGACTTTTTAAAATGACCTATAATGTCCAAATTCATAACTTCTTATGAGTGCATATTTTGAACTTGGGGGCTGAATATGGATTGTAGGGAATTTCATCCTATTCAAAAAGATCTTTGTATGGGTCATTTATCATAAAGTATGAGAAAGTTGTGCTTGGTCAAAGTTGAGTTGAGTTTTCCTACAAAAACCCTAATTTAGCAACTTTTGAGTCTTGATGAATTATGAGCAATCCTTGATGAATCATGATCAACCATTGATCAAATGATGAAATATACTTCAAAATGAGGATGTTGACCAAAAACATTGAAGTTTGACTGTATGGGGGCCACAATTGACTTTTGCCCTAGCACAGTCGATTTTTGGGCCTTTGAGCAATTGACTGAGCAAGCTTCCTCTGCAAGGCTTGAAACTTGACATGGATGGTCTTGAGAACATATTGGGACAATTTTGAGCATTTGGGACCACTTGGACTCAAGTAACTTGATGCAACATGAAACCCTAATTTGGGGTAGACTGCCTTAGGAGAGAGCTTGTCTGGCCAACCCTTGGGCTACCTTGAGCAACTTGGAGATCTTTCTTGAAATGTTTTGAGAAAATGGGAGGGAAAATTTTGGGGTACAACAGCTGCCCCTATTCAATCTTCTTAAACCTAAGGATATAGATTGGCTTTCGTGCCTTTCGTGATCCGAAGGTGGAAGAGGATTGAGCACTAGAGTGCCCAGAAATTTGCACTCGCATGAAGTGGTGATTGTCTTGCGATATCGCGAATGGGCTTAAAGATGCCATTTGGAAATTGCTGATGAGGGGATGGGCTTAAAGATGCCATCTGAAGGAGTGTCGATCGCATAAGATATTCCTTAGTGAGAGCTTGTATACCTGTTGTTGAGGAAGATTCCGCTGGGGAAGGCTGATCTTTCTTGAGAGAAGTAGAATTTTAGGAGCTTCGGTCATCCGTATTCTACTGAGGAAATCATCTCTGTCGAGATTTAGGAACTCGTCTGTAATTCAATTGAGGAAACATCTCTGCTGAGATTTAGGAACTCATCCATAATTCAACTGAGGAAACATCTCTGTCGAGATTTAGGAACTTGTCCGTAATTCAACTGAGGAAACATCTCTGCTGAGATTTAGGAACTCGTCCGTAATTCAACTGAGGAAACATCTCTGTTGAGATTTAAGAACTCGTCCGTAATTTAACTGAGGAAACATCTCTGTCGAGATTTAGGAACTTGTCCGTAATTCAACTGAGGAAACATCTCTACTGAGATTTAGGAACTCGTCCGTAATTCAACTGAGGAAACATCTCTGCTGAGATTTAGGAACTCGTCCGTAATTCAACTGAGGAAACATCTCTGTCGAGATTTAGGAACTCGTCCGTAATTCAATTGAGGAAACATCTCTGCTGAGATTTAGGAACTCGTCCGTAATTCCATTGAGGAATCATCTCTGCTGAGATTTAGGAACTCGTCCGTAATTCAACTGAGGAAACATCTCTGCCGAGATTTAGGAACTCGTCCGTAATTCAACTGAGGAAACATCTCTTCCGAGATTTAGGAACTCGCCCGTAATTCAACTGAGGAATCATCTCTGCTGAAATTTAGGAGCTCGTCCGTAATTCAACTGAGGAAAAATCTCTATCGAGATTTAGGAACTCGTCCGTAATTCAATTGAGGAATCATCTCTGCTGAAATTTAGGAACTCGTCCGTAATTCAACTGAGGAATCATCTCTGCTGAAATTTA
Organism: Vicia faba; assembly: GCA_948472305.1. NCBI lineage: Eukaryota > Viridiplantae > Streptophyta > Magnoliopsida > Fabales > Fabaceae > Vicia > Vicia faba. The sequence continues at coordinate 1,232,166,688 of OX451735.1, forward strand.
GGAACTCGTCCGTAATTCAACTGAGGAGACATCTCTTATGAGATTTAGGAACTCGTCCGTAATTCAACTGAGGAAACATCTCTGTCGAGATTTAGGAACTCGCCCGTAATTCAACTGAGGAATCATCTCTGCTGAAATTTAGGAACTCGTCCGTAATTCAACTGAGGAGACATCTCTGCTGAGATTTAGGAACTCGTCTGTAATTCAACTGAGGAAACATCTCTGTCGAGATTTAGGAACTCGTCCGTAATTCAACTGAGGTGAAAGCTTCATAGCTTGAATTTTGTGAGAATTTAATTGGGTCCTTCCTGAAAGGTAAAGGTTAGTTGTATGTAATGCATGATATGTATCAAGCGATGATGTTCTCAAAATAAATGAGATTGTGTCGTATGATGCGTATGCATGTCATGATGTATGGAAATGTGATGTTTTTAGTTGGGAAAATAAATCCTGGATTGCTGCTGGAGAAAAGAACTGAATTCTTTGTTTCCGCTGGGGATTATGGATGAAGATGATTGTGAGAATAAACCTGCAGGAGAGGATAATTTCGCTGGGGAATAAACTGACGAGAGAATGACTCTGTGGGGAAGAGATGCTCTGCTGAGGATTCCGTTGATAAATTCAGCTGGGGATGAATTACCGTTGCTGGTGATGTTGAAACCTGTCGGGGATTGAATTTCTTGTTTGTGAAAGGAATAAACTCCGTTGGGGATGATTTTCCAGTTGCGACTTCACGGGGAATAACCTTTTAGACTTTACTGGGGACAATCTTCCAGAGTCTATTGAGGATGATTTTTTCAAACTCTGTTGGGGATATTTTTTATACTCTGCTGAGGATATATTTTTTTCAATGCTGATGGTAGATAAACTCTTCTTTGGGGAGAATATCGCCAATTCATTCACAGTTGCGAGTCTCAGCTGGGGAGAACTAACACCATTATCCTTCTCTTACTCTGCGGGTAGTGAATGCGCCTTCAATCGTTTTCTCCAACTAGGTCTATCCCTATACCTGGTGGGTAGAGCAACTGTATGGTTCAGTCATTTCTCGTTTGCCCCTGTTTCTGATATTACAAGTAATCGTCTTTTGTTTCGCATGTAAGTATTCATGAGCAGCAATTAATGTCAAATGCATATATCAAAAATGAACATTGGATGTTCTTACAAAACAAAACAGAAAAAGAAAAATTTATTTGTGAAAATGAATTGTATGGACTTTGAAGTTTAGCCTGTAAATAGGCGTCTTTGTACAAGAGGCTGACGTCCTAGTAAGAGAAAGCCGCCGAACAATAGAGTTTATACAATTTATGAAAAACAAAGAAAAACAGCTATGTGGACAATCCCACTGGGCTCCAACTCTGCTATTGCCTTTTTATCCTCGAGCATCTCATCACTTTGCTACTTGGTTGAAGGTGGATCAGACTGATTAGTGTCGTCTGAGTTTGATAGTCGATACCGAAGTCTGGTTGCGAGGTGATCCAATGAGACATAGTGTTATGCTTTAATCCCTAATATTTGCCTGGACCGCTCTTTCGGGTTTTCAGTCCACCGGGATACCCTTTTTTGCCCAAGCCGCCTTTTCAGGTTTTCGACTTGCCGGGTGTACAGTTTTTTTCATTTTCATCCCTTATTTTTGCCCGAACCCTTTTGGTTCGCCGGGAAGCCCTTATTTTTGCCTAGGCCAGTCAACCTAGCGGGTCTTTGATTATGCGTAGTATTTTTTCACTATGTCTGCATTACGGGGTGAGGAAGGTCGTCACCATCCATGGTGGTTAGAATCATAGCTCCTCCTGAGAAAATGTTCTTAACCAAAAATGTCCCTTCGTAAGTAGGGGTCCATTTGCCCCTGGGATCACCTTGCGGCAAAATGATGCGCTTGATTACCAGATCCCCGACTTGATACTCTTGTCGTCTAACTTTCTTGTTAAATGCCTTGATCATTCGCTTTTGATACGTTTGACCATGACAAATAGCGGTAAGTCTCTTTTTGTTAATTAAGTTTAGCTGATCAAGCCGGGTCTGAATCCAGTCATCTTCTCTCAAACCTGCATCCTTCATAATCCGAAGAGAGGGTATATGAACTTCAATGGGCAAGACGGCCTCCATGCCATAAACCAAGGAATAGGGTGTTGCTCCTGTTGACGTCCGCGCTGAGGTACGGTACCCCTGAAGAGAAAATGGTAACATCTCGTGCCAATCTTTGTATGTCACCGTCATCTTCTGCACAATCTTCTTAACGTTCTTATTATCCGCTTCAACAGCCCCATTCATCTTCAGCCGGTAAGGAGAAGAGTTGTGATGCTGTATCTTGAACTGTTTGCAGAGTTCAGTGATCATCTTATTGTTGAGATTTATACCATTGTCCGTAATGATCCTCTCTGGTACACCATATCTACATATCAGATTGTGCCGAATAAACCGTGCCACGACATTCTTGGTTACTGTAGCAAAGGAAGCTGCTTCAACCCGCTTTGTAAAGTAATCAATAGCAACCAGGATGAAACGATGCCCGTTGGACGCAGTAGGTCTGATCTCGCCGATCATATCGATGCCCCACATTGCAAAAGGCCAAGGAGCTGTCAAGACATTCAGAGGAACTGGCGGTATATGCACCTTATCAGCATAGACTTGGCACTTATGATAGGTCCGAGAATGCTGATAACAGTCGGCTTCCATGGTGGACCAATAATATCCTGCCCGTAGGATTTTCTTCGCCATGGTGTGTCCACTGGAATGAGTTCCGAAAGTACCTTCATGCAACTCTGCCATAATCCTTTCTGCCTCGTTCTTATCCACACATCGCAGTAAGGTCGAATCATGATTACGCTTGTAAAGGATGCCATTACTGATGAAGAACTTCGCTGCGAACCTCCTCAGAAACTTCTTATCATTAACGAATGCACCCTCGGGGTATTCCTGAGCCTCAAGATACTGTTTACCTTGGGTTTTGGTAAACAACCGCTGATCCTCCAAATGGTTACTTATTTGGTTACTCGCAGGATCGATCAGATTGATCCTAGGACATAGGTTGATTTTGAAGTTTGATTGAATTGGATAAGGCTTTAAATAAAGAGGCTTTAAATGAATTGCATAAAGGAAAGACTTGGTAAAATAAACAAGGCTTTAAAGTAAAAGGTTCGAAAAGAATGTAAAAGAGAAAGCAAGTAAATTTCTGGAGAAAGTAAATGACTTTGATTAATAAAATTGGTGTTTCACACATACATTTCTCAACAATTCTTTCTCACACGCTGGGTACTCGAATCTATATGAGTGACTTTGTATAGAATTGTGAACACACGCGAGAAACTACATGTCTACTACTATTTATACTAAAACATCCCAAGTAACTGTCGGGCAGTTATACTGCTTCGAGATCAATCCACTTGGCACGTTCTCCACGTTCGACGCTCCAGATCCTTGCACGTTTGCACGTGGTAACTGCTGGAAACCGTTTTCCCTCCAAATGTTTGAATTTCAAACTGCTCCACTCTGAACCATCGAACACTTTCGTCAAGAGACATCTTCGACGAGAAACTCCTTCGACGTCGAAGGCAACCAGCCTTCTTCCTTGGAAGAAATCTTCTAAGTACTTTGCCATCTTTCGACGGGCATTTCGACAGACTTAGCCAGTCGAAGACATCCTTCAGCCTTAATGGCTGACATCAACAAAACAAAGGTGTCGAATTTAGGAGCCAACAAATTGCCCCCCAAGAATGCCTTATTTCGACTCTGAAAGAAAAAGGCATTCTTTGAAACGCCATTCGACACCTGTCTTTCCACGCTTAGTCACAAATTAACTTGTGCACTTTTTGTTGTTTTCTACCAACTATTGGCAATCCCAAGAAAACCATCATTGTTCCGTACCTAGGACGTCACTTTCAGTACGGTGTGCAGTACCAAACGTCATTTCAGAATTTGTCATTATGACAATTCCCAAAAACGAGGACGCACGCTGCGTCCCTCTATTTCTGCAGAACGGCTAAAACAACAGGGGGATGCCACGCGTCCCACTAACTCCTGCACCATTAAATGGCATTTAATGTCCTCGTTTTTGGGGATTTTTCCCACTACTATAAATAGCAGTAAGTACCCCATTGTGGGACTTTTTACGCCATCTAGCCTTTCAAACTTCTCTGTTTTCATACAAGCTTGTTATCTTTGCAGAAACTCTTCCTCTTTCACTTCGTCTTCAACCTCATTTCAATCTCAACACTAATCCATGGCATCTGGTTCTACTGCTCCTAGTGCTAACGCACCAACTGAAAATGCTAAACCCAAGGTTTTCGTCACTGCTCCGGTAGTAAATTCTACAGGCAAACGAAGAGTTCCTGAACCCTCGGATATCGCCGTTCACGATGCCTACTCACGCCACTTGATGATCCCGGTTGGATACTCCAACCAGATCTTTGCAATGTCTGGCCCCATGAATCCAAGTATCTCTGAGGCTTTGAAGATCAAGAGCTATTTCCCGATAGTCGAGAAACTCAAACCAGTCGCATGCGCCAAGAAAGACGCAGAAGACAACGAAGACCCTGCACATGAAAAAATCGACCTCCGCTTCTTCAACAGAGGTGTTAGGGCCTTCAGGTCTTGCCCTAACCTTACCCCAGATTACGTTGCTTGGTTAGTAAAGATGGAGAAGCACCAAACTTCGATCTGGAAGGATATGGGGATCTTCGACCTAGTGATGCTGTCGAAGACAGGTTTGAACTACTCTCCGGAGATGCTAATAGCTTCTCTGCTGTTCTGGGACTACTCCCACTTTACTTTCCATCTTCCCTGTGGGATGCTAACCCCCACACTCTTCGATGTGGCCGCTATTACTGGCCTTCGACCCACCGGGGATTACTTCGATCCGGAGGAGATGTCGGAGGACCAAATTGGCTTCTCTGAGACCAAACCAACATACACCACTTTCATCAACCATTATCATGACAGGTCGACAGATGCTGTGTCGGATGTCGAACACATAGCGTTTCTAGCCTTATGGCTGACTCGCTTTGTATTTTGCTCGAAGTCTTTACAGGTGACCAAAAAGATGGTCACTCTTACTACTCAACTGCATCATCGCCAAAACATCTGTTTGGCAGAACTGATTCTGGCTAGCCTCTATGATTCGATCAGCAATGGGGCCACTCTTCTAAAACATATCGAGGACAGGGCCAGTTTGCTACTTGCTGGGCCTTTTTGGCTGCTCCAACTGTGGCTCAACGCCACTTTCGAATCTTTCTTACCTAAGAAAGTTCAGATAAATGAGCAGGCTCCAGCGATAGCGAACTGACGCGTCGAAGGGACCAGGCTGGCTCTGTTGACACCTATGGAAGATGGACTGGAGTTTCAGCAAACCTTCACCAACTTCGTTCTGATGTTTGCTCGAAGGAAGGAGTTTGTTTCAACTATGGCTCCATTTGCTCGACGGCAGGTAGGCCCAGCATGGTTCACAAGGCCACATCCAAGGACGTCGAGTGGTCCTAATGTTGATGAACATACAATACTGTGGGAGGCATTCCTTACACCAAGGATCATGCCTCTTCGATTCAGGAGCTCAAAGACTCATTTGAGTCTGATTGCATACCAACCGAACCTGGTATCTCGCCAGTTTGGTATTATCCAAACCCCACCTTCTCCGATTTTTCAAAGAGAGAAGTCAATGTTGTACTTCTGCAATGATTACACAGAAGAAGCTGCCATCAAGCATATCGGAAGATATGCTGGTCGAACAGTCCTCTCGTTGTTTGACTACCAGCTCAATTTTCTTTGTTCACCATCCTTCGAGGAGTGGTGGAAAAGCTATTATGCTGAGTACTTCTTCGACGAGAAGGACTTCATGGATGAGCTGCAAAAGTCTTTTGTCCTTGTGTTGGACAAAATAAAGAAATGTAAGTTCATGCTCTCACATTACTTTTTGTCTTTCTCTTCGACTGCTAGCCTGTTAACTTTTTATTTGCTTTCAGTTGTTCGAAAGCCTGTAGCCAAGAAGGCTACAGAAGGCCAACAGGGAGGGGGCCCTTCAACAAAACCTCCACCGCCGGCGAAAACTACAGCGCCGGCGAAGACCACAAGCAACCAACAGGGGGAAGGCTCTTCGAAGAAGCCTTCTATATCGGTAACCAGACTTTCTTCATTTTTCTTCTGGCTTTCGATTTTTGATTTTCGATGTAATTATTAAATCGAATTCCCATTGGTTTTCTAGGCACCTTCGCCCAAGAAACGGCCAGCACTGGTGGTCGAATCTGGGAGCGATGAAGAAAGCGATTCTCCTCCTGCCCCCTTAAAAAGGCGAAAGTTGACGAAGGATGCTCCTGTTCCTGCTCCTGCTCCTGAAGGTCGAACCGTCAGAATAAAGGTTGCTGTGAGAAAGCCTAGGCCACCTCCAGTGATCATTGAGGAGCCAACTGAGGAGGAACTAAACATTCTTCTTAACAAGCCTGTCGAAAGCGACAATTCCAGCCCTAGGGCTGAAGCTAATCCACAGGTAATCTCTTAGACCCTTTTATAACTTAGGTATAGATACCCATATTCGATTGTGTCTCTTTCGATCTCTGAAGATTTGTCTTCTTTCCCTTTTCAGGACACTACTGAAAGTTCTCCGCCAAGGACCTCAGAAATGCTGGAATCTGCTGAACTTAGCAGGCCTCAGGAAAAAGGCTTGGGCAATGACGAAGCCCATACTGAGAATGAGGCCAATGCTGAAACGGTAGAAAAACCAGCGGAGGAGCCTCAAACGGAGGAACACCAGCCAGAAGCGGTTCAGGTGGTGGATCTGTCAGAAGAGAATCATGAAGAAAGGGACCAAGGCAATGATGTCGAAGAAAATCAAGATGCTACTGACGAAGAGAACCAAGGTGGCACTGGCGAAGGACATCAGGGTGACGCAAACGAAGAACACCAAGGTGACGCTGGCGAAGGGCACCAGGATCATGCTAGCGAAGAGCACCAAGGTGACGCTAGCGACGAGCCACAAGTCGACGCTGGTACTGCCCCAGTCCGAGTCGAAGAGCAACAAGTCGAGACACCTAACACTCAACAACCTCAAACCCAAGATAATGCTGTTGCAAGGGTTACCTCAACGAAGCACAGGTCTAAAGAGGACTTGGAACTCTTGAAACAAACTGATCCTGTTAGCTATCTCAACGCCATCATCGAGAGCAAGAGTTCGTCTGACGCTAGTCAGGAGGTTCCTACCCTGTCGGGGAAGTCCACTGAAACTTCTCCCCTTGATGATGCTTTGGCGAAGGTTAAGGCCCAGTTCTTCAAGAGGGACTTGATGAAGACTTTAGAGGGGGACCCCACTGCTCCATCATGCTTGAAAGAGGTCTTGAATGCTGTCTACTTTGAAGCTGTAGCTCCAGACGTTTCAGGCTTGATCATGGAGTTACACTCTATGATTGATCAAGTCTCAGCAGATTACAGGCGCCAAAGGGGGTTTAACAGTCAGCTTGAGGTGTTGTATGGCAAAAGCTCCTCTGCGTGGACTGTTGTCTCAGATTCGACTTCTCGAATTGCGGAGTTGTCGAAACAAAAAGCATCTACGTAGGTAGAAGTCGATGCCATTGATCGAGAGAATGCTTCCTTCCGGGCACAAATCGCAGAGATAGAAGCGAAGATAAATGCCAATACTGTACGCAAGGAGGAACTTCTTTCGACCATCTCAGACACCGAGAGCCAAACTGAGATCAAACAAGGCCTGGAATTCGCTGAGAGGGCCCAAAGCCTCGACGCTCAGATTGCCAAACTGGTGCAGGAGAACGCCTGGTGCAAGAAAAGGTTGGAGCTGCAGCAAGCCAAGTACATTCGACTCAAGGACTCTCTTCCCTTTTGATTGATTCTCTTTTGTAACCATATTTTGTAATCCATGTTCGACAACAATTGCCATCTTGGCTGAAATTTATAAAATTTCCATTTTGGCATTTTTATGGTTAATTTAGTCTTGTTCTTTTATTATTTTATTTTTATCTCTTGAAGTATAGGTTTGTATTTCTTCAAATATTTACCATTTACTCTCAAGAGCCTTTTATCTCCACTTAACTCTTCGACTTCATAGGCTCCACCAGAAAAAGTTTGGATAACTCTGAAGGGTCCTTCCCATTTGGGTGACCATTTCCCCATGCTTCGATCCCTTCGATCCATGGGAAGAATTACCTTCCAAACTAGTTCTTCAGGCAAAAATACCTTAGGTTTTACCTTTCTATTATAAGAGTCTTCTACTCTTTTCTTCTGAAGCCTGAGTAGGTCGAGAGCGCGTAATCTCTCTTCGTCCAAATCCACCAGTTCGTCCAACATCATGTTCCAATAAACTTCAGAAGGAATATCATAATGCCTCTGAACCCTTGCAGATTGAAGACAAATTTCTGCTGGTAACACTGCATCATGGCCAAAGGTTAGCCTATACGGTGTTGTACCAGTGGCTTCTTTTGGGGACGTTCGACAAGCCCATAAAATCTGGTCTAACGTCTTGTGCCAATTCTTTGGTTTCTTCCCAACATGTTTCTTTATCAAACCAATCACCACTTTGTTAGCTGCTTCGACTTGGCCATTCGCCTGTGCATAATAAGGCGTGGATGTTAGGAGTTTGAAACCTGTTTCCTGAGCAAATTCCTGCATCTTTCGACCAGTGAAAACTGACCCTTGATCAGTTGTTATTGTCTCAGGGATTCCATACCTAAAGATAATGTTCTTTTGAATAAATTCAATGACATTTTCTTGGTCTACATTGACTAAAGGGACCGCTTCGATCCACTTAGTAAAATAATCAATGCCTACCAATATGTATTTCTGACTCTTTGATGATGCTGGTCGAATCTCTCCAATGAGATCCAACGCCCATCCTCTAAAGGGCCAAGGCTTCACTATCGAGTGAAGTTCGCTTGCTGGTACATGTTGGATGCCTGTATGAACTTGACACTCTTGACAACCCTTGGCAAACTCAACACAATCTTTCAGCATAGTGGGCCAATATAGTCCTTGTCGAAACAACAACCATTTCATCTTATGGCCTGCTTGGTGAGCCCCACATGCCCCAGCATGCGTAGTCGAAAGGGCTATGTATGCTTCAGTCTCACTTAAACATTTCAGCAACACCCCTTTAGGCGTCTTCTTGAATAACTCATTACCCATGAGTACAAAACTCAACGCCCTGTATTTTGTTTTTCGTTCTGTCGAAGCTCCTGGATTTTGAAGATAATCCACAATGGGTTTCCTCCAATCTTGCTCTGACAAATTATCAATGAACGAAATCTCGAAGTTACCGTGATCAGCATATCCTAGTCTCGTCGATTCCAAGTCTGATGGTGACAGACAAGTTGCTTTTATCTTTTCTCGAACTTCGATTGCTCTTTGTAATCTCGTTTTTGAAATCTTATACCCAGATGCAATTTGTGCCAAGTCATTGGCTATTTGATTTTCGACTCTGGATATGTGTCGAATATTGATCGTTTCAAATTGTTTCAATAAACGATTTGCTATCACAAAGTACATAATGAGATTCTCCCTTATGCATTTATATTCCTTTGTGACTTGCTTAATGACTAACTCTGAGTCTCCCATGATTTCGACTCGAGTTGCCCCCAATTCCAACAATATCTCAAGGCCAGTAATTAGAGCTTCATACTCAGCCTCATTGTTCGAACAAGAACCTGATATTTTGTACTTGAATGTTGTTGGAATTTTATCTGGAGAAATAATCAAGACTCCTACTCCTGTTCCATCTTTATGGCTGGAACCATCGAAGTAGAATTTCCAAGGCTCTATCTCCACATAATTAATATCCTCGACTTGAATTGAGTGGTCGACTATGAAATCTGCAACCACTTGTCCTTTTACTGCCTTAAGAGGCATAAAGGTCAAGGAGTATTCAGTTAATGCTAATGCCCACTTGCCAATTCGACTATGCAAGATAGGTTTCGACAACATATATTTGAAAACATCAAAATGAGACGAAACATAAACATCAACTGGTTTTATATATTGCTTGAGTTTTGTACAAGAAAAATACAGACATAGACACAATTTTTCAACTTCGCTATATCTAGTTTCTGCATCGTTCAAAACTCTACTGAGATAATAGATGGGTCTTTCGACTCCATTCTCATCCTCTTGGGCTAACATGCTTCCCAGAGTTTTGTCGGATGCAGCTATGTACAATCTCATACTCCTATTGCTACAAGGAGGCACCAAAATAGGTGGCTTAGTGAGGTACCCTTTGATTTTGTCGAAGGCTTCTTGTTGCTCTTTCCCCCATTCGAACCCCTCTTTATTCAGTCTAAGTAAGGGTGAAAAGGCCTGAGCTTTCCCACTTAGATTAGATATAAACCTCCTTAAGAAATTTATCTTGCCTAAGAGAGATTGCAATTCCTTCTTATTCGATGGCACTTTCGCTTCCAGAATTGCCTTCGTCTTGTTCTGGTTGATTTCGATTCCTTTCTTGTGGACAACGAAGCCCAAGAAATCTCCAGCTTTCACACAGAACGCACACTTCAAAGGGTTCATCTTCAGACCATGTTCTCTCATTCTTTCGAGTGATTGTCGAAGGTGGTCAATATGATTCTTCCTGGAAACAGATTTTATAACAATATCATCAATATATACTTGCATAAACGTGTTAATAAAATCATGGAAGATAGTATTCATTGCTCGCTGGTACGTTGCCCCAGCGTTCTTTAGGCCAAAAGGCATCACTACCCATTCGTAAGTGCCTAAGGCCCCAGGGCATCGAAAAGCTGTTTTCGACACATCCTCTTCAGCAATGAATATTTGATTATATCCTGAATAACCATCGAGCATACTCAGGTATTCATACCCAGCGGCAGAATCGACTAGCATTTCCGCCACAGGCATAGGATATTCATCTTTGGGGGTGGCAGCATTCAAATCTCTGAAATCTATGCACACCCTTAACGTACCATTTTTCTTAATTACTGGCACAATGTTTGCAATCCATTCGACATACCTTGTAACACGGATGAATTTGCATTTCAGAAGTCTTTCGACCTCCGTTTTGATCTTCGACAGTATTTCTGGAGCGAAGCGCCTTGGATTTTGCTTGATTGGCTTCTTCCCAGGTTTGATTGGCAACTGAAGTTCTACCAATCCTCTGTCGAGACCAGGCATTTCGTCATAATCCCATGCAAAACAGTCTTTAAACTCTTTCAGCAATTGGATTACTTCCAACCTAAGTTCTGGATCGATTTTGGCGCTGATGTAAGTTGGCCTTTTCTCTGATCCTTCGCCTAAGTTGATTTCTTCTAAAGGGTCTTGTGCTAACATTTTAATGTTGTTCGCCAAGGGGTCCTTTTCGAAGCCCAAAGGCTCATCGTCATAGATGGCGTCGAGCCTCTGTTCCTGCATTTCTTCTGGCATGATATCAGGGGGTTTTGGATCGAAATCCTTTCCTGGGCCTACAGCAGACAATTGTTGATCATTGGCCTGTGTGGCCATGTACTTTACTTCGGCTTTGAGAGCCGTTATCATCTTGGTTTCGGCTACATAAGCTGAAATTCGCTTCAAAGATTGTGACTCAGTCATTGTCACTGAATTCACTTCCCCAACCAGTTGGTTGGATATCAGTTAACCCACTGAAGTCTATGTGGGACAAGTCTTCTCTGTCCCATTGGAAACCATGCTCAGGATGCAGGTATAGGGAACAAAAGGTGTTTGGCGCTGGCGCCATGTCGAAGTCAGGTGTTGGACATGGCCCTATGTGAGCCAAGTTCTTGTCGAAATCTGCCAAACCCAGGTGATTCACTTCGCCAAGGTAATAGCTTTGATCTGCCTCTATGTTTTCGACCATCCCATCTGGACGCCATAGCAGCAGCCTTTGGTGCATCGATGAAGGCACAGCGCCAACACCATGAATCCATTCACGGCCCAACAAAAGGTTGTAGTTAGGTTTGGCCGATATGACCATAAACATCGTTGGTCGAAGGATCGAACCTACTTTGATGTCTAGCTGGATCACTCCCATAGTGGTCCCTATGCCGCCCTCATAGTTCGACAGGACCATGTTGTGAGGCTTAATGTCCTCATCTCTTTTGCCAATCTTCCTTAGCATAGAGTGAGGGATAATATTGATGGTTGCCCCACAATCGACCAATATTTTATTCACAGTAGTTTCTTCGAGTTTAGCCCTTATGAATAAAGGCTTGAGGTGATTTTTCATCGCCTCTGTAGGTGGCTCGAAGAAGCCATTTTGTTCCTCAGTAGTGCCATTGTCCATGACAAAATAGCACACTGGCCTATGTTTGGCCATTTCTTGCTCCACTTCCCAGTCACTTGCTTCGACTTCTACCTGTCGATTGAATTCTCTGGGCAGAACTGAAACTATATTCACCATTATATCCAAAGTATCATCAGACTCAGCATCGTCTTCGTCTTCGACTTCACCTTGGTTAGGCCAAACTAGCCTGTTGGTAACTGGCTCTCTCTCTAGAGGCTTCCTTTGTTTCCTTTGAGGAACATTCGAACTAGTTTCTGCCTTAGGTTCGTTGGCAGCCTCCCTTTCAGCTTTTCGTCTCCTTTGATATCTCCTCCATTGAGATCGAGACATGGGATTTTTACCCTTGTAGTTGCTGGACACTTGTGCAACCTTAGGTGCAGCAACTTGAGGCTCTTTCTTTTGAGTCAAAGAGGAACCTCTTGGCACTTCGAAAGAATGCCATTTCTCCTCACTTGGCCTTTTCCGGCCAGAGGTTTTGTACCAAGTATCTACTGGCACATTTGTTGGAGGCCTAAAAGTCAATGGCCTCTTTTCTTGGTTAGAACCTCTTTGGGAGGCTCTTCTGGGATCATGTCGAAGGTCAACATTCTCCCTTCTCTTATTCGCTGCTCTTACGCCTTGAATGTGCTCAGCAGCTTTTTTATCAAAGATCGAACTGCATCTTGGACACAACATCACCTCTGATTTCTTTTTCTGGCATCTTTGTAAAAAGTCTGCCAAGTTTTCATTTTCTCGGGGAAAAGCAGTCTTATTAGCCTGCTCTTGCCTCATGGCCTCTTCTGATGCTTTTGGGTCAGAGAGTTCGACCATGTTGATATTCATTGTATCTTTGTTAGCAAGAGTTAACTGCTTCATTTGTATCTCCAGATTCTCCGTCTGGCCTTGAACAGTGGCCAAGTGGGAACTGGGTTTTGATCCAGTTTTTTGTGCTTCAGCGGTCTCCAACTTCGGGTTCTCGACCGCTTTCTGGACAGCTTCAATTGTCTTCCTGGATAAATTTCTAGAAAAACTGCCAAAGATTGGCATGTTGATGTGGTCCTTTGAGACTTCGACCATGGTAATTCCTGGCTTCTTCGACTGGATCCTGGTTGCCTCTATCATGTTCACCTAAGAGGGTTCAGCATAGTGGGCTTCAGCCTGCAATGGATTTGAGTCGACAGCCATGGGGGATTTGTCAGCAAACTTCAATCTCCCTTCTTCGATAGCGTCTTGCACAAGATTCCTGAAAAGAAAACATTGAGAAGTTTTATGGCCCAAAAAATTATGATATTTGCAAAAACCTCTCTTCTTTCTTTGATCAAGAGGAGGCACTTTTACCCCTGGGGGTACTATCATTTGGCCATCTTTAACTAGCAAGTCGAATATTTCATCACATTTTGTGATGTCAAAACTATAAGTCTTTTTTGGGAACCTATCGTTGGTCCTTTCTGGACCAATGGGATTTTTCCCATTTGAGGGGACTAACAGTTTACAAGAGTATGGTGGCCCTTGTTTCAGTTCTGCTAAATCGACTTCTCCTTCTTCGACAGTTAAAGCATCGTCGAAGGATTCTAGATCTTCGTCATCCATCTCAACGTACGCTATCCTCTCTCTCTTGTGAGTTTTCGTTGCCTTAGCTTTTTCAGCTTTAAGGCGTTCTACCTGTCGAACTCTATCGGCCAGTTGGGCCATGTCTCTTAGGTATTGGGTGTCTAGCTTCTTCCTAATGGAATAATCTAAACCGCATGCGGCTATTTCGACCAACTCATGTTCTGGCACTTGTGTAAAACATCTCGCCTTGAGCAACCTAAACCTATTCAGATATTCGTCTATAGGTTCAGTGAAACGTCTCTTCACACTGGCCAGTTCTTTCAGGCTTATCTTGGTTTGCCCCATGTAGAATTGTTCATGGAACAATCTTTCCAACTGGGTCCAATGATGGATCGAATTGGGGGGGAGAGTTGTAAACCAAGTAAAAGCGTTCTTGGTTAAAGAACTTGGGAAGTACTTGATCCTTAGGTTTTCGTTATTCGAAATGTCACCCGCTTCGATCAAATATCTTGCCACATGTTCGACAGTAGATTCTGTCGTGTCCCCAGAGAACTTAGTAAATTTGGGGACTTTGCATCTAGGAGGTAAGTCCGTTTGTAACACGTATTCTGACAATGGAGATGTAAAGTTGGGCCTTCGAAAGCCCATGTTCATCCCATTCTGAGTCATGATCCTTTCAATCATGGTTGCCAGATTGTTTTCCAAACCCATATTTTGGTGTTGGATATGCTGAACCACTTCGTCAGCATTTTGGTTTCTGTTAACTAACCTTACCTCTGGAGCTATTACCCTAGGTTCCTCGACAGGTTGTTCTAATCGTGCCCTAAGGTTTTCTTCGACAGGCTGTTGAGCCTGGTTAATGGTGGTTTCTTCCTCTAAAAATATCCCCTGATTTCCCCTTATTTGCGCTCTTTGGGGCTGTCGAATAGGTTGGGGTACTCCAAAGAAGTCAGCCAAACGCGTCATTTGCGCTGTCACTTGCTGATTCGATTGAGTAGTGTTTTGTATTAGAGGGTTTAGCACTGTACTCAAAGTTTGTGCCAACATTTGCACCATATCATGGTTGCTTTCGTCCATTTGTTGCCTCAAGACTGCTGTCGAGGCATTTGTAAGGCCATGGGCTACTTGGGACGTTCCTCCTAAGAGTTGGGTCCTATTTCTATTCGCCATGCCTACTCCAGAGCCTTGGAGTGGCGAAGAGGCACTCACGAAAGGGTCTGAAAAAGTGGACGCAGCATTCGTCAGGCTTGCCACTTCAGAAGTTGGCATACCATAGAATGGAATAAATCCTGGGGGAACCAAAGGCCTTGTGCCTAAATTTCCCCTTGGTGGGGGAGTTCCCAAAGGTATCCTGGGGCCTGTTAACGAAGGTATTGGCCCCGTGGTTGTGACCGATCCTGCTGGTGTCGAACCAACATTTGTCGCTTCACTTACGGTCATACTAACCGTTGCTCCCACACTCGTTTGTGGGATTTTGTTATTGTTTGGCGGATTCGCCATCTCTTCCCTTCTTCTGGCAGTATTGTTATCGTTAGTGTATATTCTACCACTTCTCAATAACATACAACTCGAAAAGATGAGATTATTTTCAACAATCAACACACGGTCCCACCGGGTGTGCCAATTTGTTTACCTTGGGTTTTGGTAAACAACCGCTGATCCTCCAAATGGTTACTTATTTGGTTACTCGCAGGATCGATCAGATTGATCCTAGGACATAGGTTGATTTTGAAGTTTGATTGAATTGGATAAGGCTTTAAATAAAGAGGCTTTAAATGAATTGCATAAAGGAAAGACTTGGTAAAATAAACAAGGCTTTAAAGTAAAAGGTTCGACAAGAATGTAAAAGAGAAAGCAAGTAAATTTCTGGAGAAAGTAAATGACTTTGATTAATAAAATTGGTGTTTCACACATACATTTCTCAACAATTCTTTCTCACACGCTGGGTACTCGAATCTATATGAGTGACTTTGTATAGAATTGTGAACACACGCGAGAAACTACATGTCTACTACTATTTATACTAAAACATCCCAAGTAACTGTCGGGAAGTTATACTGCTTCGAGATCAATCCACTTGGCACGTTCTCCACGTTCGACGCTCCAGATCCTTGCATGTTTGCACGTGGTAACTGCTGGAAACCGTTTTCCCTCCAAATGTTTGAATTTCAAACTGCTCCACTCTGAACCATCGAACACTTTCGTCAAGAGACATCTTCGACGAGAAACTCCTTCGACGTCGAAGGCAACCAGCCTTCTTCCTTGGAAGAAATCTTCTAAGTACTTTGCCATCTTTCGACGGGCATTTCGACAGACTTAGCCAGTCGAAGACATCCTTCAGCCTTAATGGCTGACATCAACAAAACAAAGGTGTCGAATTTAGGAGCCAACAGATACCTCTTTACCTCATGAAACCAGAGTTTATCGGCTACCTCTTCAGGTTCAATGTCATAGCAATGTGCAGGTTCATCCAACCTCTCAATGGTAATCTGGGGAGCCTCGTTGTCCCATCTGACCTTGAACATAGAAGACATCGTAGCTAGAGCCTCCACCAACTGATTCTCCTCTCTAGGGAAGTGTTCAAAGGTTATCTCCTCGAAGTGTGGAAGCAAAGTCAATACATACTCCTTGTAAGGAATAAGATTTGGGTGTTTCGTATTCCACTCGCCTTTGATCTAACTGATCACGAGAGCGGAATCTCCGAATACACACAAGAACTTAATCCTTAGGTCAATAGCAGCTCGAAGGCCCATGATGCACGCTTCATACTCCGCCATGTTGTTGGTGCAGTTAAAACATAATCGGGCGGTGAACGGAGTATGAGAGCCTTCAGGAGATATAATCACGTCGCCAATGCCATTACCCAAAGCGTTTGAAGCTCCATCAAAATACATAGACCATCAGGATCCCTCCTCATGTCCTTCATCCGGTCCAAGTGTTTCACAGTCAGTTACTAACATGATGTTCTCATCCGGGGATTCGAATTTCATAGGCCGGTAATCGTCCACTGCCTGATGTGCCAAATGATCCGCCAACACACTTCCCTTGATTGCTTTTTGGGTCGTGTATTGGATGTCATACTCAGTCAAGATCATCTGCCATCTTGCTATTCTTCCGGACAAGGCAGGCTTTTCGAAGATATACTTGATTGGATCCATTTTTGATATCAATAGAGTGGTGTGAGTCAGCATATACTGTCTCAGCCGGCGAGCAGCCCATGCCAAAGCGCAACAAGTTTTCTCAAGCAACGAGTATCGGGTCTCGCAGTCGGTAAACTTTTTGATAAGGTAATAAATAACATGCTCTTTTCGGCCAGACTCGTCATGCTGCCCCAGCACACACCCCATCGAATTATCGAGTACTGTCAAGTATAAAATCAAAGGTCTTTCTTCAACTGGAGGCATCAGAATAGGAAGCTCTTAGAGATATTCCTTTATCCTTTCGAAAGCGGCGTGACATTCATTGTTCCATCTTACCACTTGATCTTTCTTCAGTAGCTTGAAGATTGGCTCATAAGTAGCAGTCAGGTGTGAGATGAATCGGGCAATATATTTTAGACGCCCCAAAAAGCCTCTGACTTCTTTTTCAGTCCGGGGAGCTGGCATTTCCTGTATAGCCTTCACCTTTGCAGGATCCATCTGAATACTTTTATCGCTAACGACGAAACCCAGCAGCTTACCAGACCTCACTCCGAAGGTGCACTTGTTTGGGTTTAACCTCAACTTGTACAACTTCAACCTGTCAAATAGCTTCTGGAGATGGTCAAGATGTTCTTCTTTGGTCTAGGATCTTGCAATCATGTCATCGACGTATACCTCAATCTCATAATGAATCATGTCGTGGAACAAGGCGACCGTGGCGCACTGATACGCTCCCCATCCATCTCCACATACCGAAAAGAGTTAAGGTGGCTCACCATGTACTCCTCTTCTCCTCGTACTGTAACAATTTTCCCCTTCACTGGATATTTTAACATCTGATGGAGCGTAGAAGTCAATGCCCCAGCTTTATGGATCCACAGGCGACCCAGCAAACAAGAATAAGATGGTCTAATGTCCATCACATAGAATGTAGACGCGAGAGTCTGAGAACCGACCTTAATAGGAACATCCACCTCTCCATGTACCATCATTTTGGACCCGTCAAAGGCCCTAACCACAATATTACTCAGCTTCAACACCAATCCTTCACAGTCCAACCGATCTAATGCTTTCTTGGGTAAAACATTTAACGAGGACCCAATATCTACCAGCACGTGAGCTAGAGTAGTGCCCCTGCACTCGATTGAAACATGCAGAGCGTCATTGTGATTCTTTCCTTTGGCATTCAAATCTGCGTCAGAGAAGCCCAACCCGTTATCAGCAGTCAAACTAACCACACAGTCTTTGAACTGGTCAGCAGATGTTTCCTGGGGCACGTGCGTAGTTTTCAGGAAAGCAATCAGAGCCTTAGCATGGGCTTCTGAGCATAGAAATAAAGACAACATAGAGATCTTCGACGGGGTTTGCCCCATCTATTCGACTATGTTATAGTCGCTTTTCTTGATGATCTTTAAAATCTCCTCTATCTCCTGTCTAGAGGCTTCAACAGTAATCTTCTTCGGTGCCTCCGTCCGGGCAGGCTCATCGGTGATCCCTTTGCCCCGAGTGTCAGATGACTCGGCGACAGGGGTAATGATTGGAACATGAACAGGGATAGTAGCAAATGTACTGGAAGGTATAATAGCAACAGGTTTCTGAACAGTTGGTGGGGAGATCTCAGGGGAGAAAAGTCTTCCGCTTCGGGTGACTTTACTAGACCCAACAATATTGATGACATCAGTATCAACCTCTTCATCCTTCAAGTCTTGTTTAATCCCATGATAATACACATCGTCCCCATAGTTCCACGGGACAGCCTTATCCGACGTGTAAGGGATAGGTCTAGGAACAGTAATGATCAATGGAGCAACTCTCGGAACAGACGTAATTCTAACAGGCTTTCTTGAGGAAGCCTTGGAAGAATTGGCGGAATGGTGATTATGGAAACATCTTCAACAGGAATCAATGGAATCAAAGTTTTCTTGAACAAGATCTCTTTGTTGTCCATCAGGCGCTGAATACCTGATTTCAACAAATGACAACCAGCAGGCAGGATGGAACATAGGTGTCAACCTTCGCCATAACCCGGAAATAAACCGACCGATAATAAGTTATTCTTCACTGTCAACAATGGAGTAGAAATGTCTTCCACAGAGGTTACAAATGAATCATCGTCCACAATATTTACTCCATGCTTGGGCATAGGAGCAGTCATGACATTAGGCTTTTATGGCGCTTTAAACTCAATCTCCTTAGCATCAATCAGATCCTGCACTTTATTCTTCAAAGCCCAGCAGTTATTGGTATCATGCCCCGGGCTATCAGAGTGATAAGCACATCGGGAGTTCAGATTATACAGCAGTGATATGGTGTTGGGATTCTTTGGAGCCTCCTTCGTAATCACCAAGTTGGTCTTCAACAATTGCGGCATAATTTGAGATAGAGTCATACTGAGCCGAGTAAACTGTCTTTGCGGTCTCTCTGCTCTTTGCTGATTGTTGCATTGTGGGGCAACAACAAGTCTTGATCTAACCACCGCATTAACTACTTGGCGGCGCTCAGGTCGATTTTGGCTCCTCGAGATGTAAACTGCACTAGACTCCTTCTTGAAAGGCTTCTTCTCTGTAATTGACGAAGCACCTTTCTGTATCTTGCCGCTCTTGATACCGGCTTTAACTCTCTCCCTAGTCATAATCAACTCAGTGAAACCAGACGATGAACTTCCGATCAAATGATTGAAATACGGACCAGACAAAGTCCCAAGAAACATATCCACCAACTCCCTATCAGCCAGAGGGGGTTGTACTCTTCCAGCAAGATCTCTCCACTTCTGAGCGTAGTCCTTAAAACCTTTGCTCGCACCCATAGACATACCCTGAAGTTGGGTACGCGTGGGAGCAAGGTCGGAATTATATTGGTACTGCTTGTAAAAAGCAGCTGCAAGGTCCTCCCAATTGCGGACGTTAGCTCCTTCCAGTTGATAGAACCATTCAAGTTAAGTCCCTGACAGACTATCTTGAAAGAAATGAACCCAGAGGTTCCTATCAGCAGTATATGGTTGAATCTTTCAGACATACGAGCGGAGGTGTAACTTTGGACAGAAGACCCCATCGTACATAGCAAAGATAGGAGCTTTAAACTTGTGTGGGATCACCACCCCAGATGCGAAACCCAAATCTCCGAAGTCCAACCCAGGTATCTTCTGGATTTCCATTGCGCTCAACCGGTCTTCAAGTTGCTTATACCTATCCTCAGCAGGAGGATACTGGTCTTCATCAAAGTCACTGTCATTGTCAGAAACCACAGGGCTAGGAGCCCTCCTTTCCTCTTGATTCTCTCCCCCCCAGATTAGTGAGATAAATCAGATTCTTGTCTCAACTGGTTCCCAAATCTGTGACCCATTTTTAGGAGAACCGTCTTCTTCTTATTCTTCTTCTTGTCCTTCAGGATAAGAGTTTTCAAATCTTGTTGACCCTTGGCCAAGTTCATGAACATTTCCTGGAACTGAGCATTCTGAGCTTGCAGAGCATTGATGGCTTGATCAGTAGATGTTTCAGAAGACATGATGTACTGAAATAAACAGCGAAGACGATGAGAAATCTGTAAGGGTACCTATAATGAGGTGCATGGGAATGGAATGCGTATGAAATGATTTCAAAGACTTAGGAAGATTCAAATTTTTAAATCAAAATAAAACACACTTTATTAGATTAAACTTGAAACAATGTTTAACAAATGCCTTTAAGGCGTTATAAAAGAAAAACTAAAAAGCAAATCTAAACTAGAAATAACAAAAGACATCAGCGCTCCCATGGTCGTTTTCCTTTCGCGCTGACATAATCGTTGATTGTCCTCTCAGTCTCCAGCTGCCTTGTAAGCTTCAGGATCTTTCGCTCCTGCTCATGATACTTCTCTCTATAAGTATCCCTTTCTTCCCTTAGCTGGATCCAAGACCTCTTCAATGCCCCAATGTCAGTAGGCATATAAGGATGGGGGACCATATAAGGAACCCCTTCTTCATTAGTATGCTCCACAGTTACCCGCAAAACGGCCTCATATGGCAACCCCAGCTTTTGAGCACGAGCTCGAACCCACTGGAGGTACGGTTGTATCGGGAGAGAAGTTTTCATTCCTAGCTCATGTGGATCAGACCTGTTCACCCTGTCCTAAGCTCGGATAAACCTACGGCGATGTCCCTAAACATCCCCCTTGAAGTCAAAGTCAATGCCTGTAAGCAACAACTCATGAGGACCGTCCCTTCGAGCTCGTCCAAACTGTCGTAAGGCCAAACAAGGATTATAGGTTATTCCTCCTCTAATTCCAAGCAATGGAACATTGGGCTATTCCCCACACCGATCAATGACAGCTACCTCTTCCATATCTTTAGTACTCCAAATGATGTCCGTGTGAGCAAGGGACTTGATTCTGTAGGCCCAACCCATACCTTCCTTATTCTTTAATACAGATTTGGGGAGGTGAGAAATAAACCACCTCGCCAACAGCGGCGCACAACACATAAGGGTTCCCCTTTTCCTAGCAGTACGGGCATAAAGAGCATGTAGAACATCACCCAAGAGAGTAGGCACCGAGTTACGGGACATGAAAATCTTGACTGCGTTCACATCGAAAAAAGAATCTGCATTTGGGAACAGAACTAAGCCATAGATGAGGAGTGCCAGGATGTCTTCATAAGCTTGAAAGTCCAAACTTTCCCAGAACTGTTGAGCTTGATCGATCAAGAACTTAGCCACGAAACCTTTAACCCCACTCCGCATCTCCCAGTTAGACACCACATCAGCCTTTGTCAGATGTAGGGCTGTAGAAACATCCTCTGGCCTAGGAGCTATCTCCAAACCTGTAAAGGGTGTCTGCTCTAAAATAGATATGCCAAGTAAATCAGAGAACTCCTCCAAAGTAGGGACCAACTGATAGTCCGGAAAGGTGAAACAATGATGCAACGGGTCAAAGAACTGGAACAAGACACTCATCATTTGCTCATCTAACTTAGAAGTGACTAAGCCAAGGAGGTTACCATGTCTTCTGACAAAGGAATAAGTATCAGGAACCTTTGAAACCAACTCTATAAGTTGAGCAGGGATTTGTACGAAGTTGATCCGAATGGTATTTCTGCGCATAGAGGCCATGATCTGCAAAACAGAACAAAGATGAATCCCCTCGGTCTTAGAAATGGTTAGTCTAATGAAATATGCATGCAATGTCATGATGCATGATGTCATGATGAAAACACATCACAAGTATCACAGATAGCAAACATGGTAAGGGCAAACAAGTCACACAATATCCCTTAAATTTCAGGCTGGCATGGAGTTTAGGTATTACCCTCTTTCAGTTTAGTTGGTTCAACATGTCCTAGTAATTGTAACCGGGTTCTAGAGGATCTCAATATCACTGACCATCCCCGATCGGTCATAATTCCAATTTAGTAACCTTTTCTTGCGGCCGGAATCATCGCGAGAGTATGGTCTCAATGAGTGTAGCATACTGCTACTTTTCTATGGCCAAGTTCGTCAATTATAGGTTCTAAGGTCAGTTGATGCTTAATGACCCATTAGCAGCCCCATACTCTCCTTGTTCCTCCACAAGGGATATCGGTACCAACTAATGTGTCACACCAATGTAGCTACTGCTTCAACCGTATCGGTCTATGTCGTACAGTTCCCTCACAGTCTATTGCTACTTACCTAAATTGATCCCCAGATCTGGGTTAGGATCTATAGTAACTCCGATACAAAACCCACAAAATATAAAGCAAACAAATCAAGCAATTGAAAACAATATGATGAACTATTCTTAAGGTACACCCCACTTATTAAACATCCCCAGCAGAGTCGCCAGTTCTGTGATACGATGGCCAGAACCGGGACGTGTTTCCCTATTTTTTGAGGAATTTGCTGGTTTGCGTTTTGCGTTTGTTTTCGCAAAATGTCATCGTAAGCAAGAGTCACCACCAAATTTTATTTTATCCAACAAGGAAAGGAAAAAAGCACAGAAAAATTCCTTTTTCGAGATATTTCTGAGTACGGGGGGTAGATTATAGAAAGGGAAGGTATTAGCACCCTTTCTATCCGTAGTTATCTATGGGCTCTTAGGTACTTGCTCATCATTTTCAAAATTGTTTTCTTTGTGTTTGTGTGATTTGAAAAGCTTTTGTTTTGACTTCGATTTAACTCTTGCTTCTGTCTTCAAGAGTGTAATGAAGTGTTTTTGAAAACTTTGTTTGTAAAGGAGTGTAAGTGTGAGAAAAGTTTATTTTGATTGAGTAAGTACTTAAGAGATAATCTACCTACTCGAAAAAAAGAATCGTTCTATGTTCATTTCCTTTAGACAACGCTATCCCACTATTAGTGAGTAGGTAGCACCGTCATTGGAGTTTTAAGGGTCAATTCGAAAGGGACGTACGGTCACTAAAGCAATGTTAGGACGTCTTAGTAGTAACCCTAATGTCTTAGATCAATCATTCGAGGCAACAATTCCGAGGCAACCATTCCAAGGAAATTTTTCCGAATCGAGACTTTGATCTTTGTTTAGACAAAAGGACGACCACTAAAGCATCCTATACTCAATGACCATTTACCGAAGGCAACCAAGTGGGAGTGTACTCTAGGAGTGCGCATGTGCGAGTGATTCAATTTCAGATTATTTATCTTTGCACATTTAGGGTGATCTAACTGTTTTAAATTTAATCATACATTCTTGTCATGCATCCTATTATCATACATTTAACAGTTAATAATTTGCGGAATTTAAAATGCGGAAATTAAACTACGCTATTACAAGGCTTCGGGTATTTACATAGCCAAAAACAAACCCTTTGAAAATAAAGCGATAAATGAAATAAACCTCCTAATTAAACTATTACAAACTATAGGCAGTTACATCAATATGAATAAAAATAATAATAAAGCGCGCGATGAAAATTAGAACGAGTGCGAACTAGGGTTTTGACCCTTCTATCCTAATTAAAAGAGAAAAAATGTTTTTGTTGTTTTTAATAAAAGAATTAAGTTTTCTAAATTAAATATGCAATTAATTAGTTAATTAAATAAATTAATAAAAATAATTACATGACATATTTTGGTTTTTTTGTGTTATTTCAGGAAAGAAATAAAATAATTAAGTTAGTAATAAAAACCTATTTATTCTAATTGATTTTAATTATTTGCAAAAAGAATTAAAATTTTCTAAATTAATAAACCTAATTAAGTTAATTAATTAAATTTTTTAATAAAAATAAGATCTAGATCTAATTTGTGAAAAATTATATTTTTGTGATTTTTGATAAAAAGAAAATAATTTTTGGTTAGTAATTAAATAAATAAAATCAAATGAAATAAATAAAATATAAAAGAATTAGATTGGGCCTGAAAATTGGGGGTGCAAAGAGCAGAATCTGGGCCCATTTATGGAGGTCCACGTTTGACTTTTGAAATCTAGTGCTGCATGTTAGTTGTGGCTCATGGTGTTCTCCTCTTGCTAACCACTAGATCTAGATCTCAAGACAAATGGCGTGTTGGATTATGAAGATGCATGGTAGTTATTAACCTCATGCGTGTACTGAATTGCCTGAAAGAAAATGGAAAAATAGCAAATGCTGGAGGCAGGGGTCGAACCCCTGACCTCCAGCCTCCTAATGCCTTAAGCGCCCATCTGGCAACCACTGCACCACTTTGTTTTCATTGTACATATAATGAATAATAAAAATAATATACAAAAACATACGTTAGTGGAGAACAAAAAGAAAATGCGCGCTGAACATTTGAATTGGCCAATGGGGGAGTGACAACTCATCGTCTCCTTCCTCTCTCTGTGGGTAAAGGTTTGATAACCTATACCTACGGACGAACGCCCGTTGCTACAGGTCTGTGCTTTCTCAAAATCTTCCACAGGCCATGGAAATAACATCTAATGCCATGGTTGTGTTCGTCTCGTCCTCCTGAACATGGTAGTACCACTTACGAAGGCCAATTTTCCCTGTAATAAAAAACCCTAAAACAAAGCTCCAAAACCTAGCAATGGTGATTTACAATATAGGCCATATAAATAAAATTGAATGATACAGAAAGTTTGCATATGTTCCATAGATCAAGAATATGCAATTAATTCATGTTAAAAATGCTTATATCACGAGATACGAATTCAAGAACAGGGGTATGTCGTGATGGACTTACAATGCGTTTTGGGACTGGAATGGACTTGTTCTTGATTGCTTTAGCTTGCTGAGAGTCCCAGGAGTCGATTGGGATCGTTCAAAGGTCCTGAAACTACCTTCAAATGGGATTTCGATCTCACACTTTTCTTGCTTTTTTTTCAAATCTGGTTCCTTCTCATACGCCACTCTCTAACTTGTTTTTAGGTCTGCACGCACTCTATATGTACCAAGCAATGCATTAGGGTTGATAACTGCATCCAAATCTTTCTCCTTCAATGATTTTTGATTTGATTTGATACACTTTTAAAACTTTCCAAAATTGGTCCAAATCCAATATTTTTGTGCATACATGCCTTGATACGAGTTTGAATTATTTGCTAGCTGTAACTGGAACCTGAAACAATCACCAAATCTTTTGTTTTCAATGTTTTTGATTTTATATGATTTATTTTGATTTAAATTGAATTAATTCAAATAAAAATCAAAATAAATAATAAAAGTAAGATATGGACAAGTGGCAAAGGCTAGAGCTCGTGGGATATGTTTCCAACTCAAAACAAGTGAAAAAGATTGGGCCCATTTGGCAAAATTTGAATTTTTGGGCATCGTTGACCTTTGGCAATTTTGCAAAAAAGGTCAACTTCAACAATGCATAACTTACTCAATTTTGACTCTTTGGAGGTGTTATTAGACCTTTTAGAAATCTTGAGATGTCCTTTAAGCAACCCTTTTGGTCTCATCTAATTTTGATGTTCCATGCTCATGTATGAAGCTTTGACAAAAAAGTGTTTTTGTTGACTTTTCAAAATGACCTATAATGTCCAAATTCATAACTTCTTATGAGTGCATATTTTGAACTTGGGGGGATGAATATGGATTGTAGGGAATTGCATCCTCTTCAAAATGAGCTTTGGATGGGTCATTTCTAATAAAGTATGAGAAAGTTGTGCTTGGTCAAAGTTGAGTTGAGTTTTCCTACAAAAACCCTAATTTAACAACTTTTGAGTCTTGATGAATTATGAGCAATCCTTGATGAATCATGATAAACCCTTGATCAAATGATAAAATATACTTCAAAATGAGGATGTTGACCAAAACTTTGAAGTTTGACTGTATGGGGGCCACAGTTGACTTTTCCCCTAGCACAGTCGATTTTTGGGCCTTTGAGCAATTGACTGAGCAAACTTCCTCTGCAAGGCTTGAAACTTGACATGGATGGTCTTGATAACATATTAGGACAATGTTGAGCATTTTGGACCACTTGGACTCAAGTAACTTGATGCAACATGAAACCCTAATTTGGGGTAGACTGCCTTAGGAGAGAGCTTGTCTGGCCAACCCTTGGGCTACCTTGAGCAACTTGGAGATCTTTCTTGAAATGTTTTGAGAAAATGGGAGGGAAAATTTTGGGGTACAACAGACTGAAAATAAAAATGCGGAATCAAAACCCTAATTACTATTACAAACTCGGAGCAGTTACAATAATAATAAAAAGGATTAAAAGCGCGCGGCAAATTAAATGCGAGAATAATTGGAGAACCCTAAGAAATATAATTGAAAAAAGATTTAGGTTATTTTTTGAGAAAAATTAGATTATGTACAAAATTAAACCCTAATTCTAATTATTTTTAATTATGAAAAGAATTAAATTCCCTTAATTTTAATTAAACTAATTAATTAAAGAAATAGAATATTTTATGAAAAAATAAATTTTGATGTTTTTGTGATTTTGAGTTAATAATTATTTTTGTGTTATTTTTCTAAAGGAAAATAACTAGTAAAAAAATTAAAAAAATCAAAATAGAAAAGCAAAGAATGGGCCTGTATAAGCTGAATGGGGGGTGTAACACTGAATTAATTAGGCCCATTATGCTGATCAGCCCAGTCAACACGCTGATTCTTATGTAGCCTCTTCTTGATGGTGTACCATGGTCATCCCTTGATGGGCGTTGGATCTGGCCAGGCAATGATCCAATGGTTGAGATCTTGGGTTGCACGGTGGATGCCTTGATGCGTGGAGTATGGAACCTATTATGAAAAATTAAGAAAAGAAATAAAAAGCTGGGACCTGGGATCGAACCCTGGTCCTCCCACTCACACATACGCGTGCTTAACAAACTGAGCCACATGTCTTATTTGTCAATATAATAACAACAATATATATTATATAAAACAAAATAGATTAAACATAAAAAATAAAAAGCGCGCGTTTTATTCAAACAGGCCAATGGTGTCGTTCCATATATCTTCTTCTTCCCTTGTCCTACGTTTTAGGCCAAGCATTTTTACCTACAGACATCTTCCATGGCTATAACCCTGTAACTTTCAAAAATCAACAGCAAGCATGATAAATTAATTCCAAGTACATGGATCAACTCGTCTTGACGCCACGAGCATCATGGTACCCTTTTCTTGGGCCAATTTAACCTGTACAAAAAAACCCTAAAACAGAACCTCAAACCCTAGCTATGGTAATCCTCATTATATGTATCCAAACACGTAATTAAGCATGCAAACACGATCTGAAGGATGA
This sequence comes from Vicia faba, assembly GCA_948472305.1. Lineage (NCBI taxonomy): Eukaryota > Viridiplantae > Streptophyta > Magnoliopsida > Fabales > Fabaceae > Vicia > Vicia faba. The sequence continues at coordinate 1,232,194,212 of OX451735.1, forward strand.
TACAAACATGAATATATGCATAGAAATCATTAACCATGCGTAAATTGTAAAATCAAATTCAAGAATGTATTTGCAAACCGTGGATCTGTAATGAGCGATTATGGGCTTGAGGAGGCCTGCAAATGGTCCTGTTAGCTTTAGGAGGTGTCTAGGAATCGATTAGAAGCTTTAAACTCCTGTCAATTGCCCTCTAAATGAGAAACCGGTCCATACTTTTTTGCCAATTTTCTCAGTTTCGTTTGATGCTCTCACGACCTCCAATCCTCTCCCTGCGCATTGTTCTTGTTCAGTATATATACTAGAGCATATTAGGTCAACAAAAATGCTTTGTATCTTGGCAAATCATGAAAATTTGATTTGATTTTTCTCTTGTATTATATGTTTCCAAAATAGGCCTAATCATGCCATCTTTGATTCAATTTTCTCTTGCGCGATTTGATATGCTATGCCAGCTTGATTAGATTGTGAATCGTACAAAAATCAGATCAAAACCAATCTTTTTTATATTTTTTCCCATTTATTTGATTTAATTTGAATTTTAAATAATAAAAAATCAAAATAAAATAAACAATGAAGCAAATAATGTGTGGATGCTGATTTGGGTCGTGGACCATGTCACAAGCAAGATGCAGGCATGAAATGCTAGGCCCATTTTACAAAAAATGCACTTTTGAGCATATTTGACTTTTTGGCAATTTTGCAAAAATGGTCAACTTTGAAAAGGCATATCTCCTCCAATTTTAACCCTAGAGAGGTGTTCTTGGACTTTTTAGAAAGCTTAGGATGTCCCCTAAACAACCCTTTTTGTTTCATCTCAATTGTCTATTCCATGTTCATGTAAGAAGCTTTGACCCAAAAGGTGTTTTTGTTGACTTTTCAAAAGAACCTATAATGTAGAAATTCATATCCTTTGATGAGTGCATATTTTGAACTTGTGGGATGAAGATGAGTTGTAGGGAATTGCATCCTCTTGAAAATTAGCCTTAGATGGAAAATTTCTGATAAAGTATGAAGAAGTTATGCTTGGTCAAAGTGTTGTTGACTTTTCCTATAGAAACCCTAATTTGCCATTTTTGACTTTTGATGGGTTAGAAGCATTTCTTGAGGAATCATGATCAACCCTTGATCAAATGATGGATATCTCTTCAAAATTTTGATGTTGACCAAAAATCTTGAAGTTTGACTGTATGTGGGCCACAGTTGACTTTTGACCAAGTACAATTGATTTTAAGGCATTTGGGCAATTAACTGAGTAAACTTCTTGTGCAAGGCATGAAACTTGACATGGATTATCTTGAGAAAATATTAGGACCATGTGTGATACGGTGGGGGAACTGACTTGAGGTTTTGCGTTTGTATTCGCAAATGTTTCAGTTGAGCAAGAGTCGCCACCGACTTTTTATTTTATCCTAAAGGAAAGGTTTAAAAAGCACAGCAAAAACCTTTTGAGATGTTTTCTTGGGTTCGGGGAGTAGATTATAGAAAGGGAAGGTATTAGCACCCTTTCTATCCATGGTTATCCATGGGCTCTTAGTTACTTGCTTGGATCACTTGCCTTTTGTTTTCAATTTGTTTGAAATGGTGCTTTGTGTGTGGGTTTGAAAATATTTTGAAAAGAAAGCCAATGTGGTGGCAACCTTTGTAATGATCCATGTGGGGATGTATACAAAGATGTATGTCTTTTGAAAAGGTTTTCATTTGTTTTTGAAAGTTGTTTTGAAAGTGTTGTGGATTGTGGTTTGAAAAATAGGCAAGTGTTTTGTTTTGCAAGTTTGATTCAAGTAACTAAGAGGTTATCTACTCCTAAACTTCTCAAAAGATTATTGCTATGTTTTAACCCTTTTAACAAGTTTGTTCCACCATTGTATTTGGTGGACAACCTTGTGTTAGGATGTGAAAGGGACAGGCGCGGGTCATCGTTTAGACCATAATTGCAACGGCGTTAAATGTCTTTGGGCAATTTTCTTTAAGGGACTTGATCATTTATTTTTGTTTGTTTTGAAAAGTTTTATCGAGGGACTATGATCATTCAATTTGTTTGTTTTGCCCAAAGAGACCTAACATGCAATATGACCCAATTTTGAAAGGCAACAAAGTGGAGTACCCTAGGGGTGCAAGTGTGAGATGTGTGTCCATTTTCATGCTTGTTTATCTTGAGATTAGGTCATAACTATTTTTTTATCGTTTTTCGCATACAAACCCTAATTCTAACATGTTATCATTAGAAAGCGTATAAAGTGCGAAAATAAATTTACTAAGCTATTACAAAACCAAATATGGGAAGGGGGGTACAAATGTTCAAATGGGGATATTGACAAGTAATGTAAATCTAAATTATTACATCATTTTTTTGAATATTTGCAAAGTAAATAAATTGCATAATTAAATGGAAATTAAATAAATATGTAAAATGCAAAAAGAAAGTTTTTATGTATGAGAGAAGTATGGTTTATGTAAAATAAAACAAGAAAATGAAAAGGTATTATTTTTGAGTATTTTTTAACTTTTAGGGCAAAAACCCTAATTTTAATGAAAATGGATATTAATTACTTAATTCATATAATATTTATTATTTACATATAAAAATAAAATAAAATATAGTATATTTGTAAAAAAAGAGTATTTTTTAGTATTAAATATTAAAAAATAAAATATGTACATTTTTGGTATTTTTACTCTAAGTATATTAATATATATATGTATATTTATATTATTCTAAATATGTATTATATACAAATAATAATAATAGTTAAAATTTTTTTAGAAAATAGTATTTTTTATATGAAATATTTTCAGAGGGTAATATAAAATAAAAATAGAAATAGAAGTATTTTTTTACATATTTTTCTATTTGTCCTAAATAATAATATATATGTATTTATGTATAAACTAAAGAAATATCAAATAAAATCAAATAAAAGTCAAAAAATGGTGAGAAAAATATTTTCAAAATTTTAATATGCTGAGAAAAAATAAACAAGTCAAACAAAAAAAGAAAAAGTCAAAAAGAATTAAAAATAAGGCAAATGGGCTTAGGGGGTGAGAAAATGGAAATAGGGTGCAAATAAGAAAAAATTCCAGGCCCAGCCCAGAAGACCTGTCTTCTTCAACCTCTGAACAATATCCTTCAAGCAAACACGCGTTTTTTATCTCTGGATTTCTGGACTTTCAAGCAAAACTCATAACATGAAAAGTGTAGAGCATTAAGAGACAGTTTCAACCATGTAAAGAACTTGACCTAACTCTCTAAGATGAGGGAGAATTTCTCCTCCCCCAATTTCTGACCTAACTTTTCATCAATGTTCAGACATAAAATTCTCTAAGCACACGAAATATAAATGAAATCTAATCATATGAGCATGTTCAGGGCTATGATTGTGACATGTTTTCTTCACAAACCTAAAGCTAACAATGTCTAATAAGAGAGATACGACCCCATGAACTTACCTGTTCAGTTGGAATCGAGCTTTGCAATGGAGGATGTTTCAGAGTGAAATGATGACTTGTATAGCTTCCTTGAAGTGTAAGGATGCTTTTCCAAGTCCCACTTTGTCTTGAAACTCCCTGAATCGAGCTAGTGAACTCCAACTGCAAAACAGAAAATTAAAAATGGTGAAGTGGCTTGGAGGTGTTACAGGTCAGGTTTCAGGTCATGGTTAGCTTGCATAAGTACTAGGAAATGTGTGTGAACTGGTTTTGGCACAAGAACTTGAGGGAAATAGGAGTTAGCAATCAAACTGCAGAGGTAACTCTGTTTTTGCAGTTTGATGGTGTTTTTTGGTTTGAGGATGTTTGGGAGGTCAATGGGCCGTGCAGAAGCTTAGGTATGATATGTGTAATGTGTTGATAACTTCTTTATTGTGTTGGTGAGCTGAGATTCAAGTTGGTACAAGTTATGCACTTTTCTTGAACTTGAAGCAAACAAATGCAACTTGGCTTTCTAGGCATGTAGGGGGCCTCCTAATTTGCTGCATAAGCCTCTCTTGATCAGTGTGTTATGCACATAATCTTGTGTCAAGCAGATCTTCCATGTACTTTCTTGATTTGCAATTGGACATAAAGCTAATCTTTTCAAAAATGGAAAGTTCACTTTATCTAGTTTAGGATTAATCTTGCATACAATGCTTGCACTCAAAGAACAACACTTTAACACATTGAATATGCATTAAATTATTGAGTATGGAATGGTTCAAGGACCTGTAATTAAGGGCATGCTGATTTAGAGAAGTTTATACAAACTATGAACATGGAAAATGGCCAATTCAAAGGTGAGTTTTTGCTATATTGTGAAATTCGAATCTCTCAAGTTATGAGGTTGTTTGAGAAGTTCTTGGACATTTTGGAAAGCTTGGAATGTGTACTACAATCCATATTTGAAATGCAAATTGAAATTCCAAGTGGAAGTGTATGAAAAATGGCCTTGAAGTGGGGTAGAAAACCTTGTCAAAATAGGTTAAAATTTCACTAAGTTAAAAATGGTTTAGTGCCCTTATTCAAAAAATTGTAACTTGAGATACAAGCTTCAAATGAGAAAACTTTGTGAATCAAAGTTGTAGATTATGCAATAAGCTACAACTTTCATGTTTTGACCTTTGTTTGAATCCAAATGGATCTTAGTGAAAAGATGGGGCAAAGTTGGGAAACAATTAGGGTTTTTTATAACTTAGAAAAATTCTAAGTTATGAAAAATTCCATTTTCTAACCCTAATTTGCATTTTGTGATTTCTTGGTGAAAAAGTTTCATGATTTGGCATGTCTTGATGAAAAATGAATCTTGACTCTTGATTTTGACCAAAAAGTCAAAGTTTGACTTTTCAGTGTACAGTCAAAATTGATCAATTGACTGGAAAATTCAACTGTCAATCTTGTGTACTTGGGATCTTTTGAGTTTGTTGAGCATGTCAAGATAATTCCAAGGGGTCCTTGAGTCCATATGTGAGCTTGGTTTGCCATTGGCTAAGTTAAACAGTAAAAAATTACCCTTGTGCAGTCAAAACCCTAAAAATGACCATTTTGCCCTTTTGGTGATCTGATCAAATTTCTTGTGGAATTGTGATCCAAACTTGATCAAATGGTCCATATGAGTTCATAATGTTGATGTGGGTCAAATTTCATGAGATTTGACTGTCAATTGGCCACAGTTGACTTTTTCCCCAATACAGCTGATTTCTAGGTCAACTGTCCAATTGACTGGGCAAAGATTGGAATCAAGGCTTGAAACTTGGTGAGGATAATCTTGGGAGTCCAACATGAAACATGAAAGTCATCTTAGGCATTTTAGGTCAAAACATCCTTGGGCAAACACAAACCCTAATTTGAGTCCACAGTGCAAGGAGAAGTCTTAAGTAGAGGAAACCCTAACTGGATCTTGATCTTCAAGGGTCTTGTGATGAGAAAATGTTGAGGAAATGGGAGGGCAAATTTTGGGGTACAATAGTTGCCCCTGTTCAATCTTCTTGGACCTGAAGAGTTAGATTGGCGAGTTTGCCTTTCGTGACTCGAGGGTAAAAGGAGATTGGACACTAGAGTGCCCGGAAATTTGCACTCGCATGCTGGAGTCTCAACAGTGTGATGTCAGGAATGGGCTTATAGATGCCATTTGGAGAGGTGGTGAATAGGGAGATGGGCTTATAGATGCCATCTGGAGATGTGACAGAACCTTGTCGGGAATGGGCTTATAGATGCCATTTGGAAGTGTCGATCGCATAAGAGATTCCTTAGCGAGAACTTGTGTATTTGAGAAAGACGGATGTTTTCCTGGCTTGTTACAGGTGTTTGATCTTCAGTCTCCTTATGCAGATATGCCCTGGCTAGATACAGGTATCGAATCCACAATCGGTTACTCACAGATGTGCCCTGGCTGGATACAGGGGTCGAATCTGGAAATAGTCGTTAAGAGATGTGCCCTGGCTGGATACAGGAATCGAATCTGGAAACGTTGTAGTTTACAGATGTGCCCTGGCTGGATACAGGAATCGAATCTTCGAACTCTTCAGACGTGCCCTGGCTAGATACAGGAATCGAATCTGGAAACGTTGTAGTTGACAGATGTGCCCTGGCTGGATACAGGAATCGAATCTTCGAACTCTTCAGACGTGCCCTGGCTAGATACAGGAATCGAGTCTGGAAACTGATCCCTCTCAGATGTGCCCTGGCTAGATACAGGTATCGGATCTGGAATTGGGAGGGCAAATTTTGGGGTACAACAGTTGCCCCTGTTCAATCTTCTTGGACCTGAAGAGTTAGATTGGCGAGTTTGCCTTTCGTGACTCGAGGGTAAAAGGAGATTGGACACTAGAGTGCCCAGAAATTTGCACTCGCATGCTGGAGTCTCAACAGTGTGATGTCAGGAATGGGCTTATAGATGCCATTTGGAGAGGTGGTGAATAGGGAGATGGGCTTATAGATGCCATCTGGAGATGTGACAGAACCTTGTCGGGAATGGGCTTATAGATGCCATTTGGAAGTGTCGATCGCATAAGAGATTCCTTAGCGAGAACTTGTGTATTTGAGAAAGACGGATGTTTTCCTGGCTTGTTACAGGTGTTTGATCTTCAGTCTCCTTATGCAGATATGCCCTGGCTAGATACAGGTATCGAATCCACAATCGGTTACTCACAGATGTGCCCTGGCTGGATACAGGGGTCGAATCTGGAAATAGTCGTTAAGAGATGTGCCCTGGCTGGATACAGGAATCGAATCTGAAAACGTTGTAGTTGACAGATGTGCCCTGGCTGGATACAGGAATCGAATCTTCGAACTCTTCAGACGTGCCCTGGCTAGATACAGGAATCGAATCTGGAAACGTTGTAGTTGACAGATGTGCCCTGGCTGGATACAGGAATCGAATCTTCGAACTCTTCAGACGTGCCCTGGCTAGATACAGGAATCGAGTCTGGAAACTGATCACTCTCAGATGTGCCCTGGCTAGATACAAGTATCGGATCTGGAATTGTGACAGTTGAAGGCAGTTGTTTTTTTGGGATTGTCTTTTTCCTGAAAAGGCAAAAACATAAGTTGTATGCAATGTCATGATGTATGATATGCATGATGTTATACATGAGATGGTGTTGTATGCACTTTATCATATATGTAAGCAAGATGTATGAAAATGTGAAATGATTATGAATGTAATTTCGTCTTAGGAAGATAAATCCTTGATGAACGACCGGGGAGTTGCTCTGTGGAAGAGGTACTTGGCCGAAGTTTGATGAGAGGCCTGTTGAGGACTTTAATGATGGATTCCGCTGGGGATAATGATGATAAAATCCGTTGGGGTTAACCAAAGATAAACTCCGCCGGGGATTGAAGGAACTTTTCCGAGGGCGGTCTTCCGTGGTTTTTTTAGCTGAGGATAACCCAGTTATAAGTCCTTGTGAGGAAATAACTCTAAATAAAACTCGGGAGAGACGTCCGTACTCTGCAGGGGATAAGCTTCCAGAATCTACTGGGGATGAGCTTTAAGACCTGCCGGGGAATGTTGTGCTTTTTCAAGGTTGTCAGGGCGTCAACTCCGCTTGGGGGAAAGTATTGCTGAATCTTGTTTTACTCTGCGGGGAGTTGAGATGATTTGGCCACATTCTTCAGTCGAATCTACCTTGGTACCTTGGCGGACAAAACAACCAGACAGCATCAGACAACTCCACATTTCCCCTATCTCTGATGTCACCTGTAATCAATCTCTTGTTTCATATGTAAACATTTACGAATCAGCGATTTTATGTCAAATGCATATATCAAAAAATGAACATTGGATGTTCTTCGCAAGACAAAACAGAAAAAGGAAAACAATGGTAATTTGTATGGACAAGTGAATTTGTATTGATTTAAACCTTGCCTGTGAATAGGCGTTTTTGTACAAGAGGCTGACATCCTAGTAAGAGGATGCCGCCAGATAACATAGAGCTTACAATTTGAAAAAGGAAACAAAACAGCTATGTGAACAATCCCACTGGGTTCCAACTCTGCTATCGCCTTTATGTCCTCGAACGTCTCATCGCTTTGCTGCCTAGTTGAAGATGAAGCTAATTGGTCGATGCCGAAATCTTGAGCCAGATAGTTGATGCCGAATTCCGGATGCAAAGTGATCCAATGAGACATAGTGTTACGCTTTTATCCCTAACTTTTGCCTGGACCGCCCTTTCGGGTTTTCAGTCCACCGGGATACCCATTTTTGCCCAAGCCGCCTTTTCAGGTTTTCGACTTGCCGGGTGTACAGATTTTTTTCATTTCATCCCTTATTTTTGCCCGAACCCTTTTGGTTCGCCGGGAAGCCCTTATTTTTGCCTAGGTATGTCAACCTAGCGGGTCTTTTATTCATGCGTAGTATTTTTTCACTATGTCTGCATTGGCGGGGTGAGGAAGGTCGTCACCATCCATGGTGGTTAGGATCATGGCTCCTCCTGGGAACACACGTTTAACCACAAATGGCCCTTCGTATGTAGGGGTCCATTTGGCCCGGGGATCACTTTGAGGAAGGATGATGCGTTTGATTACCAGGTCCCCAACTTGATACTCTTGTGGTCTGACTTTCTTGTTAAATGCCCTGATCATCCGTTTTTGATACGTTTGACCATGACAGATAGCAGTGAGCCTCTTTTCGTCAATCAGATTTAATTGATCAAGTCGAGTCTGGATCCAATCATTTTCATTCAAGTCTGCATCCTTCATTATTCGGAGAGAGGGTATCTGGATTTCAATGGGCAAGACTGCCTCCATGCCATAGACCAAGGAGAAAGGAGTTGCCCCGGTTGACGTCCTTGCTGAGGTGCGGTCAACCATGAAGAGCGAACGGTAACATCTCGTGCCAATCTTTATAGGTCACTGTCATCTTCTGCACAATTTTCTTGATATTTTTATTAGCTGCCTCTACAACCCCATTCATCTTTGGCCGGTAGGGAGAAGAATTGTGGTGCTGTATCTTGAATTATTCAGAGTTCAGTGATCATTTTGTTATTGAGATTGGTGCCGTTGTCCGTAATGATTCTTTCTGGGACGCCATACCGACAGATCAGATTATGCCGGATGAAACGTGCCACGACGCTCTTGGTTACTGTGGCATAGGAAGCTGCCTCAACCCATTTCGTGAAGTAATCGATCGCCACCAAGATGAAGCGATGCCCATTGGATGCCGTCGGTCGGATCTCGCCGATCATATCGATGCCCCACATTGCGAAAGGCCAAGGTGCCGTCAGGACATTCAAAGGAACCGGAGGGATATGCACCTTGTCAGCATAGATCTGGCATTTATGACAAGTTCGGGAGTGTTGGTAACAATCGGCTTCCATTGTGGACCAGAAATATCCTGCCCGAAGGATTTTCTTAGCCATGGTGTGTCCACTGGAATGTGTTCCAAATGTACCTTCATGCAGTTCTATCATGATTTTCTCTGCTTCGGCCTTATCCACACAACGTAGCAGCGTTGAATCATAATTCCGTTTGTAGAGAATGCCGTTGCTGAGGAAGAATTTTGCAGCAAACCTCCTCATGAACTTCTTATCATTGACAGACGCACCTTCAGGGTATTCCTGAGCTTCCAAGTACCTCTTCACCTCATGATACCAGGGTTTTTCAATCACCTTCTCAGCCTCGAGCTCGCAGCAGTATGCCGGTTCATCCAACTTCCAGATAATGATTCGGGGAGCCTCATTGTCCCACTTAACTTTGAACATTGAAGACATCGTAGCTAGGGCGTCCGCTAGCTGATTCTCCTCTCTAGGGAAGTGCTCAAAAGTTATCTCTTCAAAGTGGGGAAGCAAGGTCGACACATACTCCTTGTAAGGAATAAGATTCGGGTGTTTCGTATCCCACTCGCCTTTGATCTGGTTGATCACGAGAGCGGAATCTCCGAAAACACTTAGAAACTTGATCCTCAAATCGATTGCAGCTTGAAGACCCATGATACATGCCTCGTATTCTGCCATGTTGTTGGTGCAGCTGAAACATAGTCGGGCGGTGAGGGGAGTATGAGTTCCTTTGGGAGATATGATTACAGCGCCGACGCCGTTACCCAAAGCATTGGAGGCTCCATCAAAATGCATAGACCATCGGGATCCTTCCTCAGGTCCTTCATCCGGTCCAGGTACTTCACAGTCAGTTACCACCATGATGTCTTCGTCCGGAAAATCAAAGTACAATGATTGGTAATCGTCCACAGGTTGGTGTGCCAAATGATCCGCCAGTACACTTCCTTTAATTGCTTTCTGAGTTGTATACTGGATATCATATTCTGTTAAGATCATTTGCCATCTCGCTATTCTTCCAGACAGAGCGGGCTTTTCAAATATGTACTTGATGGGATCCATCTTTGAAATCAATAAAGTAGTGTGAGTCAGCATATACTGTCTCAGCCGGCGAGTAGCCCATACAAGAGCGCAGCAAGTTTTCTCAAGCAGTGAGTAACGAGACTCACAGTCGGTAAACTTTTTGCTCAAGTAATAAATAGCGTGCTCTTTTCGGCCAGACTCGTCATGCTGCCCCAGCACACACCCCATTGAATTGTCAAGTACTGTCAAGTATAGTATCAGAGGTCTTCCTTCCACCGGTGGCATAAGGATGGGTGGCTCTTGGAGATATTCCTTTATCTTTTCAAAGGCAGCCTGACATTCATCATTCCAGCGTACTACTTGATCTTTCTTCAGTAATTTGAAGATTGGCTCACAAGTAGCAGTCAGATGTGAGATGAATCGGGCAATGTAATTCAGTCGTCCCAGGAAGCCTCTGACTTCTTTCTCTGTCTTTGGAGCTGGCATCTCTTGTATGGCTTTTACCTTGGCAGGGTCCACCTGAATACCTTTATCGCTTACAATGAAACCTAGCAATTTTCCGGACCTCACCCCAAAGGTGCATTTGTTGGGATTTAACCTCAGCTTGTACAACTTGAGTCGGTCAAATAACTTCCTCAGATGGTCAAGGTGCTCCTCCTCAGTTTGAGACCTTGCAATCATGTAATCAACGTATACCTCAATCTCATGATGGATCATATCATGAAATAAAGCAACCATGGCACGTTGATAGGTTGCCCCAGCATTTTTCAATCCGAATGGCATGACCTTATAACAGAAGGTGCCCCACTGAGTCACAAAGGTAGTCTTCTCCATATCTTCTGGAGCCATCTTGATCTGATTATACCCTGAAAAACCATCCATGAAGGAGAACACCTTGTGTTGAGCTGTATTGTCAACAAGGACGTCAATGTGAGGTAGGGGGAAGTCATCCTTGGGGCTGGCCCTGTTCAGATCCCTGTAGTCAACACACATTCTGACTTTACCGTCCTTCTTCGGTACTGGCACCACATTGGCAACCCACTGAGGGTAAGAAGTCACTGCAAGGAACCCGGCATCAAACTGTTTCATAACCTCGGCCTTGATCTTTTCAGACATCTCTGGACGCATCCGTCAGACTTTTTGCTTTACCGGAGGGCAATCTTCCTTGGTTGGCAGGTGGTGAACTACAATGTCGGCATCCAAACCAGGCATATCTTCATAGGACCAAGCAAAAATCTCCATGTAGTCTTGTAGCATCTGGATCAATCGTTGCTTCACGCTGAGCTCTAGATTGGCACCAATCTTGACCTCTTTCCTATCTGTCTCAGTACCCAAGTTAATTGTTTCCACAGGCTCTTTATGTGGTTGAATAGCCCTCTCTTCCTGGAGTAGCAGTCTTGCGAGTTCACCAGGCACTTTGCAATCATCTTCACCTTCGTCTTCGGCCAAGTTAATCGGATTTTCGAAGTCATAACTGGCGGTAGCAGAGCTGTTACCAGTGAGATCCAGAGTGGATTGAAACCTGTATAAGTGAGTGTGTGTAAATATAGCTGTTTTGCAATATATAACACAGAAAGGAAAAGAGCACAAGATTTGAAATGCAACAAACGTCCAATGTTTTGATTGATGATATATGAAAATGTCATACAAAAAGCCCTCACAAATGGAGCTACGATGCCCCGGGTAGGACACCGAGCCAACAAAGTTTTAACATATTGTTTGTTACAAATTGGAAATCAAAAGAAATTAATTACTGCGTGACAAATGTGATAGGGGTAAAATCCTTTGCCGTCCAGTTGCTTGGTCCGTTGCTGGTAGTCGGGTAGATCCAACTGTCAAACTCTGCTTCCTCTACATCCTCCTCGATAGCATTCACCCTTGAGCTGGAGATAAACACCGGAGCCTTTCTGACCTTCTCCTTGCGCACAACCCTTTGAGCTTCTGCAGTAAAGCCCAGCCCAAACTTGTCGTTCTTCTGAGTGAAGTCAGGAAGCTGACCCCAGTTTGCACAATTGCCTTTCTGAACCACGGCCCGGGCATCCCTTAGGGAAGCCATCTTCAAGGAAACATTCTCTTCGACTGTTATTTCAGCTGCTGCTGAAATTGGATGTACCTCCTCGAAATGCTGAAAGGGGGTTTCAATGAACTCCCCGTCCATCTCAATGTATCTGAAGGAATTCAAATGGCTCACCATATACTCCTCTTCTCCCTGCACAATGACGATCTTCCCTCTGACAGGGTACTTCAGCTTCTGGTGCAAGGTGGAGGTCATTGCCCCAGCTTTATGGATCCAAGGTCGACCCAGTAGACAGGAGTACGATGGACGTATATCCATCACATAAAACGTAGAGTCAAACACCTGAGAGCCCACACGAATAGGGATGTCAACCTCTCCATGAACCATCCTTTTTGAACCGTCAAAGGCCCTGACGATGATATTGCTGGGCTTCAGTTCTAGGCCTTCATAATCCAAACGGTCTAAAGCCTTTTTCGGTAGGACATTCAAGGAAGAACCAGTGTCCACCAATACATGCGCCAGAGTAGTGCCCCTGCATTAGATAGAGACATGCAGGGCATCATTGTGGTCTCTTCCCTTCGCAGTCAGGTCAGCATCTGAAAAACCCAAGCCATTGTCTGCTATCAGATTTGCTACACAATCAGTGAACTAGACTGCAGACGTCTCCTGTGGCACATGGGCCGTCTTGAGAAATGAAATCAAGGCTTTAGCATGAGCCTCGGAGCATAGCAATAAAGAGAGCATGGAGATCTTGGAGGGCGTATGCCCCAGCTGTTCGACAACATTGAAATCACTCATCTTTATTATTTTCAGGATCTCCTCCACTTCTTGTTGGGAGGCCTCAGCATTTATAGGTATTGGTGCCTCCATCCGGGCAGGCTCTTCTTCAATCCCTTTGCCCCGAGCATTTGATGACTCGGCAGCAGGGGAAACAACTTGATCAGCAGCATGAACAGGTAAACTTGTAGGTGTTATAAGGAGGGGTCTTCGAATAGCGGGCGGTGCGATGTCAGGCGAGAAGAGCCTGCCACTGCGGGTGACTTTGGCTGGACCAGTGATATCGCAGATACTGGCGCCAGTGTCGAATTCTTGTTTGATTCCATTCACATATACATCTGCCCCATAATGCCAGGGGACAGCTTTATCAGAAACGTAGGGGAGAGGCCCCGGAACAGTAATAACCACAGGTGCAACAGTCATGATTTGAACAGGCTTCTTCGGGAGAGCCTTGATTGGATTATTGAAGATGGTAACCACAGAAACTTCTTTTACCGGAACCAACTGAACAGCAGACTTCTTGAATAGAATCTCCTTGCTATCCATTAGGCTTTGGACGCCTAACCTCAGCAAGGGACAACCAGATAGGGAAACAGCACAGAACCGGCAACCTTCACTGCAACCTGGAAATAAACCGGCCCGCAGTAGGTTCTTCATGACAGTCTTCAGAGGGGTAACAACTTCATTTACCGAAACAGCATACAATTCTTCCTCAATGGCATTTACTCTATGCTGGGGCATAGGAGCAGTTACAACATTTGGTCTCTCAGGCGCTTCAAACTGAATTTCCTTTGCGTCGATCAGATCTTGTACTTTGTTTCTCAAGGCCCAGCAATCATCAGTAGTGTGCCCGGGACTATCAGAATGATAAGCACACCGGGCATTTGGGTTATACTTAGGAGACGCAGTGTTTACGACCTTAGGAGCTTCTTTGAGGGTCACCAGGTTGGTGGATAACAGTTGGGGTAAAATTTGAGATAAGGTCATACTCAGTCGAGTATACTGCCTCTTGGGCCTTTCGCTTCTTTGTTGATTGTACTGCTGAGGAGCAGCAACCGGTTTTGAGATGACCAAAGCATTGACGACTTGGCGACTTTCGGGCTTGACTTGTCTTCCAGGACCATAGACGGCACTTGCTTCTTTCTTAAACAGCCTCTTCTCAGCACTTGCAGAGGCAGCCTTTTGTATCTTGCCTGACCTGATGCCAGCTTCAATTCTTTCTCCCGTCAATATCAAATCTGTAAACCCAGCGGAGGAGTTACCAACCAAATGATTAAAAAATGGACCAGACAACGTCCCTAGGAACATATCAACCAGCTCTCGATCAGTCAATGGAGGCTGCACCCTGCCAGCCAAATCTCTCCATTTTTGAGCGTACTCTTTGAACCCTTCACCCGTACCTAGAGACATACCCTGAAGTTGGGTACGCGTAGGAGCGAGATCAGAATTGTATTGGTATTGTCTGTAGAATGCGGTTGCCAAATCTTCCCAGTGTCGGATGCTAGTTCCATCCAATTGGTAGAACCATTCAAGCTGTGATCCCGAGAGGCTATCTTGGAAGAAGTGAATCCAGAGGTTCTTATCTGCCGTGTAAGGTTGGATTTTCCTTACGTACGACCTCAGATGCAGCTTTGGGCAGGAGACCCCATCATACTTGGCGAAGGCAGGCGCCTTAAACTTGTGTGGAATTACTACCCCAGAAGATAACCCCAAATCTCTGAAATCCAGCCCCGGCACATTCTGAATTTCCATGGCGCTTAAGCGGTCCTCCAATTGCTTGTATCTGTCAGCAGCAGGTGGGTATTGTTCGTCGTTATAGTCCGTCTCGTTGTCGGAGACTGCGGGACTAGGAGCTCCTCCCCCTTGGGGACTGTTTTTCTCAGCAGAAGAAGTAGTTGGATCAGCTTCATTATGGAGTGTGTTCCCAAATCTACGTCCGGTGTTGAACAACGCAGTCCTCTTTTTCTTCTTCTTCTTCAGGAGTAGAGTCTTCAACTCTTGCTGTCCTTGGGCCAGGCTCAGGACCATCTCTTGAAACTGTGCATTTTGGGCCTGAAGGGCCTTGATTGCTTGCTCACTGGATGAGTCTGGATTCATGATGACTGTTCAAAATAAACAGCGAAGGAGATTAAGCAACCTGTGAAATAGGGTACCTGCTATGCATATGGTGCAATGGAATGCGTATGTTTTATGTTTTCAAAGACAAACAAGATTCAACTTTGTAGACAAAAAGGGAAACACACTTCATTAGATTAAAATTTCAAGTGTTCAACAATTTGCCCTTAGGCATTACAGGAGTGAAAAATACTGGAAAGGAAATAAACTATAAAAGGAAACATCCAAAGCTCATCAATTCTCCCATGGCCTCCTCTTTTCAGTGCTGATGTAGTTGTTCAGGACCCGTTCTTCTTCCAATTGCTTAGTCAGCCTCTGAATCTTCCGTTCCTGCTCGTTGAATTTTTCTCGATAGAAATCCCGTTCTTCCTTTAGCTGCGCCCAAGATCTCTTCATGGTGTCAAAATCAGTAGGTATCTGAGGAGGGAGGACAGTTGGAGGAACCCCATCTTCAACAGGAGACTCAAGAATGAGAGGTCTAACAGCTTCGTAGGGCATACCTAACCTTTGAGCACGGATGCGGACCCATTTGCAATAGGGCCTCAATGGCAGAGAAGTCTTTGGTCCCAACTCATGTGGGTTGGCTTTGTGGATTCTGTCCCCAGCTCTAATGAATCCCTGGCGTAGTTTGTCACTGTCTGCCTGAAACTCAAAATGGAAGTGGGGAACCAGCATTTCATGAGGTCCATCTCCTCTGGCTCTTCCAAACTGACGGAGAGCTAAACACGGATTGTAAGAGATTCCTCCTTGGATGCCAATCAACGGAACATTAGGGTATTCTCCGCAACGGTCAATAACAGCTACCTCATCCAAACCTCTGAGAGTCCAGGTGATGTCATTATCAGTGAGAGACATTAACCTCCGAGCCCAACCTTTTCCTTCTTCATTCTTCAGCACGAACTTAGGAAGGTGCGAAATAAACCACCTTACTAGCAAAGGAGCACAACACCACGGAGTTCCCCGTTTTCGAGCAGTACGAGCATAGAGTTGTTGTAGAATATCACCCAAAAGAGTGGGTACCGGATTCCGAGACATGAAAATCCTTATGACATGGATACTGATAAAAGTGTCAGGGTTGGGAAACAATACCAGACCATAGATCAAAAGAGCCAGAATATCCTCGTACGCCTTGAAATCCAAGTCATTCCAGAAATCATTAGCCTTGCCAACCAGAAATTTGACCAAAAAGCCCTTGATCCCATTTCTAGTTTCCCAGTTGGACAATACCTCTTCTTTGGTCAAGGGGAGAATTGCAGCAATCTCTTCAGGCCTAGGAGTCTTTTCCAAACCAGTGAATGGAGTTTGTTCCAAGACAGGGATCCCAAGCAAATAAGAGAACTCTTCCAGGGTAGGAACCAGCTGGAAGTCTTGAAAGGTGAAACAATGGTACAGAGGGTCATAAAACTGGGTCAGAACACTTATCAGTTGTTGGTCCCATTTTGCAGTGACCAAGCCAAGGAGAGAACCATGTATGTTGATGAAGGAAGAAGTGTTTGGAATCCTACCAACCAAATCCTTGAGTAACACTGGTGGTTGAACAAAGTTGAGCCGGACAGTATTCCTACGCACGGGCATCATGATGTCCTACAAAACAGAGCAAAGATGAAACCTTTTTTGTCTTTGAAATGGGTTAGTCCTTTATACAGGATGCATGCAATGGTATGATGGCATGATGCTATGATGAAGCACACCACAAGTATTCACATAGGCAAATAAGGCACACAAGTCACACAAGACACCCTTAGGTTTCAGGCCAGCATGAGTTTCAGGTATTACCCTCTTTTGGTTTTGTTGGTTAAAACCTGTCCTATCAAAAGTAACCGGGTTCTAGAGGATCTCATATCATTGGCTACCCTCAATCGGTCTTAACTCCAGCATCGCAATATTTTCTCGCGGCCAGAACCATCTCGAGAGTTTAGCCTCAATGAGTGTAGCATACTGCTACTGTCCTAATATCCAAGTTGGTCAATTTAGGGTTCTAAGGTTGGTTGGTGTTTAATGACCCCTTAGAAGACCTATATTCTCCCCGTTGCAACACAAGGGATATAGGTACAGACTAAGATGCCACACCAACGTAGCCACTGCTTCACCCATTTCGGTCTACGCCGGACAGGTCCCTCACAGATTATGCTACCTAAAAGGGTATTTCCCAGATCCGGGTTAGAATCTATGAAACTCCGATGCAAAGCCCACAAATGTAAAGCAAACAAAGCAATCAATTAAAAACAAAGGTGATCTAAGCCCTAAGGTTACTCCACTTTTAAAGAATCCCCAGCAGAGTCTCCAGTTCTGTGATACGGTAGGGGAACTGACTTGAGGTTTTGCGTTTGTATTCGCAAATGTTTCGGTTGAGCAAGAGTCGCCACCGACTTTTTATTTTATCCTAAAGGAAAGGTTTAAAAAGCACAGCAAAAACCTTTTGAGATGTTTTCTTGGGTTCGGGGAGTAGATTATAGAAAGGGAAGGTATTAGCACCCTTTCTATCCATGGTTATCCATGGGCTCTTAGTTACTTGCTTGGATCACTTGCCTTTTGTTTTCAATTTGTTTGAAATGGTGCTTTGTGTGTGGGTTTGAAAATATTTTGAAAAGAAAGCCAATGTGGTGGCAACCTTTGTAATGATCCATGTGGGGATGTATACAAAGATGTATGTCTTTTGAAAAGGTTTTCATTTGTTTTTGAAAGTTGTTTTGAAAGTGTTGTGGATTGTGGTTTGAAAAATAGGCAAGTGTTTTGTTTTGCAAGTTTGATTCAAGTAACTAAGAGGTTATCTACTCCTAAACTTCTCAAAAGATTATTGCTATGTTTTAACCCTTTTAACAAGTTTGTTCCACCATTGTATTTGGTGGACAACCTTGTGTTAGGATGTGAAAGGGACAGGCGCGGGTCATCGTTTAGACCATAATTGCAACGGCGTTAAATGTCTTTGGGCAATTTTCTTTAAGGGACTTGATCATTTATTTTTGTTTGTTTTGAAAAGTTTTATCGAAGGACTATGATCATTCAATTTGTTTGTTTTGCCCAAAGAGACCTAACATGCAATATGGCCCAATTTTGAAAGGCAACAAAGTGGAGTACCCTAGGGGTGCAAGTGTGAGATGTGTGTCCATTTTCATGCTTGTTTATCTTGAGATTAGGTCATAACTATTTTTTTATCGTTTTTCGCATACAAACCCTAATTCTAACATGTTATCATTAGAAAGCGTATAAAGTGCGAAAATAAATTTACTAAGCTATTACAAAACCAAATATGGGAAGGGGGGTACAAATGTTCAAATGGGGATATTGACAAGTAATGTAAATCTAAATTATTACATCATTTTTTTGAATATTTGCAAAGTAAATAAATTACATAATTAAATGGAAATTAAATAAATATGTAAAATGCAAAAAGAAAGTTTTTATGTATGAGAGAAGTATGGTTTATGTAAAATAAAACAAGAAAATGAAAAGGTATTATTTTTGAGTATTTTTTAACTTTTAGGGCAAAAACCCTAATTTTAATGAAAATGGATATTAATTACTTAATTCATATAATATTTATTATTTACATATAAAAATAAAATAAAATATAGTATATTTGTAAAAAAAGAGTATTTTTTAGTATTAAATATTAAAAAATAAAATATGTACATTTTTGGTATTTTTACTCTAAGTATATTAATATATATATATATATATATATATATATATATATATATATATATATATATATATATATATATATATATATATATATATATATATATATATATATATATATATATGTATATTTATATTATTCTAAATATGTATTATATACAAATAATAATAGTTAAATTTTTTTTAGAAAATAGTATTTTTTATATGAAATATTTTCAGAGGGTAATATAAAATAAAAATAGAAATAGAAGTATTTTTTTACATATTTTTCTATTTGTCCTAAATAATAATATATATGTATTTATGTATAAACTAAAGAAATATCAAATAAAATCAAATAAAAGTCAAAAAATGGTGAGAAAAATATTTTCAAAATTTTAATATGCTGAGAAAAAATAAACAAGTCAAACAAAAAAAGAAAAAGTCAAAAAGAATTAAAAATAAGGCAAATGGGCTTAGGGGGTGAGAAAATGGAAATAGGGTGCAAATAAGAAAAAATTCCAGGCCCAGCCCAGAAGACCTGTCTTCTTCAACCTCTGAACAATATCCTTCAAGCAAACACGCGTTTTTTATCTCTGGATTTCTGGACTTTCAAGCAAAACTCATAACATGAAAAGTGTAGAGCATTAAGAGACGGTTTCAACCATGTAAAGAACTTGACCTAACTCTCTAAGATGAGGGAGAATTTCTCCTCCCCCAATTTCTGACCTAACTTTTCATCAATGTTCAGACATAAAATTCTCTAAGCACACGAAATATAAATGAAATCTAATCATATGAGCATGTTCAGGGCTATGATTGTGACATGTTTTCTTCACAAACCTAAAGCTAACAATGTCTAATAAGAGAGATACGACCCCATGAACTTACCTGTTCAGTTGGAATCGAGCTTTGCAATGGAGGATGTTTCAGAGTGAAATGATGACTTGTATAGCTTCCTTGAAGTGTAAGGATGCTTTTCCAAGTCCCACTTTGTCTTGAAACTCCCTGAATCGAGCTAGTGAACTCCAACTGCAAAACAGAAAATTAAAAATGGTGAAGTGGCTTGGAGGTGTTACAGGTCAGGTTTCAGGTCATGGTTAGCTTGCATAAGTACTAGGGAATGTGTGTGAACTGGTTTTGGCACAAGAACTTGAGGGAAATAGGAGTTAGCAATCAAACTGCAGAGGTAACTCTGTTTTTGCAGTTTGATGGTGTTTTTTGGTTTGAGGATGTTTGGGAGGTCAATGGCTCGTGCAGAAGCTTAGGTATGATATGTGTAATGTGTTTGATAACTTCTTTCTTGTGTTGGTGAGCTGAGATTCAAGTTGGTACAAGTTATGCACTTTTCTTGAACTTGAAGCAAACAAATGCAACTTGGCTTTCTAGGCATGTAGGGGGCCTCCTAATGTGCTGCATAAGCCTCTCTTGATCAGTGTGTTATGCACATAATCTTGTGTCAAGCAGATCTTCCATGTACTTTCTTGATTTGCAATTGGACATAAAGCTAATCTTTTCAAAAATGGAAAGTTCACTTTATCTAGTTTAGGATTAATCTTGCATACAATGCTTGCACTCAAAGAATAACACTTTAACACATTGAATATGCATTAAATTATTGAGTATGGAATGGTTCAAGGACCTGTAATTAAGGGCATGCTGATTTAGAGAAGTTTATACAAACTATGAACATGGAAAATGGCCAATTCAAAGGTGAGTTTTTGCTATATTGTGAAATTCGAATCTCTCAAGTTATGAGGTTGTTTGAGAAGTTCTTGGACATTTTGGAAAGCTTGGAATGTGTAATACAATCCATCTTTGAAATGAAAATTGAAATTCCAAGTGGAAGTGTATGAAAAATGGCCTTGAAGTGGGATAGAAAACCTTGTCAAAATAGGTTAAAATTTCACTAAGTTAAAAATGGTTTAGTGCCCTTATTCAAAAAATTGTAACTTGAGATACAAGCTTCAAATGAGAAAACTTTGTGAATCAAAGTTGTAGATTATGCAATAAGCTACAACTTTCATGTTTTGACCTTTGTTTGAATCCAAATGGATCTTGGTGAAAAGATGGGGCAAAGTTGGGAAAAAATTAGGGTTTTTTATAACTTAGAAAAATTCTAAGTTATGAAAAATTCCATTTTCTAACCCTAATTTGCATTTTGTGATTTCTTGGTGAACAAGTTTCATGATTTGGCATGTCTTGATGAAAAATGAATCTTGACTCTTGATTTTGACCAAAAAGTCAAAGTTTGACTTTTCAGTGTACAATCAAAATTGATCAATTGACTGGGAAATTCAACTGTCAATCTTGTGTACTTGGGATCTTTTGAGTTTGTTGAGCATGTCAAGATAATTCCAAGGGGTCCTTGAGTCCATATGTGAGCTTGGTTTGCCATTGTCTAGGTTAAACAGTCAAAAATTACCCTTGTGCAGTCAAAACCCTAAAAATGACCATTTTGCCCTTTTGGTGATCTGATCAAATTTCTTGTGGAATTGTGATCCAAACTTGATCAAATGGTCCATATGAGTTCATAATGTTGATGTGGGTCAAATTTCATGAGATTTGACTGTCAATTGACCACAATTGACTTTTTCCCCAATACAGCTGATTTTTAGGTCAACTGTCCAATTGACTGGGCAAAGATATGAATCAAGGCTTGAAACTTGGTGAGGATAATCTTGGGAGTCCAACATGAAACATGAAAGTCATCTTAGGAATTTTAGGTCAAAACATCCTTGGGCAAACACAAACCCTAATTTGAGTCCACAGTGCAAGGAGAAGTCTTAAGTAGAGGAAACCCTAACTGGATCTTGATCTTCAAGGGTCTTGTGATGAGAAAATGTTGAGGAAATGGGAGGGAAAATTTTGGGGTACAACACCATGGGAAGAATTCTTGACCTTTGGACTTCAATCATCTTGATGAGGAGTGAAACCCTAGTTTGAAGCTTGTTGCCTTAGGAGGAGGATTTGTCTGGTCAATCCTTAGTCATCCCTGAGCAATTGTGGACCTCTAGAGGCATGTCTTGAGTGAAATGAGAGGGAAAATTTTGGGGTACAATAGCTGCCCCTGTTCAATCTTCTTAAACCTGAGGATATAGATTGGTTGTCTGCCTTTCGTAATCTGAAGGTGGAAGATGATTGAACACTAGAGTGCCCATAAATTTGCACTCATCTGAGATGGTGCTGAACTGTGTAGGTAGTATCGGGAATGGGCTTATAGATACCATTTGGAGGATATGATGTAAGGTCACCGAAGGTGGGCTTAAAGATGCCATTCGAAAGATATGACGGAGAATCGTTGGAGATTGGCTTAAAGATGCCATTCAGAAGATATGACGGAGAATCGTCGGAGATGGGCTTAAAGATGCCATCTAGAGGATGTTGATTTCCCCGAGATATTCCTTTGATGAGAATTCCTGTTCCTGTCATTTAGGAGGAATCTGCTGAGGAATGTTGGTCTTTGTCTTGGGAGAAATGGAATCATAGGAACTTCAGTTGTCTGTTACTCTAATGGGGAATCATCTCTTAGTCGAGGAGATGAAAATGAACTGCTATCTGGTCGTGCTCCAGACCTTACAGTGATTTGCTAAGGATAATAAGACTGACGGCTATCTGGTCATGCTCCAGGTTTTACAGTGACTTAGTGGGGAGATGAGATTACACTTGCTATCTGGTCGTGGTCCAGGCATTGCAATCTCAACAACTGTTATCTGGTCGAGCTCCAAGCTTCAGAAGGAATTAAGTGGTTATCCGGTCGCATCCGAGTTTCAACTTGAATTTAAGGCATACTAACATCCAATTGTTTCCAGGCTTCAATAGTAATTGGCCGAGTAAACTGCTATCTGGTCGGATTCCAAGCTTCGCAGTACCTTATACTGTTATTTGGTCGTGCTCCAGGTTTTACAGTGTCTTTTACCATTATCTGGCCGTGCTCCAGGTTTCAGTAATTTGGAGAAATTAAGATATTATTCGGTTGATTTCCGGGCTTCATAGCTTGAATTTGAGATATACCATTATCTGGTCGATTCCATGCTTCGTAGTATTTTTGAGAAATTAAGATATTATCCGGTCGATTTCCTGGCTTCATAGCTTGAATTTGAGATATACCACTATATGGTCGATTCCAGGCTTCGTAGTATTTTGGGGAAATTAAGATATTATCCGGTCGATTTCAGGGCTTCATAGATTTAATTTGTGATATACCACTATCTGGTCGATTCCAAGCTTCGTAGTATTTTGTACTGTTATCCGGTCGTGCTCCAGGCTTCACAGTATGATGTATTGTTGGTTGACTATTATCTGGTCAGTTTATGGGCTTCATAGCTTTTAAACTGGAATAGAAATCTTAGTATCGATTTGACTGAACCAGGGAAAGGTCTCGAGTTGTCTTCAACTGGGAGAGAAATCTTAGTATCGATTTGACTGAACTCGGGAGAGGTCTCAGATTAACTTTGACTGGAATAGAAATCAGGGGAATCTTAGCGGCGATTCAGCTGACCCAGACGAAAGTCTTAGAACATCTTCAACTAGAATAGAAACATTAGTGTCGGTTTGACTGAACCAGAGAAAATCTTGAAAAGTGTTGGAATATATTCAACTTGAATAGAAACCTTGGTGTCGGTTTGACTAAACCAGAGAGAACTTGTGAGAACTTGATTGCATCTTTCCCTGAAAGGTAAAGAGTTAGTCGTATGTAATGTCATGATGTATGAAATGTATTAAGTAATGATGTTCTCAAAATAAATGAGATTGTGTTGTGTAATATGTATGTGCATGCCATGATGTATGGATATGCAATGCTATTGTGATATTATCTAGTTGGGGAAAATAAATCCTGGACTGTTGCTGGAGAGTATAAGGAGTTGAGTTCTTCGTTTCCGCTGGGGATAGTGACTGAAGATGATTAGCCAGGGATTTACATCCATTCTACTTGAGAACATTCTCCCGGAGGATACTCTGTCTAAAAATAATCATGCGGGGGAATTACTCTGTGGGGAAGAGAGATACTCTGTTGGAAGATCTGCTGATTTGGAGAAATAAACTCAGTTGGGGATGAACTTCCATTGTTGGAGAGAAGAGCTCTGTTGGAGATTGAGCTTCCGTTGTCAGAGAAATAAAACCTGCTCGGGAGATGGCTTTATAAACTGCTCATGGTTATAAAACTCGGCTGGGGAATACAGACATCAGCTTTCTGAAGGAACCTGCTGGGGAAGGAATTTCTGCTTAGGGATACAGAGGTCGGACTTCGCCTGTCTCGGCTCTTTGGGGAATATAGGTATCACTGGCATGTTTCTGATAGTGACTTCGCTTCCAACTGTCTCTGCCCCTTGTACCATGATGGAAAAAGTACATGCGAAGATTTTGTGGATGGATCTATGTCGTGATTGTACTTGAACATGTATTTAATGAGTGTCAGGATGACATCCGTCTCTGGATCGTATATGAATTGTACTTAAAACCTATGTTGAATTAGTGTCAGAATGGCATCCGTCTCTAGATCGTATATGAACTGTACTTGAACATGTGTCAAATGAGTGTCAGAATGACATCCGTCTCTGGATCGTATCTGAACTGAACTGTTTCTCAATGTATGAAAATCTTGAATAAGTAGCAGAATGACACCCGTATCCAGATCGTATCTGAACCGTTTCTCGATTCTGGTGCTCTTGATGAATGTTGATCAAGGTATAAGTCTTCCACTGATAGACAGGTGACAGGACATAGTCGTACGTTTTAAATCTCTAACTTTTGTCTGGACCGTCCTTTCGGGTTTTCAGTCCACCGGGATACCCTTTTTTGCCCAAGCCGCCCTTTCGGGTTTTCAACTTGCCGGGTGTACAAATTTTTTCATTTTTTATCCCTAATTTTTGCCCGAACCCTTTTGGTTCGCCGGGATTCCCTTATTTTTGCCTAGGTGTGTCAACCTAGCGGGTCTTTTTTTTTTCATGCGTAGTATTTTCTGACTATGTCCATTCTTTCAGGATGTAGAGAGTTATCATTGTCCACAGTGTTGTGTTGTAGTACTGTCAAAAATGTTTTCTTGATGGCACATGATTCGTTGCTGGAATGCATGCGTAATGCCCCAAGCGATTCAGATGGAGATCTTCCCCTGGTTATTTGGAACTTTTGGAGAGACTGCCCTAAGTGTGTTTAGACATCATGTCATGCCCCTTGCTTATGGAAGACCTGTTATTGGAAGTATCTTTCCCGCTGAGGTGATTCTGTCCATTAAGAGGATGTCTGTTCATTGAATATCCATTGTGCGGATTTCTCTGCTGTCAAACAATTAGTCATATGCAAACAATGTCATTTAAAGAATGCAAAACTCATGTCTGTCTTGAAAATATTTTTTGAAAATGTGTTTTGTGTATTAAAACGAAATTTGCAAGAATGTGATATCAACTCAGGATTCGTAACAAAGCCTACAGGAGTCAGGATACCTTTGTAACAGTATGCTCTCAAACTAACCCATGCTTTAGCTAGGACTTTTAAGGGTTATAACGTGGCCTGGTTCACGGTTTAAGAAACAAAGGATAAAGACTCAAATTTTATTTGTACCCAACCCGCTCTTCGTGATGTTCTTCAGTCCTATGCTCAGTTGATTGTACGTTTAGATCCTGATTTAGTCTGGAATCATTGCTCTAATACTTGGTGATGATTCAGAAATTGAGCATTTGTTTTGAAAAAGCAATCATTTTTGTAATCTTCTTTTTGTCTAGGATTTGTAGTAACCTCTTTTTTTTTGGTTTTCGTTATCCCTTCTTTTTCCTGAACTGTTTCTTTAGTGATTACAGTCAGCGGGATGCCCCAATTTTTCTCTTAAGTCTCCTTCATAGGTTTTGACTTAATGGGATTTTATTTCGAGAGATAATGACTGTCTGTCTTGACGATTATACGGAACCATCACCGTATTTTGTTTTGGAAGGCCGTCTTCGATGCCATTCATTGTGTACAAAGCGAAAGATATTGACTGAATGCGCCTCTAAATTAACTGAGAAAACTATCCTTCCCCAGGTTATGATTAAGGGTTTTAATTTCTGTAAACAGAAAAACTCCTACTTCTTTGGCTCGAAGGGGTTGACTAGGGATTATCTTCCTTATAACTCCACTGTTTAGGATTTGAAACAACGCATGTACATCGTCAGCGGAGTCTGTTCAAAAGCATATTGTAGAGATTGTGGTATCATTTTCGTCATCCTCCCTCTAAGGCTTAGAGTTTTTTAATCGAGAGTTGAATATCAGAAAAGGAAATAAGAACGCATTTTTGAAATAGTGAATACGAATGAATTGATTCAAGACAAACATGTGCAATGCATTTATGAAATAACGAGGTTTGATATGAATAAATGTTCAAACAAAATCAAAAGAAAATTACACATTGAAAATTCTAATGAACGAAAAGTCTTCTTGTGAGAACTTGTCACTTCGGATGGTATGCCTTGGAGGGATGGCAGAAGAACTCAGCCTGATTGTCTTGTGCGAATTCAAGCGCTCTTTCATCAATCAGGTCTTGAATTTTATTTCTCAACACCCAACAGCTGTTGGTGTCATGTCCCGGACTGTTGGAGTGGTACGCACATCTTGTATTTGGATTGTACCTTTGGGAGGCTATGTTTGGATTCTAAGGAGGGTCTCTTAAAATAACCAACTTGGCCTTCAACAGGTGTTGCAATGCTTGAGCCAATGACATGTTAATCTCGGTGAAGCATCTTTCGGATGTATTCTTCTTATGCCGATTGCCCCGTTGTCATTGGCGAGGTTATGGTTGGGCTTGTGATGTAGTAGCAATCTGGAAAGGTCTGTTCCTGAACAAACCAACCTCTTCCCTCACTGGGAGCTGATTAATGCCTTGATCCACAATTTTAACTGTTTGTTTCATGGATCTACATCCATCTTGGTGAAGCTTGTTGAGGAAGGCTCTTAGCCCTTCTTGTCCTCGAGCTAAGTTTTGGATAAGAGCCATCTGCCCCAGCATCTGGATTCTCATTTCTTCTACATCAGCTTGCAGTTGTTCCAATTGTTCATCCTTGTTGTTGTCGGGACGTTCCTTTGTCAGATTCCTTGCGAAGAGTTTTTTCAGGTCTTCTTGCCCCTTGGATAGATTCAGGAGAAATTCCTTGAACTGGGCATCTTGAGCTTGGAAATCTCTGTTGTTTTGTTGGAGAGCCATTGTTGAAATAAACAGCGAGAACATGAGAGACCTTCTTTGAAACCTTCTTATGCAATGATATGTATTATATATGTATGCGATGTTTTCAAGGATCTCGCGGGGTAAACAAGAAAATGTCAGAAGTTAGAATTTGCAGCTTTGATTGAAAAACTTCGTATCATTGAGAGTACTTCTACGAGAGTCAAGCTCACCATATCAAGTGAGTCATAGCCCCTGACTCAAGTTGTTGAGTTTTAATCTTCTGACGACATTGGCTAGAGGAAAATAAATCCCCTTTCCCCTTGCTAGACGTCTGATTTATCATAAACTGCATCACAGGCCCTCGAGATCCTTGAAATAGTTAAGGAAATGTTAAGGCTTGATGTTATGATGTGTATGCTATGATTTTAAGCAAAGGTGCAAAGTGATGTAAGCAAGTAAAACCCTTCAAGAAATCCAAGTTATTGGATAATAACTGTAAACAAAACCTGCAAGGAACTCATGTTGTCAGGTAATAAAACTCGGCAAGTAGTTCAAGTTTAAAGCACACAAGTCACGCAAACAACCTTAGGTTTAGGCTTGCATGGGTTTTAAGGTCATACCATCTTGAAGCTGGATTGGTTCAACCTGTCCTATAAATAGGTAACTGGGTTCTAAAGGGATCTTAATATCACCGATCTTTCCCCCAAGCCTTGTTCAATCGATGATTGACTCGCAATCAAAAAAAACTCAGAAGTCAAACCTCAATGAGTGTAGCATCGAGTATCTATCAACCTTCGGCATACACCAAAGCCGACCATCTAGCTACGTCCTACTGGCCAAGTTGTGCAATTAAAGGTTCTAAGGTCAGTTGATGCTTTATGACACCACGCAGCATCCCCGTACATCTCCCTGATTGACTCAGGGGTTACGGGTACCAGCCAAAGTGCCCTCTCAACGTAGCTACTTCTTCAACCATGTCGGTATACCCGAGCACAGCTCCCTTGCTGTTTATTGCTACTTACCTAAAAGGTGTTTCTTGATCTGGGTGTAGGATCAAATAACCCAAACAGATCCCATAAATATAAAGCAAGCAAGACAATTAAGAGAAAGCAATTAAATATGACCTAGATCCTAAGGTTTACCCCACTTTATATTTTAATCCCCAACAGAGTCGCCAGTTCTTTGATACGGTGGCAGAACCGACTGTTAATACTGGTTTGCGTTTTTTGTTTGCAAATGTCGCGGTAAGTAAGAGACGCCATCAACTTTTATGTTATCCAATCAGGAAAAGGAAAAAGAACAGAAAAAATCTTTTTCGAGATGTTTTTGAGTACGGGTGGTAGATTATAGAAAGGGAAGGTGTTAGCACCCTTTCTATCCGTGGTTTTCCACGGGCTCTTAGGTACTTTCTCATTTTGCAATTGCTTGTGTGTGCTTGTTTTGAAAAGTTTTGTTTTACTCTGTTTTAACCCTTGTTTCTGTCCTCAAGAGTGTTATGAAGTTTTTTTTGAAAACTTTGTTTGGGAAAGTGTTGGTGTGAAAAAGTTTATTTGTTTGAGCAAGTACTTAGGAGTTTCTACCTACTCGAAAAAGGTCTGCTCATTTTCCTTTTAGACAATGCCATCCCATTATTGAGAAATAAGTAGTATCGTCGTTGGAGTTTTTTAGGGACATTCGAAGGGACAAGTACGATCACAAAAGCAATGTTAGGAAAAGTTAGTAATCATCCTAAAGCCTTAAAGATCTTTTTCCGAGGCAACATTCGAATGGGTCATTTTAGATCTTTCAGGGCTAGAGGATAACCACTAACAAACCCTATACTTCATGACCATTTACCGAAGGCAACCGGAGTGGAGTAAACCCTAGGAGTGAGCATGTGCGAGTGTATGTTTTCAGTTAATTTATCTTTTCACATTTAGGGTTTTCTACCGTATTAATTTTCAGTTTGTCTTTCCATACAATCCTATTAACATACATCTAAGCAGTTTATAGTTTGCAGAAATAAAATGCGGGAAAGTTAAAGTCCTAGCTATTACAAGGCCTTCGCAGATACATAATTATTTCGATTAAAATTAAAATGCGGAATTGAAACCCTAATTACTATTACAAACTCGGAGAAGTTACAATAATAATAAAAAGGATTAAAAGCGCGCGACGAATTAAATGCGAGAATAATTGGAGAACCCTAAGAAATCTAATTGAAAAGATATTTAGGTTATTTTTTGAGAAAAATTAGATTATGTACAAAATTAAACCCTAATTCTAATTATTTTTAATTATGAAAAGAATTAAATTGCCCCAATTTTAATTAAACTAATTAATTTAAGAAATAGAATATTTTATGAAAAAATAATTTTTGATGTTTTTGTAATTTTGATTTAATAATAAATAAAAACTGAGTTTTGTGTTATTTTTGTAAAGGAAAATAATTAGTAAAACAATTAAAAAAAATCAAAATAGAAAAGAAAAGAATAGGCCTGTATAAGCTGAATGGGGGGTGTAGCACTAAATTGGTTAGGCCCATTATGCTGATCAGCCCAGTCAACACGCTGATTCTTGTGTAGCCTCTTCCTGATGGTGTACCATGGTCATCCCTTGATGGGCGTTGGATCTGGATAGGCAATGATCCAATGGTTGAGATTTTGGGTTGCACAGTGGATGCCTTGATGCGTGGAGTACGAAACCTGTTGTCAAATATTAAGAAAAGAAAGAAAACGCTGGGACCTGGGTCCTCCCACTCACACATACGCGTGCTTAACCAATTGAGCCACATGTCTTATTTGTCAATATAATAACAACAATATATATAAAACAAAATAGATAAAACAGAAAAAATAAAAAGCGCGCATTTTATTCAAACAGGCCAACGGGGTCGTGCCACATTTTAGGCCAAGCATATTTACCTACGGACATCTTCCATGGCTATAACCCTGTAACTTTCAAAAATTAACAACAAGCATGATAAATTAATTCTAAGTACATGGATCAACTCGTCTTGATGCCACGAGCATCATGGTACCCTTTTCTTGGGCCAATTTAACCTGTATAAAAAACCCTAAAATGGCACCTCAAACCCTAGCAATGGTAATCCTCATTATATGCATCCAAACACGTAATTAAGCATTCAAACACGATCTGAAGGATAATACGAACATGAATATATTCCTAGAAATCATTAACCATATGTAAATTGTAAAATCAAATTCAAGAATTTATGTGCAAACCGTGGATCTGCAATGAGCGATTATGGGCTTGGGGAGGCCTGCAAATGGCCCTGTTAGCTTTAGGAGGTGTCCAGGAATCGATTAGAAGCTTTAAACTGCTGTCAATTTCCCTCTAAATAAGAAACCTATCCACACTTTTTTTGCCAATTTTCTCAGTTTCGTTTGATTCTCTCACGACCTCCAATCCTTCTCCCTGCGCATTGTTCTTGTTCAGTATATATACTAGAGCATATTAGGTCAACAAAAATGCTTTGTATCTTGGCAAATCATGAAAATTTGATTTAATTTTTCTCTTGTATGATATGTTTCCAAAATAGGCCTAATCATGCCATCTTTGATTCAATTTGCTCTTGCATGATTTGATATGCTATGCCAGCTTGATTAGATTGTGATTCGTACAAAAATCAGATCAAAACTAATCTTTTTTTATATTTTTTGCCATTTATTTGATTTAATTTGAATTTTAAATAATAAAAAATCAAAATAAAATAAAAAATGAAGCAAATAATGTGTGGATGCTGATTTGGGTTGTGGACCATGTCACAAGCAAGATGCAAGCTTGAAATGCTTGGCCCATTTGACAAAAAATGCACTTTTGAGCATATTTGACTTTTGGTAATTTTGAAAAAATGGTCAACTTTGAACTGGGCATCTTGAGCTTGGAAATCTCTGTTGTTTTGTTGGAGAGCCATTGCTGAAATAAACAGCGAGAACATGAGAGACCTTCTTTGAAACCTTCTTATGCAATGATATGTATTATATATGTATGCGATGTTTTCAAGGATCTCGCGGGGTAAACAAGAAAATGTCAGAAGTTAGAATTTGCAGCTTTGATTGAAAAACTTCGTATCATTGAGAGTACTTCTACGAGAGTCAAGCTCACCATATCAAGTGGGTCATAGCCCCTGACTCAAGTTGTTGAGTTTTAATCTTCTGACGACATTGGCTAGAGGAAAATAAATCCCCTTTCCCCTTGCTAGACGTATGATTTATCATAAACTGCATCACAGGCCCTCGAGATCCTTGAAATAGTTAAGGAAATGTTAAGGCTTGATGTTATGATGTGTATGCTATGATTTTAAGCAAAGGTGCAAAGTGATGTAAGCAAGTAAAACCCTTCAAGAAATCCAAGTTATTGGATAATAACTGTAAACAAAACCTGCAAGGAACTCATGTTGTCAGGTAATAAAACTCGGCAAGTAGTTCAAGTTTAAAGCACACAAGTCACGCAAACAACCTTAGGTTTAGGCTTGCATGGGTTTTAAGGTCATACCATCTTGAAGCTGGATTGGTTCAACCTGTCCTATAAATAGGTAACTGGGTTCTAAAGGGATCTTAATATCACCGATCTTTCCCCCAAGCCTTGTTCAATCGATGATTGACTCGCAATCAAAAAAAACTCAGAAGTCAAACCTCAATGAGTGTAGCATCGAGTATCTGTCGACCTTCGGCATACACCAAAGCCGACCATCTAGCTACGTCCTACTGGCCAAGTTGTGCAATTAAAGGTTCTAAGGTCAGTTGATGCTTTATGACACCACGCAGCGTCCCCGTACATCTCCCTGATTGACTCAGGGGTTACGGGTACCAGCCAAAGTGCCCTATCAACGTAGCTACTTCTTCAACCATGTCGGTATACCCGAGCACAGCTCCCTTGCTGTTTATTGCTACTTACCTAAAAGGTGTTTCTTGATCTGGGTGTAGGATCAAATAACCCAAACAGATCCCATAAATATAAAGCAAGCAAGACAATTAAGAGAAAGCAATTAAATATGACCTAGATCCTAAGGTTTACCCCACTTTATATTTTAATCCCCAACAGAGTCGCCAGTTCTTTGATACGGTGGCAGAACCGACTGTTAATACTGGTTTGCGTTTTTTGTTTGCAAATGTCGCGGTAAGTAAGAGACGCCATCAACTTTTATTTTATCCAATCAGGAAAAGGAAAAAGAACAGAAAAAATCTTTTTCGAGATGTTTTTGAGTACGGGTGGTAGATTATATAAAGGGAAAGTGTTAGCACCCTTTCTATCCGTGGTTTGCCACGGGCTCTTAGGTACTTGCTCATTTTGCAATTGCTTGTGTGTGCTTGTTTTGAAAAGTTTTGTTTTACTCTGTTTTAACCCTTGTTTCTGTCCTCAAGAGTGTTTTGAAGTTTTTTTTGAAAACTTTGTTTGGGAAAGTGTTGGTGTGAAAAAGTTTATTTGTTTGAGCAAGTACTTAGGAGTTTCTACCTACTCGAAAAAGGTCTGCTCATTTTCCTTTTAGACAATGCCATCCCATTATTGAGAAATAAGTAGTATCGTCGTTGGAGTTTTTTAGGGACATTCGAAGGGACAAGTACGATCACAAAAGCAATGTTAGGAAAAGTTAGTAATCATCCTAAAGCCTTAAAGATCTTTTTCCGAGGCAACATTCAAATGGGTCATTTTAGATCTTTCAGGGCTAGAGGATAACCACTAACAAACCCTATACTTCATGACCATTTACCGAAGGCAACCGGAGTGGAGCAAACCCTAGGAGTGAGCATGTGCGAGTGTATGTTTTCAGTTAATTTATCTTTTCACATTTAGGGTTTTCTACCGTATTAATTTTCAGTTTGTCTTTCCATACAATCCTATTAACATACATCTAAGCAGTTTATAGTTTGCAGAAATAAAATGCGGGAAAGTTAAAGTCCTAGCTATTACAAGGCCTTCGCAGATACATAATTATTTCGACTAAAAATAAAAATGCGGAATTGAAACCCTAATTACTATTACAAACTCGGAGCAGTTACAATAATAATAAAAAGGATTAAAAGCGCGCGACGAATTAAATGCGAGAATAATTGGAGAACCCTAAGAAATCTAATTGAAAAGATATTTAGGTTATTTTTTGAGAAAAATTAGATTATGTACAAAATTAAACCCTAATTCTAATTATTTTTAATTATGAAAGGAATTAAATTGCCCCAATTTTAATTAAACTAATTAATTTAAGAAATAGAATATTTTATGAAAAAATAATTTTTGATGTTTTTGTAATTTTGATTTAATAATAAATAAAAACTGAGTTTTGTGTTATTTTTGTAAAGGAAAATAATTAGTAAAACAATTAAAAAAAATCAAAATAGAAAAGAAAAGAATAGGCCTGTATAAGCTGAATGGGGGGTGTAGCACTAAATTGGTTAGGCCCATTATGCTGATCAGCCCAGTCAACACGCTGATTCTTGTGTTGCCTCTTCCTGATGGTGTACCATGGTCATCCCTTGATGGGCGTTGGATCTGGATAGGCAATGATCCAATGGTTGAGATTTTGGGTTGCACAGTGGATGCCTTGATGCGTGGAGTACGAAACCTGTTGTCAAATATTAAGAAAAGAAAGAAAACGCTGGGACCTGGGTCCTCCCACTCACACATACGCGTGCTTAACCAATTGAGCCACATGTCTTATTTGTCAATATAATAACAACAATATATATTATATAAAACAAAATAGATAAAACAGAAAAAATAAAAAGCGCGCATTTTATTCAAACAGGCCAACGGGGTCGTGCCACATTTTAGGCCAAGCATATTTACCTACGGACATCTTCCATGGCTATAACCCTGTAACTTTCAAAAATTAACAACAAGCATGATAAATTAATTCTAAGTACATGGATCAACTCGTCTTGATGCCACGAGCATCATGGTACCCTTTTCTTGGGCCAATTTAACCTGTATAAAAAACCCTAAAATGGCACCTCAAACCCTAGCAATGGTAATCCTCATTATATGCATCCAAACACGTAATTAAGCATTCAAACACGATCTGAAGGATAATACAAACATGAATATATTCCTAGAAATCATTAACCATATGTAAATTGTAAAATCAAATTCAAGAATTTATGTGCAAACCGTGGATCTGCAATTAGCGATTATGGGCTTGGGGAGGCCTGCAAATGGCCCTGTTAGCTTTAGGAGGTGTCCAGGAATCGATTAGAAGCTTTAAACTGCTGTCAATTTCCCTCTAAATAAGAAACCTGTCCACACTTTTTTTGCCAATTTTCTCAGTTTCGTTTGATTCTCTCACGACCTCCAATCCTTCTCCCTGCGCATTGTTCTTGTTCAGTATATATACTAGAGCATATTAGGTCAACAAAAATGCTTTGTATCTTGGCAAATCATGAAAATTTGATTTAATTTTTCTCTTGTATGATATGTTTCCAAAATAGGCCTAATCATGCCATCTTTGATTCAATTTGCTCTTGCATGATTTGATATGCTATGCCAGCTTGATTAGATTGTGATTCGTACAAAAATCAGATCAAAACTAATCTTTTTTTATATTTTTTGCCATTTATTTGATTTAATTTGAATTTTAAATAATAAAAAATCAAAATAAAATAAAAAATGAAGCAAATAATGTGTGGATGCTGATTTGGGTTGTGGACCATGTCACAAGCAAGATGCAAGCTTGAAATGCTTGGCCCATTTGACAAAAAATGCACTTTTGAGCATATTTGACTTTTGGTAATTTTGAAAAAATGGTAAACTTTGACAAGGCATATCTCCTTCAATTTTAACCCTAGAGAGGTGTTCTTGGACTTTTTAGAAAGCTTATGATGTCCTCTAAACAACCTTTTTGGTTTCATATCAATTGGGTCTTCCATGTTCAAGTAATATGCTTTGACCCAAAAGGTGTTTTTGTTGACTTTTCAAAAGGACCTATAATGTAGAAATTCATATCTTTTGATGAGTTCATATTTTGAACTTTTGGGATGAATATGAGTTGTAGGGAATTGCATCCTCTTCAAAATGAGCCTTGGATGGAAAATATCTGAAAAAGTATGAAGAAGTTATGCCTGGTCAAAGTTTTGTTCACTTTTCCTATAGAAACCCTAATTTGCCATTTTTGACTTTTGATGGGTTAGGAGCATTTCTTGAGGAATCATGATAAAACCTTGATCAAATGATGGATATCTCTTCAAAATGTTGATGTTAACCAAAAATATTGATGTTTGACTGTATGTGGGCCACAATTGACTTTTGACCTAGTATAGTTGATTTATAGGCATCTGGGCAATTGACTGAGAAAACTTCTTGTGCAAGGCATAAAACTTGACATGGATGATCTTTAGAACATATTAGGACCATGGGAAGCATTTGGAACCTTTTGACTTCAACCATATTGATGAGGAGTGAAACCCTAGTTTGAAGTTTGTTGCCTTAGGAGGATGATTTGTCTGGTCAATCCTTAGTCGTCCTTGAGCAATTGAGGAGCTCTAGAGGCATGTATTGAGTGAAATGAGAGGGTAAATTTTGGGGTACAACACCTTGCTAAATCTGAAGCAACAAGTCTAAAATTAGAAGAAGAAGCTAAAGTTGTAGAGGAATCCAGATTGGCTGCTGAAGCTGCAAAGGTTGCTGAAGAAAAGGATAAGCAGCAAGTCCTGATGGTATCCAACTGAGTCTGTCTGCAATATGAAAATAACCATTGATGAAATAAGGGAAGAGCATAAAATGTTCATAGAAAATTTCAAAGCTCAGGACAAGATCAATGAATCTATTCAAACTTTTCTCAAGATGATATTGGAGAAAAATTTGAACCTTCATCATCTGCTCCTACAACTTCTGGAACCTAGGCTCTAGGATTCTCGTTGTTTTTCCTTTTGAACCTTAGAATTTTTGTTATTTTTATTTGTTTGCTTCTATTATTTTAAGAACTATGTTTTTTAGTTTCTTTGTTTGCATCTGCTGTTTTTGAATGAGTTATCTTGATGATTAATTGACATATTATTTTCATCTATTTTAGCTCTTAATATTTTTAAGCTTCTATGTTTTCACACACGCGTTAAACTTTTTGATGATGTCAAAAGGGGGAGAAATATTTATGATTTTGATGAATCTTAATCTTACCACTAATGTGTGCTTCTCTATTTTAACTGAGGAACTCTGAACAAGTTCACTAAGCATTCTAAGACAAGTCAAAATGGAAGAATTCTGTTAAATCTCTTAAAGACTGATTGTTCATATAATCAAAGATGTATACTTTGTGAACATATGTTCAAAATCCAGATAGACCCAATACTGTTCAGAAAACATAAGAATCAAAAGCAGAAGCATATGCTTTCCAGAAGAACTGAGAAAATTAGAAGTTGAAGACCATCTGAGAATTATGGATAAAAGATTTAATAAGAAGAAGCTCTGATGAATTCAAGATCTCAATTTGTTCTATGGGTATCAAGAGTCAAGACTCTAAATATCTCAATATCTGATTTATTGGAACCAGGGGGAGTTTCACTCAAATGGTTCAGAGTCGGGATATTCGATCTTCATCAAATCATTGACTCAAGGAGAGTATCATAAAAGGGATAAGTATTCCTTACCTTTATATTTCACTTTGTTCTGATTAAAAGAACAAAATTGTGTCAAAGGGAGAGATTGTAAGAACAAGATTTGGTTCGGCAATGTTATCTATGAGTTTTGATGATAACAAATGAGTATGTTTGTATGAACAATCTTGATACTCAAATTTTTGTCATTTTTGAGTACTTAACAAACAGGTTCTGCTTCTGATGGATGGTGTGACCAATACATTAGAAGAGAATTAGTTCCTCTTCTACACTACACAAGTTCCGTTGAATAGTAGAAAGATACTCTAGAAGGCTCTGAAGTGTAAGCTATGATGTTTGTCTAAAGAAACCAGTCATAACTTCTAAAGACAAAATTTGCTACTTAAGTCCAGATGTTGAAGACTCATGCTTCTAAATACAAATTTTTCTAAGGAAACCGTCAAAAGATCTGAAGAATCAAGTATCTACTAAAGTCCAGATGCTAAAGACTCAAGTTTCAAAAGATAGTGTGTTCCAAAGAAACAAAGTTAGAAGATCTGAAGACAAAGTTTCTACTGAAGTTCAGATGCTAAAAACTTAGTTTCTAAAAGACAACTTGTTTCAAAGAAGACAAAGTTAAAAGATATGAAGATAATGTTTCCACTGAAGTCCAAATGCTGGAGACTTTGTGTTTCTAAAGACCCAAGGTTCTAAAGATAGGGATTCTTAAAGAACTAAGTTCTAAAGATTCTAATGACGGAAGGTATGAATATTCAAAAGACTTGAAGTTCTAAAGGTCCAAGATTATCTACAACGGGTTCTCAAGACTAAGTGCTGAAAAATCTAAAGAAGAAGCTCTTAATACTCTAAAGACTTGAAGCTCTTATGATCCAAGGTTCTCTATAATGGGTTATAAAGACCAAGTGCCGAAGACTCTAAAGACACAGTTCTGAAGACTTGATGTTCTGAAGACCTTATGTTATGTTCTCGCTTCTAAACTCATGCTCGCAGAATCCTCTGAAGTGCAGAAAGAAAGAATATAACGGTAACATGGTACAATAGTACACAATATGAAAAATCCTTATTCCACTACCTCTCCACTAACTTGAATTGTGGAAGAGAAAAGAAAGTAGTAGTACTATTTGTAACGACTCTATTTCAAACAACCAGCGACTCTATTTTGCTTGGCTATATAAGAAAAGAATCGTATGTTGAAAGTCATAAGTTGTTGGTGTCCAAAGTTAAAAATGAAAGCTGGCATTATTGGAACACAACCAAAAATCTATATAAGTTTGTGTATGCTTGCTTGACTTGTCAGAAGGTGAAGATTGAACATCAGAAGCCTACAGGTCTTATGCAACCTTTGAGTATTCCAGAGTGGAAATGGGACAGTGTTTCTATGGATTTCGTGTCAGGGTTACCGAAGACTGTTAAAGGTGATGATTGAATTTTGGTAATAGTGGAAAGGTTGACTAAGTCGACTCATTTCTTGCCGATGAATATCAATCATCATACTGAAAAGCTCGCTAAGAGGTATATTGAAGATATTATAATGTTGCATGGGATACCTTCAAGTATCGTGTCGAGTAGAGACCTGAGGTTTACATTGAAATTCTGGATAGGTTTGCAGAATTCTTTTGGTACCAAGTTGAAGTTGAGTTGCACATATCATCCACAGACGGACGGTCAAACAAAGACGACTATCCAATCTTTGGAGGATTTGCTGAGGGATTATGTTCTAGAAAAAGGGGGATCTTGGGATAGTCACTTGACATTGAATAAATATACATATAATAATAGTTTACATTCAAGTATTGTAATGGAACTGTACAAAGCATTATTTGGTAGGAGGTGTAGAACTCTATTGTGTTGGTATAAGTCAGGCGAGAGTGTTGTACTCGGACCTGAGATTGTGCGAGAGACAACTAAGAAGATTAAGATGATCAAAGAGAGGATGAAGGCTTCTCAGAGTCGTCAAAAAAGCTACCATGATAAGAGAATGAAGGCCTTGGAGTTTTGGAAAGATGATCATGTGTTTTTGAGATTTACTTCGGTAACAGGTGTTGAAAGAGCTCTGAAATCAAGGAAGCTTACACTGCATTTCGTTGGTCCATATCAGATATCTGAGAAGATAGGTGAAGTAGCATATCAGATTACTTTATTGTTGTCATTTGCGAATATTCATGATGTGTTTTATGTATCTCAATTTAGAAGGTACATTCCTGATCATTCACATGTGATTCAGATGAATGATGTACATGGGAGAGATAACCTGATTGTTAAAGCATTACCATTGAGAATAGAAGGTCGTGAAGTGAAGAAATTGCGAGGTAAGGATATTTCCTTAGTGAAGGTGTTATATGGTGGACCAGCCGGTAAAATTTTGACTTGGGAGCATGAGGATCATATGAGAGAGTCGTATCTGACTCTGTTTTACTCAAGTAATTTTTGGGGGCGAAAGTTTTGTAAGTGGGGGAGAGTTGTAACACCTCAACTTTTAGAAAGTTATTTATTTAATGAATTATTAGGAGTATTTACGAATAATTGAAGTTTTATATGATTATATGTGTGATGTGTTGGCATGTGGTTGCTTATTATGTGGAACATGTGATGGGAATGAAGGGGTTAGGTGCATTGGAATAATTAGATGATTATTTAGTAATTATTTGGATTATTATTTAGAATAGATTAATAGGAATAATTATTTAAATAGAATTATTTTAGTTAGAGTGGTATGTTGGTAATTAGTATGAAGAGTGAGAATGTGATGGTAAATAGAGGTTGACTAAGTGAGGGCAATTGAGCAAGAAGTTAGGGGTCCTTGTGATAACAGAGGAAAAGGTAATTGTATTCTAACAATCGACCGTGAAAAGTTTAGAAAGAGACCTGACACTGTGGAGAAAAGTGAAGCTAGGGCGCAAAGGGTTGGAGAATCACCGTAAGAGGCACGAAGAACATAATCAATCACTCGAAAAAATAAGGTAAGGGGTTTTTATCTGGTTATTATGTTTGATCTAAGTGGGAGATGGATGTAGGATTCACCCTTAGTATTGACAATGGTGATTTGATGTTGTTGGGTTAAGATTTGATGGAACTGTGATGATGGATGACCTATAATTGTTGTATAATTGAGGTATTTTATCTAATTGTTGTTTGGTGATGAATCCTCGTGATTAGTTAGTGTTTTAGGGCCTAGAACATACTGAAATCCCAGGAAAAGAGGCCTGAAATAGGGCAGAATTGCAAATAGGAAAACTCTGTTCGCAGGGAATTGTTGGGCGAATCTCCCTATGTCGCCGAGCAACGATGCTCTGTAGGGCGAATGAAGAGGTGAGAAAGGAGGAGAAATGGAGAACTGGTCTCGGGTAAATGTCGTCGGGTGATGATGAGGTTTCGTCGGGCGATGGGAGGCAGAGCTGGAATGTTGAATTGAAATCTTGAAACTAGCATAACTTTAGTTCTAGAGCTCAGAATGAAGTGTCGTTCGAAGCTACGTGTAGATAACATATTATACTATAATTAGGTGAAGTAAAATGGAGATTTATGAATATTTTTATAATACCTAAGCTAGAATAAGAATAGGTTCCCCGTGTTGAATTACAATGACTATGTGATTGATTATTATGATATGTTGTTACTCTGATGATGTTTTGATTATACAAACATGTATGGTCATTATATGAGTATACATGATGATGTTTATTTATGATGTTGATTAATACATGAATGATGATGTGTTGTGGTTTTTTATATGTTGTTGCGCATAATGCATTCATTGGATAACTTTGGTTCATTGTGATGATTTAGGATGTTCGTCTAGTGATTTGGTATCAATCACATTGTGTGGATTTGGGATGTCTGTGATTTGCTCCGGTTCCAAGTGGGAATCGATTCTATGATTGGGGTATTTGGAGGGTGATGGCCCAGTGTCCATAAAAAAGAATTGGTACCACATGCATGAGTCTTTGTCCTTGCACTACATCTTATGTGGCATTGCATGGTTCTTAATTGATGATGTTATATTGTGTTGATTGAGCTTGGAAGATGAATTTGTTGAATCGATTATGGTGATAATTTTGGTTTATTCTTCTATTTCTATTACTTATATCTTATATAATAATTGTGATAAACTCAACTTTTCTGCTTGAATATTTCCTCTACGTGGGTAACATGCTGGTAATCAAGAGTAGTCTATAAAGGCTTGGAAGAATAGCTTTGGAGTGTGATTTATTTTCATTGAGTCTAGAAGGTGTTTCTCTGATATGTGACATTGGGGACGGGAACACTTTGTTTTGAAAACTATTTAGTTCATGTTTTGTTATGACATTTAAATTGTTTCTATGGAGTTTAAATTATGTTGACTTGTGAACCATCAATCATGGGGCACTACGAAGTGTTTTGAATAAAACTTGTTTGAACTCTGATTTTGCTGCAAGTATGTGAAACATTGATAATGCATATGTCATGAATCATTTTGAAAACCTGTGTTATAGAGTAAGACTAGCACGTATGATTATTTCACGAATAAAATGTGACGCTCTTTTGTTGTATTACTCCAATATTATTTTAAATAATTATGAATATTTTGTTGGGTTTAGAAGGGTGTTACATTAGTGGTATCAGAGCAGATTTGCTCACCCAACCATGATTTATATGATGTTTATTCCTTGTTAATTGATTAGTATATGAATATTGTCGATGTGTTGATGGTTCTAATGTTGGTTGTCTATGCGCAGAGTTATGGTTGGAGGAAGAAATGATAACGCGATTGTTAATTCTTTGGAAGCCATGGCTCAGGAAATATAGAACCAACATGGAAAACAGA
This sequence comes from Vicia faba, assembly GCA_948472305.1. Lineage (NCBI taxonomy): Eukaryota > Viridiplantae > Streptophyta > Magnoliopsida > Fabales > Fabaceae > Vicia > Vicia faba. The sequence goes on from OX451735.1 coordinate 1,232,235,490, forward strand.
ACCAGAATGGAGAAAATGATGATGAGGCTCGTGCTTGGGGAAGATTCCAGAAGAACAATCCACCTATCTATAATGGCAAGCAAGATGCTGATGGTGCACATGCATGTCTGAAGGGTATTGAAAATATTTTCTGAGTGGTTTATTGTACGGAAGATCAAAAGGTGCAGTTCAGTACTCACATGCTGGAGGAAGAAGCTGAAGACGGGTGGAACAATGCACGCCAGAGGATGGATATTTTGGGCACATTGATTACTCAGGTTGTGTTCAGAGCTTCTCTTTTGGATAAATACTTTCCGGAAGATGTGCGTGGTAAGAATGAAATCGAATTGATTGAGATGAGGCAAGGAAAATCGACAGTTGTTGAGTATGTGGGTAGATTTGAGGATCTAGTGAGATTATGTTCGCACTATAACATTCCAACAGCTGAGGTGTAGAAGTGCATTAAGTTTGAGAATGGACTACGTCCAGAGATTAAGCAGGGTATTGTGTATCTGCATATTCGTCAGTTTCCTGAGTTGGTGAATAAGTGTATGTATTCAATATTATTTTGATCCCTATAGGTTGTGATCCCTGGATTGAGAATGTGCATTTATTTTTCATGTGAAGACTTTATCTCCTTAGCAGGAATGTGTTGGTATTTCCCCACGAAATCAAAGTTCATTTCCCAATAGTATTATTTTAATGCTTTTCATAATAGCAAGTGGCAGTCTCTTTATTTGAGCAACATGTACTTCCCCAGTAAGTATGTTAATGCTAGAGAAGATTTTTTCTCTTATGGATGGTAGCCTCTCCATTACGGGAGATAGTTCATTGTTGAGATGTTACTACGATGGATAGTAGTCTCTTTGTTATGGGAGATGGTTAGTTGTTGAGATTCACTTTACACTAATAAAGTTGATTTGTTCCCATCCATGAGTGCTGATGTCAACCCTTTGTTCCTAGCCATAATTGTTAATGTCAACCATTTGTTCCTAGCCATAAGTGCTGATGTCAACCCTTTGTTCCTAGCCATAAGTGTTAATGTCAACCCTTTGTTCCCAGCCATAAGTGATGATGTCAACCTTTTCTTCGCAATCATTAGTGCTGATGTCAACCCTTTTTTCCTAGCCATAAGTGATGATGTCAACCATTTGTTCCTAGTCATAAGTTCTGATGCCAACCCTTTGTTCCCAGCCATAAGTGCTGATGTCAACCCTTTGTTCCTAGCCATAAGTGTTATTGTCAACCATTTGTTCCAATCCATAAGTGCTGATATCAACCCTTTGTTTCCAGCCATGAGTGTTGATGTCAAATCTTTGTTCCCAACCATTAGTGTTGATGTCAAACCTTTGTTCCCATCCATAAGTGATCATGTTAAACCTTTGCTCCCAACCATAAGTGTTGATGTCAATCTTTGTTCCCAGCCATAAGCGTTGATGTCAATCTTTGTTCCCAGCCATAAGCGTTAATGTCAATCATGTATTTCCAGTCATAAGTATTAATGTCAATCATTTGTTTACTAGTCTTGATGTTGATGTTCACCTTCATCTCTAAGCCGATATTATCTTATCGTTTCTATTTGCATCCTGCGAGTGGTTAATTCATGATCCCTGTGAGTTGATGTTACTCTCCTTTTGTTATCTCCTCTCTGAGTGGATAGTTCACATTTATCTGTCGATCAGTGTTATCCATTTCTTTTTTCCTCATTTTTTAAGTTAATGATACTTTGTCTCCTCTTTGGTCCTTACCCCAGTAGAGTTGAGTTTTCTTTTCCCTGGCGGAGTTGATTTCCCTCCAATGGAGTTGAGTTTCTTTCCTCCAGTCGAGTTGGTAACTCTTTAATTTTATTACCTCCTTGATAGTTTGTTGCCTTCATTGCTAATATTTTTCGTTATTCAAATCTTACTATGCATTTGGATTATTTGATTGTGATTTTGGCTTTACTTGTTTATAGCCATTCCCAGAGTCATGTTTGTTCCCCAACAATTTATTTTCCTGGTCAAACTCACTTTTTGGTCCGTTGTTTTTAATTTTTTGTTTTCTCAATAATGACTTGTTTCCCCAGTGGAGTTCGTCTTGTACATTGATAATTATAAGCATTGCATGGCATATTAGGGCCAAAAATAGGGTTTGTTTTATATTTAAGTATCTTCAATCGTGTCGAAATGAATATCTTAACCTTCTTATCTCTGGATAAAACAGTTAAATAAGGGAAGCTGTTATACCCCAAATTTCCCCCCTAAGATACCGAATTATCTCATATTATAAATACATCAAGATCACATATTAGGGTTGGTTCTCACTTTTGATTCATCCTATCTTCAAGTTTTCTCTTGAGGGATCACTAAGAACCTTGATTTGTGTATCTTGTACATGTGTTCTTAGACTAACATCAAAGTATGTATATATGTCTCTTTGAATGTTCATATTGTAGGTGATGATACAATTGCATTCATCTCACCATTCAACCTAGGGTTTAAGGGACTGTCCTCAGTCAATTGGTTCTTCAATAGATTGTAAGATTTAAAGTTTTAAGGCTATGCATATGATATCAAAGATTTGTGGTTCAAAGAGTTCTCTCACCTTATTTAGGTCAAACTTTCCTCAAAGTTGGTGGTGGAATTCATCAAGAAAATTCATAGGTTCATGTGTTTATTTCCATGCCTTCTTCAACAAGTTTCATTGAGACTTTAGCTCCATCTTTGAGTATGCTTTAAGACAACATCATCTCAAGGCCTATTGTGATTCATCATGCTTTATTATATCAAGAAAGTTAAAAAGACTCAAGGTTGGTTCAACAAGTTTGACCTAATTGGACAAGTGCTTGATTTAGTGATCACATGTGCATAACTCTCTCAATTTTCAACATTTTGAGTTGGTTCTTTTTTCTATGGATTCTTATCATCATCTATAACAACCTCTATTCACAATACAAGATCCAATTGTGCAAGAAAAATCATCAAAAGTTGAAAGGGGTTTCAAGTCATTTTGACACTCTCTAAGCTAGGGTTTGTTGACTTCTAAGGACCATATCTTGTTAATTTTTTGAGATTTTTGATTGACTTCAAATCCATGTTTCTCTTTAAATTGTCCTTAACAAGCTCTCTTCAGGAATCTAAGTCTAATTTTGAACGGAAGATCACTAATGGTTGAGAAAGATTACAAGTCTCCTCGAAAAGCCTTTGAATCTTAGGGTTTAACTTTAAATGATCATAACTTGGTCAATTATTCTCTCCTTGATCCTATTCTCTTTCCATAATAATCTTTGGGATGTCTACTAAAACTTTGTTTCTACGTGCAAGACTTGGAGATGCTTGGAAAGTGGTTGAAGATATTGAAAAGATTATAGGTCTTTTGTGAATTTCCCCAAATTTATTCATCATATTCCAAAGACCATAACTCTTTCAATTTTTATGATTTTTGAGTGATCTCAATTCCAAAATTCAATTCAAGAGGTTTACTTCATGTCATCTACAGATATCATGATCAAACTTTGAGTACAAGGTCATGTAATTTTGAAGAACATTATAGGTCACTTTTGAGTCCTATACTTAGAAATTTTACTAAGTACAAAAATCAGTTTATTTTTCACGATTTCAAGAGGAAATAACTTCCATCTCAATCATCCAAATGGATTTTTTCTTGGCAGATTGTAAAGAGTGTGATCTTGTCTTTCAAATGCCTCAAGAATCATGACATAAAGCCTCCTAAGTTGTGTGCACCATGGATCCAAAGTTGGTACCTTAGAACTGAAGTTTCACTTATAGTCAGATTGCAAATTGACTAATGTGTCTTCCAATGATCAATTTTGTGCGTGTTTTCCACTTAAACATGTTTAAAAAAGTTTCTAAGGCTGGATTAAGGATTAAAACATAATTATTGGATGAGTTTTAATGAGTTAGAAGTCACACTTTTGTCAAGTTCAGGGTGCACAAAATTTCACTTGATTACTTATCATTCACCCTCTCTTAACATTGCATCACATTATCCTATAAATAGAGACCTCGTTTACTTCATTTGATTAGCTTTAGAGAGCCAGGAAACCTCTGTCAAACTTCCTCCACATCTCTCAATTATGTAACTTCGAATTTGGTTTTAGAGCTCTTTTCAGTCCAATTTATTTGTTCATTCTTCATACTTGAACTTCACTAAAGCTAACAGAAGAAGAACTAAGTCTTGTAGTGCTCTAAATTGTGCTAGCCAAGTCAAGTTTCAGAGCAATTTCTTCATACTTTGTTCAGGTAGTTTAAGGCATCAATTCTTCTAGCTAAAATTACTGGAATGGTCTATGATGTTCATTGATGCTTACTGATAGTTTAATTTTAAGTAATCTATCCATTTGATGCATTTGTTTTTTATTTCAAAAAATTTCAAAACTCTTTGGTTTTTCTCAAATTGACTGAGCTACACTTTAAATAAATTTTTCACGAGGGTACCATTGAAATTCTCTAAAGAGACAAAGCGAATGGCACTGGTCTGAGCTCCTGATTTTATAGTTTGTGAGACCTAGAATTCGAGCATGGCTGGAGGTTGAAGATGACCAGCATGTCATCCCTCAACCAATAACATGGTGCCACGCAGTTTTTCAAAATCTATTTTAAATAATTGATCTGGTGGTTTATTCACTAATGACCATGATATGCACAGAGCGCCCGATACCTTGGATTTGATTACTAACGTGTTTTTACATTGATCCAATGGTCCATATTTTTTTGGTTTTATTTTTATATTCTGACTTTATATTTTAATTGTTTTAAACTTCAAAAATTCATTAAAAAAATTCATTATAACTTCTAAAAATCTGGAAGAAAAAAATTCTCAAAAATACTATTGATTTTTCTCTTTCTGATTTTTAATTTTTCACAATTTTATTTTGTAATTTGATTTTTTTTATGATTTTTCACTTTATTTGACTTTATTTGTCAACACTAATTTTTTCAAAATTTTTATTTGGTGTATTAATACATTTTGTGTATTTTACCAATTATTTTCCTTTTATTAATTATTTAAATATGTTTTTATTAAAAACTATTTTATTATTTTGTTGCTTGGTCCTGATTTGGGTGTTATTTTGGGACAAGTTCCTCAACCTCATTGGATCTTGAGTATTGATAGGTTGAAAAACCAAATCTACCAAAATAGATGAATGATGCTGATGATATTTGAAAACCTAATTTCATCTCATACATCTCCTCCCTCTTCATCTTATCCCTTTCTTGTTTTTACTTGTGCTACATGTTTTTGAAGAATGATCTACATATGATTTCTCTAACATGTTGGTACACAGATTGCTATTGATCGATCTCAAAATAGGTGTTACTTCTACATAAGTCCACTTTTGATTTCTTAACATAGCGCTAAATTTGTCCCAATTTAAAAAATGATCATTCGTGGCCCAAACCTATGTTTGTAAGCCCAAGTATGTTTAAATTGAAACCTTTAATTCAATAAATTTGAAGTTCATTGTTAGGAGGCTTTGATTTTATCAATCCTCTAATGAACTTCATGAACTTTGGTCTAAGTGAATCATTTGAACACCGTTGATCATATGCGGTTGTTTTGAGCATTTGAAATGAATGATATACTTGACTAAAAGCAAATGAGACTTGTTGTTGAGAACATTTAATTTTATCAATCTTCTAATGAGCTCTCAAATGCAAGCTTCAAGATGATCATTCAACTAACCTTCTACTTCTAATTCCCTAAAAATTAACTTTACTTTTTACTTTTACTTTATGCCTTTATTTTACGCCTTTATTTTTATGTATAATTTATTTTAGCATTTCAATTCCATGCCATTTTTATTTTGCTCACTTGAGCATTTATCTTTATTCCATTTTATCTTTGCTTATTTGAGCTTTTTATTTTTATTTTAAAGACACTTAATAATCAACTTGAACAATAAAAATAAGTGTAATGTTACTTGGATTACTTGGTTACTATCCTTGGCATTGTGGAGTTGTGGATCTCTCAGACTTAGGATTAAAAGCCTTGATACTTTGGAACCTTATGGCTCTGTTGTTATTTTGTCTGAAATCCTTGAGGCAAACCCTAAGGCATTGGGTTGTTTTTCTTTTTGTACAGGTTATTCTGATTATATGCTTTGTCTGTGATTGAGTATTCCTCTGTATACAGCCGTTACTCTGCCCAATTTTTATGAAGACTTAATTCATATGAAGCTTTGTATTCCTCAGAGGCTTAGTATTTTCACTTGCTTGGTTTCAATCCAAAGGATGGGAATTCTATGTTGACTTCTTATTTCAAGTGTTGGCTTCTTATTGGTTAGACCGTTCTTTTCCTTAGCTTTTACCTTATGCTTTAGGATAGTCCCTTCATCTTCTCCTATCTTCTTTAATTTCAAAAATATCCTCACTCCTTTCAAAACACTACTTATTTCCTAACTTGAACCGCTTTCATAATAAACTTGGACTTACGTCTAAATATTTTCTTTAAAAAAACATTAATCAATTTAACCATACGTTGACATCTTTCTCAAGACTAAAAGTCAATTAACGTCATTCAAACCATTTTGCCACTTTGGACTTTTTATCTTAAAACTTTTCTCAAAAGATTAGACTCTTGTTGATTCTTGTAGTAATGCGAGCTACTATACTTCAACGATATGTAGTGAAGTGAGATATTTTCTACTTGGATATTGAGTGAGGCTTTGTTGATTTTAAAATCCAAGCTATATCCTCCACTTTGAGATGATGTAGATTCTCCTTTCTCATAGTCGTGGATAGTAAGTATGTTTTCCACTCGGATATGACGATGATGTCTCTTCTCTTAAAATTAACCAAAAAACACGTGTTTTAACATTTTTGAAGTGAACTATGAGTACCCTGAAAAAATTGTAAAAAAATACTTCTTTTCTCATCTCCCCAATTTATTTATGTATACACCTTTTCTAGTAAAAATACACAAACTTTTAAAGAGGTTCCTGCAGAGTACCATAGATGTTTAGGGTGCTAATACCTTCCCTTTGTATAACCAACCCCCATACCCAGATTCTCTTCTCTCTCTTTTTGGGTTTATTTGATCTTTTCCCATTTCCTTGGGAAACAATATAATGGCTTAGTCTTAACATTTCTACCACTACAATATCTCCAAGGGAGTCACTACTCAACGGTCCCTCAATAAGGTATGTAACTTTGTGGATTTTGTTTCGCAAATTTAACTAATGGAATCGCTGAAGCTATATTCGGTGAACATTGGTATCTTTCCATGCAAGAGGAGTTAAATAAATTTGAACGAAACAATGTTTGGGAACTAGTTCTGAAAGCTTCATATAATCTATTTATTATTACCGGATGTGTCTTTCGCAACAAGCTAGACGAATATTGTAATGTTTTAAGAAATAAATCCAGAATCATTATGAAAGAATACAATTAATGAGAAGGAATAGATTTCAATGAAACATATGCTCTTGTAGCTAGATTAGAAGCCATAAGGATGTTATTAGATTTGTCTTACATCATGAATTTCAAATTATTTTAAATGGATGTAAATGAGGTATGATAGTTGAAGAAAGCAATTACTAAGGTATGATATGATATCTACTTTATTTAACTACATCTCGTCCTGGTATAATGTTTGTTGTCTTTATGTGTTCACACTTCCAAGGTTCCCCTAAGGAATCACATCTTAGCATTGTAAAATGCATCATGAGATATCTATCTCACACACAAAAATGGGTTTATGGTACCCCAAGGGACTGGATTGTGACTTACTTGGGTACTCCAACTCCTATTTCAATGGGTGTAGATTGGACAGGAAAAGTACCAGTGGTACATGTCACTTACTTGGGAACTTACTTTTCTCATGTCATAATAAGAAACAAGAAAAAGTCGTGATATCAACAACTGAGATATAATATGTTATTATAGGTAGTTGTTGCCCTCAACTTATTTGAATGAAACAACAACTTAGTCACTACAATATAAATCTTAGACTTTTCCTAATAATATGTGACAACACTAGCCCCATAAACCTCACAGAAAAACATGATAATTCACTCTCGGGATAAACACATTGAATTCAAGCACCACAAGTTTAGAAAGTATATTGAAAAAGTAGAATTTGAACTTGAATTTGTTACTTTGTCTTATCAACTTGTAGACATTTTTAATTAACCTCTTCTTTAAAAGAAAACTTATTTTTCATAAGAACCGAAATAGGAATATTAAACAAACCACGCATGGATTAAAAATGCCTACATTCCATATATGTGCTTATTTTTGCTTATCTTACTTCTCACGTTGCATAGTTTTATCCACCTTTGTGAGGGGGATAATTATACCTTTAAGGGGAGTAGATTATAATTTCTAATTAATTGAGGAGGTAAAATTTGGCACACACAATATCAGATGTCAAGACTGATGATGTTACGACATCTGATGGTAGCAAACAAACTTTCTAAAAAACAGAAAGAATGTGCGGGAAGATAAAGTACAAAACTTAAAGAACACAAGGAATTATTAACCCAGCTTGGTGAAAATTCACCTACTTTAGGGGGTACCAAGATACAAAGTAAATTCACTATCATTAGTATCAATTTGAAGATAAACACTCCCAGTTTACACTTCTCACTTAATCCCTACCCAGTGCAACTTCTACCTAGGCAACTCCTAAATATGAGAACCCCTCTAACTCCCAGTCACCACAGAGATATCAAATAATCCTAATCCTAGGGAATGTCTCAATAAACAAAAAAGGAAGAACACACTTCAAAATTACAATACTTATTTTTCTTAAAAGCTTCACTAAGAACAATACTCAACTCTTGGTTAAAAACTTTGAGGAGAACAATAACTTGATAAACAAGTAACAATCAGTCAACTCAAATGCATCAAAGATACACGAGGACGTACAAAAAACACACCGATAACCTAAGGAATTATCAAACCCTAATCCCTTATTTTTCACAAGGTTTTACAATAAAAACTATGCTTAAAAAACTACGTCTTTGACGACTCCTTATATAGACTTCTGCAATTGGGCTTGGACTCTTCAATCAAATATAATCTTCAGTTCTAAATCCCTGCAGAATATTCTCCATAAAAATAGAAACAAAAACAAATCTTTCAAATATTTCCTAAAAAGTCTCAAAGATCCTTTTTATGAAATATATCAAATCTGTAATTATTCCTAACAATATTTGATTGCCTACGCATGTTATGAGTATTAAAAACCTCTAGAATCTCATATTTTTCAATCAAATCTTCAAGGATAAATATCCAATTGTACTATCATAATATTTTGTTGTAACATGTTACAACATCTAATAGAACATATGTCAAATAAGTACATGCAGAGACTGTTATACCAACTGGTCAAGATGTTATGAAATCTTGTTAGACATTAGGCTACAATACATGTTTTTCTCAATGAAATATGTTTATATAGAATTGTTGTCAACTTCTTATTTTACCAAAATTGTTGCCAACTATAAAATCACAGACCTAACAATCTCCCCTTTGAAATTTTTTGGCTAAAACAATCAAAAGCCAATTAACCTGGAGAGAGGAATAAAACTACAAACACAACTTACATGAAACCATGTAAACACAACACAACTCAGAAGCTTGTACAATAAGATAGGGAATTTAAGAAGGTATAGAGAATTTTAGAATAATTTAGGTAATTAGAATAATTAATTGGGATTATTTTAATTAGTTAAATTGAATAATATTGGTGTTAGAGATGACAAGGGCATGATGGTCAATTAGAAGAAGTTAAGTGAGGGAAAAGGTGGAAGGACCATATTAGGGGTCCAAGGGGTAAGATTGAAAAATAGAGAATATTAAGGTTTTAGCAAATCATTTTGTATGATTGTTGTTAGATGAAAAGAAGAGAGAAGAGGCTATGGCTCGGAGGAAAAAGAAGAGAACCTGTTAGAACACAAAGAAGAAGTAGCAATCACTGAAAATCTAAGGTAAGGGGGATTATCGTTGTTATTATAATTGATCCAAGGTTTAGATAGTTGTAGGTTGTGTAGGGGGTTTTGGGATGATGATGTTATTATGATGTTTCATGATGAATTGGACAAATTGTAATGTTTTCTTGTAAAGAAATTATGCATATGGTGTATGATAAATTGTTCTTTTTTGGTTATTTGATGAAACCAAGTGCAATTTAGAATATTTGAGAGCATTAATATGATAAAATCGTGTAGAAATTGGGATTATGCAGTGCAGAAATTGCAATAGGGATTTTATGTTCACGCTGTAGTACCGGGCGGTGAAGCAGCAATGGGGTGGGGTAAAAAACATAGCCCCTAAAATTTGTATAGAGAGTGGTCTATCACTGGAGTGTCACCGAGAAACACATAAGTGAGGAGTGAGCGTCAGGCGAGCGAAATGCAGCGCCAGGAAGTAGATACCAGAGGAGAATTAGTGATCTATCACTCCCACGTCATCGGGCGAGCTTCAGGCAAGCAGCCTACTTCGTCAGGCGAGCACCAGGCAATGAAAAGTTGTAGTATTTTAAAAGTCTCATAACTTGAGTTTCAAGACTCAGATTGGCGCGTCGTTCAAACTGTTAGGAAGCTAAAGCGATGAACTATACTTTGGTGGAATAAAAATAGTCTTATGACACGTTTTCGAGTACCTATTATTTGATGAATAAGATGATTTGGTGATTGTTTTAATAATGTGTATGTATATACAATGAATTATTGATACTATGATGATGGTGTTTTGTGTTATGAAGTATGTGATGATATCTGTGATAATTATGTGAATGATGATGTGTTTGACTATCAGTGGTCATTTGGTTATTCAGATATTTCACATCATGCATTCATGGCATAAGATCAGACTTCAGTTCAGTGATGTTGTTAGGACTTCGGTCCTATGAAGTTGCAGGATGATTGGTCAAGTGATGGCCTCAATCCCATAGTGTGGATTTTAGTGCACTTTATGATGTGCTCTGGTTCCAAGCGGGTATCGATCCTATTGGTGGGGATCTTTAGAGAAAATGATGATGGTGTCATCAATGATGTTTTGGTACCACATGCATGAATCTAAATAAGTTACATTACATTAATGTGGAATTACATGATGATTTGATTGACTGATGTTTTGTGAATGTGTGTTTTTGATAATTGTTAATTGATGATATTATGCGTGTTTGATGTGTATTATGATGCTTGACGGTGTGAGTATGACATGAGGTTTCCGGTGGTGTATTTCCTTGGTGTTGTATCATGACTACTATATTTACTCCTTGTGTCTTTTATAATGATTATGATTTACTTACCCTTGCCGCTTGGAAATGTTGCCTCTATACATGGGTAACTTGCAAGTAATCAAGAATAGTTCGTCGAGGCTTAGAGGATAGCTACGAGTATGTCCTTTATTTCCTGTAGAATTAAATGGGGTCTTTCTCTGATATGTAATAACGAGATGGGGTCGTTTATTTTGAATAATCATGTTGCTTTGTTTAATTGATGATTTGAATTACCCTTGTGGTAATGGAGTTGTTTTGGTTTGATAAAGTTATTTAGAAGTATCTTAATAAAGATGTTTTGAATTATGAATTTCTGCTACGAGTAAGTTTAAAATCTATGGTTATTGATTCCGGAGTACTTAATGTAATTGATTTTTGAAAACTCATATTACGAAGCAGGTTGTGTTTTATTATGAAGTTTGTTTGAAGAAAATGTGACACTCTTTTTAGTGTGTTACTGTGATTTCATTATTGAACTATTATATGAATATTCTTTGGGATTTAAAAGAGTGTTACATTAGTGGTATCAGATCAGGTTGGTATGTCCGACCAAGTTTACTTATGATATATATGTTATGTCGATCGATTAGTGTGAGTACACTGTCGATACATGTTTCTGACGTTAGTTTTCTGTGTGTAGAATGGATGAAGAAATGATGTTGCACTTGCTACTACCTTGCAGGCTATTACTCAGGCTGTGTAACATCAGCCCAACATTGGTGGGAATGATGGATCTCGTGTTTTGGAGACGTTTCATAGGAATCATCCGCCTATTTTCAGAGGTAGATACTATCCTGATGGAGCACAAACTTGGCTCAAGGAGATTGATAGGACCTTTCAAAACATGGATTTCTTAGAAGAAAAAAAGATGTGGTTCGGTATGCATCAACTGAAAGAGGAAGTTTATGACTGGTGGGTTGGCACCCGTCAGAGATTGACATCGGCTGGTGAAGTTATTACTTGGGTTGTGTTTAGCAGGGAGTTTATGAGGAATTACTTTCCCGAGCATGTGTGAAGGAATAAATAGATTGAGTTTCTAGATTTGAAATAAGGGAACTTGACTGTGACTGAGTATGCTTTAAAGTTTATGGAACTGGCAAAGTATTATCTACATTAACGTGAAACGATTGTTGAGTTCTTGAAGTGTATTAAGTTTGAGAGTGGTTTGCATTCAGAAATCAAACGGCCAGTTGGATATCAGCAGATCCATATCTTTTCAGAGTTAGTGAACAACTGTAGGATCTATGAAGAAGAAAGAAAAGCTCATTCAACTCGCTACAAGATTTTGAATGAGAAAAGATGAAAGCAGTGTCAAGACTATAAGAAGCCTTATGATGCCCCAGCTGATAAAGGAAAACATAAGACTTATGATGGAAATAAGACAAGTGGGGGAGGAGCTCCTGTTTCAATCAAGTGTTATAGGTGTGGTGAACAAGGTTACCAATCTAATGAATGTAAGGATAAGGTGTTGAGGTGCTATAAATGTGGTAAGACGGGTCATCATGCTTCTGAATACAAGTACGATGGTCCAACCTATTTCAATTATGGAGAACAGGGTCATTTATAAGTAGCCAATGTCAGAAGTTAAAGAAGGACGCTTCTGTCTACACCAATGGTAGAGTGTTCTCCTTGAGTGGATCAGAGTATTCCAAGAAGGACAACTTAATTAAAGGTAGTTATTTTATTAATGTTGTTGAATTGGTTGCTATTATTGATATTAGTGCTACACATTTGTTTATTTCACGTGAATATGCTAATACGTTGGGATTGAAGATGTCTAATATGAACATGAGTATGGTGATAGATACTCCTGCTAGTGGATTTGTTACTACAATTGTTATTTGTTCAAATTTCCCTCTGACCATTTATGGTAAGAGTTTTGTTATGGATTTGGTGTGTATGCCGTTACACCAAATTGATGTTATTCTTGGGATGATTTGGATAGATTTAACCTATGTTTACATCAATTGTTATAATAAGACTTTAAGATTTCCTAAGTTCGGTGATAATGGAAAATTGATGTTGTTGTTTGCTAAGCAAGTGAATGAACTTATGGAAGAAAAAGCCTTAATGTTTGCAATGTTTGTGTCACTATAAGTTGATCGTGAAGCAACGAGTGTTGAATTACCTGTCGTCTGTGAATTTCCAGAAGTGTTTCCAGATGACATCAATGACTTACCTCTGAAATGTGAAGTTGGTTTTTCTATAGATGTGGTACGAGGTACAAGTCTAGTGTCAATGGATCCTTATAGGATATCAGCTTCAGAGCTGAGCGAGCTGAAGAAACAACTACAAGAGATGCTTGAGAAGAAGTTTGTGCGACCGAGTGTTTCACCGTGGGGTGCGCCTATGTTGTGGGTCAAGAAGAAATATGGAAGTATGATATTGTTTATGGACTACAAGGAGTTGAATAATGTGATAATTAAGAATCAATATCCACTTCTAAGGATCGATGACTTAATGGATCCATTGGTGGGTGCTTGTGTTTTCAACAAGATTTATTTGTGGTTAGGTTATCATCAAATTTGTGTTAAACTAGATAATATTATGAAGACGGCTTTTCGAACAAGGTATGGTCATTACGAGTACACTATGATGCCATATGGTGTATCTAATGCACCAGGTGTTCTCATGGAGTATATGAATCAGACTTTTCATTCATATTTGGATAAGTTTGTCATGGTGTTCATTGATGATATTATGATCTATTCCCAAATCTAAAGAGGAACGTGTAGAGCATTTGAGAATTGTGTTTCAAGTGTTGAAAGAGAATAAGCTATATTCTAAGATTTGGAAGTGTGAATTTTGGCTGAAGGAAGTGAGTTTCCTTGGCCATCTGATTTCTAGTGGTGGAATCATTGTGGATCCTTCTAAAGTTGATGCAGTGTTACAATGGGAGACTCTGAAGTTAGTGATTGAGATTCAAAGTTTTCTTGGTTTAGCAGGTTATTAATGAAGGTTAATTAAAGGATTCCCTAAGTTATCTTGATTGTTAACTCAATTAAATCGAAAATTTCAGGCTTACGTGTGGGATGTTCTGTGTGAAGAAAGTTTCATAGAATCAAAAAAGAAGTTGGCGACTATTTCAGTATTAATTTTTCCTAACCCAATTGATGCTTTTGTAGTGTATTATGATGTGTTGAAGATGGGTCTTGGTGGTGTGCTAATTCAAAATGGACAAGTTATGTCTTATGTTTCTTGAAAATTGAAGATTTATGAAGGGAATTATCCTACACTTGACTTAGAGCTAGCAGCGGTGGTGTTTGTGTTGAAGATTTGGAGACATTATCTTTTCGTCTATAAATTTGAAGTGTTTAGTAATCATAAGAGTCTGAAATACTTGTTTGACCAGAAGGAGATAAATATGAGGCAGAGAAGATGGCTTGAGTTGTTGAAGGATTATGACTTTGATTTGAATTACCATCTGGATAATGTAAATGTAGTTGTTGATGCATTGAGTAGAAAATCGTTGTACATGTCAATGCTTATGGTTAAAGAGATGGAGATGATCAAAAAATTTAGATATATGAGCTTAGTATGTGAAGAGACCCCTGATATTGTGAAGTTGGGAAATTTGAAACTGACTAGTGGTATACTAAAAGAAATCTGAGATGCTCAGAAATATTATTTGAAGTTGGTTGACCAATTGACCTTGATTAACCAAGGTAATGGAGGTGGATTCAAAATCGATGATAACGATGTGATGAGGTTCATAAAAAGAGTGTGTGTTCCGAATATTCTAGAACTTAAGATAAGTATTCTCGAAGAAGGACATCAAACCGGGTTTAGTATTCATCCCCGTGCCACAAAGATGTATCAAGACTTGAAGAATTTAATTTCGTGGCCTGGTATGAAGAAAGAGATCCCTAAGTTTGTTTATGCTTATTTGACTTGTCAAAAGTAGAAGATTGAACATCAGAAGCCTATGGGTCTTATGCAACCTTTGAGTATTCTAGAGTGGAAATATGACAATGTGTCTATGGATTTTGTGTGGGGTTTACCGATGACTGCTAAGGGTAATAATTTGATTTGGGTGATTATGGATAGGTTGACTGAGTCGACTCATTTCTTACCAATGAAGATTAATCATCCTATGGAGAAACTAGTTGAGATTTATATAGATGATATTGTGAAATTTCATGGAATACCTTCGAGTATTGTGTCGGATAGAGATCTGAGGTTTACGTAGAATTATGGGAAAGTTTGTTGAATGATATTGGTACTAAGTTGAGGTTGAGCTCTACATACTATTCACAAACGAACGATCATACAGAGAGGACTATTCAGTCTTTGGAGGATTAGCTGAGGGCTTGTGTGCTAGAATAAAGGGGATCCTAGGATAGTCACTTATCGTTGATTGAGTTTACATACAATAATAGTTTTCATGTGAGTATTGGAATGGCACCGCATGAAGCATTGTATGTCAGGAGGTATAGAAATTCATTGTGTTGGTATGAGTCATGTGGGAGAGTTGTGCTCAGACCTAAGATCGTACAGGATACGAATGAAAAGATTAAGATGATTCAAGAGACAATGAAAGCTTCTCAGAGTCGTCAAAAGAGTTATTATGACCAGAGGAGGAAGGAAATCAAATTCCAAAAGGATGACCATGTGTTTTTAAGAGTTACTTCGGTGACTGGTGTTGGTGGAGCTTTGAAGTCGAGGAAGCTTACGCCACGTTTTTTGGTCTATATCAGATTACCAAGAAGATAAGTGAGATGGCCTATCAGATAAATTTACCACCGTCGCTTTTGAATCTTCATGACGTGTTTCATGTGTCTCAGTTGAGAAAACACATTATGTATCCTTCGCATGTGATTTAAATGGATGATGTACAGGTGAAAGAAAACCTAATTGTTGAAGCATCACTCGTGCAGATAGAAGGACAAAAAGTGAAGCAAATGCGGGGTAAAGACATCGACTTAGTGAAGGTATTGTGGGGTGGATCAGCTGGTGAAAGTTAGACTTGGGAACACGAGGATCGGATGAGAGAGTCTTATCCGAATTTGTTTCCGTCAAGTAATTTTTTAGGGAATAAATTCGTTTAAGTGTGGGAGAGATATAATACCCCAAAATAATTAGATTATATATTTAATATTTCATTAATTTATGATGAGTTTTTGTGACATATTCGTGGTGTTTATATGATGTATTGGTGATCATGATGCTTGATATAATGATTTGTGTGGTGTATGATGGGGTCGTAAGAATTAAGAAGGTATAGAGCATTTTAGAATATTTTAGATAATTAGAACAATTAATTGGAATTATTTTAATTAGTTAAATAGAATAACATTGGTGTTAGAGATGAAAAGGGCTTGATGGTCAATTAGAAGAAGTTAAGTGAAGGCAAAGGTGGAAGGACCATATTAGGGGTCCAAGGGGTAAGATTGACAAATAGAGAATATTGAGGTTTGAGCGATTCATTTTGTACGATCTCTTTTGGAAGAAAAGAAGAGAGAAGAGGTTGCACAATGTAAGAGGAAGAGAACTCGTTAGAATACCAATAAGAAGTAGCAATTGTTGGAAATCTAAGGTAAGGGGGTTTATCATTGTTATTATGATTTATCTAAGGTTTAGATAATTGTAGGTTGTGTTGAGGGTTTTAGGATGATGATGTTATTATGATGTTAGATGATGAATTGGTGAAATTGTAATGTTTTCTTATAAAGAAATCATGCATATGGTGTATGATAAATTATGTTGTTGTTATTTGATGAAACCAAGTGGAATCATGAATATTTGAGACCTATAATATGATGATATCGTGTAGAACTTCAGACAGTGCAGTGCATAAATCACAACAGAGGAGTCTTGTTTACGTTGCAATGCTGGATGGTGAAGCAGCAATAGGGTGGGGTGAAAAACATTGCCCCTAGATTTTGTATGGAGAGTGGTATGTCGTTGGAGCATCGTCGAGCAACATAGAAGTGAGGAGTGAGAACTGAGAGCGAAACATTGAGCGTCAGGTGGTGGAGACCAAAGGAGAATTAGTGAGATGGCGCTCGCACATAGCTGGGCGAGCCATAGGCGAGCAGTCTGCTTCACCGGGCGAGCACTGGGCGATGGACAACTGTAGTATTTTAAAAGTGTCATAACTTGAGTTTTAGGAATCCAATTGACATTTCGTTTGAATCGTTAGGATAATAACGCGATGAACTATACTTTATGGAATTAAAAGAGTCTTATGACATGTTTTTCCAGTACCTATGAATTGATGAATTTGATGATTCAATGATTATTTTAATATGGTGTATGTGTATACAATGAATTATTGATAATATGATGATGTTGGTTATTAAGATGTTTTGCATCATGCATACATGGCATAAGAGTAGGACTTCGGTCCAAATGTTGTTAGGACTTCAGTCCAGTGATATTGTTAGGACTTCGGTCTAGTGAAGTTGTAGGGTGATTGTTCCAGTGATGGCCTCAATCTCCCACAATGTGGATTTGAGTGAAATTTATGATGTGCTCTGGTTCGAAGTGGGAATTGATCCTATTGGTGGGGATCTTTGGAGAAAAAAATGATGGTGTGATCAGTGAAGTTTTGGTACCACATGCATGAATCTAAAGAATTTGCATTGCATTAATGTGGCATTGCATTAATGTGGCATTGCATGATGATTTGATTGATTGATGCTTTGTGAATGCGTGTTTTTGATAATTTGTAATTGATGTTATTACGTGTGTCTGATGTGTATTATGATGCTTGAAGGTGTAAGTATGACATGATGTTTTTCGGTGGTGTATTTCCTTGGTGTTGTATAATGACTACTATATTTACTCCTTATGTCTCTTATAAAGATTATGATTTACTCACCCTTTTATGCTTGGAAATGTTGCCTCTATACATAGGTAAGTTGCAGGTAATCAAGAATAGTTCGTTGAGGCTTAGAGGATAGCTACATAGTGTGTTATTTATTACTAGTAGAATTAAAAGGGGTCTTGTTGTGATATGTAACATCGGGATGGCATAATTTATTTTGAATAATCAGGTTGTTCTGTTTAATTTTATTTTTGAACTTTCCTTATGGTAATTGAATTGTTTTGGTTTGATAAACTTATTTAGAAGTATATTAATATAGATGTTTTAAATTATGAATTCCCGCTGCGAGTAAGTTGAAAAACTATGTTTGTTGATTGTGCAGTACTTAATGTAATTGATTTTTGAAAACCCGTGTTACGAAGCAGGATGTGTTTTATTATGAAGTTTGTTTGAAGCAAATGTGACACCCCTTTTTGGTGCATTACTCTAATTTAATTGTTGAACTATTCTGCAAATATTCTTTGGGGTTTAAAAGGGTGTTACAGTCAACCTTCCTGTTTTCTCCATTTGAGTTTCTTAAGGATGTGTGAGTATTAAATTTCATATCCATATTATCAACACCTTTCTTTTTGCTCACTTTCTCAGCTTTAGAATGAATCGAAGATTTTTATCTCTATATAGTGTATAGGAGAAAGGCTTTATATGATCATGCTCACCATAATAATGGCATACCCAAGTTGATTACTGAGTTATGGACCGTGTTTGATCATGTCTGTTAGAATGGTTTAATATGTGATTGGATATGTTAATTATTCTCTTACTTTTAGAAGGAAGAGACTTCACCAAAGACACTCCTCTTTGATCATTACCAACTTGATAGTCACCTTCTATATCTCCAGTCTCTTTTATCACAGTCGCTCCATCCTCCAAATATTTTAAGGAGTCCGACATGTTATTAATCTTAGAATTTAAGAAAGTTATCTCACTTTGAAGATGAGATATGGTACATAAGAGCTTCTTCTTATCATTTTGAAAGTCATTTATGATCTTTCCCTAATCTCTCTTTGTTTAGATATTTGCTTCACACATGTCACAAGTATCTTCGTAGGATGTATCAAAATTTTCATGGAGAACACTATCATCATAAGCTTTCACTTCACCTTCCCATCTTACAGACAGAGCCAACACAAGTTTTGAAGATTCATTGTTAGCTTCATCTTCTGATTCATCATCATCAGACCAGGACACAGCAAATCCCTTTTTTGCCTCTTGAGGAAAGTGGGACATTCTGGTTTGATAGGACCAAAATCTTCACACTCATAACATTGAATACCTTTGCTTTGATTGGTCTTTTCTTCAGGCATGGTGTTCTTTTAAATGTTTTCTTCATTACTGGTTTTAGATGAGATGTTCCTGACATTTGGTTTTCCTCTTCTGTGTAGCCTTTTCAATAATCGATTGAATTGCTTCCCAAGTAGCACAATGGTATTAGAGAAATCCTCATCAATGCCCAACTCAGCTTGACATTTATCATCCTTAACATTATATACAAAAGTTTTGCTTTTGTTCTTTTTCTCAGCCTTGTCACCAATAGCCAATTCAAATGTTTGAAGTGACCAAATAAGTTCATCAATTATCATGTTGTTGATGTCCTGAACTTCTTCAATCATTGTAACCTTCATGTCAAATCTCCTAGGCAAGGACATAAGAATCTTTATGACAATCTTTTCTTCTGACATCTTCTCTCCTAAGGAAATTGATGCACTAGAAATTTCAAGAATCTTCATATGATATTCTTGAATTGTATCATCATCATTAATCTTCATGTTCTCAAATTTGGAAGTGAGAAGCCGAAGTCTTGAAATCTTCACTTTAGAGGTACCTTCATAAGTTATCTTGAAAATCTCCCAAGCATCCTTGGCTACGGTACATGTATTAATCAGCCTAAAAACATTTTTGTATACTCTGTTGAATAGAGTATTTAAAGCCTTAGAATTTCCAATAGCTTCTTTATCATCATTTTCATCCCAGTCTTCTTCAGGTTTTACAAACTCTTTCCCATCTTTTTCCTTCTCAATTGGATTCTCCCATCCTTTTATAATAGCTTTCCAAGATTTACTATCCATAAATTTCAGAAAAGCTACCATTCTGACATTCCACCCGTCATAGTTTGAACCATCCAACATGGGTTGTATGTTGTAATATCCTCCATATTTATCCATAGTGCTAGAAAGTATATCCTTGAATCTCACCTAATAAACAGAATAGGGTGTCTGCTATGATACCAATTGAAATTCGGTACACACAATATCATATGTCAAGACTGATGTCTTAACAACATACAATGTTACAACAGATGTTACGACATCTGATGACAACAAGCAGACTTGCTAAAAATAGAATGAATATCCATGAAGATAATGTACAGAAACTTAAATAACACAAGGAATTATTAATCCAGTTTGATGCAAACTTACCTACTCAGGGGGCTACCAAGCCAGGAAGGAAATCCACTATCAGTAGTATCAATTCAAAGCTAAACACTCCCAGTTTACACTTCTAACTTAATCCCTACATAGTGCAACTTCTACCTATGCACCTCCTAGATATGAGAACCCCTCTCACTCCTAATCACCATAGTGATATCAAACAATCTCAGTCCCAGGGAATGTCTCAAGAAAACCAAAAAGCACGAACGCGCTACCAAATTACAATACTTAGTTTTCTTAAAAGCTTCATTAAGAACAATACTCAACACTTGCTTAAAAGCTTTGAGGATAAAAAAAACTTGATAAACAAGTAACAATCAGTCAACTCAAATTTATCAAAGATACACGAGGACGTACAAAAAAACACATGGAGAACCTAATGAACTATCAAACCCTAAACCCTTATTTTTCATAAGGTTGTACAATAAAATCTATGCTTAAAAAACTAGGTCCTGGACGACTCCTTATATAGACTTCTGCAGTTGGGCTTGGAATTTTCAATCAAATATAATCTTTACCTCTAAATCACTGCAGAATATTCTCCATGAAAATAGAAGAAAAAACAAATCTTTCAAATATTCCTTAAATAGCCTCAAAGATCCTTTTTATGAAATAATCAAATCTGTAATCATTCCAAACAATCCTTGATTTCTTGCGCCTATATGAGTACTAGAAACATCTAGAATCTCTTATTTTTCAATTAAATATTCAAGGATAAATATCCAGCTATACTTTCATGATGATCTGTTGCAACATGTTACACAATAACAAATAACCTCTTTCACCCTAATTAAGATTTGAATTGTGCAATGATGATAGACTAGTATACTATTTATAAGAAAACTAACACACTAAACTAATGGGATTTTACACACATGTTCATTACACAAGCTAACTTAGGGAACAGGCTAAATTACACATTTGGGCTTAACAAACAGGTCCAATTCGACAATGCTAACAATACTAGCATTTTGACTTTTGCATATTTGAGCATACTTCGACTACAACATGTGAATAGACTTCGACGACATGCTAAGATCCTGTCAAATTATCGAACCGAGAATCTACCCTTCGACCATACTATATTTAGATCCAAATCTCACATATAGTTTCACTCTTTTTGAGTTTAATGGAGAATTCTGAATATTTAAGAACATGGAAAATAATTGTCAGAAGAATCCATTGATGAACACTTCAAGTTATTTGAAATAGATCTCGAAACTAGATAATTTCAATGAAGGTTTAAAGCTGAAGAAAAGGAGAACAACTTCATTTCCAAAATTTCACTCTTAAAATTACTATCCTCCCGAAGTTAATGTATCACACTGATGACAATATATTTTTTGTGTTAGAAACAAATCCGAAGATGTCCCACACTTGTTTGTTATCCCAGATGGAAAAGCATCTTCATCCTAAGAAATTTAGGTTGGCGAGCATATGATACAAAGGCTAATAGAGTTGGAAACTAGGTTAGAAAAGAAACCTCTCAAGGAGGAATACACTGATGAAGAGTTGCTACCTTCAAAGGCATGGAGAAAAGTTGAGTGGCCAGAACCTAGTGTAGTTTCATCAAGATTTTTTTAAGGAATATCCCCATGAAGTTCATCAATATTGGGGCTAATTTAACTTTATCCTTACAAGACCAACTTTTTAGGTGCATGCATAAAGATAAAAATAAAAATTCTTGGTCCTCCAAGGAAATGTTAACCATAAGCCCCAAATTCTTTTCTCATTTGTTATCTTTATAAAGGAATATTATGTATGTATCCTAATACCGCCAAAATAATTCTCCAAAACAGAACCAAAAAATCATGGATGATCTTTTGAAAGTTAATATCATATTTTCATATTTTTTATATTTAAAACAACTCATACTTCTTATATCATTAGAGGTCTTTCAGCCACATGCACTCTCTTTACATGATTTTGATTTGATATTCTTTATAATCTAGATATTTGAAAAAAAAATCAATTAGCTTTGGTGTATCATAGTCCAGCTCTTTGTTAAAAAAACATTAATAAATTGATTATTCAACGAACAAGGTTTATGTTATACACCATGTAAGATCTAAAATGTTTAGAGCATCTAAACAAGATACACTTTTATGCATTTGACTCAATTTTTTTATGTGATCTTTGATGTTTAACAGATAGCAAGTACATGCAAATTAATAGAAATATGAAAATTTAGATATCCAAGATAGAGATCTTAATTCCATTATAGTAACATTTGTATGTTCCTCATATTCAATAGAGGATTTATGATATTGATCCCATGTTCACATGAGTCATTTCTCCTTTTCTCCAGATCCATTTTTCTTTTATCTCTCTTTCTCTAGCTAAGGCAATTCATATCTGAAGTGTCCATGTTCTTTGTATTCATAGAAAATGACCTTCTTGTCAGCTTCCTTCTTATGTCTTGGATCCTAAGATTACTTTAACTCATTTTTAAGAAATATTTTCTTCCTTCACTACTATGAAAAACACATACTATAACGGTTGTGATACATATATAATGATGGTAGCACATCCATTATTAGGTAGCGTGTGATTGTATATATGATGGTCACCACAACAGGCATGCGATCGTTCTTATAAATTAAATAATGTGCTACATACAACCACGATTATATTAAAAACCATTGTTGTATGACTTTTAATTAAAAAAATACAGCAGTAGAACAACAACAACAACAACAACTAAAACAAGAACAACAAAAACAAGAAGAAGAACAACAATAACAATAACAAGAACAAGAACAAGAACAACAAGAACAACAATAACAACAACAAGAACAACAACAAAAAACAACAAGAAAAAAATAATAACAACAAGAACAATAACAACAACAAGAAGAAAAAATAACAACAAGAATAACAACAATAACAACAAAAAATAACAAGAACAACAATAATAACAAAAAGAACAGCAAAAACAATAACAACAACAGTAACAAAAATAATAACATCAACAACTAACATTTCTAACTTAAATCCATACTTTTCTTGACTCATTCTAGTTAGAGAAGAGATGGTCGAGTTCTGAAATTTGTTTATGAAAGATATGATGTTTTTGAGTTTTGTTTATTGAATAAATGATATTTTCAAGCTTAGTTTATTTGTTAAATATTGTTTTATAAATGAAAGATGACGTTTAGAGGTAGAAAATGAAGTTTATCTAAGTTTTAGGTTTCATGCGGATCACTAATGGTAGTATCTTGACCATTGATAATCACTAAATGGACGACCAAGATTTGATTAAAAACAGTGAAGAAACTCAATAAACATGCTACATACAACAACAATTGTATTAAACAACTATTATTGTGTGCATTTTAATCAAATATAAAAAATTCAGCAGTAGAACAACAACAACAGTAAGATTCAAACTTGTGCTACATACGACAACGGTTGTATTAAAAAACCATTTTTTCATGTAATTTATTAAATAAAAAAATACAACAGTAGAACAAAAACAACAACATGATTTAAACTCATTACCATGCGCCACTTTAATATATTGATTCTTCAATGACCAAGGTTTATGTTATACACCATTTAAGATCTAGAATGTTTAGAGCATCCATAAGATACACTTTTATGCATTTGACTCTAATTTTTTAAAGTGATCTTTGGTGTTTAACACATAGCAAGTATAAAAAAATTAATAGAAATATGAAAATTTTGGATAAGCAATATATATATATATATATATATATATATATATATATATATATATATATATATATATATATATATATATATATATATATATATATATATATATATATATATATATATATATATATATATATATATATATATATATATATATATATATATATATATATATATATATATATATATATATATATATATATATATATTAATTCCATTATAGAATCATGATATTGATCCCATGTTCACATAAGTCATTTGTCCTTTCCTTCAGATGCATTCTTCTTTTATCTCTCTTTTTCTAACTAAAGAAATTCATATCTGAAATGTCCATTTTCTTTGTATTCATAGAAAATAACCTTCTTGTCAGCTTCTTTCTTATCTCTTGAATCCTTAGATTACATGAACTCATTATTAAGAATTTTCTTCTTCTTTCACTACTATAGAAAACACATACAATGATAGTTGAGAATCATATATAATAACAGGAACACGTCTGTTGTTCGGTAGCATATGATTGTATATATGATGGTTACCACAGCGGGTGTGTGACCGTTGTTATAAATTAAATAACACACTACATATAACCCCTGTTGTATTAAACAACTGTTGTTGTATGACTTTTAATAAAAAAACATACAAAAGTAGAAAAAAAGAAGAAGAATAGGGATGAAGGAGATGAGATCCATGATAAATGACCAATGATGGTTGAATGTTGAACTTAGGTCAAAGTTGATGAAGACTCATTAGAGGATTGATAAAATAAAAGCTTCCTAACAACAAGCTTCAAGGGTTTTGATCCATAGATCAATAAATAACCATACTTGGACCTTCAAACATAAAGTTCGGGCGACTAATGACCATTTCAAGAAACTAAGGGGATAAAGATGAAGATGGAGGGGGATGTCATAGTGGAACTCAAGTCTCGGAGGAAACTAAAAGGAGAGTTTCAACTTCTTCAATATCATTCATCCATTTTGGTATATTTGATCATAGTTACAATCAAAGTAAACAATGTACAACAAAACATCAATATCCACAAGTCAGAGTCAATCAGAAAGTAGAAAATAAAATGAATTTAAAACAATTAATTAAAACTATTTAAAATGGTTAATTAAATGGATTTAATTGATGAAATATACAAAGTGTATCAAAAACACAAAATGATAACTCCAAAACATTACCAGGGGTCAACCATGCGTCAACAAGTGTTAAAATTTTTTTATCATTTTTTAAAGTCAGAAACTAATTTTTACAAATGCAACAAATTAATCAAAATAAACTAAAAATCAAGAAAAATAGAAAAGTCATAAATAAAAATAAAAAAAGGTCACCAATAGTTGTCAAACTATCATTGGATCATTCTGTATTTTTTTTCCAGAAATTAAAAAGTATTAAAACTATTTTTAAACAAATTAAAATAAAGCAAACAATTCAAAAATTATTAAATAAAAATAGCAAACATCAAAATAAAAATATAAAAAAATTTCACAAAGTCAGAATTAATTCAAAGTATTTTTGTGTAATTTACATATGTTTTGGATAAAAATAAAAGAGTTATAAATTTTTGAAGATAAAATGAGTTTAAAACAAAAATAGAAAAATAAATAAAATCATAAAATATGAGAGGTGTTGGATCTCTCCTCATTAATTGAGGTGGAAATATGGATGGCGCAGAGACACGGTGTGATACGGTGGCAGAACTGACTGTTAGATTGGTTTTGCATTTTGTATTCGCAAATGTTGCGGTAAGCAAGAGTCGCCACCGACTTTTCTTTTATCCAACAAAGGAAATGGTGAAAAGTACAGGAAAAAGACCTTTTTTCGAGATTTTCTTAGTAAGGGGGGTATATTATGGAAAGGGAAGGTGTTAGCACCCTTTCCATCTGTGGTTTTCCACGGGCTCTTAGGTACTTGCTCATTTTTTAAAATTGCTTTCGTGTTTGTGTGTTTTGAAAATTTTGTTTGCTTTATGATAACTCTTGTATCAGCCCTCAAGAGTGTGATGAAGAGTTTTTGAAAAGAGTTTTGAAATTGTGGTGTGAAAATGAATTAGATTTGAGCAAGTACTTAAGAACTATCTACCTACTCTAAAAAAGGGCGTTCTTTTTCTCCTTTCCTTTAGATAGTGCTATCCTACTATTACTGAGTAGGTAGCCATATCGTCAGATGTTGAGGGACTATCGTAAAGGGCATTTATTGTCATTGAAGGAAACATGTAGAGATACCTTAACATTTTGAAGGGACTGTCATCATATATTTGTAGGCAACATCGAGGGACAAGATTATTTCTCGTAGGAAACTATAGGGACATTAAGGGACTATGATCTTTATGATGACTTTAAACTGAGGGTCTTTGCTAAGCGTATCCCTACGTTCGAGGGACATGACCATTTCCGAAGGCAACCAAAGCGGGAAATAGCCTAGGGGTGCAAGTGTGTAACAATGTTCTTTTTTTAGGTATTTTATCTTGATGTTAGTGATCTAAAATTGATTGATTAGTTCTTTCCATACACGCCTAATTTACTAACAATTTATATACATGCATATAATATAGTGCGAAAAGTAAAACCTACGCCTATTACAAAGCTCCGGGGCTATTACAATTCTATCTGACTGAAAATGAAAAATGCAGAAATTAAAACCCTAATTAGACTATTACAAACCGGGCACAATTACATAATTAAAAAAATAATCGTACGAAAATAATAACGCACACAAATTGAGATAAGAATCAATTCTAAACCCTAAAAACCTAATGATTTAATGAAAATATTTTATGGTATTTTATAAAAAAATTAAGATTTAACCTAATTTCTAATTAATTTTAAATTAAAGAAAACAAATTAAAGTAAATTGAATTAAATTAATTTGCAAAAATTAATTTTTCTTAAAAAAAAAACTCTAAGTCCTATTTTTATGATTTTCTGATTTTATGATTGTAAAAAAAAATGAATTAAAAAATATAAACTAATTTAAAAAAAGAAAATAAAACAAAACAATATAATAGGGATGCAATCTTAGAGACGTTGGATCCAAGCCATTGGGATCTGATGGCATGAGTTTGAGGGTCTATGGTGTGCACGGTGGAGCTAGAAGCACTGGATCTGCATGTACAAATTAGAAAAATAATATGCAGGAGGCAAGGGTCGAACCCCTGACCTCCCACACACATAACGCCTTAACCCCTTTGTTCTTGCCACTGGATCACACGGCATATTCGTTAATATAATCAAAACAAAACAATATAATATTAAATCAACAATATTACTGAGTTGTCAGCGCGTGCATCTTCAGTGGGACCCTGGATTTTAAATGGACCAATTGGAAGAAGGGACCATGCCACGCATACACCGGTGAGTCTGACCACCCCTCACGATGTTTAACTCTTTCTTTTCCGGTGATACCAAAAATTGAAAGCTGCAAAATAACACGAATCAAAGCAAGAGATTAAGCCTACCCCCCTCCCCCTTAATCATATGCTACAAGTTCAATGGTGGCATCCATTTGGCCTAAAAGTCCTTGTATTGTAAGGTTCAAAGGTTTCAGTTTGTGATGACCTAACAATGGCATATTGTGATTCAAGCATCAAAGCTCTCATGTGAAACGTCTAACCTGTTCTAATGGATGTCCTGAACATAAAATAACACATCAAACACGTCAACAATGCATGAATAATTAATTTTTAATTTTTCAAATCTTACCAAACAGGTGGCACTTGGTTACAATGATCTGGGCACGATTTGGCTTGAGTAATGGTTGAAACAAGTTCCTGGGAACCTCACGGTGATAATGGAACACCTGAAATGGATTAAGGATGGCTAGATCATGTGATATAAGTTGCACCTCTCTTTGAGAAAATTTGGAATTTTTGTTAGGGTTTATGGAGGCAGCTGCCCATCTTCTTTGGGTCTGGATCGTTTGTGTATATGTATGAGACCATCTTAGGTCAACAAAAACATCCATGAGATCAAATATAATCATGTTTTTTAATGTCATGAAGATTTGATCCAAACTTTCCAAAACAAGAAAATCTTTCCCTCCTCTTGCCTTGTGTGTTTTGCCAGCTATTTATGAGCTTTTTGGGCCTCCAACATGACCAAACGTCCAGCCTTGCATGCCTCATACATAAATCTTGTATTTATTTAATTTATTTTGACTTTATTTGAATAAAAATCAACAATAAATAAAATAAAAATCAAACTAATGCATGGCTGAGTTTATAGGTGCTTGGACATGTTAGGAATAAGTTTTAAATGTGAAAAGATGGGACCATTTGGAAATATTTCAAATTTGGTCAATATTGGCTTCATGCACTTTCCCAAAAAATGGTCAACTTTACCAATGCATATCTCTCTCATTTTTAACCCTAAGAGGGTGTTCTTGGACTTTTTAGAGAGCTTAGGTTGTCCTATAAATAACCCTTTTGGTTTCATTTCAATTGGATCTTCCATGTTCATGTAAGGAGCTTTGACCCAAAAGGTGTTTTGGTTGACTTTTTGAAAGGACCTATAATGTCTGAGCTTTTATTTTTTA
This sequence comes from Vicia faba, assembly GCA_948472305.1. NCBI lineage: Eukaryota > Viridiplantae > Streptophyta > Magnoliopsida > Fabales > Fabaceae > Vicia > Vicia faba. The sequence continues at coordinate 1,232,264,170 of OX451735.1, forward strand.
ATTGGGGCATTTATTGAACTTGTGAGATGAATAGGAGTTGTAGGGAATTTGATTCTCTTCTAAATGAGCTTTGGTGGAGAAATTTCTGATGAAGTATGAGAAAGTTATGCCTGGTCAAAGTTTGGTTGACTTTTCCTATAGAAACCCTAATTTGCCATTTTGACTTTTGATGAATTAGGAGCCTTTCTTGGGGAATCATGATTAACCCTTGATCAAATGATATATATTACTTCAAAATGTTGATGTTGACCAAAAATCTTGAATTTTGACTGTATATAGGCCACAATTGACTTTTGACCTAGTACAATTGATTTTCAAGCATTTGGGCAGTTGACTGAGCAAACTTGTTGTGTAGGGCATGAAATTTGGCATGGATGATCTTGAGGACATATTAGGACCATGTGCAACATTTGAGTCAATTGGGGTTCAAACATCTTGATGAAAACTGAAACCCTAGTTAGAGGTTTATTGCCTTAGGAGGAGAATTTGTCTGATCAATCCTTGGTCATCCTTGAGCAATTGAGAACCATAATGAGCATGTGTTGAGTAAAAATGGGAGGGCAAATTTTTGGGTAGAACAACTTCCCCTGTTCAATCTTCTTAAATCTGAGGATGTAGATTGGTTGGTCTGTCTTTCGTGATCTGAAGGTGGAAGGTAATTGAACACTAGAGTGCCCAGAAATTTGCACTCGTCTGAAATGATACTTGACTGTGTAGATAGTAATGGAAATGGGCTTATAGATGCCATTTTGAAAAAGATGACGGAAGATCGTCGGAGATGGGCTTAAAGATTACATCCAGAGAATACGACGGAGAGTCATCGGAGATGGGCTTAAAGATGCCATCTGGATCAATGTTGATTTCATGAGATATTCCTTTGTGGGGATCCCTATTCTTGTTGTTGAAGAGGACTCCACCGAGGAATGTTGGTATTTTTTCGGGAAATAGAGTTTAGGAGCTTCAGTTGTCCATTACTCTACTGGGGAGTTATCTCTTGACTGGAGAGATGGAAGTGAACTTCTATCTGGTCAGGATCCAGGCTTCACAGTGATTTGCTGAGGGTAATAAGGCTGACTGCTATCTGGTTGTATTCTAGGCTTCATAACGACTTATTGGGGGAACATGAAATTAACTGCTATCTGGTTGGACTGCAGGCTTTGCAGTTTCTTTAACTTGAATATACATCAGAAAAATATTAGTGTCGATTTAACTAAACCAGAGGAATGTCTTGAGTTGTCTTCAACTGGAATAGAAATCAGGAAAATCTTAGTGTCGATTTAACTGAACAAGAGAAGGGTCTCGAGCTAACTTTAACTGGAATAAAAATCAGAAAAATCTTAGTATCGATTCAACTGAACCAGAAAAAGGTTTTGGATTATCTTCAACTTGAATAGAAATCAGGAAGATCTTAGTATCGATCTAACTGAAACAGAGAAGGTCTTGAATTAACTTTGTCTGGAATGGAAATCAGAGAAATCTTAGTATCGATTTAACTGAACCAGAAAAAAGTCTTGGATTATCTTCAACTGGAATAGAAATCAGGAAGATCTTAGTATCAATCTAACTGAACTAGAGAATGTCTTGAATTAACTTTGACTGGAATGGAAATCAGAGAAATCTTAGTAACGATTTAACTGAACCAGAAAAAGTCTTGGATTATCTTCAACTGGAATAGAAATCAGGAAGCTCTTAGTATCGATCTAAATGAACTAGAGAATGTATTGAATTAACTTTGACTGGAATGGAAATCAGAGAAATCTTAGTATCGATTTAACTGAACCAGAAAAAGGTCTTGGATTATCTTCAACTGGAATAGAAATCAGGAAGATCTTAATATCGACCTAACTTAACCAGAGATGGTCTTTTGAGAACATCTTTCTGAGGAAAATGCTGAAATAGCCCTTCGTCAGACATAGCCTTTGAGAAGACTGCCAGGTAATACAAGTAGTGAGCGGTATTTGTTGATTTGATCAATCCTGAAAAAGGTAAAGAGTTAGTCGTATGCAATGTCATGATGTATGAACGGCATTGTGATGATGTTCTCAAAATAAATGAGATCATGTTGTATGCGATGTATATGCGCATGCCATGATGTATGGATATGGGATGTTGTTGCGATATTTTCTAGTCTGGGAAAATAAATCCCTGATTGCCGCTAGAGGGTACTGGGAAGCTGAATATTTCATTTCCACTGGGGATGATGAATGAAGATGATTTACCGGGGATTTTCTATTTCTGTTTGAGGGTATTCTTCCGGGGATTTTTAACTCCTGCTTGAGAATGACCCTGGGGGAATGATGTTCTGTCGGAAGATTTTATCGATGTAGAGAAATGAACTCTGTTGGGGGATAAACTTCCGCAGTTAGAGAAATAAACTCTATCGGGGAGGAGGTTTTATAAACTGTTTGAGATTATAAAGCTCAGCTGGGGAATACAGATTTCAGCTTTCTGAGGGAACTTGGCTGGAGGAAGTCATTCCTGCTTGGGTAGGCAAAGGTAAGGATTTTGGTTGTTTTTACTCTGCGGTGACATAAGCATCACCAGGACGTATGCTAAGGATGTGACAAGAGGATTCCCCTGTTCCTGCTGGAAAGAGTAACTGTCGGGGCCACAAATGACTTGTTTAGACTTTGCCTCGTTTCTTAAAGTCATTAGCAACTATCTTTCTGTTTCTTATGCAAGTATTTGTAAACAGTAATCATATTCAAACGCATATGTCAAAAATAATCACTGGATGTTTTTGCAAAACAAAACAGAAAAATACAAAACAAATAGCTTTGTGCTTTCAAAGAAATGATTTGTATTGATTTTTGAAGTTCGCCTATAACATGCATTTTTGTACAAAGAGACTTACGTTCTAGTAGGAGAACGCAGCCGTGAATAGTGAAAACTATACAAAATAGTATACAAAGAGAAAACAACTATGTGTAATAATCCCATTGAGTTTCAATTATGATATTGCCCTTATGTCCTTGAGCGTCTCATCACTTTGCTACTTGTCTGAAGTTGAATGGATTAGTCCGTACCGTTTAGAGCTTGATAGTTGATACGGAAGTCTGGTCGCAAGGTGATCCAATGGGACATAGTTATACGCTTTAAATCCCTAACTTTTTCCTGGACCGCCCTTTCAGGTTTTCAGTCCACCGGGATACCCTTTTTTTCCCAAGCCTCCTTTTCAGGTTTTCGAATTGCCGGATGTACATATTTTTTTGGTATTTATCCCTAATTTTTGCCTGAACCCTTTTGGTTCGTCGGGATACCCTTATTTTTTCCTAGGACAATCAACCTAGAGGGTCCTTATTTACGCGTAGTATCTTTTCACTATGTCCGCATTCACAGAGTGAGGAATGTCGTCACCATCCATGGTGGTTAGAATCATGGCTCCACCAGAAAATATGCTTTTGATTACAAATGGAACTTCGTACGTGGGAGTCCATTTGCCACTGGGATCACCTGCTGGTAGTATGATGCGCTTGATTACTAGGTCACCCACTTGATATACTTGACGTCTGACATTCTTGTTTAAAGCTTTGATCATCCATTTTTGGTACATCTGACCATGACAGACAGCAGTAAGTCTTTTCTCATCAATCAGATTCAGTTGGTCAAGTCGAGTCTGGATCCAATCATCTTCGTTCAAATCAGTATCCTTCATGATCCTTAAAAAAGGGATCTGAACCTTAATAGGTAGGACAACCTCCATACTATATACCAGAGAATAAGGTGTTTCCCCTGTTGACATATGTGCTGAGGTGCGGTAACCATGAAGAGCGAATGGTAACATCTCATGCCAGTCTTTGTATGATTTTCTTAATATTCTTGTTAGCAGCTTCTACAACGCCATTAATCTTCGGCCTGTAAAGAGAAGAGTTATGATGTTGGATCTTGAATTGTTTACAGAGTTCAGTGATCATTGTATTATTGAGATTCGTATCATTGTCTGTGATGATTCTCTCTGGCACACCATACCGACAAATAAGGTAATGCTTGATAAACTGCGCCACGACATTCTTGGTAACAGTAGCAAAAGAGGCAGCCTCAACCCACTTCGTGAAGTAATCAATGGCCACTAGGATGAAGCAATGCCCATTGGAAACGGTAGGTCTAATCTCTTCGATCATATCAATGCCCCACATTGCAAAGGGACAGGGAGCCGTCAAGACGTTCAAAGGGACCAGATGTAAATGTACTTTATCAGCATAGATCTGGCATTTGTGACAAGTTCGGGCATGCTGATAACAATCTGCTTCCATAAGGGACCAATAGTATCCTGCCCGTAGGATCTCTTTAGCCATGGTTTATCCACTAGAGTGGGTGCCAAAGGTACCTTTGTGTAAATCTTCCATAATCCTCTCTGCTTCGTTCTTGTCTACACATTGAAGTAAAGTAGAGTCATGGTTGCGCTTGTAGAGGATTCCATTACTAAGCAAGAACTTTGCGGAGAACCTTCTCAGAAACTTCTTATCATTGACAAACGTCCCCTCAGGATATTCTTGAGCCTCTAGATACCTTTTCACTTCATGGAACCAAGGTTTTTCTGCTACTTCTTCAGTATCAATCTCATAGCAGTATGCTAGTTCATCCAACCTCTCGATAGTGATCCGAGGAGCCTCGTTGTCTCATCTGACCTTGAACATAGATGACATAGTAGCTAGCGCATCCTCTAATTGATTCTCTTCTCGTGGAAAATGTTCAAAGGTGACTTCTTCAAAGTGTTGAAGCAACATCATCACATGTTCTTTGTAAGGGATGAGATTAGGGTGCTTTGTGTCTCATTCCCCTTTGATTTAACTTATTACCAAGGCTGAATCCCCGAATACGCTCAAGAACTTGATCCTCGGGTTAATAGGAGCTTTAAGACCCATGATGCATGCTTCATACTCAGCCATATTGTTGGTATAGTTGAAGCATAATATGGTAGTGAAAGGAGTATGACAGCCCTCGGGAGATATGATTACAACATCGATGTTATTGCCGAGTGCGTTGGAAGCTCCGTCAAAAACCATAATCCATCAGGATCCTTCCTCAGGTCCTTCATTCGGTCTAGGTTCTTCATAGTCAGTCACTAACATAATATTCTCATCCGGGAATTCAAAGTTCACGGATTGGTAGTCATCCACAGCCCAATGAGCTAAATGATCAGCTAATACACTTCCCTTGATTGCTTTCTGGGTCGTGTATTGGATATTGTATTCGGTCAAGATAATTTTCCATCTGGCTATTCTTCCAGAGATAGCGGGTTTCTCGAAGATGTACTTGATCGGATCCATCTTAGATATCAACAAAGTAGTGTGGGTCAACATATACTGTCTCAGTCGGCGAGCAGCCAATGGCAAAGCGCAACAATTTTTATCGAGCAGTGAGTATCTTGTCTCACAGTCGATAAACTTTTTGCTAAGGTAGTATATTGCATGCTCTTTTCGACCAGACTCGTCATGCTTCCCTAGCACACACCCCATTGAATTATCTAACATTGTTAAGTACATTATCAAAGGTCTTCCTTCAATCGGCGGCATCAGAATTGAAGGCTCTTGAAGGTATTCCTTGATTCTCTTGAAGGCAGTCCGACATTCGTCCTTCCACTTTACCACTTGGAGTTTGAAGATTGGCTCACAAGTAGAAGTTAGATGGGAAATGAACCTGTCAATGTAATTTAGGCGTCCCAAGAAACCTCTAACTTCTTTCTCAGTGCGAGGAGCCGACATCTCTTGTACAACTTTCACCTTTGCAGGGTCTACCTGAATGCCCTTGTCACTAACAATGAAACCTAGAAGTTTACCAGACCTTACCCCGAAGGTGACTTGTTCGGATTTAACCTCATCTTGTACGTCTTCAACCTATCAAACAACTTTTGTAGATGATCAAGGTGCTCTTCCGCAGTTTGAGATCTGACTATCATGTCATCAACATAGACCTCTATCTCATGGTGAATCATGTCATGGAACAAAGCTATCATAGCTCGCTGATAGGTTGCCCAATGTTCTTCAACCCAAACGACATCACTTTGTAATAGAAAGTGCCTCATTGTATGATGAAGGTTGTCTTCTCCATATCTTCGGGTGCCATCTTGATCTGATTGTAACCAGAGAAACCATCCATGAAAGAAAAGATCTTATGATGTGCGGTGTTGTCAACCAGGACGTCAATGTGGGGAAGCGGGAAATCATCCTTGGGGCTTGCCCTATTCAAATCTCTGTAATCCACACACATCTGTACCTTGCTGTCCTTCTTAGGTACCGGTACTACGTTAGTAACCTATTGCAGATAGGAGGTGACAGCTAAGAACCCAGTGTTGAACTTCTCCATGACCTCTACTTTGATTTTCTCTGACATTTTAGGGTTCATACGGCAGACCTTCTGCTTTACTGGAGGGCAATCTTCTTTAGTTGGCAGACGATGAACCACAATATTCATGTCTAGTCCCGGCATGTCTTCATATGACCAGGAAAAGATCTCGACATAATCATACAACATCTATATCAACCACCGTTTGACACTAAGCTCCAAATTTTCACCTATCTTGACTTCTTTTATGTCCTCTTCTGTGCCCAAGTTTATTGGTTCAACTGGCTCTTCATGAGGTTGTATAGACCTTTCTTCCTGATGTAACAGTCTAGCAAGTTCTCCGGGTACCTCACAATCTTCCTCATCTTTATCCTCGGCTTGGTTGATCAGATTTTCAAAGTCATAACCAGCAATAGAAGAACTGTTATCAATGGGATCCATAGTTGATATGGATCTACAGTTTGATACGTGAGTGTGTGTAAGAGCATAAATGTATTGACAACGTAAAAGCAGAAAAGAAAAACAGTGAGCGCAAAATTTGTTATGCAAAACGTCCAATGCTTTATTAATGACATATGAGATTTGAAACATGATAACCCTCACAAATAAACCATTATGCCCTGGGTAAGACACATGGCCATAGATTTTATATTGTTTATTACATATCCGAAAACAAAAAAGACAATTACTTCTGAACAAAAGTAATCGGTACAATGTCTTTATCTGTCCAATTACTGGGTCCACTGTTGGTAGTAGGGAAGATCCAGCTATCCATGTCATAGTCACCATCAATGTCTTCTAAGGCGTTGACCCCATGGTTACTGATGCGTGGGGGAGGTCCTCTAGCACGAGCACGATGAACCGCCCTTTGAGCCCCTGAAGAGAAACCCAAACCAAACTTATCATATTTATATGGAATGTCATGGAGTTGGCCCTAGATGGTACACCCACCTTCTTCAATAAATTCTCTGGTGTCCTTGAGAGAAAAATATTTCAAGGGAGGTCTGGTGATCTTCGGCAGATTGGTAACAATCTCAGTTGTAGCCATAGTCTTGGGCACCTCTTCGAAGTTCTGACACGGAGTCTCGATGAAATTGCCATCCATTTCCACATACCTGAAAAATTTCAGGTGATTTACCATGTACTCTTTTTCACCATGTACCGTGACAATCTTTTCTTTCACCGGGTATTTCATCATCTGATATATAGTGGATGTGACATCTCCCGCCCCATGGATCCAAGGGCGACCCAACAAACAAGAATAAGATAGCCTGATATCCATCTCGTAGAAGGTGGAGTGAAAGGTCTGAGAACCAACTTTGATGGGGATGTCCACCTCCCCGTGCACCATTCTTTTTGAACCATCGAAAGCCCTTACTACAATGTTGCTGGGCTTTAGGGTCAAACCTTCGCAGTCCAATCGGTCCAGAGCCTTCTCGGGAAGCATGTTCAATGATAAACAAATATCTACTAGAACATGGGCCAAAGTGGTGCCCCTGCATTCGGCGGAGACATTCAGTGCATCATTGTGTTTTATCCCTCTGGGTGTTAGATCAGCATCAGAAAAACCCAAACCGTTGTCAGTCGTCAAACTGGCCACACAATCTTCAAATTGGTCAGTGGAGGTTTCCTGTGGCACACAGGCAGCTTTGAGGAACTTCACCAAAGCTTTTGCATGAGCTTCAGAGCATAATAGTAGGGCTAACATAAAAATATTATAAGGGGTTTGCCTCAGCTGTTCGACCACATTGTAGTCGCTCTTCTTTATCATCTTCAAGATTTCTTCCATTTCCTTCTTTGAAGCCTCTGGAATATATTATGAATGTGCCTTCGTCTAGACATGCTTAATCAATATGTCCTTGCCCCGAGTCTCGACTGACTCGGTGATGGGGGTGGCCACAGGGGTAATCACAGAAATTGCAGTGGTAGTAACAAAAGGAACAACAGTAGGAATGATCACCGGACTAGCAACGGCTTTTGGAGGAGAAATCTCAGGGGAGAACACTCTTCCACTTCTTGTTATTTTGCTGGTCCCAATGATGTTGCCAATGTCAGGATCAGTATTTTCAGAAACTTGGTCTTCAGCAGCCAACAGGTCTTGCTTAACGCCATGGTAGTAGACGTCAGCCTCATAGTTCCAAGGAACAGCCTTGTCTGAGGAGTATGGGATTGGCTCTAGCATAGTGATGATCATAGGAGCCAACTTCGGAGCAGATGTAATCTTGATGGGTCTTTTGGTGGAGACCCTGGGAGGATTGATGGAAATGGTTATGATTGAAACATCCTTACAAGAAACAGTAGTGACAGGAGTCTTCTCAAATAAGATCTCTTTATCATCCATCTGGCGCTAAACACCTGCTTTCAACAAATAACAACCATTCGGTAGAGATAAACATAAGTGGCAACCTTCGCCACAGCCCGGAAATAAACTGGCTTTCAACAAGTTCCACTTAACGGTCATAAGAGGAGTAACAAGTTCCTCAACAGAAGTAGCAAACGCATCATTGTCAACAGCATTAACACCCCGACCGTGCTTGGGCATGGGAGAAGTTATAACATTGGGGATCTCAGGAGCGTCAAATTCAATCTCCTTCGCTTCTATAAGGTCTTGCACCTTGTTTTTCAAAGCCCAACAATCATTTCTATCATGACCTGGACTTTCTGAGTGATAAGCACAACGAGCATTTGGATTGTAGCAAGGACACGCGGTGTTGGGATTCTTGGGAGATTCCCTCAAGATAACTAGATTGGATTTCAGTAGGCGTGGCAACACTTGAGACAACGTCATATTAATCCGGATGAATTGCCTTACAGGTTTTTCTGCTCTAGGCTGATTATTTCGTTGTTGAGTAGCTGCAGGCTTAGATATCATAACAACCCCGACCTTTGGACGACGCTCGGTTCTTCCCTGATTTTGTTTATTGTAAACATCACTGACCTCTTTTTTCCCTACAAAAGGTCTCTTTCCCGCACTTGAAGATGCATCCTTCTGAATATTGCCACTTTTAATCCCAGCTTCCATTCTTTCTCCCGTCAAAATCAACTCAGCAAAGCCAGCTGAGGAGCTTCCAATCAGATGATTAAAAAACGGACCAGATAGGGTACCCAAAAACATATCCACTAACTACCTATCAGACAGGGAGGGGGGGTGGACTCTTCCTGCTAAGTCCCTCAACTTCTGAGCATAGTCTTTAAAACCCTCGCTCGAACCCATAGACATACTTTGAAGTTGTGTACGGGTGGGAGCAAGGTCTGCATTATACTGATACTGATTATAGAAAGTAATAGCCAGGTCTTCCCAGCTACAAATATTGATCCCTTCCATCTGGTAGAACCACTCTAGTTGAGTCCCGGATAAACTGTCTTGAAAGAAGTGGACCCATAAGTCCTTGTCTGCAGCGTGAAGCTGAATCTTCCTCACATAAGATCGGAGATGCATCTTGGGACATGAGACCCCATCATATTTGGAAAACACAGGAACCTTGATCTTCGGCGGGATGACCACCCCAGAAACCAAACCCAACTCTTCAAAATCCAGCCCAAGTACCTTCTGGATTTCAATTGCACTCAGACACTCTTCCAGCTTTTTGTATTTTTCGTCGGTCGGAGGATACTGCTCCTCATTATAGTCAGTCTCATTATCAGATTCCCTTGGACTGGGGTCTTCCTCTCTTGTTCCCCTTCTTGATTGTCTCCTTCCTTTAACGAAGATTATAGCTCTACCACTTGCCTTAATGGCCCTCTGAACCTCAATCCTAAATTCACCACACTAGTTGGCTTCTTGGGTTTCTTGGTCTTATCTTTAAAAATTAGGGCTTTCAGTTCCTCTTTCCCTTTGGCCAGAGCCATAATCATTTGTTGAAACTGAGCATCTTGAGTCTGTAGATCCTTCATTGTTTGTTCGAGAGCCATTTCTTCACTGTTGAAATAAACAGCGAAGAAGATGAGAAACCTGCTATGAAACCTGTTTATGCAATGATATGTATGATATGTGTATGCAATGATTTCAAGGATTTCAGGAAATTTAAATTTGCAAACCAAAATGAAACAAAGATTTTATTAGTAGAATTCAAAATACAATTGCCTTTTAGGCATTCAATTGAAAATTCTAAAAACTAAGAAATTAAGTTTCCCATGGGCGCTTCCTCTTCGTGCCGATATAGACATTAAGACCTCTTTCCTCGTGAAGTTGCTTCGTGAACTCCAAAACTTTCCTCTCATGGGCATTGAAATGATCTCTATAGGTATCCCGCTCTTTCTTCAGTTGAATCTAGGATCTCTGTAGTTCTTCAAGATCAGTGGGCATATCAAGATGAAGAACTGTATAGAGAAAATCCCCTTCAGTAATGGGATCCACAATCACTGGAAAGATGGCTATATATGGCATCATAAGGTTCTGAGCACGAGCTCGTACCCATTGGAGATAAGGTTCCATAGGGATGGAAGACTTCGACCCCAAAGTCTTGGTGTAACATCTATTTACCATGCCCCAAGCTCGTATGAACCTCTGATGATACCCTTGAACATCATCCTCATAGTTAAACACAATACCCTGGATAAGCATCTCGTGAGGACCATCCCTTTGAGCGTAACCAAATTGTCGCTGAGCCATAGAAGGATTATAAGTTATGCCTCCCCTAATTCCGAGTAGTGGGACATTAGGTAACTCCCCGCAGCGGTCAATAACAAAAATATCTCCCATGGATCGAGAATACTAGAGCATATCCGTGTGAGAAAGTGACATCATCCTTCGTGACAAGCCCAAACTCTCTTCATTCTTCAGTATTGTTTTAGGGAGGTTAGAAATAAACCACCTCGAAAGCAATGGCACATAACACATAAGAATCCCTTTTTTCTTCGTGGTACGAGTGTGGAAGGTATGCAAGATATCTCCGAGTAAAGTGGGCACAGGGTTGCGAGAGAGGAAGACCTTGATATCATTCACATCTATGACTAAGTCTAGATTAGGGAACAGTACTAAACCATAGACTAGAAGGGCCAAGACCTCTTTAAAAGCCCGGAAGTCCATATCATCCCAAAACAACTGAGCCTTCTCTATTAGGAACTTGGCTAGAAAACCCTTAACTCCGCTTCTTGTTTCCCAATTGGATACAATATCTAACCGTTTCAGGTTTAAAGCTGCTGCAATGATCTTTGGCCTTAGAGCTTCTTCCAAACTGGTGAAAGGTAACTGATCCAAGATAGGTATACCCAATATCTGAGAGAACTCTTCCATGGTGGGTACCAACTGATAGTCTGGAAAGGTGAAGCAATGATACTTAGGGTCAAAGAATTGAAAGAGCACACTCATCATCTTCTCATCAAAACCTGAGGTAACCAGATTGAGAAGTCGACCATAGTTCTTGGTGAATGAAGAAGTCTCAGAAATCCTTGATACTAGCTCTTTGAGTTGAAGAGGTATCCTCACAAAGTTGATTCAGATGGTATTTCTAAGAGCGGAAGCCATGATCTGTAAAACAGAACAAAGATAAATCCCCCTAATCCTTGAAATGGTTAGTTTAATAAAGAATGAATGTTTATGATGCATGATGTCATGTTTGATAAAATTAATCACACACAAGCAAAGCGCACAATAGACCTTAGGTTCAAAGGCTTGCGTGAGGTTTAAGGTAAGTACCCTCTTGAAGTTTAGTTGGTTTCAGACCTGTCCTAGAAATAGTAAACGGGTTCTAAGGAGTCTCAATATCACTGATCTTTCTTTATTGGTATTATCTCAGCTTAACAATCTTTTCTTGCGGCTGAAACATCCCGAAAGTCAGATCTCAACGAGTGTAGTATCGAGTATCAACCAATTCCCCGCTTTACACCGAGATCGGCTATCTCACTACTTTCTAATGGCCAAGTTTGTTCAACTAAGGTTCTAAGGTTCGTTAGTGCTTCACGACACCATGCGGCGGCCTCGTATTCTCCTCGATTCGACAAAAGGGATACCAGTACCAACCAAAGTGTCAAACCAACACAACTATCTCTTTAACCATATCGGTCTATGTCGTACAATCTCCACGATCTATTGTTGTTTACCTAAAAAGTGTCCCAGATTCGGGTATAGGATCTATACCAGAATACCCCAACAAATCCTCAAAGATAAAGCAGTCAAGACAACCAAAGAAAGCAAATTAAAAATGATCTAGACCCTAAGGTAAACCCCACTTTATAATTAGTCCCCAGCAAAGTCGACAGTTCTGTGATACGGTGGTTGAACTGATTGTTAGATTGGTTTTGCATTTTGTATTCACAAATGTCGCGGTAAGCAAGAGTCGCCACCGAATTTTCTTTTATCCAACAAAGGAAAGGGTGAAAAGAACAGAAAAAGACCTTTTTTCGAGATTTTCTGAGTAAGGGGGTAGATTATGGAAAGGGGAGGTGTTAACACCCTTTCCATCCGTGGTTTTCCACGGGCTCTTAGGTACTTTCTCATTTTTTTAAATTGCTTTCGTGTTTGTGTGTTTTGAAAAAAATATATTTATTTATGATAACTCTTGTATCAATCCTCAAGAGTGTGATAAAGCATTTTTGAAAAGAGTTTTGAAAGTGTGGTGTGAAAATGAATTAGATTTGAGCAAGTACTTCAGAACTATCTACCTACTCGAAAAAAGGGTGTTCTTTTCCTCCTTTCCTTTAGATAGTGCTATCCTACTATTAGTGAGTAGGTAGCCTTATCATTGAATGTTGAAGAACTATCATAAGGGACGTTTATGGTCGTTGAAGGCAACATGTAGAGATACCTTAGCATTTCGAAGGGACTGTCATATTATATTCATAGGCAACATCGAGGGACAAGATAATTTCTCGTAGGCAACTCGAGGGACATTAAGAGACTATGATCTTTATGATGACTTTGAACTGAGGGTCTTTGCTAAGAGTATCCCTATGTTCGAGGGACATGACCATTTCCGAAGGCAACCAAAGAGGGAAATACCCTAGGGGTGCAAGTGTGCAACAATGTGCTTTTTTCAGGTATTTTATCTTGATGTTAGTGATATAAGATTGATTGATTAGTTCTTGCCATACATGCCTAATTTACTAACAGTTTATATACAGGCATATAATATAGTGTGAAAAGTAAAACCTACGGCTATTACAAAGCTCAAGGGCAATTACAATTATATCTGACTGGAAATGAAAAATGCAGAAATTAAAACCCTAATTAGACTATTACAAATCGGGCACAGTTACATAATTAAAAAAGTAATCGTACGAAAATAATAACGCGCAAAAATTGAGACAGGAATAAATTCTAAACCCTAAAAACCTAATTATTTAATGAAATTTTTTTTTGGTATTTTATGAAAAAAAATTAAGATTTAACCTAATTTCTAATTAATTTTAAATTAAAGAAAACAAATTAAAGTTAATTGAATTAAATTAATTTGTAAAAATTAATTTTTCTTAAAAATAATCTCTAAGTCCTATTTTTATGATTTTCTGATTTTATGATTGTAAAAAAAACGAATTAAAAAATTATAAACTAATTAAAAAAAAGTAAATTAAGAAGAGATGGGCCTGAGATGTGAGAAACCCAAATTGGGGGGTGTAGCGCTGAATCTTGCTAAAGCCCAGATCTGGTGGCCCACAACTGCGTTGAATCTGGTGTTGTTACGTCTGGCAAGTTTATCATGGGGATGGAAGCTTGGAGACGTTGGATCCAGGCCATTGGGATCTGATGGCATGAGTTTAAGGGTCTATGGTGTGCATGCTTGAGCTATAAGAGCTGGATCTACATGTACAAATTAGAAAATTAATATGCAAGAGGCAAGGGTCAAACCCCTAACCTCCCACACACATAACTCCTTAACCCATTTGTTCTTGCCACTGGACCTCACTGCACATTCGTTAATATAATCAAAACAAAACAATATAATATTAAATCAACAATATTGCTGAGTTGTCAGCGTGCGGATCTTCAGTAGGACCCTGGATTTTAAATGGACCAATTGGAAGAAGGGACCATGCCACGCATACACCGGTGAGTCTGACCACCCCTCACGGTGGTCAAATCTTTCTTCTCCGGTGATACCAAAAATTAAAACATGCAAAATAACACGAATCAAAGCAAGAGATTAAGCCTACCCCCCTAAATCATATGCTGCAAGTTCAATGGTGGCATCCATTTGGCCTAAAAGTCCCTGTATTGCAAGGTTCAAAGGTTTCAGGTTGTGATGCCCTAACAATGCCATCTTGTGATTCAAGCATCAAAGCTCTCATGTGAAATGTATAACATGTTCTAATGGATGTCTTGAACACAAAATAAGACATCAAACACGTCAATAATGCATGAATCATTAATTTTGAATTTGTCAAATCTTACCAAACCGGTGGCACTTGGTTACATTGATCTACGCACGATTTGGCTTGAGTAATGGTTGAAATAAGTTCCTGGGAACCTCACGGTGATAATGGAACACTTGGAATGGATTAAGCATGGCTAGATCGTGTGATACAAGTTGCACCTCTGTTTGAGAAAATTTGGAATTTTTTCTAGGGTTTGTGGAGGCAGTTGCGCATCTGCTTTAGGTCTGGATCGTTTGTGTATATGTATGAGACCATCTTAGGTCAACAAAAACAACCATGAGATCAAATATAATCATGTTTTTTAATGTCATAAAGATTTTATCCAAACTTTCCGAAACAAGAAAATCTTACCCTCCCCTTGCCTTGTGCGTTTTTGTGAGCTTTTTGGGCCTCCAACATGACCAAATGTCCAACCTTGCACGCCTCATACATAAATCTTGTATTATTTAATTTATTTTGACTTTATTTGAATAAAAATAAACAATAAATAAAATAAAAATCAAACTTATGCATGGCTTAGTTTATAGGTGCTTGGACATGTTAGGAATAAGTTTTAAACGTGAAAAGATGGGCCCATTTGGAAAAATGTCAAGTTTGGTCAATATTGGCTTCATGCACTTTCCCAAATATTGGTCAACTTTAGTAATGCATAATCTCATTTTTAACCCTAAGAGGGTGTTCTTGGACCTTTTAGAGAGCTTAGTATGTCCTCTAAAAAACCCTTTCGGTTTCATTTCAATTGGATCTTCCATGTTCATGTAAGGAGCTTTGACCCAAAAGGTGTTTTTGTTGACTTTTTGAAAGAACCTATAATGTATGAGCTTGTATCTTTTAATTGGGGAATTTCTTGAACTTGGGAGCTGAATAGAAGTTGTAGGGAATTGGATTCTCTTCAAAATCAGCTTTGGTGGAGAAATTTCTGATGAAGTATGATAAAGTTATGCTTGGTCAAAGTTTGGTTGACTTTTCCTATAGAAACCCTAATTTGCCATTTTTGACTTTTGATGAATTAGGAGCCTTTCTTGGGGAATCATGATCAACCCTTGATCAAATGATGGATATTACTTAAAAAATTTGATGTTGACCAAAAATCTTGAAGTTTGACTGTATATAGGCCACAATTGACTTTTTCCCTAGTATAGTTGATTTTCAGGCATTTGAGCAGTTGACTGAGCAAACTTTTTGTGTAGGAAATGAAACTTGGCATGGATGATCTTGAGGACATATTAGGACCATGTGCAACATTTGAGACCATCGGGGTTCACACATCTTGATGAAAACTGAAACCCTAGTTAGAGGTTTATTGCCTTAGGAGGAGAATTTGTCTGGTCAATCCATGGTCATCCTTGAGCAATTGAGAACCTTAATGAACATGTCTTGAGTAAAAATGGGAGGACAAATTTTGGGGTACAACACACGGATACATGGTAAACATCAGTCAATACACGCACAACATAGCCCGAAAAGTCAAGTGAATCAAAACATTTCAAGTGGCACGCCTTCATTGATTAAGGATGACATGTTGGTCATATTCAACCTCCAACCACCTACAACTAAGGAAAAACTCAAATCCTTCAAATGGAAAATTTAGGAACTCATAATGGTAAAATTTAATGCGTCTGATCAAGACGATCTCAATAATATCCTTGTACCAAATTTATATAAACCACAACATTCATTTGAGATAATTTGGTTGAGAAATCTACTTGAACAAAGTTCAAGTTGTAAGGTCTGAAAATTGTCTTTTGTAGCTTGATTTTATACACAAATGGCTTGGACTTTGTTGTGATAAGTTTGTATGATGATGAAGAATGAAAAATCAAAAGAGAGTTTCGAGAGAGAAGGCTTGAAACAATGAAATCTACTTTCAAATTTCAAGCTTTGAAACTGAATTTGGCAGGGTGATTCTGGCTATCCAAGCTTGAGGAATGATCCTATTAGAAGCCACATTAACCAATTTGCAATCTGAATGTGTTGGAAAACTCAGTTTCAAGGGGCCATCTTCAAATCCATGGTATAACTTGCTCAGGAGGCTTTATGGTCTCATTCTTGTTGCAATGGAAAGACCTTCTCACAAAATTTACTATGTGCCAAGAAAGTATTCATTTGTACAATTGAGCTAAGAGTTGTGTCCATTTCTAAGTGTAGGGCTTCATAATGACCTATAATGTTCTTCAAAATTACATGGCCTTCCACTCACAATTAGCCCTACATCATTACAGATGAAATGATGTAGACTCTTCAAATGGGATTATGGAATTTGAATCTATCATACTCATAAAAAATGAGAGAGTTATGGTCCTTGGAAGGTGGTGAAAATTTCTTGAGAAATCCATAAATGACCTATAATGTTTCAATGAATTCCACAACTTTCCACACATTTTTAGATCTTGATCTTTGAATAAAATTTGTATTAGGCATCCTTCAAGCTTATTGTGAATAGAGAACGAGCTCAACGAGATAAAATATTACCAAGTTATAATCTCTTAAAGGCAACTCATAAATTTCCATGGTCTTCTCAAAAGACTTGTAATCTTTTCAAAATTTTAACGATCTTCCTTGCTTATAAGTTTCCTCTTGTTATGTGAAGATAATTTTTTGTAAATAATGAGAAGTGTCCATAGAAAAAATAATCGCTCCAAAATATTGAAAATTGAGAGAGTTATGTACTTGTGACCATGGAATCAAGGACTTGCTAAATTAGGTCAATAATCTAGAATTAACTTTGAGTCTTTTGATCTTTCCTTGAAAATTAAGGCATGATAAATCACATTAGACTTTTAAGTGATGTTATGTTTTGGCACACTTGATGAGAAGGCTCAATGCTTGATGAAACTTGTTGAAAAAGTCATGGAAATAAACACATGAACCTATGAAGTTTCTTTTATGAATATAAACATCAACTTTGAGATAAACTTGACCAAATGAAGTTGAGAGAGTCCTAAAACCATAGAACTTTGATGCCATAATCATAGCCTTGATGTTAAAGACTTTAGAAATCAACTGAATAGCCAAATGACTGAGCGTCAACCTTCAAAACCCTAACTTAGGAGATGAAAAAGATGTACTTGGCTCAATACCTACAATGTACAAAGAATAGAAGGGAACCATACATATTTCTTGGATTTTGGTTGAAGGTTAGTAAACATAATATATATATATATATATATATATATATATATATATATATATATATATCCGATATACAATTCAAGGTGCTTGGTGATCCCTCAAGAGCAAACTTAAAGATAGGAGAAAGTAGAAAAGACAACCAACCTAATTTGTGATCGTGATACATTGAAATAAAATAAAATGATAGAGGAACTTAGGGGAGGAAAATTGGGGTATAACATATACCATTATTTAAGCGTCACACAAAATCGGAGATACGAAGGTTAAAATCTTCGTTTTGATGCAATTGAAGATACTTAAATATAAAACAAACCCTTTTTTGTCCCTAAGATGCCACACAATGCTTATGGTTATGAATGTAAAGAAAAAATCCACCAGGGAAGCAATACGCTAGTGGAAATAACAAAATGATGTAGACAAAGCTACCGCACAAGATAAACTAAAAGAGAGTTCAACCAGAACAATAGATCATTGTGGAACAACATGAATCTGGGGATAAATATGAACGAAGAAACCCAAAACCACAGTTAAATAATCAATATGCAAAGTAATAATTTAACGGAGAAAATCAATACAAGTAGCAAGCCATCAAGGAAATAATCTTGGAGAAAGGATTATCGACTCGATTAGGGAAAGAAAATTTAACTCTGTTGGAGGATAACCAACTCTTCCGGAGAAAAGAGGACGTCACTCTACTAGGGTAAAGCCCAAGGAAGAGAAAGAATAACATCCTCTCCACACGGGGGGCAAGTAAAATGAACACACCAACCACCAGGTGATGGTGAACTTTAATACTTAGACTGGAAATTTTTTTTAACTTTATGGGGTAAAGCCCAATGAAAAAAATGCAATACAAACCCTGTTGAGGATGGAAGCCTAATTGGGAAGTATATGTCAATGGAAGAGAATACCATCTATAAAATATTTGATTCTCTAACGATGGTAAACCCAACAGGACACAAGAGGGAATACCATCTATCAAAGGTCTGATAGTCTAACAATGGTAGACACCAAGAGAGTAATGAATACCAATTATCAAAGATCTGATAAGCTAATATTGGTAAAAAAATCAAAGATGTGAAGTGAATACCATCTATCAAAGATGTGATAGGCTAACGAGTGTAAACAACAAAAATCATAAAAGTGAATACCATATATCAAAGATCGAATAGGATAACAATGGTGAAAACCAAAAGGCTATCAGAGCGAATATCATCTATCAAAGGTATGATAGGCTAACAATGATAAAAGATAAAGGTTCAGGGATAAACCAAGCCTTGAAAGAAAAATAATAGTTGCTAACAAGAACCAAAATTCAATCTAGGAACAAACTAGAATGAAACGGTCAAGTAAGACTCTAACCAATGAGGAATTAAATCAAGTGAGGATTAATTTCATCCAAGTAATGAGTTAGGTAGGAAGGCTAAAGAAAAAATTTTCCTTAAGGGATAACTCAATGGTGAAATTGAAGCTATACCTTTTTCTACTTAAGGTTGATATTCTATTGGAGAGAAGATAACACACACCCTGCAAAGAGGATAAAATATCAACATAACCATCAATGAATGCAAACGAGCAACAAATTTTTCAACTTGGCTATGCATGATGTATGTATGAATGAATGTATGTATGTATGTAATATATATGCTGACAAAACAGACATATAACACTGGGGATAACCAGGCAAAATAAACTTGGGTAAAGACGGCACTTGGCTAAATAACTTCCAATATAGAAATCAAATAATAGACTAAGAAACCAACCGAGGAAACAACATCCTACTTCCAGGCTTGACTTCTCTATGAAGTATCATTCTGACTTTGCTACGGGAGAAGGCACCACATCTACTGAGGGTAAACCACAAACCTTATCCAATACCAAGAATAAAGGTTACATAAACTCTTCTAGGGAAGATCAAAGGGTCTTTGTGGGGAATAATGACTTTAAAGGGAAACATCATCCTCGATTAACATGAGAAACACAAAGTGAGAGAAAACTCAAAAAAAAATCGACAGTTGTTCCAACACCTCTCAAAAGAAATTACTCTTTAACTTGTCACTGGGGCATATAAGATCTCAAATCTAATACCATATAATAACTTGTAGGAAATCCTCCACCCGTTTTAAAAAAGTCACAAGGAAACAATGCATTCATTTGTGGAAGTAAGATAGAGAAGACTTTCCGGGGAGAACCTTCGAGATTCGAAGTTCATTCATCCTTGGAACAACTATTTTTATTCCTTTGATTCATAGAATTGAAGTGAAACTAATTTTTTTTGCAAATTTCTCAAAAACTTGTTTTATTACTTAAGTATTTTTGTTTTGAAATTTATTATCAATAAAAATAGATTATTTAAGTAGAATAAAAATAAGATTTGCAAAGAATTAGATAAATGCTCTAATTTTATTAATAGAATGGTAGTCTATAAATGGTGGAACTCTATAAATGATTACAAAGTTTGGAAAATGGTAAATACATGGAAAAGGTACATTGAAATACAATGACCACTATTCTCAAAACAACTTTGAATTCATGTGCTTAAGCTTCAGTTGAAGAGTGATGAGAATCTGTGAAGATTGTTGCTTCAACATTAAGTCTTGTCTGATGCAATTACTTGCCAAGGAATCCCTAATTTTTGCCTAGTTTTCCCTTGCAGGTTTTCAATCTACCGAGATAATTTATTTTTGTTTATATCTCTAATTTTTGCCTAGACCTCCCTTTTGGGTTTTCAGTCTACTGAGACGCTCATTTTTTCCTTAGCCACCATTTCGAGTTTTCAACTTATCAAGTTGTTCTTTTATTTCTTTAGGTGAAGTATATCTATACTGCAAAAACATTCACGGATCATGGGAACTTCTTACCATCCATAGTTTTAACAATCAATGCACCACCAGAGAAGGATTTCTTGACAACATATATGCCCTCATAATTAGAAGTCCACTTGCCCTTAGAATCAGCGTTAAAAGACATGATCTTTCTGAGCACGGGGCTGCCTTCTAGTATAATTGACCATGATACAAAGTGGTCATTCTCTTCTCCTTAATCAAATCTTGCTGGTCAAACCTGTTTTGGACCCATTCAGCCTTTGAAAACTTGGTTTCCATTATCACACGCAAAGAGGGAATCTCAACCTCGACGGGGAGCACTGCTTCTATGCCATACATAAGAGAGAAAGGGGTTGCCCCTGTTTAACTAAGGATGGATGTAACATACCCATTCAAAGAAAAAGGGAGAATCTCATGCCAATACTTATATGTAACAACCATCTTTTGAACGATCTTCTAATATTCTTATTAGCGGCTTCAACAACCTTTTTCATCTTAGGCATGTAAGGAGAAGAGTTATGATGAACAATCTTAAATTCTTCACAAAGTTTTGTGATCATCTTATTATTCTAATTCAATCCGTTATCAGTGATAATCTTAATTGGCACTGTGATACGGTGGCCAGAACCGGGACATGTTTCCCTCTTTCGTTAAGGAATTTGATGGTTTGCGTTTTGCGTTTGTGTTCGTAAAATTTCGCGGTAAGCAAGAGTCACCACCGACTTTTATTTTATCCAACAAGGAAAGGAAAAAAGCACAAAAAAATTCCTTTTTCGAGATATTTCTGAGTACCGGGGGTAGATTATAGAAAGGGAATGTGTTAGCACCCTTTCTATCCAAAGTTATCTACGGGCTCTTAGGTACTTGCTCATCATTTTCAAAATTGTTTTCTTTGTGTTTGTGGGTTTTGAAAAGTTTTTGTTTTAACTTCGATTTAACTCTTGCGTCTGTCTTCAAGAGTGTAATGAAGTGTTTTTGAAAACTTGTTTGTAAAAGTGTAAGTGTGAAAAAAGTTTTGTTTTGGATGAGCAAGTATCTAAGAACTAATCTACCTACTCGAAAAAGGAATCTTTCCATGTTTGTTTCCTTTAGACAATGTTATCCCACTATTAGTGAGTAGGTAACACCGTCGTTGGAGTTTGAGGGTCAATTCGAAAGAGGGACATACGGTCACTAAAGCAATATTAGGATGTCTTAGTGGTAACCCTAATGTCTTAGATCATTTATCTGAGGCAACAATATCCGAGGCAACCATTTCGAGGCAACTATGATCTTTTAGACAAGAGGGCGACCTCTAAAACAACCTATACTCAATGACCATTTACGAAGGCAACCAAGTGGGAGTGTACCCTAGGAGTGTGCATGTGTGAGTGTGTTGATTTCAGTTATTTTTATCTTTGCACAATTAAGGGTGATCTAACTGTTTTTAAATTTAGTCATTCATTCTTTTCATGCAAACCCTATTATCAAACATCTAGCAGTTGAATATTTGCAGAAATTAAAGTGCGAAATTTAAACTAACTATTACAAGGCGTCGGGTATTTACATCGCCAAAAACAATCCTTTGAAAATAAAAGCGGTAAAAGTAAATGTCCTAATTAATTATTACAAACCGGGAGCAGATACAATAATTTGGATAAAGGAAAAAAATAAAGCGCGCGAGACAATTGGATCAAATGCGAAACTAGGGTTTTGACCCTCTTAATTAAAAGAAAATATTTTTGTTATTTTTAATATTTTTTAAGAAAAGAAATTAATTCCTAAGATTAAAATGCTACATTAATTGGTTATTAAATTAATTAATGAAAAATAATTTAAATGACATATTTTTGGATTTTTGTTAATTTAGGAAAGAAATAAAATGATTAAATTAGTGTTAAAACCTATTGATTCTAATTAATTTTAAATATTTGCAAAAATCATTTAAAGTTATCTAACATTAAAATCCTAATTAAATTAATTAATATTTATTAATTAAAAATAAAATTCTAAAATTTAATTGGATAGAAAATATTTTTGGTGATTTTTTGATAAAAAGAAACTTAATTTTGGTTAGTAATTAAATTAAATTAAATTAAATAATTAAATGAAAAATAGAAGAGAAAATATAAAGAAAGAGATTGGGCCTAATTTTTAAGGGTGTGCATAGCAAGAAATCTGGCCCAATTGAGGAGATCCAATTTAACTTTTTACAATCCTGTACATTGCGTTTGACTGGCCTTTTGGTGCACCCTCAGTGGTAGCCACCAGATCTGGCCATCTGGCCATCTGGCGTGTTGATGCTGAAGGAATATGGTGGACATTAGGCATGAGTGTGTACTGGATCACATGAAATATTTAAGAAAAATAACAAATGCTGGAGGCAGGGATCGAACCCCTGACCTCCAGCCTCTAATGCCTTAAGACCTGCGTGGCAACCACTAGGCTGTGTTGTTTTGATTATTAATGTAATACAAAATAATAATAATATAAGAAAATAAATATTAATGGATAATTGTAACAAAAAGCACGCCAGATTTGAATAGGCCTATGGGGGAGTGACACGCCTTCACCCCCTTCCTTGGACAGTGTCTAAAAGTACAAAGACCTATACCCACGGCCAAAATCCGTTGCTACAGGTCTATGTATTTCAAAAATCCTCTACAGGCCATAGAAACAAAATCTAAAGCCATGGTTGTGCCTGTCTCGTCTTCCTGATCACAACCATACCCCTTTCGAAGGCTAATCGTACCTGAAAACAAAAACCCTAAAAGCAAACTCGAAATCCTAACAATGGTGGATTTCGATTCAATCCATATAAATGAAATTGAATAATGCTAAAAGTTTGCAAATGCTCTGTAGATTAAGAATATGCCATTAATTTACGCTATGGATGCAAGAACAAAGCTATTCGAATTCAAGAAAAGGGTGATACCGTGAATGACTTACAACACTTTGGAGGGCTAGAAAATGCCTGCTTTCAATTGCTTTCGCTTGTGGAGACTGCCAGGAAACGATTGGGAGAGGTCTCGAGCCTTGAGGACGCCTCTAAGTGGGATTTTGAATTCACACTTTTTGCTTATTTTTGCAAATTTTGTTCTTGCTCTATGCCTGATCTCTAACCTCGTTTTTGATCTGCCTCGCCTCCTTATGTATCACACAATGCATTAGGGTTGTTTATTTTGTCCAAATCTTCTTCTTTCAATGATTTTGGATTTGATTTGATTTTCTTTGAACAACTTTCTAAATATGTCATATTTCCAATATTTTTGTGCACACAAGCTTTGATGCGAATTTGAATGCCTTGCTAGCTGTAATTAGAGCCTGAAACAATCAAAAGATCCTTTGTTATCAATGCTTTGATTTTTTATTTGATTTATTTTGATTTAAATCAAATTAATTCAAATAAAATCAAAATAATTAATAAAAATATGATATGGACAAGTGGCAAGGGATAGAACACGTGGGCTATGATGCCAACTCAAAACAAGTGAAAAAGAATGGGCCCATTTGGCAAAATTTGAAGTTTTGGGGATAGTTGACTTTTGGCAATTTTGCAAAAAGGTCAACTTCAACAATGCATAACTTCCTCAATTTTGATTCTTTGAAGGTGTTCTTGGACTTTTTGTAAAGCTTGAGATGTCCTTTAATCAACCCTTTTGGTCTCATCTCATTTTGATATTCCATGCTCATGTATGAAGCTTTTACAAAAAATGTGTTTTTGTTGACTTTTCAAAACGACCTATAATGTCAAAATTCATAACTTCTTATGAGTGCATATTTTGATCTTGGGAGATGAAGATGGATTGTAGGAAATTGCATCCTCTTAAAAATTAGCTTTGTATGGGTCATTTCTCATAAAGTATGAGAAAGTTATGCTTGGTAAAAGTTGGGTTGACTTTTCCTACAAAACCCTAATTTAGCAACTTTTGAGTCTTGATGAATTATGAGCAATCCTTGATGAATCATGATCAACCCTTGATAAAATGAGGAAATACACTTAAAAATGAGGATGTTTACCAAAAATCTTGAAGTTTGACTGTATGTAGGTCACAGTTGACTTTTACCCTAGCACCGTCGATTTTTGGACCTTTGAGCAATTGACTGAGTAAAACTCCTCTGCAAGGCTTGAAACTTGACATGGATGATCTTGAGAACATATTAGGACATTGGTGAGAATTTTGGACCACTTGGACTCAAGGATCTTGATGCAACACAAAACCCTAATTTGGGGTAGACTGTCTTAGGAGAGAGCTTGTCTGGTCAATCCTTGGACTATCTTGAGTAATTTGGAGATCTTTCTTGCAATGTTTTGAGAAATATGGGAGGGAAAATTTTGGGGTACAACAGCTGCCCCTGTTCAATCTTAAACCTGAGGATGTAGATTGGCTTTCGTGCCTTTCGTGATACGAAGGTGGAAGATGATTGAACACTAGAGTGCCCAGAAATTTGCACTCGCATGAAGTGGAAATGGCCTTGCGATATCGGGAATGGGCTTACAGATGCCATTTGGAGATTCCTGACGAGGAGATGGGCTTAAAGATTCCATCCGAAGGAGTGTCGTTCGCATAAGAGATTCCTTAGAGAGAACTTGTATATCTGTTGTTGAGGAAGATCCCGCTGGGGAAGGATGATCTTTGTTGAGGGAAGTAGAATTTTAGGAGCTTCGTCGTCCGTCATTCTGCTGGTGATTCATCTCTGCTGAGATTTAGGAACTCGTCTGTAATTCAACTGAGGAAACAATTATGCTGAGATTTAGGAACCCATCCATAATTCAACTGAGGAACATCTTTGTCGAGATTAAGGAAGTCGCCCGTAATTCAACCGAGAAAACATCTCTGCTGAGATTTAGGAACCCATCTGTAATTCAACTGATGAAACAATTATGCTGAGATTTAGGAACTTGCTCGTAATTCAACCGAGAAAACATCTCTGCTGAGATTTAGGAACTTGTCCGTAATTCAACTGAAGAACATCTTTGTCGAGATTTAGGAACTCTCCCGTAATTCAACTGATGACCAATTATGCCGAGATTTAGAAACTCGCTCGTAATTCAACTGAGAAAATATCTCAGCTGAGATTTAGGAACTTGTCCGTAATTCAACTGGAGAACATCTTTGTCGGATTTAGGAACTCGCCCGTAATTCAACTGAAGAAACAACTTCGCTGAGATTTAGGAACCCGTTCGTAATTCAACTGAAGAAACAATTATGCTGAGATTTAGGAACTCGCCCGTAATTCAACTGAGAAAACATCTCCGCTGAGATTTAGGAACCCATCCGTAATTCAACTGAGGAACATCTTTGTCTAGATTTAGGAACTCGCCCATAATTCAACCGAGAAAACATCTCTGCTGAGATTTAGGAACCTGTCCGTAATTCAACTGATGAAACAAATATGCTGAGATTTAGGAACTCGCCCGTAATTCAACTGAGAAAACATCTCCGCTGAGATTTAGGAACCTGTCCGTAATTCAAATGATGAAACAAATATGTTGAGATTTAGGAACTCGCCGGTAATTCAACTGAGCAAACATCTCCGCTGAGATTTCGGAACCCATCCCTAATTCAACTGAGGAACATCTTTGTCGAGATTTAGGAACTCGCCCGTAATTCAAGCGAGAAAACATCTCTGCTGAGATTTAGGAACTTGTCAGTAATTCAACTGATGAAACAAATATGTTGAGATTTAGGAACTCGCCCGTAATTCAACTGAGAAAACATCTCCGCTGAGATTTAGGAACCCATCCGTAACTCAACTGAGGAACATCTTTGTCGAGATTTAGGAACTCTCCCGTAATTCAACCGAGAAAACATCTTTGCTGAGATTTAGGAACTTGTCCGTAATTCAACTGATGAAACAAATATGCTGAGATTTAGGAACTCGCCCATAATTCAACTGAGAAAACATCTCCGCTGAGATTTAGGAACCCATTCGTAATTCAACTGAGGAACATCTTTGTCGAGATTTAGGAACTCGCCCGTAATTCAACCGAGAAAACATCTCTGTCAAGATTTAAGAACTCGTTTGTAATTCAACTGAGGAACATCTTTGTCGAGATTTAGGAACTCGCCCGTAATTCAACTGAGAAAACATCTCTGCTGAGATTTAGGAACTTGTCCGTAATTCAACTGATGAAACAATTATGCTGAGATTTAGGAACTCGCCCGTAATTCAACTGAGAAAACATCTCTACTGAGATTTAGGAACTCATCCGTAATTCAACTGAAGTAAATGCTTTGTAGCTTGAATATTTTGTGAGGATCTTTCTTGAAAGGTAAATGTTATTTGTATGTAATGCATGATATGTATCAAGCGATGATGTTCTCAAAATAAATGAGATTGTGCTGTATGATGCGTATGCATGTCATGATGTATGGAAATGTGATGTTTTTATCTGGTAAAATAAATCCCGGATTGCTGCTTGAGAAAAAGAATTGAATTCTTCATTTCCGCTGGAGATAGTGGATGAAGATGATTATGAGAATAATCCTGCAGGAGAGGATAACTCCGTTGGGGAATAAACTGACGAGGGAATGACGATGTGGGGAAGAGATACTCTGCTAAGGATTCCGTTGACAAATTCAGCTGGGGATGAATTACCGTAGCTGATGATGATGAAACCTGTCGGGGATTGAATTCCTGATTATGAAAGGAATGAACTCCATTGGGGATGATCTTCCAATAGTGACCTTACTGGGGATAGCCCTTTAGACTCTACTAGGGACAATCTTCCAGAGTCTACTAGGGATGACTTTTTCAAACTCCACTGGGGATATTTTTTATACTCTGCTGGGGATAGATTTTCCTCAGTGCTGATGGTAGATAAACTCTGCTTTGGGGAGAATAACGCCAATTCATTCACAGTTGCGAGTCTCAGCTAGGGAGAGCTAACACCATTATATTTCTCTTACTCTGCGGGGAATGAATGTTATTGGGACGCATGCTAAGGATATGACGATGGCTTTGCATCGAGACTTTTCTGCCCCTGTATATGCGGGAGAAAGTGCCTATGGAGGCCTTTGGATCGAGTATTATTCCAACCTATGAGGTGCTTGGTGATTGCCGATTGAAATGACAAATCTTTTTCTGGTAGGCAAGTGACGAGATGACGGGACATAGTCGTACGCTTTAATCCCTAACTTTTGCCTGGACTGTCTTTTAAGATTTTCAGTCCACCGGGATACCCTTTTTTGCCCAAGCCGCCCTTTCAGGTTTTCGACTTGCCGGGTGTACAGATTTTTTCATTTTTTATCCCTAATTTTTGCCCGAACCCTTTTGGTTCGTCGGGATGCCCTTATTTTTGCCTAGGCCAGTCGACCTAGCGTGTCTTTTTTCATGCGCAGCGTTTTCTAACTATGTCCACACTCTCAGGGTGTAGGGAGTTGTCACTGTCGGTAGTGTTGTGTTGCCATATTACCAGAAGATGTTCATTTGATCATGCAAGATTCGTTGCGGGAATCCATGTCTAATGCCCCAAGTGACTCAGATGGAGATTTTCCCCTGGCTATTTGGCATCTTTGAGAGATTCTCTAAATCTTGACTTGACTGCCCCAGATGATGGACAATGATCATGTTGTGCCCCTTGGTTGGAAACGCTTCTTTTTCACTTGAGGTTACCTTTTTATTGAGAAGGTTTCTGTTCACTAGATATTTGTCATGCGAATTTCTCTGCTGTTGAACAAATAGTCATATGCAAACAATGTTATTTTAAGAATGCAAAGCTTATGTCTGTCTTGAAGTTTTTGAAAATGCATTTTTCAGTAAAACAGGCAAATTTTTTAATATGTGATGTCAACTCAGGATTTACAGCAAACCCTACAGGAGTCAAGATACCTTTTGCGACAGTATGCTTTTGAACTAACCCATGCTTCAGCTAGGACTTTTAAGGGTTATAACGTGGCCTGGTTCACAGTTTAAGAAACAAAGGATAAAGGCTCAAATTTTATTTGTACCCACCCGTTCTTCGTGATGTTCTTCGATCATAAACTCAGCTAATTGTGCATTTAGATCCCGTTTGAGTTTTTGCTCTGATATTCCAGTGATGGTTCGGGTACTGACAGTTTATTTTGAACAGGCAGTCATTTTTGTTGAGAGTTTGTAGGATCTCTTTCTTTTTGATTTTATTATCCCTGTCTTTTGCCTGAACTGTTTCTTTTATGATTACAGTCAGCGGGATGCCCCAATTTTGTAAGTCTCCTTCATAGGTTTTGACTTAATGGGCTTTTATTTCTAAGAGATAATGACTGTCTGTCCTGACGATTATAAGGAACCATCATCGTCTTTTGTTTTGGAAGGATATCTTTGATGCCATTCATTGTGCACCTGGATTAACTGAGAAACTACCCAGCCCCAGGTTGTGATTAAGGGTTTTAATTTGTGTAAAAAGAAAAACTCCTACTTCTTTGGCTCAAAGGGGTTGTCTAGGGATTCTCTTCCTTATAACTCCACTGTTTAGGATTTGAAACAACGCCTGTACATTGTCAGTGGGGTTTGTTCAAAAGCATACTATAGAGATTTTGATATCATTTCGTCATCCTCCCTCTAAAGGCTTAGAATTTTTTTAATCGAGAGTTTGAACATCACAAAAATGAAAGCTATTTGAATATAGTGAATAAGAATGGATTGATTCAAAACAGACATACGCAATGCATTGATAAAGTAATAAAGTTTTAACATGACTAAATGTTTGAACAATCAAAAGAATATTACAAATTGAAAATTCTAATGAACAAAAGTCTTCTTTGTGAGAACTTGTCACTTCAAATGGTGAGCCTTGGAGGATTGACAGAAACATTCCAGTTGACCATCTTGTGTGAATTCCAAAGCTCCTTCACCAATCAGGTTCTGAATTTTGTATTTCAACTTCCAACAGTCGTCAGTATCATGCCCCGGGCTAATGGAATGGTATGCACACCTTGCATCAGGATTGTAGTTAGGTGAAGAAGTCTTAGGATTCGGATGAGGTCCTACCAACGTCACCAGATTCAATCTCAACAGGTGTTGCAAAGCTTGGGACAGCGGCATGTTCAGCTTGGTAAACTGCTTCTTCAGCCTATCCGGCTTACTCTGATTAACCGGTTGTTTGTGGCGAGGTTGTTATTGGACCTTGGAGGTATCAGCAACTTGGAGAGGTCCATTCTTTACCAACCCAAACCCTTGTCTTCTTGGAGGCTGATAAATGACTTGGTCCCCAGCCTCGATTGTTTGCTCCATACTGTTGTATATGTCTTGATGAAGCTGGTTGATAATGGTTCTCAACTCTTCTTGTTCCCGGGCTAAGCCTTGGATA
The DNA here is from genome assembly GCA_948472305.1 of Vicia faba. Lineage (NCBI taxonomy): Eukaryota > Viridiplantae > Streptophyta > Magnoliopsida > Fabales > Fabaceae > Vicia > Vicia faba. The sequence continues at coordinate 1,232,293,996 of OX451735.1, forward strand.
AAAGTCATCTACCCCAGAATTTGGGTTCTCATTATATCTACTTCAACTTGCAATTGTTCCAACCGTTCATCCTTATTGTCTTCAGGACTTTTCTTGACCAAGTTCCCAACGAGGAGTGTTTTCAACTCTTCCTGCCCCTTGGATAGGTTTAGGAATATCTCCCTGAACTGAACTTCTTGAGTTTGAAGATCTTGGTTGTCTTGTTGGAGAGCCATTGAGTGAACTGGATTAAGAGACATGAAGATCTTCATTGCGTTCACATCAACGAAAGAATCTGAATTAGGGAACAAACCCAAGCCATAAATAAGAAGTTCTAGGATGTCTTCAAATGCTTGAAAGTCCAAACTGTCCCAAAACTGTTGAGCCTGATCAATCAAGAACTTAGCCAGGAAGCCTTTAACTCCACTCCGAGTCTCCCAGTTAGACATTACCTCAGCCTTTGTCAAATGTAGGGCTGTAGCAACATCCTCTGGCCTAGGAGCTATCTCCCAACCTGTAAATGGCGTCTACTCTAGAATAGAAATACCAAGTAAATCAGAGGACTCCTCCAGAGTAGGGACCAACTGATAGTCCGGGAAGGTGAAACAGTGATGTAACGGGTCAAAGAACTGGAACAAGATGTTCATCATCTACTCATCCATCTTATCAGTGACCAAACCAAGGAGGTGACCATGTCTTCTTACAAAGGAAGAAGTATCTGGAACTTTGGAAACCAAATCTCTAAGCTGAGTAGGAATCTGTACAAAGCTGATCTGAATAGTGTTTCTACACATAGAGGCCATGACCTACAAAACACTACAAAGATGAATCCCCTCTGTCTTCGAAATGGGTTAGTCTGATGCAAGATGCATGTAATATCATGATGCATGATGTTATGATAGAAACACACCACAAGTATTCACAAATAGCAAACATGGTAAGGGCAAACAAGTCACACAGTAGCCCTTAGATTTCAGGCGGGCATGGAGTTTAGGTATTACCCTCTTTCAGTTTAGTTGGTTCAACCTGTCCTAGTAATAGTAACCGGGTTCTAGAGGATCTCAATATCACTGACCATCCTCGATCGGTCATAATTCCAGTTTAGCAACCTTTTCTTGCGGCCGGAACCATCGCGAGAGTTTAGTCTCAATGAGTGTAGCATACTGCTACTTTTCTATGGCCAAGTTGGTCCATTATAGGTTCTAAGGTCAGTTGGTGCTTAATGACCCCTTAGCAGCCCCATATTCTCCTTGTTCCTCCACAAGGGATATCGATACAAACTAAAGTGCCACACCAACGTAGCTACTTCTTCAACCGTATCGGTCTATGTCGTACAGTTCCCTCACAGTCTATTGCTACTTGCCTAAAAGGTATCCCCAGATCCGGGTTAGGATCTATAGTAACTCCGATTCAAACCCACAAAGATAAAGCATACAAATCAAGCAATTAAAAACATTATGATGAACTAATCCAAAGGTACACCCCACTTATAAGCGTCCCCAGCAGAGTCGCCAGTTTTGTGATACAGTGGCCAGAACCGGGACGTGTTTCCCTCTTTCGTTAAGGAATTTGCTGGTTTGCGTTTTGTGTTTGTGTTTGCAAAATGTCACAGTAAGCAAGAGTCACCACTGACTTTTATTTTATCCAACAAGGAAAGGAAAAAAAGCACAGAAAAATTCCTTTTTCGAGATATTTCTGAGTACGGGGGGTAGATTATAGAAAGGGAAGGTGTTAGCACCCTTTCTATCCATAGTTATCTACGGGCTCTTAGGTACTTGCTCATCATTTTCAAAATTGTTTTCTTTGTGTTTGTTGGTTTTGAATAGTTTTTGTTTTAACTTCGATTTAACTCTTGTGTCTGTCTTCAAGAGTGTAATGAAGTGTTTTTGAAAACTTGTTTGTAAAAGTGTAAGTGTGAAAAAAGTTTTGTTTTAGATGAGCAAGTATCTAAGAACTAATCTACCTACTCGAAAAAGGAATCGTTCCAAGTTTGTTTCCTTTAGACAATGATATCCCACTATTAGTGAGTAGGTAGCACCGTCGTTGGAGTTTGAGGGTCAATTCGAAAGAGGTACATACGGTCACTAAAGCAATGTTAGGACGTCTTAGTGGTAACCCTAATGTCTTTGATCATTTATCCAAGGAAACAATATCCGAGGTAACCATTTCGAGGCAACTATGATCTTTTAGACAAGAGGGCGACCTCTAAAACAACTTATACTCAATGACTGTTTACAAAGGCAACCAAGTGGGAGTGTACCCTAGGAGTGCGCATGTGCGAGTGTGTTGATTTCAGTTATTTTTATCTTTTCACAATTAAGGGTGATCTAACTATTTTTAAATTTAGTCATTCATTCTTGTCATGCAAACCCTATTATCAAACATCTAGCAGTTGAATATTTGCAGAAATTAAAGTGCGGAATTTAAACTAACTATTACAAGGCGTCAGATATTTACATCGCCAAAAACAACCCTTTGAAAATAAAAGCGGTAAAAGTAAATGTCCTAATTAATTATTACAAACCGGGAGCAGATACAATAATTTGGATAAAGGAAAGAAATAAAGCGCGCGAGACAATTGGATCGAATGCGAAACTAGGGTTTTGACCCTCTTAATTAAAAGAAAATATATTTGATATTTTTAATATTTTTTAAGAAAAGAAATTAATTCCTAAGATTAAAATGCTACATTAATTGGTTATTAAATTAATTAATGAAAAATAATTTAAATGACATATTTTTGGATTTTTGTTAATTTAGGAAAGAAATAAAATGATTAAATTAGTGTTAAAACCTATTGATTCTAATTAATTTTATATATTTGCAAAAATCATTTAAAGTTATCTAACATTAAAATCCTAATTAAATTAATTAATATTTATTAATGGAAAATAAAATTCTAAAATTTAATTGGATAGAAAATATTTTTGGTGATTTTTTGATAAAAAGAAAATTAATTTTTGTTAGTAATTAAATTAAATAAAATAAAATAATTAAATGAAAAATAGAAGAGAAAATATAAAGAAAGAGACTGGGCCTGATTTTTAAGGGTGTGCATAGCAAGAAATCTGGCCCAATTGAGGAGATCCAATTTGACTTTTTATAATCATGTGCATTGCGTTTGACTGGCCTTTTGGTGCACCCTCAGTGGTAGCCACCAGATCTGGCCATCTGGCATGTTGATGCTGAAGGCATATGGTGGACATTAGGCTTGAGTGTGTACTGGATCACCTGAAATATTTAAGAAAAATAACAAATGCTGGAGGCAGGGATCGAACCCCTGAACTCCAGCCTCTAATGCCTTAAGACCTGCGTGGCTACCACTAGGCTGTGTTGTTTTGATTATTAATGTAATAGAAAATAATAATAATATAAGAAAATAAATATTAATGGATAATTGTAACAAAAAGCGTGCCAGATTTGAATAGGCCTATGGGGGAGTGACACGCCTTCATCCCCACGGCCAAAATTCGTTGCTACAGGTCTGTGTGTTTCAAAAATCCTCTACAGGCCATAGAAACAAAATCTAAAGCCATGGTTGTGTCCGTCTCGTCTTCCTGATCACAACCATACCCCTTTCGGAGGCTAATTGTACCTGAAAACAAAAACCCTAAAAGCAAACTCGAAAACCTAGCAATGGTGGATTTTGATTCAGTCCATATAAATGAAATTGAATAATGCTAAAAGCTTGCAAATGCTCTGTAGATTAAGAATATTCCATTATTTTACGCTATGGATGCAAGAACAAAGCTATTCGAATTCAAGAAAAGGGTGATACCGTGAGTGACTTACAGCGCTTTGGAAGGCTTGAAAACGCCTGCTTTCAATTGCTTTCGCTTGTGGAGACTTCTAGGAAACGATTGGGAGAGGTCTCGAGCCTTGAGGACGCCTCTAAGTGGGATTTTGAATTCACACTTTTTGCTTATTTTTTCAAATTGTGTTCTTGCTCTATGCCTCATCTCTAACCTCGTTTTTGATCTGCCACGCCTCCTTATGTATCACACAATGCATTAGGGTTGTTTATTCTGTCCAAATCTTCTTCTTTCAATGATTTTGGATTTGATTTGATTTGCTTTGAAAAACTTTCCAAATATGGCTTATTTCCAATATTTTTTTGCACACAAGCTTTGATGCGAATTTGAATGCCTTGCTAGCTGTAATTAGAGCCTGAAACAATCAAAAGATCCTTTGTTATCAATGCTTTCATTTTTTATTTGATTTATTTTGATTTAAATCAAATTAATTCAAATAAAATCAAAATAATTAATAAAAATATGATATGGACAAGTGGCAAGGTCTAGAGCACGTGGGCTATGATGCCAACTCAAAACAAGTGAAAAAGAATGGGCCCATTTGGCAAAATTTGAAGTTTTGGGGATAGTTAACTTTTGGCAATTTTGCAAAAAAGGTCAACTTCAACAATGCATAACTTCCTCAATTTTGACTCTTTGGAGGTGTTCTTGGACTTTTAGAAATATTTAGATGTCCTTTAATCAACCCTTTTGGTCTCATCTCATTTTGATATTCCATGCTCATGTATGAAGCTTTGACAAAAAAGGTGTTTTTGTTGACTTTTCAAAACGACCTATAATGTCCAAATTCATAACTTCTTGTGAGTGCATATTTTGATCTTGGGAGATGAGGATGGATTGTAGTTAATTTCATCCTCCTCAAAATGTGCTTTGGATGGGTAATTTCTCATAAAGTATGAGAAAGTTATGCTTGGTCAAAGTTGGGTTGACTTTTCCTACAAAACCCTAATTTAACAACTTTTGAGTCTTGATGAATTATGAGCAATCCTTGATTAATCATGATAAACCCTTGATCAAATGATGAAATACACTTCAAAATGAGGATGTTGACCAAAAATCTTGAAGTTTGACTGTATGTAGGTTACAGTTGACTTTTACCCTAGCACAGTCGATTTTTGGACCTTTGAACAATTGACTGAGCAAAAATCCTCTGCAAGGCTTGAAACTTGACATGGATGATCTTGAGAATATATTAGGACATTGGTGAGAATTTAGTACCACTTGGACTCAAGGATCTTGATGCAACACAAAACCCTAATTTGGGGTAGACTATCTTAGGAGAGAGCTTGTTTGGTCAATCCTTGGACTATCTTGAGTAATTTGGAGATCTTTCTTGCAATGTTTTGAGAAATATGGGAGGGAAAATTTTGGGGTACAACAGGCACACCATACTAACAGATAAGATTTTTTAAATGAATCGTACTACCGCCTGCTTGGTGAGATTAGCGTAAGAAGTTGCTTCCACCCATTTGGTGAAGTAATTAATTTCCACTAAGATGAAAAAATATCCATTCGAGGCCTTGGGTTCAATCATCTTGATCAAATCAATACCCCACATAGAGAAAGGCCAAGGGGAAGAATTAACATTGAGAAGTGTTGGAGGCACATGAATCTTGTCAGCATAAATATGACACTTATGGCACTTCTTCGCAAATTTGTAGAAGTCAGATTCCATTACCAGCCAGTAGTAACCTACCCTAAGCATATTCTTTGCCATTGCATATCCATTGGCATGGGTACCGAATGAACCTTCATGGATTGCTTGCATTAACATGTCTACTTCGGATATATCCACGCATCTAATAAATACCTTGTCATAATTTCTTTTGTATAACACATCTAAATTAAGGAAGAAACTACCTGCCAACCTTCTCAAAGTGTTCCTGTCTTTGTTTGATTCCCCAAGTGGGTATTCTTGTGTTTGGAGGAAGTGTATGATATCATAATACCAAGGTTTTTCATTTGATGTCACCTATATCGCAAATACATGAGTTAGCCTATCAAGACGTTGGAATGTAATCTGAGGTACATCATTCCAATAATTCACTTTGTACATGGAGGACAAAGTGGCCAAAGCATCCGCCATCTGATTCTCATCTTGAGGAATGTGATTAAATTCAACTTTATTGAAGAAAGTTAATAACTTTCTTGCATAATCTTTGTAGGGAATAAAGCCATGGTGACGAGTCTCTCATTCACTTTTAATATGATTTATCACTAAAGCTGAATCACCATATACATTAAGAATATTGATTCTGAGATTCATAGTTTCCTCAAGACCCATGATACATGCTTCATATTTTTCCATGTTATTGGTATATGAGACCTAATTGGAGTGATAATCATAACACTAATTCTTTTATCGTAAACATTTACAGCTCCATCAAACACCATACCCCACCAGGATTCAGGATCAGGACCTTCCTCTGGAAATGGGTTCATCATAATCTTTAACTTTTAAATACATTACATCCTCATCAGGGAAATCATACTTGACTGATTGATAATCATCAATCGGATGGTGAGCAAGATACTCGTCAACATACTGCCTTTAATAACTTTATGAGTACGGTATTCAATGTCATATTCAAACAACAACATATGCCAGCGGGAAGTAAGACAATGCTTTTCAAAGATATACTTAATTGGATCCATTTTGGATATCAACCAAGTAGTATGATTCAACATATATTATCGCAAACACTTCGCATCCCAGGCCAAAGCACAATATGTCTTCTCTAGCATAGAATATTGCGACTTACAGTCAATAAACTTTTTCCTTAAATAGTAGATAGCATGCTATTTTCTTCCCGTTTCATCTTGTTTTCCCAAAATATAGCCCATAGAATCATCCAACACTTCTAAATACATAATCAATGGTCTTCCTTCAACATGAGGGAGCAAGAAGGCGGCTCGAGCAGGTACTCTTTTCACTTTCAAAAGCCTTATGGAATTCATTCTTCCATACACAACCTTGATCTTTCTTCAGAAGCTTGAAGATCGATTCATAGTTTCAGTCATATGGGAAATAAACATGGACATGTAATTTAAACCCCCAAGGAAACCTCTGACTTACTTTTCAGTTCTCGGTGTGGGCATCTCTTCAATCGTCCTAACTTTATCAAGATTAACTTCCATACCTCTTTGGCTAAAAATAAATCCCAACAAGTTTCCAGAACAAACACCGAAAGCACACTTATTTGGATTCAAGCGGAGTCGATACTTCCTCAAACGCTGAAATAATTTCATTAAGTCTTCTAAATGTCCTTCTTCAGTCGATCTATGTATGCATCAGATCATGGAATAGGATTTTCATAACCCTCTGGTATGTTGCACCAGCGTTCTTTAACCCGAAGGGCATGACTCTATAACAGAATGTTCCCCAGGGTGTGATAAACATTGTTTTTTCCATGTCTTCATGAGCCATTTTAATTTGATTATAACTGGAAAATTAGTCCATGAACGAGAACACTTTTAATTTTGTTGTGCTATCTACCAAGATATCAATATTTGGCAAAGGGAAATCATCTTTCAGACTAGCCTTGTTCAGTTCTCTATAATAAATGCACATGCGAACTTTTCCTTCTTTTTTTGGAATGGGAACAATGTCGGAAATCCACTAAGGATATACTGACGTCATAAGAAAATTGGCATCAATTTGTTTCAAGACCTCCTCTTTAATCTTAACTTCCATGTCAGGGTGAGTCCTCCTCAATTTCTATTTGATAGGCGAACATTCAGGTTTTAACGGAAAACGATGCTCTACAATATCGGTATCTAACCGAGGAATGTCTCAATAAGACCAAGCAAAGATATCCACATATTCTTTCAATAAATCAATCAAACTTCTCTTCACTTTGGAATGAAGCAGTGCCCCAATCTTGACCTCCTTCAAATCCTTTTTAGAACACAAGTTAATAGTCTCCAACGACTCTTTGTACGGCTGAATGATATTCTCCTCGCACTCAAGAAAACGAGAAACTTATTTCAGAATCTCATCGAACTCTTCTTCTTCATCCACTTACACAGGATATTCAAAGTAGGAAGATGGCGCGGGTTCATTGTTTTCAACTAGTTTTTTAATTAATCTGCGCATATGATTATGCTTGATTTTAGAAACTAACAAATGCAACAAGTGATTATGCAGATTTATTTACAGTCATCATTCATTTTGAAAAGGTTTTTTCTGATTACCATTTTCCAAGAAAAAGCTGAAAATAAAAACACAATTTAGAAATCAAAAACAAATTTTATTAATGATTTTAAAATTCAAAACAAAAGACGTGTGATCAGAAAAATAGCAAGTGTACTATTTTTACCGATGTAGTATTAATGGGTTTTACCCAAAGTATCGATCACGAGGACTGCGTAGAAAATACTGAGCATTATTATTAATTCAATTAAACAAAACTATCGTTTTAGTTTGTTTGGATAAATCTTGCAAAGGTGTAAAATAATAGAATGTAAAATGTGACTTTTTCTATTTAATTAAAATATACTAGGGATGAGTGTATGATTTGCCTTAAGATAACTTTCACTCTTTAATCTTTTCAACAAGTACATCAACTCAATTACCAGTTCTTAAGTATATCTTTCCCTAACTCCTTAGTGGAAAAACCTATGATCTTCTACCTTAATTTCAATGTCCATTCAAATTAGTGATAAAGTCAAGCATTTGATGATCAACAATTGTCCTGGCTATTATAGGATTGCCCTAGTCCTAGGTGAAATCTTCTATAATATAATTGTTTAGAAAACCTTAATACGACTGTCCAGTTCTATTGTGTCAAGAAAAGTGAAACCCTATTGGTCGGATAGGGAAAAACGATAAAATAATCTGAATAATAAAATTAATACGGAAGAACTATTGTACTGAATAAAACAAAGAGATCAGTATTCTTATCGTGACAAATCAAGGACACCCCATAGAATTGGGGGGTTTATCCTCATGGTGTTCAAAAGAAAAACAATATACATAAAAGAGTTAGACATTACAAGAATTATGGATTCATCGACCTTCAATTGCTATCGCGCATGAAGGATTCTTTGTTTCCCAAGCTCTTCAATCTCCACTCTTTTATCGTCTAATTTCTTCAATCATTCCCCAAAAAAGCCCCTCTCTATTTCTCTCAATGAGGGTTTTATAGTATTAGGTTATCTCTCAATAGTGTCCTATGTCCAGAATACCCTTAATGCTCCAAAACACTTAAAAATCACAAAATTAGAATTTCTAGTGCCTAAGCTGACATGGGTCATGTCAGCGGACACGGGTACCCATGTCAGCGCCTGTTTTGTCCCTTGCATACTCTTCTGTTCATCTAAATTGATGCGGGCCGTGTCGTGTGACACGGGCGCACGTGTCACCCTTTGCTTGTGTCAATGCATACATTCTCCTCTTCTCCTGACACGTGTCAGGCCCATGCTAGGTGACACGGGTGGCCGTGTCAGGGCACCTGTAGCTTCATATTTCCTTCGCCTTTGCACGAATTTTCTTGAGATCTTCATCTGCACCTTAGATTACCAACAACTACCAAACCAACAAAAGCATCTAGAAGGCATAAAATTCGCGTAAAAACCATACAAAGATAATTTTGAAAAATATTAAATAACTTAAACAAAACGATAAAAGACAAACAAAAGTGTTACAGATTAGATGAATTTTGCACCGAATAAGTGACGAAAACGAAGTAGAAATGGTGACCGATCACAACCCTAAACTTAGCTCATTGCTTGTCTTAAAGTAATGTAAGAGACAACAACAAAGTCACCCCAGAACTCCTTCTTACCACAATCAGCCGATGTTATTCGCAACTTGCTTTCTGCTTTCCTGGTCAAGATTCTGGTTCACCAATCTGAACTATCCGCTACACTTCCACATCAAAATACTTCTTTACCTGCAAGATTTTTCACACTTCTCACCAAATCTCTCGGAGTTAAAGTGTTTTTCACTCAACATTCAATGTATGCAATATCGAATCTTAACTTTGAATGAATTTTACCTTCACTACACAAACAGATTTCACACACTTTTTGAAGTCTTCGGGGTTTAATGGGGCTAAGGTACGATAGGTGTGATCGATGGAAATAAAACTGACTGTTTTTAGAATGCTGGTTCGCGAAATGTCGCGGTAAGCAAGAGTCGCCACCGTCTTTTATTTTCTCCAACAAGGAAAGGACAAAAGCACAGCAAAATTCCTTTTCGAGATGTTTCTCGGTTCGGGAGGTAGATTATAGAAAGGGAAGGTGTTAGCACCCTTTCTATCCGTGGTTATCCACGGGCTCTTAGGTACTTGCTCTTATGTTTTCAAAAATTTGTTTGCTTTTCAAGTGTTTGTGGGTTTTGAAAAAGTTTCGTTTGAAAACTTTCTAGGTAACTCTTGTATCTGTCCTCAAGAGTGTATGAAAAATTTGTTGGAAAACTTTTGAAAGTGTGAGTGTGAAAAGATGTTTTTGTTTGTTTGAAAGAGCAAGTACCCATGAGATCTACCTACTCTAAGGAATTAGGCTGTGTAAGAGTCCTTTAGATAATGCCATCCCACCATTGAGAGGTAGGTAGCACCATCGTTGGAGTTATTCGGGTCAATTCGATTATTAGGGACAGTGTGGTCACCGAAGTAATAGTATGACACCTTAGAAGTAACCCTAATGTCCTAGATCCTTTTTTATTCGAGGCAACCGTTTCGAGGCAACTGGACCTTTAGACAGGAGGGCGACCTCTAAAACACCCTATACTCAATGACCACGTTCGAGGCAACCAAGTGAGGCGTACCCTAGGAGTGGCATGTGCAAATGTGTCAATTTTCAGTTTATGTTTATCTTTGAACATGTCATTTGTGAGCTACGAATTAATTTTATTAGGCATACAGTCTTGCAGGCATATTAACAGTTAAGAGTGCGGAAAAAAAAGTGCGGAAATATGAATCTACGCTATTACAAGGCGCGGGTCTATACATCGCCAAAAAACAAAAACCCGTTTTGATAAATAAGTGTGAAAAGTAAAGAAAGCGGTAAATCCTAATTACTATTACATCCTTTGAGCAGATACATAATAATCAAAAATAGAATTAACAATAAATGTGCGCAAAGAAATTAAATCAGGACGTCCTTAGAGTTTTTGACCCTTTTGAGAAATAAAGAAATTGTGGTTTGTCCTTTTTCGCAATTAATTAAAATTAAACCTAATACTAATTAATTACTTAATTATTTACAAGAAAAATGTTTTTTATGTTTTTAATGAAAATAAAAAGAAAAATGAATTAAAATTAAAAGTTAATGGAATCTAATTCTAAGTTTATTTTATTTATTGTAAAAAAATTAAAGTTAATCTAATTTAACTAATTAAATTAATTTACATTCTATTTACAAAAATAATAATTAATAAATTATAATAATAATTAATGAAAGTATTTACATTTTTTGTTAAAAATATTAATTTATTAGTTAATAATATTAATAATTAAGCTGTACCATTAGCTTCAGAATGATGTTAGCAATGCAAAGCAATAATCATAACATGTTAATGATGCATAAAACTCGAGTTTCGATTATGAAAAAGAAGAAGCAAACCGTGATTCTGTTTAGCCGTGTTCTTGAGCTTTGAGGCTTGTTTTGGATTGCAATAGGTTCCTGGGAATATCAGCAATGTGTTTGAATCCCTCTGAGGCTTTGAATTGTGCATGAATGTTGATTTCAGTTTTCAATTTTTTTCCTTCTTTTTTGAATTTTGGTTATGGATTTGTAGCCTCTTTTGCACCTTTTTAGCATTAGGGTTAGACTCAGCACATGTAAAGGAATAGAATTAGGTCATCAGCTGGGCCTTGATCCATGCACATGAGAGAATTAGGTTTAGGTTTTCCATCCTTAACAAACTTTTCTTTTTTTAAGCGAAAACCAAGACTTTGTGTACAACATAGCCCTAACATGAGTTTGTGAGCTGGCCCATGATGCATGAAATCTATTCAAATCCAAAAGATACCATTCCATTGATTTTTAGATTTTATTTGAATTATTATGGATTTAAAATGAATTAAATCAATAAAAATTAAATAAAATAGAAAAATAAATGTTTGATCTTGAAATTAATCAGGGGACATGTGTGTGGTATGACAAGGCTGAATCAAGTGGAAGAAAGTGAGCTTTGAATGTGCAATTGGGCCTCCAATGTTCACTTGAGTTCGTCACTTTCCAGGCTAAATCGCAGGGACTTAAGTGCAATTTTTGAAGTTGAAATGTGAAAACAAAATGTAGCCGATATCTAGAACTAACTTCTGTCCGAAAATCGGCTCAATCGGATAAATGGTGAATTAGTTATGAATTTTTGAAGTTTCAGCTCAGACAAACTTATTTTGGGCTCCAGTGTCGACTCTGACACGTTCTTCAATAAAAAACTGGTATTGATCGGTGCATAATTTGGTCTCGACTTTTGAAGAAAAGTTGTAGATCTCTGAGTCAGTGACCTTGTGTAAAAATATGAGCCCAATCTGATAAAAATTGACTGAGTTATGACTTTCGAAGCTTTGGCCCAGATGAAATAATATTCAGCATTCAGGATTTTCGGCGTGTCATGCGCTCTGAGCAAAAACGAATGCCTTTTGAATACCGTTTGAACTCAATACCTTATGTGAAAATGTAGCCAACTCAATTTGTGAAATTTTGGCGCCGGAACTCGCTCGATACGATGAAAATCGACCAAGTTATGATTTTCTGAACATGACGCAAATAAACTTCTGTCACAAATTTTCTGTACGAAAATACTTGATAAATCCCATTTTTGAAGACTTTCTTATTGAAATTGGCTTCTAGCCGTGAGAGATGAAAACATAGATGACGTCAAGATGGAATTTTGGCCACCAGAACGGGTTCAAAATGACCCACGATCTTCAAGTTATGAATTTTTTAGCGCGTAAAAACTGCACTTTCAGCACACTTTTTTCACCATATTTCTTCGAGAAAACTCACACAGTCGGATACCTTCTTTAAAGAATTGACTCTTGAGCCGAACCTGAATTTGAGCATAAGTTAGGACATTAAGGAGCACTTGAGTTCATTTGGATGTAAGGACCTTGATGCAACACAAAACCCTAATTTCGACTTGACTGCCTTAGGAGGTGATTTGACTGTGCAACCTTTGAGAAATCTGGAGGAATATGGGAGGGCAAATTTTGGGGTACAATAGTTGCCCCTATTCAATTTTCTTAGACCTGAGGATATAGATTGGCTTTCAAGCCTTTCGTGATCCGAAGGTGGAAGATAATTGAACACTCGAGTGCCCAGAAATTTGCACTCGCATGGTATAGTATCAGTAATGTAATGTCGGGAATGGGCTTACAGATGCCATTTGGAGAGATGATGGATAGGAGGATGGGCTTATAGATGCCATCTGGGGATGTGACAGAACCTTGTCGGGAATGGGCTTATAGATGCCATTTGGAACTGTAATGTAGGTGGATGGGCTTATAGATGCCATTTGGAGACTGTTGATCGCGTAAGAGATTCCTTAGCGAGAACTTGCATACCTGATGTGATCGGTGGATCTGGAACTGACTGTTTAACGCTGGTTTGCGAAATGTCGCGGTAAGCAAGAGTCGCCACTGTCTTTTATTTTCTCCAACATGGACAGGACAAAAGCACAGCAAAATTCCTTATGAGATAGTTTCTCGGTTCGGGAGGTAGATTTATAGAAAGGGAAGGTGTTAGCACCCTTTCTATCCATGGTTATCCATGGGCTCTTAGATACTTGCTCATTGTGTTTTCAAAATGGTTTGCTTTTCAATTGTGAGTGGGTTTGAAAAAGTTTTGTTTAAAGATTTCAGATCGACTCTTGTATCAGTCCTCAAGAGTGTTTGAAAAATCGTTTTGAAAGCATTTTGAAAAGTGTCGGTGTGAAAAGAGTTTTGATTTGTTTTGAATTAGAGCAAGTATCTACGAGTCATCTACCTACCCTAAGGAATTAGACTGTGTAAATGTCCTTAAGGTAATGCCATCCCACCATTGAGAGGTAGGTAGCACCACCGTTGGAGGTGTTCGGGTCAATTCGAGTTTTAGGGACAGTGTGGTCACCAGAGCAACAGTAGGACACCTTAGAAGCTACCCTTATGCCATTGATCCTTTTTAATTCGAGGCAACCGTTTCGAGGCAACTGGATCATTTCATGGACATAAGGACTTACTAAAACGTCCTATACTCGACGACCACGTTTCGAGGGCAAGGCAACAGTGAGGCATACCCTAAGAGTGGTGTGTGAATCTGTGTGTTATTTCAGTTATGTTTTATCTTGTACATGTATCATGGTGATCTACGCTTGTTTTTAATTTAGGCCATACATTCTTTCATGCAATTATAATTTAAAAGTGCAGAAATTTAAATGCGGAAAGTAAAATCCTACGCTATTACAAGGCGTGGGTCTATACATCACCAAAATACAAAGACCCATTTTTTGATAAAGATGCGGAAAGTAAATACGGAAAGATAAACCTAATTACTATTACATCTGAGAAACAGTTACATAATGATCGAAAGAAATAATGCGTGAAAAGAATTAAAATTAGGACGTCTGAGGGTTTTGACCCTTTGCATGAAATTAAATTAAATTAAAGTCCAATTAATTATTTAATTAAAGAAAAGAAAGTGTTTTAGTGTTTTTTGTATTTATGAAAAATAAAGAAAAAGAATTAAAAGGAAACCCTAAATCTAGATTATTTTAATTATGAATGAAAATATTAAAGTTAACCTAATTTACTAGTTAATTAATTTATTTACATGTTTATTTACAAAATTAATGATAATTAATAATAATGATAAATAATGATGATTAATAATTTATTTAAGAAAAAGATGAAAATGTCAAAAAAACCTAATTCTAGATACTTTTTACTTATTAAGAAAAAGATTAAAGTTTAAAAACCTAAATTAAACTAAGTTAATTGTTATAGTTTATTTACAAAAAAATAGGTTAATGATGAAATTAATAATAATTAAAGATATTTGTATTTTTTATTTTTCTGTTTTTATTATAGAAAATTATTTTATGGTAAAAAAAACAATTAAAACAATTAAAAAAGAATTAGAAAAGAAAAGAAAATAAAATTAAAAAGGATGCAAACCAAGGGGGATTTCAGGCCCAAGGGGAGGTTTTTTTGAACGGTCTGCATTCTTTGGTCATTGGATTGGGTTTCATGGCCATTTGTATTCTGGCTGTTGGCCATTTGTGTTCTGGCCTCAACGTTCCTTAATCTTCTCAGGATGTCTGTCTCGCCATGTATTGGTGTCATGCATAAGTTGTTCTTTTGGCCATTTGGCTTTTGGCTTTTGGCTTTTGGCCTCAACGTTCCTTAATGAACCTGCATGGGATCCTGTCTAAATCTGCAGTGTTGAATCTCATGAACACATTAAATAAAATCTTAAAATGCAAATAAAGCCAATATATGAAGAAATTTAATGTTTAGGCACAATATGTCATGTATGAATGATTATACCCTTTTGATCATGGAGATCAAATCAATCTTACCCTCACTAGAAAATTAGTGACATGAATGCTTTTATGCCTTTTGGATCATGGAGATCAAGCCACCCTTACCCTTACTGAAGAAGTAGTGAGGTGTTGGTTTGTAAATGTGATGGCTTGTTTGTAGTGAGAGAGGGATTTGTAATAAGGATTTCAAGGTTTTAGGATTCTTGAAAGAATTTGATATTCTGACAGTGTTGTGGCAAGGTTTTTTTTTCCCTCTTTTTCTTCTCTCTGGTTTGTGTGAAAAAAAAGGTGATTATATAATGGAAATTAGGGTTTGTCACTTTCCAGGCTAAATCGCAGGGACTTAAGTGCAATTTTTGAAGTTGAAATGTGAAAACAAAATGTAGCCGACAAAGATAACTAACTCCTGTCCGAAAATCGGCTCAATCGGATAAACGGTGAATTAGTTATGAATTTTTGAAGTTTCAGCTCAGACAAACTTATTTTGGGCTCCAGTGTCGACTCTGATATGTTCTTCAATAAAAAACTGGTATTGATCGGAGCATAATCAAGTCTCGACTTTTGAAGAAAAGTTGTAGATCTATGAGTCAGTGACCTTGTGTAAAAATATGAGCCCAATCCGATAAAAATTGACCGAGTTATGAATTTTCAAAGTTTCGGCCCAGATGAAATAATATTCAGCATTCAGGATTTTCGGCGCGTCACACGCACTCTGAGCAAAAAACGAAGGCCTTTTGAATACCGTTTGAACTCAATACCTTCTGTGAAAATGTATCCAACTCAATTTGTGAAATTTTGGCGCCAGAACCAGCTCGATACGATGAAAATCGACCAAGTTATGATTTTATGAACATGACGCAAATAAATTTGACACAAATTTCCTGTACGGAAATACTTGATAAATCCGCATTTTTGAAGACCTTCTGATCGAAATTGGCTTCCAGCCTTGAGAGATGAAAACATAGATGACGTCAAGACGAAATTTTGGCCACCAGAACGGGTTCAAAACGAGCCACGATCTTCAAGTTATGAATTTTTTAACGCGTAAAAACTGCACTTTCAGCACACTTTTTCACCATATTTCTTCAAGAAAACTCACACATTCGGATACCTTCTTTAAAGAATTTACTCTTGAGCCGAACCTGAATTTGAGAATACGTTATCAGAGATATCTTGGTGAAAGAACACCTAAATATGACGCGCCGGGTTGGACTTGTGAATTTTTCTTGAAATGTTTTGAGAAATATGGGAGGGCAAATTTTGGGGTACAACACCTGAGAAAGAAAGATAATTTCCTGGCCTGTTACAAGTGTTGATCTTCAATCTCTTCATGCAGATATGCCCTGGCTAGATACAGGTATCGAATCTACAAACAATCGCTCACGGACGTGCCCTGGCTAGATACAGGAATCGAATCCGGAATTTCAAACTCTGGATGGGTTGTCTCTCCTGACAGGTTATCTCAGAAAAAGCCTTCAGGAATTGATTTAACTGAACCCGGGGAGGTTTCGTCTTCTTTGACGAGTTGTCTCTTTTAATGGGTTGTCTTCAAGGACGGGTTGTCTTTAACGACGAATGTCTATAACGACGAGTGTCTATAACGACGGGAGTCTATAACGACGGATGTCTATAACGACGCGTGTCTATAACGACGGGTGTCCATAATGATGGATGTCTATAATGACGGGTGTCTATGACGACGGGTGTCTATAACGACGGGTGTCTATAACGACGGGTATCTATGACGACGGGTGTCTATGACGACGGATGTCTATAACGACAGGTGTTTATGACGACGGGTGTCTATGACGACGGATGTCTATAACAACGGGTGTCTATGACGAAGGATGTCTATAACGATGGATGTCTATGACGACGGATGTCTATAACGATGGATGTCTATAATGACGTGTGTCTATGACGACGGGTGTCTATGACGATGGGTGTCTATGACGACGGGTGTCTATGACGACGGGTGTCTATGACGATGGGTGTCTATAACGACGGGTGTCTATGACGACGGGTGTCTATAACGACGGGTGTCTATGACGACGGGTGTCTATAACGACGAGTGTCTTTAACGACGGGTGTCTATAACGACGAGTTTGATCATAGATGTGCCCTGGCTAGATACAGGTATCAAATCTGGAATAAGTCGTCTACAGATATGCCCTGGCTGGATACAGGTATCGAATCTGGAATTGCGACAGTTGATAGTAATCATCTTTGGATTGACCTTTTTCCTGAAAAGGCAAAACATCAGTTGTATGCAATGTCATGATGTATGAAAATGCATGATGTTCTCACAAATAGACGATGTTGTATGATATGATGCGTATATGTATGTATCATGATGTATGACAATGTGATGTTTTATGAATGTATTTTCGTCTGGGAAAATAAATCCTTGACGAATGCCAGGAGCTTGTTAAATCCTGGGCTGATGTGTGAAGAGTAGAGTTCTTCGCTTCCGTTGGGGATGATGAACAAAGATGTTTGCCAGACTAAATCGGTAGGAGAAGATGACTCTGTTGGGGAATAAACCTGGTGGAGAGATTACTCTGCGGGGAATTACTCTGTGGGAAGAGATACTTCGCTGAGATTTTGATGATAACTCTGCTGGGGATTCCTGTTGATAAGTTTTATTGAGGAATTTAATGAACTCCGCTGGGGATAGGAAGAACTTCGCCGAGGACGATCTTTCCGTTGTAATTAGCTGAGGATAACCCAGTTAGGCTCTGGTGGGGAATAACCTCTGAATATGGTCGGGGAGAGATGCACGTACTCTGCAGGTGATAAGCTTCCAGAATCTCCTGGGGATAAGCTTCCAGAATCTACTGGGGATAAGCTTCCAGAATCTATTGAGGAGGATGATTCAACTCTCCTAGGGAGACTTTGGACTATACTGGGGAATGGCTCCGCTGGATGTCTGTATTCCGACGGGGAACAATCTTATATCAAGACTGTTGGGGATGCTTGCTGAGGAATATACTCCGCTGGGGAATGTTGAGATTTTCTGGGAATACCCAACTTTCTTAAGGCTGATGGTAGACTAACTCTGCTTGGGGAGAGTGTTGCTGACTTGCTGGAGATACTATGCCTTTTGGGGCTGATTGGAGACCAACTCTGCTCGGGGGAGAGTATCGCTGAATCTTGTCCTACTCTGCAGAGAGTGAAGGTATCTTGGTCATGTTCTTCAGCTGAATTTACCTCGTACCTGGAGGACAGAGCAGCTTGTACCGTTCGGACAATTCTTATTGCCCCAGCTTCTGCGGGAGAAGGTACTTGTGGAGGTCTTGATAGCTTCCGTTTGACAAATCTTCTTCTGGTAGGCAAGTAACGAGATGACAGGACATAGTCGTACGCTATGATCCCTAACTTTGCCTGGACCGCCCTTTCGGGTTTTCAGTCCACCGGGATACCCATTTTTGCCCAAGCCGCCTTTTCAGGTTTTCGACTTGCCGGGTGTATAGATTTTTTTATTTTCGTCCCTTATTTTGCCCGAACCCTTTTGGTTCACCGGGAAGCCCTTATTTTTGCCTAGGTGTGTCAACCTAGCGGGTCTTTGTTCATGCACAGTATTTTTCCGACTATGCAGAGTGCAGGGAATTGTTACTGTCAGTAGTGTTGCGTTGTCATACCACCAGAAGATCTTCTTTTGATCGTCCAATGCCCCAAGTGATCCAGATGGAGATTTGCCCCAAGCTGGTTGGCCTTTTGAGAGATTCTCCGA
This sequence comes from Vicia faba, assembly GCA_948472305.1. NCBI lineage: Eukaryota > Viridiplantae > Streptophyta > Magnoliopsida > Fabales > Fabaceae > Vicia > Vicia faba. The sequence continues at coordinate 1,232,312,990 of OX451735.1, forward strand.
ATCTTGACTTAACTGCCCCAGATGATGGACAATGATCATGCCATGCCCCTTGATTGGAGGTGCTTTTGTTCATTAGACATTCGTCGTGCGAACTTCTATGTTGTTCAAACAAATAGTCATATGAAAGCAATGTTATATTAAAAATGCAAAGCTTATGTCTGTCTTAAAGTTTTTTTTGAAAATGCATTTTTTTCAGTAAAGCAAGCAAATTTTGTAAAATGTGATGTCAACTCAAGATTTTACAGCGAGCCTTAAGGAGTCAGGATACCTTTGGTAACAGTATGATTTCGAACTAACCCACGCTTCAGCTAGGACTTTTTAGGGTTATAATGTGGCCTGGTTCACGGTTTAAGAAACAAAGGATAAAGGCTCAAATTGATTTGTACCCACCCGTTCTTCGTGATGTTCTTCAAACCTAAACTCAGCTAATCGTGCGTTAGACCTTGTTTGAGTCTTTGCTTGATATTTCGATGATGGTTCGGATACTGACAGTTTAAGCAGTCATTTCTTTTTTGTTGAGGGTTTGTAGGACCTCTTTCTTTGTGATTTTATTATCCCTGTTTTTTGCCTGAACTGTTTCTTTTACAGTCAGCGGGATGCCCCAGTTTTGTAAGTCTCCTTCATAGGTTTTGACTTATTGGGCTTTTATTTCTGAGAGATAATGACTGCCTGTCTTGACGATTATAGGGAACCATCACTGTCTTTTGTCTCGGAAGGACTTCTTTTGAGGCCATTCGTTGTGCACCTGGATCAACTGAGAAAACTACTTTGCCCTAGGTTATGATTAAGGGTTTTAATTTTCGGAAAAAAAACTCCTACTTCTTTGGCTCAGAGGGGTTGACGAGGGATTATATTCCTTATAACTCCAGTGTTTAGGAATTGAAACAATGCATGTACCTCATCAGTAGGGTCGGTTCAAAAGCATACCGTAAATGTCGTGCTATCGTTTTTGTCATCCTCCCTCAAGAGGCTTAGAGTTCTTAATCAAGAGTTGAATATCAAGAAAAATAAATGCAATTTTGAGTATAGTAAACATAATTACTTCAAAACAGACACGTGTAATGCATTAATGAAATAACAAAGTTTGACATGATTAAATGTTTGAACAATCAAAGAAAAATACAACTTGACCATTCGAATGAACAAAGGTTTTCTCAATCCTAGCCATGTTTTGGAAAGGGAGCAGCGATCACATTGGGAGCTTCGGGCGCCTCGAACTGGACCTCCTTTGGGTCGATCAGATCCTGAACCTTGTTTCTCAGAGTCCAACAATCATCTGTAGCATGCCCTGGGCTGTCAGAATGATAAGCGCGGCGGGCGTTGGGGTTATACCTTGAAGGTGTCCTGTTGGGATTCTTAGGAGGGTCCCTTAGAGTTACCAATTTGGTCTCCAGCAACTATGGCAATATCTGGGACAAGGTCATGCTGAGGGGAGTGAACTTCCTTTTAGGTCTCTCCTCCCTTTGTTGGTTTCGATTCTGAGGAGCACTGGCCGGTTTTGAAATAACCACCACGTTGACAGCTTGGCGGTGTTCAGCACTGGATTCTTTCTTGAACGACTTCTTTTCAGTGCTCGAGGAAGCATCCTTCTGTATCTTCCCAGACTTGATACCAGCTTCAATTCTTTCCCCAGTCAAGATCAGATCTGTAAAACCAGCAGAAGAATTTCCAATCAGATGGTTGAAGAACGGCCCAGACAGGGTCCCCATGAAAATATCAACAAGCTCACAGTCATTCAAAGGTGGCTTCACCCTTCCAGCAAGGTCTCTCCACTTTTGCGCATATTCCTTAAAACCTTCGTTCGTCCTTAGTGACATACCCTGGAGTTGGGTACGTGTAAGAGCGAGGTCGGCATTATACTGATACTGCTTATAAAATGCAGTAGCCAAGTCCTCCCAGTTACGAATACTGGCTACATCTAGCTGATAGAACCATTCGAGTTGAGTCCCTGAAAGACTTTCCTGGAAGAAATGGATCCATAGATTTTTGTCAGTAGTATACGGTTGGATCTTCCTTACGTATGATCTGAGATGCAGCCTAGGACAGGAAGCCCCGTCGTACTTTGCAAAGGCAGGTGTCTTGAATTTATGTGGGATCACCACCCCAGAGGATAGACCTAGATCTTCGAAGTCCAGGCCGGGCACTTTCTGTATCTCCATAGCATTTAGCCGGTCTTCTAGCTGTTTTTACCTGTCCTCAGCTAGAGGGTATTGTTCATCATTGTAATCTGTCTCGTCGTCGGAGACCACGGGACTAGGAACCCTTCTCTCTTGGGGACTGCTTTTCCCAGTAGATGGGGTAGTCAGCTCAGCCTCATTTTGTAGTGTATTCCAAAACCTCCGTCCAGTGTTGAACAACACAGTCCTTCTCTTCTTCTTCTTCTTTTCCTTCAAGAGCAGAGTCTTCAACTCCTGTTGACCCTGGGCTAAGCATACGACCAGCTCTTGAAACTGGGCGTTCTAGGCCTGGAGGGCCTTGATGGCTTGTTCAGTAGTAGGCTCAGAAGACATGATGATTGAGTGCTGAAATAAACAGCGAAGAAGATAAGTGACCTGTCAAAAGGGTACCTGTAATGCAATGACATGTATGTATGCATGCGATGTTTTCAAGAATCTCGCGGGGTAGACAAGAAAAATTGTTAGAATTTGAATCTGGTAGCTTGATTGAAGGAACTTCATGTTGTTGAGAGTCCTTCTTCAAGGGTCAAGGCTCACCATATCGAGTGGGTCATAGCCCCTGACTCAAGTTATTAACCTGGCTTTTGGAAAATAAATCCCCTTTGCCCCTTGCTAGACATTTTGGTTCATCATGACCTGCATCACAAACCCTTGAGATCCTTGAAATGGATTAGTCCTTATGCAGGATGCATACAATGGTATGATGTTATGCTATGCATGGAGTGATGTAAGTAGGCCCTGTAATGAGTCCCAATTAAGGACTGTAAACAAAACCTGCAAGGAACCCGTGTGTCAGATAACAAGCATGCAAGTAGTCAAGTTTTAAGGCACACAAGTCACACAAGACAGCCTTTAGAGTTCAGGCCAGCATGAAGTTTAGGTACTATCCTCTTTCAGTTTCGTTGGTTAAGACCTGTCCTATCAAAAGTAACCGGGTTCTAAGGGTGTCAATATCATTGGGTTGTTTTCTGTGTTCATTGTTTTGATTTAGCCACTGAACTAGTGATCAAAATATTCCAAGAAAGCAACCCTCAATGAGTGTAGTATCGAGTATCTACCAACTTCGGACTGCACCAAAGTCGGTCATCTCACTACCCTAAAGAGGCCAGGATGGTCAATTAAGGTTCCTAAGGTCAGTTGATGCTTCACGACACCATGCGGCGGCCCCGTACTCTCCTTGACTTGACTCAAGGGTTACCGGTACTCACCAAAGTGCCACATCAACGTAGCAACTGCTTCAACCGTGTCGGTATACCCCGCACAGTTCCCTCACAGTTTGTTGCTACCTAAAAAGGGTGCCCCAGATCCGGGTTAGGATCTTATGAAACTCCCAAAACAGGCCCACAATATTAAAGCAATCAAAACAGGCAATTGAAAACATAAGAATGGTCTAATCCTAAGGTACACCTCACTTATTAAGATTCCCCAGCAGAGTCGTCAGTTCTGTGATCGGTGGAAATAGAAATGAGTGTTTTTAGAATGCTGGTTCGCGAAATGTCGCGGTAAGCAAGAGTCGCCACCGTCTTTTATTTTCTCAAACAAGGAAAGGACAAAAGCACAGCAAAATTCCTTTTCGAGATGTTTCTCGGTTCGGGAGGTAGATTATAGAAAGGGAAGGTGTTAGAACCCTTTCTATCCGTGGTTATCCACGGGCTCTTAGGTACTTGCTCTTATGTTTTCAAAATTTTGTTTGCTTTTCAAGTGTTTGTGGGTTTTGAAAAAGTTTCGTTTGAAAAATTTCTAGGTAACTCTTGTATCTGTCCTCAAGAGTGTATGAAAAATTTGTTGGAAAACTTTTGAAAGTGTGAGTGTGAAAAGATGTTTTTGTTTGTTTGAAAGAGCAAGTACCCATGAGATCTACCTACTCTAAGGAATTAGGTTGTGTAAGAGTCCTTTAGATAATTCCATCCCACCATTGAGAGGTAGGTAGCACCATCGTTGGAGTTATTCGAGTCAATTCGATTATTAGGGACAGTGTGGTCACCGAACCAATAGTAGGATACCTTAGAAGTAACCCTAATGTCCTAGATCCTTTTTTATCCGAGGCAACCGTTTCGGGGCAACTGGATCTTTAGACAGGAGGGCGACCTCTAAAACACCCTATACTCAATGACTACGTTCGAGGCAACCAAGTGAAGCGTACCCTAGGAGTGGCATGTGCAAATGTGTCAATTTTCAGTTTATGTTTATCTTTGAACATGTCATTTGTGAGCTACGGATTAATTTTATTAGGCATACAGTCTTGCAGCCATATTAACAGTTAAGAGTGCGGAAAATAAAGTGCGGAAATATGAATCTACGCTATTACAAGGCGCGGGTCTATACATCGCCAAAAAACAAAAACCCATTTTGATAAATACGTGCGAAAAGTAAAGAAAGCGGTAAATCCTAATTACTATTACATCCTTTGAGCAGATACATAATAATCAAAAATAGAATTAACAATAAATATGCGTAAAGAAATTAAATCAGGACGTCCTTAGGGTTTTTGACCCTTTTGAGAAATAAAGAAATTGTGGTTTGTCCTTTTTTGCAATTAATTAAAATTAAACCTAATACTAATTAATTACTTAATTATTTTCAAGAAAAATGTTTTTTGTGTTTTTAATGAAAATAAAAAGAAAAAGGAATTAAAATTAAAATTTAATGGAATCTAATTCTAAGTTTATTTTATTTATTGTAAAAAAATTAAAGTTAATCTAATTTAACTAATTAAATTAATTTACATTCTATTTACAAAAATAATAATTAATAAATTATAATAATAATTAATGAAAGTATTTACATTTTTTGTTAAAAATATTAATTTATTAGTTAATAATATTAATAATTAAGCTGTACCATTAGCTTCAGAATGATGTTAGCAATGCAAAGCAATAATCATAACATGTTAATGATGCATAAAACTCGAGTTTCGATTCTGAAAAAGAAGAAGCAAACCGTGATTCTGTTTAGCCGTGTTCTTGAGCTTTGAGGCTTATTTTGGATTGCAATAGGTTCCTGGGAATATCAGCAATGTGTTTGAATCACTCTGAGACTTTGAATTGTGCTTGAATGTTGATTTCAGTTTTAAATTTTTTTCCTTCTTTTTTGAATTTTGGTTATGGCTTTGTAGCCTCTTTTGCACCTTTTTAGCATTAGGGTTAGACTCAGCACATGTAAAGGAATAGAATTAGGTCATCAGCTGGGCCTTGATCCATGCACATGAGAGAATTAGGTTTAGGTTTTCCATCCTTAACAAACTTTCCTTTTTTTAAGCAAAAACCAAGACTTTGTGTACAACATAGCCCTAGCATGAGTTTGTGAGCTGGCCCATGATGCATGAAAGCTATTCAAATCCAAAAGATACCATTCCATTGATTTTTAGATTTTATTTGAATTATTATGGATTTAAAATGAATTAAATCAGTAAAAATTAAATAAAATAGAAAAATAAATGTTTGATCTTGAAATTAATCATGGGACATGTGTGTGGTATGACAAGGCTGAATCAAGTGGAAGAAAGTGGGCTTTGAATGTGCAATTGGGCCTCCAATGTTCACTTGAGTTCGTCACTTTCCAGGCTAAATCGCAGGGACTTAAGTGCAATTTTTGAAGTTGAAATGTGAAAACAAAATGTAGCCGATATCGAGAACTAACTCCTGTCCGAAAATCGGCTCAATCGGATAAACGGTGAATTAGTTATGAATTTTTGAAGTTTCAGCTCAGACAAACTTATTTTGGGCTCCAGTGTCGACTCTGACACGTTCTTCAATAAAAAACTGGTATTGATCGGTGCATAATTTGGTCTCGACTTTTGAAGAAAAGTTGTAGATCTCTGAGTCAGTGACCTTGTGTAAAAATATGGGACCAATCCTATAAAAATTGACCGAGTTATGAATTTTTGAAGTTTCGGTCCAGATGAAATAATATTCAGCATTCAGGATTTTCGGCGTGTCATGCGCTCTGAGCAAAAACGAAGGCCTTTTGAATACCGTTTTGAACTCAATACCTTCTGTGAAAATGTAGTCAACTCAATTTGTGAAATTTTGGCGCCGGAACCCGCTCGATACGATGAAAATCGACCAAGTTATGATTTTCTGAACATGACGCAAATAAACTTCTGTCACAAATTTTCTGTACGAAAATACTTGATAAATCCCATTTTTGAAGACTTTCTGATTGAAATTGGCTTCCAGCCGTGAGAGATGAAAACATAGATGACGTCAAGATGGAATTTTGGCCACCGAAACGGGTTCAAAACGAGCCACGATCTTCAAGTTATGAATTTTTTAGTGCGTAAAAACTGCACTTTCAGCACACTTTTTTCACCATATTTCTTCGAGAAAACTCACACAGTCGGATACCTTCTTTAAAGAATTGACTCTTCAGCCGAACCTGAATTTGAGCATAAGTTAGGACATTAAGGAGCACTTAAGGTCATTTGGATGTAAGGACCTTGATGCAATACAAAACCCTAATTTCGACTTGACTGCCTTAAGACGTGATTTGACTGTGCAACCTTTGAGAAATTTTGAGGAATATGGGAGGGCAAATTTTGGGGTACAACAGTAGGATACACAAAAAATGGATATACGAAGGGTTGTACGCTCAGCATCCATGTTGTTATTCTTTCCTCTGTGCTTCTTTTATTATAATCAGGATTTGACAACACCCTTCTTTCTGACTTTGTGGTTCAATTCACTTTCTGTTTTGAGCATTTCAAAGGTCCTTGAGTCTTTTTTCTTAGGAAACTGCTTATTTCTCAAAAAAAAAATTATCTTTTCTTTTTTATTTACAAGACATGTATGTGTCTCAACATTTTTCTTCCTCGTCATTTTTATATTTATCATTATTTTTATTGCACTTTCTCTTCTCATACTAGGTGTGCTACCCTAAACTTAGATTTTTTGCACTGATTCAAAAATCAACAACACTTATGCCGAGCATGGTAGGATGTGTTTGGCCATGGGTTAACATATGTGGTTATAACAAAAAATGTGATACATGCTCAACAGGGGTTAACAACGGATAAATATAATAATGGGTTGCTAGAAAAGCTCAGAGGTAAAAAAAACAACGTGCCTCAGTGTGTGTTATCATGTTGTGCTGTTCTAGTAGAACACATGCAAAATCAGACTACCATCTCAGTCCAGTGTCACAAAGTTGCATCCAACAATTACTCTAATTCTTCTTGGGTTGTATCAACTTCTCGGGATGCCTGAGGAGCAAGTTCGAGTTGCATCATTCATCCACTTAGCTACTCGTTTGTCTTTTATCTGGTAAAATACACTCAATCTACAACACACCAGTAAAGAAAACAAACCAAGCAAACAAAAAACAATAATAAAACAAAAAAAAACAATAAAAAATGCCCCACACTTGAACTAAACATTGACCCCAATGTTTGAATTCAAGATAGTGAGGGTGAACTCGTAGTGCTTTAAGGGTGAGGAGGAGGGAATTAGAACATCAAATGTTGCATCATCTGGTGCATGTCATTCAACATTTCTCATAGACGAGTCAACTCATTTCCTTGACGGACCTATTCGACACCTTGGCGTGCCTGCTCTGTACAGAGGTCACCAAACTCAGTTTGTATCCAAAACCACTCTTCTTGGGTGAAACATGATGACCTTTCACCTGCTTGGGTAGGCATCTCTGGGGGATTACACATCATTTCATGCTCTCGATTGTCTTCCTCTACTTGATCCTCCTCAGCCTAATTATCCTTATTATATTCATCCTGATCTTCCTGGACATCACTCACATACCACCAATTATAACACTCGGAAATAGAAATTCTAGAGGGGTCAGGAAGTGTAAGAATAACTCTCTTCTGACTAATTACACCAAAAAAATTTCCATGTATTTGAATCATGCCTTGGTTGACAAGTGAGCTCATATCTAGCTTAGTCATACCTGCAATGGGTGCCTCATTCAGCACTACAAGATCATAACCAAAATACCTAGCTATCTGGGTAATCATTGAAGGGGTGAAAAACACAAGAAGGGGGGGGTTGAATTGTAAAACTGGAATCTTAAAGCAAATGACAAGGTATTTTTATCCTGGTTCGTTTGATCTCAAACTACTCCAGTCCACCCGTCAAGGTGATTTTGCCTCTCTCCAACGAGGTCTTAATTCACTATATTCAACTGAATACAAATCTGCTTTAGCAACTGCTAAAACCTTCTTGATTCAAACCACAATCCGGTTTGTCAAGGCAACACTTTCTTACAAAGGTATAAGCAAATGTGTGTGACTGTTTTCTACAAAAACTATATCACAACTGTGATGTTTACACAAATGAAGCTTAGAAACTTGGAATGCTAAACGCTAATGGAGTATCAGAGTTTGTTGGTTTAGCAAAACTGGTAGATGAAGATTATGTTCAGCTTTGTGCGTGTAGAGAGTTTGGAAGCATTAGCCATGATAATCTTCGAAGCTTGGTTTATATAGCACTTGAGAAGATGAACGTTGATGCAAATATTCTTGATTCAATGCTATTAACAAGCTTTCCTTTTTGAGCAGATCTTGTCTGGAATGAGGCCGTTGGAATTGATTAGCGTTCAATGCACAGTACCGTTGCTTCTTCAATGCACGATCTGGCTTGGCTCATTCTGATTCTGCTTCGCTGCTGATGAACTATTTGATTCTGTATCAGAGTGTTTTACGCGCAGTTCTGTTCATCAAGCTTCAGCATGTGCAAGCGTTGATCATCTGATCTTGACGTTCTGATTCAGCAACTTCTGATGCTGGTGCATGAAAACATATTCTGATGCTGAGAACGTGATCTTGCTTATTTTAATCAGCATATCTGCAAATTAGAGCATAGTAATTTTAGGCAGCATATAATTCAATCATGAAATATTTAACTACTATATCTTTTCACTTTGTTATCATCAAAACTTAAATATAGGGTACTAGATTCAAACATTGTTCTAACAATCTCCCCCTTTTTGATGATGACAAAAACTAGATATTTTAAATGAAAAATAACGTGAAAAGTTATCAGAGCTATGTATCAGAATAAGAAGTACGGAGAATTCAGAGTTTAAGAGATACTCCCCCTGAGTTTGTTACTTCCCTTTGATATGCGTGTTCTTCAGAGTCAGATCTTTTTCTATCTTTGAGCATCTGATTATAGGTCTTTGACTTATCAGAGAGCAGAGCTTCAGAGCTTTTCCTGTCAGAGCTTTGCTTCGGATCAGAGTGTTAGGACAATCAGAGCTTCATATATCAGAAGTTCATATTTGATCAGAGCAACATGAGCTTCTAGTTCTTAGTCTTCTTAGTGTTCGGAGCTTCCTTGTGCCTGTAGACTTAACAGCAAAACAGAAAAACATTTCAAGTAATAGAGTTAGAATGTTTGAGAGTTTCTGTCTAGTTAGCCGTTATTGATTTTAAATATCATTCTTATTCTCCCCCTTTTTGTCAGCAATCAAAAAGTGTTAGTGATGTGCTAAAACAATTTAGATCAGAAAAACAAGTTATATTAAAATAGTTCAGAATCAGAGCAAAATAGCATTACAAAACATAGTCAAAACATAGAATGAAAAATTATGCATGAAAAAGATTTTAAGGTTGTGGGGGCATGCGTGAGAACAGGCTTTCCAGCATTGCTTGAATCTTTTCAGAAGTTTCATTCTGCTTCTGAACCATGGTGACAACAGTATCAATCTTGCTGTCCTGAACATTCATTCTTGCTTCCATCTTCTGATCATTCTCTTCCATCCGCTGCTGTAGACGCAAGTCATTCAGCCTTAGTTCTTCCAGAGCCTGCCTGTCCAAGGCAGCTTGAGAACTTTCAGCAGGAGGAAGTTTCTCAGAACTTTCAGCTACATCTTCTGCTGGATTTTCTTCCTGAAGAGTCTTGTCTTCTTCTGATGGTTGCACCTGGGCAGCTTGCTCTTTCTCAGACCATGATTCACTGTCCAGAGGGAGCACAACTTCTTGAGGCAGCTGACTCTCAACTTCCTTCAGCAGCATGCTAAAGTTCTGTTGAGCCTGCTCGTAGTTGACGTCCTGCAGCTTGAGTGCTTCAGTACGTACCCATACTCTGAACTGTGACCAGAGCTGATCAGAAGCAGCTGGGTCGATCATCCCCGGACAAACTTGCTTCAACGAAGCAATCCATTGCAGCATACCTGTTTCAAAGTCCAAAATACCAGAGCCAACATCTAGTTGCTTTGGTTTGGGAATGGCCAATTTGTGTCTTAAATCAGCAAGACGTTCAAGACTTGTTAAGTCAATGAAAATTTTGCTGGGGTTTTCAGAGGATTGGTTTTCAGAGGTTTGCTGAGGTGCTGTTTGTTTTGGTGGATGGTTATCAGAGTCAGAGGATATATCTATTGGAGTGGTTGGAGTTTTTGGAGGTGTTGATTCCTCTGATGATGGTAACTGGGGTCTGACAATGGTGGTTCCACATGGCAACTGGATTGCCAGCGGTGAAGGTTGAGGTGAGTGGGGATCAGAATGATGAGGAGATGGGGTTTCATAGCGTTGAAACTCTGGTTGTGGTGAGGGTGGATTATTTTCTGGTTGAGGAGGTGGAATCTCTGATTGCTCAGGGATCAGAGGTTCTTCTGTGATTGGTTGTTGAGATTGTGGTTCTGGTTCTGGTTGATGTTCTGGTTGTATTTCTGGTTCAAGATGTGTTTCTGGTTCAGGTTGTGGAGGAGGAATATTTGGTGGTTCAGAGTGAGGTTGAACAGAAGCATGTTCACGCTCAATATCAGCTAGCACTCTATCAAGTGCTGGTGTTGTTGAAACAGTTGGTTGTTTGGTAATTTTAATGGGAATTTTAATTCTGGTTCTTCTGAGTAGTAAGGCCTCAGAAGGGTCTTCTGGTATGGTTTCATCAATAGAAGGGATTGGGATGGATATTCTGTGAGAGGTTTGAGGAGGGGCAGCAGATGTTGGAATAGTAGATGAAATTGAAATAGGAGCAGCAGATGTATTACCTCGTTTCTTTGGAGTCTGATGAGATGATCCTTCTGCTTTCCTCTTCTTTGTCTTCTTCTGAGTCACTTCAGGTTGAACTTGACTCAGATCTTTGATCTTCAGCTTTGAACCTGCATCTTCTTCCTTGTATGAATCTGGATACTTGGGAAACATATCAGGTTGGGATTCCATTTCAGAAAAACTTGGGAAATTACTCAGAGGCACTCTTCTTCTGGAGATGTCAGCAGTTGAAGAAGCTCTGGGTTCCTTCCTGATATTTTCTATCAGCTTCATCTTTTTCAGGTTCTTAGCGTTCAGCGGTTTTCCAAAAGTTGGTTCAAAATTGCCCAGCACTTTAGCTTCACTCAGATAATCTATCAGCTTATTCTCTGTCAGAATATCTGATATGAGCCTCCCAAACGGTATCCAGTCCCTTTTGGTCCTTTCTTCTTCTCTAGTCTCTTTCACACTAGTCTTCAGATGGTTGAACAGGAAGTGTGCCAGATTGATCTTCACCTTCTGATCAATAAAGTAGATCAGAAATTGCTGATCCACGTTTATATAATCAGGAGAGCTTGTTGGCTTCCTGTGATTGAAACAGCCCAGAACAATCTTGGCCCACACTCTGCAGTGATCCTTCAGATCCTTAATTTTGCTGCTGGGAAAACCAAGAGTGAAAATGCAGTTTGCTACCACACCTATATCAGGGCATCTATCAGCCATGTCCACACAACGGACTCCACCACCACTTTGACCAATTAACCTAGCAATGAGGTCTTCAGAAATTATTATCTTCTTTCCCATGACAGAAGAGATGACTAGATGTTTATGAATCTTGGCGTGAATCCAAAATTCCTTGACAAGCTCTGGGAAAGTTGGTCCAACCAGCCTGTCGAAATACCTCTCCCACTTTTGAGCCCTAACTTCCTCAGTTAGGTCAAATCCATTGTCCTTCAAACTTTCGAAATCGATGATTAATTCAGAAAGAACCTCAAGATTCTTTACCGGTGTGAGAAGAGTTCTGGAAGGCACCTGATATTGCTCAGAAGTTTCTTTCTTCTGATTCCCTGCAGAAATGCTGGAGGATGCCATTGTTCTCACACAACAAAGATTTTAGAGTGATTTGAGAGAAAAAGGTTTTAAGCAGATAACTCAGAAATATGCAGAGAGTACTTAAGAGATTATGAGAAAGCGTAAAGAGTAAGAATGAAGAATAATGTGCTTAAATAAAGTTTTCAAAAATTATTTTGAAAAATTAAACGTTTTTAAGAGAGAGAAAAAAAATAATGATTGCCATTAACAAGCGTGATTACTTTTGCATTAAATGCTTGCTGATTTTGGGGGATTTGAGAAAGATACTTAAAAACGGTTACCAGACATGTGTCTCAATGCACCCAATCAGCGCTTTCCTTTCTCAGAAGCGTGCACGCGTTCTGCTTCAGGGATTTGCTGATGATTGGATGACACTTGTTTGATGTAGTGATCAGCACGTCTGTCTTTGAGATTAGACTCTCAGATCTTTAGACTTGCATCTGATACAATCTGCATGTTCTATCTTTCTGAAAGAAGATTGATCAGAAGTTCACAGTGATATAATTACATTCTGAAGATAAATACATGGAATTAAAACATTTTCATTCTGGGCATACTTTCATGCTGAGATGTTTCAGAATGAAATTAAACCTATCTTCTGAAAGGGGTTTAGTAAAGATATCAGCCCATTGATGGTCTGTATCTATAAATTTCAAGTTTAAAATACCTTTCTGAATATAGTCCCTAATGAAATGATGTTTTATTTCTATATGCTTAGCTCTAGAATGTAAAATAGGATTCTTACTTAAGCAAATAGCAGAAGTATTATCACAAAGAATAGGAATGTTACTCTCAAAAATCTGGAAGTCTTCAAGCTGACTTTTCATCCAGAGCATCTGTGTGCTGCATCCAGCTGCTGCTATGTACTCAGCTTCTGCTGTTGACAGAGCAATAGTTGATTGCCTTTTGCTGGACCACGAGATCAGATTTTCTCCCAGAAACTGGCAGCTTCCAGAAGTACTTTTGCGTTCCACTCTGTCTCCAGCAAAATCAGCATTACAGTAGCCTACTAAGCTGTAATCACTAGATTTTCTATAAAACAAACCCAGATTAGTAGTACCTTTCAGATACTTGAAAATTCGCTTAACAGCTGTTAAGTGAGATTCTCTAGGATCTGATTGGAATCTAGCACAAATACATACGCTGAATAAAATATCAGGTCTTGAAGCAGTCAGATAAAGGAGAGAACCAATCATACCTCTGTAGACTTTTTGTTCTACGCTTTTGCTTACCTCTTCTCTTTCCAGAATGCACGTGGGATGCATTGGAATCTTTGATGGCTTACATTCTGAGAGGTCAAATTTCTTCAGAAAATCTCTGATGTATTTGCTCTGATGAATGTAAGTTCCCTCTGGAGTTTGATTGATCTGAATTCCTAGAAAGAATTTCAGTTCCCCCATGAGGCTCATCTCAAATTCTGCCTGCATACACTTAGCAAATTTTCTTCCAAGAGAAGGATTAGTAGAACCAAAGATTATATCGTCAACATAAATTTGACAGACTAAAATGTCACTCTTAACTGTTTTACAGAATAGAGTAGTGTCCACTTTCCCTCTGGTGAATTCATTTTCAAGCAGAAAGTTACTTAGCCTTTCATACCAAGCTCTGGGAGCTTGTTTCAGACCATACAGTGACTTTTTCAGTTTGAAAACATGTTCTGGATGTTTTGTATTTTCAAAACCTGGGGGTTGGTGAACATAAACTTCTTCTTCTATATAACCATTTAAGAATGCACTTTTGACATCCATCTGATACAGAGTGATGCCTCTATTAACAGCAAATGAGATTAAGAGTCTGATAGATTCTAACCTGGCGACTGGGGCAAAGGTTTCTGTATAGTCTATCCCCTCTTGCTGACTATAACCTTGTGCAACCAGTCGTGCCTTGTTTCTGACGACTTCACCTTGTTCATTGAGCTTGTTTCTGAACACCCATCTTGTTCCAATGACGTTGAATCCTTTTGGTCTTGGAACGAGATCCCATACGTCGTTTCTGGTGAATTGATTCAGCTCTTCTTGCATTGCCAGAATCCAGTCATTGTCCAGAAGTGCTTCATCAATAGAAGAAGGTTCAATCAGAGACACAAGTCCCATCAGAGTTTCTTCAGAGTTTCTGAAGCTTGCTCTTGTTCTGATTGGATCTTCCTTTCTTCCTAGGATAGTCTCTTCTGGGTGATCCAAACTGCTTCTGGGTAATCTCTTCTGAGGTTGATCAGCAGCAGTTGTAGGATTTCTAGCATTGCTTCTTTCAGACGTTGAAGGAATGTCTGTGTTGAGAGCTTCTGATGACTTGTCTTCAGAACCTGCAAATTCAATTTCTATACCTGCAAGATTTTCATTCTGCTTTGACTTTTCAGAGTCAAGCTTGTCATCAAAACGAACACTGATTGATTCTTCCACAATCTGTGTTTCTGTATTGTATACTCTGTACCCTCTTGAGCGTTCAGAGTATCCTAACATAATACACTTCTGTGCCTTAGAATCAAACTTGTTCAAATAATTCTTAGTGTTTAACATATAGCAAGTACATCCAAATGGATGAAAATACGAAATGTTGGGCTTTCTGTTCTTCCACAATTCATATGGAGTCTTTTCCAGAATAGGTCTTATTGAGATTCTATTCTGAATGTAACACGCTGTGTTTATTGCCTCTGCCCAGAAAGTCTTAGCAACGTTTGTCTCGTTGATCATGGTTCTGGCCATTTCTTGCAATGTTCTGTTCTTTCGTTCTACAACTCCATTTTGTTGGGGAGTTCTAGGACAAGAGAAATCATGCAGAATGCCTTTGTCATTAAAGAATGACTCAAAATCTTTATTTTCAAATTCTCCACCATGATCACTTCTGACTTTAACGATTCTAAGATCTTTTTCATTCTGAACTTGGTTACAGAAGGTAACAAACACAGAGTGTGACTCGTCCTTGTGTCTTAAGAACTTTACCCATGTCCATCTGCTATAGTCATCTACGATTACTAACCCATACTTCTTGCCACTTACAGAAGCAGTCTTAACTGGTCCAAATAAGTCAATGTGCAGAAGTTCTAATGGCTTAGAGGTAGAAACAACATTTTTGGATTTAAAAGAGGGTTTTGCAAATTTGCCTTTCTGACATGCTTCACACAGAGCATCTGAATTGAACTTCAAATTTGGAAGTCCTCTGACCAGATTGAGTTTGTTAATCTGAGATATTCTTCTCATACTAACATGCCCCAATCTTCTGTGCCAGATCCACTGCTCGTTGTTAACAGACAGAAGACATTTTACGTTCTGACTCTTTAGTTCAGAAAATTTGATTTTGTAAATGTTGTTTTTCCTCTTACCATTAAATAGGATAGTCCCATCTTTCTGACTAACAGCTTTACATGATTTTTGATTAAAGATTATATCATAACCGTTATCACTTAATTGACTTATGGATAACAGGTTATGCATCAATCCATCTACAAGCAGAACATTATTAATAGAGGGAAGATTTCTGTTACCTACAGTTCCAGAGCCAATAATCTTTCCCCTCTGATTGCCTCCAAAGCCAACGTGGCCTCCAGGCTTAAGTTTCAGGCTTTGGAACATATGCCTTCTTCCCGTCATGTGTCGTGAGCAGCCAGAGTCCAGGTACCATGATTGGTGTTTCTGACTTGCTGCTAAAGATATCTGCAACATGTATTATTTTGTCCTTAGGTACCCAGATCTTCTTGGGTCCTGATTTGTTAGTTTTACCAAAACTCTGGTTGAATTTTGGTTTCACAGAGTGCTTACTACTAGTATATTTGATGTCATGTGTGTGACCATACACAAAGTGTGAATTTAGAGGAGTGTGTTTAATAACTAAATCCATGACATTCTTAGGTGTAGGAACCTTACCTTGGTATCCTATTCCTTTCCTGCCGTTTCCGCTAACTCCATAGATCATTGAAGCCATTCTGCTTCTATCTATGCTTTTAGCAAGGAACTTCTGGAAACTATGATCATACTCCTTGATGATCTCATCAGCGTTGCTTGGAGTTTCAGAAATTGGTACCTTCTGAGAGTTTTGTAAAGAGTTTTCTAATTTTAAAATTTTATCTCTCAGCTCAGAGTTTTCCAATTTGAGACTCTCAGACTTATTAGAGTCAGATTCAAGAGTCCTTTTCAGGTCTCTGAATTTAGCTCTAATCTGCTGATAACGTTCCAGAATTTCATTGAGGCTTTCAGCAAGTTCAGCCTTTGTAAAATTAACAGCGAAGTTAGGAAATACCTCTTCTGTGTCTGATTCTGAGTCTGAGTCAGAAGCTTCACTGTCATCTGGAATGCTAGCCATGAGCGCTATGTTCGCCCTTTCATCATCTGATTCTGAGTCAGCTTCAGACGAGTCAGAGTCATCCCATGTGGCCATGAGACTTTTCTTCTTCTCTCTTCCAAACTTCTTTTTGGGCTTTTCCCTCTGAAGCTTTGGACAGTCACTCTTGTAGTGTCCTTGCTCATTGCACTCGTAGCAGATGATGTCTTTTGTATTTGGCTTCTTGCTACCAGAGGAGCCTTCAGATCTTCTGTATCCAGAGGAAGAATCTGTCCTTCTGTATCTTGAAGAAGACTCGTTCTGATCAGATCTTCTGGGATTCCTGAACTTCCTTTGTCTTTGCTTCCACAGTTGATTTACTCTTCTGGAGAGAAGGGAAAGCTCGTCTTCTTCTGATGAGGATCCATCAGATGTTTCTTCAACTGCCTGCAAAACTTTAGATTCAGATTTTCTGTTAGATTTTAAAGCTATAGGCTTACCTTGCTTCTGAGGCTCATCAGCTTCTAGCTCTATCTCATGACTTCTGAGGGAGCTTATAAGTTCCTCCAGAGTGATTTTGTTGAGATCCTTCGCTAGCTTCAGAGCAGTAACCATAGGCCTCCACTGCTTGGGTAAACTTCTGATTATTTTCTTGACATGGTCAGCAGTAGAGTATCCTTTGTCCAGAACTTTGAGACCAACTACCAGAATCTGGAATCTAGAGAACATAGTTTCAATGGATTCAGATTCTTCCATTTTAAACGCCTCATACTTCTGAATGAGCGCCAGAGCTTTTGTTTCTTTGACTTGAACGTTTCCCTCATGCGTCATTCTGAGAGAATCAAAGATGTTCTTAGCTGTGTCTCTGTTGGAGATCTTCTCATACTCAGTATATGAGATGGCACTGAGGAGGATGGTTCTGGCCTTATGGTGATTCTTGAAATCACGCTTTTGTTGATCAGTCATTGATTTTCTTTCAATCTTCTGACCAGTTGCATTCACAGGGTGCGTGTATCCATCTGTCACCATATCCCACAGATCAGCATCATGTGCTAGAAAGAAGCTTTCAATTCTGTCTTTCCAGTAGTCAAAGTTTTCTCCATCAAAGACTGGAGGTTTGCCGCTGAATCTGTCTCTATCCTCATTGTTGTCATTGCTGAAATGAGAGTTGTTTCCTGCCATTGTGTTTTTCTGACGCTGGATCTTGTACTGACACGGTTAAGTGTTTTAGCTCAGAACCAGGCGCTCTGATGCCAATTGAAGGGGTGAAAAACACAAGAAGGGGGGGGGGGGGGGGGGTTGAATTGTAAAACTGGAATCTTAAAGCAAATGACAAGGTATTTTTATCCTGGTTCGTTTGATCTCAAACTACTCCAGTCCACCCGTCAAGGTGATTTTGCCTCTCTCCAACGAGGTCTTAATTCACTATATTCAACTGAATACAAATCTGCTTTAGCAACTGCTAAAACCTTCTTGATTCAAACCACAATCCGGTTTGTCAAGGCAACACTTTCTTACAAAGGTATAAGCAAATGTGTGTGAGTGTTTTCTACAAAAACTATATCACAACTGTGATGTTTACACAAATGAAGCTTAGAAACTTGGAATGCTAAACGCTAATGGAGTATCAGAGTTTGTTGGTTTAGCAAAACTGGTAGATGAAGATTATGTTCAGCTTTGTGCGTGTAGAGAGTTTGGAAGCATTAGCCATGATAATCTTCGAAGCTTGGTTTATATAGCACTTGAGAAGATGAACGTTGATGCAAATATTCTTGATTCAATGCTATTAACAAGCTTTCCTTTTTGAGCAGATCTTGTCTGGAATGAGGCCGTTGGAATTGATTAGCGTTCAATGCACAGTACCGTTGCTTCTTCAATGCACGATCTGGCTTGGCTCATTCTGATTCTGCTTCGCTGCTGATGAACTATTTGATTCTGTATCAGAGTGTTTTACGCGCAGTTCTGTTCATCAAGCTTCAGCATGTGCAAGCGTTGATCATCTGATCTTGACGTTCTGATTCAGCAACTTCTGATGCTGGTGCATGAAAACATATTCTGATGCTGAGAACGTGATCTTGCTTATTTTAATCAGCATATCTGCAAATTAGAGCATAGTAATTTTAGGCAGCATATAATTCAATCATGAAATATTTAACTACTATATCTTTTCACTTTGTTATCATCAAAACTTAAATATAGGGTACTAGATTCAAACATTGTTCTAACAATCATTCCTCCCACCGAAATACCACCAACTACTACTCGACTTACCTTACCTAAGTGGTTTGCTGCAAAAACGGCCACATTGACCAGAATTATGTTGGTTATGGCATACAGCAAAAAGATCTCTGACTATGTTGCCACCTCCGTACTATCCCCTCTGCCGAACAAGGAATAGGCTAAACATTTCTGATCATACCGAAAACATGGGTTTTGGATACGGGACGCCTTAGCACCCTTATCAACATAACAAGTAAATTTTGTTAGATTCAACCAGAATCGACTTGCACTAAATGTTTCTGGAATAGCTCTGGGTCCGTAAATAGGGAGTCGGAGGATTCCTCCCAATTCCTTCACTCTCAGCTGATGATCAGAATTATATAACCTGAAAGTCATAGTACCTGTATGGTATCTGTTGGCACCTTCCCAAATTGGCTGCAACTTAAAATCCATATAACTTAAAAATTCAAGGGTTATGCGCTCAAAAGTTGGCCTTCATAATGCACGAATTCTAACACTCCTAAAATATGAAACATTCGATTTGATTCATCAGATAATCCCAGTGTTGATTAATTTTTAGAACACATGTACCTTGTTGGAGTCATATTACGCCGAATATGGCGTGAGTAGCGCACCTCATGTGTCGGGTTTTCAAAGATGATTCCATGAGCGTTAGTTTTTCTCGTCGGAATGGGATTTCTCCTTAATTGAGCCCCTGATGGTTCAGTAGCAGGTTGTGTGCCGCTTTCACTATGCTTGGGGGGAATTTTGGTACCTAAAAAAAATTACACGAAATTGAACACAGGAATTAGAGGAAAACGCTACCGTGGAGTGGTAGAGGATGGAATTTGGCACACTTTTTGTGAGTGGGGTATGTTGCTAGATATAATGTTGTGGTGGATAAGTGAAGCTTTTAGTGATTGTAGTTATGGAGTTTTGTAGATAAAGGAGGAAGAAGATGGGATATTAGGTTACAAGTGAGAGAAAAAGAAAAGAAATAGAGAAATGGGGTTTTTTTAAAAACAAAATTTCATGTGGGGCCCACGTGTTAAAACGTTTCGTTTCTTCCCGGATAGCCTGACACGAGCCATGTCCCATGACATGACCGGTCGTGTCAGGCTCTGTCTCATTGTAAAATTTATCCATAAATTCCAGCTTTCCCGACACGGGTCGTGTCCCATGACACGACCGGCCGTGTCAGGCTCTGCCTCATTGTATAATTTATCCATAAATTGCAGCTTTCCTGACATGGGTCGTGTCCCGTGACACGACCGGTCGTGTCAGGCTCTGTTGCTTTTGCATTCCTTGTGCCAGATGAGCTGACACGGACCGTGTCCCGTGACACAACTGTGTCAGACACTAATTAGTCCACTTTCCTTCTTCTTTTTCACTTGTTTATGCCAATCGACACTCAAAGAACTCACTCTTTTCTAGAAAAGAAAACCTGAAATACATCATGAAAACAAAACAAAAGAATTAATTAGAAATAAGACTAGTGGGTTGCCTCCCACGAAGCGCTTCGTTTAATGTTGCATAACTCGATGATCATTCATCTTACCCTATAAGACGAACATTATCAATAAGACCCCTCTTCTACCCAATTTAATAAGGCTTCAACCTTTGTCCATTCACCTTAAATATATCCCCATTGACTTTATTTTTTAATTTGATCGCTCCATGGGGAAATACTCGATGAATAACAAATGGTCCTGACCATCTCGACTTCAGCTTGTCAGGGAAAAATCTCAACTTTGAATTGATTAGGAGAACTAATTGTACTTCCCAAAATTCCTTTTTATGGATTTTCTGATCGTGCCATTTCTTTTTTTTTTCTTTATGGATTTTGGCACTCTCATAATCTTGATTCGTAAACTCTTCTAACTCATGGAGTTGAAGAATTTGGGATTTACCAGCTTTCATCAGATCATAGTTAAGGAATTTGAAAGCCCAAAATTCCTTACGCTCGAGTTCGTGCGACAGATGACAACCTTTTCCATAGACTAACTGATAACGAGACATACATATTAGAGTTTTGAATGTTGTTCTGTATGCCCATAGTGCATGCTCCATTTTCACTGACCAGTCTTTTTGCGATGCACTGAAAATCTTCGCAAGAATATACTTTATCTACATGTTTGAGACTTCAACTTGACCACTCATCTGAGGATGATACAGAGTGGCGATTTTGTGTTTCACATTGTAATTCTTCAGCACATTCTCCACTAGCTTGTTCAAGAAATTGGTATCTTCATCACTAATTAGAGCTCTAGGAACCTCAAACCTCGAGAAAATATTGTTTTTTAGGAAATTGACTACAACCTTGGCGTTGTTAGTGGGTATTGCTACCGCTTCAACCCACTTTGAGACATAGTCCACTGCCACTAAGATGTATTTTTTCCAAATGAGGGTGGGAATGGCCCCATGAAGTCTATTCCCCACACATCAAATAATTCTATTTCAAACATTGCATCTGAGGCATTTGGTTCCTCTGAGATGTTTCCTATCCTCTGACACTTGTGGCATTCTTGCACTATGCCTTGGGCATCCTTGAAAAGTAAGGGCCAGTATAGCCCAGATAGGAGGACTTTTGCCGCTATTCTATCTCCGCTTAAATATCCTCCATATTTTGAGTCATGGCAGGCTTTTAAGATATCTCTCTATTTTTCCTCTTGGACACATCTTAGAATCAGTTTGTCGATTCCTTTCTTATACAGGAATAGTTCATCCCACAAATAAAACCTACAATCATGTAAAAAAAATCCTCTTGTTATAATCAAAATCATCAGGTATTACTCCACCTACCAAATAGTTTGTGTAGTCTGTAAACCACGGTACGCCAATCACAACTAGGAATCGTTCGTCAATAAACTCATCCTTGATTGGGTGGTTCTCCTCATATTCTTCTATCGGGGACATCTAGGATAATTGAACAGCAACAATGTTCTCAAATGCCTTTTTTTCCCGTATTTCCATATCAAACTCTTGCAAGAGTAAGATCCACCTCAACAACCTTGGTTTTGATTCATGTTTAGACAAAAGATACTTCAAAGTTGCATGGTAAGTATAGACAATTACCTTCGAACGTAACAAGTATGATATGAACTTGTCAAAAGCGTACACCACTGCTAATAATTCTTTTTCAAATGTAGGATAATTCATCTGGGCTGGATACAAAACATGACTTGCATAATAGATCGCATGCAAGAGCTTTTCTCTTCTATGTCCCAACACTGCTCCTACTGCTATATCACTTGCGTCACACATGATCTCAGAAGGTAGAGACCAATCTGGAGAGATCACAATCAGAGCAGACACTAGTTTTCTCTTCAAAGTCTTGAAAGCTTCACCGCACTTATCATCAAAAAGAAATGGTGCATCCTTCACAAGCAGACTCGTTAAAGGCTTCGCAATCTTGGAGAAATCTCTTATGAACCTACGGTATAATCCCGCATGTCCTAAGAAGCTTCTTATCCCTTTCTCATTCACGGATGGGGGTAACTTTGCTATTACCTCTACTTTGACTTTGTCAACTTCAATTCCCTTATGGGAAATTTTGTGACCCAACACAATACCTTCACGCACCATAAAATGACACGTTTCCCAATTCATAATCAAATTTGTCTGCTGACATCTTTCTAACATTAGAGATAAATTCTTCAAGCAATAATCAAAAGAAGGTTCGAAAACCGAAAAATCATCCATAAACACTTTCATATGCTTTTCAAGCTTGTCAACAAATATGGAGGTCATACATCTCTGAAAGTAGCAGGTGCATTACACAACCCAAATGGCATTCTCCTATAGGTGAAAATACCATAAGGGCATGTGAACACAGTCTTCTCTTGATCTTTTGGAGTCACCACAGTCTGATTGTATCCTGAATACCCATTTAGAAAACAGTAATAATCATGACCAGCTAATCTTTCCAACATTTGGTCAATGTATGGTAGGGAAAATGGTATTTTCTTGTCACAATGTTTAATCTTCGGTAATCTACGCATACTTTCCATCCTGTAATGGTTCTGGTGGGAATTCATTCATTCTTCTCATTTTTAATGAAATTTGTCCCGCCCTTCTTAGGTACCACATAAATAGGGCTCACCCATGCACTGTCAAATATAGGGTAAATAAGACCTGCATCCAACAGTTTCACAACCTCTTTTTGGACAACTTCTTTCATAGAAGGATTGAGTCTTCTTTGCTGCTGGACAACAGGTTTCTGTTATCTTCCATCAACATCTTGTGCATGCAAACTGTGCGACTAATTCCTTTCCAATCTTCAATGGCCCATCCGATAGCACCTTTGTATTTCTTTGGCACTTTAATGAGCTAGTTTTCCTGAACTTCTTTTAAGCTAGAGTTGATAATAGTTGGACATTGATCATCAGTGTCAAGAAATATATACTTTATATTTTCAGGTAGTTGTTTCAACTTTATTCCCTTTTTCACCTCTTGTTTTTCTTTAGGAGATTGTGGTGGTCTTAAATCTTCCCACCGTTGTGGTTTTGATCTCTTCAATGGAGGTTGTGCTTCAAACATAGCCAACACTTTAGATTATTTCTCATTTATTTCCTCATTGCTTTCAAAAGTTGACAAGCTTAAAACTCTCTCCGAAGGTAATTCAAGAATTTTGCTTTGAACTGAGTGAATGAACATTGTGTCTAACACTTTAATACTTTTACTTGAATTTTCCTCATCTTTGAATTTTATGGTTTATGCACATTAATTTTTAGCTTCTCATCATAGACCTTGAGGGTCATGGTACCTTCCTCAATATCCATCATACATCTTCCCGATTCTAGAAAAGGTCTTCCCAGAATTAGCGGTATTTCTTCATCTTCTAGCATTTCAAGAACCACGAAATCAACAGGGAACACAAACTTATCAATTTTCACAAGAACGTCGGTCGCGATACCATAAGGTCTTTTCATTGAATGATCTGCAAACTGAAGTTTCATTCTTGTGTCTAGCACCTCACCGAGCTCAAGCTTCTTGAAAATGTAGAGTGGCATCAGGCTTACGCTAGCCCCCAAATTAATAAGTGCTTTCTTGAATGATATATCCCCAATGGTACACAAAAGAGTTACTGCACCCATATCTCTCTTTTTCATAAGAATTTTGAGACCCTGCAAAATAGAACTACACGTTTCAGTCAGCATTACCAGCAAATTATCTATGGAACACTTCTTGGAGATGATGTCTTTCACGAATTTGGCATATATAGGCATATGTTCCATATCTTCAGCAAAAGGGATGTTAATTTTCAAGTTTCTTTAACAATTCCAAGAATTTCTAAAAAAATTCTCGTTAAGATCTTTCTTCCTTGTTTTTGAAGGATAAGGAAGAATGATTTTATACTTAGGATCCTTCTGTTTTTCTTTCTCAAACACTGGCTCTATAACCACCTCCTCAGCCTGATTTAGATCATCTCATATTTCTAGATCCACTTTTATCAAACCTTTATCGGGTATTTCCTCTGTTTATACATTCTCTGTTGACTTACCTCTTCTGGTCACAACTGCATTCATAATATGATTATCTCTAAAATTTGTAACCGTTCCACCAGGTAGAGTGCCTGGTGCTTGAGCATTAGCCAGTTGTTGTGTTGTTTGACCCATTTGTACCTCCGAATTTTTAATGGAGGTTGATTTACTCTTATGATTATTTCTTGTTTCTTCTTGGAACTGAATATTGTGAGCTGCCATCTTTTCTATAGCCAATTCCCAATCAGCCTTCTTAGGAACCTGTTGTTGTTGTTGTTGCTGATATTAGTTCTGATATTGGCCTTGCCCTTGTTGCTGAACATTTCCTTTTTGATCTCTCCACCCAAAGTTTGGGTGATTCTTCCACCCTGGATTGTAGGTGTTTGAATAAGGATTATTCTACTTCAAGAAATTAATGTCTTCAATTTGTTGTGGAGAAGCTAAACATTGCACTACATTGTGCGGCCCATTACAGATTTCATATACAGAATTTTGTGCCTATTGAATTTGGGCAACTTGATGAGTGCCTAAATTCAATGCTTTAAGCTTCTGGCTACCTCTACATTAATTTTTTCTTCAATTTTTAATTGACTGTTAGGCTTCAACGTCAAATTAATGAATCCTTAAGCTGGCAACCCTGTCATATAACTCCAAATGTTCATTTACATCAATTTCTTCTATTATCTTCTTCACACCAGTGGCTGTTGAGAAATTTGATGAGCCACCAGCTGTTGTGTCTATTAGCTGCTTTGTCTTAATTATCAGACCATTTACAAACGTTTGCATTTGATCAGTCTGGTCCAGATTATGAGTAGGGCAGGCCACTAGGAGTCTTTTGAACCTTTTATAGGCATCCCCTAGTTATTCTCCCTCTTTTTGCTTGAAATTCAATATATCATACCTTTTTCTTATTAACACTGAGGCTGGAAAATAATCCTTTAGAAAAGTTGTCTCCATCTCTTCCCAAGTTGTGATACTATTAGTTGGCAAGGAAAAGAACTAGTCTTCAGCTTCGTCAACTAAAGTAAAAGGGAACATTCTCAACTTTTTTTGTTCCTCGGTATGCCCATCTATTTTCAGAGTTGTACTTATGGTTAAAAATCTTTGCAAGTACTTGTTAGCATCTTCATTTACCCTTCCCAGAAAATATCTCCTCTCAAGTTGAGTTATAGTACTGGGATGCAGCTGAAATTATGCTACATTCACCGACTGGTTCATAATCGTCAATCTACCAGCCGATGCATTTGTGCCTCTATAATCAACAAGGAGTTACTCAGGTCGTGACGGATTTTCACCCATGGTTTCTGGCTCTGAATTTATCTTTTTATGCTTTCAATGGTGTTTTGAATCAGGATCATAATTATTTGAGATAAGTTCTTCTTCGGATGCTAGTCTAGCTAATCTCGCTTCTCTTCGCCTTGAGTGAAAAAAATTTCCAATCTCTGCGTCAAAAGGAAATTCAACTGAGGCCTTACCTCGCATAAAAGATTAGACAGAAAATACTAATAGTAATATAAAATAATAAAAATTATATAATAGAAAAATAAAATTTTAATTGCAGAGCAATAAAATTTTAATTGAACTATATTTAACTTTGTATTTTGGAAGTCCCAGGCAACTGCGCCAAAAACTTGATCGAAAAAATAAAAAGTTTATTATTTTTACCGATGTAGTAATAATGGCTTTTACCCCAAGTATCGATCACGAGGACTGCATAGAAAATACTGAGTATTATTATTAATTCAATTGAACAAAAACTATCATTTTAGTTTGTTTGGATAAATATTGCAAAGGTGTAAAATAATAGAATGTAAAATGTAACTTTTTCTGTTTAATTAAAATATGCTAGGGATGAGTGTATGATTTTCCATAAGATGACTTTCACTCTTTGATCTTTTCAACAAGTTCATCAACTTAATTATCAATTCTTAATTATATCTTTCCCTAAGTCCTTAGTGGAAAAACCTATGATCTTCTACCCTAATTTCAATGTCCATTCAAATTAGTGATAAAGTCAAGCATTTGATGATCAAGAATTGTCCTGGTTATTATAGGATTGCCCTGGTGCTAGGTGAAATCTTCTATAATATCATTGTTTGGAAAACCTTAACACGACTATCCAGTTCTATTGTGTCAAAAAAAGTGAAACCCTATTGGTCCGATAGGGAAAAATGATAAATTAATCTGAACAATAAAATTAATGCGGAAGAACTATTGTACTGAATAAAACAAAGAGATCAGTATTCTTATTGTGACAAATCAAGGACACCCCCTAGAATTTGGGGGTTTAGACTCTCATGGTGTTCAAAAGAAAAACAATATACATAAAATAGTTAGACATTACAAGAATTATGAATTCATTGACCTTCAATTGCTATCATGCTTGAAGGATTCTTTGTTTTCCAAGCTCTTCAATCTCCACTCTTCTATCGTCTAATTTCTTCTATCGTTCCCCGAAAAACTCCCTCTCTCTTTCTCTCAATCAGGTTTTTATAGTATTAGGTTATCTTTCAGCAGTGTCCAATGTCCAGAATACCCTTAATGCTCCAAAACACTTAAAAATCACAAAATTGGGATTTCTAGCGCCTAAGCTGACACGGACCGTGTCCGTGGACACGGGCACCCGTGTCAGCGCCTGTTTTTTCCCCTTGCATCCTTTTCTGTTCAGCTGAATTGACACAGGATGTGACATGTGACACAGGCGCCTGTGTCACCCTCTGCTTGTGTCAATGCCTGCATTCTCCTCTTCTCCTGACACGACCTGTGTCAGGTGACACGGGTGGCCATGTTACGGCCCCTTTAACTTCATATTTCCTTTACCTTTGCATGAATTTTCCTGAGATCTTTACCTGCACCTAAGATTACCAATAACTACCAATCCAAACCCTCAAAAGAATCTAGAAGGCATAAATTCACATAAAAACCATACAAAGATAAATTTGCAAAATATAAAATAACATAAACAAAACGATAAAAGAGAAACTAAAGTGTTACAGATTAGATGAATTTTGCATCGAATAAGTGACGGAAACGAAGTAGAAATGGTGACTGATCTACGCGCCCATACAATATCGCTTTCACCTTGGGCAGAGTGAAAGGATTTTGAAAAACAAGAAAAGATAAATTACTTCGATAAGTTAATCCAGCTGAGAAAATCAACAGTGATCCAACAACGTTGACATTTCTTGCTCTGGTTTATCTCCTTAATAACAACATCGACCTCTGGAGAAGTTGGATAAAGATAGGTTGCATTGTGAAAGATATCTTGATATGGATGGAAATCATACTCTGGCTTCAACAACTCATTCTTATCTTTCTCCAGAGAGAAACCTAGACGTGTCATGTTCTTATTTACGAGTGGATCAATTACATGTACCCACACACTACTAAAATCCTTCATAACCACTTGTTGCGCATCTCTGAAGGAGGAAATGGAATCTTCGCTCTTCTTTATATTATCAATAGACAAAGCTTGGAACTGAGTTCCAATAGCAGTTTCAGCAGCTTCCACAATAATGAAATAAGACAAATTGGATACCATTAAAGTTTGTTCACCATTCATAATCACTACTTTTCCTTCACGAATAAACTTCAACTTCTTATGTAAGGTGGACGTAACAGCTCCCGCCTCATGAATCCAGGGTCGACCTAATAAACAGTTGTAGGCTGGGAGGATATACATGACCTGAAAAGTGATCTGAAACATATATGGACCTATGTATATAGGCATGTCCACTTCTCCAATAACAGATTTCTTTGAACCATCAAAAACATTCGCTGTAATGTCGTTGTAGCGCATAGGACTTTATTGATATTTAGGTTTTGGCATATTAATCTTTGGTATCACATTCATAGCAGAGCCATTATCTATCAACACATTAGATAAGGCGTCATTTTTGCAATTCAGAGATATTTGTAAGGCTATATTGTGATTTCTTCCTTCGTCGGGAATTTCTTCATCATAAAAACTCATATTATTACAAGCAATGATATTTCCCACGACACCACTAAATTGGTCAATTGACACGTCCTGCTCAACAAAAGCTTGGTCCAAAACCCTCATCAAAGATTCTCGATGAGATGAAAAATTCATCAACAAAGCCATAATGGATATCTTAGATGGGGTTTGCAGCAATTGATCCATGATTTCATAGTCACTCATCTTAATGATCTTTAAAAGTTCCTAAACATCTTTTTCCGAGGTAGCGCCATTAGTGTGCCCTTCTACCTTTTTGGGTTTAGCACTAGCTTCAACAATCTTCTTACCAGAACCAAAATTCTTTTGAAAACTCGGAGCGAATACACGACGACTATGGGTCATATGACTCACTTCAGCAATGTTTTCAACACAAGACAAAGTTCGAATAAGAACCTTCTTACCATCTTCCAAAATAGTTAAATTATACTTGTAGGTTACAGCCTTATCAGACTCATATGGAACCAGACCGGGTAAACAGATAACCAAGGGACTTACAACAAACTTACAATGATATGCAATTTCCATGGGAGTGGGAATGTCAAAGTGTGGCACTATGAAATTTCACCTCAGCCTCTTCAACCTTTCCCTTGTAAATAATAATCTCATTCTTTGTATCAAAAACTTCTTAAACTATTGGCAAGGAAACACGTGACAATTCAGTATCTCTTTTCCTATTGCAAGGATGGCTATTGCTCCCTCTTTAAACAAATCCAGGATTTTTACTATTTAGAGATCAACTCTTAAATCAGCGCAGCCCTATGGCTTCTTTGCATATTATGGACAACAACAACAGCTAAAATCAATCAATCATTTTTAACCCATTTCTCATGTATCTCTACGGGAGTCACCGTAGTGAGCTCTTCAATCGTAGGTTCTTTAGCATACCTAGCATATGCTTTAGTCAGAATTATTGTACATATATCAGTAGCCACAAACTCGTCAGAACAATCTTCAATCACATTAACATTCTCATACTCAGCCCTTGGTTGCATGATATGGATAAGACCTTCATCCATTATCTCCTGGAGGTCATTTCTCACTTTATCACACCCATGAACATCTTCACTACAGACACTGCAACCTGTATGATCATGTGTATAATAACTGAACTCACAGAAATCAGCATGCATCTGCACTAAATTACCTCTCACTAGGAACAACCAGACACCATGTTCACAACATTCCCACTTTCATGCTTAGGTAATGGATTCACTTGCACATTATGACCTATATCCTTGAAAGACAAGATATCAGATCTCACTAGCTTCAGAACATCAGCTTTCAATGGGTAACAATTTTCAATATTATGCCCAAGGGATCCCTGATGGAAAGCATAATTTTGATCACCTTTATAATACCATGGAAACTTTCTAGGTATGGAAGGAGGAGACCTAGTCTGAACTAGGTTCTTCTGAATTTGCACAGGAAGAAAATCAGTATAGCTCATCGGGATAAGATCAAAAGCTCCTCTTCTCGGATTTTTCCCTTGGTTGGCTGGTTGTTGGGTTCCCTGAGACTGGTAAGCAAGAGTAGTTAGATTCGTACTAACAACTGATATTATTGCAACAATATGTTACTTGTGCTGATGGTGCTTTCTATGGCGTCTACTTCCTTTTCCTTGAATAATGGCATTAGTTTCCCCTTCTTTCTTTCTAGAGAACCCATATGCATGCATTTTGGTTGCATCGGAACCTTCATCCTTTGACAAACATCCTTCTCTGACAAATTCTTCTAAACGAACACCCATACCAACCATCTCAGTAATGTCAGTAGGTGAACTAGAAACCATCTTCTCATGGTAAAACGACCCGAGAGTCATTACTTTTTCTTCCATTGGAGGCACAACCTGAGTGGAAACTTCACGCCAATGTTGAGCATATTCTTTGAATGATTTTGTCTTTTTGGGTCATAGTTCTCAACTGATCATGATCGGGAGCCATATCCACATTATACTTATATTTCCTCACAAAGGCATCACCCAAATCATTAAAAGTGTGGATATTTGCACTATCCAAGCCCATGTACCACTTCAATGCAGCACCAGCAGACTATCTTAGAAAAAGTGAATTAGCAGACGTTGGTCATCGGTGTGAGTGGACATCCTTCTTATATACATCACCCAATTAGCACGAGGACAAGAGTTTCCCTTGTAATTCTCAAACTCTGGCACCTTGAACTTATCTGGTACATTAACATTGGGAAACAAATAGAGATCATTAACATTTTGCCCAAATAATTCTTTCCCTCAGAGAGCTTTCATCTCCTTTTTCATCTCATTAAACTAATATTGGAAATCATCCATTCTGTCATAAAAACCCAAGCTTTTACATGGCACAGTCGTAGCATGGTATATTTCATCATTAACAATAGGAACAATATGCACAACAGGTGGTGCAGAAACCACTACTAGCTGAACAGGATGAGCAACTTGAGCAGTTGGGTTATGTCCTTCAGGCATGAAATTCTCTATCATTCCCCATGAATAACCACGAGGAACCTAGAATTGAGGAGCAGTAGTAGCAACAGAAATAGAAGAGATAGGCACTGACATTATCTCTGAGATCACAGTATTTTAATGAGGTTGAACCATATGCAGAGAAGAAGGAGGATGTGGTGGCTGATTCTGAGAAGCCACCAGGAATTTCACCAAAATAGTCAATTTAGCCATACCGGTCCTTAGAGTAGTAACTTCTTCCCTGAATTCAAGATTCTCTTGTTTCAAATTTTCCATCTTCTTCTTGGTGTTAGTAGAAGAAGCTGATAATAAACCTGACAAAAAACAGGAATGCAAAAAATATGTGTGAAATGATGCATGAGATGAAATGCACAATGACTTTTTGTTTATTTTAAATTTCAAGGAACTTTATAAAACTATAATCATTGTGAATATCAAAGGAATAACACATTTTTTGAAACACTGAATAATTTCATTTCATTAATAATTTGGAAGGATTACAACTTTGGTACAAGTTTCAATAATCCTAAACACGAGAGAAGACAATAAAATCTAAAAGTCCTAAGGAGCCAATTCTGAAGAAGATCCCTCTACACTCTGAAGCTTCCCTTTAATCCTCTTAATCTGATCCTTTAAGTTCTTATTCTCTTCCACAAACTTGTCCACGACTCCTTTCCATCCACCAGAGGAAGGAAACATACGAGAATAATCTTGCTCACTGAGACATGGTTGAGTGCTAGAGGAAAATAAATCCTCTTGCTTTTCCACTATCTCCATAACATCGCTCAAGAATCATGATCAAATCATCTTTCTCCTTCAACCGTGCTGAGTGTGATACCTCTAAAGTCTGGAACTTATTCTTCTAATCATCTTTCTCTTGCTACGGACCATAGAACAGGACCAACATAGTATGAATACCATCCTTCATGTTAAAATTCATAAGATACAGAAGAGCTATATACTTCTTTTTGAAATCCTCAGGACTAACAATTACAGAAATCAGACTCTCCAATTCTTCTATTTTGGGAATCTTGAAACTGTACTTCTGAGTCTTTCTCCTTCCAAAGTCCATGGTCAAAAAGTACTTGTGATATTTGCAAATATATGTATTAAGTTCCTTGAAAACTTGTTTAAAGAATGCTTATGGGTGCATGAATGTGTTACGATGCAACAATCACACACAAGATCACAAACATGGGGGTTCATAGGTTCGACATCACGAGCATGTAGTCAAAGGTACTAACTACAAGGTAAGTACTAATGGTTTATATCACCTGCAGAACAAGGTTCTAAGGAAATCCCAGAGTCCCCGATCCCCTTTCGGATATTACCAACTTCCCAATTTACTCATTATTTAGCAATATTCTCAAGAGAAACTCGTCTGAGTGCAGTATCAAATAGTAACTATTTCCCGATTGAATTCGTCATAGTTTCCGCACTAAACCTAAAAGGAATAGATGGGTTAAGGGTTCTACATATATCACCTTCTCTTGCTCCTAGGTCGAAAGCAGCAATGTCTTCTCGATTTCTAAGTAAATAAATACTACGGTCAAGGGGGCCTCCACTGAGTGAGGAATCTCATGTCAACTTTTTCAGGATTACTCCTTCAAAGTCATCATGACTATATCGCCCATCCTAATCTTAAGTTCTCCTAAGTCCGGGTATAGGAATTATAAGAGATCACCAAGCACCCTGAAAACCATAAAAAATCCAGACAAACAGGCATATATACAACAACAAATAATAGACAATACACAAATAAACAAACAATGATAGGCTCAATCCACTTAGAGATTAAATTCCCCAATGAAGTCGCCAAATTTATATAGTCGTAAAAATGTTGAGACTAAGCCATTGAATTAACTTAACTCGCAAATCAGTGAAAGTCGCCACCATACTTTTATTTTATCCAAAGGAAATGGGAAAAGAGAGAATAAAACCCAAAGTAAAAGAGAGATCAAGGTAAGGGGGTTTGTTATGCAAAGGGAAGGTATTAGTACCCCTAACATCTATGGTACTCCGCGGGAACCTCTTTGAAAATCTATATATTTGGCTAAAAAAGAGTATTTAAAAAATAGATTGTGGGGTGAGAAAATAAATGTTTTAATTAATTTTGATTTGGCGGAACTACAATGAGCTTTATGCATATGTTCCACAAATGTGCAATGATGAAATCAGAACCACCTAGTTCTTCTAAAAAATTTTGAAAGTTTATGTGTTGATTAATTTTAAGAGAAGAGACATCTCGTCATATTTGAGTGGAAAACATACTTACTACCCACAATTATAAGAAAGGAGAATTTTCATCATCTCAAATGGAGGATATAGATTGAATTTAAAATCAACAAGACATCACTCAACACCCAAGTGGAAATGTATCACTTCACTACATATTGTAGAAGTATAGTAGCTTGCATAACTACAAGATCCACAAGAATCTAATATTTTGAGAAAACCCTAAGGACTTGAAAAAAAATTGGCAAGAGTAACAGTTGTATACAGAGGAATTCTTAATCATAATGCCTTAGGGTAAACTCCAAGGACTTTAGTTAAAACATAGAGCTCAATATAACCTACACACAGGGAAAATTCAAACAATGCCTTGGAGTAAAACCCAAGGACTTAAGAATAACAATAGGGTACCAAGGTCTCAAAGTATCAAGGCAAGGCTTTTAATCCTAAGTCTAAGAGATCCACAACTCCAATATGCCAAGGATAGTAACCAATAGTCCAATCAAGAGCCTTAAGTCTTTTAATGTTCAAGTTGGTTATTAAGTGTCTTTAAAAGAAAAGAAAGCTCAAGTGAGAAAATATAAAAGAATATAAAGTAAATGCTCGTGTGAGATAAAGGAAAATAACACGATATGTAAATGATAAAGATAAAAGTGCATAAAAGTAAAGACATAAAGTAAAAATGCATAAAGTAAAGGCATAAAGTAAAGTTAATTGTTAATCTGTTAGAAATTAGAAGTTAATTGTTAATAGTAATGGTCTCAAGGATGATAAATGATGATTGAAGGATGACTTTGGACCATGATTATTGAAACTCATTAGAGGATTGATAAAATCAAAGCCTTTTAATAAAAAGTTCCAAAGATTTTGGGCCCAAAATGATCATTCAACCATACTTGGACATTCAAACATAAAGTTTATCCCAATAATGATCATTTCAAGAAAAGAAAAAAAGATGAAGATGGATGAAGGAGATGAGATCCTTGATAAATGACAAATGATGGTTGAATCTTGAAATTAGGTCAAAGTTGATGAAGACTCATTAGAGGATTGATAAATTCAAAGCCTCCTAACAACAAGCTTCAAGGGTTTTAATCCATATTTAAAAAAAAACCATACTTGGACCTTCAAACATAAAAGTTTGGGCCACTAATGATCATTTTAAGAAAAGAAGGGGATAAGATGAAGATGGAGGGGGATGTCACTGTGGACCTCAAGTCTCAGAGGAAACAAAAAGGATGGTTTCAACTTTATCAGTATCATTCGTCCATTTTGGTGGATTTTGTTTTTCAACTTATCAACACCGAAATTTTAATGATATTGAGGAAATTGACCCAAAGCATAATAAATTATCCACACGTTAGAGCCAATCACAAAGTAGAAAGTAAAATGAATTTAAAAAATTTATAAATACAATTTAAAATGGTTAATTAAATGGAATTAATTTATGAAATACACAAAGTGTATCAAAAACCCCAAATGATAACACCAAAAAATTATCAGGGGTCAATCATGAGTCAACAAGTGTTAAATTTTTTTTATTTTTGAAAGACACAAACTAATTTTTTAAAAATGCAAAAATTAATCAAAATAAGCCAAAAATCAAGAAAAATAGCAAAGTCCGAAATATAAATCAAAAGAGGTCACCAATAGTTGTCAAACTATCATTGAACCATTTCATAATTTTTTCAGAAATTTAAAAGTATTAAAACTATTTTAAAACTAATTAAAATAAAGAAAAAAAATCAAAAAATTATAAAAAATAGCAAACATCAAAATAAAAATATGAAAAATATTCACAAAGCCAGAAATAATTCAAAGTATTTTTGTGTAGTTTTTCATAATTTTTGGATAAAAATAAAAGAGTTATGAGTTTTTAAAGATAAAATGAATTTAAAACAAAACTAGAAAAAGAAAAAAATCAGAAAATATGAGAGGTGTTGGATCTCTCTACATTAACTGAGGTGGCAATCTTGATGGCTCGGAGATACAAATGCATGGTAAAAATCAGTCAATGCACGCACACCATCCTGAAAAGTTAAGCGAATGAAAACATTTCAAGTGGCACACCTTCATTGGTTGAGGATGACACATTAGTCATCTTCAACCTCCAGCCACCTGCAACTAGGGAAATACACAAATTGTTTAAATAGAAAATTTAGGAGCTCATAGTGGTATCATTGGATGTGTCTGATCAAGACGATCTTAACCATATCCTCGCGCCAAATTTATATAAACCACGGCGTAGTCGTTTTGGAAATTACCTGAGCAAAAGTGTGAAATGAAATTTGAAAATTCAAGCTCAAATCATCATGAACATTCAAACCAGAAGAAGCATTAGCTTCAGAGAAGAAGGGACTACATCCTAAGCATTTATTTGAGATGATTTGGTTGAGAAATCTACCTGAACGAAGTTCAACTTGTAAGGTCTAAAACTGAACTTTTATAGCTTGATTTTATGCACGAATGGCTTGGATTTTGTTCTGAGAAGTTTGTATGATGATCAAGAATGAAGAACCAGAAGAGAGTTTGGAGAAAGAAGGCTTGAAACAATGAAATAGATTTTCAAATTTCAAGCTTCAAAATTGACTTTGGCAGGGTGATTTTGGCTATCCAAGCTTGAGGAAATGAATGATGAATGATCCTATATTTATAGTAGAATGAATGGTGAGATAATACGTGCAAGAAGGATCAAGAATGAGTGAATTTGTGTGAAGTTGCAAGCATAAGAAGTATGACTTGTATTTTCTCAAAACTCAACCAAAACATGTATTTCAAGGTGCTAATCATCTTTAGAAACTTTATAAAACACGTGTAAGTGAAAAACATGCATCAATTTGATCATTAGAAGCAACATTAACTAATTTGCAATCTGATTGTGTTGGAAAATTATGTTTCAAAGGGCCATCTTCAAATCCATGGTACAACTTTCTCAGAAGTCTTTATGGTCTCATTCTTGTTGCATTGCAAAGACCTTCTCACAAAGTTTTCAATGTTACAAGAAAGTATTCATTTGTAAAATTGAGCTAAGAGTTTCGTCCATTTGAAATCGTGAAAATTTTCTAAGTGTAGGGCTTCATAATGACCTATAATGTTCTTCAAACTTACATGGCCTTTCACTAAAAATTAGCCCTTGATCATTGAAGATGAAATGAAGTAGACTCTTAAAATGGGATTATGGAATTATAATCACTCAAAAATCATTAAAAAAAATAAGAGAGTTATGGTCCTTGGAAGGTGGTGAAAATTTCTTGAGAAATTTATAAATGACCTATAATGTTTCAATGAGTTCCACAACTTTCCATACATTTTTAGATATTGATATTTGAATCAAAGTTGTAGTAGACATACTCAAGTTTATTATGAAAAAATAATGAGCTCAAGTATATAAAATATGACCAAGTTATGATCTCTTGAAGTCAAGTCATAATTTATGGTCTTCTTAAAGAACTTGTAATCTTTTCAAAATTTTAATGAGCTTCCTTGCTCAATTGGATCTTGTCATGTGAAGAGAAGTTGTTGTAAATGATGATAAGAGCCCATAGAAAAAATAACCACTCCAAAATATTGAATATTGAGAGAGTTATGCACTTGTGACCATGGAATCAAGGACTTACTAAATTAGGTCAAAAATCTTGAATCAACTTTGAGTCTTTTGATCTTTCCTTGAAAATTAAGGCATGATGAATAACATTAGACATTTAAATGATGTTATATTTAGGTACACTTGATGAGAAGGCTCAATGCTTGACGAAACTTGTTGAAGAAGGTATGGAAATAAACATATGAGCCTATGAAGTTTCTTGATGAATACAAACATCCACTTTGAGACAAACTTGACCAAATGAAGTTGAGAGAGTCC
The DNA here is from genome assembly GCA_948472305.1 of Vicia faba. Lineage (NCBI taxonomy): Eukaryota > Viridiplantae > Streptophyta > Magnoliopsida > Fabales > Fabaceae > Vicia > Vicia faba. Next base: position 1,232,349,667 of record OX451735.1, read on the forward strand.
TCAAACCATATAACTTTGACGCCATATTCATAGCCTTGAAGTTAAAGCATTTAGAAATCCACTAAATAGCCAAGTTATTGAGGGTCAACCTACAAAACCTTAACTTTGGAGACGAAAGAGATGTAATTGGCTCAATAGCTACAATAAACAAAGCATAGAGGGGAAACATACATCTTTTTTGGATTTTGGTTAAAGGTTAGTAAACATTACACAATTCAAGGTGCTTGGTTATCCCTCAAGAGAAAACTTAAAGATATGATAGAGTAAAAGAGAGAACCAACCCTAATGTGTGATCTTGATACATTGAAATTAAATGAAATGATGTAGGATCTTAGGGGGGGAAATTGGGGTATAACACAAAGAAAATCACTTCCTTCAACCATCACACTCTGTCAACTTTACATACAATTTGTTATCATTCAACGTTTACAACATAACCCTCAGATGTTATGAATGATCTTCATCAAATTTCGAATATACTAAAACCCCGTTGATAAACACAACAACAAACTCATCTAAGTACAAATGGAATATTCTATTCATATACTCCATGAACACCCCCATGCACATTAGACACTCCAAACAACATCACTGAATGCTTGTAATGATCATAACTCGTTCAAACGCAATCTTCAAAATATCTTTAGGCTTCACACGGATCTGATGATACCCTGACCTCAAATCAATCTTACTGAACATGCAAGTATCAACCAATTGATCCATCAAATCATCAATTCACAAAAGGGGATTCTTATTCTCGATCGTAACTTTGTTCAAGTGTCGATAGTCAACACACAACCTCATGCTACCACCTTTATTCTTAACAAACATCATTGGCGCTTGCCATGGTGATACACTCAGTCGAACAAACTTCTTCTCAAGTAGTTCCTTTAACTTTTTCTTCATCTCACTCAAATCTTAAGCAAACATTTTATATTGATTCATCGACACAATACTAGTACCAAGAACTAAGTCTATAGAAAACTCCACCTTGTACTTAGCAGCAAATCATTGATATTGTCTAGAAACATCTCTAGAAAAGTCACACACAACAGGTAGACCAGTAATATTTCTCTCGCTTCCCCCTCTCAAGAACGCGAACACCGTGCACAATTGAGCACTTTCACTCAAGGACATCTCTACATGCCCAACGAACATGAATCTCGAATTTATACTATCCTCGGGTTTAGAACACAACACCATCTCAACACCTGCACTCATATTCTTCACCAAAAAGTTAAGCTTTCTCAACCCATATCCCATCCACTAAAAAGTACAAATGAAAAAAAAATCACTCACAAATTAAGAAAATGTTAAAAAAGGTCAAATTAATCTTTTAAGTTGGTAAAGAAGTCTCACATTACTTAATTTGTAAAATAGGAGAGAATCCAAAAATTATATAATGAATTCAATTTCTTCATTTTCAAAAGCACCAGTCAAAAACACTTTAAATTTGTATTTGATTTATATATTTTCTCTTATACTCTTGTGTTAGAATATTGTGAGGAGTAGTTAAATATTTATTTTGAAGAGTGTGAGTGTATTGGTGTTTTGGGTGGTTAAAAGTAGTCTTTTTATTGTAGCATTTTCCCCATAGTGTTATTCTTTGTTGTCATTTGAAAACGACCTTGGTTTTTTCTCCAATTTTAGAATTTCCATATTAAATTATTGTGTTGTGACTGTGTTCCTCTTTTTCTTTATGCATTAATTAATCCTAACAATTTGTATCAAGAGTCTTGGTTTGTTGGAGTATAAATATTTTAGTAAGCTCTATGGTTGAATTTTTTTTTTATCTTCCACATCAGAAAATAAATTTTCTACTTTGTATTGGTTGGGAAAAATAAAATAAAAATTTTGTTTCATGAAAGATTTTAGCTGTAATGTCAAGTTTTCCAAATGCGGTGGGGATTGACTTATATAAATATGATGAAATAATCTATTTTTTTCTTGTGAAAATATCATGTCATGATTTTTTTATACAATTAAATTTATAAAATATGGTGCAAGAAAACATTTTCAACATGGACAATGAGAAGTGGAAGGAACTTCATTTGAGAGTGTCGGGTAGAATTTACATGTCTTTGGCTAAGAATATTCTTATGAATGTTCTTGGTATGTCGTCAACCAAAGAGATTTACCTGAAATTTGAAGGACTATATGAAGGAAAGTGTACTTAAATAGGTTTTTGTTGAAGGAGTGGTTTCATAGCTTGTGTATTAATGAAAGCACAAAATTATTTAATCATCTGTGTTCTCAATGGTATTGTTTATGAATTCAAAACTATTTGAGTCAATATTGATAAAGAAGGTGAAACTTTAAGGCTCATATGGTCTCTGTGATCTTCTTATGGACATATTAAATATGTTTTGATATATGGGAATAAAATTTTGAGTTTTCAAGAAGTTGTTAAAAATTATTTATGAAGAAAGAAGATTGAAGGGGGGATAATACTTCATCAAACTCAGTGTATATTGCTGGATAAAGGCCTTGGATGAATAAAAACAATGAAATATGTGTGATATATTGGATACGTGGAAATATGACATTTAAAGTATAAGTGTTATGATGGGGCAGCGTCAGAGAAGAAGATCTATGAGTCAAATGTTAGCAATGTCTTCGTTGCTATACGAGTTAATGATCTTTTTTGAAAATTGAGAAGTGTGTTCTCGTGACATTTTCATTGTGATGGAAAAGGATGAGATATTGATAGCATATGAACATATGAGCATTGATGCAAAATGTGTTATTATATTATATTTGTTAGTGCATGAGGAAATTTAGTGAGGAGACAAATAGGGGATAATAAAGGAAATAAGGATTTATATTATTGAATTTTACAAATAATGAAATAGACTAGAACTATTTAAATACAACCCTAATTGGGCTTGGGCCTATACAACTTGGATTATATTTAAATATTAAATCAAATCAAATCAAATCAAATATTTTAACAAATCTAATTTAATATTTCAACACACCCCCATAATCCAAGTTGTCGAACATCCTAAAAAATAGTCAATCTGAACTATTCCTAATTTCTTTCTCAAATTCAGGAATTTGTCAATCTTCAATCCTTTGGTGAAAATGTCGGCCAACTGTGCTTCACTCGAGAAATGCCTTACTTCAAGTTCACCTCGATTTACCTTTTCCCTCAAGAAGTGAAACCTTGCTTAAATATGTTTACTTCTTCCATGCAGAACTGGATTCTTCACCATATTTATGGTTGACTTGTTGTCGATTTGCAATACAAGACGTTTCTCACTCCGACCTTCATTTCTTCAAGTACAGATCTTATCTAAATTACTTGACATACAACATAGGATCCTGCTATATATTCGATTTCACAAGATGATAATGCCACCATAGGTTGTTTCTTCGAACACCATGAGATTGGGGCACCAAATACTTAAAAGAAATATCCAGTTGTGCATCTTCGAACTTCCTTATCTCCACACCAATCAGCATCTGAAAAACAATTAACTATTTCTTCTTTATCTTCATAGTCTCGTCAAAATAGTATTCCATAGTTTATCGAACCCTTCAAATATCTCAAGATTCTTCTTGCAACCTTCATATGTGACACTCTTGGTTCACTCATATATGTGCTTACTAATCCTACAGTGAAACCTATATCAGATCGACTATTGCACACATACCTCAGAGATCCCACAATTTTCTTGAACAAAGTTACATCGACTTTGTCTTCCTCTACATTCTTCTCCAATTTTACACTGGGTTCGACAGGTGACGATGCAGGGTGCGAATCCTCCACTCTGAATCTCTTGAATATTTCTTTGACATACTTCCTTTTATGAGGCACCATACCTTGCTTCGACATTTGAAATTCCATACCTAAGAAATAAGACAACTTTCCTAGATCAAACATTTCAAATTCCTTCATCATCAGCTCTTTGAACTTCGACAAGTTATCCAAGCTATTTCCAGTTACTAGAAAGTCTTCGACATATAAGAAGATGATTGTTATATCTTGTGCTACAACCTGAACATAGACACAATATTGAGATTTGCAATTGACAAATCCCAATTCGACTAAGTATGACTCGATCTTCTTGTTATATGCCCCAGGTGCCTGCTTGAGGCCATAGAGCGCTTTGTGCAACTTATATACTTTACTCGCTTCCTTATGAATCACAAATCCTGGAGGTTGTGTTACATAGACCTCTTCGTCTAAAAGACCATTTATAAATGCTGATTTCATATCTAAATGAAATGTCGACCAGCCTTGCTTGCATGCCAATGCTTCCACTAGTCGAACAATCCCCAATATTGATATTGGAGCAAATACTTCAGAGTAGTCGAGTCCTTCTCTTTGAAGAAACCCTCGAGCTACTAATCTTTCTTTATGTCTTGCTATCGAGCCATCAACATTATGTTTCAACTTGAATACCCACTTTACTTCGATAGTTTTTGTATGTGTTGGCAATTTGACTAACTCCCATGTTTTATTTCTTTCGATTGCCTGTAACTCTTCGACCATAGCTAACTTCCATTGTTTAGTCTACAAATCTTCGCTTTAGTTAATTGGTTCAGCATCTGCAAGTAAATAAAAATGAACTAATTCTCCATATGGTGGGACTTCATCATCACCCACCACTTCATGATCATGAAGTCTTATTGGAAGAAATCTATTTCCCTGAGGTCTTTGGCTTATTTCAACCACAACCTCTTCGACTTTGACTGTGTTGGGAATTCCAGCAACTTCTTCTTCTTCGACTTCGAATGGATTCTCACTAATTTCTTCGACCTCTACTTCATCAATTTCTTCATCGACATCAGAACTCATCAATGGCTTGTTAATTGAATTGCTAGAATTCCAATCCTGGGAAGAATTTTCGTTAATCACAATATCTCGACTCAACACAATCTTCTCATTAACTGGATTGAATATTCTATATGCACCAGTTTTATGATATCCTACCAGAATCATAGGTTCACTCTTGTCATCAAGCTTCCTTCTTCTTGCATCAGGAACATGTTTGAAACACATAGATCCAAACACCTTCAAATGACTTACTGATGGTCATTTTACACTCCATACTTCTTCAGAAACTTTGTTCTTCAATATCATGGCAGGACACCTATTCAAAATATAAACTACAGTCGTAACAGCTTCTCCCCAAAAAGACTTTGGAAAATTCTTTTGCTTCAGCATGCATCTCTCCATATCTAATATGGTTTTGTTTCTTCTTTCAGTAATTTCATTATGTTGAGGTGTATAAGGAGAAGTTACCTCATGATTAACACCATGTTCTGCACATAAATCTTCAAATATCTTGGATGTTTATTTGCCACCTCCATCTGTTTGCAGAACTTTGATCTTCTTCTCACTCTGGTTTTCGACAAGTATCTTGAATCTCTTAAAGTTTCGAATACTTCATCGTTTCGTTTGATCACATAGATCCACAGATTTCGACTAAACTCATCGACAAACGAAATAAAATATCTGTTTCCACCAATTGTATGTTCTTTGAATGGACCACATACATCTAAATGTAGCACTTTGAGTATGCAAGATGATCTCATTGGCATAGTCGAAACAAAAGAATTTATGGATTGCTTTCCTACTAAACAACCTTCATAAATTGTTTCAGGCATCTCAAGACTTGGAATTCCAATAACCATATCTTGAGTAATCAGTTGATTGAGTGATCAAAATTTCAAATGTCCAAACCTCAAATGCCACAACCAACTATCCTTGTGGTCAACAATAATTTTCAAACATTGAAATTCAGTCGAACTGATCATAGTCTTAAATTTCATGTTCTTTGACAACCGAGATTTTAAGACCAAATTATTCTTGGTGTCGAACAATTTCAAAACTCCATCTTTCATGAAAACTGAGAAACCTTTTTTGACTAGTTGTCTAACACTTAGCAAGTTTCACTTTATTCCAGGTACATAAAGCACATCTTTGATCATAGTTTTCCCTCCATTACTCATTTGAAAGACTATATTTCCAGTACCTTCTGCTTGCAACAAACTATTATCAGCAAGTTTTACCTTGCTCTTCTCCGACTCGTCAAAATCTACCAACCACTCCTTTGGACCAGTCATGTGGTTCGAGCAACCTCAGTCAAGAAACCAAATTTTGGATTTGACATGGTTATCTGCAACTGCAGTCATAACCACCATACCACCTTCAGAATCATTTGAATCTTGGCGTGCAAGGTTCGCTCCTTTGTCCTTGCTTGTTGATCCCTTGTCTTTTCTGTACCAACAAATCTTGGCTACGTGACCCCACTTTTCATAGTTATAGAATTGCACACCTTTTTTTTATCTTATTTTCCCTTTCGATAGTTTCCTCCTCCTCCTTTCGGGAATTAGAAGCTACATCTTTGACTTGATGTTTGTGAGGTTTCGACCAAGACTTCTTGCCCTGAGTCTTGTCGAACTTGCCTTTGAATTTGTTGGAACCACCATCCTTTTTCCATGACTGAGCTTGCAGATCCTGTATCGAGTCTTGCACTCATTTCCTTTCGATAATCCTCATCACATTCACCTCCAACGAACCAACCAAATCTTCCACTTTAGTGGTTTCAAGATTGTTGGATTCTTAAATAGCTACAATAACTTGATCAAAGTGAGAGGTTAACATTTTCATTACCTTCTCAACTATCACCTTATCATTTATGGTTTCACCATAACCCTTCATAAGATGGACGAGTTTTTGAACCTTCGACACATATTTTGTAACTTTTTAATCTTCTCCCATCGACAACAAATCATATTGTCGATGCAAGATTTGTAACTTGACAACCTTGAATGTCTCACCACCTTCGTAATACTTCACCAGAATATCTCATGACTCCTTTTTCTTTTTAGCATGAGAGATTCTTTCGAAATTAGCAGCATCGACTGACGCCTGAATGCAATAAGCAGCTTTGCAATCTTTCTTCTTGATTTTGTTGTGGGCTTTTTTCTGTTTGTCGGTTGCATTTGCAGCCAACGCAGGAACACTATCGCTAACCACTTCTAAGGTTTCATGGAAGCCAAACAAGGATTGCATCTATTTTTTCCATCAAATCCAATTCTTGCCGTCAAGCATTGGAAGAGTATTCAGAATGCCCTTATCACTATCCATCTTCGCAACGGTTGAATCACTTGCCCTAGAAACACGATCTCTGACGTGAAGTTCTTGAAAACTCGATCAAGAATAATAATCGGAAGCTCTCATACCAATTTGTTAGTGCGTGAGGCACTTTAGTGAGGAGAGAAAGAGGGAATTATAAAGGAAATAAGGATTTATATTATTGAATTGTATAAATAATGATATAGACTAGGACTACTTATATACAATCCTAATTGGGCTTGAGCCTACACAACTTAGATTATATTTAAATATTAAATATAATCAAATCAAATCTAATCTAATATTTTAACAAATCTAATTTAATATTCTACCAATATCAATGGCTGAAGAGTTTCATACAAACATGAAAGATGCACAATAAATTTTCAACATGATATTTGACACGTGGCAATTATTGGTGTGATTTAACTACAATTAAATTATACTCTTTATTTAGTGGAGTGTGCTAGATTTTGAATTATGATTATCGGTGAAGACAATGTGAAAATTCATAAAATGGTGTAACTTCAAGTGACTATATTATTTATAGTGTAGTATTATAGTTCTTTTAAACTATGATTGTCGGGGAAGACAATGAAAACTGATGTATTATTTTCAATTAAGGTGAAGATTGTTGGTGTTGGTTGAAAATATACATGTTGAAGAAGTCTCACATCGTTTAGTTTTGTAAGGTAAGAGAAAGTCCAATGTGATATAACTTATTCAAGTTTTTGTTTACAAAACGAACCGGTCAAAAACACTTTAAATTTATATTTGACTTTTTAGATTTTCTCTTATACTTTTGTCTTAAAGTGTTGTGAGAGGTAGCTAAATATTTGCTTAATTTGAAGGGTGTGAATATATTGAGGTTTTGGGATTGTTTATGGGTAGTCTATTTGTTTAACAATTTTCACACATTGTTATTATCTACTTGATATTTTACAAAGATCAGGGTTTTCTCTTTTTCTCTAAGTAAAATTCTTATTTTTAAATGTCAAAATTTTTTCTCTCTCTATCTCATGAGTTTTTTTTTCCTTCTTTTTAAATGAAAAATATTGTTCATTTTACAATTAAGTGATTCATTTTACATTTAAATATGTATCTAAATATATTTTATATCATATCAAATAAATTTACTTATGCGGACGAACGAATATAGATATACTTGATTTAAATATCTAAAAATAATAATAATATTCTGGCAAAATATTCATTGTGGTCTCTTAACTATACGATTGGATTTACATTGATCTTTTAATTATTTATTTTTTATCATTTTGGTCTCTTAAGTTTCAAAACGTTTCATTTTAATTTTTTTTATCTAATTAACGATATAAAAACTTTAAAATCCGTCCCTATTAATTAAAAAACTAAAATGAATATTTTGCCTATTAATTTTAATATACCAAGTGATTTATGAAACTTGTTAGCATGACAAAAAAATTGTTAATGTATATACTTCTTGTATCATTGGCAGCAAAATACTCTACAATTTTTGTTTAGACGTCTTGGGATATAATTAATGAAAAACATGTGACATAAACTATATTGATATGGTCCAACTACCCTAATTTGATGATCTTTATCCCTTTTTCAAATCATTTTATTATAATGAGTTGAAATACAGTTGAAACTAAGTTTTTCCAATGCAACCAAAGTGATCAAATACAAGAAAACCAAATTGTTTGTAGTCCTAAATATTGAAGAAAATTAATGCACTTTGCTATCAATCGAAAGCTATATATCTCTCCAATCCTAACCAATCATAAATTTGTGTCATAATCGAATGAAAAAAGCTACAAGAAAGAAAGAAAAAGATGAATTTTATTTTCTGAGGATTAGTTAAGTAAAGGGTAGATTAATTGGATTAGCAACTAAATCTATATTTACATAATATTAACTATAGTAGAAATGATGTGGGTTAATTACCAAGTAATATATTCACACGAAATACTCAAAACTACTTTATGTAATCACATATATTTGAACTTGTTTTCTTTTATAACCTGATTTGACATTACAAATAGCTGAAATTTCAACAACTTATTTTCCCTGATACTAGATTATTTTATTGATTTAATTTAAAGGTGATTTTGTAGGTGTAATGATTAAATTTAAGTAACAAATAATATCGAAATGAAGTTATTCTGTGTTGGTTGGATGCAATTATCCCCTAAGGATGCACCTACAAGCATGTGGTTTGGTGGAGAGATGCTGTTCTTTATCCCACGAGCTTCGCTTTACAATCATATATCTTCAAATTGGAAAATGTAGAAAGTAGGAAAAAAAAATAATTAACACAAAATGAAAAAGTTTTTAAAATTATATTCATTGAATTTGAAAATTATTTGATAGACCGACTATTAGTTTTGAATAGTGATATTTTTTCAAATGATTGAGTCAAGACAGTTATTTAACTACTCTAAAAATGTTACTAGTGTCGGAAAATATTGTACTATTAAGTTACGAAATGTACTAAAATAAAATAAAAGACATAAAAATATATATAAAATAATTTAATTTTATTGATTATGATTTTGAAATGATTATAAAGTCCAATAATTATAGGCAAATATTAATTCTATTAGTCAAATCGTAGTGACCTAGAGATTTTAGGTATATTTATGTGAGTATTATGTGAAACCGCTTTGAGAGTAATTGTGGTACTTCGTGTTTTGTTTAATGTCTTTTATTTTGCGATATATTTGACCGATTATGTTCTTATATGAGAAGCTTTCTTCATATCAGGGTTTTGCAATCTCTTCTCTCTTTGGTTAAGGACGTTGTCAACATGAAATATGATCAAAATGTTAAATTATCAAGTTCTATTACATTTTAAGTGAGTTTAAAATCTTGACAACCATGATAAAAACTACAAGCATTGAAAAAAATTCGACAAATTGACCTTTGATTGTGTTTATACTCTTGTCGCTTGCTATATGCTAGGGGAGTTTTCCTATCTATATATTAATTGTTTGTCTTGCATATTTGATTAACATGTCATTTATTTTTACATTGAAACAAATGACTCTTGTAAATGGTCAAAACCTCATTAACCCTGATTCAATTAGTGAACAATAATCTTACTTTTTCATTGGATAATTCTTCCTTACAAATGAACCTTCCTTACGTATCGTAGGTATTTGATGATCCAACATAATTAATACAAGATGATTTGTATGATTTGTGACTCCGTTGGGGAAAATATTTCTTTGAGTTATATAAAAATTAAGCTTTATCTGGTAAGTTATATATAATTGTCTATATATATTTGATTTGAGTTTCTAGACTTTGGTGTTGTCTGCTAATATTAATTGGTGTTATTATTTATTGTCAGCAAATGTGATTTTGGTGTTGTCTACTGAAGCTACAACTCATCTTCTTGTGGATTTCATGTTGGTATTTCAAGTGTGGGAAATGACTTATAAATAATTGGATATTTTTGTATGTTTTCACTTGTTTTGTTGTTGTAGTAGTCCACCGTGTATAAACTTCCTTATAATTATGTACACTTGTGTGTATCCTATATTGGTACTTTTGTAAATCAATTGTTCATTTTGAAGAATATATATGTGCATCCTAGCTATTTGGTGCAATGAAATTATCCTTCACTGATTAGAAAAGTATGAAAGTAGTGACCAAAATATGGTATGTGTGATGTTGAACAAATATGAAAAATAGCCACTTAAATGTGGTCTGTGTGACGTTGGAAAAATATGAAAAATTAGGTACCGCAAAAATTACAGGGAATCCACCTCGATTATGCTAAAAAATAGACTAATTTTTTAAGAAAGATAGCAAATATATTACATCGGACGCGCATTGCAACTGATGTAAAAACTTATATTTTACATCGGGCCAGTAAGAAAACCGATGTTAAAACCTATATTTTACATTGGACCGTTAAGGAAACCGATGTTAAATATTGCATTTATTTTTAAAAAAATAGAATTGACCTCCTATTTCACATCAAATGAAATTGTCAATTGATGTGGTAGGTGTATTTTTCACATCGAGTTGTAGCCTGGTGTAAAATATCTTTGATTTACTACATCACTTGACTTTACATCAGATCCAAACTCGATATAAAATGTGTTATTCGCTCGATGTAAAAATTCATTCCTGCACTAGTGTTTGAACCATATCTATAATTTCTTCTTACTCCCATGATGTGTCTTTAATAAGAAAACTATGACTTCTTCTTTGGAAAACCAAAACCAAAACATGAAATACAATTTCATTCTTCTCCCATGTACCAATGACTTCTCTTGTAATAGTTTCTCCTTTTGAACTTGGTGACTTCAGATTTTCCTTTTCTTGCATATGGTTTACTGCAAAAGGAACCAATTGAGTTTAAAATAAATCTTCATCCATCCTCTAATTAGATGACTTGGCTTCACATGGTTGAAGTTTTCAAAGGTCAAATTTGAAGGAGATGAGGTATCTACGATGTATGTAACTATAGAGTGCTACCTGAGAGAGGTATGTTGTAACACCCTTCTAAACTTGAAGAAATGTTCGTAGTTATTTCAATAAATAAATCAGAGTATATCACCAGCAAGGGTGTCACATCTTCTAATAAAACGTCATAACAACACATCCTGCTCCGTAACACGAGTTTTCAAAACATTAACGAGATATAATCAACATTTTGTTCTTCTAATCATGGCAGCGAAAATCATAGTTCAAAACATCTCATTATAATACTTCCTAAAATTTAGTCATACTTCATAACTCATACTTATAAATCAAAACATCTAGAGTACCACGTAGGGTGACTCAACATCTTAAAACAAAACAAAGAACATAACTTCCAATCATTCAATCTCAACCACTATGTTATATGTCAGAGCAAGACTCCCTTTATTCAACAAAAGCAAATAGATGCACTCCATAGCTATCCTTTAATGCTTCTACGGCTATTCTCGATCACCTGCATAATATCTATGTGGAGACAACATTCAAGCAGAAATGGTGAGTAAATCATAATCATTATATGAGACATAAGGAATAGGCATAGTAAATATACACATAAGCAAGGCATCACACATCATCATATCTTCGTGTTATACTCACACCTTCACAACATCATCAATTCACAACAATGGGTTATCAACAAACCATTTAACAACAATTATCATTTAATGACATCATTATACAATGTCACATAAAATGTAATGCATCATCATAGACTCGTGCATATGTTACCAAAACTTAACTAATGAATCATTCATCATTGTCTCAAAAAATTCTCACCATAGGATCAATTCCCGCTTGGAACCAGAGCACTTCAGTGTTGCACCCAATCCACATTATGGAATTGTTGCCTTCACTGGACAATCGTCATATCATCTTCACTGGACCGGAGTCCTAACTTCACTGGACCGAATTCTTAAAATATACCATGAATACATGATGCACAACAACACAATAAACACGAACACGACTAGTCAACACACATCATCATTCATTATTACATCATCATATCATCAAATAATCATATTAATAAAACATCATATCATCATAACATCGTGTAATCATCATCATAATGAAACATCATCATATATCATTATCATGTCATCATAATATTCAAACATCATCATATCATCATAATAATCAACCACAATATCATAACTTCATCATAGTAATCAACACAACATCATAACATCATCATCATAAACAAAACATCACCATAAACAAAACATCAATGTGATTCAACACGGGGAACCTAATTCTATTCTAACTTAGATCTTGGAGATATACTCATTAATTATCATATTTATCCACATAATTAAAGTTTATTACGTTAGCTATCCAACGCGTTGAACGACACCTCAATCGAAGCTCTAGAACTAAAGTTATGATCATTTTAAGATTTCCAACTTAGACAATCAATTCTGCCTTCCGTCGCCTGTCGACACACTTTCGTCACCTAGCGACGCTACTTGCGCATCACACTATTATGGATGTCATTAGGAGAGACGCACTCTAGAAGCGTCGTCTTTTCTGCCTCCCTTCGCCCTCAATTTTGCATGGTGACGAATCTTCTCCCTGCGAAACTACCTTCGTCGATCGACGACACGGTGCGAACAGGGTTTTCCTGTTGCGATTTCCTGCATAAACTAGTCAAATTCTCTTGTGATTTAATCATGTTACATGTCCTAAAACACCATCTAATCACAGGGTTTCATCATCTATCAACAACCTATAATTCTATACTTATTATACATCAATTATAAACCATTATTCATCACCAATTCATCAAATTCTCATCAAACAACACCAAATCACCATCTACTAAATCTAAGGCAATCTACCAATCATATAAGACTTAAGTAAAATATAATAACAACAATAAAACTCCCGTTAACTTAAGATTATAGCAGCAATTCAACTTCACTTTGATTCTCTACTGACATCGCTTGCCTCTTTGTTCCCTAACCTCCTTTCTCCATAACGTCAATTTTCTTATCCCAATTCTACGATCGTTTCACAATGACTTTCTTTTCCCCTAATTATTTGTATAACCTTTAGACCCCTAATATTAAACTTCCCCCCTTGTACTTACTTATTCTCCACAAATGACCATCTTTCCCTTATTTTTTCTATACTTCTATTATTCTATTTTTCCCAATTAAAATAATTCTAAACAATTATTATAATTTTCCAAAATATTAATAATCCTCTCAATTAGTCTAATTCCCACAATCCTACACATAGTGACCCATCATACATCATAGTCATCCAAACATCATATTCAAACATCATATTTATCTCAATCATCATGGTACACTTCATATTCATTATAATATCACAAATCACTAGAAAGGATTACATATAAAAATTAAGACATAAATCGCTTCACATTGACTCATATAATCATCTAAATTAATCAATTGAATAATTAATCTAGAATTCGATGTGTTACAACTCTCCCTCACTTAAAAGAATTTTTCCCCTCTAAAATTATTTGGCAGATACAAGTTCGGATAAGACTCTCTTATCTGATCCTCGCGTTCCGAAGTCCAACTTCTACCAGTTGGTCCGCCCCATAATACCTTCACTAAGGCAATGTCCTTGCCTCATAATTTCTTCACTTCCCGACCTTTTATTCACAATGGTAATTCCTCTACCGTTAGGTTATCTCTCTCTTGTACATCATCCATTTGAATCACATGAGAAGGATCCATAATATACATTCTCAACTGATACACATGAAACACATCATAGAGATTTAAAAGTGATAAAGGAAAAGTAATCCGATAAGCCATCATACATATCTTCTCTTATATCTTATACGGACCAACAAAATGAGGCATAAGTTTTCTCGACTTCAAAGCTCTACCTACATCGGTTACCAGAGTAACTCTCAAGAACACATGATCATCTACTTGGAACTTCAGATCCTTTATCCTATTATCATGATAGCTCCTCTGATGACTCTGAGAAGCCTTCATCTTCTCTTGGATCATCTTTATCTTTGCCATTGTCTCTTGCAGAACCTCATGTCTGAGCATATTACTCTCGCTTGAGTCATACCAACACAATGGAATCCTACACCTCCTACCGTACAATGCTTCATACAATGAAATCTCAATACTAGAATGGAAATTGTTATTATAAGTAAATTCAATCAATGGAAAGTGACTATCCCAAGCTCCTCGTTGTTCTAGTACACAATCCCTTAGAAAATCTTCTAAAGAATGAATTGTATTTTTTGTCTGTCCATCCGTTTGAGGATGATATGCGGAACTCAACCTCAACTTAGTACTAAAGGCATTCTGTAAACCTGTCCAAAATTTCGACGTAAACCTCAGATCACTATCCAACACGATACTTGAAGGTATTCCATGCAAATTCATAATTCCTCTAATATATATCTCATCTAACTTCTCCATAGGATGATTGATCTTCATCGGTAAGAAATGAGTCAACTTAGTCAACCTATCCATAATCACCCAAATCGAATCATTACCTTTAGCAGTCTTCGGAAAACCCGACACAAAATCCATGGAAATATTATCCCACTTCCATTCCAAAATACTCAATAGTTGCGTAAGACCTATAGGCTTCTAATGTTCAACCTTCGTCTTCTAATAATTCAAACAAGCATAAAACAATTAGTGATCCCCTTCTTCATACCAGGCCACCAAAATAACTATTCAAGTCTTGATATGTGTTTGTAGCACTGGGATGAATACTCAACCCGCTTCTATGTCTTTCCTCAAGTATACTCTTCTTAAGCTCTGGGATATCCAGAATACACACTCTATTGCCAAACCTCATTACACCATTCTCATCAATTCTGAACTTATCTCATTTTCCATGGTTAATAAAAGTTAATTGATTGACTAACCTCAAATTAAGCTTTTGACCTTCTCGGATTTCTTCTATTATACCGCTAGTCAGTTTCATTATTCTGAACTTCACACTATTAAAAGTCTCTTCACACACTAAGCTCATGTCTCTAAATTGCTCGATCATATCCAGCTCTCAAACCATAAGCATCAACATATGCAATGACTTCCCACTTAATGCATCATCAACTATATTTGCCTTACCAGGATGGTAACTCAAATCAAAGTCATAGTCTTTCAATAATTCAAGCCACCTCCTCTGTCTCATATTAAATTCTTTTTGGTCAAATAAGTACTTCAAATTCTTGTGATCATTGAACACTTCAAATTTAGAACCAAAAAGATAATGTCTCTGAAGCTTTAAGACAAACACCATTGCTGCTAACTCTAAGTCATGCGTAGGATAATTCCTTTCATGAGCTATGAGTTGTCTAGAAGCATAAGCAACAACTTTTCCATTCTGTGTTAGCACACCACCAAGTCCCATCTTAGACACATCATAATACACCACAAAAGACTCACTTGGATTAGGCAAAATTAACACCGAAGATCTTGTCAACCTCTTCTTTAATTCTACAAAATTTTCTTCGCATGCAACATCCTACACATAAGCTTGACCCTTTCGAGTCAACTGAGTTAACGGCAAAGCCAACTTAGAGAATCCTTAAATGAACCTTTGATAGTAACCTGCCAAACCAAGAAAACTTTGAACCTCGATCGTAGACTTCGAAGCCTCCCATTGAAATACAACATAAACTTTAGAAGGACCCAAAACAATTCCACCACTAGAAATCACATGACCAAGACAACTAACTTCCTTTAGCCAAAATTCACACTTTTACAACTTTGCATATAATTTATTTTCCTTTAACACTTGTAACCCCCATCCGCAAATGCTCAACATGCTCTTTTTCTGATTTAGAATAGAATAGAATATCATCAATGAACACCACGACAAACTTATCCAAATATGAATTAAAATTTCTATTCATAAACTCCCTAAAAAAACCCGGCGCATTAGATACACCAAGCGGCATCACAGTGTATTCATAATGGCCATACCTCGTTCAAAAATCTCTTCAGAATATCAAATGGCTTAACTCAAATCTGATGATAACCCGACCTCAAGTCAATCTTACTGAAACACAAGCACCCACCAACTGATCCATCAAATCATCGACTCTCGATAATGGATACCTCTTCTTAATCGTTACTTTATTCAATTGTCTGTAATCTACACACAGCCTCATACTTCCATCTTTCTCCTTAACTAGCAACACTGGAGAACCCCACAGCGACACACTCGGTCAATAAAACTTCTTCTCGCGCATATTTTCCAATTGCTTCTTCAACTCGCTCAGCTTTGAAGCTTACATTCTATAAGGAGTCATTGATACTGGACTTGTACTAGGCACCAAATCTATAGAAAAATCCACTTCATGTTCAGAAGATAAATTACCGATGTTATCTGGAAATACCTCTAGAAATTCACAAACAACGACTAATTCCATATTCGCATATTTACAATTCACTTGCAGTGACGCAAACATCACAAACACCAAGGCTTCACCTT